>OX451739.1:199090870-201490870 GCA_948472305.1 Vicia faba
GATCAAATTTATGATTATGAGGTGCATTTTTCTCGTGCTATTGGAAGGTCCCCAATCCTTTAAATCCCTCAGAGACAAGGTTGATCTCCTCAGGTTAGGGTGTCGCCCGCTTACCCTTTCTCTCCTCTTTATTGCACCTTCAAACAAGGCCTTTTGATTTCCTCAAAGGGTGTTGGTGACTTGAAACTTCTTCGAGGTCTTGATATGTCTCAATCATTAGGCCTGTGTTTTATATGCACGTATTTCTACAAGTGAAATTTACATACTAACTTCTCGACCTATTTCTTCATTCCTTGAAAGTCATATGTAGAATAACCATTAATGCTTTGAAGTCATAGTAGGTCTTGATGTCTGCACAAGGTTTGACCTCCCATTGTAGAGATAAACTGATGAGGTTAGATTCGTAGGTTTCTCGGAAGATCCTTATAGGTTTCTCTATTAGTGGAGTGTAGCTAGAGAATTACTCATTTTTTCTATCATTTTCTCAATCTATTTCTCCTATGTCTTAGTCATGATCATTGCGGACATATCTCTTGTAATCTACTCGCTTGGTCCGCAACTATCTCCTATAGAGTTGCATACCTTTACCTTACATTTTTTCTAAGCTACGTGTTAGTGAATAAAAAATAGCTATGGTTTGAGACTTGCCACCAGTAAAGCCACAGTTGGATTGTGTTTCTTGATATAAGGTGTTTCGTCATTAAGATGATCCATGAAAGTTATCCCGACTCGATATTGAGCCAAACATCTCGATATATGGTTCCCATGATCTAATGAACCTTTTTGGGAGATGTGAGAACCAAAAAAGTGTATCCCTTTTAGATTGCATTGGAAGACGATGACCTTAAGAGCGTCAGATGCCTTGAAAGAGGTTAAGGTGCTCCTGTGGTTCCATATTCTCATCATACTCCCCAATCACTAGAATTTTAAACCATCTAAGTATTGGCTCTTTGTTGATCTTCTAAGAGAAAAAGAATTTAGCTACACCGTTCTCCTTTTTTTTTGTCTTGGTGCACTTAAGAATGATGCTTCAATCCTTGACTTAAATTTGGAAAAGATGCGCGAACTTCGTCCTCTTGAGACAGTGAGTTTGTGTGTCTGAACTTGCAATTCTAGGAGTTGTGGCTCTAACACATGGATTTGCATTTCTATGGTTCAGGTAGAGTATGACTTCAGATCACCATTATGATACATGATTTTTCAGGTCTGGGTAATCTTCTATGGAGTCCCACGATAGGCTTCAATGTTCCTGTATGTACTCACTAGATGGACCCTCTTTGTTTACATCTAGTATGCTCCTTTTTGGAGTGAGGGGATGTACCCGCGATGACATAGTGATACCAAAGTAATTCAAGCTGTATATAAATACTAATTAGGAAAATTGACTGTGTTTTCTTAATTAGGGAGAGATTTTGTATGTATAGAGTGATTAGAACTTACCAATTATTAGTTGGTCCAGTGGTGATTGATGCTAGAATTGGTAGGAAAGTGATCTCTAAGATCATTAGTGAATATGTATGAGTTATTACTTTAATTTATTTCGAGATAATTGTTTTCGCCTATCTAGTTGGAATGTGCTATCATAGTTAGGAAGGGTACGAGCATGTCAATGATTCTAAATATCTGTCTAATAGTCATGTTAGTTTGCAAAAATGACTTCAATTTTTCTTTCTTTTCAAGAAGCAATGTTCATTCAAAGAGTACAAGGGGTACTCATCCTCTTACAAACCAAACTAGTCCTTTTTAAAAGAATACAAAGGCATTATGAACAATCATAAAAATTGCAAATGTTGGAAGCTTTAGTTCCTACACTGAGCCACTTTCAAGAGGAAATTTAGCTGCTAATATACACTCATCAAAATTAATATTTTGTTACTAAAGATACAAGCATTACGCTGAAGCCATAGAGACCAAGAAGTCGCCAACCAAACGAGGTACACCAAACTATGATTATCCTTATTTGAAACCTTCAGAGTTTGTTTGCGATTCAGAGAGAATCTAACGGCAAACATATCAACAACATCAACACAACTTCTAGCGAATCTACCGGTTTTCAAAGGTGAAAATTATCAACAATGGGTGGCACAAATGAAGGTTATTTTCAGATTTTAAGATGTTGTAGAAATCTTGAATGATGGAATATCACAATTGGATGAAGATGCTACGGAAGCCCAGAAAGCTGCACACAAGGATCAGAGGAAGAAAGATGGCAAAGCGCTGTTCTTGATTCACCAGTGTGTGGATTGTGATGTATTTGAGAAGATAATTGAAGAAGAAACAGCAAAAGGAGCTTGGGAAAAGCTGAAATTCTTGTATGGTGGAGACGAGAAACTGAAGAAGGTGAAGTTGCAGACTTTGAGGAAGCAGTATGAGATGCTTCAGATGAAAGAGGATGAATCTATTTCTGTATATTTCTCAAGAGTTGTGGCGCTAACAAACCAGATGAAGGCGTGTGGTGAAGCGCTAAGGGATCTGCAAAAGATAAAAAAGGTATTGAGATCTTTAATTGAAGACTTTGATTACTCTGTTGTAACAATTGAAGAGGCCAAGAATCTATCTGACATGAAGTTGGAAGAACTTCAAGCTTCATTGGAGGCTCACGAAATGAGGTTGCAGCAGAGAAACTCAGAAAGAGAGAATACATCTGAACAAGCATTGCAATCAAGATTCAGCAAGAAAGCTGGAAAAGAGAAGTCGAAGCAGCGAAAGAATCTTGCTAGTGATGAGAAGTCAAGAAAGAATACTGATTCGAAAGGTGTAGGCAACAAGTATTCTGGGAAGAAAGTTGACACGAAAGAGGTGTAATGTTACAATTGTCAAGGTTTTGGCCACTATGCTAGAGACTGTCGAAGAAAGAAAGCTGCAAAGTCGAAAGATAGTGATGAAGCTCAATATGCACGATCTGGAAGTAGTGACTCTGATGATGTGTTGTTGCTAGTGAACACTCAGTCGAATACTGAGAAAAACAACATGTGGTATCTGGATTCATGATTTAGCAACCACATGACTGGCAATAAAAACTGGTTTACCAAGTTAGATGAATCAGTCGAAAAGGTGATAAAGTTTACAGATGGCATGTGTTGTACCCCAAAATTTGCCCTCTCCTTTTATCAACATTTCTCATCACAAGGCTCTTTGAACTCAAGATCAAGCTAGGGTTTGCTCTACTCAAGACATCTCCTTGCATTGATGACCTAAATTAGGGTTTGAGTTTGCACAGGGATTTTTGGACTTTCAATGCTCAAATTGACTTTCATACTTCATATTGGACTCATAAGTTTGTCCATACCAAGTTTCAAGCTTTGAATCAAATTTTTGCCCAGTCAATTGGACAGTTGACCTAGAAATCAACTATATTGGGGGAAAAGTCAACTGTGCCCAATTTACAGTCAAACCTCATAAATATTTACCCACGTCAACATTATGAACTCATATGAACCATTTGATCAAGTTTGGATCACAATTCCACAAGAAATTTGATAAGATCACCAAAAGGGAAAAATGGTCATTTTTAGGGTTTTGACTGCACAAAGGCAATTTTTGACTGTTTGACCTAGCCAATAACAATTTTTTTCTAACTTTGCCCCATATTTTCACCAAGATGAAAATGGATTCAAACAAAACTTACAACATGAAAGTTGTAGTCCATCACAAAGTTTACAACTTTGATTCACAAAGTTTTTTCAAAAGAAGCTTGGATCTCAAGTTATGATTTTTGGAACAAGGGTCCCTAAAACTTTTAACTTAGAGAAATTTTGCCCTAGTTTAGGCAGGATTTTGACCCATCTTCTTGGCCATTTTTCACATAGTTCCACTTGGAGTCTCAAGTTGCATTTCAAAGATGGATTATAGTACATGTTGCAAGATTTCCAAATTGTCCAAGAACTCCTCAAACACATTTGTGGTTAGGGAGAATCGAATGCTTGAAGTTGGCAAAAACTCACTTTGTAACCATGGCCAATACATGTTCATACGAGTTGCAAAATCTGACCAAACTTGCTTTGTACTTGATTACAGGTCTCTAAACCAATTTACACTAAAAAATTTAATGCAAATACATTAGTTAGAGGCATTGTTCTGATCAAGGGAGCATTATACAATGAACAATTCCATTTTGGGCATAAAGATAACACTTCCATTTACATAAAGCATGCTTTATGTCAAATTCCATTTCTTGAGCATACACCAAGCCCTTTGCTGCAAACAAGGCTCCCTAATGTCAGGCAAAGCTCAACCACTTTGTGCATCTAGCTTACAAGCCAGTACAGCCCTTGCATTGTCAACTCTCACTTTTTGCTTCAAAACTAAGTCATTGTGCCAAAAGGACATAACTTGTATATCTGATAAAATAAACTCAAGCCAAGATTTCAAACAAGTTTTACACATTGTCTAAGGTCAGAAACACGAGCCAATCATCCCTCAAACACCATTGAACACCAAAACACCAAAAACTTGCAAAACAGGGCAGTTGCTGCAACTTGAGTGCCATAGCTCATTTTGCTCGTGCGTTTTGCTCCTTTCCACTTCAAACACCTTCCATTCAACTCACTCAAGCTATCCCAAACCTCCATTGCCAACTGTAACTCCATTTACAGTGTTCACCATTTTCATTTCAAGCTTGTGCAAGTTGACTTCTGGAGGTTGATTCAGAAACATTCGAAGCAAACTAGCTATTGGAAAAGGTCCAGGGAACATCAAGCAAGCTCAAAAGAACCTCAGGCCTCACTGAAAGTTGCTGCATTGCCTAACTCGAATCCAACTGAAACAGGTTTTTCATCAACTTCTATCTCTCTATTTAGGAACATTTAGCCTTAGGTTTGTGAATGAAAGATGTAGTACTCATTGCCCTGAAACCATACATATGCTCAGTTTTCATTTATATTAAACGTGCTAAGAGAATTTCATCCATGAACTTTCTGGAAAAACTAGGTTAGAAATTAGGGCCAGAGAAATTCTCTCTGGTCTTTGAGAGTTAGATTAAGTTTTTTATATGGTTAGAATCGTGGTTTGATGCTCTACAAGTTTCATGTTTTGAGTTTTGGCAAAAGATCACAAATGCAGGAGTTAGCTGTTTGAACTCATAACGCGCGTTTTTCACAGTGCTGGAGGAAGAAGATGAAGACTTGGGCTGGGCTGGCTTGTTTTTGCTTCTAACACCTTCTTTTTTCAGTTTCACACCTCCTGGTCCAACTTCTTGTATTTTTATTATTTTTGCATTTTAATTTCATTTCTGACTTTATTATTTTATCTCCAAACATAAAAAATGCTTAAAAAATGTTTTCATAATTTTTTACATTTATTTGGTATTTATTTTAATTTTTTCCAATATAAAAAAAACATTTTAATACCTTTTTCTTATTTGTTTAAATCTAAAAATAATGTTAATAATACTTTTATTTTCATTTCTTATTTTTTATTCACATTGAAAATATTTTCTTGAATATATTTTATTTTTGTAAATATTTTATTTTATTTTATGCATCCTTAATATATATATATATATATATATATATATATATATATATATATATATATATATATATATATATATATATATATATATATATATATATATATATATATATATATATATATACTTTATTTTATTAAAAACATAGAATAAAAATACAAAAATAGTACATTTTTATTTTTATTGTTATTTTATACTAAAAAACACTTTTTTTCAATATATTTTTATTTTTGTACATTTTAATATATTTTTGTATATAAATAATATAATATTATTTTCTTTAAGGAAAATTAGGGTTTACCCCTTTATTAAATAAAATCAACCTTTTTTTTATTTTAATTATTTACACCTTTTTTCACATTAAAAAATGCTTTACATACATAAAAAAACTCTTTTTGCATAAATTTATTTTTATTTAACATTTATTTATTGTGTTTATTTAAATATTGCCCATTTAAATATTATGCATTGTAAATTCAATTTGGTTGTAATAATTTAGGGTTTTAATTTCTTGCAAAATAATCCCCTATTCAAAATTGTACCCCCCTCCCTATATCAAAGTTGTAATAGCTTAGATTTATTTTTACGCACTTAATACTTTCAATTATGCCATGATTAGAGAATTAGGATTTGTATGCAAAATCAAAACCAACAAATAGTTTGACCTAATCAAAGACAAAAATGCATGAAAAAACAAACACAATGCACACTTGCACCCCTAGGGTTACAATCCACTTGTTGCCTTCAAAAATGGGCCATGGTATGCATGTTAAGTACTTTGGCAAAACAAAAACAAAATAAAGATCATAGTCCCTCGATGACGCTATCTGAGCTGCCTAAACAAAAATGATCAAGTCCCTTAAGAAAATTGCCAAAAATACTTCACACCATTGTTATCATGGTCTATACGATGACCCGCGCCTGTCCCGTTTAACATCCTAACACAAGGTTGTTCACCAAATACAATGGTGAAACAACACTGTTAAAAGAGTTAAAAACATAAGAAGGATCTTTGAGTAAAATAGGGTAGATAGCTCTTAGTTACTTGATCAAAAGCTTGCAAAAACATCCTTGCTACTTTCAAAACACACTTCACAACACAATTTCAAAACCCTACTTCCAAACATTAAAAACTTTTCAAAACACAAAAACACATTTGTATACATTCAAACAAGAATCATTACAAAGGTTGCCACAACGATGACCTCTTTTCAAAACATCTTTCAAAACCATACACAAAGCACCATTTCAAACAATTGAAAAGCAAAGCAAGTGATCTAAACAAGTAACTAAGAGCCCATGGATAAACATGGATAAAAAGGGTGCTAATACCTTCCCTTTCTATAATCTACTCCCTGAACCCAAGAAAACATCTCAAAGGTCTTTCCTGTGCTTTTTGACCTCTCCTTAGGATAAAATAAAAAGTCGGTGGCGACTCTTGCTAAACCGAAATATTTGCAAACACAAACGCAAAACCTTGAGCAATTGAAGATCTTATGAGCATGTCTAGAATAAAAATGGGAGGGTAAATTTTGGGGTACAACAACCAGGAACTAAAATAAAATCTCACTAATATCACAAGAGATGTTGTATGTTTAACTATTTATTTTATAATATTAAGCGTAGGATATTGGGGCATTATTGAGATAATCTTGTTAAGAGTGGGATTCATTTAGCGAATGTTGGTTTATCTTGTAGTTTTATGGTAAAATATAAAGTCAAATTCTCATTTATTAGTCACTTGTGATATTATTTTAATTTTGTGATATATGATTTTTAGGTGGTTGTATTTTTAGGAGCGGTTTGGGAGTTGGTTTTTGGAGAGTTTTTGAGGGAAAAACTTTGGAGGGTTGCATCTATATCTTGAAATATGTGAAATATTTTAAAAAAAATATAGAAAAAAAATTACATTAGCATATTAAATAATATTATTTTTAAAATTTTTAAAAAATATCAAACACATTTCAAAATATAAATACAACCCTCCAAAAACCAACTCTCAAACAACGCCTAAGGATATCTTGTTTCTGATTGAGCCCTTTGATGCTTTAGGTTGTTCAGGGAATATTAGAGGAAGTCTTTTCATGGTCTGGCATGATGTGATATGGATTATTCGAGTGGAATGACTTGGACTTTTCGCTCTTAACAAGTGAGATTACCCTAGAGGTGCATGTGTGTGAATAGTGTGTTTGATTGTATGCATTTTTGTCTTGAACTTAAAGTTGTCTACTTGTTGATTTTATCTTGTCACATATCCCAATTACTAATAATGTAAGAAAGCAATCAAAATGCAAAGAATAAATCCTAAGCTATTACAACCATATTGAATATAAAAACAAAGTAAAAGAGAAGAAAATAAGCTCTTCGATCCAGGCAATAGGCACCCTTCAATTCAACCCTTTTTCTTCTTCTTTCTATTTGGGCCTGCAAGTCAATGTGAGTGTGCATCCTTCGATTCAACCTTTTTCTGCTTCTTTCGATTGGGCCTGCAATCAGTGTGTATCGAAGCCTGAATCCTTCGATTCATACATCTTGTTTTTTTTTGTTTCTTTTCATTTTGAGTCTAGATGGAAGCATGTGGCGATTCATACAACTTTCTCCCTGTTCACTTTCGTTTGGGTTTAAATAACATCATGGGTCGAAACCATGCTAATATTGTTTCATGGTCAGGTTAGTTCTTTAAAATATGTTTGACAATCAAAGAAAACAAACCAAAAGGTTAGAAACGAAAGCAAACAGAAAAAGTGGAAAAAAAAACATACCAAAGGGTAACAAAGATGTTTGAAACGAAAGGAAATAGTATTTTACATGTTATGCTTGAAATGAAAGGTTTAAGGTCAAGAGGACTTACCTGGTTCGAAGATGGAATGTGTGTGTTGGACTTTGAGTTACTGCCTTCAAATGCCCTGGATTTGAAAGAGGGAAATAAGTTGTTCGAAGGACAGTGGAACTTAGATGAGAACAAAGGTGTTGTATTTCTTCGTTTCTGGATTCAAAGGAAGAGAAAGATGAAGTGTTGATTTTTTGGGTTTTGAGAGTGTTTAAGAATTTGAGAGTTTGAGAGTGTTTGGAGATTTTTTCAACACCACCAGCCTTTTCTCCTCTTTTTTCCTTTAGGTGTGCAAATGATCTCTCTATTTATAGAG
The DNA here is from genome assembly GCA_948472305.1 of Vicia faba. Classification (NCBI taxonomy): domain Eukaryota; kingdom Viridiplantae; phylum Streptophyta; class Magnoliopsida; order Fabales; family Fabaceae; genus Vicia; species Vicia faba. The sequence continues at coordinate 199,099,487 of OX451739.1, forward strand.
AAAAAATTTGGAGTGAACAAATTTATGAGATAATAAAATATAGTTTGTTTGAAAGGAAAATATCCACTTGTGTCAACTTTTTATGATCCCAAGATAAAAATACTAAAATTAATGGTTTAGATGGGTGGCTCCAAGCTTATAGGGGACATGTGTACAGAAAGGACAGGCGCAAGGCTCAAAAACTTTTCTGAAAACATGATGATGATAACTTTTAAGGGCAAGTTGCCTTGGAGAACACTTGAGTAAGAACTTATTTTAATAATTAAATATGGAGTGAGGCACAAGTTGGAGGTCTATGTAGCCTGACCTATGGATTCTGTTTCCAACTTGACTCTTTGAATTGAATCTTCCTTCCATAACTTTCGACCAGACTACACAAAGTAACATTCGTTCCTACCAGTTATGTGTCCTTCGAATGGACCAACCGTGTATCCTTCGAATGGGCCACCAACGTATGTTCTTTCATTTTGATCATGTAGTCTTTAGAATGGGCCATCTTCAGCTGAATATTCCACTTTGAGTCCTTATGCTATGATCATTTAGGCCCAAACCTTCGACCAGACTCAAAAGTAGGCAAAACCAAATATTCCCACCCATGGCAAGTCCTTCGAATGGGCCACCAAATTGTGTGTAATAGTGTAGAAGCTATGGGTGTTGAAGGGTTTAAAGGTAGATACGAAGCAAGCATAGGGGGAGTCATTGCCTTGTGGATCGAAGCATGCAGGGAAGACGCCACTGCTTTGTGAATAGAAACGAACCTGGAGGAAGCTACTGCCTTCTGAATCAAAGAAAAGCTGCAGGAGGCCATTGCCTTGTGCTTGCTTGGCATGAAGCAGCTAATACTCGGCCGAAGCTTGCGTACAGGTAGTATTTGTCCAAACAAAGCTTGTATGCAGGAGGTCCCTGCTTTGTGAATCAAAGGCAAACATGTAAGGGGCCAAGGGTGCAATCGAAATTTGCATGCAGGAGGCCCTTTGTTCAAACGAAGCTTGCATGCAGGAGGTTCATGCTTTTGAATCAAAGGAAGCTTTTAGAAGGCCATTGCCTTATTAAATAGAAAGAAGCTAGTAGGAAGCCACTAACTTTTGAATCGGAGGACACCAACAGGAGGCCTTTGTCTTCTGAATTGAAGGAAGATGTTTCAAAGGGAAACAATGCCCAGTCAAAGCTAGCATGAAGATAACTATTTGTTCAATCAAAGCTTATATTAAGCAAGCATGCAAAAGGCCATTGTCTTAATCGAAGCTTGGGAATTTGAAGCAAGTTTGAAGGAGGCCAAACACCCAATCAAAAACTGGTGAATCAAACTTGCATCGAAGAAGGCCATTATTTCAATCAAATCTTGTGAACCAAAGCTTGCTCGAAGGAGCCAAATGCTCCATTGAAGCTTATGGATCGAAGCATACTTGCTCTTCTTCAATTTGATGATGGAGAGCCCAATTGTATTTGTGCAAACTTGAACTTTTGAAAATCCTTGTGAGAAAATGCCTTGAGAAATGAGAGGGCAAATTTTGGGGTACAACAATGAGGATTTTTGAAAGTGGAATCTGATAGTGCAGGAAGAATGGTTTGAAAAGGACTGGGTTCATTAGGAAAGGTCATGAGAGGTTTTGATGAAGTAGAACATGAATCTTATTCACTGGATAAATCATCAAACTTTTGATTAAGATTTACATGTTTTTGATGGATTGTGGCACGGACTTCAGAAACATAAGGAAGTTTATCTTTGTGTCCATAGTTGTTAGCAATACTAAGGATACATTGAATGGTTCTTCGAGAGAGAATTTCAGGAGGATTAAGAAGGATTGATACGATGTCTACGAGGGACATATTTGTTGGTATATCGCTAATCAAAAATTCTTTTAGATGATTGAAACATGCCTCTGGTCCATTTTCAGTAGTGAATATAAAGTTGCTTTCAGATTCTGGTGCAAGATTGTTTGCAGAGCTTGATAAGAAGTCTTTCGATGAGGGAATATCAAACTGCACCAAAAATATTAGACTTCTTTCAACAAAGAAATTTCCAGATCAAGGAGTCAGATACTTATGCATGTTCAATTTAATGAGAGAATCAACTAATCCATAGTTGACTAGGATAGTAGAGATAAGTCTTCCCATATGGATCCAAAAGATAGGATTTTTCACACGACTTCTGGAGCTGTTGATAGCATTTCTCAAGTGCTCGAAAAGAATTAAGGGAAGATTACTCTTTCTTTTCGATGTCAGATTGTATGAAATTTCTTTTATATCATTGTCGATTACTGGTAGTTCTTTTGAGGAAGGTTTTTGATGAATGCATTCTAAAAAGATGATGCCCCAGATATTGAGAGAAGGTAGCAGATCCTTGAACTTTTTAGAGCCTTTCTTTTCTAGAAAGATTTTGGAAGAAACATTCGTTCTAATTTTTCTAGTAATGCTCTTATCGCTTAAGCTATAACACTTCAATCCAGTTCCAAATTAAGTAGCTGAGCAATGGATTCTTCAGTAATCACGACAGGCATTCCAATAATGTTTGTTGTGATTTCTTTCCTAGATTCTTTTACCATAATCCAAAATTGTTTTACTAATTCAGGAAAACTGGGACCTCTTGGAGTTTCAAAGAAGGTTTCCCATCCTTGCAAGGAAATATCAGATGAAAGATCATAACCATTTTCCTTGAGGTTTTCAGATTTTACAATTAATTCATAGAGAACTATAAGTTGAGATGTTGGAATGGAATATTGAAGTTAAGAGAAGTTGATGATCATTTTTTCTTGATGAGATGATGAGCCGAAAGTCGATTTTTGAGAAGCCATTTAGGAGGATAAATGGGTTTAACCCTAGATGAAGATTTTAGGGTTTTGAGATTAGGGCTAGAGATTGGAGAGAGTGTAGGAAGTGGAGTGAGACAATCCTAATGATTTCTAAACTCTTGATAAAAGAGAAAAATTGACAAACGGTAAGGTGAAAGGATTTTATATCTACTCTTAGGATTATCTTTCCTTTTCAAAAATTCACATTAATTATCAGATGTGATTTGAAAGACAGCTCATTTAATGCATTTAGACTTTTTACTATTTTAAGAGAAAACTTGATTTTAAGACTAGGATAAATTTTTCTTTTATTACTTATAATTGTTTGAGAATATCAACAGATTTTATATCATACATAGAAAAAAATATCGACAAAAAAGAAAATATGCTTTATTAGAAATTATGTAAATTCTAACCTGGTATATTTGCTTGTGACAAGTTTACCTTCTTTATCTAGCTTGTTTCTGATTCACTAATTCGTTGAACACTTCTTATAGTTCACACTTCATTCCTTATCCTGAGATACTTCTTCAGATTTTCTCCCAACCCCAATGTGCTTCCTTTGAGCAGATATCTTTGAGTAGCTTTGCCTTCTTTGGAGTTTTTTTACATATCTTTTTGTGACGAAGTTGATTGGTTCCATAGCAGATTGCAGCGGTTGTCATTTGGATGGCATGCCTTGGTTGATGAGTTGGGAAGCTGATTGTTGGCCTTTTCTTCTAATGAAGAGCTTCTAGTGTTGAGAAGAAAGGTTCCCTTTCCATCGGGTAATTGAGCCTTTAGAGTCCCGAGAACTTGATTCCATAGATTATGCCTTCATATTTCTGATTCTTGCCCAGAGTTTTGAATCTTCTACAAAATGGGTTTTGAATCAAAAAAGCTTTCTATCATTTGAGTAGCAGGCAGCTTATAGAATTTTCACTAATTGGATCTCTCTACACGGTTAAGTGTTTGATTCTTGAATCAATAACAAAGTCGGGCTTTGATACTAATTGAAGGTAGAGAAAACACAAGAAATGGGGGGTGAATTGTTTTCGTAGAAAACATTCCCTTTTAGAAATTCTAAGCACTCAAATGATAATAACGATAAAGACAGTGAAGAGAAAAGGACACAAGTAATTTATCCAGGTTCACCGTTAACTAGACTACTCATGTCCACCCCTTCAAAGATGATTTCGCCTTATCCAAGGACTTAATCCACTATAACCAAATTGATTCCAAATGCACGGGCAACGAACAATGACTAACACACAATGACACATTCATGGACCCCGCAGGATATAACGTTCATTAACCCAATAGAATCAGATCCCTCAAGATCATCTACCAGGATTTCCTTACAATGATATTCATCTGTGATCTCACAAGAGTCGTACCTTCACGCGGTCCTGTTGTACCCCAAAATTTGCCCTCCCATATTGCTCAAGATTTGTCAAGAATAATCCCCAAATTGTTCAAATTTGCTCAAGGATTGCACAGTCCAAATACCTCCTAAGCCAGCTGAAATTAGGGTTTTGGTTCTTTCAAAGAATTTGAGGTTTTCAATGGTTCAATCAAGTCTCATAGGCCTATACGCATTCTCAAGCATCTACATGCCAAGTTTCAAGACTCACAGTGCTAATTTGCATAGTCAAAAGCTCCATTTGACCTACAGTCAACTGCAGGGGCAAATGGTCATTTTGCAGTCAAAAGTCGGAATTTTTGGTCAACATCTTATTTTGAGTACACAATCATCATTTGATCAAGTCTTGATCATGATTCCTCAAGAATGGCTCAAAAATCATCAAGATGCAAAAGTTACTATTTTTGGACAGCAGGAAAGTCAACTGTATCTTGACCAGGGCATAACTTTTTCATGGTTCATCAGAAAAATCCTATCCAATGCTCATTTTGAAGGGGATGAAATTTCCTATAATACATCTTCACACTCCAAGTCTAAGAAATGCTCTCACAAAAAGTTATCAATTTCTACATTATAGGTCAATTTCAAAAGTCAACAAAAAGGCACTTTAAGTCAAAGACCATAACTTGATATTGGTAAATCCAAATGACATGGGACCAAAGACATTGGTTAGAGGACTTCAAGACCTTTCCAAAATGTCCAAGAACATGTTTATATGATCAAAATTGAGCAAGATATGCATTGGAGAAGTTGGGAAATTTTTATGAATTTGCAAAAGTCAACTTTGCTCAAAACACTTTGTTTTTGCTAATGGGCCTCAAATTTCTTCTTGAAACTTCATCCATGGCCTATGCACGACCCATCAAGCTTAATTGAATTATTTTCTTATTTTTTTATTAATTAATTGGATTTTTAATCAATATTAATTTATTTAATTAATTTAAATTGTAGGAAAATATAAAGATATGGTTTTCCAATCTTTTTGTGAAGCAAGAATGACCTAAAAAGGCTGGCAATTTCGTGCACCAAGTCAAAGATGCAATATCTCCAAATTTGGAAACTTTTTCCAATCATGAAGATTCAAAAATATATGATTTCCAATCAAATATTCAAATCATTATTCCATGGATTTTTGCTCAAGATTCTGACCTAATCTCATTCTCCTATAAATATACAAGCTAACCCTAATCATGCATACGTGAAATCTCTGCAGAAAAAGCCATAACCAATTCAAGAAAATTCAAAGAAAAGTCAAAACTGATTCTTGTGTTCCAAGCCAATTCAAGGCATTATACTGATTCAAACACATTGCAGGAAGTGTGAGGAACGTGTAGCAATCAAAACCAGGCCTTAAAGCTACAAGAATCGCTCTAAACAGTTTGACGGTTTGTCACTTTTTTTCATAATCGTAACTCATGATTCATAAGCATTTGAGATGATTTCTTGTTTGTTTTGTGTTGCTAGAGACCACATGAAGCTATTGGCATAGTTGAATTGGATTAAAACACACAGAATCAAAAGTTGCCATGGTTGAATTTTAGGGTTCATAAGCTTTCAAATTAGGGCTTTGCAATACAGGAAAAATTAAGCCTTGTGAGACCCATGATTGAAATCGTGAGAACCAGACGAACTCATTGGACTATTCGCGAAATATTTATATTAATCACAACCCTAATCGCTATTATTCGTCATTGCATATTGTGGGGGTTAAAAACCCCCGCTATCTAATGTGTTTTTTTGCAGAACAACGAAGAAGATGATGATGTGTTGATGCATCATTGGTCAGTTCAAAAAATACGCGCACGTTTTGTGTTAACAGCATATGAATTGTTTTTTATATATTATAATTGTGTGTTATCATAATAAAGAATGAACGCGTTGGTTGGAGTGGTTAAGGCAAGCATCCAATGAGCTTTGGGACCTGGGTTCGAACCCCAGGTCCCCCAAACATTATTTGTTATTTTTCCTCAGGTGTTCCAGTACAAGGCTTGCTAAGGAGTCCACCATGCATCTCCAATTCCCAGATGCCATGTGTCTTCACACTCAAATCCTGTGGCCAACGATGGAGGACCATGGTACTCCCAGTCAACCAACGCCCTGGACAATCACCAAAGTCAAACAGGCTTACAACTTGATGGGCCTGAAGATTACTTTCTCACCTCCAAAGCTGGCCCATCACCCCCTGGTTTCTTTATTTTTTTTCTTTTATATTTTAATTTCTATTTAATTGTTTTACTAATTTTTATAATTATTATTATTTAATTAACTCAATTAATTATTTTCATAATAAAATCAGAAAACATAAAAAATGTAATATTTTCATAATTATTTATTAATTTCACCTTTAACTTATTATTTTTGTAAATAAATGTAATTAATTAATTTAGTTGTTTTAATTAGGTTAACTTTAATTATTTTCATAACAAATAAAAATAAATTAGAATTAGGGTTTTCTTGACAATTTTAATTTCTTTTCTTTTATTTCATTAAAAACATAAAAAACTAAAAAATACTTTTTTTCTTTTAATTAATTAGTTTTAGGTTTAATATTAATTAAATGCCAAATAACCAAAAAATTCATTCTTTTCTCAAAAAGGGTCAAAACCCTAAGGACTTCTTCGATTCGGTTTTTATTCGTGCATATTATTTTTGATCATTATGTAATTGCTCTGAGGATGTAATAGCGTTAATTAGGACCTTTTATCGCTTTCTTTATTTTCCCGCAATTTACTTTTCAAGGATTGCTTTTGGCGATGTAAATACCCGACGCCTTGTAATAGCGTAGCTTTACTTTCCGCAATTTACTTTCCGCAAACTATTAACTGTTAGATGTATGTTAACTAAACTATGCATGACAAGACTTGCCTGAAAATTAAAATCAACCCGTAGCTCACCACAACATGTGCAGAGATAAATATTAACTGAAACCTGACACACTCGCACATGCCACTCTTAGGGTACGCCTCACTTGGTTGCCTCGACGTGGTCATTGAGTATAGGGTGTTTTAGAGGTCGCCCTCCTGTCTAAAGATCCAAGTTGCCTCGAAACGGTTGCCTCGGATAAAAAAGGATCTAGGACATTAGGGTTACCGCTAAGGCGTCCTACTATTTCTTTGGTGACCACATGTCCCTATAATCGAATTGACCCGAAAAAACTCCAACGACGGTGCTACCTACTTCTCAATAGTGGGATAGTATTGTCTAAAGGACATTTACACAGCTTAATTTCTTTGAGTAGGTAGAGGTTCTCAGGTACTTGCTCTTTCAAAACAAAAACAACTTTTCGCACTTACACTTTTCTGACAAAAGTTTTCAAACAAACACTTCATACACTCTTGAGGACAGATACAAGAGTCAAATCGAAGTTTTCAAACAAACTCTTTTCAAAACCCACAAACACAAGAAAAGCAAAACATTTTGAAAACATAGTGAGCAAGTACCTAAGAGCCCGTGGATAACCACGGATAGAAAGGGTGCTAGCACCTTCCCTTTCTATAATCTACCTCCCGAACCCGAGAAACATCTCAAAAAGGAATTTTGCTGTGCTTTTGTTCTTTCCTTGTTGGAGAAAATAAAAGACGGTGGCGACTCTTGCTTACCGCGACATTTCGCGAACCAGCATTCCAAAACAGTCAGTTCTATTTCCACCTATCACAGGTCCCCTTTGAGATATGACTACCATTGACCCAACAAAATCTGATCCCGCAAGATCTTATATCTGGATTTCCTATAATGACTACAGTCATTATCTTATTGAGATTAGACCTTCACTCAGTATACCAAGGAATCAATTAACACCAGTTGGTGAGGTTATTGTGTTTACATGATTGCTTCTTCTAAGCAGATTAAACTGTGTTTTAAGCATATATTGTTTAACACTTTTCCGAGAAACAACTCAAGTGTTAAAATAATTTACATGAAGAGATTCAAACATAAACACTATACGAGCAACAACTCTAGTGTTTATTACAATATTCTATAAAGATGTATATGATTAGAAGTTAAGTAGCATCATGTAGCTTTCTTCTTTATCTTCTTGTTGAGAAAGTTCCGAGCAACAACTCCTTGCTTCTTCTGTTTCATCCAAGATATATAAGATGATAGTTGATTAACATCTTGATGAAATCTTCTTTATTTCTTTTCTCTCTTCTATGGTGGTCTTTAGAATGTGTAGCATTGAAGCTTTAAAACCTTAAGCATCCACTGCTTTCCTTTCACAGGATGAAGCTTGATGGCCAACAACAACTTTATTTGAATCTCCAATCTTCTTTTATAGCCTTTGACAGAGAGAGACATTGTGAGGATAGAAAGGACTTTTCCTGCAACAACAGTTAGTTCCCAACTGATAGAATAAGGTGTAAGAGTTTAGACAGTATAAAATAATATTTCTGTATCTTGTCACTGTTCAATGAAATCTTTCCACCTTTTCTCTGAATAATGTTTTTCTATTAAACATGTAAACAGAGACCCGTTAAGTAGAGAAAGATGGTTATAAATCCAGTCGTATGTTCCCAACAATCACAATGAGAGTGGTTAACAATACAGTATAAAGGATTGTCCTTACGCCACCATAGAGGGTAGAGGTCATAGACACTTTATGTACCTTTTGTACAACATCACACATTAACTATTAGACACGTTGCAGAAGATAGATTCCAGAATCTTGACTTTCATTGTGATATGTAACAATATGTTTCTTCCAGTAGTGTATGTTCAGAACCTGATGACGTCACACGTCTTGTACCAGAGTCTGAACATTATAACCGCAACTACACACTAGAACAAAACATTTAGTGTATATAATTGTTCACTAAGATAACATGTAAATTTATCATCAAAATCTTAAGATCGGATGTAGAAAGACTTCTTGTTCTTACATCTATCAGCTCAATTAGAAGCTACAACTGTGGTGAAATGTTGATGCACCATTTTAAAATGCCAAAATATTGTCAACATATGTTGAATAGATTACTCTTCCACCTTTCACTATAATTTAAATTGACAATTATGTTGAAATGAGTTGTACAGTCATTGAAGGAAACTTGTAAGATGTTTTTAGCAATGGTCATAAGGGACTAAGATCATTTACCAAAGGCAACATTTGAAGAGTCATTGAGGGACTATGATCTTTTAATCAAGGGTCTTTGCTAAAACATCTCACGTTTGAGGGACATGACTGTTTTAATCCGAGGCAACAAGTGTGGGTTACCCTAGAGTTGCATGTGTGCAAAATGTTTTTTGATTCAAGCATTTGTCTTGTATTTAGGATTGTCTAATGTTTGATTTTTAATCTTGTCATAAAAAAACTTAATTACTAACAATAATAAGGAAAGTGATAAATTGCGGAATTTAAATGTCCTACGCTATTACAATGTTTTGAGAATGGGGGGGTACAAATTTACAAACGGGGATGACAAGTGAAGTAAACCCTAATTACTATTACAAAGCTTTGACACTTACATAAATTGTAATACCAAATAGTAAAATGCACAAAGAAATGTAAAGTGTAGAAAAGAGAGAAGAAATTATTTTTGGTGAGTTTTTGATGGAGAAGGCTTTAATTAACCTAATTAAACTAGTTAATTTATAAGGGAAGTTAATTAATTATTTAACCAAAACCTAAAATCTAAGTTAATTAAAATAAAACCCTAAGTCTAATTTAATTGTCTAGAAAATAATAATTTTTGAGGTTTTATTTATTTAAAAATAATGAAATAGAAATAAAAATAAGGAAATGATTGAATTAATATTTTAATTTAAGAAAATATATATTTTTTTTCTATTTTTAGTTAAAATAAAAATAAATAAAGAAATGAAAATAATAAAATAGGAAGAATATAAAAATAGTGGGCTTAGGTGTTGAAAAGTAATCAAGAGGTGAAAAGTAGTGTGATCGGTGGGAACGAGAACTGACTGTTTTTGGAATGTTGGTTCGCGTTTGCGTTTGTTTTCGCAAAATGTCGCGGTAAGCAAGAGTCGCCACCGTCTTTTATTTTATCCAACAAGGAAAGGACAAAAGCACAGAAAAATTCCTTTTCGAGATTGTTTCTCGGGTTCGGGAGATAGATTATAGAAAGGGAAGGTGTTAACACCCTTTCTATCTGTGGTTATCCACGGGCTCTTAGGTACTTGCTCACTATGTTTTCAAAAGGTTTACTTTTCTTTGTGATTGTGGGTTTTGAAAAGAGTTTTGTTTTGTTTTTGAAGAAAGTGTGCGAAAAGTTTTGTTTTGTTTTTAAAAGGAGCAAGTACTTAAGAATATCTACCTACTCAAAAAGGAATTAAACTGTGCAACTGTCCTTCAGACAGTGCTATCCCACTATTGAGGAGTGGGTAGCACAGTCGTTGGAGTTTTTCAGGTCAATTCGATTTTAGGGACGTATGGTCACTAAAGCAACGTTAGGACGTTTTAGTGGTAATCCTAATGTCTTAGATCATTTTTATCGAGGCGACCATTTCGAGGCAACTTATGATCTTGGGACAAAGGACGACCTCTAAAATATCCTATACTTAATGACCACTTTTGAGGCAACCAAGTGAGGCGTACCCTAAGAGTGGCATGTGCAAGTGTGTCAATTTTCAGTTTATGTTATCTTTGTACATGTTATGGTGAGTTGTGGTTGATTTTAAATTAAGATAGATCTTGCCATGCAATCCTAGTTAGCATACATCTAAACAGTTAATATATGTACAGGAATTTAAAGTGCGGGAATTGTAAATCCTACGCTATTACAAAGCTTCGGGGAGGGGGATTATTTACATGTCCAAAATTGGGGGAATAAAAGCAGTAAAGGGTCTTAGTTAAGCTATTACATCCCAGTAAAATAAACGCGCGTGAATCTAAAAAAAATCCTAAGAACGAAATTTTTTTGTTGTTTTATTTTATTTTGGGAAAAAATAATCTAAATCTATTTAATTTTAGTTTTTTTTGGAAAACTGTTAAGATAATTAAAAGGTTAATTAACAAGATTAATTTAATAGAAAAAGAACTAGCCTAATGTTTTTGTGGTTTTTTGATTTTAATGTTAATTAAAAGATAAAAAGAAGTCTATGGAAAAAAACAAAAAAAAATAAAGTACAAGGGGGATCCTTCGATCCAGGCAAAAAAGGGAGTTTCGACCCAGGGAGGGAATGGAAGTTTTGATCCAGAGAGGGTCCTGGTCCTTTCGATTGGGCCAGACAGTAAGGCGTGAGTGGCCTTCGATCCAGGGAAGAGGATTGTCTTTTGATCATGGAGGTCATGGCTTTCGATCCAGGAATGAGATGCCTCCTTCGATCCAGCATGCTGATGGGTTCGATCCAGAGAAGGTGTCTCCTTCGATCTGGGATGTTATACCTGCAAAAGCATGTTAGCGAAATAAAATGCAGGGCCTGGGTATTGGACCACAGGCCCTTCGATCCTGCGCTTGCTGGGTTTCTTCAGGCTATGTCTGCAGCAAATGTTAGCAAATGAAAAACATGACCTGGGTGTCAAACCCAGGCCTTTCGATCCTGTCTAGGATGGAAAATCGAAAGTAACAACAAGTAATGATATGTTATGCAAAAAATAATGTTGGATAATTTACCCTTTCTTACCAGCTGACTGGACTTCGATTTGGACGCTTCCTGGATGTAGGCACCTTCTATTTGGGATTTCTGGGGCATGGATGCTTTTGTTGAAGGATTGCTTTAGCACAGCCTGTGGTGGGTAGCGTCTCCAACTCCTCCCTGTTTTGTTTCTGCGGAGTTTTCTGTATATTTCGTGTGTATATTTTCTGTGTAATTTTCCTGTAATTTTCGTGTGATTTTCGTGTGATTTTCCTGTCCTTGTAATGTGCCACTGGCCTCTGTATTTATAGGGGTGTGAGGGTGCAGTAATGGCAAGAGACAGCCATTAAACAGGCCACTAAATTCCATGAGACAAGAAACTGACACATTAAATAACTTCCTTTTTTGAAACATTTGTGTCTCTTGAATAAACCTGGACATGTTGATTTGGGCGACCTCTTGATGACCTCCTTCGAATGGGCTGATGGCGTCCTTCGAATGCTTTTCGAACGCTTCTTCAAATGGACCCTTCGAATTCCTCTTCGAATGGACCTTCTGGAATTCCAATCGAAGGACACTGTTATAATGCCAATCGAAGTACTTTTCCATAATGCCAATCGAAAGGCTCCTTCAGAATGCCAATCGAAGGGTCTTTCAGAATGCCAATCGAATTGCTCCTTCAGAATGCCAATCGAAATGCTCCTTCAGAACACCAATCGAAGGGTCTTTCAGAATGCCAATCGAAATGCTCCTTCAGAATGCCAATCGAAATGCTCCTTCAGAATGCCAATCAAAATGCTCCTTCAGAACACCAATCGAAGGGTCTTTCAGAATGCCAATCGAAATGTTCCTTCAGAATGCCAATCGAAATGCTCCTTCAGAATGCCAATCGAAGGGTCTTTCAGAATGCCAATCGAAGTTCTTAGAGTACCACTAAAAAATTTTCCTTTTCCTTAGGCAAGAGTTTGTGATCAACCATGCAGGGGGAAGACTTTGGAAAATATGAGAGGGCAAATTTTGGGGTACAACAAGTAGCAAAAAAGTTAGGCACAAAATAAGTTTGTTTGAAATCAGAAAAATAAAAAAATAAAAAAAAAGGAAAAATGGGTTGCGTTGTAACTAGTAGCAAAGGGGGGGGGGGGGGGGGGGGGTTATTTAAGCAAAAAGATTCAAGCCCAAAACAGAGGGCCCTAGCGCGCTTGGAAACAAAAAAAAAGGGACAAAAAATGTTGAAAATAACATAATGGGACGCTTGGGCTCGAACCCAGGTCCCATAGGTGACAGGCGCACGCTTTAACCACTGGGTGGTGATACATTAGTTGGTTTATGTACAAATTAATCTATATATTATAAACCCTTTCCTGAATGAACTTTGTATTCTTCCTCGTGCCTGTCCACAGAACAACACTTTTGAATTTCAAACTTGCTCATTTCTCAACCAAATCAGAAAGTGTAAACATCAATCTTGTTAGAAATTTCATCACGATTTCAACTATATAAATATCTTAAGCTATAGATAAAAAATGAGCAGGAATTTTGCTTGGTACCTAATTCTGACCTAATTTTTCTGTTACTTCAACCTCAAAATTCATATCAGTCAGGCAATATAAATGAGAACTAAAGGCATGGTTAGCTTCAGGACGATGATGTCTATATTTTATCTTTTGAAATCGAAGGAAAATGATGCTTAAATGAGGAGTTCCAAGTTTGAAAAACTTACCTCAAAACTGAAAATCTTGTTTGAAGTTTGAGCACTCCTGAAGATGTTGTGCTGATCTGGATAGCTTCACTGAACTCCTAGGAAGCTATTTCAAAGATTACTTTGGATCGAGAGTGGCTGAATCTTCTTGTAGAAGTCAATATGCATAGCTCTATTTTTGGAAATGGAGGATGGTGATGGAGGTGTTACAGTTGTGTAATAGGGTCTTGGATAGGTTCTAAATGATGTATGTAAGCTTTGTGATTGATTTTGAGTGAAAACACACGAGTGATATGTGAGTTTGAAGTGCAAGGTCAGAAGTTGCAATAATGGAGGATTTGTGTGTAAATTCTGATTTCAGGGGGTTTGATGGAGTCTCAAGGCTTGTGAATTCGTGTGTTAGGTTGCATATAACCTCTCTATTTATAGGCAAGAGGTTTGGAAGCTTGAAGGGATCAGAAACAAGAGATCACATGTTTTGGTCTTGAAACTTGTTTTTGAAGCAAGCTAGACAAACATAGTTCCAATGCATGGTACAAGGACTTGTAGGGTGGTTGACAGGCTCTAGATAAGTTGCTTCTGGATTTGAGATTGTGTATATGCAGAAGAAACAAGTGCAAAGCTCAAGGATGGTGGACTTTATGATTAAAGCCACTTTTCCAAAATGGCAATGTTACCTTTGTGGCAAAAATGGATTAATCACTTGGATAATGGCTCAAATTCTTGGACAAAGGCTTAATCAATTGTGTAAGAATTTAATTATTGAGTGATTTTCAAGTTTGAAGCCTGAAAAGTAAGATTATGCAACATAGTTGTGAGATTGGATCATGTGTTCATCAAGAAAATGACTTGTAATTCAAGAATGGATGCTCAACTTCTTCTCTTAGATTCTCTTAGCTCAAGAATAATCTCTTCAATTTCTTGGACATTTTGGAAATCTTGAAACATTGTCTACAACCTTCATGTTTACCACTTTGGCTAAATCATCTTGGAACTAGGTGAAAATTGGTCAAGAAGTTAGGTCAAAAATCTGCCTAAACTTGCTAAAATTTTCACTAAGTGTTTTATGAAAAATGTCATGACTTTATGAGCTTATATCTTCAAATCTAAGAATTTTTGGACATCAACCCCAAGGAAAAAGGTTGTAGAATTCATCAAGATCTACAACTTTCATGTTGAAATTTTTCTTTGAATCATCTTGCATCTTGGTGAAAATTTGTCATGAAGTAATGAAATTATCAAGGCTAAAAAACACTTAGAATTTTCTAAGTCTTGAAAATATTGACTTTCTTGAATTTCTTGATTCTTGCTAACCAAGTTTGATATTTTTGAGTGTCTTGATGAATTTTGATCTTTGAAATTTAATATTGACTAAAAAGTCAAAGTTTGACTTTTTGTGTATCAGTTGACTTTTCATTAGTTGATCGAAATTTTGATATTGAGAAATGATTTGAGCCATGAAATTAGGTCAACATGTTGTGTTTGAGACCTTGAGATCATTTTTCAAGCCTTTAGGTCATGTACTAGGTCAAAAGCCAATGATTAGTCAATCTCAATCAAAATCCTAATTTTGACAATTTTCTATTTTTATGATTTGAGTGCTTTTCTTGAGGCATTGTGATCATCCTTTGTTAAATTGATAAATATCACTTAAAAGTGTTTATGTTGGCCAAAAATCATGAAGTTTAACTGTATATTGACCACAGTTAACTTTTTACCCAATACAACTGATTTTCAGTCATCTGAGGAATTGACTGAGAAAATTTGTGATGCAAGGCTTGAAACTTGGGATGAGAAATCTTGAAGATCTATAATGAACCATGAAAGTCATTTGAGGCATCAAAATTCCAATTGTCCGTGAGAAAATCAAAATCCTAATTTGCAGGCTCAATGTTTAGGAGGTGAGCTTACCTAAAGAGTTAGATTGGTTTGTTCGCCATTCGTGACTTGAGGGTAGAAGATTATTGAACACTTAAGTACCCAGAAATTTGCTTTCTCTAGTGCATGAAGTAAAACTGTGTTGATTATATCATAATGGACTTAGATATTCCATTTGGAGAGGTGACAAAAAGTTGTCAGAGATGGGCTTATAGATGCCATCCAAAGTATCTGTTGATAGAGAAATTAGACTAAGTCTATGCTCGACTTTAACTGGGAGAAGCATCAGAATAAATCTTTGGTCGATTTAATCTGAGTCAGAATACTGACATAAGTATCAGAACAAATCTTTGGTCGATTTTATATGAGTCAACAAATGTCTTTAAATATTTAACTGAGAGAAGTATCAGAATAAATCCTTGGTCGATTTAATCTGATCCAGAAAATGGTCTACTAAGACAAGTATCAGAACAAATATTTGGTAGATTTTATCTGATCCAGCTGATGTCTTTAAATATTTAACCGAGATAAGTATCAGAATAAATCTTTGGTCGATTTAATCTGAGACAGAAAAAGGTTTATTGAGAGAAGTATCAGAGAAAATCTTTGGTCGATTTTATCTGAGCCAGAAGATGTCTTTAAATCTTTAACTGAGAGAAGTATCAGAATAAATTTTTGGTTGATTTAATCTGAGCCAGAAAATGGTCTACTGAGAGAAGTATCAGAAAAATATTTGGTCGATTTTATCTGAGCCAACATATGTCTTTAAATCTTTAACTGAGAGAAGTATCAGAATAAATCTTTGGTCGATTTAATCTGAGCCAGAAAAAGGTCTACTGAGATAAGTATCAAAGCAAATATTTTTTCGATTTAATCTAAGCCAGCAGATGTCTTTAAATCTTTAACTGAGAGAAGTATCAGAATAAATCTTTGGTTGATTTAATCTGAGCCAGAAAACGGTCTATTGAGAGAAGTATCAGAGCAAATCTTTGGTCGGTTTAATCTGAGCCAGTAGATGTCTTTAAATCTTTAACCAAGAGAAGTATCAGAATAAATCTTTGGTTGATTTAATTTGAGCCAAAATAAGGTCTACTGAGAGAAGTATCAGAGTAAATCTTTGGTCGATTTAATCTGAGCCAGCAGATGACTTTAAATATTTAACTGAGAGAAGTATCAGAATAAATCTCTGGTTGATTTAATCTGAGCTAGAAAAAGGTCTACTAAGAGAAGTATCAGAGCAAATATTTGGTCGATTTAATCTGAGCCAGCAGATGTCTTTAAATCTTTAACTGAGAGAAGTATCAGAATAAATCTTTGGTAGACTTAATCTGAGCCAAAAAAAGGTCTACTGAGAGAAGTATCAGAGCAAATATTTGGTCGATTTAATCAGAGTCAGTAGATGTCTTTAAATCTTTAGGACAGGCAGGAAATAAATCGGCTCTCAACAGATTCTTCTTAATGGTCGATACAATAATTTGTTTAGGAAGCACAATGGTAATAATTTTCAAGACAGCCAGGAAATAAATCGGCTCTCAACAGATTCTTCTTAATGGTCAATAATATCGTATTCAAATCATCAATGGTGGAAACATAGGAGACATCGTCAATGGCATTGGCACCTTTACCATGATTGGGCATGGGAGCAGTAATGACATTAAGGGTTTGTGGAGGGTCAAACCCAATCACTTTGTTATCAATCAAACCTTGGACCTTGCTCTTTAAGGCCCAACAATCATTGGTATCGTTCCCAGAGGTATTGGAATGATAGGCACATTTTGCATTCGGGTTGTATTTTGGAGATGAAGTATTGGGGTTTTGAGGAGGATTCCTCAGTGTTACCAAATCTGCCTTTAGCAGATATCGTAAAGCTTGAGACAATGGCATGTTGATTCTAGTGAATTGCCTCCTTGGGGCATCAGGCCTTTGTCGATTGTTTGATTATTGTGGTCGTTGAACTGGGGTTGGGTTCAAAATTAATACAACTCCTACCGACTAATGATGATCATTCTTGACACGGCTCCTTTGTCCATAAACATCATTAGTTTCCTTCTTACCAATAAATGGGTTTTTTACAACATTAGAGGTGGAGGCTATTAGTATCCTTCCACTTTTTATTCAACTTTCAACTTGCTCTCCAGTCAGAATCAACTCAGTAAACCCTGAGGAAGAACTCCGATCAGCAAATTAAAGAATGGACCACTCAAGGTTCCCATAAACATGTCCACTAATTCTCTATCAGTCAATGGCGGTTACACCTTTCCAGCCAGATCCCTCCACTTTTGAGCATACTCTTTAAAGCCTTCATTTGAACCCATAGTCATATTCTACAACTGCACACGAGTTGGTGCAAGATCAATGTTGTATTGGTATTGTTTGTAGAAGACAGCAGCTAGATCCTCCCATGTGTGGATATTAGTCCCCTCAAGTTGATAGAACCACTCTAATTGTGTCCCAGATAAGCTTTCTTAGAAGAAGTGCACCCATAACTTCCTATCGGCGGTGTGTGGTTGAATCTTGCAGACATATGACCTCAGATGCATCTTTGGACAGGAGATCCCATCGTATTTGGCAAAGACAGGAACCTTAAATTTGAGGGGAATGACCACCCCAGGGACCAGACCTAAATCTGCAAAGTCTAAAGAAGGCATTGTTTAGATCTCTACAGCCTTAAGTCAGTCTTCCAACTATTTGTATTTCTCATCTGTCGGTGGATACTGCTCTTAGGAATAGTCTTCGTCCTCGGTAATCTAGTTATTTCCACCCCCAACTCAGGTGCTTCTAACTTCCTCTTCATGATTGTCTTCTTCCTCAGAAGAATCCTCTTCTATTTGAGCCAGTCAGGAGAGCCCCTTGAACCTTCTTCCTATGTTAAAGATAACATCCCGTTTCTTGGTCTTCTTTTTGGTGGCACAGAGTGCCATCATTTCTTGATGTCCTTTAGCCAAGTTGAGGAGAGTCTCTTGGAATTGTGTGTGTTGAGTTTGCAGATCTTTGATGGTTTACTCTAGAGCCATCTTATACTGAAAAAAAACAGTAAAAAGATGAGGAAACCTGTATCGGAAAATCTACTTGTGATATGATGCATGCTATGTGGATGTAGTGTTTTCAAGAACCTCAAGAGATTTAAATTTGCTAGCCAAAAAGGAAACAAACAAAACAATTATATTAAGAATTTCAAAAAGTTACAACTGCCCCTTGGGCTTATAATAGGAAAGCAAAAAGGTCTCAAAGAGACAACATAATAAACTCATAAAACAAAAGTCTCAAGTTTCCCACGAGCGTTTCCTCTTTGGTGCAATGCATGCATTCAGACTTCGCTCCTCGTGAAGTTGCCTTGTAAGCTCCAACACTTTCTTCTCACTTGAATAAAATTGAGCTTCAAAGGTATCTCGTTCCCCCTTGAGTTAAATCCACGATCTCTACAAATCCTCGAAGTAGGTAGGCATGTCAGGATGGAGAATGGTATAAGGAATATCTCCCTCGGTAACAAGCTCCACAACTATTGGTAGGATCGCAGGATATGGAATCATGAGGCTTTGAGCACGAGCTCTTACCCATTTGAGATAAGGATGCAAAGGAATAGAGTTCTTATGCCCCAAAATCTTGCTATCAACCTTTCTTACCATGCTCCAAGCATGTACAAACCTTCAATGATAACCTTTAACATTGTTCTCGTAGTCGAAAATAATACCTTGAATGAGTGCATCATGGGGGCCATCTCTTTGATTATAGCCAAATTGTCGTAGAGCCAAAGATGGCTTATAAGTAATACCTCCCCTAATTCCCAAGAGTGGAACATTATGGAACTCCCCACAATGGTCAGTGATAGTAATGTCCTCTTGAGATCGAGAGCACCAATGGATATCTGAATGAGAGAGCGATATCATCCTTTGAAACCACCTCAAGCCTTGCTCATTCTTCAATACTGACCGAGGAAGCTGCAAAATAAACCACCTAGACAGCAACGTAATGCAACATATAAGAGCCCCTCTCTTTCTCATGGTACGGGTGTGAAGATAATGTAGAATGTCTCCAAGCAAAGTAGGCACGGGGTTACGAGTAAGGAAAATTTTGACAACATTGACATCTATGAGTTGGCCAGGGTTAGGAAAAAGCACCAACCCATAGATTAGAAGAGCCAATATCTCCTCAAAAGCTTGTAAATCCATAGCATCCCAAAATAGTCGATCCTTCTCTATCAGGAATTTATACAAAAGGCCTTTGACCCCTCTTTTTGTCTCCCAATTAGCTACAATGTCAGAGCTCTTCAAATGTAAGGTTTTGGCAATAACCTCAGGCTTTGGAGTTTCCTCTAAACCTGTGAATGGAATTTGATCAAGGACTGGTACCCATAATAGTTGAGAGAATTCTTCCATTGTGGGCACTAATTTATAATCAAGAAAGGTGAAATAATGATGTATAGGGTCAAAGAACTGAAAGAACACTCGCATCATGTCTTCTTCAAAGATTGAGGTAATCAGATTGAGAAGTCGACCATATCTTTTACTGAACAGAGAATTTTCAGTAACCCTTGATGCTAACTCTTTGAGTTGAGGATGCACCCTTACAAAGTTGATTCAGATGGTATTTCTGCGAGTGGAAGCCATATCCTACAAAACAGAACAAAGATAAATCATCGGGTCCTTGAAATGGTTAGTGAAAATGTTGTGGAATGATGTCATGATGTTTATGAACAAATAATCAACCACATACAAAGAACACAAGGCCTTAGGATTAGGATTGCATGGGGTTTATAGGTAAGTATCCTCTTGAAGTTTAGTTGGTTCAACCTGGCCTAATAAAATTAACTGGGTTAAAGGAATCTTAATATCACTGATCTTTCTTCATTGGGCATTATTTTAGCTTAAGCATCCAAATTATGGCCAAAATATCCCAAAAGTCTGATCTCAATGAGTGTAGTATCGAGTATCAACCAACTTTAGTCTTGCACTAAAGCCAGCTATCTCACTACTTTCTAATAGTCAAGTTGTTCAACTAAGGTTCTACGGTCAGTTAGTGCTTCATGACACCACACAACGGCCATGTATTCTCCTTGATTGGACTCAAGGGACACCGGGTACCAACAAATGTGTCACACTAGCGTAACCATTGCTTCAACCATGTCAGTATTATGATGCATAGTCCCCATGATCTATTGCTACTTACCTAATGTACCCCAGATCTGGGTATAGGATCTATACAAAAAATAAACCCAAGCATAACCCACAAATGTAAAGCAAACAAGGCAAACAAATAAAGCAATAAAGGGGATCTAGCTCTTAAGTTAACCCCACTTTTAGTTTTATCCCCAGCAGATTTTCCAGTTCTATGATACGGTGGGAGAACTGACTTGGGTGTTTTGCGTTTGATCGCAAAATGTTGCGGATAGTAAGAGTCGCCACCGACTTTTCTTTTATCCAATAAAGGAAAGGGTTAAAAGAACAGGAAAGACCTTTTGAGAATTTTCTTGAGTTCGGGGGGTAGGTTATGAAAAGGGAAGGTATTAGCACCATTTTCATCTGTAGTTATCTACGGGCTCTTAATTGCTTGATCACTTTGAAATGCTTTGTGTTTTGTGTATGTTAGAAAATATTTTGAAAACGCCTTCGTACGACAAACTTTGTAATGATTTTCGTATCGTTGAGAGTGTATACAAAGTGTTGGTTTTGAAAATATTTGTTGAAAAAGAATGTTTGGAAAGATGTTTGAAAATGCCAATGTAAGGAAATTTTGTAATGATTCTCGTATCGTTAATAATGTACACAAAATGTTTATTTTGAAAGATGTTTTGAAAGTGTGAGGTGTGGAAATGATTTTGTTTGTGAGCAAGCAATTACGAGCAATCTGCCTACTCAAAAAGTATTTGTTCTTTTCCTCCTTCTTTATATAGTGATATTTTACCATTGATTGGTAGAGAGCCATATCATTGGATGTGAGAGACGGGCGTGGATCGTCGTACAATCATTGAAGGCAACTTGTAAGATGTTTTTAGCAATGGTCATAAGGGACTAAGATCATTTACCGAAGGCAACATTTAAAGGGTCATTGAGGGACTATGGTCTTTTAATCGAGGGTCTTTGCTAAAATGTCTCACGTTCGAGGGACATGACTTTTTTAATCTGAGGCAACAAGTGTGGGTTACCCTAGAGATGCATGTGTGAAAAGTGTTTTTTGATTCAAGCATTTATCTTGTATTTAAGGTTATCTAATGTTTGATTTTTAATCTTGTCATACAAACCCTAATTACTAACAATAATAAGAAAAGCGGTAAATTGTGGAATTTAAATGTCCTACGCTATTACAATGCTTTGGGAATGGGGGTACAAATTTACAAATAGGAATGACAAGTAAAGTAAACCCTAATTACTATTATAAAGCTCCGACAGTTACATAAATTGTAATACCAAATAGTAAAATGTGTAAAGAAATATAAAGTGTAGAAAAGAGAGAAGAAATTTTTTTGGTGAGTTTTTGATGGAGAAGGTTTTAGTTAACCTAATTAAACTAGTTAATTTACAAGGGAAGTTAATTAATTATTTAACCAAAACCTAAAATATAAGTTAATTAAAATAAAACCCTAAGTCTAATTTAATTGTCTAGAAAATAATAATTTTTGAGGTTTTATTTGTTTAAAAATAATGAAATAGAAATAAAAATAAGGAAATGATTGAATTAATATTTCAATTTAAGAAAATATATATTTTTTGTATTTTTAGTTAAAATAAAAATAAATAAAGAAATGAAAGTAATAAAATAGGAAGAATATAAAAATATTGGGCTTAGGTGTTGAAAAGTAATCAGGAGGTGAAAAATAGCAAAAAAGTTAGGCCCAAAATAAGTTTGTTTGAAATCAGAAAAAAAAATGGGCATGCATTGTAACTAGTAGAAAAGGGGGGTGTTATTTAAGCAAAAAGATCCAGGCCCAAGACAGAGGGCCCAGACGCGCTTGAAAACAAAAAAAAGGACAAAAAATGTTGAAAAATAACAAAATGGAACGTTGGGGCTCGAGCCCAGGTCCCATAGGTAACAGGCGCGCGCTTTAACCACTGGGGTGGTGATACATCCGTTGGTTTATGTACAAATTAATCTATATATTATAAACCCTTTCCTGAATGAACTTTGTCTTCTTCCTCGCGCCAGTCCATAAAATAACATTTTTGAATTTCAAACTTGCTCATTTCTCAACCAAATCAGAAAGTGTAAACATCAAACTTGATAGAAATTTCATCAAGATTTCAACCATGTAATATCTTAAGCTATAGATAAAAAATAAACGCGAATTTTTCTTGGTACCAAATTCTGACCTAATTTTTCTGTAACTTCAACCTCAAAATTCGTATCACTCAGGAAATATAAATGAGAACTAAAGGCATGGTTAGCTTCAGGGCGATGATATCTACATTTTATCTTTTGAAATCGAAGGCAAATGATGCTTAAATGAGGAGTTTAAAGTTTGAAAAACTTACCTCAAAACTGGAAATCGTGTTTGAAGTTTGAGCACTCCTGGAAATGCTGTGATGATCTGGATAGCTTCACTAAACTCCTAGGAAGCTATTGCAAAGCTTACTTTGAATTGAGAGTGGTTGAATCTTCCTGTAGAAGTCAATATGCAGAGCTCTATTTTTGAAAATGGAGGATGGTGATGGAGGTGTTACAGTTGTGTAACAGGGTCTTGTATAGGTTCTAAATGATGTATGGAAGCTTTGTGATTGGTTTAGAGTGAAAACGCACGAGTGAAATGTGAATTTGAAGTGCAAGGTCAAAAAGTGCAACAATGGAGGATTTGTGTGTAAATTCTGATTTCAGGGAGTTTGAGGGAGTCTCAAGGCTTGTGAATTTGTGCGTTAGATTGCATATAACCTCTTTATTTATAGGCAAGAGGTTTGGAAGTTTGAAGAGATCAGAAATAAGAGATCACATGTTTTGGTCTTGAAACTTGTTTTTGAAGCAAGCTTGACAAACATAGTTCCAATGCATGGTACAAGGACTTGTAAGGTGGTTGACAGGCTCTAGACAATTTGATTCTAGAATTGAGATTGTGTATGTGCAGAACAAGTGCAAAGCTCAAGGAGAGTGGACTTTGTGATTAAAGCCACTTTTCCAAAATGGCAATGTTACCTTTGTGCAAAAAATGAATTAATCACTTGGATAATGGCTCAAATGCTTGGGTAAAGGCTTAATAAGTTGTGTAAGAATTTAATTATTGAGTGATTTTCAAGTTTGAATCCTGCAAAGTAAGATTATGTAGCATAGTTGTGAGATTGGATCATGTGTTCATCAAGAAAATGACTTGTAATTCAAGAATGGATGCCCAACTTCTTCTCTTCGATTCTCTTAGCTCAAGAATGATATCTTCAAGTTCTTAGACATTTTGGAAATCTTGAAACATTGTCTACAACATTCATGTTGACCACTTTGGCTAAATCATCTTGGAACTAGGTGAAAATTGGTCAAGAATTTAGGTAAAAAATCTGCCTAAACTTGCTAAATTTTTCACTAAGTGTTTTTATGAAAAATGTCATGACTTTATGAGCTTATATATTCAAATCGAAGAATTTTTTGGACATCAACCCTAAGGGACAAGGTTGTAGAATTCATCAAGATCTACAACTTTCATGTTGAAAGTTTTCTTTGAATCATCTTGCATCTTAGTGAAAAATTGTCATGAAGTAATGAAATTATCAAGGCTAAAAAACACTTAGAATTTTCTAAGTCTTGAAATTATTGACTTTTTGTTGACTTTCATGATTCTTGTTGAACAATTTTGATAATTTTGAGTGTCTTGATGAATTTTGACCTTTGAATTTAATGTTGACTAAAAAGTCAAAGTTTGACTTTTTATGTATCAGTTGACTTTTCATCAGTTGATCAAATTTCAATTATCAATCCATTGATCTTGAGAAATGATTTAAGCCATGAAATTAGGTCAACATGTTGTGTTTGAGTCCTTGAGATCATGTTTCAATCCATTAGGTCATGTACTATGTCAAAAGTCAATGATCAGTCAATCTCAATAAAAACCCTAATTTTAACAATTCTGCCCTTTTGATGATTTGAGTGCTTTTCTTGAGGCATTGTAATCATCCTTTAATCAATTGATAAATATACTTCAAAGTGTTTATGTTGGCCAAAAATCATGAAGTTTGACTGTATATTGACCACAGTTGACTTTTTACCTAATACAATTGATTTTTAGTTATCTGAGCAATTGACTGAGCAAATTTATGATGCAAGGATTGAAACTTGGTATGATCAATCTTGAAGACCTATAATGAACCGTGAAAGTCATTTTAGGCATTAAAAGTCCAACTGTCCTTGAGAAAATCAAAACCTAATTTGGAGGCTCAGTGCTTAGGAGGTGAGCTTATTTGGTCAAACCCTTGAGAACCCTTGAGCATTTGATATCTTTGGTGAGAAATGTCTTGAGAAAAGAGACAGCAAACTTTGGGGTACAACACTCGTCATATTCTAACTATTAATAGATCACCCACAAATCATGATTCAGATGACAAAAGCGTTTTGGAATCTGAGATCACTTTCTTTGAGAATGACGCATCAATCATCCTTCCACGTGATAATGACCTTATGGTTATAATCATAAGGAATGACTCTTGAGAGATTAAAGAGTGTTAATGGGTTAAAGAAGCCATGCATATATTGATCAGTGCATTTTGATGCACATTCTTCCATGATTGTACTTATGCATTTCCCTGATTTGTTTAGCTTATTTTGTATTTTATAGTGTTTTTCTATTTTACTTTATTTCTACTCTTATTTGATTTTCGCACTTTATTTTCAACATTAGCAGTCTGCACGAATAAATTAATAACTTGAGCTACGGGAGTCAGAATGAGGTGTTCTACCAGTCATTGGAAAACTAAGAGAAAGAGCTACGATTTTCATTCAGAAGGAGAGAGCTCAATCGGACTATAGCAGGGCCATAAAATTCGTTGAAGTTGCAGTATTTTATATTTAAGTTTTGGGTCATTTGTTTTGGACCTGGGTTATATTTTCGACCCAGTTGGGTTATGAACCGAATCCTTGTCCTTGCTATACCTAGTAGACGATACAATAATTTCATTTTTACCTTTTTCATTATTGAGAAAAAATACATTTTTCTTTTACGATTGTGATGAGGAACTAAACATCCAGAGTCAATCTGTTGTAACCACGTTTCAAACGCTTTGAGGTTTTTACTTTATCAATCAAATTCGTTCTCTTTCAATACTATTTTGTGATTTACATTTGCTTAATTTGTATTGCATAAAATTGTTTTGATTAAATTCGTATGATTGGATCCCTAACGTTTATTCGCTGTTACGTCGCTTTATCGTTAATCCGCATTTGTAATTCGTGTTTGCTTAATTCACGGGGGCTTAATCCGTTTGCTTAATTCGGAATAGGAATCCAATCTGTTTGTATTTGTTGCGCTTGACAATAGGTATAGAAATCGAATAGAGATCGATTCTGCTTAGGAAATTGTTAAGGTAAAAATCAATGATTAGTAGGAAACCGAACAATAGATTGACTTAATTTTATAATCACTTTTTTTAAATCGCTTATTTTCTTTGTGTTTTCTGAATCGAAAACCTAAAACCAAAACCCCCTCATCCTGTTATGTTTTATTAATACAAACAAGAATCGTTGTGAGACGATTCGAGTCATATTGTCGGTGTACTGTGTTTTTAAAAATACTCGTTTTGATCTGTGCACGACAGCGGATCAAATTGGCGTTGTTGCCGGGATTCTTGTTGTTATTAATTAATATTTTAGTCATAGACATAGTGTTCTTGCTTTTTTTTCTTGTTTTTTCCATTGTGTTTGTTGATTTTCAGGATTGCAATTTCGGTTGTAGTACAGTTTTCAGCCTAGCAAGTAAGTTTGAAACCTATTGTTTCGATTTGCTCCGAATTTTTTCCTGAAGTTCAGAAAAAAATTGACGGACAGTATTTTATTACTGTTGATTTTCTATTTTTAAATTATTTTTTACTATTTTCATGGAGTCGAAAAAATTGAAAAAATTCTCAAAATTGTTATTTTTCCTAATCAGATTAAATCTGGTGTTATTTTATTTTTTTGAATTTTATTTAATCGATTTCCTTCATTATGTTTGTTTTTTATTATTAGGGACATTGTTGGCATTTTGAATATTGTTGATACATAATTGTGTTAGTCCTGGCTACTAGGTCTTGTTGTTCTGAACTTGTTGCTTTTGATCCTGAAGTATAAAGAACCTTGCACACACGACGTAGAAGAGTCCAGGCTACCACTAGTTCACCACCCACAATTGAGTTGGATTCTTAGTCTTACTATTTGCATAACTTGTTTGCTTCGGATTCTATTTGTTTTTTATATGGATGACCAAAGAATCTTAAGGCAATTGGCTGCCCCTGATGTGAATTATAATGGCATGTGTATTGAATATGATGATGTTGATGTTACTTTTGAATTAAAATCGAGTTTAATACACTTATTGCCCAAATTTAGTGGTCTTGCAGGTGAGGATCCACACAAACATTTGAAAGAATTTCAGGTCGTGTGTTCTACACCATTGAAGCCTGAAGGGATCACTGAAGATCACATCAAACTTCGAGCTTTTCCTTTTTCATTGCAGGGTGCAACAAAGGATTGGATATACTATCTTGAGCCAAATTCCACCGCAAGCTGGAATGCTCTGAAAAAAGTGTCTTGGAGAGATATTTTCCTGCCTCTAGAGCTGCCTCAATAAGAAAGGAGATTTGTGGTATTAGACAAGGCAATGAGTCGTTGACAGAGTATAGGGAGAGATTCAAACACTTGGTATCTAGCTGCCCTCAATACCAGATTACCAAGCAACTACTTATACAATACTTTTATGAAGGTTTGTTACTGATGGATAGGAACATTCTTGATGTTGCTAGTGGTGGAGCATTTTTCGATAAAACTCCAGATGCTGCCAAAGCCCTTATTGAAAATATGTCTCTTAATTCTCAACAGTTTATCACTAGAGACAATTATGTTCAAAGCAAAGGCGTGGATTAAATTCAGGTTTCTTCCAACAAAGCTTTAGAGACTAGAATTGACGAGCTCACTACCTTAGTCAAACAGCTGGCAGTAGCAAAACCTTAAACATCAACTGTGTGTGGTATTTGTACTTCTCATGAGCACCCGATCGATACATGTCCTATTCTAAGAGACGAGTCCATTACTGAGCTGCCTCAAGCTTATGCAGCCAACCTTTATAATCAAAACAGGTACAACAACACTCTTGACATGTCCACCAACAAATACCATCCCAATTGGAGGAACCATCTCAACCTTCGATATGGAAATCCACAAACCATCCAACAACAAAACCCACCCCAAGTGGCTGCCCCTGCACCTTCGGGACCATCCTTAGAGGATATTGTCAAACAAATGGCTGTCGATAACCTTCAGTTCCAACAAAGGACTGATTCTAGCATTCAGACCTTGCACACACAGATGGGATAGCTTGTTACTCAAATAAACGCCATGCAATCCCAAGGGTCAAACCAACTTCCAGCCCAAACAGTTGTCAATCTGAATGGTCATAATGCTAATGTTAGTGCAATTTCTTTGAGATCTGGAAAGGTTACAGAACCAGCCCCTGAAAAAATAAAAAATTATTGAGGTAACATCTAAACCTTCTCCTTCTGAATCTGTTTCACCTGAACTTTCCTCACCTTCTTCTATTGCGGTGGAAACTGAAAAAAATTAAAGAAAAGGAGTATGTTCTACCAGTTCCCTTCCCACATAGAGTTCTGAAAATTAAAATGATTGAGGAGGGAGAGAAAGAAAGAGAGATATTGTATGTTTTCCAAAAAGTCGCGGTAAACATTCCACTTCTTGATGTAATTAAGCAGGTTGCTAAGTATGCTAAGTTTCTGAAGGATTTGTGTACCAACAAGAGGAGGATTAAGGGAAGTGAAAGAGTCAACTTGGGAAGAAATATTTTTGCTTTTATTCATCCCAAACCTTTATTCTAAAAGGTTGTAGGCGAGCAAAATGTTTCAATCCTCACTACTCAGGTTCTGCCACAAAAGCAGAAGGATCCAGGAACATTTGCTATTCCTTGCACCATCAGGAACAGTAAATTTGAGATTGCATGCTTGATTTGGGAGCAGGCATTAATGTTATGCCTACTTATGTTTATAATTACCTTTATCTTGGTCCTTTGCATCATACAGGTTTAATCATTCAATTGGCGAACAGGAGCAACGCTCGCCCCGCCGGCGTAGTCGAAGATGTCCTTGTTCAAGTTAACAATTTGATTTTTCCTGTTGATTTTTACATTCTGGACATGGAAGGAGAAACAAAATCCAGAAGAGCTTCCATCATTCTAGGCAGACCGTTCATGAAAACGGCAAAAACAAAAATTGATGTTGACGATGGAACCATGTCCATGGAATTTGGTGACATTGTCGCAAAATTCAACATTTTTGATGCCATGAAACATCCCCTGGAGGAGCATTCCATTTTTAACATTGAGTTGATCTCTGGATTGGTTTATGATACTTGTTATGAATTATTTTCCATTGATTTTCTGTCTTTATATGGATTTGATGATGTTTACTTGTGTTCTAATTATACTGACAATAACTTATGTGTTGTGTGTAATGAGATTGATGCTGCCTTATAGGATGATGTGTTTCCTACAGGTGGAGTTGTTATTGATGAAGCTATTTTTGCAGTTGATGCCCTTGACATCCCTGTTGCCCCAAACACTCCATCCATAGAGCAGCCCCCGTCCTTAGAGCTGAAACAACTCCCTGAAAACCTGAAATACGCTTATTTCATTTTGAAGAAGCATAAGAAAGGAATTGGATGGATCTTAGATGACATTTATGATATTAGTCCGTCCATGTGTATGCATAAGATCTCACTTGAAAATGTAGCAAAAGCAGGGAGGCAGCCCCGTAACCTTTTGATCCTTGATGTTGTGAAAGATAAGATCATGTTCACGTGCCCATTTGACACTTTTACTTTTAGAAGAACATTCTTTGATCCAGGAATAAAAAGTGAAGATACTGATAAAAATTGCAAAGTCAAAGGACACCTCCTTAAGCTATTCCATGAGAGCCCCGTAACCTTATGATTTTCATTCAGAAGTCGAGAGCTGAATCAGACTATAGCAGGGCCATAAAATTCGTTGAAGTTGCAACATTTTATATTTAAGTTTTGGTTCATTTGTTTTGGGTCTGGGTTATGTTTTCGACCCAGTTGGGTTATAAACTGAATCCTTGTCCTTGCTATACCTAACAGCCGCTACAATAATTTCGTTTTTACCTTTTTCATTATTGAGAAAAAATATATTTTGCTTTTACGATTGTGATGAGGAACTAAACATCCAGAGTCAATCTGATGTAACCGCGTTTCCAACGCTTTGAGGTTTTTACTTTATCAATCAAATTCGTTCTCTTTCAATACTATTTTGTGATTTACATTTGCTTAATCTGTATTGCATAAAATTGTTTTGATTAAATTCGTATGATTGGATCCCTAACGTTTATTTGTTGTTACGTCGCTTTGTCGTTAATCTGCGTTTGTAATTTTTGTTTGCTTAATTCACGAGGGCTTAATTCGTTTGCTTAATTCGGAATAGGAATCCAATATGTTTATATTTGTTGCGCTTGACAATAGGTATAGAAATCGAATAGAGATTGATTCCGCTTAGGAAATTGTTAAGGTAAAAATTAATGTTTAGCAGGAAACCGAACAATAGATTGACTTAATTTTATAATCACTTTTTTTTAAATCGCTTATTTGCTTTGTGTTTTCCGAATCGAAAACCTAAAACCAAAACCCCATCATTCAGTTATGTTTTATTAATACAAACAAGAATCCTTGTAAGATGATTCGAGTCACATTGTCGATGTACTGTGTTTTGAAATCTGAGATCACTTTCTTTGAGAATGACGCATCAATCATCCTTCCACGTGATAATGACCTTGTGGTTATAATCATAAGGAATGACTCTTGAGAGATTAAAAGAGTGTTAATGGGTTAAAGAAGCCATGCATATATCCTTTACTAGGACGTCTTTGAAAAACTCCACCCAAACTTGGATGGCCTTAAAGCCTTCAAAGGCACGCTGGTAGATTGACATGCGAGCAAGTGCAGGTGAAATTGAAGATAAAATCATGTTATGAGTTATTTTATCCTTTGTACTGTTTTTAGTATTAATTTTCTGTTTAGTTATTAGAACATACACAAGCTTTTATGGTGAATCAATGGAGAATTTGTGTTACTTAAAGAAGATAAAATGAAGAGAGAGAGAGAGAGAGAGAGAGAGAGAGAGAGAGAGAGAGAGAGAGAGAGAGAGAGAGAGAGAGAGAGAGAGAGAGAGAGAGAGAGAGAGAGAGAGAGAGAGAGAGAGAGAGAGAGAGAGGAGAAAATATTTCATTTGTTGAGAATAATGACAAGTGTGAGTAAGTCGGAAAAATAGTCTCACATTGAATAGAAATGTGATGACTTGAGTATTTCTAAATGGGAGAACCCACTGACTTATCACCTTAAGATTTTAGGTGGACAAGTGGTGTGTTTCCCACACAGATATATTATTGAAATCAAAAAGTCTAAAAGTAATAATACTCCTCGTTCAACCCTCCTCAATCATTATACTAACCTAATTGATTTGAGCTTTCAAGCATATCATTATTTTATTTAATACTATTTATACTTTATGTGATTTTAGAAATACAAAGAAAAGTTGAAAAAAATGTATTTCAATTGAGTTATGAAATATGTCGAGAGACAACCTTTTAAAAGTTGAAGATAACAAAAAGCAATTTAAAATAAAATAGAAAATAAAAAATGCACTCATCAATCAATAAGTTAATGCATTTCAACAAATAATAATTTTTTGCATTTCATTGAACATGCAGCTAGGCATAATTAAAAGCAACCCAACCCAGATAATAAATTAAAAGATTCAAAACTAACAAAAATCCAACTAAATAACAATTAAAATATAAATTTCAATCAATATAAACCCTATATAATTTAGTATCTAAATTATCGATAATTTTATATTTTATCATTGTCATCAGATTGACTTGAATCTCACTTAAGGTTCAAAAATTTATATTGGAATGGAGTTTTTTTAAACATATTTTTGAAATGAAAATGCAATGACCAAAAAGAGAGAGAGATAATTAATTGGTAACAAGAAAGAAATTAAGGGTAAGTAAAGCAAGGGAAAAAAATAGAGCATAATGTGATGGTATGCTAAACTTGCATGATGACTGACACGTTTTCTTTTTGTTCCACTTTTTTTTTGTTAGTCACTTAGCACTGCTATTGGAAACAAATGACACGGTGACACATAGATAATTTCATTGCTCATAAAAAATAAAGTAATACTCTTTCGTGAGAAAAAATCTAACATATTAAAGTTAGAAAAAGACAAAAATTAAAGATAAGATATTGTGGGGAAATGAACAAATGGATACGTGCAGTAGTGGTTTCAAGCAGATGGTTTTGCTAGAAAGTGTTTTACATACACAAACTCTTTGTTTAAGAGTGCATTTTAAGCAAGTAGTATGTGTTATGGAATTTTTTCCACAATAAATTAATTTATGAGGTGCCTGAGTCATTTTTAATGAGGAGAGAAAGAGAGAATAATAAAGAAAATAAAGATTTGTATTATTCAAGTGTATAAATAATGATACACACTATGACTATTTATATATCATTCTAATTGGGTTTGCGCTAACACAATTTGGATTATATTAAATATTAAATCTAATTAAATTTAATATAATCTAATTTAATATTTCAACACAAAAATAATCGAATCTGTCGATCTTCAAAAATAGTCAATCTAAATTATTCATAATTTCTTTATCAAATTCAGGAATTTGTCGATCTTCAATCCTTTGGTGAAAATGTCGGTCAACTGTACTTCACTTGAGCAATGTCTAACTTCAACTTCACTTTGATTTACTTTTTCTCTCAAGAAGTGAAACCTTGCTTCAATATGTTTACTTCTTCCATGCAGAACTGGATTCTTCGCCAGATTTATGGCTGCCTTATTATCGATTTGCAATACTAGAGGTTTCTTCACTTCGACGGTCATTTCTTCAAGTGCAGATCTGATCCAAATTGCTTGACATGCAGCATAGGATCCTGCTATATATTCAGCTTCACACGATGACAATGCCACCACAGGTTACTTCTTCGAACACCATGAGATTGGGGCACCAAATATTTGAAAGAAATATCCAGTTGTGCTTCTTCGATCTTCCTTATCTCTACACCAATCAACATCTAAAAAACAATTAACTATTGCTTCTTTGCCTTCAGAATCTCGTCGAAATAGTATTCCACAATTTATTGAACCCTTTAAATATCGAAGGATTCTTATTGCAACCTTCATATGTGACACTCTTGCTTCACTCATATATCTGCTTACTAATCTGATTGCAAAACCTATATCAGGTCGACTGTTGCACACATACCTCATAGATCTCACAATTTACTTGAACAAAGTTGCATCGACTTTGTCTTCCTCTCCATTCTTCTCCAACTTCACATTTGGTTCGACAGGTGAGGATGCAGGATTCGAATCATCCATTCTGAATCTCTTGAGTATCTCTTTGACATACTTTCTTTGATGTAGCACCATACCTTGCTTCGACATTTTAAATTCCATGCCTAGAAAATAAGACAATTTTCCTAGATCCGACATTTCAAATTCGTTCGTCGTCAGCTCTTTGAACTTCGACAAGTTCTTCAAACTATTTCCAGTTACTAGCAAGTCGTCAACATACAAGCAGATGATTGTTATATCTTGTGCTACAACCTCAACATAGACACCATACTCTGATTTGCATTTGACAAATTCTAATTCGACTAAGTACGAGTTGATCTTCTTGTTCCATGCCCTAGGTGCCTGCTTGAGGCCATAGAGCGTTTTGTGTAATCTATATACTTTACTCGCTTCCTTCTGAATCACAAACCCAGGAGGTTGTGTGACATAAACTTCTTCGTCTAAAGAACCATTCATAAATGCTGATTTCACATCTAGATGAAATGTTGACCAGCCTTGGTTGCATGCCAATGCTACTACTAGTCGAACAGTCTCTAATCTTGCTACTGGAGAAAATACTTCAGAGTAGTCAAGTCCTGCTCTTTAAAGAAAACCTTGAGCTACTAATCTTGATTTATATCTTGCTATTGACCCATCTGCATTGTGTTTCAACTTGAACACCCACTTTATTTCGATAGCTTTTGTATGTGCTGGCAATTCGACTAACTCCCATGTGTTGTTTCTTTCGATTTCATGTAACTCTTCGACCATAGCTAACTTCCACTTGTTAATCTTTAAAGCTTCGCTATAGTTGATTAGTTCAGCACCTGCAAGTAAAGCAAAATGAACTAATTCTCCATCTGATGTGATTTCATCATCACCCACAACTTCATAATCATGAAGTCTTGTTGGAAGAACTCTATTTC
The DNA here is from genome assembly GCA_948472305.1 of Vicia faba. Taxonomy (NCBI): domain Eukaryota; kingdom Viridiplantae; phylum Streptophyta; class Magnoliopsida; order Fabales; family Fabaceae; genus Vicia; species Vicia faba. The sequence goes on from OX451739.1 coordinate 199,133,241, forward strand.
TTTGAGGTCTTTGGCTTGTTTCAGCCACAACCTCTTCGACTTCGACTGTGACGGGAGTGTCAGCAACCGCTTCTTCTTCGACTTTAATTGGATTCTCAACAATTACTTCGACCTCTACTTCATTAGTTTCTTTGTTGAAATCAAAGTTCATTAATGATTTATTAATTGAATTGCTAGAATTCCAATCCCAGGAAGAATTTTCATTAATCACAATATCTCGACTCAACACAATCTTCTCATTAACTGAATTGAATAGTCTGTATGCACCAGTTTTATGATATCCTACCAGAATCATAGGTTCACTCTTGTCTTCAAGCTTCATTCTCCTTGCATCAGGAACATGCTTGTAACACATAGAGCCAAACATCTTCAAGTGACTTACTGGTGGTCGTTTTCCACTCCACACTTCTTCAGGAACCTTATTCCTCAATATCTTAGTAGGACACCTATTAAAAATATAAACTGTAGTCGAAACAGCTTCTTCCCATAAAGATTTTGGCAAATTCTTTTGCTTCAGCATGCATCTCGTCATATCTAATATGGTTCTATTTCTTCTTTCAGCAATTCCATTATGTTGAGGTGTGTAAGAAGCAGTTACCTCATGATCAACACCATATTCTGCACAGAGATCTTCAAACATCTTGGATGTATATTCGCCACCTCCATTTATTCGCAGAACTTTGATCTTGAATCTCTTAAAGATTTCGAATACTTCGTCCTTTTGTTTGACCACATAGATCCATAGCTTTCGACTAAACTCATCGACAAATGAAACAAAATATATGTTTCCACCAATTGTATGTTCTTCGAATGGACCATATACATTTGAATGCACCACTTCGAGAATGCAGGATGATCTCATTGACATAGTCGAAACGAAAGAATTTAGGGATTGCTTTCCCACTAAACAACCTTCACAAAGTTTTTCAGGCATCTCAAGGCTTGGAATATCAGTAACCATATCTTGAGTAATCAGTTGATTAAGTGATCGAAAATTCAAATTTCCAAACCTCAAGTGCCACAACAAACCATCCTTGTGGTCTACAACAATTTTCAAGCATTGAACTTTTGTCGAACTGATCATAGTCTTAAATGTCCTATTCTTAGACAATGGATATTTTAAGACCAAATTGTTCTTTGTGTCAAAAAAATTCAAAACTCCATCTTTCATGACAATTGAGAAACCTTTTTCGACTAGTTGTCCAACACTTAGCAAGTTGCATTTCATTCCAAGTACATATAGCACATCTTTGATCACAGCTTTCCCTCAATTACTCATTTGAAAGACTATGTTGCCAGTACCTTTTGCTTGCAACGAACTATTATCAGCAAGTTTTACCTTGCTCTTCTTCGACTCGTCAAAATATTCCAACCACTCCTTTCGACCAGTCATGTGGTTCAAGCAGCCTGAGTCGAGAAACCAGATATTGGATTCAACATGGTTATCTGCAACTGCAGCTATAACCATCATACCACCTTCAGAATCATCTGAATCTTGGCGTGCAAGGTTCGCTCCTTCGTCCTTGCCTTTCGATCCCTTGTCTTTTCTGTACCAATAATTCTTGGCCAAGTGTCCCCACTTTTCATAGTTATAACACTGCATACCTTTCTTATCTTCTTTGTCCTTTCAATAGTTTCCTCCTCCCCTTTTCGAGGATTCAGAAGACCTATCTTCGACCTTATTCTTATGGGGATTCGACCAAGACTTCTTGCCATGAGTCTTGTCGAACTTGTCTTTGAATTTGTTGGAACCACCATCTTTTTTCCATGATTGAGCTCGCAGTGCCTGTATCGAGTCCTGAACTCTTTTCCTTTCGATAATCCTCATCTCATGCGCCTCCAACGAACCAACCAAATCTTCCACTTTAGTGGTTTCAAGTTTGTTGGATTCTTGAATAGCTACGATAACGTGATCAAAGTGAGAGGTCAACGTTCTCATTACCTTCTCAACTATCATCTTATCAGTAATGATTTCACCACAACCCTTCATGAGATGGACGAGTTTCTGAACCTTCGACACATATTCTGCAACTTTTTCATCTTCTATCATCGATAATAACTCATATTTTCGACGCAAGGTTTGTAATTTGACAACCTTGACTTTCTCACCTCCTTCAAAATATTTTACCAAAATATCCCATGCCTCATTCGTCGTTTCAACATGAGAGATTATGTCGAAGTTAGCAGCATCGGCAGTCGTTTGAATGCAATAAGCAACCTTGCAATCTTTCTTCTTGACTTCGTTGTGGGCTTTTTTCTGTTCGTCGGTTGCATTTGCAGCCAACGCAGGAACGCCGTCGGTAACCACTTCCAGAGTTTCATGGAAGCCAAACAAGAATTTCATCTGTTTTTTTCATCAGATCCAATTTTTACCGTCAAACATTGGAAGATAATTCATAATTCCCTTATCACTAGCCATCTTTGCAGCGGTTGATTTACTTACCCTAGAAAAACGATTTCTGACGTGAAATTCTTGAAAACTTGATCAAGAACAATAACTAAAAACTCTGGATACCAATTTGTTAGTGCGTGAGACACTTTTAGTGATGAGAGAAAGAGAGAATAATAAAGAAAATAAGGATTTATATTATTCAAGTGTACAAATAATGATACACACTATGACCATTTATATACAATCCTAATTGGGTTTGGGTTAACACAACTTGAATTATATTAAATATTAAATCAAATCTAATCTAATCTAATCTAATTTAATATTTCAACAATTTAATGATTAAAAAGTCTAATCATTGTAGAATATCTTTGAGTTCGAATCTTATATAATATATTTTTTATATTTCTATGTTATAAATATTTACATAATAAATTGATATTATTAACTATGAAATAATTATTTTATAGTTTATTAAATATTAAATAAATAATAAATAGTTAAATAAATATTAAATAATATTTTTTAAATAATTATTTTAAAATATTGTGTAAAAAATTTCAAATATCAAATAAATAATTTGTTAAATATGAAATAAATATTTATAAATTAAATTACTATTAATAAGTATGAAATGATTATTTACATATTAAATTTAATACTATGAAATAATTTGTCGAAATAATATTTTTTAAATAAAGATTTTTTTGGTCCGTATCTAATTCTGCATATATGAGATTATAATTAAGATAAATTATTTAATTTTAATTAAACAGCACTGCTGACTTGGATAAAAAATTTAAAAAATTACTAATCAATATTTTTATGATATTATATTGATAAAAATTTTCGATATAGTACATATTTCTTGACCCGTTTGTGACAGTAAATTCATATGTATTTATTAGCCAATTTGGTTTTTTGGGTTCCATTGGGAACACCAACACTGATCGGTGCATAAAACTTATTGACGAAAAATTACGCAACCATGCATGTGAGAAGAAATGAAAGTTTCAACTAACTTATTGATGTTTAGTAGACTAGGTCATGAGTTGATTAGGACTTGAAAAAATAAAAAGGTTAAATTCAAATCATAAAAGCTAAAGTTTGTTGAGATTGATTGAGTAGAGCTATATATGTGAAATTTCCCCTAGATAAAGCAAAAGCCAAAAGCTACTATATATTGCACTAACGTGACATCTTCTTTGTGTGTATATATATATATATATATATATATATATATATATATATATATATATATATATATATATATATATATATATATATATATATATATATATATATATATATATATATATATATATATATATATATATATATATATATATATATATATATATATATATATATATATATTGTTAGTGCATAAGAAAGCGATGAAAGACAAAAAGAATATATTAAATAACGACTATAAAATAAAGAATAATAATTTATAATAAATTACATTGAGTTATCTCACTAAGTTATTTATACACAAAATAAAATCTTAAATATCATCTAACAAAGATATAAAAAAATATAATAATATATTCTAAAAAGATATTCCTAAAATATAGATTAATATCTAAAAGATATTTCTAAAATATAGATTAAATCTAACATCGTCCCTTAATTTATATTTTATCTAAAACTGACTACACTAATTCTACCCCTCAAGCGAAGAAATTGATCAATCTTGATAACCTTTGTTAGAACATTTGTCAGCTGTTTTTGGGTGCTACAGTGTACAACTTGTAATATTCTGCTCTGAACTTGATTCCTCAGAAAGTGATATTTGGTCTCAATATGCTTGCTTCTCCCATGCAGCACTGGGTTCTTGGCAAGATTGATTGCAAACTTGTTATCAATCATCAACTTCAGAGGTTTGGCTACTTCAATCTTCAAATCTTGCAACAAGTTCATAATCCACACAACTTGACATGCAGTCAGAGCACTTACAATATATTCAACTTCACATGTTGGCAGCGCAACAACAGGTTGCTTCTTGGAACACCAAGAAATAGGACCTCCCAGAAATTTGAATAAGTACCCAAAAGTAATTCTTCTGTTCATTCTATCTCCGCACTAATCAGAGTCTGAATAACTCAAAAGTTCTGATTCGATCTTTCTTCCAGACGGAAATAGCACTCCATACTTCAGAGTTCCCTTCACATACCTCAGAATTCCGACAGCAACTTGGTAATGACACCACTTTGGTTTACTCATAAATATGCTAACTATTCTAACTGCATAGCAAATATCAGGTATGATATTACACAAATACCTTAGAGAACCAATCAACTGTTTGAAGGTTGTAGCATCCACATCCTCTCCATTAGAATCAAAGTCCAACTTTTGATTCATATCAGCAGGTATGATAGCAACTTTGCAATTCTCTAGCTCAAATCTCTTCAGAAGCTCTAGTTCATACTTCATCTGATGCAAAATGATTCCTTTCTCAGAGTACATAAATTCCATCCCTAGAAAGAAACTCATTTTCCCAAGATCTGTCATCTCAAACGCATTCATCAGAACTTTCTTGAACTCAGCTATCTCTTGTTCAGAACTTCATGTGAGTAATATGTCATCAACATATAAACAGACCAGAATCATATTACCTTCTGAAGTGTGCTGAACATAAACACCATACTCCATATCACACTTCCAAAACCCTTGTTCCTTGAAAAACTAATCAATCTTCAAATTCCAAGCTTTGGGCGCTTGCTTCAATCCATACAAGGCTCTGTGTAATTTGAACACCATTCATTTCAGATTCTTTTTCTCAAATCCAGGAGGTTGTGATACATATACCTCTTCTTGTAATGGACCATTCAGAAATGCAGATTTTACATCTAAATGCATCAGAGGCCAATTCATGTTAGCATCTATTGCAATTACTAGTCTGATTGTTTCATGTCTCGCTACAGGTGCAAACACTTCAAAGTAATCCAGCCCAGGTTTCTGTAGAAAGCCTCTTGCTACTAATCTTGCTTTGTGTTTTCCAATTGATCCATCTGGCTTTAGCTTCTGTTTGAAAATCCATCTGACGCTGATGGCTTTCTTACCTTTTGGAAATTCTGTCAACTTCCAAGTCTTGTTTCTCTCTATAGCATCAAGTTCCTCTTTCATGTCCTGTAACCAAACTTGCTGCTTAAGAGCCTCTTCCGTACTCACGGGTTCAGAGTCTACTAACATTGCACACTAAATAACTTCTCCTTCAGAGTCTACTTCAGTGTCTTGCAACATGTCAAATTCTGCAAATCTTCTTGGGATGCTTCTGACTCTTTGTTGCCTCTGAACTGGACCTTCAGAACTTTGGACACCAGAACTTTCCCCTTCAGAAGAACTTGATTCAGAAATTGGACTTTCTCTAGAACCTTGACTGGCTTCAGAGTCTAAATCACCATCGGAGTCAGAGTTATAATTATCTTCTCCTTTTGTATCTTTTTCAGAGTCAGAGTCTTTACCAGCTTCAGAAGCATGTGTTTCTGACTTTTCTTCAGGAGTTCTCTCATCAGAGTTAGGACGAGACCTTTCTAAATTCCAAACTTATAATTCTTTTCCAATCACGTCTTTGCTGAACTAAACTTTGTTAGTTTCTGGACAATAAAGTTTGTACGAACATGTACTGTGGTACCCCACCAGCAACATCACTTTAATTCTATCATCCAACTTCTATCTTCTGACTTCTGGGACAAGTTTGTAACATACAGAACCAAACACCTTCAGATGACTAACACTTTGCTTATCTCCAGTCCACTTCTGAATAGGAACTATTTCTTTCAATTTCTTCGTTGGACATCTGTTGAGCACATAACATGCAGTTGCAACAGCTTCTCCCCACAGAGTATGAGGAAGCTTCTTCTTTTTCAGCATGCTTCTCACCATATCAAGCAAAGTACAGTTTCTTCTTTTAGCGAGACTATTGTGTTAAGGAGTATAGGGAGCAGTAACCTCATACTCAATTACATTCTCCTCACAGAACCTTCTGAATTATATGGAGTTATATTCACCACCACCATCAGTTCTAAGAATCTCCATTTCTGGCCACTCTGATTCTCAACCTTCTGTCTGAACTTCTTAAATTCAGCAAACACCTCGTGTTTCAAATTTATGAGAGATACCCATGTCATTCTGGTGAACTCATCAACGAATGAAATAAAGTATTTATTCCCTCCAATTGATGCTACTGGAAATGGACCGCACACATCAGAATGCACTACTCCCAAGGCATGTTTTGCTCTTGGAGCTACCTCTGATGCAAATGGTAATCTTGCTTGCTTCCCTTCCATGCACACCTTGCATGACTTTTCAGGCTTCTTGATTGTAGGAATTCCACGTACCAGATTCTTTGATTTCAGATGCCCTAAACTTCTGAAATTCAGATGACTAAATCTTCTGTGCCACGACTCACTCTCCTTGACAACACTTGTTTCCCTAAGACATTCAGAGTCTGCAGTTCTAACATTCACCTTGAATGATTTGTTCCTTTCCTGTTCTGACTCCATAATCAACTTCTAATGACAGCCATACAGCTTCAGAAGATTATCCTTCATGGTAACTGAAAAACCTTTCTCAACCAGTTGTCCCACACTCATCAAATTGCTTTTCATGCCAGGTACATACCATACATTTTGGATAACTGCTGCTTTCCCATTGTTTAGAATGATTCTGACATTTCCCATACCTTCTGCATTGAGGTATTTATCATCAGCACATATGATCTTTGTACTCTTCCCAGATTCAAAATCAACCAACCATTTCTTGTTTCCAGTAAGATGATTTGAACATCCTGTGTCCATATATCACCATTATGATGAATTCAGATCATCAGGTTCAGAAACCAATAATAGCACAAGTTCATCATTTAACTCTCCTCTGGCTATATTTGCTTCTTCTGACTTCCTTTCTTTGTTTGACCAACAATCTTTGGCATAATGACCAAAGTTCTTGCAACAGTAACACTGAACATTCTTCTTGTCAGACTTCTCCTTTTCCTTCTGGACATTCTTCTGCCTATCAGAGTTTGAAACTTCTGACCTTTGACCACCCTTAGTTTTCTTCCTGGCTTCTGACCAAGTCTGCTTCTGATACTTCTTACCAGAAGTTACTTTCAGAGCCTGTTGCTCTACTTCCCTCTCAGAAGTTCTCGCAGTCATACGCAATTCATGTGCCTCTAGACTATTTTGCAGCTCTTCAACTTTCATGGTGCTCAGATCTTTGGAATGTTCAATTGCTACCACAATGTAATCAAACTGAGAAGTTAAAGATCTCAAGATCTTCTCAATAATTACTTGTTCAGAAAGAGTTTCTCCACAAGCTTTCATCTCATTAGTGATCAGAATCACTCTAGAGATGTATTCAGAAACCTTCTCGTTGTCCTTCATGTTGAGATTCTCATATTGCTTTCTGAGAGACTGAAGCTTCACCTTCTTCACTGATGCGTCACCACCGTAACATCTTACAAGTGTGTCCCATACAACCTTTGTTGTTTCAGAATCAACAATCTTCTCAAACACATTTGCATTCACACATTGATGGATGTAGAACAACGCCTTATGATCTTTCTTCCTTAGCGTCCTATGTGTTATCTCATATGTCTCTGTTGCGTCTGTTTCTAACAGATCATAGTCATCGGTGACAAGATCTAACACATCTTGAGAACTAAATAACACACGCATATGAATCTTCCAATGATTCCAGTTTTTGCCATCAAATACTGGAAGCTTGAAATGGACATCGCCGTTGTTTCCATTCATCTTTTACCTTGTGCAATTTACGCATAAACTTAGAATCAGAATTAGTGTTTCCCAAATCCCCAGAATCAGAAACAACGATTAACACACAACACCTCACTGTTCTCTCGTGTTTCCCTTTTTCCCGTGGATTTCGAACCGGAGCTTTAGATACCAATTGTTGGTGCACAAGAAAGAGATGAAAGACAAAAAGAATATATTAAATAACGGCTACAAAATAATGAATAATGATTTATAATGAATTACATTGAACTACATCACTAGGCTATTTATATACAAAATAAAATCCTAAATATCCTCTAACAAAGATATGATAATATCTTCTAAAAAGATATTCCTAAAATATAGATTAATATTCAAAATATATTTCTAAAATATAGATTAAATCTAAGACACCTAAGAAATCAAATATTATTAAAATCATGTAAAACTTGTCATCGAGAACAAAAGATGATTAAAAAAATATTACCTTTAAGCCTATTACCATAGACCACCAGCCCATCATCCAACTCAAGTGTACAAATAATTTGGTTTTAGTAAGTTATATTGTTAACTCCACTTTCCATATTGGTGCACTATACTCAGAGGAAGAGAGGTGTTGGAACAAATTTCAAGGTAATCTTCTTAAGCTGCTTTAGCTTAATAAGGCTTTAGAAAGAAATTATAATTTGGTTTTTCAGAGAAGATTAGGACATGAAGATAGGCAACAAATGCCACCCTAAACATAAACCCAAATACTAAGAACCTTCCTGAAATTTATGATAAGGAACTTGTCCTACATCAAGCTTAGAAGTTGTGGATTTCTCAGAGCATCTATCTAGTCTTTTGAATTTCGGACTTTGATACTGAAACTGATGAGAGCTAAAATAAAATGAAGTAGCAGTGTCTGCAAGAAAGTGAGTAGCATGAACACCTCTCTAAGCACATCTTTTGAGTTCCACATTGGTTGTTTTACAAATTCTATACAAGTTTATATGTGTTAAAGTTGAGAACATTCCTACCAACTTTCTAATTAATTAAATTCGTGGATTTAATTAAATACATTAATTACAAAATTTTCAATTAATTAACTTTGTGGATTTAATTAGATATATTAGGTTAAATTATAATTTTGGTTCTATGTTGTCTGATTCACGAAATTACTCTTTATTTTAAATTCAAACAGTTTTGGTTTTTCTATTTTAAATTTAAACAATTTTAGTCTCCATGTCACGTTTTTACCAAAGAAAATCAACGGAACTTTTATTTTTTAACTTATATTTTTATCTACAAAGTTCAATAATAAGTTTATATACGATGGTTTGTCATGTTTTACAAATAAATTGTCATTTAAAAAAATGAAAATATCGTTAACTTAAGTGCAAAATTATGAGAAGGGATCAAAACTGTTTAAATTTAAAATAGGAGGACCAAAAGTGTTTAAATTTAAAATAGGAGACCAATTTTAAATCAGCCCTATTTCCTCTCTTTCTAACCTTTGATTCAAGTTGATTATCTCTTTGATTTGAATTATTACTTTATGATTTGATAAAAACCTTTGTCTTACTTAGTTGCGAGTAGTATTCTCAAGGGAGTGTGTCTATCCTCTTGCACCATTATTCATCTTTCTCCTTTTTGTCAATGAGAGTGAGTGTGTCATCCATGAGAGAAAAACTCAGAAAAAATGTGAGGTATCACATCTCTACAATCATTGTTGTTCTTGTGTTCTTGTTGAAGATCAAGAAACCCAGAAAAGTGAAGGGATTGATCAATCAAGTGATAGAATTAATCAATCTTAGAACAATCACAAAAGAACCTAGAAACTCGTTTCCTCGCACCTAAGGTGTAAACACGACCTGTAGTCTTCTCACGGGAATCAGGAATAGGGTAATTTTTCACAAAGTGACTTGTCGACCCACACTTGGAACACTATTGTTTCTCCATTATGCACTCTCCATGATGTCTCTTGTTACATTTACCACACTGAGGAGGTTGAGCCGCACGAATACCATAAGTTGGCTTCTTCACAGAAGAAGAGTTGCGAGGCTTCAGATACTGACTTGCCTTTCCTTGGTCCTTACGCGCCAGCATGTTACGTTCCCTTTCGTCTTGAACTCTCTTCAAACTGTTTCGACAACGTCTACATTGCCTCAAACATTCAACATAAGTGGAAAATTCTCTCTGAGACACACTATGGGCAATATAAGTATTCAGCCCAAACATAAACTGGTCAATCTTCCACAACTCATCAGGTGCATACATGGCTTGTCTGAAGTAGGCAGCCATGTCTTCAAACTTCTCAGCATATTCAGACACCGACATGTTGCCTTGCTTGAACAATTGAAATTCACGCTCCTTTTGGGCACACAAGGTATTCAGATAATACTTCTCGAAGAAAGCCATCTTGAAATAGGTGGATGCAGTATCCCACCACCTACCAGCAGGGCCTTTCAACATTTGTGCAACAAACAACACCTTATCCTCCTCAGTACACTAGATGGCCTGGAATACCCTCTCCATGCCATAGAGCCAGTCATGGGTAGCCACTGGATCTAATCCTCCCAAGAACTCTGGAGGTTTCATTCTGAAAAAGGCACGAAAATCTGGACTTGTCTGAGCTTGTGGAACATGAGCAGGAGCGGCTGGTTGTTACCCGTGCATATTCTACATCATTTGCATCATCATTTGATTCTGCTATTGCATCTGTTGCATCATCTGCAACCATGGCATATTAGCATCTCCAGTCTCAGCCTCAAACTCAACATTCCTAGTCCTGGGCCTTCTGGGACCTCTGCGTCCGTCACCCATCTTCCTGTTTATCCTACACATAGAATTAAGTTGATCAGGCTCAATGCCACAAGTAGAACATAAGGAATCGTGCCGAAAATTACACATATAAGGCTGAATTGAGCTGACTTATGATATTTCATGGCAAAGTCGAGAATCAACCTGCTCTGATACCAACTGTAAAACCCCACATATTATTTCCTAGGATAATACGTGTATGGTATTAATACGGTAACTAAATTCATACATAAGCAGCAAAAATTAAAATGAGTATTAGTACAAGATACAAAGCTTGCTAAAACTGTCACGACCAAAATACTACAAATCCAAAAGTACTAATACATGATCCCAAAATACAAAGCAGAAGGAACATAAATGACAGATTGTCGCCAATGAAACATCCCAGCAAGGTTAAGTCATCTTACCCTTGCCCTTGTCTTGTCTCGATCTACCTGGAAAAAAAAAATAAGAATGGGGGTGAGATTACTAAATCTCAGTGAGTCTCCTTATCTTAGGTGTTCACTCATTTCTACAGGGTACATACAAACAAATGGATTCACCGAGAATCTGGGGTGTTCCTCATGGCTCGGTACAAATACACAACAAAGGCACACCGTCATTAGGAGTCCCATAACTAACCAATGAGGCAACAAGAACGCATTCGGCTAAAATCTCAGCCCCATAACGCCCGTTTATTTAATTAGTTATTTAATTAAATTATTTTTGGATTATTTGTTAAAGTTGTGAGATATTGAGAATTGTTGGTATAAGTTGTTAAATTATTATTAATTGTTTAATGAGTTGATTAATAATAATTATAATGTTGGAATTAATTGTATTAGTTGTTGAACTTGTTTTGGTGATAGAAGTAGTATTAAGGGGGTGTGAAAATTAGGCCCAATAGAAATAATTGTATTATTATTGAGTTTAGTTATAATAATAGAAATTAGGTTAATTAAAAGGATTAAGAGGAAGAGAAGAGAAGTGTTGTACGTGAGAAGTTGCAGAGAAAAGGAAAAGAGGCAAAATGGAATTCGATCAAAAAATCATATAGCAACCTTCAATCCAAGGTAAGGATGGGGTTTTGACTCTATAATTGGGTTTATGATGTACGTTATGTGGGAATTAGGTTGTGTGAAATTGTTACTGTATGTGATGGTTGTATGGATAAATGGTTGTTTGGCATCTATGATAATTGTGCTAACATTGCAGCGATTCGATCGATGAATTGAGTGTTAGCATTTGTTATGTATTTATGTGGGTACAGTTATTATATTTCTGTGAATTGTTGTTATGTTGGTCTAAAATCATGGAAATGGAAAGAATCATTGATCGCAAGAATTTTGGAATTAAGTTGCAGAATTGCAACTGGAATTATGGACATGTGCCGACCGACACCATGCTTTTGTGTCGAGGGGAACGGTTTGCATGTTGAGGGGCATGAATTCCAATTACAGTATCTCCTTTAGGTGTTTTGCTGTGTTTATTCTGGGTGTCTGTTACCTTAGCATGTTGTTGCAGGAATGTATGTAGTAGGCTTAGAAAAATGATGAATAACATTAGAGGTTACTTATTAACAACAGAAGTGATAAATTGATGAATTAGCATAAGTATAGCAGATAATATTAATGAGTAGCAGAGTTAGTAAATGTTATCAGAAAATTAGTATTTAGTAGACAATATAATGAAAATTGCTGGTAGCAGTGAATTACGAAAGTAATAGCTGTAGATATTTAGCAAGGATAATTATTAAATTGCAGAATTAATAACTGGTATAGTTTTAGTTGCAGAACTAGCAGTAAATAACAAAATTATTAGTACCCAAAATATATTAGCAGTGGAGGTAATTTAAATAGCAGGAAAATAATAGTTTCACTAATCTCGCAGAAAACTATTAATGAAGTTTATGGCTGAATAATTTAGTAGAAGTATTTTAATAGGATTGTGTTAGTAATATTATTGGCATGTTTAAGTTGTTGTGTTGTTTTTATTAATTGTTGAAGTTGCAGGTAGTGGTGAGTTATGTTGCATTGCATCTATAATTGGAAATTATTAAGTTGTAGGCTTATGGCCAATGTTGAATTAAGTTGAACTATTAAGTTGTAGGCCTATGGTCAATGTTGAATTATTATTCAATTGTTGTTGAATTGTTGTTAGGTTGTAGTTGAATTGTTGTTGCTGTGTTATTGTTGTAGTTGTTGTTGTCGCATGCATAACATAACAAGTTGGCCTGGATTGGAAAAATATTAAGTTAAAGGCTTATGCCTTGTTGATGCCTCTATTAATTGACAATTTCTAAGTTGGAGGTTCTGATCTGTTTCTAAGTTGGGAGTTCTGCTCCGTTTTTAAGTTGGGAGTTCTTCTCCACTGGTACCGCATGCATGTGCATAGTAACAAGTTGCATTTCATGTTGCATATTGAGTTTTTGGGTTGGCAAATTATTTATTATGTTTTGTTAATGTTTTTGTTGTGATTGACATTGTTTAAAGTTATGAAGTGGTGATTTGGCATAGACTAATTCTAATGTAATATTATCATACATCTGATTATATTGTTCGATATCTCACCCCTTTTATTTGAATGTTACCCCGTTGTTGGTAACGTGCAGGTAATCCAGAGTGAAGGCGATTTACCTTAAGTAATTCGAGTCAGTGTCATTGCTATGATACGTAACACTCGGGGGGATGAGCGCTTGCTGTTTTTATTGTTGTTATTATTTCAGTTGATTGAAACTTAAGTTGTTGTTCGTTAAATATTTCTTATTTGAAGTTGTTTCAGTTGGATAAAGATGTTATGTCCTTTTAAGTTGAATATTATGAATCTGCTGTGTAGTTAAGATAGTTGTTAATTTTAAAGGACTAAATCATGTTGTTCATCCATGTTTATGTGTTATATATCTATTTTACATGCGATTAAATGCCGTTGTAATAAGTTGAAATTGTAGCATCCTCATTTGTATGATGGAATTTTATAACTCTGATTTTTATAATAATCGTAGGGTAGAATTGGGGTGTTACAAGTTGGTATCAAAGCAGGTCGGTTCATCAGACCAAGTTGTCTAATGTTGTTTGTTTCTTTGTACGTGACAAGTGTGTGAAACACTGTCTGTGCTTGCTTGCTTTTCTAATCGCTTGTTTGCAGGAGTTGGTTTGAATATAAGTGGGAGAGAAGCTTTGCTTCTCGGATATGTTTCAGTTGCAAAATGTTGGTTCGATATGGCGACAATGCAAGTATTGTTGAAGTTTTGTTGGTTTCCGAATCCGAAGGTGACATGGATTAAAGATTTTGTTTATTAATCAAGTTGGAGCATCTTGGTGGAGGATGATCAGACATTGTTGATGTTTACTTCTCAAAGGATGAGGAGTAATGTAAAGGCTGTTGATATACGAGTAGAGTGTAAATCCATGATGTTTTTGAAGGTGATTGTTAAGTAACAAGGATAATTTTTAGAAGATGGAATTTAGAAAGTTGCGATGTTCAGCGCTGCCGGTGGACTGTGAAGTTGTCGGTTTGAGTAACCCTTGCATAAGATGTCGATGTTTGAACAGTGATAGAGTGACAGATTGATGTAAACCTTGTCGTGGAATCCTTGTGAGTGATTGTAAAAGTTGTTGAAGTTGTTAGAATGTTTTAAATCGCGAGTCAGAGTCGGAAATTCAAGGATATGAGTATGATTTCAAGAATGGTAAGTGTTGGTACTGGTGCAAAGAAATTTTGTTATGATGTTATCGTGAGGTGTGTATTAGTATGTCGCTGCATGACGTCAGTGTTCGCATTTTCAAATAACTTTGGAAATTCATATCTTGTGTTCCGAGTATTGGATTGGTGTTCCGTTTGAACCTATGAGGAGATAGAAATATATTCTATCATATGAAAGGGTTTTCAAGTATGGTTGATGCATTCCCATATGAAGGAACTCTGAAGTCGTTTATGGAACTAGAGGCTTTTTAGGCATAAATGATTATTATCACAGTTGTTAGAGACGAGGTCAAGAATAATATGTTGTTGGAAAATAAGTTGAGAAATGATATGTTCAGAATTAAAAAGGATAGTCATTCATCATTTCAAGTATGGGATGTTGCATGTGAAGAAAGCTTTGTAGAACTAAAGAAAATATTGACGACTGATCCGGTATTGGTTTTGCCTATTTCGAGTGAGTCATTTGTAGTGTATTATGAATGCATCTAAGATGGGACTTAGTGGTGTGCTAATGCTGAATGGACAAGTTGTTGCTCGTGCTTCTAGACGACTCATAGTTCATGTGAGGAATTATCCTACGCGTGGCTTAGAATTAGCAGCGATGGAGTTTATGTTGTAGATTTAGAGACGTTATCTTTTTGGTTCTAGATTTGAAGTGTTTAGCGACCATAAAAGTTTGAAGTATTTATTTGATTAGAAGGAATTGAATATGAGATAACGAAGATGGTTAGAGTTGTTAAAGGACTATGATTTCAGTTTGAATTATCATCCAGGTAAAGCTAGTGTCGTGGCTGATGTTTTAGGTCGAAAGACTTTACATATGTCGACAATGATGGTTAAAGAATTGGAATTAATTGAACTGTTCAGAGATATGAGCTTAGTTTGCGAAGTGACACCGAAGAGTGTTAAGTTGGGGATGTTGAAGATTAACAATGATTTTCTGGTCAGTATCAAAGAAGCTCATAAGTTAGATGTGGAGTTGGTAGATTCGATGGTTGGACTCGATCAGTCTGAGAATAATGATTTCAAGTTAGACGCGCAGGGTGTGTTGAGATTCCGTAATCGAATTTGCATTCCTGGTGATGTAAAGATGAAGAAAGTAATTCTTGAGTTGGAGGATACTAAACCTTCGTGTGAGGCTAAGTGGGTGTAATTTAGACCGTGTAATATGTTGAGCGTTGGTGGCTGATCGACAAGAATCGAGTGAGAGGGAAATTGTGGGAGTATTTGTAAACCTCATTGGAGATTATTGGATTATGGTGCTTTAGGTGACTTGAGTACAAGTTCTAAAGGAACACTATTATAGTTTGGTAACGATCGTTTATACTCCATTATGGTTATCGGTTATCTATTAACAAATTGAGGAACTGATCACCCTTAATCTCTTGTTGATAGTAGACGAGATCGTGTTGGATGGTGTAGCCTTGTCTTAATGTCTTAATGATGTGTAAAGTGATTGATGTTATATCGTGAGGATAGTCGCTCGCCAGTTTGTGTGAATTAATATAGGAGTGGTTAGGAAAGAGTTGAGGCATGTTAAACAATTCAGAGTAGCGATTTTATATGCGAGCTAACATCACAAAATGAAAGATTGAGAATATCAAGTGAACAACGATTTTATGGTGGATGTTAAAGACAATCTGAAATGAGGTTGAGACTTGTAAACCATATATTTGATGGATTTTAATGAGGACAGTGATGTAAGATAGATGATCAGAGTTGCACAACTGAAGCGTGATGTGGTATGCTTGTACGAATCGTTAGAAGTGAAGGACTAAATATCAGAAGCCTATGAGAAGGATATGTTTTAATCTACATGTTTGATTTGGTGAATTATTGATATAGGGATGATGTGTTAGGGTATTGTATTTTCTCGTAAATATTTGCTGATTTTATAAGGATGTTAATGTGGTTGTTGGTTGATGGTGAGTTGTGTGCATATTTGTTGAGTTATACTGTTAAGTTGACGTTATAATGATTTTGTTCCCGTTGGTGTGATATTGTTGTTGGTTACCGTAAATGATGGATGATACTCCATAATATGACGAAGTTGATTATGCTGACTATGTTGATGTCACAATAAGGGTGATACGACGATATGAATAGAGTCGTTGATATTTTGTTGATATATATGTGTGTTATGGGGGGGGGGAATGAAATTGTGTATGTGTTTTGGTGTTGGAAATGTTGTTAAGATGATAATTTGATGTTGTATATCCAAGTATAAGTGTGTTATGGTTGTTACTACTTTAAATGTTGATATGTCAAGATATTGTTGAAGTGGTCGATAAGTTATTAACGATTATGTCGCGAAGGTGTTGAATGATTAGCATGTGTATATTTGATTTAAATTGTGTTAAGTTATTGTTGTTATGTCGAGAAAGTAGTGGTCGAAGTATTGCCAGACGCGACTTGGGGATCACAAAGTGTGATGCGAAATTCGCTTTAAGAGTAGTAGTATCGAGTAGATTTTCGAGGAAGAAAATATTCTAAGTGGGGGAGAGTTGTAACGCCAATTTATTTAATTAACTATTTAATTAAATTATTTTTAGATTATTTGTTGAAGTTGTGGGATGTTGAGAATTGTTGGTATAAGTTGTTAGATTATTATTAATTGATTAATGAGTTGATTAATAATAATTATAATGTTAGAATAATTTGTATTAGTTATTGGGATTGTTTTGGTGATAGAAGTAGTATTAAGGGGGTGTGAAAATTAGGCCCAATAGAAATAATTCTATTATTATTGGGTTTAGTTATAATAAAAGAAATTAAGTTAATTAAAAGGATTAAGAGGAAGAGAAGGGAAGTGCTGTACGTGAGAAGTTGCAGAGAAGAGGAAAAGAGGCAAAGCGGGATTTGATTGGAAAATCATAGAGCAACCTTCAATCTAAGATAAGGGTGGCGTTCTGACTTTATAATTGGGTTTATGATGTATGGTACGTGGAAATTGGGTTGTGTGAAATTGTTACTGTATGTGATGGTTGTATGGATAAATGGTTGTTTGGCATCTGTGATAACTGTGCTAACATTGCAGCGATTCGATCGATGAATTGAGTGTTGGAATATGTTATGTATTGATGTGGGTACAATTATTATATTTATGTGAATTGTTGTTATGTTGGTATGAAATCATGGGAATAGAAAGAATCACTGATCACAAGAATTTTGGAACGAAGTTGCAGATTACAACTGGAATTATGAACATGTGTCGAGCGACACATGTGTGTTGATAAAGGGTGTCGACCGGCACCATGCTTTTGTGCTGAGGGGCATGGTTTGCATGCCGAGGGACATGGATCCCAATTACAGTATCTCCTATAGGTGTTTTGATGTGTTTATTCTGGGTGTCTGTTACCTTAGCATATTGTTGCATAAATGTATGTAGCAGGCTTAGAAAAACGATGAATAACATTAGAGGTTATTTATTAACAACATAAGTGATAAATTGATAAATTATCATAAGTATAGTAGGTAATATTAATGAGTAGCAGAGTTAGTAAATGTTAGCAGAAAATTAGTAATTAGTAGACAATGTAATGAAAATTGCTGGTAGCAGTGAATTACGAAAGTAATAGCAGTAGATATTTAGCAAGGATAATTATTAAATTGCAGAATTAATAAATGGTATAGTTTTAGTTGCAGAACTAGCAGTAAATAATATAAGTATTAGTACCCAAAATATATTAGCAGTGGAGGTAATTTAAGTAGCAGGAAAATAATAGTTTCACTAATCTCGCAAAAAACTATTAATGAGGCTTATGGAAGAATAATTTAGTAGAAGTATTTTAATAGGATCGTGTTAGTAATATTATTGGCATGTGTAAGTTGTTGTGTTGTTGTTACTAATTGTTGAAGTTGTAGGTAGTGGTGATTTATGTTGTATTGCATCTATAATTGGCAATTATTAAGTTGTAGGCTTATGGTCAATGTTGAATTAAGTTGAATTATTAAGTTGTAGGCCTATGGCCAATGTTGAATTATTATTAAGTTGTTGTTGAATTTTTGTTAAGTTATAGTCGAATTGTTGTTGCTGTGTTGTTGTTGAATGGTTGATGTTGTAGTTGTTGTTATCACATGCATAGCATAACAAGTTGGCCTGGATTGGCAAAACATTAAGTTGAAGGCTTATGCCTTGTTGATGCCTCTATTAATTGGCATTTTCGAAGTTGGGGGTTCTGCTCCGTTTCTAAATTGAGAGCTCTGCTCCATTTTTAAGTTAGGAGTTCTGCTCCGTTGGTACCACATGTATGTGCATAGTAACAAGTTGCATTTCACATTTCATATTGAGTTGTTGGGTTGACAAATTATTTATTATGTCTCGTTGATGTTTTCGTTGTTATTGACGTTGTTTAAAGTTGTGAAGTGGTGATTTGGCATAGATTAATTATAATGTAATATTATCATACATATGATTATATTGTTCGATATCTCACTCCTTCTGTTTGAATGTTACCCCGTTGTTAGTAACGTGCAAGTAATCAAGAGTGAAGGCGGTTTACCTTCATTAATTCGAGTCAGTGTCATTGCTCTGATATGTAACACTCGGGGGGATGAACGCTTGTTGTTTTTATTGTTGTTATTATTTTATTTGATTGAACCTTAAGTTGTTGTTCGTTAAATATTTGTTATTTGAAGTTGTTTCATTTGGATAAATATGTTATGTCCTTTTAAGTTGAATATTATGAATTCGCCGCGTAGTTATGAAAGTTGTTGGTTTTAAAGGACTAAATTATGTTGTTCATCCGTGTTTATGTGTTATGTATCTGTTTTACATGCGATTAAATGCCGTTGTAATAAGTTGAAATTGTAGCATCCTGATTTGTATGATGGAATTTTATAACTCTGATTTTTATAATAATTGTCGGGTAGAATTGGGATGTTACAGGTTTGGGCATGCGACTCTACTTTTTATTGAACATTATTATGCGTACGTGAGTTTGGTGTGCTTATTTAATTTTTTTCGCATTCGCACGCGTTCACATTTTATTCCGATTAAATCATTTTAATCTAGGTATGTTTTTAGTCACAATAAGTAAAATTAGAAATTCAATACTCTTCATAAAAATATTTTATTTAAGGGTTAAATATATGTTACCACCTGCCATTGTAGCGAGTTTTCATTTGGGCTCCTATAAGAAAAAAAATTTGACCCCCCCTTAACATTTCCAGATTGCCTCTAATATGACCCTGATGAAGCATTTTTGTGAAGATTCTCCAAACATTTCTTACGTGGCAATCAATGTATTGCTGACTAGGCTTAGGGTTTTCCACATTGCACACAAGTTTTAATTTCCCCCTGTAAATGTTAGGGTTCATAACACCTTCATTCGTGCATGTGTTATCCTCTTCTTCTTCTTCCATTCGCGTAACTACAAATCTCTGCAAATTTCTTCTTCCAACCATTATCGTTATTTCTTATTTCATCCTGTTAGATTCAAAATTTCTTAGAACCTAGAAATGATTTGAAATAACACAGTTGGAAGCAGCAATACAGTTAGAAGCAACTCAGTTGGACTTTTTATATGTACCCAGGTATGGATGCGATCATGCGATGAAGATTTGGGTCACGAACACTTTTCAAAACCATAATAGGAAGTTTTGGAAATTTCGTAACGCAAGGGTAAGTGTATGGATCCAGCAGTATACAATGTATGGTCATCATCTTTGTTTATGATTAATGTTGTTGGTTTGTTAATGTTGTTTGTGTGTAAATGTTGTTTGTGTTTGTAGATGGGGAATACATGCAACCTGTTTCTCTGGGATGATGAAATTGAATACTCTATGAACGAGATTACAAATATCCCAACAAGTTGCAAAAACTATGAGGTTGGAATGGTGAAGTTAGAAATCACAACAAAGAAGCTAGTAAAAGCAAAGATGAAGATTGGTGTTGAGAAGAGGAAAAAATTCATTTTCAAAAGTGCACTTGTTATGTCTTGGTTTATGTTTGCAATATTGTACAACTTAATGTAATTTACAAGATGAGTTTGTAATGATGTTGGCACTTTGATGTTTATGTTTATGTTGACATGTTATTATATTTTGAAGAACATGAAAGTTTTCCTTTTGTTGTCATTCAATAATCGTGGTAAAGAGTAATGAGATTAATACTATATAATTCAATTATAAATTGGCACAAGTCATTACCAAATGTGTGCACAAGTCATTACAAAATAGCACAATTCACTATTATAGTTGTGCCAGAGTCATTACAAAATAGGGTAAGTCATTACAAAAATACATACTTAAAGGACATAAGTCATTACATAAGGACATACAAAAGGACATAAAAATAATTCTTTGCTTTCTTCTTTGGATACCTCTTTGTTATCTTCTTTTCATTTTGAGATCCATTGCCTTCTTGTGTTAAAATACCTCCCTCATATTCTGTCAAATAAATTGGTTGGTTAGGGTTTGAACCAGACCCTATGATTGATTTTTGAAACCATTTAAGTTTAATTCTCTCACTTGAACTCTTTCTCATTGCTTTGTATCCTTCTAGGTTGACTTTAGCTTTGCCATTCTTTTTGGCCTTTGTGGCATTGATTTCAGTTTCAACCAGTGTTTGCATTGAACCACCTATTGTATTGCACTCAACTTGTGTTGTGTTGATGTTGATGTAAGGTATACTTGAGATAAGCTCATCATAAATGTCACCAAAGAAACATGTATTTGTTGTTCCTTCACATGGTAGAGATGTATCCACTTTTTGACAGCAAATAACACAACATTAATGAAATACACTCAATTACACACATTGTTAGAACATAATTTAGTTCTATATCCCAGCAAGAGTTTTGATGATAACAAACACATGATATAAAGAACAAATATGCTTGCTAATAATAAATATCTTTACATGCAGAAGTTCTGATGTGAAAAAGATGTTCTAATGCAACTGGAAGATCTGCCAGAACATCATCAGAAGTTCTGATTATGCAAGCACAGAAGTTAAGTAGACTATGAAAGATTCAGCAGCATCAAATATGCATAACACATTTATATGAAGAAGTTCTGTTTGAACTTCTGAATGCACCAGCGCAGCAAAACAGAATATCTGATGCTGTCTCTCAAGCGTTACAACTCCATTAATGCAAGATCATATGCAACGTCTACAAACAGACAAGAATATCCTGTTTTGGAAAGCTCATTAAATGCGTATTATGGACATACCCAAAGTATCTTCTTATGTCTCTATTGCAAAGCCTATATAAAGAAGACTAGAAGAAGATTTCCAGAAGATGAACAACGACACAAAAAAACGTGAAAAGTCAGTAAAGCTACAAACAGTCTTCATCTTCATCAATCCATTATTAAGTTGTGTAATACATCACAAGTTTGTGATACTGTTTATTTAGAAACACCTCTGTACACTTTTAAATACAATTACCTGTTTAGTGAATTTCCTTGAGGAAACCGGGTTGTGGTTTCAGACTCAAGAAGGCTTTAGCAGTTGCTAAAGCAGTTGTAATATTCAGTTGAATATAGTGAATTAAGTCCTCGTTGGAGAGAGGCGAAATCACCTTGGCGGGTGGACTGGAGTAGTTTGAGGTCAAACGAACCAGGATAAAAATACAGTGTTGTCTGCATTTGATATCCAGTTTTACAATTCAACCCCCTTCTTGTGTTTTTCACTTCTTCAATTGGTATCAGAGCGCCTGGTTCTGAGCTTTTAACACTTAACCGTGTCAGTACAAGATCCAGCGTAAGAAAAACACTATGGTGGGAACGAGTCAGGACATCAGCATTAGTCCTCCAATATTTGACGGTGAAAATTTTGGCTACTGGAAGGATATGATCAGAAGTTTCTTCCTAGCTTATGATGCTGACCTCTGGGATGTGGTAACTGATGGATACATACATCCTGTTGCTGAAAGCGGTCAGAAGATTGACAGGAAAGCTATGTCTGATCAGCAAAAGCGTGATTTCAGAAATCATCACAAGGCCAGAACGATTCTCCTGAGTGCCATCTCATATTCAGAGTATGAGAAGATCACAAACAGAGAAACAACTAAGAACATGTTTGATTCTCTAAGAATGACGCATGAAGGCAACTTGCAAGTAAAAGAAACCAAAGCCCTTGTGCTCATTCAGAAGTACGAAGCCTTCAGAATGGAAGAAGACGAAAACATTGAAACAATGTTCTCTAGATTCCAAACTCTGGTGGCAGGGCTAGAGGTGCTGGACAAAGGGTACTCAACTGCTGATCATGTAAAGAAGATCATCAGAAGTTTACCAAAACAGTGGAGGCCAATGGTCACAGCGCTGAAGCTAGCTAAGGATCTCAACAAAATCTCTCTGGAGGAACTTGTCAGCTCCCTCAGAAGTCACGAGATAGAGCTCAAAGATGATGAGCCTCAGAAGCAATGTAAGTCTCTCGCTCTGAAATCTAACAAATATAAAACCAACATTTTGCAGGAAGAAGCAGAAGCTGAAAACCTAAGATAATCCTCATCAGAAGAAGAAGAACTATCTTCTCTATCTAGAAGAGTCAATCATCTATGGAAGCACTTGCAGAAGAAGAAAAGCCTCATGGCAACATGGGACGATTCAGACACCTCTGAAGCTGACTCAGAGTCAGATAATGAAAGAGAAAACATAGCTCTCATGGAAAACATATCAGAAGACAGTGAAGCCTCTGGTTCAGACTCAGAATCACACACTGAAGAGGTATTCCCTAACTTTGCTATTAATCTGTCTAAAACTGATCTTGCAGAAAGTCTGAGCGAGATTCTGGAACGATATCAGCAGCTCAGAGTCAAATGCAAGAACCTGAAAAAGGATATTGCTTCTGACTCTGAAGAAACTGAGAATATGAAATTAGAAAACTCTGAGTTAAAAGAAAATATTTCAAAACTAGAAAATGATTTACAAAACTCTCAGAAGGAAATAATCTCAGAGGATCCCATTAATGCTGATAAGATCATAAAGGAATATGATCAAAGCTTTCAGAAGTTTATGACTAACAACATAGATAGAAGCAAAATGGCTTCAATGATCCATGGAGTCAGCAAGAATTGCATAATAGGTACAGGATACAAAGGAAAAGAATTCCAACCTAAGAAAGTTAAGGATTTGGTTATCAAACGCACTTTTCTCTATTCTCACTTCACCACTGAACAAACACATGATATAAAACATGTTGGTAAGGCGTTTTATACTAAACCAAAATTCAAACAGAATTTTGGAAACTCTAACAGTCATGGACCCAGAAAGATATGGGTACCAAAAGACAAAATCATCTATGTTGCAGGTATCTTTAACAGCAAAGTTGAAACTCCAGTATTAACACCTGGACTCTGGATGCTGTCTACACATAGAGGAAAGAAAGCATATGTTCCAAGGCCTGGAATTTAAAAGATTCGCAGGTTTCAGAGGCAATCAGAAACAGAAGACTACTGGCTCTGAAACTATTTGAAACAGGAATGGAAATACAGCATCAGAAGCTCCCTAAAGAACTCAGAAGTATCCAGAAGAGGATGTTGCACTGTTTAAAGCACGTATGTCAGAGCAAGCTAATAAGAGTTTTTACCACTTTTTGATTCTTGACAAAAAGGGGGAGAATGGAGAATATTTTGTGTTGACTCATGATCAGAAGATCGTCAGGGAAGTATTTTGTTATATCTTGTGTTATATTTTATCAAAACATTTTTTTTCTCCATAGCTGAGTACTCTACTCAGGGGGAGCCTTCCTTCTAATTGTTGTTCTTTATTTTCCATCAAAATATACTAGTTTTTGTCATCATCAAAAAGGGGGAGATTGTTAGAACATAATTTAGTTCTATATCCCAACAAGATTTTTGATGATAACAAACACATGATATAAAGAACAAATATGCTTGCTAATAATAAATATCTTTACATGCAGAAGTTCTGATGTGAAAAAGATGTTCTAATGCAACTGGAAGATCTGCCAGAACATCATCAGAAGTTCCGATTATGCAAGCACAGAAGTTAAGTGGACCATGAAAGATTCAGCAGCATCAAATATGCATAACACGTTTATATGAAGAAGTTCTGTTTGAACTTCTGAATGCACCAGCGCAGCAAAACAGAATATCTGATGCTGTCTCTCAAGCGTTACAACTCCATCAATGCAAGATCATATGCAACGGCTACAAACAGACAAGAATCTCCTGTTTTGGAAAGCTCATTAAACGCGTATTATGGACATACCCAAAGTATCTTCTTATGTCTCTATTGCAAAGCCTATATAAAGAAGACTAGAAGAAGATTTCCAGAAGATGGACAACGACACAAAATAACGTGAAAAGTCAGTAAAGCTACAAACAGTCTTCATCTTCATCAATCCATTATTAAGCTGTGTAATACATCACAAGTTTGTGATACTGTTTATTTAGAAACACCTATGTACACTTTTATATACAATTATTTGTTTAGTGAATTTCCTTGAGGAAACCGGGTTGTGGTTTCAGACTCAAGAAGGCTTTAGCAGTTTCTAAAGCAGTTGTAATATTCAGTTGAATATAGTGAATTAAGTCCCCGTTGGAGAGAGGCGAAATCACCTTGGCGGGTGGACTAGAGTAGTTTGAGGTCAAACGAACCAGGATAAAAATACAGTGTTGTCTGCATTTGATATCCAGTTTTACAATTCAACCCCCCTTCTTGTGTTTTTCACTTCTTCACACATGACATGTACATAAAAACTAAGTTGAACCAATTTTCATCCATTTTAGAGGATGAACATGGTCCTTCATTTCTGCCAGTTTAGTTTGGATTAATTGTACTAGTCTTGAATTTTTTTCTACAACATTACAAAATTAGATACAATATAAGATACATATATTGGATATGCAAGACAAGCAAACTAAGTTTTGGTTATACCTTTCTTTTCAAGCCATTCGGAACTTGTGTTATACTCTTGAATGACTAAACATTGTGACCTAACTTGTCATTTTTTTACGCCTAAATGATACATTAGGCAATCTTCTTCTAGCACCATCTTCACCTTACTACCTAATCCTTAATTTTCTTGGTCTGCCAGGACCTTTCTGTTGTACCCTAATTTTTGAACCAAGGTGCCACTTCATATGCATCATTGCATCTCTGGTAAAATACAAAAATAGCTTGTGTTTGCTCTTTGTGTCAAACAGGGTTTTGAATAAAGAAATCTCCATCAATATAAGTCTCGATCAAATTAGGGTTTTGATTGAAGAAAGTGGATCATTGACTTTTGGCTCACTGCATGAACTAATGGCTTGAAGCATGATCCAAATAACTCAAATGCACCATTTTGACCTAATTATATGGCTCAAGACATTTTCAAAGATATAATTGACTGATAGTGAAAGAATTGGAATCAATTGATGAAAAGTCAATTGTCACACAAAAGTCAAACTTGGACTTTTTGGTCAACATCGAACTTAAAAAGTCAAGAATAACTAAATCATTCAAATTTGTCAACATTGATCATCAAGAATCAGTAGAATCAATAAATTCAACAAAAGTCAAAGATGAAGACTTTTAAACACTTTGAAATTTTCAAGTGTTTTGTACTCGAAATAACCCTAACTTCATAAGCAAGTTTCACCAATATCCAAGTTGATTCAAAGAAAACTTTCAACATGAAAGTTATAGGGAATGAAAATTTATGCAACTTTTTCAATGAGGGTTCATCTCCAAAAAGTACTCAAATTAAGATATACGGGCATGAGAAGTTCTGCCAACACTTAGAGAAATTTATCAAACAAGTTTTGGTCAGTTTTTTTTCCTCAACTTCATGGCCATTTTCCACTAAGATCCAAGTTGATTCAAAGGAAGTTTTCAACATGAAAGTTGTATATAAAGTTTCAGGCTTTCCAAAATGTCTAAGAGCATGAATTTATCTTTCTTGAGTTAGAAGTTTCGAATTTATGAAGTTGGGTGATCAAAGTTGCATTACAAGTCATTTTTAAGATAACTTAATGACCAAATCTTCAATCCATGCTATGAAATCCCTCATTTTAGGCCATAGTACCTCTAAATCTATCCAAATTCAGAAAAGTACACAAGCCTTCAAGCCATTACCCAAGAGATACGAGCCATTATCCAAATAACTTGCCATTTAAGGTAAAAAGTTACCATTACTATTCTTGTAAAGCAAGATTTTTGGTACAAAGTTTATCTTGAGCCCATACCTTGCTTACTTCTGATCATACTCCACCATAAATCATGGAAAGTAACCTCTCTATACCAACAACTTTGGTACTTTATCTTGGAACTATGGAAAACTTGACATAACTTGATATTTGCATTTCAACCAACACCAGAACTTGACAACTTAAGAACCAATTCATCTCATTACCTCTGAGTTTCCTCTATAAATAGAGAGCTCATTTACACATCATAACCACCAATTCACAGCTCTAAAACACCCTCAATCTCTCTCAAATTCTCAAAACCTCCATAAGTCCATTTTTTCCCGAATTTCACAACCCTTACAATATCTGTGCAAACCAACCATTTACACACCTCATATACATCATATAGAAGTCATCCAAACCCCTGTTACACTTATGTAACACCGTCATCATCATCATCATCATCATCATCATCTTCCAAACTCCATAACCGAAGCTTGCAACTTGACTTGGGTGGAGCATTTCAGCCACTTTCAACACAAAGTAAGAATTGGAATAACTTCCTTGAGGTCCTAGCAAGCTAACCATATTATCACATTGCACTGAAACGCCATAGAAGAAACATTAGACTTTCTCCAATTTGGTAAAATTTTCTAACTATGATATCCTTATCCATGCATTATTTGCTTTAGATTTCAAAAGATAAAATGTAGATATGATTGCCCTGAAACTAACCATGTCCTTAGTTTTCATTTATGTTGCATGCGTGTTGAGAATTTTGCCTCTGAAACGTTAGGGTTTGTTTTTGGTAACAACATAAATTATTGCTTATCTTTGAGTGTTGGTTAAAATAAGTTATATGGTTGAATTCGTGATTAAATTTCAAGCAAGTTTGGTGTTTACACTTTTTAAAATGGTTGAGAAACGAAGCTTTTACAAAATTTGAAAATGATGTTGATGTTGCTAGCGCGAGGAAGAAGATGAAGTTCATCTTAAAATTTTTGTAAACTAGTTTATTTTATATTTTGTGGTGGTTGTATTACAACCAGATGAAACAGTCACCCCATTGATAGAAACGTACGCCTGTCACCTATAGGGAGTGGATTTGAACCTACTGGTGCCCACCCCTATTTTTGTAACTTGTTTTTTTTAAAATCTTTTTTTCACTTCTTTTTTTTACAACTTTTATTCAATCTTTTCACCAATCAAATTAATTCTTTTTAAACCAATTTTTTTGCACACTCTTAGTTTATCACCTCTATTTTATGAATATAAAAAAATATCACAAAAATATTATTTATTTCATCACTTTTTAATTAAATCAAAATAGGAAATGTTTTAGGGTTTTTAAGGACTTTCCTTTCATATTTTGATCTTACCATGATAGATATTGATCCTCACTTGATATCTTGACTCTTGAGTAAGTATTCCGTGATTGCTTGAGTTTATTTTAGGGTTTTTTCCCATTCAAATCCAAAAAAAGAACCTTGAAACACGTTCACAAATCAAACTATGCTCCATGACTTTCACCTTGATTGTGATGCATACATTGATTCAAACATCAAACTCATTTATATTTTTACAAGTTTATCACACCTCCTTTTAAAATATATTTCCTTCATAAACTCTCACTAATACAAAGTAAATATTGTGCTTGCTTGATTACGTGTTGTTTATCCTACCTTTTGTCACAACTTTTACTTGATGAGTGTTTTTAACTTTTCCTCCTCTTGACCAAATACTTGTGATGTGTATGTTTGCTACCATGTTAGTCATTTAAATATCTTTTTTATACTTGTGCCCCAAAAATTCAAGTAAAAGGATAGTATTGTTGACTTTATAGTCATAAGAATATGCATTCCCCTTTGTATAAAACCTTTGTGAATAATCACACTATGCATCTTCTTATACTCTAAGAACCTCTTGAACCCTAAAAATCATTTTCAAACTTTCACCACTTACATATAAAACATTGACCTTGTGTAATTTCATTTTCAAGCTTTCTTTTTTAATCAAATACTTCAATATACTTAAAGATATCTGTGATACGGTGGGAGAACTGACTTGAGGTTTTGCGTTTGTTTTTGCAAATGTTTCGGTTTAGCAAGAGTCGCCACCGACTTTTTATTTTATCCTAAGGAAAGGTTAAAAAGCACAGGAAAAACCTTTGAGATGTTTTCTTGGGTTCGGGGAGTAGATTATAGAAAGGGAAGGTATTAGCATCCTTTCTATCCATGGGCTCTTAGTTACTTGCTTAGATCACTTGCCTTTGCTTTTCAATTGTTTGAAATGGTGCTTTGTGTGTGGTTTTTGAAAATGTTTTGAAAAAGATGCCTTGTCTAGGCAACCCTTGTAACAATTCTTTACCCGAATGTTTTACAAAAGGTGTTTGTCTTTTTGAAAAGATGTTTCAAGGTTTTGAAAGTTGTTTTTGGAAATTGTGTTGTGGAGTGTGTTTTGAAAGTAGGAAAGTGTGTTTTGCAAGTTTGATCAAGTAACTAAGAGTTGTCTACCCCTAAATTTACTCAAAGATTTTTCCTATGTTTTAACCCTTTTAACAGTATTGTTCCACCATTGTATTTGGTGGCCAATCTTGTGTTAGGATGTTAACGGGACGGGCGCGGGTCATCGTTTAGACCATGAATGCAATAGTGTCAAGTATCTTTGGCATTTTTTTCCCTTGAGGGACTTGATCATTTTTGTTTAGGCAACTTCGAAAGCGTCATCGAGGGACTATGATCATTTGATTTGTTTTTGTTTTGCCAAAGACACTCAACATGCAACATGGCCCATTTTTGAAGGCAACAAGTGGAGTAACCCTAGGGGTGCAAGTGTGATTTGTGTATTGTTTTGCATGCATGTTTATCTTTGAATTAGGTCAAGCTATTTGTTATTTGATTTTGCATACAAACCCTAAGTCTATCATGGCATAATTGGAAAGCTTTTAAATGCGGAAATTTAAAGTCCTAAATTATTACAACATGATTATGGGGATGGGGGTACAAATGTTTTGAATGGGGGGATATTTAGCAAGAAATTAAATCTAAAACTATTACATCCATATTGAATATAAAAATATTTAATTGTACAATATTTAAACAAATATGATAAATATGCAAAAATGTATTATGCACAAAAATGATTTTTTATGTATGTGAAAGTATTTTTCAATGTGAGATATAAACAAAAATAAAAAGGTCAAATTTTTGAATATTTTGTGGTTTAGGGCAAAACCCTAGTTTTTAAATAAATAGTATTTATTTAATAATTATATACAATATCTATATATTAATTTATACAAAAAATAAAAAAAGAAGTATATTGTGAAAAAAGTATTTTTTAGTGTCATATATTAATAAAAATAAAAATGTATTATTTTCATATTTTATCCTAAGTATTCTAATAAATATATACAAGTATTTATATTATATATTAAATATATTAAATATATACAAGAGTAAAATATTAATTATTTACAAAAAGGTAGGTTTTTAGAAAATGTTTTCAAAATGTAAAAAAAAAAAAAAAAAAAATTGAAAAATATATATTTTTGTATTATTTTCTAGGGTTTTAAATAAAAAGTATATATATTTATTTACATGTATATGCTAAATAAAACAAATAAATGCCAAATAAATGCAAAAAAGGGTGGAAAAATATTTTTAGTGTTTTTTCATGTTTGAATAAAAATATAAAATCAGAATCAAAAAGAAAAAAAATCAAAAATGATGAATATATCACACAATGGGCCAGGGGGGTGCAAATGGAAAAAAGGGGTGTGAACAGCATGCTGACTCAGGCCCAGCCCAAGCCAGCTTTGTCTTCAACCTCCAGCTTCATTCAAACAGAAAACGCGCGTGCCTCTTATGCAATCATCATCTCCTGATTCTTTGACTTTTAACAAAAACTCATAACATAAACAATGTAGAGCATGAAGAGACGAATTCATACATATAAAAAACTTGACCTAACTCTAAGAAACGAGGGAGAATTTCTTCATCCCCAATTTCTGACCTAAATTTTCTTCAATGTTCATGGCCAAAATTCTCACAGCATACTCAATATAAATGAAAAGTAAGTATATGGATGGCTTCAGGGCTATGAGTAGAACATGTTTTCTTCACAAACCTAAGCCTAACTCTTCCTATATTGAGAGATATAAGTTCATGTTTTTACCTGTTTCAGCTTGAGTCGTGTACAACAATGGAGGTATCTTCAATGGAATTTGAGCTTTGGTACAGCTTGCCTGAAGTCCAAGGATGCTTCTCCAACACCTAGCTTGCTTTGAATCTCTCTGAATCAAGCTATGGAAGTCCACCTGCAAAACTGAAAACTGAAAATGGCAAGTGATGTTAGGGATGTTACAGTTTGTATTCAGGGCTTGGGATAGCTTCAATGGATGGTAGGGAATGTGTTTGAACAAGCTTTGGCCAAAACGCACGAGCAAACTGAGTTGTGCAACTCAATCTGCAGGGATGCCCCGTTTCTTGCAGAAAAATGGTGTTTTGATGAATGAGGGGGTATTGAGGATGAAGGACTCGTGTTTTAGGTCAGCTTGGGTGTATGAAAGATGAGAACAAAGTTTGCTTAGGTTGGTGTTTACAGGAATGAGAGTTGGTATGTGTTTTGCCAAGTTTCTTCTACTTGAAGCAAGAAAATGCAAGTTTCAATACAGGCATGTACAATGCCCTAAAGCATGCTGCCTATATTGTTCTTGATCAGAGGGATTTGTGTACAAATGCTAGCCTCAAAGATCTGGCCCATGCCTCTTGGATTTGTTATTTGACATAAAGCACTACTTTATCAAAATGGCAAATATGCTTTTTCCAATTAAGGGTTAATCTTGCATGTAATGACCAAATGAACAAAATAACACCTTAGCACAATGGTTAGGCATTTAATTATGGTGTGTGAGACTGGTTTTGAGGCCTGCAAGCTAGCTTGTACAAGCTGATTTGAAAAATGCCAATGTTATGAACAAGCCTTGGCCAAGAACAAAAGTGAATTTTGCCCAACTTTGCAAATTCGATTCTCCCTAACCACAAGGGTGTTTGATGAGTTCTTGGACAATTTGGAAAGCTTGGAATGTGTACTCCAATCCATCTTTGTAATGCAAATTGAAATTCAAAGTGGAAGCATGTGAAAAATGGCCATGAAGTTGGACAAAAATCCTGCCTAGAATAGGTCAAAATCTCTCTAAGTTAAAAATGTTTTGCACCCTTGTTCCAAAAATCATAACTTGAGCTACAAGCTTCCTTTGAGAAAACTTTGTGAATCAAAGTTGTATATTTTGAAATGGACTACAACTTTCATGTTTTGAGTTTTGCTTGAATCCATTTGCATCTTTGTGAAAAAATGGGACAAAGTTAGGAAAAAAATAAGGAAATTTTATAACTTAGAAAATTTCCAAGTTATGAAATTTCTTCATTTTAAACCCTAATTTGCAATTTTGGGTTTCTTGATGAACAAGTTTCATAATTTAACATGTTTTGATGAAAAATGAATCTTGGCACTTGATTTTGACCAAGAAGTCAAAGTTTGACTTTTCAGTATACAGTCAAATTTTGATCAGTTGACTGGAAAATTCATCTGTCAATCCTGTGCATTTGAGATTTTTTGAACTTGTTGAATGGGTCAAGACAATGCCATTGAGTCCTTGAGTCCATATGTGAGCTTGGTTTGCCATTGGTTAAGTGAAACAGTCAAAAATTGCCTTTGTGCAGTCAAAACCCTAAAAATGACCATTTTGCCCTTTTGGTGATCTGATCAAATTTCTTGTGGAATTGTGATCCCAACTTGACCAAATGGTTCATATGAGTTCATTATGTTGATGTGGGTCAAAAATCATGAAGTTTGACTGTCAATTGGCCACAATTGACTTTTTCCCCAATACATCTGATTTCTAGGTCAACTGTCCAACTGACTGGGCAAAGATTGAAATCAAGGCTTGAAACTTGGTATGGATAAACTTGTAAGTCCAACATGAAGCATGAAAGTCACTTTTGGCATTTTAGGTCAAAACATCTTTGTGCAAACTCAAACCCTAATTTGGGTCAACAGTGCAAGGAGGGGTCTTGAGCAGAGCACATCCTAACTTGATCTTGAGCTCCAAGGGTCTTGTGGTGAGAAAATGTTGATGAAATGAGAGGGAAAATTTTGGGGTACAACATTTGCCCCTGTTCAATCTTCTTGCACCTGAAGAGTTAGATTGGCAAGTTTGCCTTTCGCGTCTCGAAGGTAAAAGGAGATTGGACACTAGAGTGCCCTTAAATTTGCACTCGTCAAAACAATGGATGCGGGAATGGGCTTAGAGATGCCATTTGGAGATGGGCTTAAAGATGCCATCTGGAGGGGTGACAAAATCTTGTCGGGGATGGGCTTAAAGATGCCATCTGGAATGCATGTTGTAGGTGAAAGCAATGAGTATCAGAAAGGTGTCCATGTTTTGGAACATCTCTGAACCAAGGGTCTGAATAAGCAATAGATTGACATCCGTATCTGGAAGCATCCGTAAACTGTTTTCAAAAGTTGAGTCTGAACAAGCGATAGATTAACATCCGTGTCTGGAGAATCCGTAAACTGTTTTCAGAAGTCTTGAAGTTGAATAAGCAATAGAGCAGCATCCGTGTTGGGAAGCGTCCGTAAACTGTTTTCAAAAGTTGAAGAATCTGAACAAGCGATAGGTTAACATCCGTGTCTGGAGAACCCGTAAACTGTTTTCAGAAGTCTTGAAGTTGAATAAGCAATAGAGCAGCATCCGTGTTGGGAAGCGTCCGTAAACTGTTTTCAAAAGTTGAAGAATCTGAACAAGCGATAGGTTAACATCCGTGTCTGGAGAACCTGTAAACTGTTTTCAGAAGTCGAGTCAGAACAAGCGATAGATTAACATCCGTGTTTGGAGAATCCGTAAACTGTTTTCAGAAGTTGAAGAATATGAACAAGCGATAGGTTAACATCCGTATCTGGAGAACCCGTAAACTGTTTTCAGAAGTCTTGAAGTTGAATAAGCAATAGAGCAGCATCCGTGTTGGGAAGCGTCCGTAAACTGTTTTCAAAGGTTGAGTCAGAACAAGCGATAGATTAACATCCGTGTTTGGAGAAATCCGTAAACTGTTTTAAGAAGTCTTGAAATTGAATAAGCAATAGAGCATCATCCATGTTGGGAAGCGTCCGTAAACTGTTTTCAAAAGTTGAGTCTGAACAAGCGATAGATTAACATCCGTGTTTGGAGAAATCCGTAAACTGTTTTCAGAAGTTGAAGAATCTGAACAAGCGATAGGTTAACATCCGTGTCTGGAGAACCCGTAAACTGTTTTCAGAAGTCTTGAAGTTGAAGAAGGAACCGGTGTAAGGTTGCCTGATGATGAGTCCGTGTAAAACTGCATCTGAAGTTGAGAAGGAACCGGGGTAGGGTTTCCTGATGATGAGTCCGTGTAAAACCGCATCTGGATAATTGTTAATGATAGCCTTTTATTCTTATCTTGAAAAGGACAAAATGTTAGCTAAACACAAAGTTATGTTGCATGAAATGTATGATGCAATATGTGTATATCAATGTTCATGATATGAATGTAATGAATGTGTATGCAAGCTGATGAGTTGTCTTGCTGCGGATAGAGGAATCCTGGATAGCCGGAGATAATAGAATCTTGACTGCTTCCAGGGAAAGTGGATCCTTGCTACTGCAGGGGAGTGTAAGAATCTTTGATTGCTGAAGATGGGACATCCTTGTCGACTGCTGACTGCTTGGGGAATAAGATCTTCAATTGTTGAGGGATCTTAGGACCACTGCTGGGGATTGGAACTCCTTGGTGACTTGTAGGGAATGAGAATTCTGATGATCTCTACTGGGGAGTCCAGAGCCTGGTAGACTCATGCTGGAGTAGTAAGACTGAGAATCTTCAATCTGCTGGGAAGTATCTCTGTGGGGAGAAGGTTCACTAGTCTGGTTCCGCTGGGGATTGATAATTGGAAGTTTTAGCTCCGCTGGGGATTGATAGTTTTGACTTCAACTGGGGATAAGATTTTCAGATTTTTAAGGCTCCACTGGGGATACTGAAACTTAACTCTGCGGGGAATTGAGTTCTGGAAGGCTCTCTGACTGGGGAAATCAGTTTTGAGAAAGCTTTTGCTCTGCTGAGGATCCTGAAGTTTAACTCTGTTTGGGGAATTAAGTTCTGGATTTTGACTTTGTTGAGGAATTTGGAGTTTAATTCTGCTAGGGATTCCTTCTGAAAGGGCATCAAGATATCTATATGTACCTTCAACCTATCAGCAATCATCTTTCTTGATTTGTAAGGAAATGATTATGTTCAAATGCATATGCCTATTTAACAAAACATTGGACGTTTCTCAAATAAAACATAAGTGTAGAAAAGCAAAAAGAAGACAAAGCAGATTTTTGTATTTGGAAAAGTATTTGTATTAACTTTCTATGAGTATCTTTGTACAAAGGAGACAACCATCCTAGTAAGAGGATGTTGTCGTAAAGAATTGAAAATTTTATACAAAAGAAAGATGGCTATGTGCAACAATTCTATGGGATCCCATTCTGTTATAGCCTTCACAACTCTGAATATCTTGTCCATTCAAATGCTTCGTCTGCCGATGACTAGATTGATCAGAAGTTCGGAGCTTGTTGATGAAGAGATTGTTCTTTAAAGTGATCCGATGAGACATAGTCACAGGCTTTAATTCCCTAACTTTTGCCTGGATCGCCCTTTCGGGTTTTCAATCCACCGGGAAACCCTTTTTTGCCCAAGCCGCCCTTTCAGGTTTTCAACTTGCCGGGTGTACAGATTTTTTTGTTTTATCCCTAATTTTTGCCTGAACCGCCCTTTCGGGTTTTCGGTTCACCGGGATGCCCATTTTTGCCCAAGCCGCCCTTTCGGGTTTTCGACTTGCCGGGTTATTTTATGCGTAGTATCTTTTGACTATGTCTGCGTTCGCAGGGTGCGGCAAATCGTCACCGTCCATGGTGGTCAGAATCATTGCACCACCAGAAAATATGCTCTTGATTATAAATGGTCCTTCGTAAGTAGGAGTCCATTTGCCCCTGGGATCGCTTTGTGGCAAGATAATCCGCTTGATTACAAGATCTCTGACTTGATATACTTGACGTCTGACTTTCTTGTTGAAAGCCTTGATCATCCGTTTTTGGTACGTCTGACCATGGCAAACAGCAGTGAGTCGCTTCTCGTCGATCAAATTGAGTTGATCAAGTTGGGTCTGAATCCAATCATCTTCATTCAAACCAGCGTCCTTCATAATCCTTAAAGAAGGAATCTGAACTTCCATGGGTAAGACAGCTTCCATGCCATATACCAAAGAAAATGGGGTTACCCCTGTTGAGGTACGTGCCGTGGTACAGTATCCATGCAGAGAAAACGGTAACATCTCATGCCAGTCTTTGTAGGTGACTGTCATTTTCTGAATGATCTTCTTGATGTTTTTGTTCGCAGCTTCAACAACACCGTTCATCTTCGGCCGATAGGGAGATGAATTGTGATGATAAATCTTGAACTGCTCACATAGAGCGGTGATCATAGTATTGTTCAGATTTGTATCGTTGTCTGTAATGATCCTGTCGGGGACACCATACCGGCATATGAGGTTTTGCTTGATGAAGCGGGCAACCACATTTTTTGTAACGGAGGCAAAGGAAGCTGCTTCGACCCACTTGGTGAAATAGTCAATAGCAACTAGGATGAAGCGATGTCCATTGGATGCCGTGGGCTTGATCTCTCCAATCATGTCAATGCCCCACGTTGCGAATGGCCAAGGAGCTGTCAGAACGTTGAGAGGAACATGAGGAATATGAATCTTGTCAGCGTAGACTTGACATTTGTGGCAAGCACGGGAATGTTGATGGCAATCAGCTTCCATGGTAGACCAATAATAGCCTGCCCTTAGGATCTTCTTAGCCATCGTATGCCCGCTCGAGTGGGTGCCAAATGTGCCACTGTATTTCGGTCATGATCAACTCTGCTTCAGCTTTGTCTACACATCAGAGTAAAACACAATCATGGCTGCGTTTGTAAAGGATGCCATTGCTCAGGAAGAACTTGGCAGCAAATCTCCTTAAGAACTTCTTGTCATTTACGGAAGCTCCTTCGGGATATTCTCTAGTCTGGAGATACCTTTTGATTTCATGAAACCAGGGTTGTTCCACTACTTCTTCGGTATTAATCTCATGACAATGCACAGGTTCATCCATTCGCTCGATGGTGATTTGGGGAGCCTCGTTATCCCAGTTGAGTTCAAACATGGAAGACATTGTAGCCAGAGCATCTGCTAGCTAATTCTCTTCTCGCGGGAAATGCTCGAAGGTGATTTGCTCGAAATGAGGCAATAATGTCAGGACATGTTCTTTGTATGGGATAAGATTAGGATGTTTGGTATCCCACTCTCCTTTGATTTGACTGATAACCAAAGCCGAGTCCCCAAATACGATCAAAGATTTGATCTTCAAGTCTATAGCAGCCTTGAGACCAAAGATGCAAGCTTCATACTCAGCCATGTTGTTGGTACAGCTGAAGTAAAGTCGGGCCGTGAAAGGTGTGTGACAACCTTCCGGGGAAATGAGTACCGCACCGATACCGTTTTCAAGTGCATTTGAAGCACCATCAAAGTACAGGGTCCATCGGGATCCTTGTTCAGGTCCGTCATACGGTCCGTTACCTTTAATGTTGTCCAGAGTCATGATGTCCTCGTCTGGGAAGTCGAATCTCATGGGTTGATAATCTTCGATAGCTTGATGAGCTAGATGGTCAGCTAGTACACTCCCTTTTATAACTTTTTGGGTAGTATACTGGATATCATACTCAGTCAGGATCATTTGCCATCTGGCGATTCTTCCAGATAAAGCAGGCTTCTCGAAGATATACTTGATAGGATCCATTTTAGAAATCAACAAAGTGGTATGAGTCAACATATACTGCCTTAGTCGGCGAGCAGCCCATACCAAAGCGCAGCAAGTTTTCTCGAGCAGTGAGTAGCGAGTCTCACAGTCGGTAAACTTTTTGCTAAGGTAATAAATGGCATGCTCTTTTCGACCAGACTCGTCATGCTGGCCCAGTACGCACCCCATTGAGTTATCCAAGACGGTTAGATACATGATCAGCGGCCTTCCTTCGACGGGTGGCATCAGAATAGGAGGTTCTAGCAAATACTCCTTGATCTTATCAAAAGCAGCTTGGCAATCGTCGTTCCATTCGACTACCTGATCTTTCTTCAATAGTTTGAAAATTGGCTAACAGGTAGACGTCAGATGAGAGATGAATCTGGCAATATAGTTCAAGCGCCCCAAGAACCCTCTAACCTCCTTTTTAGTACGGGGAGCAGGCATTTCTTGTATTGCTTTCACTTTTGCTGGATCGGCCTCAATGCCCTTGTTGCTGACAATAAATCCTAGAAGTTTACCAGACCTAACTCCAAAAGTACACTTACTTGGATTCAGCCTGAGTTTGTACTCTTTCAACCTGGCAAACAACTTTTCCAGATGTTCAAGGTGTTCCTCCTCTGTTTGTGATCGAGCTATCATGTCGTCTACGTAGACTTAGATCTCATGATGCATCATATCATGAAACAAAGCTACCATGGCGCGCTGATAAGTTGCCCCTGCGTTCTTCAGTCTGAACGGCATCACCTTGTAGCAGAAGGTACCCCATTGTGTAACAAAGGTTGTTTTCTCCATGTCCTCGGGGGCCATTTTGATCTGGTTGTAGCCCGAGAATCCGTCCATGAAGGAAAACACCTTGTGCTGAGTTGTGTTGTCAATCAAAATGTCGATATGTGGTAGCGGGAAATCATCTTTAGGGCTAGCCCTGTTCAAATCCCGGTAGTCCACACACATTCTGACCTTGCCGTCTTTTTTAGGTACTGGCACAATGTTAGCAACCCATTGTGGATAGGATGTAATAGCCAGAAAGCGAGTGTTGAATTGCTTCATTACTTCTGCTTTAATCTTCTCAGACATGTCGGGCCTCATTCGACAGACTTTTTGCTTGATCGGTGGACAATCCTCTCTTGTAGGGAGACGGTGAACCACGATATCTGTGTCTAAACCCGGCATGTCTTCATAAGACCAGGCGAAGATTTCAATGTATTCATTTAACAGCTGTATTAAACGCCCTTTAACACTTGGTTCCAGATTGGCACCCACTTGCACTTCCTTCATGTCTTCCTCTGTTCCTAAGTTGAATGTTTCCAACAACTCTTCATGAGGTAAGATGGCCCTCTCTTCTTGTTGTAGAAGTCTGGCTAGCTCTCCTGGTACTTCACAATCTTCGTCATCCTCGTATTCAACCTGATTGACCAAATCTTCAGAGTTATTGAAGGATACAACAGAATAGTCACCCATAGAATCCAGAGTGGATGGGTACCTGCATTTGTGAGTGTGGGTGTGTGTAAGGGATAGCCATCCTTAAACAAACAAAAATGCAAAAGGAAAGAAAATGAACACAGCAGTTTATAAATGAAAAACGTCCAATGATTCATTAAACATGGCATATGAATATGAAGAGAATCAAAACCCTTACAAATGGACCTACATACACCG
Organism: Vicia faba; assembly: GCA_948472305.1. Taxonomy (NCBI): domain Eukaryota; kingdom Viridiplantae; phylum Streptophyta; class Magnoliopsida; order Fabales; family Fabaceae; genus Vicia; species Vicia faba. The sequence goes on from OX451739.1 coordinate 199,172,496, forward strand.
GGCAAGGCATGAGGTGAAAAAGTAGTGTGCAGATTGTTTAAGAGTAATTATTACAGACCAACAGAAAATGTTCGAAAGATAAATTACTGATTGATGAAAGTAATGGGAACAAAGTCTTTCGCCTCCCATTTGTGCAGTCCCCCTTCAATGGTTGGGAAGATACAATCTTCAATGTTAGCCTCTTCGTCTTCGTCTTCCAAAGCATTGATTCCATGAGGAGAAATCTTGATGGGTGTCCTTTCAATCTTTGAGCGACGCATAGCTTTTTGCCCCGTAACGGTAAATCCCAACCCAAACTTGTCTGTCTTATGAGGAAAGTCAGGCAACTGACCCCATGTTGAGCTCTTCCCTTCCTTCATTGCAGCCTTTGCGTCTTTCAGAGATGCCATCCTGGCCACCTGCTTGGGTACCTTAGCTACTGCCTTTGCTATAGCAACCTCGTGAGCAATTTCCTCGAAGTGTTGGAACAGTGTTTCGATGAATTCTCCCTCCACTTCCATATACCTAAAGGAGTTCAGATGACTGATCATGTACTCCTCTTCACCATGCACAGTTATGATCTTTCCCTTAACAGGGTATTTTAGCATCTGATGCAGGGAGGAAGTGACTGCCCCAGCATTATGTATCCATGGTCTCCCTAGCAAGCAAGAGTATGACAGACGGATGTCCATCACATAGAAAGTTGAGTGGAATACCTCAGTGCCCACCTTGATGGGAATGTCGACCTCCCCATGCACCATTCTTTTAGACCCGTCAAAGGCCCTAACAATGATATTACTTGGTTTCAGCTCCAAGCCTTCACAATCCAACCGGTCGAGAGCTTTCTTAGGCAGCACATTTAGAGAAGAACCAGTGTCGACCAAGACATGGGCGAGAGTAGTTCCTCGGCATTCAACTGACACATGCAACACGTCATTGTGCTTTCTTCCTTTTGGAGTCAGGTTAGCATCAGAGAAACCTAGGCCGTTGTCGGCGGTAAGGCTGGCTACACAATCCTGAAATTGATCGGCTGAGGTTTCCTGGGGTACATGGGCTGTCTTCAAAAACCTTATCAAGGCCTTGGCATGAGCCTCCGAACAAAGCAGCAATGCTAACATGGAGATCTTCGAGGGGGTTTGCCCCAGTTGCTCCACCACGTCATAATCACTCTTCTTAATTATTTTTAGAATCTCCTCCATTTCTTTCTTAGAGGTTTCGGGGATGACCAATGGCTGAGCCCTCGTCCTGACGAGCTCATCTTGGATCCCTTTCCCCTTATCAGCAGAAATCGGAGGGACAACCACAGGAATAACAGCTTCTTCAATCAACGGAGTTCTTGTAGAAAGTTTTATCGGTGCAAGAGTAACCTTGGCAGCAGCTGAGGGTCCAAAGATTGCCTTTGGAGGGGCAATCTCTGGAGAGAAAATTCTCCCACTTAGGGTAATCTTGCTTGTACCGGCAATGTTTCCAATGTCGGTAGTTTATTCGTCAAAGCTCTCTTCAGTTATCTCAATTTGTTTAACACCATGGTAGTAGATTTCTCCACCATAATTCCACGGTACCGATTTGTCAGATTTGTAGGGGACAGGCCCAGGCATGGTTATTTTCAGAGGAACATTCTTCGTAGCGGATGTAATCTTAACAGACTTTTTAGGGACCTTGGAAAGATTGGTGGAAATGGTGATTATTGAAACTTCATTGATAGGAGTTGGAGTAGCAGGAATCTTTTCGAAAAGAATTTGTTGGCTGTCCATTAGGCCTTGGATGCCTATCTTCAGCAATGGACAATCGATTGGTAGGGAGGAACAACGGTAGCAGTCTTCTTTACATCCTGGGAAAATCCCAGCCTTCAACAGATTCAACTTGATTGTCAGTAATGGGGTCATCAGATCATCAACAGCAGAAACAAACAGATCCTCTTCAACAGCATGGACATTGTGACCATGCTTTGGCATCGGAGCGGATATTACATTCGGTTTCTCAGGGGCGTCGAACTCAACCTCTTTTGCATCTATCAAATCTTGAATTTTATGCTTAAGCGCCCAACAATCGTTGGTGTCATGCCCGACGCTGTCAGAATGATAGGCACATTTAGCATTGGGATGATAATGTGGGGAAGTTGTATTCACATTTTTTGGTGCCTCTTTGATAGTGGTGAGATTTAGCTTTAACAAATGGGGAAGAACTTGTGCAGGCGTCATATTGATGCGGGTGAACTGCCGTTGTGTCCGTTCTACCCGTTGCTGGTTAGGTCTGGACTGATTGTTACGAGGCTAATCATTTGACAAATTTTGAATCATCACGGCCCCCACAGTCGGCCGGCGCTCAGTTCTTCTCAATCCTTTCTGAGAGTATATAACAACTGCTTCCTTCTTGGCCGGGAATGATTTCTTAACAGTTGCGGAGGCAGAGGCGTCCTTTTGAATCTTCCCATTCTTAATACCAGCTCCCACCCGTTCGCCAGTCAGAATCAACTCAGTAAACCCTGCGGAGGAGCTCCCAATCAAATGGTTGAAGAAAGGGCCAGATAGGGTCCCCAAGAACATATCAACTAGTTCCCTATCAGAAAGAGGTGGCTGCACTCTTCCGGCCAAGTCGCGCCATTTCTGGGCGTATTCTTTGAATCCCTCATTTGAGGCCATCCCCATACTTTGTAGCTGAGTACGGGTTGGCGCCAAGTCAGCGTTATATTGATACTGGAGATAAAAGGCAGCTGCCAAGTCTTCCCAGTTATGCACTTCTGACCTCTCGAGTTGGTAAAACCAGTCTAGTTGTGTACCAGACAGGCTATCCTGAAAGAAGTGTACCCAAAGATTTCTGTCGGATGTATGAGGTTGAATTCTTCTGACATATGACCTCAGGTGCATCTTCGGGCAAGACAGCCCGTCATATTTTGCAAAAACTGGCACCTTAAACTTTGGAGGGATCACAATCCCAGCAATCAATCCCAATTCTTCAAAATCTAACCCGGGAACCCTTTGCAGCTCCATAGCTGCCAGTCTATCCTCCAGGTTTTTGTACTTGTCGTCCACTGGCGGGTATTGCTGCTCTGAGTAGTCTTCATCTTCCTCAACCTCTTCCTCTTCAGCCTCAGACTCAGAAGGTAATGCAGCTCCTTTTCCCTTACCGGTTCCCTCATCAGATGTGGAGGGGAATTCAAGAACTCTCCTTGCTTCATTCTCAAATCTTCTTCCCAGTGTAGCTACCCCAACTCTTTTCTTCTTCTTTTTCACTTTTTCTTGCTCTTTGTTCCCCAACAGTGCTTTTAGATCCTCCTGACCCTTTGCCAAGGTCATAAGGAGTTGTTGAAACTGCGAGTTTTATGACTGCAGATCTTTGACCGTCTGTTCAAGATCCATCTTACTGAAATAAACAGCAGAAAGATAAGGAAACCTGGTGTGAAGACCTGCTTATGCATATGATGAATGATATGTTTATTCATGCAATGCATTCAAGGATTTAGACATTCAAAATTGTTGCAAACAAAAAGAACACACGTCATATTAATAAGAAGAAATTTTGTCAGTACATAAATGCCCCATGGGCCAAATATTACAAAAACTTCTTAAGGTAAAAAGACGTTGCGCATCCTCTTTGGTGCGATGTAAGTGTTGAGGGTCTCCTCCTCGTGAATTCGGCGGGTAAGCTCCAAAACCTTCTTCTCACTGGCGTAGAAGCTGGCTTCAAAAGTATTCCGTTCCTCCTTGAGTTGGATCCAACTCTTTTGCATCTCCTCCCATGATGTTGGCATGTCAGGATGTAGGATGGTGTAAGGAACCTCTCCTTCCTTAACAGGCTCTTTAATCAAAGGGAGAATGTGAGGGTAAGGCATCATAAGACTATGGGCTCGGGTTCGTACCCACTTGAGATAAGGCTCGAGAGGGATGGAGTTCTTGTGCCCCAGTGTCTTGCTATCTACCTTGTTAGGCATCCTCCAAGCTCTGATGAATCTTTGGCGAAGTCCTTGCGCATCGTTGTCGAAGTCAAAAACTAGGTCAAGAATCAGCATGTCATGAGGGCCATCCCTCCGTGCATATCCAAATTGTCTCAAAGCTAGACATGGGTTGTAGGTAATGCCTCCCCTAATGCCAAGTAATGGAACATTAGGGAACTCACCACAACGATCGACGATGATGACATTTTCTCTGGACCGAGAACACCAATGTACATCAGAATGTGTGAGGGTCATCAACCGTTGTGACCACCTTAAGCCTTGTTCATTCTTCAAAACAGATTGTGGAAGGTGCGAAATAAACCACCTTGCAAGGAGAGGAGTACAACACATGAGAACACCTCTCTTCCTCATTGTTCGTGTGTAAAATGAGTGGAGGATGTCCCCAAGCAATGTAGGTATGGGATTCCTGGATAGGAAAATCTTGACAACATTGACATCTATAAGTTGGTCAGGATTTGGGAACAAGACCAACCCATAAATAAGGGGTGCCACAATCTCTTCAAAGGCTTGTAGATCCAAAGAATTCCAACACTCTTGTGCCTTCTCAAACAAGAATTTTGCCAAGAAACCTTTGACACCACTTCTAGTCTCCCAATGCCCCTTGATGTCAGACGGTTGCAAGTGTAGTGCTTGAGCAACATCTTCAGGCTTTGGTTCTTTTTCTGTACCGTTGTAGGGTAGTTGATTAAGAATAAGAATTCTCAGGAGTTGAGAAAATTCCTCCAAAGTAGGCACCAATTGGTAGTCGGGGAATGTGAAACAGTGGTGAAGGGGGTCAAAGAATTGGAACAACACTTTCACCATGTCTTCTTCAATGTTGGTGTTGACTAGGCTGAGCAGTCTACCATGTCTTTCACTAAAGATAGAGCTTTCTGGAATTCTGGATGTAAGCTCCTTGAGTTGAGGAGGGATTCTCACAAGGTTGACTTGGATAGTTTTCCTGCAAAGAATTTCCATGACCTACAAAACAAGAACAAAGATGAAGATCCAAACCCTTGAAATGGTTAGTGGATGCATATGATGCTTTATGATGTTCATGATGTATGCACAAACATATGTACAAGCAAGTCACACAAAACCTTAGTTTTAGGCTTGCATGAGGTTTCATAGGTAAGTACCCTCTTGAGTGTAGTTGGCTTAAAAACCTGTCCTATAAATAGTAACCGGGTTCTAAGGAGCTCAATATCATTGGATTATTTTCTGTGTTCATTATTTTGGTTTAGCCACTTAACTGGCGACCAAAATATTCCAAGAAAACAATCCTCAATGAGTGTAGTATCGAGTATCTACCAACTTCGGACTGCACCAAAGTCGGTCATCTCACTACCCCTAACAAAAGGCCAAGATGGTCAAGTAAGGTTCTAGGTCATTAGTGCTTGGTGACATCACTCAGCGGCCCCGTACTCTCCTTGATTGAACTCAAGGGTTATCCGTACTCACAAATATGTCGCACTAATATAGCTATTGCTTCAACCGTGTCGGTATACCCCGCACAGTTTCCACAACGTATTGCTATCTATGAATGTTTCCCAAATCCGGGTTAGGATTTCAAGCCCAAACAAGAGAACCAAAATGTAAAGCAATCAAAGCAAACAATTAGTCATGCAAAATGGTGATCTAGGCCCTAAGGTTACTCCACTTTTAATTGCAATCCCCAGCAGAGTCGCCAGTTCTGTGATACGGTGGGAGAACTGACTTGAGGTTTTGCGTTTGTTTTCGCAAATGTTTCGGTTTAGCAAGAGTCGCCACCAACTTTTTATTTTATCCTAAGGAAAGGTTAAAAAGCACAGGAAAAACCTTTGAGATGTTTTCTTGGGTTCGGGGAGTAGATTATAGAAAGGGAAGGTATTAGCACCCTTTCTATCCATGGTTATCCATGGGCTCTTAGTTACTTGCTTAGATCACTTGCCTTTGCTTTTCAATTGTTTGAAATGGTGCTTTGTGTGTGGTTTTTGAAAATGTTTTGAAAAAGATGCCTTGTCTAGGCAACCCTTGTAACAATTCTTTACTCGAATGTTTTACAAAAGGTGTTTGTCTTTTTGAAAAGATGTTTCAAGGTTTTGAAAGTTGTTTTTGGAAATTGTGTTGTGGAGTGTGTTTTGAAAGTAGGCAAGTGTGTTTTGCAAGTTTGATCAAGTAACTAAGAGTTGTCTACCCCTAAATTTACTCAAAGATTTTTCCTATGTTTTAACCCTTTTAACAATATTGTTCCACCATTGTATTTGGTGGACAATCTTGTGTTAGGATGTTAAAGGGACGGGCGCGGGTCATCGTTTAGACCATGAATGCAATAATGTCAAGTATCTTTGGCATTTTTTTCCTTGAGGGACTTGATCATTTTTGTTTAGGCAACTTCGAAAGCGTCATCGAGGGACTATGATCATTTGATTTGTTTTTGTTTTGCCAAAGACACTCAACATGCAACATGGCCCATTTTTGAAGGCAACAAGTGGAGTAACCCTAGGGGTGCAAGTGTGATTTGTGTATTGTTTTGCATGCATGTTTATCTTTGAATTAGGTCAAGCTATTTGTTATTTGATTTTGCATACAAACCCTAAGGCTATCATGACATAATTGGAAAGCTTTAAAATGCGGAAATTTAAAGTCCTAAATTATTACAACATGATTATGGGGATGGGGGTACAAATGTTTTGAATGGGGGGATATTTAGCAAGAAATTAAATCTAAAACTATTACATCCATATTGAATATACAAATATTTAATTGTACAATATTTAAACAAATATGATAAATATGCAAAAATGTATTATGCACAAAAATGATTTTTTATGTATGTGAAAGTATTTTTCAATGTGAGATATAAATAAAAATAAAAAGGTCAAATTTTTGAATATTTTGTGGTTTAGGGCAAAACCCTAGTTTTTAAATAAATAGTATTTATTTAATAATTATACAATATTTATATATTAATTTATACAAAAAATAAAAAAGAAGTATATTGTGAAAAAAAGTATTTTTTAGTGTCATATATTAATAAAAATAAAAATGTATTATTTTCATATTTTATCCTAAGTATTCTAATAAATATATACAAGTATTTATATTATATATTAAATATATTAAATATATACAAGAGTAAAATATTAATTATTTACAAAAAGGTAGGTTTTTAGAAAATGTTTTCAAAATGTAAACAAAAAATAATAATAATTGAAAAATATATATTTTTGTATTATTTTCTAGGGTTTTAAATAAAAAGTATATATATTTATTTACATGTATATGCTAAATAAAACAAATAAATGCCAAATAAATGTAAAAAAGGGTGGAAAAATATTTTTAGTGTTTTTTCATGTTTGAATAAAAATATAAAATCAGAATCAAAAAGAAAAAAATCAAAAATGATGAATATATCACACAATGGGCCAAGGGGGTGCCAATGGAAAAAAGGGGTGTGAACAGCATGCTGACTCAGGCCCAGCCCAAGCCAGCTTTGTCTTCAACCTCCAGCTTCATTCAAACAGAAAACGTGCGCGCCTCTTATGCAATCATCATCTCCTGATTCTTTGACTTTTAACAAAAACTCATAACATAAACAATGTAGAGCATGAAGAGACGAATTCATACATATAAAAAACTTGACCTAACTCTAAGAAACGAGGGAGAATTTCTTCATCCCCAATTTCTGACCTAAATTTTCTTCAATGTTCATGGCCAAAATTCTCACAGCATACTCAATATAAATGAAAAGTAAGTATATGGATGGCTTCAGGGCTATGAGTAGAACATGTTTTCTTCACAAACCTAAGCCTAACTCTTCCTATATTGAGATATAGAAGTTCATGTTTTTACCTGTTTCAGCTTGAGTCGTGTACAGCAATGGAGGTATCTTCAATGGAATTTGAGCTTTGGTACAGCTTGCCTGAAGTCCAAGGATGCTTCTCCAACACCTAGCTTGCTTTGAATCTCTCTGAATCAAGCTATGGAAGTCCACCTGCAAAACTGAAAACTGAAAATGGCAAGTGTTGTTAGGGATGTTACAGTTTATATTCAGGGCTTGGGATAGCTTCAATGGATGGTAGGGAATGTGTTTGAACAAGCTTTGGCCAAAACGCACGAGCAAACTGAGTTGTGCAACTCAATCTGCAGGGATGCCCTGTTTCTTGCAGAAAAATGGTGTTTTGATGAATGAGGGGGTATTGAGGATGAAGGACTCATGTTTTAGGTTAGATTGGGTGTATGAAAGATGAGAACAAAGTTTGCTTAGGTTGGTGTTTACAGGAATGAGAGTTGGTATGTGTTTTGCCAAGTTTCTTCTACTTGAAGCAAGAAAATGCAAGTTTCAATACAGGCCTGTACAATTCCCTAAAGCATGTTGCCTATCTTGTTCTTGATCAAAGGGATTTGTGTACAAATGCTAGCCTCAAAGATCTGGCCCATGCCTCTTGGATTTGTTATTTGACATAAAGCACTACTTTATCAAAATGGCAAATATGCTTTTTCCAATTAAGGGTTAATCTTGCATGTAATGACCAAATGAACAAAATAACACCTTAGCACAATGGTTAGGCATTTAATTATGGTGTGTGAGACTGGTTTTGAGGCCTGCAAGCTAGCTTGTACAAGCTGATTTGAAAAATGCCAATGTTATGAACAAGCCTTGGCCAAGAACAAAAGTGAATTTTGCCCAACTTTGCAAATTCGATTCTCCCTAACCACAAGGGTGTTTTATGAGTTCTTGAACAATTTGAAAAGCTTGGAATGTGTAATACAATCCATCTTTGTAATGCAAATTGAAATTCCAAGTGGAAGCATGTTAAAAATGGCCATGAAGTTGGACAAAAATCCTGCCTAGAATAGGTCAAAATCTCTCTAAGTTAAAAATGTTTTGCACCCTTGTTCCAAAAATAATAACTTGATCTAAAAGATTCCTTTGAGAAAACTTTGTGAATCAAAGTTGTATATTTTGCAATGGACTACAAATTTCATGTTTTGAGTTTTGTCTGAATCCATTTGCATCTTGGTGAAAAAATGGGACAAAGTTAGGAAAAAAATAAGGAAATTTTATAACTTAGAAAATTTCTAAGTTATGTAATTTCTTCATTTTAAACCCTAATTTGCAATTTTGGGTTTCTTGATGAACAAGTTTCATAATTTGACATGTTTTGATGAAAAATGAATCTTGGCACTTGATTTTGACCAAGAAGTCAAAGTTTGACTTTTCAGTATACAGTCAAATTTTGATCAGTTGACTGGGAAATTCATCTGTCAATCCTGTGCATTTGAGATTTTTTGAACTTGTTGAATGGGTCAAGACAATTCCATTGAGTCCTTGAGTCCATATGTGAGCTTGGTTTTCCATTGGTTAAGTGAAACAGTCAAAAATTGCCTTTGTGCAGTCAAAACCCTAAAAATGACCATTTTTCCCTTTTGGTGATCTGATCAAATTTCTTGTGGAATTGTGATCCCAACTTGACCAAATGGTTCATATGAGTTCATTATGTTTACGTGGGTCAAAAATCATGAAGTTTGAATGTCAATTGGCCACAGTTGACTTTTTCCCCAATACAGCTGATTTCTAGGTCAACTGTCCAATTGACTGGGCAAAGATTGAAATCAAGGCTTGAAACTTGGTATGGATAAACTTGTAAGTCCAACATGAAGCATGAAAGTCACTTTGGGCATTTTAGGTCAAAACATCTTTGTGCAAACTCAAACCCTAATTTGGGTCAACAGTGCAAGGAGGGGTCTTGAGCAGAGCAAACCCTAACTTGATCTTGAGCTCCAAGGGTCTTGTGGTGAGAAAATGTTGATGAAATGAGAGAGCAAATTTTGGGGTACAACAATATCAAAATAATTTGAAAAAACTAAAAGTGATTCAACCCCCACTCAAATCTTTTTTCCACTTGACTTTTCAATTTAAAACCTTTTCTCAAAGAGATTAGATATAAATCCTCTTTATAGTTGATATATGATTCTCCTATCCCCATAGTAATTGTTGAAGTAAATGTGATTCTTTCCACATGAAGACGTTAGTTGGAAACTTGTTGATCTTTATATCCAAGTTAGTAGCCCTTCCTTCTTGATGATGCAAGATCCATCTTCTCATACTTGTGGTGGTATTAGTTGAGCTTTCTCTCTAAAAGATGATGAAATATCTTTCTTCCTAAAATCAACCACAATAAACCATTTTGTTATTTTTACCATGAACTACGAGGTTTTGATCCTTAATTGGTACGTAGGTATAAGACTATGTCTTTCTAAACAAAAATATCCTAAAATATACTTCTTTCCCCATCACCACAATATTTTACAAACAAACAATTTAAACCAAAAAACTGATATTATAAGTGGTTCCTATAAAGTACTATAGATACATAAGGTGTTAATACCTTCCCTTTGTATAACCAACCCCCGTGCCTTGGATCTCTTCCTTATGCTTTGCTTTTAGTCTATACTTCTTGCCTTTCATGTTAAACAATTAGGGTTTCGATCTTTTCCCTTTTCCTTGGAAACAATAAAGCTCGGTGGTGACTTATTAAATCTTTGTGAGTCAAATTTATTCAATAGCTTGGTATCCACGATTTTTCACCGCAACACTTTCTTGTACATAGGTGGTAGAAGCTCTTCAGTTTGAAATTCGGGCCACATATCCTGTCCACTTATAGGACTCACAACAAAACCATAACAAAGGGCATATTTTTCTCTAGAGTAACATTCATCAACAAAATCTTCTGGGTTTTGTTGCCTATAACCTAAGGCCGCAACAACATGCCTACAAGGAATGCCCACCACCTCCCAGAAATTACATGTACAAGACCTTTTGGCAATGTCAACTATGAATTCCTGTGTGTTATAAGAATGAGTAACTTGAAATTTTTCATCCATTTCCTAAGTAGGCATCCAATGACCACTCATAATCACCTCATTATCTAGTCTTTTCCTACTAGTTGGCATAACCTTGTGTGGCCATTTATCAAATTTGATGGCAGATGTAGAGCACATATTCATTAAGTACTTTCTAATCCACTCACACTTAGTTAGTATAGGTTTATCTCTAGCAACTAAAATAGTGGAATTAAAAGACTCAACAATACCCAGTCAACAATACATTAAGTGCCCCATAGGATTTGTTTAGAGAATCTTCACAAAAATACTTCATCAGGGTCATATTGGAGGAAATCTAGAAAAGTTAAGGGGGATCACAAAAAAGTTTCTTATAGGGGACAAATGAAAACTCACTACAATGACAGAGGTAACATATATTTAGCCTTTTATTTAATAATGTATTTTTAATATTTTAAAATGAAAAAAATACACTAAAAAACAAAAGTAGTAAAATATATTCTCTTTTCATTCTCCCTCTCTCATGTTTCTCACCCTCATCGTCACACTCATTTCACCAAATTTTCATTCCATTTATCTCAACAAACTCACATATTTCATTTTTAGGGATGTATCATATCCCACTTTCATCACATACACGGCCTGGTCGTGTGCTATAGTATATCGAGGATCGGCCACGTGCTTGCATGTATTTCCCGCACAAAGTGAATGATGTTGTGTGGCTATTCCGTATGTATATTGACCGAACTCAACATGATTACATCGATTGGACACCATACACCACTCACTAAGACATTATTGTCTTCGATCCCATTTCATTTTACTCTAGTTGATTGCCATGTGGGAGGAATCTGATGTGCAAGTATCTGCCGGAGTGATGCATGCATCTATTTGGATATGTACAAATCATTCCAAGATTTACCTTTGAGTTTGCTTCTAACAGCATCATCTGCAGCCATCTTGATGACATACTGGCAAATTACGAGATTCATCTGGTACTAGATGAGTATCAGAGTATGTCAGCCACAAGTCAGTGGTTTTATGTGGACGGGTACACAACTTGATTCTATATTGTATCACACCCTATCATAACACCAGACGCTCTTGAACGTCCACCTAGGCCTGCTCATGAGGAGATCCTAGAGAATGAGCAGGTCACAAATGACCATGCCATTGATGTGTTACCGATCTATAAAAAATATAAATCTGGGTTGTTTATGAGAGGTGGCGATAATATGGTTGGCCTAGCACGTTACATTCTTACAGAGGCACGAAATGTCTTGGGTTACCGGCGGCAGAAGATGAGCCACGAGGTTAGGATTAGGCATACGCAGTAGGTTATGTTTTTTTTTGGGATGTTTTACTACTATTTTGGCAAAATACTCATTTTGGTCTCTTAACTATACCCTTGGGTTCAGATTGATCCCATAATTTTTTTCGTGTCAACTTGGTCTCTTAATTTTCAAAATGTTTCATTTTTGTCTAATTAACGATGAAAATACTTAGAAATCGGTTGCAAAATTCGTCGTGACAGAACTTGTTACAAGAGTCACTTTTGCACAAGATCAAAACACGTAAAATTGACAAAAGAGAACATCTAGTGTGATTTTTCCTAATTTAACCAAAGTAACATAAAACATAAATAAATGACATTACTCAAGTTATGACTTACCCTAAAATTCAAGTATCAAAGTCTTAGTGTATGTTTGGTTTCACTTTTGGAAGATTCAAAATTAATTCTAGAGATTTAGAATTGATTCTGAGCGATTTTGATTCTGCCTCCAGAATTGATTCAACTTGAAGCTAAAATTTGTAGTTTCTATTTATAGAATTAATTCTGTGTGATTTTTACACTGAAATCTATTATTCAACTCACTTTTACATAAATGTATTAATGTATAAATCAATTCAGCTAAACTCATTATATTAAAATAAATTATATCAAACTCAATTTTATTAAAATCAATTTTGTCCACCATCAATCCAAATATATCATCATTAACCTATCTTAATGATGATTTAGAAATGAATAAACAACTAAAATAGTTTTGGATTTTGTATCGTAAATGAGAAGTGTATGTTAGTTGTACCGTAGGCTGACCTATTCAGAGAAAGAAGAATACCAAAACATTTATGATGCAATTCCTCAAAATTGGTAAAATGCCCATAGAAAAATCTACTTGCATTAGACAACAGAATATTAATATGACAGAGTCAATGATTCATATAGCTAAAACATATCATTGTCCTTTTTATTTTCTTTTAGACTTCAAGACCTATATATAATATTTCATATATTTAATCAACATCAAAAACTTTGAATTTTCAAAATGATCTGCATAGTAGTTTACTTTACTTCACATGTGATCTAAACCTTGGAATTGCTTTGAGAGGGAGACCTTTGTCCAAGTGAAGAGTAAACATGACTTTATAAGTCACATTTTGTGTACCATTTGCCAATTTAAATCTGAAGAAATGCAAAAGAGTCATTGCTACTATTTTCATTTGTTTGTATGCAAAGTCCTTCCCTAAGCATATCCGAGGTCCACCCTACAATCAAACATGAAAACTTAGAGCACCACCAATGGTCATGAAGCAAAATAAAATAATAAAAAAATATGTAAATTACATGAAATGTTACAAATTTGAATGGCGATTCAGGTTGGAAAATTCCTTCATTAATCCATCTTTCCAGGCGAAACTCCTCTACGTCTTCCCCCCAAATGAAAGACATTCGACCCATAGCGTAGGCCAAGTAGTACACCGCGTCTCCCTTTTCGAGTTTGTGCCCATCAGGAAGAACATCATATGCATCAGCAGTTCTTCCATCCTTCAAACATAATATCATATTAAAGAAACAACAATATTATCAAAATCTATCTAATGTTGTTTATACAAAGTACATACTATAGGGATTATTGGGTACAATCTCAATGTCTTTGTCAGAGCTGCATGAAGATAATGCATTTTATCAACTATTTCATCTCTTAATTTCTCAATAAACTCATCTATGTCGAGTTCATTTTCATGGCTACATGTCACATCTTTTATTTCTTGCACAATCTTTTCCTCAACAAGAGGGTTCTTGCATAACATGTAGAAGAACCATGAAAGAGTGTTTGCAGATGAGTCTTTGCCGGCTAAAATAAAGTTTAGAATTATGTCCCTCAAATACTTATCACTTATATTTGTTTCGCCTTTCTTGCTCTCCATTAAAAACCTTGATAGTATGTCTTCTTTAAAATTCTGAAAAACAAAAACAAAAAATCACTCAAATCATCAATTCTAGAAATGTTAAAGCAAGAAAACAAAAGGAATTGATCAACTTACAGAATCTTGCTAAAGTATCACTTGTTCCTTTTTAGACTTTATTACTCCATTCACAAACTCATCTATCAATTTCACATTGCGCTTAAGCTTTGCTTCACCACCAATGTTTAGAAACCTTTTAAGGCTCCAAAAAGGATCAACTTAGCGCCAATAAATTATAGCGTTTGATTCATCAAAGGCTTTCATGAATTCAACTCCATCCTTGCTTGATCCCTCTAAGCAATTCAATTCTATTCCAAACCCAACTTTGAATATTGAGTCCAAAGCACTTCTCATTAGTAAGTCCTAAGAAAAAAAAGAAAATATGAATAACTAAAACTTCCACAACAAAAAATTGAATATGTGTTAGGAAAATATGAATAACTACTCACTTGCATATCAAAATGAAGACCCTCGTGAGAAAACTTTGATATCACTTTAACTAATTTGGTAGCATTCTTTCTAAAAATAGAACAACTAAAATCTCTAACAACTCTTGTGGAGAATTCATAGCTAGCAACTTTTCTCTGCTGCTTCCATTTTTCACCATCAACAACAAAAATCCCATCACCCAAAAGATCACTCAGAATATCTTGATTATACTTACCTTTGGAATATTTATCAAAATTGGTTTTCAATACATGTTCAATATTTCTGACATCTATTGTGTACAACTCACTTTGATATGGAGCAAGAAGCCTCATAGTCGGATGAGTTTTGGCTAATTGTGTATGGTAATCATGGAGTTTCTTGTAGTAGAAAATTTGGTTGAACACAGTGCCTTTAACATGTGCATACTTAGGATCACCTATGGATTTTCCTTTGAAGGTTGTGATCATGATGAAACATATGGATAGTAAAAGAGCTAGAAAAGTGAAGGCTATGAAAGTCAACATGGTGTACAAAACATCCATTTTTCTTCTTCTTGTGTTTTGTTGTTAAAAGAAGAAGAATTGTGATCATAAAATTGTGATCATAGAAACCAAACCATTTTTCTATATAATTTTGAGAAATAATCATTTCGTTTTTCAGATTGACAGCTTGAATTACGTGTTGGTATTTCTAATCCTTCCATTTTTTAAAACTTCAATTGAGTATTGGTATTTTTAGGGTATGAATGGTAAAAATAATGCTTAATTGATAAATTAATTAATAGTTTATAATTTATAGGTGATGTCTGATGACTTATAATTTATAGTTGATAATTGAGACTGATAAATTAATTAAAGTGTTTGGTAAAACTAACGATTTAACTAACTTATCAAATCTTAAATGATATTAAAAATATATAATATATAATTATTTTATTTTAAATTAAAATAAATTATGGAGGATAAAAATGGATTTTTTTTAAAAAATAATAAAGATAAAAAAAAAGAAAAAATAATAAATTATAAGTTATAAATTAAAACGCTATTTGAAATAGTGTTTGAAAAATAAATTGCAAAATAAACTATAATTTCGTGATGAAAAGACTATTATCAAACAAATCTAAAATACTATATGAGTTTATAAATTATAAATTCAAAAATGTTTTTTTACCAAAAGAACGTTCACTTTTTTTTAGCTTGAATTACGTATTAGTATTTCTATTTCTCGGTTTTTTTAGCTTGAGTTGCATATTGCTATTTCTAATCTCAATTTTTTTTTAGCTTGAATTGTGCATTGGTATTTTTAATCTTCGATTTTTTAACTGAATTGTGTATTGTGATTTCTAAGAGAATTTTTTTTCACATCTAGTACATTTTTTTTATATCTGACGAAAAATCTAAAATACCTTCAGAATTCATATGTGTATATTCGAACGCATCACTAATGTAATTTATTAAATTTATTTCGGATATGCATATTCGAATTCACCTGTAATTATATTTCGGATATGCATATCTGAATTCATCTATGGGCAGAACAATTAACATTATTCAACATAATTCATAACATTCATTCAACATAATTCAAAGAAATTACATAAATAGTTCTGCATAAAATTAAAGTTACATATTGTTATAAACAGGAAGTTGAGGATGTTGCAACATCTTGATAACATCTTATGCCGATCTTTGAAACTTCGCATCCATCTCAATCGGACCCTTAGAAGAGTATCGTTGAAAGGTACCCCATATAACCTCTAAATTGTCGTCGTTCTTCAGCTGAAATAGTGTGCACTTTACGTTTCCTTCAGTGTCAAGTGAAGGTGAACGATACTCAAGTTTGACTATCTTTCGATTCTCTAGATATTACAAGAGAGAAGCAGTATCGTAATGAGTTCGATGAACAGTGTGTCATGCGAGTACCTGAATTGGAGTGGCGTTTGCGCATCATTGAAGTAGACAAAGGCAAGGTGTGGATAAATTTGTGTCATTTCTGGTTGTGGTTTGTAATGGAGAATGAAATAGTCTGGAGACTCAATTTATAGCCTTTTTGGAGCAATATTGACAAAAAAAAATCTTATCAGGACATATTTCGGAAGTGCACATCTGAAAACACCACTTTTTTTATAGAAATAGCAGGTGAATTCGGAAGTGCATATGCGAAATAAGCCATATGCTGTTTTTTTTTATATATGAAGGTTAATTCAGAAGTGCACTTTCACATTATTCAAAACCAGAATTAGAATCATTATTTGTACTAAAGAGACATGAAAAACATAAAAAAATGTAAAACTAATATAAAATATATGTTATATATGTATTGAGATGCGTAGATTTTACAATATGCTCGTTAATACATTCAAAAAATGATTTGATTATATTCTAAAATGCATCGAACGAATTGTCACCGCTTAAATCTAAAACCGGATCTTTCTTCAACTTCTCCCTATTTGATTTTCTCTCAAGCTTCATCAAATTGAAGAATTCTACCATCCTTTCCAAAACCTGATTCGGCCAAGTTTCTGCCTCTTTTGCTTGATGTGTCGTCCATTCCACGGATGTAGCCAGAATAGGACACCCCTGTCTCAAATAAACCTGAACAAAATGTCGTGACCTCGAGTACCCGATACACATGATACAGAGGGATGGATCTTCAGGTGGGAGAGTGTGAAGAGGAAAAATGGTTTTCGAAAAACCATATCTCGTCAAGTCGATGCACACCATCTCATATACACTTGCTATAAGATGACTCGTTTCAGGGAAGCTCGTCCACTTTTTAAATGGTGCGTGAACGCTAACACTTGGGACAAGAGCATTGTGAACTTTATTGAATTCTTTAGTTGTGACATACAGTCCTGTGTAAAGTTCACTATGCACTGTCAATTTCAAAATTAGTGTTTGGCGCACAAGAGTGTGATTCTCCTCTCCTTTACCAAGTAACTCAGACACGACCCGATACCCGCAATTACCATCACCTCTCACATCCATGATTCTTTCAATGTGTTTGTGAATAAAAAGCGACATCTCATCAATGTAGATAATTAGAGGTGGTTGTGGTTATTTTATAATAGGCGGTGTACGAGGTGGTTTGGAAATCTGAGCTCCTTTGTTAACACATTTTTTTGGATTTTGTGGTTGGAGAATCTGGGAATATTACATCAACAACTTCCTGGTAAGAAGGAGTCTGCTTTGTTGTATTGCCAGCTTACGTAGTTTTCACCTTTTTAGGTGCACCTTTTGTTTTTACTGGTTGCGAAGGGGGTTTCAAATCGCTTGTTTCCGGAAAGGCGACTTTTCTAAATTGTTCTTTAATGTGCAACTTCGTAGCATCATCCACTTTAGAAAATATATCCATTATCACTTCCAACTCGGTTGTGATGGTTATGTTGGATTTACCTTCTTTTGTCGGCTCGTAGTTATCAAATCGAAGTCTTTTCCAATGAGTGCAAACTTCATCCATACGTATGGGGGAATTGAGCTTAATTTTTTTTAGAAATAACACAAGCACATGGAAGCCCATAAGTCGTCCTAATTATACACCCGCATTTCAAACTATCTGCCACATCGTTTTCGATCGCTTTGCTTTATGATAAATGAAATTTAATCCCGTCTGGGAAATATTGAGAACCAACTGTGCGTATAACATGATGTCTTTGAATCAGTGTTCTAATACATTTTGTCTCCTACCAAAGGTTGTTTGAATTTCATGATGTTGGTTTTGGAGCATTTATTCACCGTGTCCCATTCTCTACAAAGGCATCCCTTACTATCACCTAATCATTTCTTCAATGTTGCATGTGCATATTCCACTATATTAGTTGTTGTGTTCCCCAAATGTCTAACACAGTCCATCCAAGCACATACAACTTTCTCTTTCACCTGATCAAGGATAGTAGACTTAACATATTTTAAGAAATTGGGATATTCGACACACAAGTTTCAGAAGTGTACCAAATTCTCAGTATACAACTCTTTTGTAGCAGAATTAATAATATCAGTCCATGCACCCATTATCTTCTCAACCACAACACCAGATTTAACCATGTTTCTGTCTTCACCCTTTTTTTCTTTGATTCCAACTACGGGTTTGAGTCATGCTCTCACATTTTTTAAATAATACCGACAAAGTATTGCAGTTGATGAAGGAAACACAATGCCAACCGCATTCATAAGGGTGTTATCTCGGTCGGTAACAATAACCTTAGGCATATCTTATGGATCCTTCAATAAAGTCTTGCATGTACTCAACGCCCAAGTGACATTGTCTTCTTTCTCACATTCTAAAAAACCAAACCCAACCAAAAATGTCTTGTCCGTAGAGGTGACACCAACAATTTATATAAGCGGAAGCCTATACTTGTTGGTCTTGTATGTCGAATCAATCATAAGGACAGTTGGAAATGTATTGAACAAATTAATACTTTCTAGATGATTCCAAAAAATATCATGATTACTGACATTGTCATCACAAACTATGTACCTGGAAACGTAGTGGTTATCGTCCAAATATTTCAATAAATGTTGCATTTCAGACCTCTGACTTCTTTGTGCAATGTGTTATTTATAACAATAATGGTAAACCGACTTGATATTTGAAACACATTCCGATTTATTCTGTTTCAAATCGGAAAGTATGTTTCTCGGTGCAACTTTAATCAACGGCAATTCAGAAATAAACTCCTTCTCTAACGTCTTAAGACTACATACAATTGGATGCCTGTGTATCTTGGTGTCCAACGCATGATTATGAATACCAGACATGACATTAAACCTTTATAAATCATCCACCCTACAATAACCTCACAATTTAAACGAACACTCACATTTCCTTTACACAACAGAGTTTATTTCTCTAACAAATGGAAGCTCATCAACTCATCAGCAACTTCAAAACATGAAGACTTATACCCTTTCTACCCAGCGGTACTCCAGGATTTATTTTCCCCAGCAACACTGTGGCATAACAGTTAATGTATCCATACGTTGCATCTATACGTCATAACATTGACAACACAAATACATACGACACAATCTCATTTATTTTAAGAACATAATTACACCATGCATTTCATACATCATGACATTGCATACAACTAACCTTTCATCTTTTTCAGGAAAGATCAATCAACAGAAAATTATCATCAAATTTTCAACGAGTCAATTACAGATCAATTCCCAAGAAAGGATTGCTTAACCATCTACACAACAAATGATTCTTTGAGACTCATGCCGATTCAGTTTAAATATCTAAATAATTTATTCTGATTCTTTTCCCGCAGTTGTCTTCTCTGGTTCAGATAAATCTCTCAATGATTTGTTCTGATTCTTCTCTAGATCCCTACCGGTTTAGATAAATCTCTCAAAAATTTATCCTAATTCTTTCCCGCAGACACTTTCTCTGGTTCAGATAAATCGCACAAAGATTTACTCTGATTCTTTCCAGTTAAAGAATATTCAAGATCTCTTTTGGTTCAGTTTAAATCCCTCAACGGTTTATCCTGATACTTTCCAAAGGAATACTTCTGGTTCAGATAAATCTCTCAATGATTTTTTCTGATTCTTCTCCAGATCCCTTCGAGTTCAGATAAATCTCTCAACGATTTATTCTGATTCTTTCCCGCAGACACTTTCTCTGGTTCAGATAAATCGCACAAAGATTTACTCTGATTCTTTCCAGTAAAATAATATTTAAGATGTCTTTTGGTTCAGTTTAAATCCCTCAACGGTTTATCCTGGTACTTTCCAAAGGAATACTCCTAGTTCAGATAAGTCTCTCAATGATTTGTTCTAATTCTTGTCCAGATCCCTTCAGGTTCAGATAAATCTCTCAACGATTTATTCTGATTCTTTTCCCGCAGACACTTTCTCTGGTTCAGATAAATCGCACAAAGATTTGCTCTGATTCTTTCCAGTTAAAGAACATTCAAGATATTTTTTTGGTTCAGTTTAAACCCCTCAATCGTTTATCCTGATACTTCCAAAGGAACACTTCTGGTTTAGATAAATTGCTCCAAGATTTATTCCGATTCTTCCCAGTCAAACAACATATATGACTTCTTCTGGTTCAGATAAGTCGCTCCAAAGATTTATTCTGATTCTTTTCCAGTTTGAAATCAAGTTCAAACTTAGTACATTCTCTGTCAACAGTCACCCTTGGATGGAATCTACAAGCCCATCTCCAGAAAATCCCCATCATTCCTCCAAATGGCATTTATAAGCCCATTCCCATTTTATCTTCGAGTGCAAATTTATGGGCACTCTAGTGTCCAATCATCTTCCACCTTCAATTCACGAATGGCGGATCCGCCAATCTAACTTTTCAGGTTTAAGAAGATTGAACAGGGGCAGCTGTTGTACCCCAAAGTTTTCCCTCTCATTTATCAAATATTTTCTCACAAAATCTCCTTTGGTTCAAGACTGCACTAGGGTTGATCAACTCAAGATACCTCCTTAAGCACTGATGACTGAAATTAGGGTTTGATATTGCATAAGGATAATTGAACTTTTAATTCCTCATATGAATTTCATGGATCATCATGGGCCCCCAAGATTACTCATGTCAAGTTTCAAGCCTTGGATCACATTTTTGCTCAGTCAATTGACCAGTTGACCTAAAAATCAGTTGTATTGGGGAAAAAGTCAATTGTGGCTAATTTACAGTCAAACTTCATAATTTTTGATCCATATTAATATTATAAACTCATATGTATCATTTTATCAAGTTTGGACCACAATTCCTCAAGAAATTTGATCAAATCATCAAAAGGGCAAAATGGTCAAAATTAGGGTTTTGACTGAGAAGGGGCAATTTCTGATTTTTAACCTAGAAAATGGTTAATTGGTTTGAGGCATGATCTCAAGAGTTCAATTGCATAATTTTTACATAATGGCATGACTCAAAACATTGCTCAAAATCAATTGGATTGATAGTTGATTTTCAGTCAACTGATCAAAAGTCAATTGTATACTGAAAAGTCAAACTTTGACTTTTTGGTCAAAATCAAGTGTCAAATATCAAAATTCATCAAAACATGTCAAAATATGGAACTTTTTCATTAAGAAATCAAAAAGTCAAGATTTCATTTTGAAAAGTCAAAGTTTTCAAACTTAGAAATTTTTCTAAGTGTTGAAAACTTCATATTTTTTCACAACTTTGAGCCAATTTTTCACCATGATACAAGATGATTCAAAAGAAACTTTCAAAATGAAAGTTGTAGATCTCCATGAGATCTACAACATTTATTTACATAACTTCTCCTATAAATTCTTGGATCTCAAGTTATTAATCCATGAAGTCATGGTCATGAAACTAAAACACTTAGTGAAATTTTGAACATTTTAAGTCAGGATTTTGACCTAATTTCTGACTCAAGTTTCACATAGTTCCATTTGGATTTTGAAAAAGTGATTCAAAGAGGGATTGTAGATCACATTACAAGATTTCCAAAATGTTAAAGAAATCCTTGAGATCATTTGTGAGCAAGGAGAATCGAAGGTCAGAAGTTGGTGTTTCAAGTTGTTTTACAAGGTAAATTTTGTGATGAACAAAATTCAAATCTCAAACCTATGCTACACAATCTTGCTTTGCAGGCCCCTAAACCTCTAAACCTCTCCATAATCAGAAGATTACACTTGCTTTTGAGCTATTATCCACTTGATTCAAGCTTTATCCAACTTAATTTTCCATTAATGGCACAAAGGCACCATTGCCATATACATAAATCAAGCTTTATGCAAAGTCAACTTGCATTGAGCTTTGCACTTGCTCCTTATGCACAAACTTCCTCTACAAAGTCAGATAAGCTTGTTTAAAGTTGGTAACCACTCTAGATAGCTTTGTACTATGCATTGAAACCATGTTTGTCAACCTTACTTCGAAAACAAGTCAAGAAGCCAAAACATGTGATCTTGTACTTATGACCACCTCAAGTATCCAAACCTTTTCCATACATAAACACAAGTCATTTGCAAGAAAAGACACGAGCTGAAGCACCCTGAAACACACAAAACTCTCTCAAATAAAAAATTTCCCAAAAACTCCATTGTTGCACAGTTTCTGACCTTGAACACCAAACTTATATTTCCCTCGTGTGTTTCTTGGCCTTTTGGTTCCTAAAGCTTCCTTACATCAAATACTACTCATCTCCATCCTCATTCCAGAACTGTAACTCCATTTACCATAACCTCCATAACCAAAAAACAGAGTCTGCAGATTGACTTCTCCAATCCATTTCAACCACTCTCAACCCAAGCTAACCATTGCATTAGCTTCCTGAGAACTTGAGGAAGCTAACCTGATCATTGCAGCACCATGAATCAAGCTCATTTGCATTTCACGATTTCCAGTTCTGAGGTATTTTTCTTGAATTTCTATCTCATTACTTAGGCATTGTTAGACTTGCATTTGTGAAGATAAAATGTAGACATTATTGCCCCGAAGTTGTACAAATCCTTAGTTTTCATTTACGTGGCTTGAGCTTAGAGAATTTTAAGTTTGAAGTTTCTGAAAAAAATTAGGGTTCAAATTAGGGCCAGAGAAATTTACATTAATCTTTGATCTATAGCTTTAGTTGTTTACATGGTTAGATTCGTGAGGAAAAATAGGATAATTTTCATGTTCACATTTTCCATTTTTGTTGAGAAATGAATGAGATACAGAGGGTCTGGCTGGCTGAAGGTTGAAGACGAAGTACATGTCATGGAGATGTTTTACATTATGTATTTATTCTTTCACATAAGTTAATGGATGTACAACCACCCCATTAGTAAGGCAGCGTGCGTTATTGGCAGAGGTCATGGGTTCGAACCTCAGCGCGCTGGCTTTTGCATTTTTTCACATTTTTTTGACATCTTTTTGTCCTTGCAGCGCCTGGGCCTCCAATTGATTGGGCTTTATTTTTTTTGCTATTTTTGACCCCTGCCTTGTTATTTACACCCATGGCCCATTTATTTTTCTTTTGTTATTTTATTTTCTTTCTTTTTTTATTTTATTTTTATTTTACATTTTCTTTGTTATTAATATTATTATTATTATTATTATTATTATTATTATTATTATTATTATTATTATTATTATTATTATTATTATTTTCATTTATAAAAAATCCAAAAAATATTTATATTCTTATTATTTATTTTTATTTAGTTTATTTTTCATAAAATTAAAAGAACAAAAACATTTTCTTTAATTAATTTCCTTTTTTAATATTTAGATAATAAAATTTATTTATTATTATATTATTTTCTTGAAAATTAAAATCAATTTAGAATTTAGGACTTTTATTTAATTATTTTTATTTTCTAATTTAATTAAATTCACAAAAAACCCTAAAAAACTTGTTTTCCTTAAATTAATTTATTTTACTAACTTAATATTAATTTTCTTATTTTTAGTTAATTATTTTATTTGAATTAATTAGGTCAAAAAACCTTTTCATGAAAACCCAAACAAAAATCACATTTCTTTTTACATTTACATTCTTGCATTTTTATCTTTATTTTTGTACAATTTATTCAATATTATTCAATATGGTTGTAATAATTATTTAGATTCAATTTCTTGCAATTACTCATCTGTAATTTGTACACCCCCTCCCCTAAATGATGTAATAGCTTAGTATTTTTATTTTCCGCAATTTAAATGCTTTATATACAAATGCTAGTAATTAGGGTTTAATGTGGAAAGATTAAAACCAACAAATAGCAAACCCTAATCAAGACAAATCAAGCATGTAAATCAATACACTTGCACACATACACCCTTAGGGTAAACCTACTTTGTTGCCTTTCAAAAATGGCCATATTACGCATGTGAGATATCTTAGCAAAAACAAGCAAATACAAGATCATAGTCCCTCGATGACGCTATCCATGTTTCCTTTCAAAATGATCTTAGTCCCTAAAGAAAATGCTAAGATATCTTACGACATTGCTAATCTTAGTTATACGATGACCCACGCCCGTCCCTTTTACATTCAAAGATAATTTTACTTACCAAATCAATGGTAAGATAACAACGTCAAAGAAAAGAGGAAATGAACATGAAAGACTTTTGAGTAGGTAGAATATTCCTAGTTACTTGCTCAATTTCAAAACAAAAACATCCTTGCTATTTTCAAAACAAAAACCAACACTTTTAAAAAAACATCTTTCAAACTTGAAAATATTTACAAAAGATCAACACTTTGTATACATTCTTACAAACGAGAATCATTACAAAGTTTGCCTAAACGATGGCACCTTTTCAAAATACTTTCAAAAACCACACAAAGCACATTTTTAAACAAAAGAAAGTGATCTAGCAAGTAACTAAGAGCCAATGGAAAACCATGGATAAAAAGGGTGCTAATACCTTCCCTTTTTATAATCTACCCCCCAAACCCAAGAAACAATCTCAAAGGTCTTTCATGTGCTTTTTCACCTTTCCTTTGTATAAAAGAAAAGTCGGTGGCGACTCTTGCTAACCGTAACATTTGCGATCAAACGCAAAACAACCAAGTCAGTTCTCCCACCGTATTACAGGCACATCAAGAATTGGTTCAACTTCCTTCCCTTTTACTGAGATATTTTCTCTTAGTGATTTCTCAAAATCTAAACCTCTTTCTCAATCCCAATGCAGCTCCTTATATAGACTCCTTCAAAACTAGGGTTAACTTCAAACATTAGGCCACAAGCCTCTTGATTGTCCATTGATTTGATCCAGAAGAATAAATAATATGCTCTTTTTTTTCCCATAGTACATGTATTGTGTTGGTACATACAACTTGCAGGAGATAACACATCTCACAGTAGGATTATTTGCAGGGTGGCACCTCAACACCTTAATTTTAGCTTTTCAGGATTTGTCTTATAGTGCTTCATTCTCATCCATTTGTTTTCTCCAGCTCAGCCCTATTTTCTTCTCAAATCTTTGCCACATCAGCATTGACACTAAAGTTGAGAACTCACAACAACATCTTCTGGATAAAGGTCTGCTGGTTGGTTTTTCAAGGATTCCTTTCATGAAAAGAACTTGTCATAAGAGCCATTTTTGCACAAGCATAAAACACATAAAATTGACAAAAGAGAGCATATAGTGTGATTTATCCTAATTTAACAAAAGTAACATAAAACATAAATTAATGACATTAATCAAGCTATAATTTCCCTAAAATTCAAGTATGAAAGACTTAGTGTATGTTTGGTTCCACTTTTAGAAGATCAAAATCAATTCTAGAGATGTAGAATTGATTCTGGGCGATTTTGAGATGTTTGGTTTGCCTTCAGAATTGATTCTATTTGAAGCTAAAATTTATAGCTATTGCCTCTAGAATTGATTATGGGTGATTATTACACTTAAATTTATTATTCAACTCATTTTTACATAAATGTATTGAAACATAAATCAATTCTGCTAAACTCATTTATGTTAAAATCAATTTTACCAAATTCAATTCTATAGAATCAATTCTGTCAACCATCAATCCAAAGACACCCTTAGGCATTAATATATTAATTTATCCTATTGATGATTTAGAAATGTGTTGCGATTGGATTTAAAATGAGAGTCGCCACCACTAGTTTTTATCCTAAGGAATAACGTCTAATAGGAAACCCTAAATTGTAAAACAGAGATTCTAAGATTCAGACTTCATTAGACGAAAGGAAGGTGTTAGGCACCTTTCATCTACCTTATTCTTAAGGATATTATGTTTAGGTTTGAGTTTCAGGTTAAACAGGGTTTTAAATTTTAATAGGGGAACACGCCACAATTTTTAATCGTATGCCTACGTATCCTCTTATGAGGAATCAGAGTCCCAATTTGTAGTTCGTATGAGTTTGTGTTTTTTAGGGGTTGCAAAAGTACTTTGAATCACCTCGCATTTGACCGGGTGTAGAGATTGCGGAATTGTGAACTAAATGCGTGATTAGTCAAAATAGATTTGAAACCCTTTTGCAAAAGAATAATTGTTTAGATTAGTTTATTGCGAAAAAATAAGTTTTGGGTGTGTTGAATATTTTTTAATAATATTAATTGAAAAATATCTTATTAATGCATGACTAAAAAATATTTAATGCAATAATATATAAAATAATATACACATGAGTTTTGAATAAAATATATTTATATGATAATAATAATCAACATGATAATAAATAAAATAAATAAAGTATTAACAATAATTATTATTATAAAAGAAATAATAAGATAAATAAATAATATAGAAATAAAATATATAAATTATATATATATATATATAAATAATATATATATATATATATATATATATATATATATATATATATATATATATATATATATATATATATATATATATATATATATATATATATATATATATATATATATATATATATATATATATATATATATATATAAATAATAAAAAATAGAAATTATTGAAATTAATCAGGGGGTGCAGTTTAATTAGTAAGTAAAAACAGGGGGTGTGAAAAGGTTATTTGGACTAGGCCCAAATGTATTTTTTGAAGGGGGAGTTATAGATTATTTTATAGTTTAGTAACTATGATGAAGGGGGGTGTTAAAATAATGGGCTAGGCCCAAACGCAGTTGAGAGGGGGTCTGGATTGATTGTGTACACGAGGGAGTACGTGAATACAGTGTATGCGCATGTATTGGATCGGGGCGCGATATAACATTGTTTTTCATTCATTTTCTTTTCTTACAGCAACCCTTCATCCTTCTCTCTCGTGAATAACCCATTCCCTCACCTTCACAAACCCTAACCTTCCCCACGGCGACACTTCACCTTGAATCCCTTCCCCATCGTAACCCAACCAACATACAAAAATAACAACAACACAAAATAATATGCTAAGTCGAATTACCCTTTTCACAATCTTGTTTTGATTTCTGAGCGTTTATCCGATTCGGGGCTGGTCTCTTCTTCTTCTTCTTGGTTTTTTTGCAGGTTCAGGTGGTGGAGTAACGGCGGCAGAGTGTTGGGATGGCCAGCGCCGATTAGGGTTTCAGATGTTGAAACCCAAATCATCTTTGTTCCGATATTCCTGCAAGGATTTGTTGCTTACTTGTGTTCTTCTTCCAAATTCTTGCTCAATTCTTTTGTCTTCAAGTTCTCCCCATTTTTCTGTATTTTCTGATTAGTATTTATAGATTTTAGATTAGGGTTTTACCAATTGCTGTTATAAATTGTTTAGCGCATATTTAGGTTTTTAGAGACAATTAAGGATTGTAAATTTGTTGTAATTGATTGTGTTATTTGGACTGTAAAAGATTTGTTTTGTAAGATTTGATTCAGTTTCATCCTTTTTATGAGATTTGATTGTATTATTAGATTGAAATTGATTTTGTTCTACATTAAAGATTCAGACTGTAAATGAAGATTAGTTTTTAGTAAGATTTGATTTAATGTTAATTTTTACAGTGCTTGTTTGTTGAGAAAAACGTGCGTGAATTTTGGCAAATTGGAACAACAGCTTTTTTTGATTTGGACCGGCATTACTTGTTTCTCAATATGGGCCCTGTGCTAATTATTCTTTGTTCAGCCCAGCAAATGCATAAACGACATTGGGCTTAGGCTTTCTTAAAATTTGATCCACCAACAATTCTTCCACAACAAAAACTCTTAATTAAATAATTAATAAAACATCTCACCAAATCTGTTAATAATCTGTAAAATAAACTTCTTAATAGTTTATTAATCAGAAATAAATATATGAAAAACGTGGGTAAATAAGAGTCAAATAGTTTTTTTTTCAAAATGCCAAATGGGCCAGCTTGGTAGCTTTTAACGGGTCTGATTTATTAAACCTCCAAAAATATGTGCGCACACCCCTTCCTTGCTATTTAATGACCAACGGAAATGGGCCCTTATGAATTCCAATGGATTTCTAATATTACAATTCCAACCTCTCTTTTTACTAGCAGCAACAATATGGACTTAAACTTAATAATTTTCTGTAATAACTTCCATATTCGAATCTCATGGGCCATTGGCCAACATGCTTCGCAAATGGGCCTACGAGTAAATGGGTCTTTCTGATTTATAAAGCCACACTCATTTGAATTAAAATACACCCTCTGGTTGTCTTGGATTTTAAGAATGAGCCATCAGATATTACTGAACCATCCTTAATTAAGATATCTTATTCTATTTTTAAATCTTGAAAATATAATCGTCGAGATAAGAAAAATTTCGGATACAACAAAATGAATAAAATAATTTTAGATTTTGTATGACAAATGAGATATATGTTAATAGTATTGTAGGCAGACCTACCCAGAGAAAGAAGAATACCAAAACATTTATGATGCAATTCCTCGCAATTGGTAAAATGCCCATAGAAAAATCTACTTACATTAGACAACAGAATATTAATATGGCAGAGTCAATGATTTATATATCTAAAGAATATCATTTTCATTTTTATTTTCTTTTAGACTTCAAGGCCTATTTACAATATTTCATATATTTAGTCAACACAATTTTTTTTTCAAAATGATCTACATAGTGATTTGCTTTACTTCACAAGTGATCTAAACCTTGGAATTGCATTGAGAGGGAGACCCTTGTCCAAGTGAAGAGTAAACATGACTTTATAAGTCACATGTTTTGTACCATTTGCCAATTTAAATTTGAAGAAATGTAAAAGAGTCATTGCTACTATTTTCATTTGTCTGTATGCAAAGTCCTTCCCTAAACACATGCGAGGTCCACCCTACAATCAAACTGTAAATATTACACACCATAATAACAATCATAAATAATATCAATTTTTATAAAGGAAACAAATATATAAATTACATGAAATGCCACAAATTTGAAAGGCGATTCCGGTTGAAAAATTCCTTCATTAATCCATCTTTCAGGTCGAAATTCCTCCGCGTCTTCCCCCCAAATAGAAGACATTCGACCCATAGCATAGGCCAAGTAGTACACTCCGTCACCCTTTTTGAGTTTGTGTCCATCAGGAAGAACATCAGGTGCATCTGCAGTTCTTCCATCCTTAAAGCATAATATCATATTAAACAAACATGAATATCATCAAAATCTATCTAATATTTTTTATACAAGATACATACTATAGCGAGTATAGGGTACAATCTCAACGTTTCTGTCAGAGCTGCATGAAGATAATGCATTTTATCAACTATTTCATCTCTTAAATTCTCAACAAACTCATCTACGTTGACTCCACTTTCATGACTACAACAAGTCACATCTTTTATTTCTTGCACAATCTTGGCCTCAACAAGAGGGTTCTTGCATAACATGTAGAAGAACCATGAAAGAGTGTTCGCAGTCGTGTCTTTTCCTGCTATCATAAAGTTTAGAATTATATCCCTCAAATACTTATCACTTATATCTGTTTCGCTTTTCTTGCTCTCCATTAAAAACCTTGATAGTATGTCTTCTTTAACATTCTGAAAAACAAAAACAAAAAATCACTCAAATCATCAATTCTAGAAAGTGTTAAAGCAAGAAAACAAAAGGAAATGATCAACTTACAGAATCTTGTTGTAGTGTCAATTGTTCCTTTTTTCTTTTTATGACTCCATTCACAAATTCATCTATCAATTTCACATTATGCTTAAGCTTCGCTTCACCACCAATGTTTAGAAACCTCTTGAGGCTCCAAAAAGGATCAACGAAGCGCCAGTGAATTATAGCATTTGATTCATCAAAGGCTTTCATGAATTCAATTCCTTCTTTGCTTGATCCCTCTAAGCAATTCAATTCTGTTCCAAACCCAACTTTGAATATTGAGTCCAAAGCACATCTCATTTGTAAGTCCTATAAAAAAGAAGAACAAAATGCATATACATCATATAATAACAAAACAACTTGAACATAAATTTTAGGAAAATATAAATAACTACTCACTTGCATATCAAAATGAAGACCCTCTTGAGAAAATTTTGATATCACTTTAACTAATTTGGCAGTATTCTTTCTAAAGACAGAACAACTAAAATCTCTAAGAACTCTTGTCGAGAACTCATAGCTAGCAACTTTTCTCTGCTGCTTCCATTTTTCACCATCAACAACAAAAATCCCCTCACCCAAAAGATCAGTGACAATATCTTGGTTATACTTACCTTTAGAATATTTATCAAAATTTGTTTTCAACACATGTTCAATATTTCTGACATCTATGGTATACAACTCACTTAGATATGGAGCAAGAAGCCTCATAGTTGGATGCGTTTTGACCAATTGAGTATGGTAATCATGGAGTTTCTTGTAGTAGAAAATTTGGTTGAACACAGTGCCTTTAACAGGTGCATATTTAGGATCACCTATGGATTTTCCTTTGAAGGTTGTGATCATGATGAAACATATAGATAGGAAAAGAGCTAGAAAAGTGAAGGCTATGAAAGTGAACATGGTGTAGAAAATATCCATTTTTTCTTGTGTGTAATTTGTCGTTATTAGTGTTGTCCTATATTTTCATCTTGTATATATATATATATATAATAAGACAAGTAGAGCATTTGGAGTGGGAAGATTTCCAAGTTGAATTAATCTGTTGTACATGAAATGAAAACATCAGTATGTTATAGATGTACGTATACAACTTCTAATTATGCGTAATATTTCATAGATGTACCTTATTATAATAATATAGAAAACATTTGATTGCAGTACTCTAAACACTGAACTCTTATATAGGCCTTTTTTCAGTAAATTAATCAATTTAGGAATTCTGTACAACATGATTTCCTGGTGTAGTTGGTTATCATGTCAATCTAACACTATTCATTTTGCGTTTCAGAAAAACGTCGTACGTTAAGTAGAAGATCAGCGCACGTATTGGTTTATCACCTAACAAAACATTTTTAACCCTTATCTCTTTTTTTTTTAAGTCTTCATTTGATTAAAAATTTTAATTTCACCACTTATTTTCAATGTCTTATTGACGTTTAAATTGTGTTAAAAAAACACTACATAGGTATGGGTTGTGTTTTTCTAAAATAAAAAACCATTTTAGAACCAAAAGAAATTTTTATTTTTTTGTAAAATAAGAGACTATTTCATAAATAAATAAAACTATCACACTTTAATTTTTTATATGATTTAGCAAACTCATTTAAAGATGTTAATATTGGAAGAGTAAATTTTTTTAATAAGAAATGATCTAAAGATCTCATATAAAATAAGAATTCAAGCTAAATACGATGCATGTTCATTCTTCATGCTTTAATTTATTCTGGACTGTTTCTCTTAGAATTTAAAATTCCAATGAATATGATGCATGTTCAAACACACATGTCACACTTCTTCCTGACGTGTAATTGATTACACAGTCCACAAGCACCACTTGTTGATCTTCATAGAGTCAAGTCTTGAACAATGTCCTGACATCTAACCAGACATTGTCTATTTTCTCTTCTTTTTTTTTCAAAAGAGCCAGCACCTTTTTCAGTGTTCAGCCAAAGATTTTTCAAACTGGGGCCACACACAGAATCCTCTAGGAGATACTCATTGACATTCACGCTTTGAAGCATAGTCACAATACCTTTCACTGAATTCAACACGTACTCCTTTCAGCTAGACTTTGTGAGATTTGAGCATGAAAACTTCTATTTATCAATAGAGAACTTCCATTGATCTTGACTTCAATCAACAGAGAAAAATAAATTTTAAAAAATGATTCTCAGATCACTCCTAAGAAGCATGACCATGACTTGATTGAATCTACTGATTTTCCAATTACATAATCAACCTCAAACTGCCAAGTCCTCTATGAACTGCACATGAGACAAAGTGTCAAAACATCTTGTCTGACATCACATCCTCACACGAAGAACTTTAACCACAACTTACTTGGCCCACAAGCAATCTTTATGAAGATTTTACTTCTCCGACAACATGTCCTATGCAGAAGTTCAACTTCCCTTGTCATAGTTAATCACTCTTCCTGCTGAACATATTCTCATGTTGTAATGCCATTCATGACGCTTACAGATGACTATCCTTCTCGAGAATACATTCGAACCCCCTAGACTACCTCAACCAAGTATCTCAAACTTCTGGTTAGGCAGGAAGTCATTCCCATCAAGCACATTCTTCATAATAGATATTTGTTCACTTGCTTTACAAGACTCAAAAGAACCCGTTCTTTCTGGAGAAACATACATTATGAGTCAGAGCACTAGGTATGATTTTCAACATAGACCCCTCATACATTATAACATCCTCAAGGATAATCTTTTCCACAACATTATCCAGCACACTTCTGAAACAAATGGTAAGTTCCAAACTTTACACCATAATTCCAAGTCATTTTCCAAGCAAGTATGATATTTCAACATCACATAGGACATCAACATTGCAAATAGGTCCTTCACAAGGATCTCACAGTTGTAGTAGCAAAGAATTCATAACATATCATAATGCCATTGAGAGAAATAAACTCTCATACTTTCTGAAACATATTGTTCAGATTTCATATTTGCATACACATATTAGACAAATACACCTCTCCCATCAGAATACTTGTCGTTAGTTATATGCACACCTTCATCAGAGAAACATTTCTTCATGCAAGAACAACAAATGATGCTACCCTTTCACACATGGTAGAACATTTGGTTTGATATACACACGTGAATTCAAGCAGTTCTGACTGATACTCATTTTACAAACCACACCAGACTTAGTCAGTGGCTAGACTTAGCACTCCACCATGATCAGACACACCAATGTTGAATCCAATGATGATTAGAATTCCTCACACCATGAACTTAACAACTTCTATTTCTAGAGAAGCAAACACCTGAGATGATGTTCCGACATCAATTTAGAAATCAAACTCAATCACATGCATTTCACCAATTACTATAGTTTTGGAAACAACACTCACATATCTTGAAGGAAACACAAGAGAACCATACTGGTATTAATCAAAATCTGATCAACTTCCAAGACCAGATCAAAAATACATGTAGTTACCTGCATATTATATACCTCAAGTGCCTTCTTCTCATAAGCGCAACATCCAGACCTTTTGTCCGACCTTGAGGTGTTAGATGCCATCCTTATGCATCAAGAGAAGAAATTCCCTCTATCAGACATCTAGGATATACCATAACAAACAGAGTATTAAATGATTATCATACCACAACTGTGAGTTAATCTCCCTGAAGAATATTATCTTAACTCAGGTTGATACATCTCCATTGCATACAACCCCTTGGATGTCTTTTCCATCTTCGATTTTATGAACAATCAGTTATAAGAACTCTAACAAAGTTCTTTCATTTTGACCTGTCTTAGAATTCCTAGTGAACTTGTTTAGAGTTCCTCGGTTAATCACGAACAAAACAAACACACGTCAACGGTAAATGCACATTTTATTATTATGATGAGTTTTGCATTTATTTAAGGTTTATCAAAATCATTATATTTCTCCCCCTTTTTGACATCATCAACAAGTTAGAGAACAAGAACTAGTAAGTCTCTACATATTATCTGAATCATAACAATGCATTTAATATTCTTACATCTTCTAAAAACCATGAAGGTTTCCATCTGATCAGAGACATTTATGACCGAAACATATTCTGATGATTGAGGTAAAAGAAATTAGAAGGCCTTTGATTGATTCAGAATCTTATCACTTCATACTAAGACTAAAACACGTTTAATTCTAATGATATCTTACTCTAGACAAAGATCCATTTTTAGATTCTTTAGAATAAACAAAAATCTATCTTCAGCTAAGGGTTTTGTAAAAATATTAGCCCAATCATGGTCTGTATCTATGAATTTTAAAGGTAAAATCCTTTTCTGAGCATAGTCTCTAATAAAATGATGTTTTATTTCTATGTATTTAGACCTAGATTGTAAGATAGGATTCTTATTCAGGAAAATAGCAGCAGTATTATCACAGAAGATAGGAATGTTACTCTCATAAATCTGATAATCTTCTAGCTGATTCTTCATCTAGAGTATCTGAGTGCTGCATAGTGCTGCTGAGATATACTTTGCTTCTGCAGTTGAGAGAGTAATTGTTGATTGCCTCTTGCTTGACCATGAGATCAGATTCTTGCCTAGAAACTGACAATTTCCAAAAGTACTTTTCCTCTCTAGTTTATCTCTAGCGTAATCTGCATCACAGAAACCAGAAAGTGTGTACTATAATGTTTTCTCATATATCAAACCAAGGTTAGTGGTTCCTTTCATATACCTTAGAATTCTCTTAAGGGAAGTTAAATGAGATTCCCTAGGATCATATTGGAATCTAGCACATAGTTGAACACTGAATAAAATGTCAGGTCTAGATACAGTCATATACAAAAGAGAGCCTATCATACCACGATACAACTTCTGACATACCTTTCCACTTACCTCTTCTTTCTCAAGGATATATGTTGGATATATGTTGAATTTCTTCAGAAGTTCTTTGGTGTACTTACTTTGATGAATGTAAGTAGCCTCTGTTTTTTTTATCAATCTGGATTCCCAGAAAGAACTTCAGTTCTCCCATCATGCTCATTTCAAACTCAGCCTGCATTAGCTTAGAGAATTCTTTGCAGAGGGACATATTAGAAAAACCAAAAATAATATCATCAACGTATATTTGAACAAGTAGAATATCAGTTTTGATGGTTTTGCAGAAGAGTGTAGTGTCAACCTTTCCTCTGGTAAATCTATTTTCTAAAATAAAATTACTCAATCTATCATACCAAGCTTTGGGAGCTTGTTTCAGGCCATAAAGAGATTTCTTTAGCTTAAAAACAAATTCTCATTACTCAGATTTTTCAAAGCTGGGAGGTTGTTTGACGTACACTTCTTCTGAAATATAACCATTTAGAAATGCACTCTTAACATCCATCTAATAAAGTATGATGTTATGATTTACAAAAAAAGAAATTAACAAACGAATAGCTTCTAACCTGGAGACTGGTGCAAAGCTTTCTGTATATTCTATCCCTTCTTGTTGACTATAACCTTGTGCAATAAGTCGTGCTTTTTTTCTAGCAACTTCACCTTTCTCATTGAGTTGGTTTCTGAACACCCATCTGGTTCCGAGGATGTGGACACCTTTAGATTTCTGAATGAAATCCTAAACATCATTCTTTAAGAATTCATTGAGTTCTTCTTCCATAGCCAAAATCCAATCTTTATCTAGAAAGACTTCCTCAATGGATGTAGGTTCTATTAAAGAAACTAAACCCATAAGCACTTCATCACAAGGTTTGAGAGTTGATCTTGTACATACTGGAGCATCTTTACTTCCAAGAATGAGATCTTCAGGATG
This sequence comes from Vicia faba, assembly GCA_948472305.1. Taxonomy (NCBI): domain Eukaryota; kingdom Viridiplantae; phylum Streptophyta; class Magnoliopsida; order Fabales; family Fabaceae; genus Vicia; species Vicia faba. Next base: position 199,208,166 of record OX451739.1, read on the forward strand.
GGAGGATGTGATTTTGTTCTTCCTTGGTTAAGGTCGATCAGAAGGACTACCAACAACATCAAAAGAAGGAGCTTATGGTTCTTTATCTTCTTTAATCTTCTCCTGTAGCTCAACAAACATTATAGTTACATATGCAAGCTTTTCATACAGCTTTGACTTTTTATAGTCAAGCTTATCATCGAATATGACATGGATTAATTCCTCCACAATTCATAATTTTGTGTTATAAACTCTAAAGCCTTTAGAGCGTTCAGAGTATCCTAAAAGCAGACACTTCTGCCTTTGGAATCAAACTTTGAGATTTTGAACTCTTCACCGTGATTCTTTTATCTGAGTGCTCTACATTCTGATTTTGACACTGGGGCATAAGAATTCCATTCCTCTTGAGCCTTACCTCAAATGGGTGCGAGCTCGTGCCCAATGTCTTATGATGCCTTACCCCGCCATTTTACCTGTGATTATGGAACCAATTTCTGAGGGAGACACTCCTTACGTCGTTCTTCATCCTGACATGCCAACTGATCTTGAGGAGTTGCAGAGGTCCTGGATACAACTCAAAGAAGAAAGAGATACTTTCGAAACCCAATTCTATGCCAGCAAGAAGAAGGTTTTAGAGCTCACCCGGTTACTTCATGAGGAGAGGAGTATAAATGCCTACATTGCACCAAAGAGGACGCGTCTGTGGGAAGATTGAGTTTTCTTTAGCTTGAATGGCTTTATTTTGCTTTGTTCCTTTGTGAGCCCAAAAGGCATTATTGTGATCAATAAAACATTTTAATACAATTAACGTTTGTTCTCTTTCTGTTTAAGCAAATTTGAGTCTTAGAAATCCTTGAAAACATTGCATACATATATCATACATATGATTTCATAAACAGGTTTCAAAGCAGGTTTCTCATCCTCTTCGCTGTTTATTTCAGCAATGGCTCTAGAACAAACAATGAAGGACTTGCAGACTCAGAATGCACAATTTTAACAGATGATTATGGCTCTGGCCAAGGGGCAAGAGGAGCTGAAAGCCCTGATTGTTAAAGATAATACCAAGAAGCCAAGGAGGACAACTGGTGTGGTAAATATGGGAAGGAGATTCAAAGGACCGCTAAGGCAAGAAATTGAGCTGACATCTTCATCAAAAGAAGGAGATAACCAAGAGGGTGAGACAAGAGAGGAAGACCCTAGTCCGAGGGTGTTGTACCCCAAAATTTTCCCTCCCATATTCCTCAAGATATGTCAAGAGTCATCTCCAAATTGCTCAAGATTGCTCAAGGGTTGTACAGTCAAACCATCTCCTAAGACAACTGAAATTAGGGTTTTGGTTCTTTCAAGGAATTTTGGGTTTTTAATGGTTCAATCAAGTCTCATAGGCCTATATACATTCTCAAGCAGATACATGTCAAGTTTCAAGACCCACAGTGCCAATTTGCACAGTCAAAAGCTCCATTTGAGTCACAGTCAACTGCAAGGGCAAAATGGTCATTTTGCAGTCAAAAGTCAGAATTTTTGGTCAACATCTTATTTTTAGTTCACAATCATCATTTGATCAAGTCTTGATCATGATTCCACAAGAATAGCTCAAAAATCATCAAGATGCAAAAAAGTTACTATTTTTGGACAGCAAAAAAGTCAACTGTATCTTGACCAGGGCATAACTTTTTCATGGTTTGTCAGAAAAATTCCATCCAATGCTCATTTTGAAGGGGATGAAATTTCCTACAATCCATCTTCACACTCCAAGTTCAAGAAATGCTCTCACAAGAAGTTACCAATTTTTACATTATAGGTCAATTTCAAAAGTCAACAAAAGTACACTTTGAGTCAAAGGCCATAACTTGAGATTGGTAAATCCAAATGACATGGGACCAAAGGAATTGGTTAGAGGACTTCAAGAGCTTTCCAAAATGTCCAAAAACATGGTCATATGATCAAAATTGAGCAAGTTGTGCATTGGAGAAGTTGGGAAATTTTCATGAATTTGCAAAAGTCAACTTCGCCCAAAACACCTTCTTTTTGCTAATGGGCCTCAAATCTCTTCTTGAAACTTCACCCATAACCTATGCACGACCCACCAAGCTAAATGGGATTTATTTTCTTATTTTTATTGATTAATTGGATTTTTAATTAATATTAATTCATTTAATTAATTTAAATTATAGGAAAATAGAAGATTTGATTTTTTAAATCAACTTGTGAAGCAAATCTGATCAAAACATGCTGGCAAATTCGTGCACAAGTCAAAGATACAAAAACATCCAATTTTGGCAACTTTGTTCAATCATGAAGAATCAAAAATATTTGATTTCCAATCAAAGATTTAAACATCAATGCAATGGATATTGGCCCAGCTTTTTGACCTAATTTGTTTCCCTTATATGCAAGCAAGCAAACCCTGACCTAGTGGACGATTGAAAGCTGCAGAAAAGACCCTGTCCAATTCAAGAAATTCCAAGAAAATTGAAAATCTATTCTTGCATTCCAGGCCAATTCAAGGTGTTGTGACCATTAAAATACATTGCAGGAGGTTCCAGGAACGTTTTGCAATCAAATTCAGGCATCAAAGCTTAAGGAATCACTGAACACAGTTTCACGGTTTGCCTTTTTTATTCAAAATCGTATTTCTTAATTCATGCATATTTAACATGTTTTTGTGATTGATTTGTGTTGCTAGGGACCATACAAAGCTAATGGCATGGTTTAATTGAACTATAGTGCCCTGAATCGTGAGATGCCATGATCAAATTTCTAGGGTTCTGGAGCTTTCAATTAGGGCTTTCTAAACCAGGAAAAATTGGGACTCATGAGATGCATGACTGAACTCGTGTGGCCAAGACGAACATACCTCACACCTCGCGAAATATTTATATTCACTGTGCTTCTATTCGCTATTTTTCCTTGCAGGTGTTAGTGGAGGTTAAAAACCCCCGCTATCTAATGTTAATTATACAGGACAAACGAAGAAGATGATGAGGTGTTGATACCTGGTTGGTTAATTTAAAAAGGCGCGCGTTATTTTTTTGTTTTACAACATAATATTTGTTTTTGTATATAATATTCATTATCTGTCCATTTAACAAACGCGCGTCCCAGTTCAGTTGGCAAAGGCATTGAAGCATTATCCCTTGGGACCTGGGTTCGAATCCCAGGTCCCCCAAACGTTTATTTGTTCTTTTTCTTCAGGCGTTCTTGTGTAAGCTTGCAAAGGGATGTCCACCATATGCTTTAGATCTCAGCACGCCAAGTGGCATCAGACCTGATCCAATGGACATGAGTGGGAGATCACCATAGTCCCTAGTCAGCGCATGCATAGCCAGCCCAGAAAAGTCAAACAGGTTGGAGAGTTAGTGGGCTTCAGAATTGCAAATACACCTCCTCTTGGGCCCATCACCCCCTGGGTTTATTCTTTCTTTTTTTTCTTCTTTTATATTTTTCATTTAATTGTTTTATTATTAATTATTATTATTATTACTCAATTAACCAAATTAATTTTTTTCATAAAAATCAGAAAACATAAAAATATAATATTTTTATTTATTAAATTTAATTAGTTATTTTTGTAAATAAATACTAACATAATTAATTTAGTTTTTTTAATTAGGTTAATTTTAATATTTTCACAATAATTTAAAATCAATGTAGAATTAGGTTTTTTTAATAACTTTTGACCATCTTTTATTTTTTCCTTAAAAAACATAAAAAACTCAAAAAAAATATTTCTTTTTATTAATTAATTAGTTTAGGTTTAATTTAATAATAAAAACTTCCTTCTTTCTCGAAAAGGGTCAAAACCCTAAAAAACTCTCCAATTCAATTTTTTCGCGCGCGTGATTATTTTTGGTTCATAGTTTTTTTTATCATATTATGTAATTGCTCAGAGGATGTAATAGCTTTAATTAGGACTTTTTATCGCTTTTATTTAATTTCCCGCAATTTACTTTTCAAGGGTTTGTTTTTGGCGATGTAAATACCCGACGCCTTGTAATAGCTTAGATTTATTTTCCGCAACTATTAACTGCTAGATGTATGCTAACTAGGCTATGCATGACAAGATCTCTCTTAAAATAAAATCAATCGTAGCTCACCATAACATATACAAAGATAACATAATTGAAACCTGACACACGTGCACATGCCACTCCTAGGGTACGCCTCACTTGGTTTCCTCGACGTGGTCATTGAGTATATGGTGTTTTAGAGGTCGCCCTCCTGTCTAAAGATCAAAGTTGCCTCGAAAAAAAACGATCTAAGACATTAGGGTTACCGCTAAGGCGTCCTACTATTGCTTTGGTGACCACATGTCCCTAACATCGAATTGACCCGAAAACTCCAACGACGGTGCTACCTACTTCTCAATAGTGGGATAGTAATGTCTAAAGGATATTTACACAGCTTAATTTCTTTTGAGTAGGTAGAGGTTCTCAGGTACTTGCTCTTTCAAAACAAAAATACTTTTCGAACCTACACTTTTCTGACAAAAGTTTTCAAACATCACTTCATACACTCTTGAGGACAGACACAAGAGTTAAATCGAAGTTTTCAAACAAACTTTTTTAAAACCCACAAACACAAGAAAAGCAAAACTTTTTGAAAACATAGTGAGCAAGTACCTAAGAGCCCGTGGATAACCACAGATAGAAAGGGTGCTAACACCTTCCCTTTCTATAATCTACCTCCCGAACCCGAGAAACATCTCGAAAAGGAATTTTGCTGTGCTTTTGTCCTTTCCTTGTTGGAGAAAATAAAAGACGGTGGCGACTCTTGCTTACCGCGACATTTTGCTAAACGCAAACGCGAACCAGCATTCCAAAACAGTCAGTTCTATTTCCACCGATCACAGAGGGAATCTGACAATGAGACTGATTATAATGAAGAACAGTATCCTCTGGCCGATGAAAAGTACAAACAACTGGAAGAGCGTATGAGTGCAATGGAGATTCAGAAAGCGCATGGGCTGGATTTTGAAGAGCTGGGTTTTGTGTCGGGAATTGTCATCTCGCCAAAGTTCAAGGTGCCAGTGTTTTCCAAATACGATGGGGTTTCATGTCCCAAAATGCACCTCTGATCTTATGTGAGGAAAATACAGCCTCACACTGCTGACATGGACTTATGGGTCCACTTCTTTCAGGATAGTCTATCCAGAACTCAGTTAGATTGGTTCTATCAGCTGGAAAGGACCAACATTCATAATTGGGAATACTTGGCCCCTGCTTTTGTATAAGCAGTATCAGTATAACTCAGACCTTGCTCCCACCCGTAATCAACTACAAAGTATGGCTATGGGTTCGAGCGAAGGCTTTAAAGACTACGCTCAGAAGTGGAGGGACTTAGCAGGAAGAGTCCAGCCTCCCCTGTCTGATAGGGAGCTAGTGAATATGTTTCTGGGTACTCTGTCTGGTCCATTATTTAATCACCTGATTGGAAGCTCCTCGAACGGTTTTACGGAATTAATCTTGACAGGGGAAATAGTGGATGCTGGAATTAGGAGTGGTAAGATGCAGAAGGATGCATCCTCTAATGCAGTAAGGAAGCCATTTGCTGGGAAGAAAGAGGTTAGTGTTATGTACAATTAAAGGAATCAGGACCGAACTGAACACCGTCCAGCGGTAGGGGCTATTATGATCTCTAAACTTGCACATGTTTAACAAAGGAACAATCAGCCTAGAGCGGAAAGGCCGGTAAGACATTATACCTGGATAAACATGAATTTGCCTCAAGTCTTGCCACATTTACTAAAATCTAATCTGGTAACTTTGAAGGAATTCCGAAGAATCCCAACACTGCCTCTCCCTGCTACAATCCAAATTCTCGTTGTGCTTATTGTGATCGGTGGATCTGGAACTGACTGTTTAACGCTGGTTCGCGAAATGTCGCGGAAGCAAGAGTCGCCACCGTCTTTTATTTTCTCCAAATGGAAAGGACAAAAGCACAGAAAAATTCCTTAAAGAGATTGCTCTCGGTTCGGGAGGTAGGTTATAGAAAGGGAAGGTGTTAGCACCCTTTCTATCCATGGTTATCCATGGGCTCTTAGATACTTGCTCATTGTGTTTTCAAAAATGGTTTGTTTGCTTTTCAACTGTGAGTGGGTTTTTAAAAAAGTTTCTTTGAAAATTTCAGTTCGACTCTTGTATCGGTCCTCAAGAGTGTTTGAAAAAATGCTTTCGAAAGCTTTTTGAAAAGGTGTCGGTGTGAAAAGTATTTTTTTTTTATTTGTTTTTGAAATTGAATTAGAGCAAGTATCCACGAGTCGTCTACCTACCCTAAGGAATTCGTCTGTGTAAATGTCCTTTAAAGTAGTGCCATCCCACCATTGAGAGGTAGGTAGCACCACTGTTGGAGGTGTTCGGGTCAATTCGAGGTTCGGGACATGGTGATCACCAGAGCAATGGGAAGACACCTTAGAAGCTACCCTCATGCCAGGTTCCCGGATCATGAGGACTTACTAAGACATCCTCTACTCGACGATCACCTTTCGAGGCAAGGCAACAATGAGGCGTACCCTAGGGGTGGTGTGTGATTTGTGTGTCGTTTTCATTTATATTTGTCTTGTCATATGATTGGTGTTCTACGCTTGATTTTATTTAAGGCCATTCATTCTTGCATGCTTTGTTCCACATCGCCAAAATTAACCAGGACCCGATTTGACGGAAAATAAAGAAATAAAGAATTAACGGTGCAAGAAATTAATTACAAGGCTTCGGGAGAGGTACATAATTATTATAATAAAAATAAAATAAATACGTGAAGAAATAAGAATTAAGAACATGGGCGTTGGACCCTTTTGCAAAAAATTAAATTACATGATGAAATTAATTAATTAATTAATTAAGAAAAGAAATTGTTTTTGTTTTTTTGGTATTTTTATGTTTTTTAAGATTTAATAGAAAAAAGAAAGAATTAATTAAAATTAACTACTAACCCTAATTCTACTTTATTTTAATTTATTAAGAAAACATTAAGATTCAACCTAAATTAAACCTAATTTTTTATGTACAATTTTAATTATGAAAATAAATAAAATAAATAATATTATTGTGAAAAAAAGAAAAATTAAAAGGAATAAAATTTATTAAACCTAATTCTATGTTTTTTTATATTTTTATTATGAAAAGGATTAAAATTAAACCCTAATTTAAAACTAATTAATTTACATGCATTTATTTACAAGAAAATATTAAAATAAAATATTTATTATGTTTTTTCATCTTTTCTGATTTTTATAAGGTTTTTGTATTTTGTAAAAAAAAAAATAATTAATTAAATTAAAACAATAAAGAAAATAAAACAATAACTAAAAATAAAATATAAGAAAATGTAGAGAATGGCAAACCAGGGGGGTGGAAGTCCCAAATTGGAGGTATGATTTTGAATAATCTGGCCCAAAAAGCTTCAGGTCCATTGACTTTTCCAGATAGCGTACACATGCGTTTGACCATGGTATATGGTGTTCTCCACTCTCAGCCTTTGATCTGATTCTCTGAGACGCGTGGCTGGTTGATTAAGAAGGTGTATGATGCGCCTTGAACGTTAGTACTGCATGGGAAGATGATTGGAAAAATATTATTGAGAAAGTATGAGACCTGGGGCTCGAACCCAGGTCATGCGTATTACCAAACCTTATGCCTGCCAGCTGAACCATTGAAACATTTTGTTAAATAAATAAACAACGAACAATATAATATGAAACAACGCGCTAGTGGGTAAACGCGCGCGAATTTTAAATCAGCGTATCATGCTTTGCCACGAGGTCATCTTCCTCGTTGTGTTTTTTTTTGAAAATATAATAAACATAAGCAACGGTTTTTAAACGTTGCTAAAAGTGCTATATGGAAAAATAGCGAATAGGCCATAAGGCCTCATAAATTGATCGCGATGGGTGGTTCCTGTTCGTCCAGATGCGTCAAGTTCAATGGTTTTGGTCTCGTCCCCCAATTTTGCTTTATTTCAAAAGCCCTAATTCTAAGGTTGAAGAACCCTAATCTGCATCAATGGCATAATCATGGATATAGCACAAAAACGCAATTAATGTAAACGGTTAGCTTCAGAATCTCATAATAAACAAGAATCCATGAATAAAATGCTGTGAAAATGCTTAGAATACAAAACACGATAATGAAAAATATGTGAGACAGGTTGACTTCTGGATACCGTTTCACGGCGTTTCAATTGATGTTTTTGATTGGAATACGTCCAATGATGCTTGAGGAAACTAATGGAACAGGAATTAGGCCTTGAATCGCCCTGGAAGAATGATTTCAGAATTGCTTTTTTAGAGAGAAAATTCAAGTTGTCAATGGCCTTTGAGCGCAGCTTTTTTGTCTAGCACGATTAGGTTTATGATCAGGCATATGTAGTGAAGGCATTAGGTTAACAAAACTCAATCAAATCTCTTGTATTCATGAATTGAAGATTTTATTTGTTAAGGATCTTTTTAAATCTTTTTCCATGTGTTCTTGTGTCAATTAGCATCCAATCAAGCCAAATCTTTCCTAATTTGCATATGCAAGAAATATTGATGATATAATGTGCACAAAAAGATTGAAAAAACTTAGGTTAGCATTTTTCATATATTTATTTTAATTTAAATGAATTATTATTAATAAAAATCCAAATAAATAAATAAAAAATGAAATAAGACTTCCCTTTGGTCCAAGTAGTCGTGCATATGTCATGGATGGTGAATCATGGAAGAAAAATGGGCCCATTAGCATTTTTAGGTCATTTGAAGTAATGTTGACTTTTCAAAATATCCAAAAATTTCCCAACTTCCACAAGGCATAACTTGCTCAATTTTAAAGAATTTCTCATGTTCTTGGACATTTTGGAAAGGTCTTTGAGTCCTATAACCAATGCCTTTGGTCCCATGTCATTTTGATTTACCAATCTCAAGTTATGGCCTTTGACTTAAAGTCCCTTTTTGTTGACTTTTGAAAATGACCTATAATGTTGAAATTGATAACTTTTTGTGAGAGCATTTCTTGGACTTGAAGTATGAAGATGAGTTGTAGGAAATGTCTTTCTCTTCAAAATGATCTTTGGATGGAATTTTTCTGATAATCCATGTGAAAGTTATGCCCTGGTCAATTTCAGTTGACTTTTTCAGCTGTCCAAATAAGGAAACTTTTGCAATTTGATGAGTTCTGAGCCAAACTTTGAGAATCATGATCAAGCATTGATCAAATGATGTTTGTGGCTTCAAAATGATATGTTGACCAAAAATTTGAACTTTTGACTGCCAAATGACCATTTTGCCCCTATAGTTGACTGTAGTTCAATTAGGGTTTTTACTGTGCAATTTTGAGCTGAATGCCTTGAAACTTGATATGAGGATACTTGACCATTTTTGTAAGCATATGAGACTTGATTGGACCTTTGAACACTCCATTTTCTTGCTCAGAACACAAACCCTAGTTTTGACTGTATAGGAGACCTTTGCACTGTGCAACCCATTGAGGGAGATTTGAAGCTTGACTTGGCAATTTCTTGGAGAATATGGGAGGGCAAATTTTGGGGTACAACAGTTGCCCCTGTTCAATCTTCTTAGACCTGAGGATGCAGATTGGCTGACGTGCCTTTCGTAATCCGAGGGTAGAAGATGATTGGACACTAGAGTGCCCAGAAATTTGCGCTCACATAGTGGCAGTGTGATGGAAATGGGCTTATAGATGCCATTTAGAGATTGGTGGATAGGATGATGGGCTTATAGATGCCATCTGGATGTTGATCGTGTAAGAGATTCCTTAGCGAGAACCTGCATACCTGCAAAAGAAAAATGAGTACCTGACACGTTGCAGGAGCTGATTTTAGATGCTTGGTATAGATGTTCTGACTGGTTACAGGAGCTGAGTCTGGAGCTTCAAATGGCGATGAATGAACCAGGGATGGTTACTGCCTTAGCATGAATGGTAAGAGAACTTTGGGCGACTTTAACTTCAACAACGCTCGTTGAGAAAAATCTTGGGTGTCTTCTACTGGGATAAGAATCAGGGAGATCTTAGGGTCGATCTGACTGAACCAGAGGAGGCCTTTGACTGGATAAGCATCAGGGAAATCTTGGGGTCGATTTAACTGAACCGGACAAGGTCTTGGAATATCTTCAACTGGACAAGAATCAGGGAGATCTTAGGGTCGATCTGACTGAACCAGAGAAGGCCTTTGACTGGATAAGCATCAGGAAAATCTTAGGGTTGATTTAACTGAACCGGACAAGGTCTTGGAATATCTTCAACTGGATAAGCATCAGGGAGATCTTGGGGTCGATCTGACTGAACCAGCGAAGGCCTTTGACTGGATAAGCATCAGGAAAATCAGGATCGATTTAACTGAACCGGGCAAGGTCTTGGAATATCTTCAACTGGATAAGCATCAGGGAGATCTTAGGGTCGATCTGACTGAACCAGCGAAGGCCTTTGACTGGATAAGCATCAGGAAAATCTTAGGGTCGATTTAACTGAACCGGTCTAGATCTTGGAATATCTTCAACTGGATAAGCATCAGGGAGATCTTAGGGTCGATCTGACTGAACCAGAGAAGGCCTTTGACTGGATAAGCATCAGGAAAATCTTAGGGTCGATTTAACTGAACCGGGCAAGGTCTTGGAATATCTTCAACTGGATAAGCATCAGGGAGATCTTAGGGTCGATCTGACTGAACCAGCGAAGGCCTTTGACTGGATAAGCATCAGGAAAATCTTAGGGTCGATTTAACTGAACCGGTCTAGGTCTTGGAATATCTTCAACTTGATAAGCATCAGGGAGATCTTAGGGTCGATCTGACTGAACCAGAGAAGGCCTTTGACTGGATAAGCATCAGGAAAATCTTAGGGTCGATTTAACTGAACCGGTCTAGGTCTTGAAATATCTTCAACTGGATAAGCATCAGGGAGATCTTAGGGTCGATCTGACTGAACCAGAGAAGGCCTTTGACTGGATAAGCATCAGGAAAATCTTAGGGTCGATTTAACTGAACCAGACAAGGTCTTGAAATATCTTCAACTAGATAAGCATCAGGGAGATCTTGGGGTCGATCTGACTGAACCAGAGAAGGCCTTTGACTGGATAAGCATCAGAAAAATCTTAGGGTCGATTTAACTGAACCAGGCTAGGTCTTGAAATATGATTGAGAATTTAAACTGCATCTTTCCTGAAAGGTAAAAGTCAGTCATATGCAATGCATGATATGGATCAAGCAATGATGTTCTCAATATAAATGAGACTTGTACGATATGATGTGTCTATGCATGTTATAATGATGTATGTGATGTTTTATGTATGTTTTCGTCTAGGAAAGTGAATCCTTGACAGGTGCCGGGAAGTCGTATCCTGGGCTGATGTTGAAGAATAGATTTTGTTTCCGCTGGGGATAATAACTGCAAGAATACCGGTAGGAGAAGATGACTCCGTTGCGGAATAAACTTGGCAAATGGAGGATTCTGCGGGGAGAAAAGATACTCTAGCGACCATGCTGGGAAGCAATACTCTGTGGGAAGAGGGATGCCTTGCTGAGTGTTGATAATAGTTTGCTGGGGATAGGAAGACTTTGTCGACGACGCTCTTTCCGTGGCTTTTGGCTGAGGATAACCCAGTTATATCCTGTTAAGGAAATAACTCTTTAAATCAAGCCGGACGACGTGTTCGTGCTCTGCGAAGGATAAGCTTCCAGAATTTACTGGGGATAAGCTTACTGCTTGGGGAGATGAATTCCAACTTTCCTGGGGAAACTGGATTGGACTCTTCTGGGGAGTTTTGATATGCTGGGGAAGTGATCCCTTTGAACGTTGATATGCCGCCGGGGAATAATCTTTAGACCAAGACTGCCGGGGATGCTCGTTAAGAATATATGTATCGCTGCTGGGGAACGTTTGAGATCGGCTGGAGGGTACTCAACTTCCTTGAGATTTGATAATTTTGCTTGGAGAGGAATGTACTGTTTTGCTGAACCACTCTCTGGGGAATTAAGGTATCTGGTTATGTTCTTTAGCTGAACCTACCTTGGTACCTTGGAGGACAGAACAATTAGACTGCTCAGACAACTCTTTATTGCCCCTGTTTCTAGTGTCACCTGCAATTAATTCCTTGGTTTCGTATGCAAATATTTATGAGTTAGCAAATTATTGTCAATGCATATATCACAAATTGAACCTTGGACGTTCTTCGCAAAACAAAACAGAAAAAGAAAAACACTTGGCACGTTTAACTGAAAATATATATTTGTATTGATTTTGAATGGCCTGAAAATAGGCGTTTTGTATACAAGAGGCTGACGTCCTAGTAAGAGAACGCCGCCGAACAAAAGAGTTTATACAAATTTTGTACAAAAGAAGACAAAACAGCTGTGTGAAATGAATGATCCCACTGGGTTTCAACTCTGCTATTGCCTTTATAACTCCGAGCGTCTCATCACTTGATGACCTTGGTTGAAGGTGAAGCTGACTGATCGATGCCGTCTGAACTTGACGTAGATACCGGATTCTGGATGCAAAGTGATCAATGAGACATAGTATTACGCTTTATCCCTAATTTTTGCCTGGACTGCCCTTTCGGGTTTTCAGTCCACCGGGATACCCATTTTTGCCCAAGCCGCCTTTTCAGGTTTTCGACTTGTCGGGTGTACAGATTTTTTCATTTCATCCCTTCATTTTGCCCGAACCCTTTTGGTTCGACGGGAAGCCCTAATTTTTGCCTAGGCATGTCAGCCTAGCGGGTCTTTTTTATGCGTAGTATTTTTTTACTATGTCTGCATTGGCGGGGTGAGGAAGGTCGTCACCATCCATATTGGTTAATATCATTGCTCCTCCTGAGAACACATGCTTAACCACAAATGGCCCTTCGTACGTAGGGGTCCATTTGCCCCTTGGATCACTCTGAGGAAGGATGATTCTCTTGATTACCAGATCCCCAACTTGATATTCCTGTGGTCTGACCTTTTTGTTAAATGCCCTGATCATCCGTTTCTGATACGTCTGACCATGACAGATAGCAGCAAGTCTCTTTTTGTCAATGAGGTTGAGTTGATCAAGTCGTGTCTGGATCCAATCATCTTCGTTCAGATTTGCATCCTTCATTATCCGGAGAGAGGGTATTTGCACTTCGATTGGCAAGACTGCCTCCATGCCTTAAACCAGAGAGAAAGGAGTTGCCCCGGTTGACGTCCTGGCTGAGGTACGGTACCCATGTAGAGCGAACGGTAACATCTCGTGCCAATCTTTATAAGTCACTGTCATCTTCTGCACGATTTTCTTGATGTTCTTATTTGCTGCTTCAACAGCCCCATTCATCTTCGGTCTGTAAGGAGAAGAATTGTGGTGCTGTATCTTGAACTGTTCGCAGAGCTCAGCGATCATCTTGTTATTCAGATTGGTACCGTTGTCTGTGATAATTCGCTCAGGGACGCCATATCGACAGATCAGGTTATGCCGAATGAACCGTGCCACAACAATCTTGGTTACCGTAGCATAGGATGCTGCCTCAACCCACTTCGTAAAATAATCAATCGCTACTAGGATGAAGCGATGCCCATTAGATGCCGTAGGTTTTATCTCGCCAATCATGTCTATGCCCCACATTGCAAATGGCCAAGGCGGAGTCAGAACATTCAGGGGAACCGGAGGAACATGCACCTTGTCTGCATAGATCTGGCATTTGTGACATGTCCTGGAATGTTGGTAACAGTCGGCTTCCATTGTGGACCAGTAATATCCTGCCCGTAGGATTTTCTTAGCCATAGTATGTCCACTGGAATGTGTACCAAAGGTCCCTTCATGTAGCTCTTCCATGATCCTTTCTGCTTCAGTCTTGTCCACACAACGCAGTAAGGTTGAATCATGGTTTCGCTTGTATAATATGCCGTTGCTAAGGAAGAATTTGGCTGCAAACCTCCTCAGGAACTTCTTATCATTGACAGAGGCACCTTCAGGGTATTCCTGAGTTTCCAGATATCTTTTCACTTCGTGGTACCAAGGCTTCTCAGTCACCAATTCAATTTCGAGATCACAACAGTATGCCGGTTCGTCCAGTTTCCAAATGATGATTCGGGGAGCCTCATTATCCCATTTGACCTTGAACATAGAAGACATTGTAGCTAACGCGTCCGCTAGCTGATTTTCTTCTCTTGGAAAGTGTTCAAAGGTTATCTTTGTGAAGTGGGGAATCAGGGTCAATACACATTCTCTGTAAGGAATCAAGTTTGGATGTTTCGTATCCCACTCTCCTTTGATCTGATTGATCACAAGAGCGGAATCTCTGAAGACACTTAGAAACTTGATCCTTAGGTCGATCGCAGCTTGGAGACCCATGATGCACGCCTCATACTCTGCCATGTTGTTGGTACAGTTGAAACATAGCCGGGCAGTAAGTGGAGTATGAGTACCTTGTGGAGATATGATTATGGCGCCGATACCATTTCCCAAAGCATTGGAAGCTCCGTCAAAGTGCATAGACCATCGGGATCCTGGTTCAGGTCCTTCATCCGGTCCAGGTACTTCACAATCTGTTACTATCATGATGCTTTCATCCGGAAACTCGAAGTTCATTGACTGATAATCATCTACAGCTTGATGTGCCAGGTGGTCTGCCAATACACTTCCCTTGATGGCTTTCTGGGTTGTATATTGAATGTCGTATTCCGTCAAGATCATTTGCCATCTTGCAATCCTCCCAGACAGAGCAGGCTTTTCGAATATGTACTTTATAGGATCCATCTTTGAGATCAACAAAGTCGTGTGAGTCAGCATATACTATCTCAGCCGGCGAGTAGCCCATACCAAAGCGCAGCAAGTTTTCTCAAGCAGTGAGTATCGGGTCTCACAGTCGGTAAACTTTTTGCTAAGGTAATAAATGGCATGCTCTTTTCGGCCAGACTCGTCATGCTGCCCCAACACACACCCCATTGAGTTGTCAAGCACTGTCAGGTATAGTATCAGAGGTCTCCCTTCCACCGGTGGCATAAGGATAGGTGGTTCTTGGAGATACTCTTTGATTTTGTCAAAAGCAGCCTGACATTCATCGTTCCAACGTACTACCTGATCTTTCTTCAGCAGCTTGAAGATTGGCTCACAGGTAGCAGTCAGATGTGAGATGAACCGGGCAATGTAATTCAGGCGTCCTAAAAAGCCTCTGACTTCCTTCTCTGTCTTAAGGACTGGCATCTCTTGAATAGCTTTGACCTTAGCAGGGTCCACTTGAATACCTTTGTCACTGACCATGAAGCCTAGCAATTTTCCAGATCTTACCCCGAAGTTGCACTTGTTCGGGTTCAATCTCAGTTTGTATAGTTTCAGCCGGTCAAACAACTTCTGCAAATGATCTAAGTGCTCTTCCTCAGTTTGGGACCTTGCGATCATGTCATCCACATACACTTCTATCTCATGATGGATCATGTCATGAAATAAGGCGACCATGGCACGTTGGTAGGTTGCCCCAGCGTTCTTCAACCCGAATGGCATGACCTTGTAACAGAAGGTGCCCCACTGAGTAACAAATGTAGTTTTTTCCATGTCTTCAGGTGCCATCTTAATCTGATTGTAACCTGAAAAGCCATCCATGAAAGAGAATACTTTGTGCTGAGCTGTGTTATCAACAAGGACATCAATGTGAGGTAAGGGGAAGTCATCTTTGGGGCTGGCCCTGTTTAGATCCCTGTAGTCGACACATATTCTGACCTTATCGTCCTTCTTAGGTACCGGCACCACATTAGCAACCCACTGAGGATAAGAAGTCACTGCGAGGAACCCAACATCAAACTGTTTCATAACCTCGGCCTTAATCTTCTCGGACATCTCTGGACGCATCCGACGGACCTTTTGCTTAACTGGAGGGCAGTCTTCCTTAGTTGGCAAGTGATGGACCACAATATCGGTATCCAACCCGGGCATGTCTTCGTAGGACCAAGCAAAGATCTCCATATAATCATGCAGCATCTTGGTTAACCGTTGCTTCACGCTGAGCTCTAGGTTAGCACCAATCTTTACCTCTTTCCTGTCTGCCTCAGTACCCAGGTTGATTGTTTCCACTGGCTCTTCATGGGGTTGAATTTCCCTCTCTTCCTGAAGCAACAGTCTTGCAAGCTCACCAGGCACTTCGCAATCATCTTCACCTTCGTCTTCGGCTAAGTTGATCGGATTTTCGAAGTCATAATTGGCAGTAGCAGAGTTGTTATCAGTGAGATCCAGAGTGGATTGAAACCTGTATGAGTGAGTGTGTGTGTAAATACAGCTGTTTTAAAATATATGTAAAGGAAAAGAAAGACAGAAAAGGAGCACAATATTTGCAATGCGAAAAAACGTCCAAGATTTTCATTTATGATATATGAAATGACAATTTGTATGCCCTCACAAATAGAACCACGGTGCCTCGGGTAAGACACCGGGCCATAGAGTTTATCATTGTTTATTACAAAATAACAAAACATAGGAATTCATTACTCAGTAACAAGAGAAATGGGGAGATTGTCTTTTGCACTCCAATTGTTAAGTCTGCCGTCGGTTGCCGGGTAGATCCAGCTATCAAACTCAGCATCGTCCACTTCGTCTTCATCCCCAATAGCGTTTACTCCATGAGCAGGTAGGGGAGCTGTCACCACATTAGGTTTCTCAGATGCCTCAAACTGTACCTCCTGGGCATCAATAAGGTCCTGCAGCTTGTTCTTTAACGCCCAACAGTCATCAGTAGAGTGCCCTGGGCTATCTGAATGGTAAGCACAACGAGCATTCGGGTTGTACTTGGGGGATGCAGTGTTTGGAAACTTCGGCGCTTCCCTGACAGTCACTAAATTGGTTGAGAGCAAATGTGGCAGGATCTGCGACAAAGTCATGCTTAAGCGGGTGAATTCTCTCCGGGGTCTTTCAAACTTTTAAGGATTAGTTGGCCGAGGAGCGGCAGCAGGCTTAGCAATCATTACCGCACTGACAGATTGGCGGTGCTCATGTCTCTCTAATTTCCTGGAACCATATACGGCACTAGACTCCTTCTTGAAGGGTTTCTTCTCTGAACTAGACGATGCACCTTTCGCAATCTTCCCAGACTTCAACCCAGCTTCAATCCTCTCTCCAGTCAGAATCAAATCAGTGAACCCAGCAGAAGAATTCCCAATGAGATGGTTGAAAAACGGCCCAGATAGGGTCCCCAGGAACATGTCTACCAACTCCCGATCAGTCAATGGTGGCTGCACCCTGCCAGCCAGGTCTCTCTACTTCTGAGCGTACTCCTTAAAACCTTCACTTGCACCTAACGACATACCCTGGAGTTGGGTACGTGTGGGGGCAAGGTCGGCATTATATTGATACTGCTTATAGAAAGCAGTAGCCAACTCCTCCCAGTTACGAACCTTGGTCCCATCCAGCTGATAGAACCATTCGAGATGAGTCCCTGAAAGACTCTCCTGGAAGAAGTGGATCCATAAATTCTTATCCGCAGAGTACGGCTGAATTTTCCGAACATAGGACCTTAGATGCAGCTTGGGACAAGACGCCCCGTCATATTTGGAGAAGGATGGTGCTTTGAATTTGTGAGGGATAATCACACCAGTTGACAAACCCAGATCTCCGAAATCCAGCCCAGGTACCTGTTGAACCTCCATAGCCTTCAACTTATCCTCCAGTTGCTTGTATCTGTCGTCTGCAGGAGGGTACTGCTCTTCATCAAAATCTGTCTCGTTGTCGGAGACTACCGGGCTAGGGACCTTTACTTCTGCCTGAGAAGGACTCTTGCCAACAGAAGAACCAGCCTCTTCATGCTGCAGAGTATTGCCAAACCTTCGGCCCGAGTTGAACAGAACAGTTCTTCTCTTCTTCTTCTTCTCCTTCTTCAGGAGCATAGCTTTCAGTTCTTCTTGGCCTTGAGCCAGACCCTTGATTAATTCTTGAAACTGCACATTCTGCGCCTGAAGAGCCTTGATTGATGTCTCAGTTGATGCAGATTCGGGGTTCATGATGCTGAAATAAACAACGAAGAACTGTAAGCAACCTGAAAAGGGAAAAAACCTGCTATGCACATGATGTATGAAATGCGTATGATTTATGTTTTCAAAGACAATCGGGAATCAACTTTGTAAACAAAAAAAAGAACACACTTCATTAGATTCAACTTTGCAACTGAAATTATTCAATAAGTTTCCCTTAGGCGTTACATGAAAGGAAATACTGGAAAGGAAATAAAACTGTAAAAGCACATCTGGAGCTCATTATTGATCCCATGGTCTCCTCTTCTCAGTACGGATGTAGGCATTTAGAGCTCTCTCATTCTCCAACTGCTTAGTCAGCATCTGGATCTTTGATTCCTGCTCGTTGAACTTTTCCCGGTAAGAATCCCGCTCTTCTCGCAGTTGCGACCAAGATCTCTTCAATGTCTCATAATCAGTAGGTATCTGAGGAGGAAGGACAGTTGGAGGAACACCATCTTTGTCAGGACACTCAAGAATGACGGGTCTGACAGCTTCATACGGCATACCTAACTTCTGAGCACGGATGCGGACCCATTTGTAGTAGACTTCCATAGGTAAAGAAGTCTTTGGCCCTAACTCTTGTGGGTCAGCTTTATGAACTTTGTCCCAAGCCTTGATGAACCTACGACGCAGCTCGTCACTATCCACCTGAAACTCGAAACTGATGTGAGGCAACAACATCTCATGGGGGCCTGCCCTCCTTGCTCTTCCAAACTGACGGAGTGCTAGACATGGATTGTAAGAGATCCCTCCTTGGGTACCAATCAGAGGAACATTAGGATACTCCCCGCATCGATCAATAATGGCTATCTCATCCAAACCTTTGCAAGTCCAAATGATGTCTTTATCGGTGAGAGACATTAACCTATGAGCCCAACCTCTTCCTTCTTGATTCTTCAGTACGAACTTAGGGAGGTGCGAAATAAACCACCTCACCAACAAAGGGATACAACACCATAGGGTTCCTCGTCTTCGGGTAGTACGGGCATGAAGTTGTTGCAAGATGTCACCCAAGAGAGTGGGCACAGGATTCTGAGACATAAAGATCCTTATGGCAGTGACATTGATGAAGTTGTCAGGATTAGGAAACAGGACTAACCCATAGATTAGGAGAGCCAAGATGTCTTTATATGCCCTAAAGTCCAGGTCATTCCAGAAATTGTTAGCTTTACCAATCAGAAACTTGGCCAAGAAACCCTTAACTCCGCTTCTAGTCACCCAGTTGTCTGTTACCTCTTGATGGGTCAAAGGAAGAGCTGCAGCAATGTCCTCAAGCCTGAGGGTCTTTTCCCAACCAGTAAAGGGAGTCTGATCCAAGATAGGGATACCAAGCAAATCAGAGAACTCTTCCAGGGTAGGGACCAGCTGGAAGTCTTGAAAGGTGAAGCACTGGTACAGAGGGTCATAGAACTGGGTCAGAACACTCATCAACTGTTGATCCCGCTTTGCAGTGACTAAACTGAGAAGGGAACCATGCCTCTGAATGAAGGAAGTGGTGTTGGGAATTATGCTAACCAACTCATCAAGCAACTCAGGTGAACGAACAAAGTTGAACCGGATAGTATTCCTTCGCACAGGCATCATAATGTCCTACAAAACAGAGCAAAGGTGAAACCCTCTTGTCTTTGAAATGGTCAGTCCTTATGCAGGATGCATGCAATGCTCATGATGCTATGATGTTATGATAAAGCACACCACATATAGATACAAAGGCAAACATGGTAAGGCACACAAGTCACACAAGGCAAGCCCCTAAAGTTTAGGCCAGCATGAGGTCTAGGTACTACCCTTTTTCAGTTTGTTGGTTCATACCTGTCCTAATCAAAAGTAACCGGGTTCTTAGAGGATCCCAATATCATTGACTACCCTCAATCAGTCATAACTCCAACATCGCAATCTTTTCTTGCGGCCAGAACCATCACGAGAGTTTAGCCTCAATGGGCGTAGCATACTGCTACTGTTCTAAAGGCCAAGTTGTGTCAATTAAGGTTCTAAGGTTGTTGGTGCTTAATGACTCCTTAGAAGACCCATATTCTCCTCGTTGCGACACAAGGGATATCGGTACAGACCAAGGTGCCACACCAACGTAGCCACTGTTTCACCCGTGTCGGTCTACGCCGGACAGGTCCCTCACAGCTTATGCTACCTAAACAGGGTGTCCCCAGATCCGGGTTAGGATCTATGTATCTCCGATGCAACCCACAATAGTAAAGCAAGCAAATCAATACAAGTGAAAACACAGTTATGAACTAGCCCTAAGGTACACCTGACTTTATAGTTTAGTCCCCAGCAGAGTCGCCAGTTCTGTGATCGGTGGATCTGGAACTGACTGTTTAACGCTGGTTCGCGAAATGTCGCGGAAGCAAGAGTCGCCACCGTCTTTTATTTTCTCCAAATGGAAAGGACAAAAGCACAGAAAAATTCCTTAAAGAGATTGCTCTCGGTTCGGGAGGTAGGTTATAGAAAGGGAAGGTGTTAGCACCCTTTCTATCCATGGTTATCCATGGGCTCTTAGATACTTGCTCATTGTGTTTTCAAAAATGGTTTGTTTGCTTTTCAACTGTGAGTGGGTTTTTAAAAAAGTTTCTTTGAAAATTTCAGTTCGACTCTTGTATCGGTCCTCAAGAGTGTTTGAAAAAATGCTTTCGAAAGCTTTTTGAAAAGGTGTCGGTGTGAAAAGTATTTTTTTTTATTTGTTTTTGAAATTGAATTAGAGCAAGTATCCACGAGTCGTCTACCTACCCTAAGGAATTCGTCTGTGTAAATGTCCTTTAAAGTAGTGCCATCCCACCATTGAGAGGTAGGTAGCACCACTGTTGGAGGTGTTCGGGTCAATTCGAGGTTCGGGACATGGTGATCACCAGAGCAATGGGAAGACACCTTAGAAGCTACCCTCATGCCAGGTTCCCGGATCATGAGGACTTACTAAGACATCCTCTACTCGACGATCACCTTTCGAGGCAAGGCAACAATGAGGCGTACCCTAGGGGTGGTGTGTGATTTGTGTGTCGTTTTCATTTATATTTGTCTTGTCATATGATTGGTGTTCTACGCTTGATTTTATTTAAGGCCATTCATTCTTGCATGCTTTGTTTAACAGTTAAAATATTTGCGGGAAAGTAAATTCTAAGCTATTACAAATGGCGCGGGTCCACATCGCCAAAATTAACCAGGACCCGATTTGACGGAAAATAAAGAAATAAATAATTAACGGTGCAAGAAATTAATTACAAGGCTTCGGGAGAGGTACATAATTATTATAATAAAAATAAAATAAATACGTGAAGAAATAAGAATTAAGAACATGGGAGTTGGACCCTTTTGCAAAAAATTAAATCACATGATGAAATTAATTAATTAATTAAGAAAAGAAATTGTTTTTGTTTTTTTGGTATTTTTATGTTTTTTAAGATTTAATAGAAAAAAGAAAGAATTAATTAAAATTAACTACTAACCCTAATTCTACTTTATTTTAATTTATTAAGAAAACATTAAGATTCAACCTAAATTAAACCTAATTTTTTATATACAATTTTAATTATGAAAATAAATAAAATAAATAATATTATTGTGAAAAAAAGAAAAATTAAAAGGAATAAAATTTATTAAACCTAATTCTATGTTTTTTTATATTTTTATTATGAAAAGGATTAAAATTAAACCCTAATTTAAAACTAATTAATTTACATGCATTTATTTACAAGAAAATATTAAAATAAAATATTTATTATGTTTTTTCATCTTTTCTGATTTTTATGAGGTTTTTGTATTTTGTAAAAAAAAAATAATTAATTAAATTAAAACAATAAAGAAAATAAAACAATAACTAAAAATAAAATATAAGAAAATGTAGAGAATGGCAAACCAGGGGGGTGGAAGTCCCAAATTGGAGGTATGATTTTGAATAATCTGGCCCAAAAAGCTTCAGGTCCATTGACTTTTCCAGATAGCGTACACATGCGTTTGACCATGGTATATGGTGTTCTCCACTCTCAGCCTTTGATCTGATTCTCTGAGACGCGTGGCTGGTTGATTAAGAAGGTGTATGATGCGCCTTGAACGTTAGTACTGCATGGGAAGATGATTGGAAAAATATTATTGAGAAAGTATGAGACCTGGGGCTCGAACCCAGGTCATGCGTATTACCAAACCTTATGCCTGCCAGCTGAACCATTGAAACATTTTGTTAAATAAATAAACAACGAACAATATAATATGAAACAACGCGCTAGTGGGTAAACGCGCGCGAATTTTAAATCAGCGTATCATGCTTTGCCACGAGGTCATCTTCCTCGTTGTGTTTTTTTTTGAAAATATAATAAACATAAGCAACGGTTTTTAAACGTTGCTAAAAGTGCTATATGGAAAAATAGCGAATAGGCCATAAGGCCTCATAAATTGATCGCGATGGGTGGTTCCTGTTCGTCCAGATGCGTCAAGTTCAATGGTTTTGGTCTCGTCCCCCAATTTTGCTTTATTTCAAAAGCCCTAATTCTAAGGTTGAAGAACCCTAATCTGCATCAATGGCATAATCATGGATATAGCACAAAAACGCAATTAATGTAAACGGTTAGCTTCAGAATCTCATAATAAACAAGAATCCATGAATAAAATGCTGTGAAAATGCTTAGAATACAAAACACGATAATGAAAAATATGTGAGACAGGTTGACTTCTGGATACCGTTTCATGGCGTTTCAATTGATGTTTTTGATTGGAATACGTCCAATGATGCTTGAGGAAACTAATGGAACAGGAATTAGGCCTTGAATCGCCCTGGAAGAATGATTTCAGAATTGCTTTTTTAGAGAGAAAATTCAAGTTGTCAATGGCCTTTGAGCGCAGCTTTTTTGTCTAGCACGATTAGGTTTATGATCAGGCATATGTAGTGAAGGCATTAGGTTAACACAACTCAATCAAATCTCTTGTATTCATGAATTGAAGATTTGATTTGTTAAGGATCTTTTTAAATCTTTTTCCATGTGTTCTTGTGTCAATTAGCATCCAATCAAGCCAAATCTTTCCTAATTTGCATATGCACGAAATATTGATGATATAATGTGCACAAAAAGATTGAAAAAACTTAGGTTAGCATTTTTCATATATTTATTTTAATTTAAATGAATTATTATTAATAAAAATCCAAATAAATAAATAAAAAATGAAATAAGACTTCCCTTTGGGCCAAGTAGTCGTGCATATGTCATGGATGGTGAATCATGGAAGAAAAATGGGCCCATTAGCATTTTTAGGTCATTTGAAGTAATGTTGACTTTTCAAAATATCCAAAAATTTCCCAACTTCCACAAGGCATAACTTGCTCAATTTTTAAGCTGTTCTCATGTTCTTGGACATTTTGGAAAGGTCTTTGAGTCCTCTAACCAATGCCTTTGGTCCCATGTCATTTTGATTTACCAATATCAAGTTATGGCCTTTGACTTAAAGTCCCTTTTTGTTGACTTTTGAAAATGACCTATAATGTTGAAATGGATAACTTTTTGTGAGAGCATTTATTGGACTTGAAGTATGAAGATGAGTTGTAGGAAATGTCTTTCTCTTCAAAATGAGCTTTGGATGGAATTTTTCTGATAATCCATGTGAAAGTTATGCCCTGGTCAATTTCAGTTGACTTTTTCAGCTGTCCAAATAAGGAAACTTTTGCAATTTGATGAGTTCTGAGCCAAACTTTGAGAATCATGATCAAGCATTGATCAAATGATGTTTGTGGCTTCAAAATGATATGTTGACCAAAAATTTGAACTTTTGACTGCCAAATGACCATTTTGCCCCTACAGTTGACTGTAGTTCAATTAGGGTTTTGACTGTGCAATTTTGAGCTGAATGCCTTGAAACTTGATATGAGGATACTTGACCATTTTTGTAAGCATATGAGACTTGATTGGACCTTTGAACACTCCATTTTCTTGCTCAGAACACAAACCCTAGTTTTGACTGTATAGGAGACCTTTGCACTGTGCAACCCATTGGGGGAGATTTGAAGCTTGACTTGGCAATTTCTTGGAGAATATGGGAGGGAAAATTTTGGGGTACAACACTTATCATTCAGAAAGTCCAAGTCAAGATACAAACGACTGTTGGGCTTTGAAAAAAAAAGGTTCAAGACCTTCTCGAGGCGAAGGAAATTGAATTTGACGCCCCTGAGATTCCAAATGTTATCACTGCTCTTATTCCCAAGCACGTCCATGGTGTTAACGCTATTAAAGATAATGTGTTTGTTATTACTGTTGAAGATCTTGTTACTCCTCTTATGACCGTTAAGTGGAACTTATTGAAGCCCAGTTTATTTCTAGGCTGTGGTGAAGTTTGCCACTTCTGTTTATCTCTACCGACCGGTTGTCGTTTGTTGAAGGCAGGTGTTCAGCGCCTGATGGATAATAGAGATATTTTGTTTGAGAAGACTCCCGTTCCAACCATTCCGTACAAGGATGTTTCAATAATAACCATTTCCGCCAATCCTCTCAGGGTCTCCACCAAAAGACCCGTTAGGATTACATCTGTTCCGAAGGTTATTCCGCTGATAATTACTATGCCAGGGCCAACCCCATACTCCTCAGACAAAACTGTTCCTTGGAACTATAGGGGTGGCGTCTACTACCACGGCGTCAAGAAATATTGGTTGGCTAATGAAGACCAGGTTTCCGAAAAGGCTGACCCCGACATTGGCAACATTGTGGGAACCAACAAAATAACCAGAAGTGGAAGAGTGTTCTCCCCTGAGATTTCTCCTCCAAAAGCTGTTACTGGTCCTGTGATCATTCCTACTTTTGTTCCTATTGATACTACTACTACAATTCCTGTGATTACCCCTATTGACACCCCTATCATCGAGTCGACCGAGACTCGGGGCAAAGACATAATGATTGAGCCTGTCCAGACGAAGGCGCATTCAGTATATATCCCAGAGGCTTCCAAGAAGGAGATGGAGAAATTCTGAAAATTATCAAGAAAAGCGACTACAATATGGTCGAATAGCTGGGGCAGACCCCTTCAAAGATCTCTATGCTAGCCTTATTGTTATGCTCTGAATCTCATGTGAAGGCTCTAGTAAAATTTCTTAAAATTGCCCATATGCCACAGGAAACCTCTGCTGACCAATTTGAAGATTGTGTGGCCAGTTTGACGACTGATAACGATTTGGGATTTTCTGATGCTGATCTGGCTCCTAGAGGAAGGAAACACAATGATGTGTTACATGTCTCTATCGAATGCAAAGGCACTACTTTGGCCCATGTCCTAGTAGATACTGGTTCATAATTGAATGTGCTACCTAAGAAAGCTCTGGATAGACTAGACTGTGAAGGTTTGACCTTGAAGCCCAGCAATATTGTAGTGAGGGCTTTTGACAGTTCAAAGAGAATAGCGCACGGGGAGGTGGACGTCCCTATCAAGGTTGGTTCTCAAACTTTCGACTCTACCTTCTACGTGATGGATATCAGACCATCCTATTCTTGTTTATTGGGTCGCCCTTGGATTCATGGGGCAGGAGCAGTTACGTCCATCCTGCATCAGATGATGAAATACCCAATCAAAGGGAGAATTATCACTATACACGGGGAAGAAGAATACATGGTTATTCACTTAAATTCCTTCAGATATGTAGAAATGGATGGTGAGTTCATCGAGACTCCGTGCCAGAATTTCAAAGAGGTACCTCAGACTATGGCTACAACAGAAACTATCACTAATATACCGAAGATCACCAGACCTCCCTTGAAGATGGATTCTCTCAAGCATGCAAAAACGGTTATTAAAGAAGGTGGGTCTACCATCTGGGGCCAACTCCCTGATATTCCACACAAGTCTGATAAATTTGGTTTGGGTTTCTCTTCAGGGGCTCAAAGGGATGTTCGACGCGATCGTGCTGGAAGGCCTCCCCTATGCATTAGCAATCATGAGGTCAACGCTCTAGAAGACAACGACGGTGACAATGACATGGATAGCTAGATCTTCCCTACTACCAACGGTGGACCCAGTAACTGGACAGAAAAAGTATTTTTTCCGATTACTTTGTTCAGAAGTAATTGTCTTTTTTTTTTAGATATGTAATAAACAATATAAACTTTATGACCATGTGTCTTACCCGGGGCACATTGGTTTATTTGTGAGGGTTATCATGTTTCATTTTCATATGGAATTAATAAAGCATTGGACGTTTATGCATACAAATTTTGTGCTCTCTATTTTTCTTTTCTGCTTTTTACCTTGTCTATACAGCTATGCTCTTACACACACTCACATATCAAACTACAGATCCATATCCACTCTGGATCCCATTGATAACAATTATTCTATTGCCAGTTATGACTTTGAAAATCCAATCAACCAAGCCGAGGATGAAGGTGAGGAAGATTGTAAGGTACCTGGAGAACTTGCTAGGCTGTTACAGCAGAAAGAGAGGGCTATACAGCCTCATGAAGAGCCAGTCGAGACAATAAACTTGGGCACAAAGGAAGACAGAAAAAAAGTCAAGGTCGGTGCAAATCTGGGGCTTAATGTCAAACAGCAGTTAATACAAATATTGCATGATTATGTCGAGATCTTTTCCTGGTTATATGAAGACATGCCAGGACTGGATACAGATATTGTGGTTCACCGTCAACCAACTAAAGAAGATTTCCCTCCAGTAAAGCAGAAGGTCTGTCGTATGCGCCCTGAAATATTAGAGAAGATAAAAGCAAAAGTTATGAAAAAGTTCAACGCTGGGTTCCTAGCTGTCACCTCTTATCCCCATTGGGTCGCCAACATAGTCCTGGTGCCTCAAAAAGACGGCAAGGTACAGATGTGTATGGACTACCAAGATTTGAACAGGGAAAGCCCCAAAGATGACTTTCTGTTCCCCCACATTGACGCTCTGGTTGACAACACCGTGCAACACAAGATATTTTCCTTCATGGATGGTTTCTCTAGTTACATTGTGATCAAGATGGCACCCGAAGACATGGAGAAGACAACCTTCGTTATGCAATGGGGCACTTTCTGCTACAAAGTGATTTCATTTGGATTAAATAATGTTGGGGAAACCTATCAGCGAGCCATGGTAGCCTTGTTTCATGACATGATTCACCATGAGATAGAGGTCGATGTTGATGACATGATAGCCAGGTCTCAAACTGAGGAAGAACACCTTGATCATCTACAAAAGTTGTTTGATAGGTTGAAGACGTACAAGCTGAGGTTAAATCCGAACAAGTTCACCTTCGAAGTAAGGTCTGGTAAACTTATGTGTTTCGTTGTTAGTGACAAGGGTATTCAGGTGGACCCTGCAAAAGTAAAGACTATATAAGAGATGTCGCTCCTCGCACTGAGAAGAAAGTCAGAGGCATTTTGGGACGACTAAATTACATTGCCAGGTTCATTTCCCATTTAACTGCTACTTGTGAGCCAATCTTCAAACTCCTGAAGAAAGATCAAGTGGTAAAGTGGAATGAAAAATGCCAGACCGCCTTCGAAAGAATCAAGGAATACCTTCAAAAACCACCAATTATGATGCCTCCGATCGAAGGAAGACCTTTGATAATGTACTTAACAATGTTAGATAATTCAATGGGGTGTATGTTGGGGCACCATAACGAGTCTGGTCGAAAAGAGAATGCAATATACTACCTTAGCAAAAAATTTATCGACTGTGAAACAAGATACTCACTGCTCGAGAAAACTTGTTGCGCTTTGGCATGGGCTTCTCGCCAACTGAGGCATTATATGTTGACCCACACTACTTTGTTGATATCTAAGATGGATCCGATCAAGTACATCTTCGAGAAGCCCGCTCTCTCCAGAAGAATAGCAAAATGGCAAGTGATCTTGATAGAATACGATATCTAATACACGACCCAAAAAGCAATCAAGGGAAGTGTACTAGCTGATCATTGGGCTCATCAGGCCATGAATGACTACTAGTCCATGAAATTTGAGTTCCCGGACGAGAATATTATGCTAGTAACTGACTATGAAGAACCTAGACAGGATGAAGGACTTAAAGAAGGATCCTGGTGGACTATGGTTTTTAATGAAGCCTCCAATGCACTCGGCAATGGAATTGGTGCTGTAATCATATCTCCTGAAGGCTGTCATACTCCTTTCACGACCAGATTATGCTTCAACTATACCAACAATATGGCGGAATATGAAGCATGTATCATGGGTCTCAAACTGCTATTGACCTGAGGATCAAGTTCTTGAGCATTTTCAGGGATTCAGCCTTTGTAATAAGTCAAATCAAAGGAGAATGGGATACGAAGCACCCGAATCTTATCCCTTACAAAGAACATGTGCTGACATTGCTTCCACACTTTGAGGAGGTAACCTTTGAACATTTTCTACGAGAAGAGAATCAGTTAGCGGACGCGCTAGCTATTTTGTCATATATGTTAAAGGTCAAGTGGGACAACGAGGCTCCTCGGATCACTATTGAGAGGTTGGATGAACCAGCATACTGCTATGAGATTGACACTGAAGAAGTAGCATAAAAATCTTGGTTTCATGAAGTGGAAAGGTATCTTGAGGCTCAAGAATATCCAGAGGGGGCATCTGTCAATGATAAGAAGTTTCTGAGAAGGTTCGCCGCAAATTTCTTCCTCAGTAATGGAATCCTCTACAAGCATAACCATGACTCTACTTTACTTTGGTGCATAGACAAGAGAGAAACAGAGAGGATTAAGGAAGATTTACACGAAGGTACCTTTGGAACCCATTCTAGTGGACATACCATGGCCAAAAAGATCCTACGGGCAGGATACTATTGGTCCACTATGGAAGTAGACTGTTATCAGCATTCCGAAACTTGTCACAAATGCCAGATCTAATGCTGATAAAGTGCATGTACCTCCCGTTCCCTTGAATGTCTTAAAGGCTCCCTGGCCATTTACAATGTGGGGCATTGATATGATCAGAGAGATTAGACCTACCGCTTCCAATGGACATCTCTTCATCCTGGTGGTCATTGATTACTTCATGAAGTGGGTTAAGGCTGCCTCGTTTGCTACTATTACCAAGAATGACGTGGCACAATTTATCAAGCATAACCTGATTTATCGGTATGGTGTGCCAGAGAAAATAATTACTGACAATGGTACAAATCTCAACAATACAATGATCACCGAACTCTATAAACAATTCAAGATCCAGCGTCATAATTCTTCCCCTTATCGGCCAAAGATGAATGGTGTTGTGGAGACTACTAAAAAGAATATTAAGAAAATTGTACAGAAGATGACGGTGACATACAAAGAATGGCATGATATGTTACTATTTGCTCTTCATTGTTATCGCACCTCAGCACGAACGTCGACAGGGGCAACACCCTACTCTCTGGTATATGATATGGAGGCTGTCCTGCCTATTAAGGTCTAGATCCCTTCTTTGAGAATCATGAAGGATGCGGGTTTGAACGAAGACGATTGGATCCAAACTCGACTTGATCAACTGAATCTGATTGATGAGAAAAGGCTTACTGCAGTCTGTCATGGTCAAATATATCAAAAATAGATAATCAAGGCTTTCAACAAAAAGGTCAAACGTCAAGTATATCAAGTGGGTGATCTAGTGATCAAGTGCATCATACTGCCACAAGGTGATCCCAGGGGAAAATGGACTCCCATGTACGAAGAGCCATTTGTGATCAAAAGCACATTTTCTGGTGGAGCCATGATTCTGACCACCATTGATGGTGACGACCTTCCTCACCCTGTTAATGCGGACATAGTGAAAAGATACTACGCATGAATAAAGACCTACTAGGTTGACCGGCCTAGGAAAAAATAAGGGCATCCTAACGAACCAAAAGGGTTCGGACAAAAATTAGGGATAAAAAAAAATCTGTACACTCGGAAAGTCGAAAAGCTGCAAATGCGGCTTGGGAAAAATAGGGTATCCCGGTGGATTGAAAACCCGAAATGGAGATCCAGGAAAAATTTAGGGATTTGAAGCGTATCACTATGTCCCATTGGATCACCTTGCGGTCAGACTTCAGTATCAACTATCAAGCTCAAACGGTACCAATCAATCCAATCAGCTTCGAACAAGTAGCAAAGTGATGAGACGCTCAAAGACATAAGGGCAATAGCAGAATTGAAACTCAATGGGATTATTACACATGGTTGTTTTCTTCTCTTTTTACACTATTTTGTATAGTTTTCACTCTCACGACGGTGCTCTCCTACTAGAACATCAGCCTTTTTGTACAAAATGCATGTTATAGGAAAACTTCAGAAATCAATACAAATTATTTCTTTAAAAGTACAAAACTGTTTGTTTTTCTTTTTCTGTTTTGTTTTGCGAAAACGTCCAATGACTTATTCTTGACATATGCATTTGAACATGATTGATATTCACAAATATTTGCATAAGAAGCAGAAAGACAGTTGCTCATGACTTTAAGGAACAGGGCAAAGTCTTAAAAACCATTTTAGTCCCGACAGTTACTCCTTCTAGCAGGTACAGGGGCAAAGACAATTTTGAGACGACGTCACCATTACGTATGACCCCATGACGTCTAAGTTCCCCACAGAGTAGAAACAACCGAAGTTTTGATCTCTTCTTCCCTAAGCAGGAATTATCTTCTCCATCAAAGTTCCTTCTCCAACTGCAACCTGTATTCCCCAGCCGAGTTTTATAATTTCAAACAGTTATAAAATCTCCCCCTAGGTAGAATTTATTTCCCCAACTACGGAAGTTTATTCCCCAACAAAGTTTAT
Organism: Vicia faba; assembly: GCA_948472305.1. Classification (NCBI taxonomy): domain Eukaryota; kingdom Viridiplantae; phylum Streptophyta; class Magnoliopsida; order Fabales; family Fabaceae; genus Vicia; species Vicia faba. The sequence continues at coordinate 199,238,807 of OX451739.1, forward strand.
TTCTCTACAACGGCAAAATCTTCAAATAAAGCATCTCCCTCCACAGAGTTTATTCTCAAGCAGAGTCAATCCCCGGAAGAGCATCCTCAAACAGGAAGAGGAAATCCCCGACAGATTATATCCTTTCATCATCCCCAGCGGAAACGAAGGATTCAGCCTCCTTATACTCTTCAGCAGCAGTTTGGGATTTACTTCCCCAGACTAGGAAACATCACAATAGCGTTCCATATTCATACATTATGGCATACACATATATATCACATACAACATAATCTCATTTATTTTGAGAACATCGCCAATGTCTTTCATCCATCATGAAATTGCATATGACTAACTCTTTTCCTTTTTCAGGGAAAAGATCAAATCAATAAACACCGTTGGCTACCTATGAGACCTAGTAGTTTTCTCAAAAGCTACAGGCTATTTCAGCATCTTCCTCAGAACAATGTTCTCAGAAGACATTCTCTGGTTCAGTCAAATCGCCACTAAGATCTCCTTGATTCTTATTCCAGTTGAAGATTGACCCAAGACTTTTGTCTGGTTCAGTTGAATCGATCCTAAGATTCTTTTGATTGTCGTTCCATTCAAAGTTGATTAAAGACCTTCTCTGGTTCAGTCATATTGCCACTAAGATCTCCCTGATTCTTATTCCAGTTGAAGATTGAACCAAGACTTTTGTCTGGTTCAGTTGAATCGATCCTAAGATTCTTCTGATTTTCGTTTCAGTTAAAGTTGATTAAAGACCTTCTCTGGTTCAGTCAGAATGCCACTAAGATCTCCCTGATTCTCATTCCAGTTGAAGATTGACCCAAGACTTTTGTCTGGTTTAGTTGAATTGATCCTAAGATTCTTCTGATTTCCATCCCAATCAAAGTTGATTAAAGACCTTCTCTGCTTCAGTCAGATCGCCACTAAGATCTCCCTGATTCTTATTCCAGTTGAAGATTGACCCAAGACTTTTGTCTGGTTAAGTTGAATCGATCCTAAGATTCTTTTGATTGTCGTTCCAGTCAAAGTTTATTAAAGACCTTCTCTGGTTCAGTCAGATCGCCACTAAGATCACCCTGATTCTTATTCCAGTTGAAGATTGACCCAATACATTTGTCTGGTTCAATTGAATAGATCCTAAGATTCTTCTGATTTCCATTCCAGTCAAAGTTGATTAAAGACCTTCTTTGGTTCAGTCATATCGCCACTAAGATCTCTCTGATTTCTATTCCAGTTGAAGACAACTCAAGACCTTTCTTTGGTTCAGTCGAATTGATTATAAGATTCTTATGATTTCTATTCCAGTTAAAGAATCTGTAAGCTCAGAACATGACCAGATAACAACTTAATCTCATTTCCTCATTAAGTCGCTGTGAATATGATCAGATATCAGTCATCCTTATTATCCTCTGTAAGTCATTGTGAAGCCTGGAGCCTAACCAAATAGCAGTTCACTTCTGTCTCTTCAATCAAGAGACGACCCCCCCAATAGAGTAACAGACAACTAAAGCTCCTAAACTCTATTTCCCAAGTGGAGACCAACATTCCTCAGCGGACTCCACCTCAATAACAAGCATAGGTTCCCACAAAGGAATATCTCATGAAATCAACACTATTCCGGATGGCATCTTTAAGCCCATCTCCGATAACTCTCTGTCATATTCCCTGAATGGAATCTTTAAGCCCATCTCCGATGATCTCCCGCCATCTTCTCCAAATGGCATATGTAATCTCATTCCTGATATTACCTACACAATCAAGTATCGTTTCAGACGAGTGCAAATTTATGGGCACTCTAGTGTTCAATCATCTTCCACCTTGAGATCACGAAAGGCAAATCAGCCAATCTACATCCTCAGGTTTGAGAAGATTGAAAAGGGGCAGCTGTTATACCCCAAAATTTTCCCTCCCATTTTCACTCAAGACATGCCTCTAGAGGTCCTCAATTACTCAAGGATGACGAAGAAATGACCAGACAAATTCTCCTCCTAAGGTAATGAATCTCAAACTAGGGTTTCAATTTCAAGCAAGATGTAGGAGCCTAAATGATCCCAAATTTTCTCCATTGTCTTAATATGTCCCCAAGATCATCCATGTCAAATTTCATGCCTTAAACAAACAAGTTTGCTCAGTCAACTGCTCAAATGCCTGAAAATCAACTATACTAAGTCAAAAGTTAACTGTGGCCCAAATACAGTCAAACTTCAAGATTTTTGGTCAACATCAAAATTTTGAAGTATTATCCATCATTTGATCAAGGGTTGATCATTATTCCTCAAGGAATTCTCCTAACTCAACAAAAGTCAAAAATGGCAAATTAGGCTTTATATCGGAAAAGTCAACCAAATTTTGACCAGGCATAACTTTCTCATACTTTATCAGAAATTTTTCCTCCATGGCTCATTTTGAATAGAATCCAATTCCATACAACTCTTATTCAGCCCTCAAGTGTAAGAATTGCCTCAATAAAAAGATACAAGCTCAGACATTATAGGTCCATTCAAAAAGTCAACAAAAACACCTTTTGGGTCAAAGCTCCTTACATGAACCTAGAAGATCCAATTGAAGTGAAACCAAAAGGGTTGCTTAGAGGATATCCTAAGCTCTCTAAAAAGTCCAAGAACACCCTCTTAGGGTTAAAAATGAGAGATATATGCATTGCTAAAGTTTTCCAATTTTTGGAAATGTGCATAAAGCAAATAATGACCAAACTTGAAATTTTTCCAAATGGGCCCATGTTTTCACGCTTGAAACTTGTTCCTAACATGGCCCACGACCCCTGAGCTCACTCATACATCATTTCATTATTTTTATTATTTGTTTTGATTTTGTATTCATTAAAATCAAAATAAATCAAATAAAATATTGAAATAATAAAATAAAATCCAAGATTTGTTTTTATGACCACATAATGAGTCTAGAATCAGCTGGAAAATCAAATATTTCGTGCAAGGGGTGATTGGAATAAAAAGAGCATGATTTGGCCTATTTTAGAAACTTAAAATATCCATGGCAAATCAAATTTTTTTCTCCATAAGTATTCAAGATTTCATCCAGTTTTGTTAACCTAATGCACTCTCATATATATATGGACAACATTTCCAGACCAAAAAGACAAGGGTTGGCCGCATAGAATACACACAAGAAGTTCAAGATTTTTGACAAAAAGTGGAAATCAGTTTGACATTTGCAGAAGGATTCAAAGAAACTGGACATTTGCAATCCATTCCTGGGGACTTTCTGAAGCTTACCACACCATTCTCATGCGTCAAAGCATCCAGAACCATCATCTACATCATCACGGTTTTTTCATGATATTTTAAATTTGTTTTTGATCATACACGTGTTATAAATAAGTTTTGAGTATGCATTCATGTTTGTATGAGTATTTAGAATGTGTTTGAATGATTAATTCCTTGTTTTGATGCATATTTGACCACTTGCCATTGTTAGGGTTTTGAAATTCATTTTAGGGTTTTCCAGTACAAGTGAAATTAGGCCAAAAGAAGAATACCGTTGTATTTACGATATCAAACCTAGTTGATCCATATATTTACATTAAATTTATATTGCCTGTTGTGAGTTTTGGAAATTTGCAGGTCCTTTAGTGACGGTTTTGCCCGTAGGTAAAAGTTTTTGGGATAAAATGAGCCACTAAAGAAGATGATGGTGTCGCATCTCAGGGTTGGATCATTTGAATTACTCGCGTTTTTGTCTTACATACTGACCCTTTATTAAATATATTATATTCTGTTTGTTTTATATAATGAATGACAAGCTCGCTCAGATGGCAAATGTGAAGGACTTAAGGCGCGCGCGTGTGGGAGGTCAGGGGTTCGACCCCTGCCTCCTTAATATTATTTTTCTAACATTCCTCTTTCAGATCAAGTACTCCTGGTCACAATGCACATACTATATGCCTCATCATCATTACCATCAGATCAATCAACACCAGATCCGACGTTCCATGATGGCGGCCACGTGATGGATCTCCCAGCTTGCTCCACACTGAATTACACGTTGGCTATAGGCTTGCAGTTTCTGGGCCTTGGACAAAGTTTCAACTTGCAACCCCTAATTTGTGTTCACACCCCCCTCAGGCCTATTTCTCAATTTCTCTATTTTTTTAATTATTATTTAGTTTTTATTTATTTAGTTTTAAATTATTTTTTCAAAATCCTAAAATCAGAAAATAATCACAAAAAAATCAGGACTTGGTTTTTTTTAATAAATTAATTTTTTGCCAATTAATTAATTTAATTAACTTTAATTTATTTTCAGTAATTAAAATTAATTAGAAGATTAGGTTAAATTTCAAACTTTTTTTTATAAAAAAATCCCAAAAATATTTTCAATGAGCAAATTAGATTTTTTAGGGTTTTGAACTTTTTTCCAGTTTTAATTCTCGCGCGTTATTATTTTGCTGTTTGATTACTTTTTTTTATTATGGATGTAACTGCGCCCGATTTGTAATAGTTTAATTAGGGTTTACAATTTCCGCATTTTATTTTTCGTTCATTATTTATGTAACTGCCCCAAGGCCCTGTAATAGTTAGGAACTTTATTTTTCCGTAATTTATTTTCCCACATGACAAACTGCTTAGATGAATGGTTAATAGGATTGCATGGAAAGATAACGATTAATTGAACATAGATAACCCTAAATGCGCAAGATTAATGAACAGAATCAAGCACACTTGCACATGCTCACCCCTAGGGTATGTCCCACTTTAGTTGCCTTCGAATACGGTCATAATTCTCGAAACGTGAGAATCCTTAGTGGTTGTCCTTGAGTCTAAGAGATCAATAGTCCCTAGATGACCCTCTCAACTGTTGCCTAGGTTAAAAAGGTGATCTTAGGGCTTTAGGATAGTTACTAAGAGTTTTTACACAGTTGCCTTTAGTGACCATACGTCCCTTTCGATAGTCCCTCAACATCCGACGACTAGGGCTACTTACTCACTAATAGTAGGATAGCACTGTCTAAAGGATAGGAGGAAAAGAACAAACTTTTTCGAGTAGGTAGATAGCTGTTAAGTAATTGCTCAAAACAATTCATTTTTACACCACACTTTCAAACATTTTTCAAACAAAGTTTTCAAAACTCTTTATCACACTCTCGAGGACTGATACGAGAGTTAGCATAAAGCAAACAAAACCTTTCAAAACACACAAAGCACAAACAGTTTTCAAAAATGAGTAAGTACCTAAGAGCCCGTAGATAACTACGGATAGAAAGGGTGCTAACACCTTCCCTTTCCATAATCTACCCCCCTTACTCAAAAAATATCGAAAAAGGTCTTTTTCTGTTCTTTTCACCCTTTCCTTTGTTGGATAAAAGAAAAGTCGGTGGAAACTCTTGCTTACCGCGACATTTGCAAACTAAAAACACAAACCAGTATTAAACAATCAATTCTGCCACCGTATCACATAACTGGCGACTCTGTTGGGGAACTAATAAAGTGGGGTTTAGCTTAGGGTCTAGATCATTTCTAAATTGTTTGCTTGTTCTGATTGCTTTACTTTTAAGGGTATCTATTTGGGTATTATAGATCCTACACCTGGATCCGGGGAAACCTTTTAGGTAAGTAGTAATAGATTGTGGAAACTGTGCGGGGTATACCGACACGGTTGAAGCGATGGCTATGTTGATGCGACACTTTGGTTGGTACCGGTAACCCTTGAGTTAATCAAGGAGAATACGGAGCCCCTGCCTGGTGTCATGAAGCATCAACTAACCTTAGAACCTTTAATTGAACAACTTGGCCATTAGGACGTAGTGAGATGGACGTCTTTGGTGTATTCCCAAGGTCGGCAGATACTCGATGCTACACTCATTAAGACTCGACTCCTGAGTTTTGTTTGGTTGCGAGTCAGTCGCCTATCGAACGAAGCTTGTGGAAAGGTCAGTGATATTGCGATTCCTTAGAACCTGGTTGTTATTATGGGACAGGTTGAACCAATCCAACTTCAAGAGGGTACTGCCTTAAAACCCATGCAAGCCTTAAACTTAAGGTCTTGGTGTGATTTACCTGTTGCTTGCTATATATGTGGTTTATTAGCATAATCATAACATCATAACATGGCATACCATAATAAACATTTCAAGGATTTTCTAGGGCTTATCTTTGTCTTATTTTGTAGGACACGACAACCACTCGCAGGAACACTGTCTAAATCAACCTTATGAAAGTACCTCCTCAACTCAAGGAATTAGCATCAAGGATTCCTGAAAGCTCACCCTTCACTGAAAAACATGGTCGACTTCTCAACTTGGTCACTTCAACCCCTGATGAAGAAATGTTAAAGGTGCTCTTTCAGTTCTTTGACCCGTTGCACCATTGCTTCACTTTTCCTGATTACCAGCTAGTGCCTACTATGGAGAAGTTTTTTCAGTTATTGGGGGTACCTATCCTTAATCAGCTACCATTCAACAATACAGAAAGAGACTCAAAGCCTGAAGAGATTGCTCAAGCTCTATCTTTACAACAGTCTGATGTAGTGGAAAATTTGGAAACCATAGGAGGTGTCCAAGGATTTCTATCTAAGTTCCTATTTTAGAAAGCACACTATTTTTGGGATAGCCTGGATTTACAATATTTTGAAGAAGTGCTGGCCCTTCTCATCTATGCGATGGTACTATTCCCTAACACGGATCAACTAATAGACGTGAATGCGGTTAAGGTTTTTCTGTCGCATAATCCGGTGCCTACCTTGGGGATATTCTACACTCTCTGCATACTCGCACTCTAAAGAGAAGAGGGACCCTTCTGTGTTGCACTCCTCTATTGTCTAGGTGGTTTATTTTGCACCTACCCCAGTCTATTTTGAGAAATGAGCAAGGTATGAGATGGTCTCGTAGGTTGATGTCCCTTACACATTCAAATATTCATTGGTGTTCGCGATCCTCAGAGAATGTTACCATCATTGATCACTGTGGGGAATTCCCTAATGTCCCTCTCTTAGGCATCAGGGGAGGAATCACTTATAACCATTGTTTGGATTTACGACAGTTTGGTTACACTAGAAGGGATGGTCCTCACCACACACTTGTCCAAGGAATCACATTTGACTATGAGAATGATGTTCAGGGTTATCGCAAGAGGTTCATTCGAGCTTGGGTCATGGTAAACCGAGTTAATAGCAAGACACTAGGGCACAAGAATTCCATCCCTCTTGAACCTTACCTCAAATGGGTGTGAGCTCGTGCCCAATGTCTTATGATGCCTTACCCCGCCATTTTACCTGTGATTATGGAACCAATTGTTGAGGAAGACACTCCTTACGCCGTTCTTCATCCTGACATGCCAATTGATCTTGAGGAGTTACAGAGGTCCTGGATCCAACTTAAAGAAGAACGAGATACTTTCGAAACCCAATTCTACGCCAGCGAGAAGAAGATTCTAGAGCTCACCCGGTTACTTCACGAGGAGAGGAGTATAAATGCCTACATTGCACCAAAGAGGATGCGTCTGTGGGAAGCTTGTGTTTTCCTTAGCTTGGATGGCTTTATTTTGCTTTGTTCCTTTATGAGCCCAAAAGGCATTATTGTGATCAATAAAACATTTTAATATAATTAACATTTGTTCTCTTTCTGTTTAAGCAAATTTAAGTCTTAGAAATCCTTGAAAACATTGCATACATATATAATACATATCATTGCATAAATAGGTTTCAAAGCAAGTTTCTCATCCTCTTTGCTGTTTATTTCAGCAATGGCTCTAGAACAAACAGTGAAGGACTTGCAGACTCAGAATGCATAATTTTAACAGATGATTATGGCTCTGGTCAAGGGGCAAGAGGAGTTGAAAGCCCTGATTGTTAAAGACAAGACCAAGAAGCCAAAGAGGACAACTGGTATGGTAAATCTGGGAAGGAGATTCAAAGGACCGCTAAGGCAAGCGGTTGAGCTGACATCTTCATCAAAAGAAGGAGATAACTGTGATCGGTGGGAATAGAACTGACTGTTTAAAGCTGGTTTCGCGAAATGTCGCGGTAAGTAAGAGTCGCCACCGTCTTTTATGTTCTCTAACATGGAAAGGACAAAAGCACAGTAAAATTCCTTCTTTGAGAATGTTTCTCGGTTCGGGAGGTAGATTTATAGAAAGGGAAGGTGTTAGCACCCTTTCTATCCGTGGTTATCCACGGGCTCTTAGGTACTTGCTCTTATGTTTTCAAAATTTGTTTGCTTTTCAAGTGTGTGTGGGTTTTGAAAAAAAGTTCGTTTGAAAAACTTCTAAGTAACTCTTGTATCAGTCCTCAAGAGTGTATGAAGTGTTTTGTTTGAAATTTTTTTGAAAGTGTGGGGTGCGAAAAGTATTTTTGTTTGTTTTGAGAAGAGCAAGTACCCAGGAGAATCTACCTACTCTAAGAAATTAAGCTGTGTAAGAGTCCTTTAGATAGTGCTATCCCACCATTGAGAGGTAGGTAGCACCATCGTTGGAGGTATTCGGGTCAATTTGATTATCGGGACAGTGTGGTCACCGAAGCAACGGTAGGACATCTTAGTGGTAACCCTAATGTCCTAGATCCTTTTTTATCCGAGGTAACCGTTTCGAGGCAACTGGATCTTTAGACAAAAGGGCGACCTCTAAGACACCCTATACTTGATGACCACGTTCGAGGCAACCAGTGAGGCGTACCCTAGGAGTGGCATGTGCTTTGTGTGTTGTTTTTTTCCAGTTAATTGTCTTTGTACATGTTATTTGTGAGCTACAGATTAATTTTATTTACATACATTCTTGCAGGAATTTTTTTAACAGTTAGGGGTGCGGAAAATAAATTGCAGAAATGTAAATTCTAACTATTACAAGGCGCGGGTCTATACATCGCCAAAAAAACAAAACCCGTTTGGAAATAAAGTGCGAGAAATAGTAAATAAAGAGATAAACCTATTTACTATTATATATACGGAAAAAGTTACATAAATAATCAACAATAAGAATAATGCGCGAAAGAATTAAATCGGGAACGTCCTAAGGGTTTTGACCCTTTTTTAAGAAAGAATTGAATTTTTGTCCTTTTTTGTAATTAATGAAATTAAAACTAATAACTAATTAATTAATTAATTAAAAAAAGATATTTTTGTGTTTTTTTGTTCTTAACGAAAATAAAGAGAAAATAAATAGAAATTAAAAAGTTAGTAAAAAAAAAAACTAATTCTAAATTGTTTTTATTTATTGTAAAAAAAAGATTAAAGTTAAACCTAATTAAAAAGAACTAAATTAATTAATGTTAATGTTTATTTACAAAATAAATTAGTAGTGAAATTAGTAAATAAGAATATTAGTTTTTCTTTGATTTTTGGTTATGAAAATAATTATTTAGGTTAATAATAATAATAATAGTAATAATTAATAAAAAGGAATTATAAAAGAAAAGAAAAAAATAAAAGAATGAAAAACAAAACCAAGGGGGTTTGGGCCAGAATTGAGTGTGTGTTTAGAAATCTGGAAGCCCAATATTCATTCAGCCACGTTGACTTCTTGGATCAAGTGCTTGGTGATTGACTGGGAGCATGGTGTGGATCAGTTTATGACCATTGGATTGACGCTTGTGGACACTTGGCGCCTGATTTGTGAGGGGTATGGTAGAACACACTAGAAAGTCTGCATAGGAATATGTTAGGAAAAATTGAAACAATTATTGAGTGGACCTGGGAATCGAACCCAGGTCCTGTAGCCTTTTCCAATAGCATGGCCACCAACTGAGCAGCGCGTTTCATTTGATCTAAGAATAAGAAATGATTAATATATGTAATAAAAAGCAATATTCCTGGAAATAAAAAAAACACGCGCGTTATTTTAAACAGGCCAATCAGATGCAAGCATGTGGTCATCTTCTTCCTCAAAAATTGCAGGTTTTTTACCTGCGGATTTTATCCGCAGGTGGTTTCGTAGGTGGCTTCGAAACTCGTCCCTAGGCCATGAAAATCCATTTCAAAACCATATTTGATCTCGTCTCCACCTCCTGAATCCATCTATGCTCATTACTTGCTATGATTTCACCTGCAAATGAAACGCCTAAAAACAACCCACGTAAACCCTAAGAGCGGATATCACCATATGGGGCTTAAAAATGAAATCAAATATTACAGTTATGTTGGAAATCAAGCAAGCAATATGATTATGTCAATATTTTTGAGAAACAATGCAAGAATAAGGAGTTCATGTTCTATGTACAGGGATGACTTTGGAATAACTTATAGCGCGATATGATGGACCTTAGGACGTGTTTTTGGTCTCTTTAGCTTCAGGGTATGGCAATGAAGGATCTCACGTGCTTAGTTTTGTCTGAAACTGCCTGCAACCTTGCTTTAGATCTCCCATTTTTTTGATAATTTTTTGTTTTGCTCTTGGCCGTTTCTGCACACACTAGGTCGTGAATGAGGCTTGCAAGGCTTGCATATGTAGTCATGAATGAGAATAATTCACCTTTAGGAGCCTTAAACTTGTGCCATTATGTTTTTGGATTTTGTCTTAACCACCATTAAAGGCCTTTCAAAGCTTTGTCCAAATTCAAAATTTCGTGCATAAATGAGCTTGGCACGGTTTTGGTATGTGGAATATGACACATGAAGGCTAATCAAACCACAAGATACCATTTAATTAATTTTTTTTAATTTTATTTGAATTATTATGGATTAAAATGAATTAAATCCATAAAAATTAAATAAAAATGGAAAAATAATTATTTGGTCTTGAAATTGATCATGGGACACGTGGGTGGCATGACAAGGATGAATCAAGTGGAAAAAAGTGGGCCCTTTTGTCAAAAATTGAAGTTTCAAGGGTAGTTGACTTTTACCATTTCACAAAAATTTCCCAACTTCTCCAATGCATATCTTGCTCAATTTTTATCATATGAACATGTTCTTGGACATTTTGGAAAGGTATTGAAGTCCTCTAACCAATACCTTTGGTCCCATGTCATTTGAATTTGCCAATATCAAGTTATGGGCTTTGACTTAAAGTGCCTTTTTGTTGACTTTTGAAAATGACCTATAATGTTGAAATTGATAACTTTTTGTGGGAGCATTTCTTGGACTTGGAATGTGAAGATGAGTTGTAGGAAATGTCATCCCCTTCAAAATGAGCATTGGATGGGATTTTTCTGATGAACCATGAAAAAGTTATGCCTTGGTCAAATTACAGTTGACTTTTCAACTGTCCAAAAATGGAAACTTTTGCATCTTGATGATTTTTGAGCCATTTTTGTGGAATCATGATCAAGACTTGATCAAATGATGATTGTGGCTTCAAAATAAGATGTTGACCAAACATTTTGACTTTTGACTGTCAAATGACCATTTTACCCCTACAGTTGATTGTAGAGCAAATAGGGTTTTTGACTGTGCAATTTGATGCTGTGAGTCTTGCAACTTGACATGGGGATGCTTGACAATGTGTATAGGCATATGTGACTTGATTGAGCCCTTGAAAACCTCAACTTCCTTGCAAGAACCAAAACCCTAATTTGACTGGCTTAGGAGGGTGGTTGACTGTGCAACCCTTGAGAGATCTTGAACCATTTGAGGATGATTCTTGATAAACTTGAAGAATATGGGAGGGCAAATTTTGGGGTACAACAATAACCAAGAGGGTGAGACAAGAGAGGAAGATCCTAGTCCAAGGGAATCTGAAAATGAGACTGATTATAATTAAGAACAGTATCCTCCGGCCGACGAAAAGTACAAACAACTGGAAGAGCGTCTGAGTGCAATGGAGATTCAGAAAGTTCCTGAGCTGGATTTTGAAGAGCTGGGTTTGGTGTCGGGGAATGTCATCCCGCCAAAGTTCAAGGTGCCAGTGTTTGCCAAATACGATGGGGTTTCATGTCCCAAAATTCACCTCCGATCTTATGTGAGGAAGATACAACCTCACATTGCTAACATGGACTTATGGATCCACTTCTTTCAGGATAGTCTATCTGGAACTCAGTTAGATTGGTTCTACCAACTGGAAAGGACCAACATTCATAATTGGGAAGACCTGGCCGCTGCTTTCTATAAGCAGTATTAGTACAACGCAATCCTTGATCCCACCCGTACTCAACTCCAAAGTATGGCTATGGGTTCGAGCGAAGGCTTTTAAGACTATGCTCAGAAGTGGAGGGACTTAGCAGGAAGAGTCCAACCTCCCCTGTATGATAAGGAGCTAGTGGATATGTTTCTGGGTACTCTGTCTGGTCCATTTTTTTAATCACCTGATTGGAAGCTTCTCGGCCGGTTTTATGGAATTAATCTTGATAGGGGAAAGAGTGGAAGCTGGAATTAGGAGTGGTAAGATCCAGAAGGATGAACCCTCCAGTGCAGTAAGGAAGCCATTTGATGGGAAGAAAGAGGTTAGAGTTGTGTTCAATCAAAGGAATCAGAACATAACTGAACACCATCCAACGGTAGGGGCTATTATGATCTCTAAACCAGCACCTGTTTAACAAAGGAACAATCAGCCTAGAGCGGAAAGGCCGGTAAGACAGTATACCCGGATAAACTTGACTCTGTCTCAAGTCTTGCAACATTTACTAAAATCTAATCTGGTAACTTTGAAGGAAGCTCTGAAGAATCCCAACACTGCCTCTCCCTGCTACAATCCAAATGCCCGCTGTGCTTATCATTCAGAAAGTCTAGGTCAAGATACAAACGAGTGATAGGCTTTGAAAAACAAGGTACAAGACCTTCTCGAGGCGAAGGAAATTGAATTTGACGCCCCTGAGATTTCAAATGTTATCACTGCTCCTATGCCCAAGCACGACCGTGGTGTTAATGATATTAAAGATAATGTGTTTGTTACTACTGTTGAAGAGCTTGTTACTCCTCTTATGACCGTTAAGTGGAACTTATTAAAGGCCGGTTTATTTCTGGTCTGTGGCGAAGGTTTCCACTTCTGTTTATCTCTACCGACTGGTTTTCATTTATTGAAGGCAGGTGTTCAGCGCCTGATGGATGATAGAGAGATTTTGTTTGAGAAGACTCCCGTTCCAACCATTCCGTACAAGGATGTTTCAATAATAACCATTTCCACAATCCTCCCAGGGTCTCCACCAAAAGACCCGTCTGGATTACATCTGTTTCGAAGGTTACTCCGCTGATAATTACTATGCTAGGGCCAATCCCATACTCCTCAGACAAAACTGTTCCCTGGAACTATGGGGGTGACGTCTACTACCACGGGGTCAAGCAAGATTGGCTGGCTAATGAAGACCAGGTTTCTAAAAAGGCTGACCCCGACATTGGCAACATTATGGGAACCAACAAAATAACCATAAGTGGAGGAGTGTACTTCCCTGAGATTTCTCCTCCGAAAGCTGTTACTGGTCCTGTGATCATTCCTACTTTTGTTCCTACTGATACTACTACTATAATTCCTGTGATTACCCCTGCTGACACCCCTATCACCGAGTCGACCGAGACTCGGGGCAAAGAAATAAGGATTGAGCCTGTCCAGACGAAGGCGCATTCAGTATCTATCCCAGAGGCTTCCAAGAAGGAGATGGAAGAAATTCTGAAAATTATCAAGAAAAGCGACTACAATATGGTCGAACAGCTGGGGCAGACCCTTTTAAAGATCTCTATGCTAGCCTTATTGTTGTGCTCCGAAGCTCATGCGAAGGCTCTAGTAAAATTTCTTAAAACTTCCCATGTGCCATAGGAAACCTCTGTTAACCAATTTGAAGATTGTGTGGCCAGTTTGACGGCTGATAATGGTTTGGGCTTTTCTAATGCTGATCTGACTCCTAGAGAGAGGAAACACAATGATGCGTTACATGTCTCTGTCGAATGCAAGGGAACTACTTTGGCCCATGTCCTAGTAGATACTGGTTCATCATTGGATGTGCTACCTAAGAACGCTCTGGATAGACTAGACTATGAAGGTTTGACCTTGAAGCCCAACAATATTGTAGTGAAGGCTTTTGATAGTTCAAAAAGAATGGTGCACGGGGAGGTGGACGTCCCTATCAAGGTTAGTTCTAAAACTTTTGACTCTACCTTCTACTTGATGGATATCAGACCATCCTATTCTTGTTTATTGGGTCGCCCTTGGATTCATGGGGCATGAGCCATTACATCCACTCTGTATTAGATGATGAAATACCCGGTCAAAGGGAGAATTGTCACTATACACGGGGAAGAAGAATACATGGCCAGTCACCTAAATTCCTTCAGATATGTAGAAATGGATGGTGAGTTCATCAAGACTCTGTGCCAGAATTTCGAAGAGGTACCTCAGACTATGGCTGCAACTGAAATTGTCACCAATATGCCGAAGATCACCAGACCTCCCTTGAAGATGGCTTCTCTCAAGGATGCAAAAGCGGTTATTGAAGAAGGTGGGTCTACCATCTGGTGCCAACTCCCTGATATTCCATACAAGTCTGATAAATTTGGTTTGGGTTTCTCTTCAGGGGCTCAAAGGGATGTTCGACGCGATCGTGCTGGAAGACCTCCCCTATGCATCAGCAATCATGGAGTCAATGCTCTAGAAGACAACGACGGTGACAATGACATGGATAGCTGGATCTTCCCTACTACCAATGGTGGACCCGATAATTGGACGAAAAAAGAATTTGTACCGATTACATTGTTCAGAAGTAATTGTCTTTCTTGTTTTTTGGATAAGTAATAAACAATATAAACTTTATGACCACGTGTCTTACCCAGGGCACATTGGTTTACTTGTGAGGGTTATCATGTTTCATTTTCATATGGCATTAATAAAGCATTTGATGTTTATGCATACAAATTTTGTGCTCTCTATTTTTCTTTTCTGCTTTTTACCTTGTTTATACAGCTATGCTCTTACACACACTCACGTATCAAACTGCAGATCCATATACACTCTGGATCCCTTTGATAACAATTCTGTTATTGCTAGTTATGACTTTGAAAATCCGATCAACCAAGCCGATGACGAAGGTGAGGAAGATTGTAAGGTACATGGAGAACTTGCTAGGCTGTTACAGCAGGAAGAAAGGGCTATATAGCCTCATGACGAGCCAGTCGAGACAATAAACTTGGGCACAAAGGAAGACAGAAAAGAAGTCAAGGTCGGTGCAAATCCGGGGCTTAATGTCAAATAGCGGTTGATACAAATGTTGCATGATTATGTTGAGATCTTTTCCTGGTTATATGAAGACATGCCAGGACTGGATACGGATATTGTGGTTCACCGTCTACCAACAAAAGAAGATTTCCCTTCGGTAAAGAAGAAGGTATGTCGTATGCGCCCTGAAATGTCAGAGAAGATTAAAGAAGAAGTTATGAAACAGTTCAACACTGGATTCCTAGCTGTCACTTCTTATCACTAATGGGTCGCCAACATAGTCCCGGTGCCTAGAAAGGACGACAAGGTACAGATGTGTGTGGACTACCAAGATTTGAACAGGGCAAGCCCCAAAGATGACTTTCCGCTCCCCCACATTGATGTTCTGGTTGACAACACCGTGCAACACAAGATCTTTTCCTTAATGGATGGTTACTCTGGTTACATTATGATCAAGATGGCACCCGAAGATATGGAGAAGACAAACTTCGTTACGCAATCGGGCACTTTCTGCTACAAAGTGATTTCGTTTGGATTAAAGAATGCTGGGGCTATCTATCAGCAAGCCATGGTAGCCTTGTTTCATGACATGACTCACCATGAGATAGAGGTCTATGTTGATGACATGATAGCCAGGTTTCAAACTGAGGAAGAACACCTTGATCATCTACAAACGTTGTTTGATAGGTCAAAGACGTACAAGCTGAGGTTAAATCCGAACAACTGCACCTTTGGGGTAAGGTCTGGTAAACTTCTGGGTTTCATTGTTAGTGACAAGGGTATTCAGGTGGACCCTGCAAAAGTAAAGGCTATACAAGAGATGCGG
Organism: Vicia faba; assembly: GCA_948472305.1. Classification (NCBI taxonomy): domain Eukaryota; kingdom Viridiplantae; phylum Streptophyta; class Magnoliopsida; order Fabales; family Fabaceae; genus Vicia; species Vicia faba. The sequence continues at coordinate 199,254,662 of OX451739.1, forward strand.
CTCCTCACACTGAGAAGGAGGTCAGAGGCTTTTTGGGACGACTAAATTACATTGCCAATTTCATTTCCCATTTAACTGCTACTTGTGAGCCAATCTTCAAACTCTTGAAGAAAGATCAAGTGGTAAAGTGGAATGATAAATGCCAGACTGCCTTCGAAAGAATCAAGGAATACCTTCAAAAACCACCAATTCTGATTCCTCCAATCGAAGGAAGACCTTTGGTAATGTACTTAACAGTGTTAGATAATTCAATGGGATGTGTGCTGGGGCAGAATGACGAGTCTGGTCGAAAAGAGCATGCAATATACTACCTTAGCAAAAAATTTATTGACTGTGAAACAAGATACTCACTGCTCAAGAAAACTTGTTGCGCTTTGGCATGGGCTGCTCACCGACTAAGGCAGTATATGTTGACCCACACTACTTTGTTGATATCTAAGATGGATCTGATCAATTACATCTTCGAGAAGCCCACTCTCTTCAGAAGAATAGCAAGATGGCAAATGATCTTGATCGAATACGATATCCAATACACGACCCAGAAAGCAATCAAGGGAAGTGTACTAGCTGATCATTTGGCTCATCACGCTATGGATGACTACCAGTCCATGAATTTTGAGTTCCCGGATGAGAATATTATGCTAGTAACTGACTATGAAGAACCTGGACCGGATGAAGGACCTAAAGAAGGATCGTGGTGGACTATTGTTTTTTATGGTGCCTCCAACGCACTCGGCAATGGCATTGGTTCTATAATCATATCTCCCGAAGGCTATCATACTCCTTTCATGGCCAGATTATGTTTCAATTGTACCAACAATATGGCAGAGTATGAAGCATGTATCATGGGTCTCAAAGCTGCTATTGACCTGAGGATCAAGTTCTTTAGCATTTTCGGGGATTCAGCCTTGGTAATAAGTCAAATCAAAGGAGAATGGGATATGAAACACCCAAATATTATCCCTTACAAAGAACATGTGCTGACATTGCTTCCACACTTTGAGGAGGTAGCCTTTGAACATTTTGCACGAGAAGATAATCAGTTAGCGGATGCACTAGCTATTATGTCATCTATGTTCAAGGTCAAGTGGGACAACGAGGCTCCTCAGATCACTATTGAGAGGTTTGATGAACTAGCATACTGCTATGAGATTGACACTAAAGAAGTAGCAGAAAAACCTTGGTTTCATGAAGTGAAAAGGTATCTCGAGGCTCAAGAATATCCCGAGGGGGCATCTGTCAATGATAAGAAGTTTCTGAGAAGGTTTGCCGTAAATTTCTTCCTCAGTAATGGAATCCTCTACAAGCGCAACCATGACTCTACTTTACTTCGGTGCATAGACAAGAGCGAACAGAGAGGATTATGGCAGATTTACACGAAGGTACATTTTGAACCCATTCTAGTGGACATACCATGGCCAAAAAGATCCTATGGGCAGGATACTATTGGTCCACTATGGAAGCAGACTGTTATCAACATTCCCAAACTTGTCACAAATGCCAGATCTATGCTGATAAACTGCGTGTACCTCCGGTTCCCTTGAATGTCTTAACGGCTCCCTGGCCCTTTGCAATGTGGGGCATTGATATGATCGGAGAGATTAGACCTATCGCTTCCAATGGGCATCGCTTCATCCTGGTGGCCATTGATTACTTCACGAAGTGGGTTGAGGCCGCCTCATTTTCTACTATTACCAAGAATGTCGTGGCGCAGTTTATCAAGCATAACCTGATTTGTCGGTATGGTGTGCCAGAGAGAATCATTACTGACAATGGTACAAATATCAACAATACAATGAACACCGAACTCTATAAACAATTCAAGATCCAACGTCATAATTCTTCCCCTTACCGGCCGAAGATGAATGTCACAGTGGAGGATGCTAAAAAGAATATTAATAAAATTGTACAGAAGATGATGGTGACATATAAATATTGGCGTGAGATGTTACCATTTTATCTTCATGGTTATCACACCTCAGCACGAACGTCGACAGGGGAAACACCCTACTCTCTGGTATATGGTATGAAGGTTGTCCTGCCTATTGAGGTCCAAATACCTTCTTTGAGAATCATGAAGGATGCTGGTTTGAAAGAAGACAATTGGATCCAGACTCGACTTGATCAACTGAATCTGATTAATGAGAAAAGGCTTACTACTGTCTATCATGGTCAAATATATCAAAAACGGATGATTAAGGCTTTCAACAAAAAGGTCAAACGTCAAGTATATCAAGTGGGCGATCTAGTGATCAAGCGCATCATACTGCCACAAGGTGATCCCAGGGGCAAATGGACTCCCACGTACGAAGGGCCATTTATGATCAAAAGCATATTTTCTGGTGGAGCCATGATTCTGACCACCATGGATGGTGACGACTCTCCTCACCCTGTTAATGCGGACATAGTGAAAAGATACTACGCATGAATAAAGACCTGCTAGGTTGACTGGCCTAGGCAAAAATAAGGGCGTCCCGACGAACCAAAAGGGTTCAGACAAAAATTAGGGATAAAAACAAAAAATAAGTGTACACTCGGCAAGTCGAAAACTTGCAAAGGCGGCTTAGGAAAAAAAGTGTATCCCGGTGGAATGAAAACCCGAAAGGGTGATCCAGGAAAAAAGTTAGGGATTTCAAGCGTATCACTATTTCCCATTGGATCACCTTGTGGTCAGACTTCAGTATCAACTATCAAGATCAAACGGTACCGATCAATCCAATCAGCTTCGTACAAGTAGCAAAGTGATGAGATGCTCGAAGACATAAGGGCAATAGCAGAATTGAGACTCAATGGGATTATTACACATAGCTGTTTTCTTCTCTTTGTAGACTATTTTTTGTAGTTTTCACTCTCACGACAGTGTTCTCCTACTAGAACGTCAGCCTCTTTGTAAAAAATGTCTGTTATAGGAAAACTTCATAAATCAATACAAATCATTTCTTTAAAAGTACAAAACTATTTGTTTTTCTTTTTCTGTTTTGTTTTGCGAAAATGTCCAATGACTTACTCTTGACATATGCATTTGAACATGATTGTTATTCACAAATATTTGCATAAGAAGCAAAAATACAGTTGCTCATGATTTTAAGGAATAGGGCAAAGTCTAAAAAACCATTTTTATCCCGACAGTTACTCCTTCCAGCAGGTACAGGGGCAAAGACAGTTTTGAGACGAAGTCACCATTACGTATGACCCTGTGACGTCTAAGTTCCCCATAGAGTACAAACAACCGAAGTTTTGATCTCTTCTTCCCCAAGCAAGAATTATCTTCTCCAGCAAAGTTCCTTCTCCAGCTGCAACCTGTATTCCCCAGCCGAGTTTTATAATTTCAAACAGTTATAAAATCTCCCCCAGGTAGAATTTATTTCCCCAACTACGGAAGTTCATTCCCCCAACAGAGTTTATTTCTCTACAATGACAAAATATTCCAATAAAGAATCTCCCTCCATAGATTTTATTCTCAAGCAGAGTCAATCCCCGGCAGAGCATCCTCAAACAGGAAGAGGAAATCCCTGACATATTATATCCTTTCATCATCCCCAGCGAAAACGAAGGATTCAACCTCCTTATACTCTTCAGCAGCAGTCTGGGATTTACTCCCCCAAACTAGGAAACATCACAATAGCGTCCCATATTCATATATTATGGCATACACATACATATCGCATACAACATAATCTCATTAATTTTGAGAACATTGCCAATGCATTTCATCCATCATGACATTGCATATGACTAACTCTTTTCCTTTTTCAGGGAAAATATCAAATCAATAAACACCGTTGGCTACCTATGCAACCTAGTAGTTTTCTCAAAAGCTACAGGATATTTCAGGATCTTCCTCAGAACGACGTTCTCATAAGACCTTCTTTGGTTCAGTCAGATCACCATTAAGATCTGCCTGATTCTTATTCCAGTTGAAGATTGACCCAAGACTTTTGTCTGGTTCAGTTGAATCGATCCTAAGATTCTTCTGATTGTCGTTCCAGTCAAAGTTGATTAAAGACCTTCTCTGGTTCAGTCAGATCGCCACTAAGATCTCCCTGATTCTTATTCTAGTTGAATATTGACCCAAGACTTTTTTCTGGTTCAGTTGAATCGTTCCTAATATTCTTCTGATTTCGGTTCCAGTCAAAGTTGATTAAAGACCTTCTCTGGTTCAGTCAAATCGCCACTAAGATCTCCTTGATTCTTATTCCAGTTGAAGATTGACTCAAGACTTTTGTATGGTTCAATTAAATCGATCCTAAGATTCTTCTGATTGCCGTCCCAGTCAAAGTTGATTAAATACCTTCTCTGGTTCAGTCAAATCGCCACTAAGATCTCCCTGATTCTTATTCCAGTTGAAGATTGACCCAAGAATTTTTTCTGGTTCAGTTGAATCGATCCTAAAATTCTTCTGATTTCTGTTCCAGTCAAAGTTGATTAAATACCTTTTCTAGTTCAGTCAGATCGCCACTAAGATCTCTCTGATTTCTATTCCAGTTGAAGACAACTCAAGACCTTTCTCTAGTTAAGTCGAATTGATTCTAAGATTCTTCTGATTTCTATTCCAGTTAAAGAAACTGCAAATCCCAGAACACGACCAGATAACAGCTTAATCTCATTTCCCCATTAAGTCGCCACGAATACGATCAGATATCAGTCAACCTTATTATCCTCAGCAAGTCACTGTGAAGCCTGGATCCTAACCAAATAGCAGTTCACTTCCGTCTCTTCAATCAAGAGACGACCCCCCAGTAGAGTAACAGACAACTGAAGCTCCTAAACTTTATTTCCCAAGCAGAGACCAACATTTCTCAGTGGATTTCACCTTAATAACAGGCATAGGTTACAAAGGAATATCTCATGAAATCAACACTGTTCCAGATGGCATCTTTAAGCGCATCTCTCATAACTCTCTATCATATTCCCTGGATGGCATCTTTAAGCCCATCTCCAACTATCTCCCGTCACCTTCTCCAAATGGCATCTGTAAGCTTATTCCCGATATTACCTACACAATCAAGTATCGTTTCAGACGAGTGCAAATTTCAGGGCACTCTAGTGTTCAATCATCTTCCACCTTCAGATCACGAAAGGAAAATTAGCCAATCTACATCCTCAAGTTTAAGAAGATTGAACAGGGGAAACTGTTGTACCCCAAAATTTGCCCTCCCATTTTCACTCAAGACATGCCTCTAGAGGTCCTCAATTGCTCAAGGATCACCAAGAAATGACCAGACAAAATCTCCTCCTAAGGCAATGAATCTCAAACTAGGGTTTCAATTTCAAGCAAGATATAGGAGCCTAAAGGATCCCAAATGTTCTCCATTGTCTTAATATGTCCCCAAGATCATCCATGTCAAATTTCATGCCTTGAACAAACAAGTTTGCTCAGTCAACTGCTCAAATGCCTGGAAATCAACAGTACTAGGTCAAAAGTCAACTATGGCCCAAATACAGTCAAACTTCAAGATTTTTGGTCAACATCAAAATTTTGAAGTATTATCCATCATTTGATCAAGGGTTGATCATGATTCCTCAAGGAATGCTCCTAACTCATCAAAAATGGCAAATTAGGGTTTCTATAGGAAAAGTCAACCAAACTTTGACCAAGCATAACTTTCTCATACTTTATCATAAATTTTTCCTCCAAGTCTCATTTTGAATAGAATCCAATTCCCTACAACCCCTCTTCAGCCCTCAAGTGCAAGAAATGCCTCAATCAAAAGATACAAGCTCAGACAATATAGGGCCTTTCAAAAAGTCAACAAAAACACCTTTTGGGTCAAAGCTCCTTACATGAACCTAGAAGATCCAATTGAGGTCAAACTAAAAGGGTTGATTAGAGGACATCATAAGCTCTCTAAAAAGTTAAAGAACACACTCTTAGGGTTAAAAATGAGAGAGATATGCATTACTAAAGTTGACCAATTTTTGGAAATATGCATGAAGCAAATAATGACCGAAGTTGATTTTTTTCCAAATGGGCCCATGTTTTCACGCTTGAAACTTGTTCCTAACATGGCCCACGACCCATGAGCTCACTCATACATTATTTCATTATTTTTTATTATTTGTTTTGATTTTTTATTCATTAAAATCAAAATAAATCAAATAAAATAGTGAAATAATAAAGTAAAATCCAAGATTTGTTTTTATGACCACATAATGAGTCTAAAATCAGCTGGCAAATCAAATATTTCGTGCAAGGGGTGATTGGAATGAAAAGAGCATGATTTGGCCTATTTTAGAAACTTAAAATATCCTTGGCATATCAAATATTTTCTCCATAATTCTTCAAGATTGCATCCAGTTTTGTTAACTTAATGCACTCTCATATATATGGACAACATTTCCAGACCAAAAAGACAAGGGTTGGCCGCATAGAATACACACAAGAAGTTCAAGATTTTTGACAAAAAATGGCAATCGGTTTGACATTTGCAGAAGGATTCAAAGAAACTGGACGTTTGTAATCCATTCCTGGGAACTTTCTGAAGCTAACCACACCATTCTCATGCGTCAAAGCATCCAGAACCATCATCTACATCATCACGGTTTGTTCATGATATTTTAAATTCATTTTTGATCATACGCGCGTTATAAATAAGTTTTGAGTATGCATTCATGTTTGTATGATTATTTAGAATGTGTTTGAATGATTAATTGCTTGTTTTGATGCATATTTGACCACTTGCCATTGTTAGGGTTTTGAGGTTCATTTTAGTGTTTTCGAGTACAAGTGAAATTAGGCCAAAAGAAGAATACCATTGTATTCACGAGATCAAACCCAGTTGATCCATATATTTACATTAAATTTATATTGCCTGTTGTGTGTTTTGGAAATTTGCAGGTCCTTTAGTGATAGTTTTGTCCGTAGGTAAAAGTTTTCGGGCTAAAACGATAGTCACTGAAGAAGACGATGGTGTGGCATCTCAGGATTGAATCATTTGAATTGCGCACGTTTTTGTCTTACATACTAACCCTTTATTAAATATATTATATTCTGTTTGTTTTATATAATGAATTACAAGCTCGCTTAGATGGCAAAGGTGAAGGAATTAAGGTGCGCGCATGTGGGAGGTCAGGGGTTCGACCCCTGCCTCTTGCATATTAATTTTATAACATTCTTCTTTCAGATCCAGTACTCCTGGCCACAACGCGCATACTATATGCCTCATCATCATCACCATCAGATCAATCAACACCAGATCTGACGTTCCAGGATGGCAGCCGCATGATGGATCTTCCAGCTTACTCCATACTGAATCACACGCTGGCTATGGGCTTGCAGTTTCTAGGCCTTGGACAAAGTTTCAGCTTGCAACCCCCAATTTGGGTTCACACCCCCCTCAGGCCTATTTCTCAATTTCTCTATTTTTTTAATTATTATTTAGTTTTTATTTCTTTTGTTTTAAATCTTTTTTTTTTGAAAATCCTAAAATCACAAAATAATCACAAAAAAACCAGGACTTAGTTTTTTTTAATAAATTAATTTTTTGCCATTTAATTAATTTAATTAACTTTAATTTTTTTTAGCAATTAAAATTAATTAGAAGATTAGGTTAAATTTGAAACTTTTTCTTTTATAAAAAAACCCCAAAAGTATTTTCATTGAGCAAATTAGATTTTTTAGGGTTTTAAACTTTTTTCCAGTTTTAATTCTCGCGCGTTATTATTTTGCCGTTCGATTACTTTTTATTATTATTGATGTAACTGCGCCCTGTTTGTAATAGTTTAATTAGGGTTTACAATTTCCGCACTTTATTTTTCGTTCATTATTTATGTAACTGCCCCAAGGCCCTATAATAGTTAGGAACTTTATTTTTCCGCAATTTATTTTCCCGCATGATAAACTGCTTAGATGAATGATTAATAGGATTGCATGGAAAGATAACGATTAATTGAACATAGATAACCCTAAATACGCAAGATAAATAAACAGAATCAAGCACACTTGCACATGCTCACCCCTAGGGTATCTCCCACTTTGGTTGCCTTCGAATACAGTCACAATTCTCGAAACGTGAGAATCCATAGTGGTTGTCCTTGAGTCTAAGAGATCATAGTCCCTCGATGACCCTCTCGACTGTTGCCTCGGTTAAAAAAGTGATCTTAGGGCTTTAGAATAGTTACTAAGAGTGTTTGCCCATTTTCCTTTAGTGATTGTACGTCCCTTTCGATAGTCCCTTAACATCCGATGACTAGGGATACCTACTCACTAATAGTAGGATAGCACTGTCTAAAGGATAGGAGGAAAAGAACAAACTTTTTCGAGTAGGTAGATAGCTGTTAAGTACTTGCTCAAAACAATTCATTTTTACACCACACTTTCAAACACTTTTCAATCAAAGTTTTCAAAACTTTTTATCACACTCTCGAGGTCAGATACGAGAGTTACGATAAAGCAAACAAAACCTTTCAAAACACAAAAAGCACAAACAGTTTTCAAAAATGAGCAAGTACCTAAGAGCCTGTAGATAACTACATATGGAAAGGGTGCTAACACCTTCCCTTTCCATAATCTACCCCCTTACTCAGTGTGATACGATGGGAGAACTGACTTAGTTGTTTTACGTTTTTGATTGCAAATGTTGCGGTTAGCAAGAGTCGCCACCGACTTTTCTTTTATCCAAAAGGAAAGGTGAAAAAGCACAGGAAAGACCTTTGAGATGTTTTCTTGAGTTCGGGGGGTAGATTATGAAAAGGGAAGGTTTTAGCACCCTTTTCATCCATGGTTTTCCATGGGCTCTTAGTTACTTGCTAGATCACATGCTTTTGTTTGAAAATGTGCTTTGTGTAGTTTTTGAAAGTATTTTGTAAAGAGGCCTTTGTTTAGGCAAAATTTGTAATGATTCTCGTTCGTAAGAATGTATACAAAGTGTTGATCTTTTGAAAATGTTTTCAAGTTTGAAAGGTGTTTTTGAAAGTGTAGGTGTTTTTTTTTAAAATAGCAAGGATGTTTTGGTTTTGAAATTGAGCAAGTAACTAGGAACATTTTACCTACTCAAAAGTCTTTCATGTTTATTTCCTCTTTCCTTTGACATGGTTATCTTACCATTGATTTGGTAAGTAACCCTATCTTTGGATGTAAAAGGGACGGGCGTGGGTCATCGTATAACCATGATTAGCAATGTTGCAATATATCTTAGCATTTTTCTTTAGGGACTAAGATCATTTTGAAAAGGCAAAATAGATAGCGCCATCGAGGGACTATGATCTTGTATTTTGCTTGTTTTTGATAAGATACCTCACATGCATAATATGACTATTTTTGTAAGGAAACCAAGTGGATTTACCCTAGGGGTGTTTCCGTGCAAGTGCATTAATTTTCATGCTTGATTTGTCTTTGATTAAGGTTTGTTATTTGTTGGTTTTAGTCTTTCCATACAAAACCCTAATTACTAGCATTTGTATATAAAGCGATAAATTGCAGAAATTAAAATTACTACGCTATTACATCATTTAGGTGAGGGGGTATACAAATTACAAATGGAGAATATTGCAAGAAATTAAATCTAAATAACTATTACAACCATATTGAATTTTTGAATAAATATACAAAACGAACAAATAAAATTCAAGAATGTAAATGTGAAAAGGAATATGATTTTTGTTTGTTTTTTTATGAAAGGGTTGTTGTACCGCAAAATTTCCCCTCTCACTTATCAAGAATTTACTCACAAGATATCATTGACTCAAGACTGCATTATGGTTTGATTAGCTCAAGACACCTCCTTAAGCATTGATGACCAAAATTAGGGTTTGAGTTTGCACAAGGACTTTTGAACTTTCTATTCCACATATGATTTTCATGGATCATTATGGACCCCCAAGATTACTCATGTCAAGTTTCAAGCCTTGGATCATATTTTTGACGGTCAATTGAGCAGTTGACCTAAAAATCAGTTGTATTGGGGAAAAAAGTCAACTATGGCAAATTTATAGTCAAACTTCATAATTTTTTATCTCCATCAACATTTTAAACTCATATGTATCACTTGATCAAGTTTAGACCACAACTCCTCAAGAAATTTGATCAAATCTCCAAAAAGGGCAAAATGGTCAAAATTAGGGTTTTGATTGGGAAAGGGCAATTTCTGATTTTTGACCTAGCAAATGGTCAATTGGTTTAAGACATGATCTCAAGAGTCCAATTGCATAATTTTTACCTAATGACATGGTTCAAAACATTGCAAGACCATTGGATTGACAAATGAATTTTTCATTCAACTGATCAAAAGTCAATTGTATACTGAAAAGTCAAACTTTGACTTTTTGGTCAAATTCAAGTGCCATAGATAAAAATTCATCAAAATATGAAACTTATTCATCAAGAAATCAAAAAGTAAAGATTTCATTTTGAAAAGACAAAATTTCTAAATTTAGAAATTTTTCTAAGTGTTGGAAATTTCATATTTTTTCACAACTTTGAACAAATATTTCACCATGATGCAAGATGATTCAAGAGAAACTTCCAACATGAAAGTTATAGATCTCCATGAATTCTATAACTTTTCTTTACACAACTCCTTCCAAAAGTGCTTGTATCTAAGTTATAATTTTATGAACATAGGGTCATGAAACAAAACACTTTAGTGAAATTTTGCCCTAATTTGGTCAGGATTTTGACCCAACTTCATGGCACTTTCTCATAGAGTTACAAGGGTAATATTCAAAAGCAATTCAAAGATAGGTTGTAAAGCATATTTCAAGCTTTCCAAAATGTCCAAGAACTCCTTGAGATCATTCTTGAGTAGGGAGAATCGAAGAGATGAAGTTAGGGTTTTATCACTTTAATTACAAGTCATTTTAGTGATGAACAAAATTCAAATTCAAACTATGTTGCATAAACACTACTTTACAGGCCACAAACTTGTTAGGAACTTCATAATTAATGGTTTACACAGCTGTTAGAGGCCTCACTTCAAGCATTCAATGCATGGACATGCTTTATATCCATTTTTGGAAGAAAGGTTACATTGTGTGATACGGTGGGAGAACTGACTTGAGGTTTTGCGTTTGTTTTCGCAAATGTTTCGGTTGAGCAAGAGTCGCCACCGACTTTTTATTTTATCCTAAGGAAAGATTAAAAAGCACGGCAAAAACCTTTGAGATGTTTTCTTGGGTTCGGGGAGTAGATTATAGAAAGGGAAGGTATTAGCACCCTTTCTATCCATGGTTATCCACGGGCTCTTAGTTACTTGCTTATATCAACTTGCCTTGATTTTCAATTGTTTGAAATGGTGCTTTGTATGTGGGTTTGAAAATGTTTTGAAAAGAGGCCAATGTGGTGGCAACCTTTGTAATGATCCATGTTTGGATGTATACAAAGGTGTATGTCTTTTGAAAAATTTTTCAATGTTTTTGAAAGTTGTTTTGAAAGTGTTGTGGAGTGTGGTTTTGAAAAGTGGGCAAGTGTGTTTTGCAAGTTGATTCAAGTAACTAAGAGTTTGTCTACCCCTAAATTTACTCAAAAGGTTTTTCCTATGTTTTAACCCTTTTAACAATTTTATTCCACCATTGTATTTGGTGGACAATCTTGTGCTAGGATGTTAACGGGACGGGCGCGGGTCATCGTTTAGACCATGATTGTAATGGTGCCAAGTGTCTTTGGCAACTTTTCCTTTAAGGGACTTGATCATTTTTAGGCAAATTTCGAAAGCGTCATCGAGGGACTATGATCATTTGATATTGTTTTGTTTTGCCAAAGACACCCAACATGCAACATGGCCCATTTCTTGAAGGCAACAAGTGGAGTAACCCTAAGGGGTGCAAGTGTGATTAGTGTTGTCCATTTTCATGCTTTTTTATCTTTGAATTAGGTCAATCTATTTGTTATTTGATTTGCATACAAACCCTAAGTCTATCATGGCATAATTAGAAAGTTTTAAAATGCGGAATTAAAAGTCCTAAATTATTACACAATAATCATAGGAATGGGGGTACAAATGTTCAAATGGGGATGAGACTTAATAGGAGGATAGTGTCCAATATTTACAACCAAATCGAATCAATCGCAAATAAATGTAATCAATGTACAAAAAATAAACAAATGTGTATATGTAAATGTATTTGTGTAAGTGTATGTAATTTATTTACAAGTGAGATAAAAATAATTAAAAAATAATAATTTTGGACATTTTTATATTTAGGGCAAAAACCCTAATTTTGCAAATAAAAGGTATTAATTATTTATTATGTATTATATTAATTATATACAAAAAAAATAAATAAAAAGGAAGTATATTGTAAAAAAGGTATTTTTGAGGCTAAATATTAATAAAAATAAAAAATGTATTATTTTGTATTTTTATCCTAAATATTCTAATAAATATATAAGTATTTATATTATTTACTAAATATATTAAATATGTACAAAAATGAAAATATTTATCATTTATAAAAAAAAGTATAGTTTTTTAGAAAATGTTTTCAGAAAATGCAAATGAAAATAATAACTAAAAGTATATATTTTCACATTATTTCTAAGGTTTTAAATAAAAGCATTATATTTATTTATATGTACAAATGTAAACAAAGCAAATAAATTCAAAATAAAATGCAAAAATGTATGGAAAAATATTTTTAATATTTTTTATGTTTTGTCAAAAAAAATAACAAGTCAGAATAAAAAAGAAAAAGTCAAAAATGATTAAAAAATCACACAATGGGCCAAGGGGGTGTGAAAGTGAAAAGGTGGTGCAAACAGAAAAATGAAACAGGCCCAGCCCAAAAGAACTTTGTCTTCAACCTCCAGACATTTTCAAAACAAAAAACGCGCGTTTTCTTCCTTCCCTGCTATCTTCTGATTCCTTAATTTTCAACAAAAACTCACAACAACAATGTTATAGAGCATCATGTCACGATTCTAAACATATAAAGAAGTTGATCTAACTCTCAGAAATGAGAGAGAATTTCTCTTCCCCCAATTCCTGACCTAACTTTTTTCTAATGTTCAGGTTCCAAATTCTCTTAACACACACAATATAAATGAAAAGTAATGATATGGGTGGATTCAGGGCCATGAGGAGAACATAACTTCTTCACAAACCTAAGCCTAGATATGCTTGGATAGAGAGATAGAAGTTCAAAAACTTACCTGTTCAGCTTGATTCGTGTATGACAATGGAGGTACTTTCAATGCAATGTGAGGACTTGTACAGCTTGCTTGAAGTCCAGGGATGCTTCTCCAATGCTTGGTGTACTTTGAATCTTGCTGTATCAAGCTACAGAAGTCAACCTGCAAGAGAGAAAAGTTAAAATGGCAAACTTGGCTATGGCTGTTACAGTTCCAGTTCAATGCTTGGAATAGTTTGTATGGATGTTATGGAAGGTGTTTGAGGTGGTTTGGATGAAAACGCACGAGGGGAATGAACTGGCCAAGTCAAAATGCAGAAGGTACCCTGTTTTGCCACAAAACTGTGTTTTGATGAATGAAGGGGTTTTAGGGATGGTTTGGTCGTGCTTCAGGTTAGTTTGGGAGTATGAAATGTATTCACAATGTTTGCTTAGGCTTGTCTTGACAGGAATGTGAGTTGTTGTTCAAAATGCAAAGCTTCTTCTCTCTTAAGCCAAAATTGCCAAGTTGGTTTACAAGCTTATGCAGGCCCCCTAAACATGCTGCAAAAGTTTATCTTGATCACTGGGATATGTTTATGAACTTGTGCCCAAAAGATTTGGCCTGTACCTCTTGATTTGTAAACTTGACATAAAGCCATGCTTTACAAGAATGGATAAAGTGCTTTTTCTATTTATGGCTTAATCTTGTATGCAATGGTTAAACACACAAAATAAGGCTTGAACACAAAGGGTTGGCATTAAATTATTGAGTGTGGATGAGATAAAAGGCCTGTAATCTAGCTTGTACAAGTTGATTTAAAAAATGCAAAGTGTATGAACATGACTTGGTCAAGAACAAAAGTGGATTTTGCCCAACTTTGCCTATTCGATTCTCCCTAACCACAAGGGTGTTTGAGAATTTCTTGGACAATTTGGAAAGCTTGGAATGTGTACTACAATCCATCTTTGTAATGTAAGTTGAAATTCCAAGTGGAAGCATGTGAAAAGTGGCCATGAAGTTGTTGGCTGAAGATTTTGATAGTGTTATTTAGAATTCAAAAAGAGCTAGAAGTTCTGATCGAAATGGAATTAAAACACCACGCTTCGAAATTGCAGAAGCAGTGTTTCGAATGAGTGTGTCAAAGCTTGAAGCTTCGAACGGTGATCATGGGAGCGTATCCAAAGGGGTCTCGAAACAGCAGCGAAGCTAGATCTGAGAAGAACGTTCGAAACAGAGAAACACCAAAGCGAGGGATCGAAATAAACCAAACATTTGTACAATAGCACCCATGAATAATTGTTCGATTGTGAGAGTAACCTTAATATCCAAGGAGTCCTAGGATCAATCTAGTCGATCCTGTGAGTTACCAAAGAGATTGAGTAGCGTTAATAAAGATTATTCGATAGTTTGGAAGACTAGCGGTTGTTTACCAGAAATCACTGGAAACAGAAGTTAGGCAAAAATCCTGCCTAGAATAGGTCAAAAGTTTTTCTAAGTTAAGAATGTTTTGCACCCTTGTTCCAAAAATCATAACTTGAGCTACAAGCTTCTTTTGAGGAAACTTTGTGAATCAAAGTTGTAGATTTTGCAATGGACTAAAACTTTCATGTTTTGAGTTTTGTTTGAATCCAAATGTGTCTTGATGAAAAAATGGGACAAAGTTAGGAAAAAATTAGGAATTTTCATAACTTAGAAAAATTCTAAGTTATGAAATTTCTTCATTTCAAACCCTAATTTGTGATTTTTGATTTCTTTATGAACAAGTTTCAAATTTTGACATGTCTTGATGAAAAATGAATCTTGACACTTGATTTTGACCAAAAAGTCAAAGTTTGACTTTTCAGTATACAGTCAAATTTGATCAGTTGATTGGAAAATTCATCTGTCAATCTTGTGCATTTGGGATCTTTTGAACTTGTTGAATGTGTCAAGACCATGTCATTGAGTTCTTGAGTCCATATGTGAGCATGGTTTGCCATTGGCTAGGTCAAACAGTCAAAAATTGCCTTTGTGCAGTCAAGACCCTAAAAATGACCATTTTGCCCTTTTGGTGATCTGATCAAATTTCTTGTGGGATTGTGATCCAAACTTGATCAAATGGTCCATATGAGTTCATAATGTTGATGTGGGTCAAAAATCATGAAGTTTGACTGTCAATTGACCACATTTGACTTTTTCCCCAATACAGCTGATTTCTAGGTCAACTGTCCAATTGACTGGGCAAAGATTGGAATCAAGGCTTGAAACTTGGTATGGATAAACTTGTGAGTCCAACATGAAGCATGAAAGTCATTTTGGTAATTTTAGGTCAAAACATCTTTGTGCAAACACAAACCCTAACTTGGGTCAACAGTGCAAGGAGGGGTCTTGAGCAGAGCAAACCCTAACTTGATCTTAAGCTCCAAGGGTCTTGTGGTGAGGAAATGTTGAGGAAATGGGAGGGCAAATTTTGGGGTACAACACATTGCCATTTTGATAAAGTGACTTTTTGTACAAAAATTGTTCTTGAGCTTTGCACTTGTTCTCTTCTGATCAAACAGGTCCTATAACTCATGAGAAATGTTTCAAACACTTACAATCACCCATCCCATGCTTGTACCTCTCCTTGAAACTTGTTTCCCTCTTTTCTTCAAAATCAAGTAACCTAGCCATAAGCTAGAAACTTGTACTTCTAATGGTCCACAACTCTCAAACAATTTTGTTTATACATACACAAACCATTTTGACAAAAACAAATGAATGCTCAAGCCTTGAAAGAACCTAGAACTCAGAATCACACTTCTCACTTCCATTTTCACACAAACAGACCAAAAACTTGAAACTCATAATCTACTCGCGCGTTTCTTGGCCTTTTGGTTTCTAAAGTTTCTAAACATCATATAGAGTTGATCCCACACCCTGTTATAAAATTGTAACACCATTAACACCATCCTCCATTTCCAAAAACAGAGCTCTGCACATTGACTTCTCCATATCATTTCATCCATCCATTGCTCAAGCTAATCATTGCATTAGCTTCCTGGGACCTCAAGGAAGCTAACCTGATCATCACCATCACTGGAAACAAGCTCAAACTCAAAACACGATTTCCAGTTTTGAGGTAAGTTTTCTTAACTTTGAACTCTTCATACATGCATCATCAATGATTTATTTGTGAACAAAACATGTAGATATCATTGCCCTAAAGCTAACCATGTCCATAGTTTCCATTAATTTTGCTTGAGCTTAGAGAATTTTGAAACTGAAATTTATGAGATTTTTAGGGTTCAGATTAGGGCCATTAAAATTCATGCTTATCTTTGATCTATAGTTTTAGTTCTTTATATTTCTGAAACCGTGAGAAAATTTGCTACAAGTTTCATGTTTACAGTTTTCATTTTTGATGAGAAATGAGCAAGTTACAGTTGGTCTGGCTGGAGGTTGAAGATGAAGTCATCAGGGCATGTTTTGCCTTGTATATTTATTGTTTTGCTTATGTTAACAGATGTATAGCCACCCCAGTGGTAGAAGCGTGCGCATGTAACCTTTGGGACCTGGGTTCGAGCCAGAGTGGTACCCTTTTGGATTTTTTCACATTTCCTTGTTTTCTGATTTTTCTTTTTGCACGCGCTGGGCCTTCTTGGGCCTGTCTATTTTGTTTTTTTTTGCTTACTAACCCCCCATGCAGGCTAATTGCACCCCTGGCCCAGTTTATTTTTATTTTCTTATTTTTATTTCATTTGTTTTCTTAATTTTTTTTTGCTAATATTAAAAATCATACAAAATACAAAAAAAATTAGATTTTCATTTTAACTTAGTTTATTTTATTTTTTTCTCACAAAAAAATGTTTTTATTAACTATACTTTATTTATTTTTTATAAATCATCTTGTAAATTTAATTAAAATTAGGTTAATATTTATTTTTCTTTTACACCTATTAAAATATATTTATTCATATATAGAAAAGGCCAAAAATTATTTTATAATTCTATAAATATTTTTAAGACAAAAATACCAAAAAATACTTTTTCTAAACTTATTTTCTTTTTAATCAATTAACAAATTTAGGGTCTTATTTAAAAAAAATTCTTAATAAATTTAAGTTTGATTAATTATTTTCTTTAATTAATTAGGTTAAAACAAATTCCCTTTTTTTCTCATGAAAACCAAACAAATATCCATTTACTTCACATTTTACATTTTTTGTACATTTATTCACTTTATACTTTGTACTTATTTATTTCCTTGTACATTGATGTCAATTCAATATGGTTGTAATAGACTAACTAGGTTTAAAATTCTTGCAATCCCCATTCAATTTGTACACCCCTCCCCAAAAATGTTGTAATAGCATAGTAACTTTAAATTCCGCAATTTATCGCTTTTATATATAACATGCTAGTAATTAGGGTTTGTATGGAAAGACTAAAACCAATACTTAGAAAATCCTAATTCAAGACAAAAACAAGCATGAAAACAATACATTCCCACACAAGTACCCCTAGGGTTATTCCACTTGGTTGCCTTATACAAAATGGCCATATTACGCATGTAAGGTATCTTAGCAAAAACAAATCAAATACAAGATCATAGTCCCTCGATGACGCTATCTAAGTTTCCTTTCAAATGATCTTAGTCCCTCAAAAAGAATTCTAAGATACCTTGCAACATTGCTAATCATGGTTATACGATGACCCACGCCTGTCCCGTTTACATCCAAAGATATGGTTATTTACTAAATCAATGGTAAGATAACACTGTCAAAGAAAAAGGAAAATGAACAAGAAAGACTTTTGAGTAGGTAGAATTCTCCTAATTACTTGCTCAATTTCAAAACAAAACATCCTTGCTATTTTCAAAACAAACACCTACACTTTTAAAACATCTTACAAAACTTGAAAACATTTTCAAAAAGATCAAACATCTTTGTATACATTCTTACAAACAAGAATCATTACAAAGATTGCCTAAACAATGGCCTCTTTACAAAATACTTTCAAAAACCACACCAAGCACAATTTCAAACAAAAAGCAAGTGATCTAGCAAGTAACTAAGAGCCCATGGAAAACCGTGGATGAAAAGGGTGCTAATACCTTCCCTTTTCATAATCTACCCCCCGAACTCAAGAAATAATCTCAAAGGTTTTTCCTGTGCTTTATCACCTTTCCTTTTGGATAAAAGAAAAGTCGGTGGTGACTCTTGTTAACCGCAACATTTGCGATCAAACATAAAACCTTCAAGTCAGTTCTCTCACCGTATCACATGGGTCTTTAACCTAATTAACTAAAATAAAATAATTAATTTAAAAAATGAAAATTAAGGTTAAGTTAGTAAAAGTAATTAATTTAAAGAAAAGTATTTTTTAGGGTCTTTCGTGAACTTAATTAAACTAATAAACAAAAATAATTAAATAAAAGATCCTAAGTTCTAAATTGATTCTAATTTACAAAATGATATAAGTAAAAAAAGTGAATTTAATTATTAAAGAAAATATTTTTGTTCTTTTAGTTTTTTTTATAAAGAAAAATAAAATGTATAATTATTTTTTAACCTCCAGCCAGAAGTCCTGCAACTTGTTCATTTCTCAACCATTTGCAAAAATGTAAGCATGAAAATTGCTCCATTTTTCCATACGAATCCAACCATATAAATATTATGAACTATAAATCAAAGATGAATGAGAATTTTTGAAAGTACCAAATTCTGACCTAATTATTTTCAGAGATTCAATCCTAAAATTCTCCTAGCTCAATCAATATAAATGAAATCTATGGACATGTACAACTTCAGGGCAATGAGGTCTACATTTTTTCTTTACAAATGCAAGCCTAAAAATGCCTAAGTAATGAGATAGAAGTTCAAGAAAAATACCTTAAAATTGGAAATCGTGAAATGAAAATGAGCTTGATTCAAGGTGCTGCAATGATTAGGTTAGCTTCCTCAAGTTCCCATAAAGCTAATGCAATGGTTTGCTTGAGCAATGGATAGCTGGAATGGCTTGGAGAAGTCAATGTGCAATGCTATGTTTTTGGTTATGGAGGATATGGTAAATGATGTTACTGTAATGAAACAGTGACAGGGATAGGTTACACTTGATGTAAGGAAGCTTTAGAAATTAAAAGGCCAAGAAACGCATGAGGGAAAAATGAGTTTCGTGTTCAAGGTCAGAAACTGTGCAACAATGGAGTTTTTGGGAAATTTCTGATTTGAGAGAGTTTTGGTGTGTTTCAGGATGCTTAAGCTCGTGTTCTAGCTCACAAATAGTGCCTCTATTTATAAACAATAAGTATGGAGGCTTGTATCTGATCAGAATTCAAAATCACATGTTTAAGCTCAACATGTGATTTTTTGAGAAATCAAGTTTCAATGCTTTGTGTACTGGCTAAGATAGAGTGGTTATACTTTAAACACACTTGATTCTAACTTTGTAGATGGAGTGTGATTAGAGGGAACAAGTTAGAGGCTCAAGAATTGACTTTGCACATAAAGCTTGCTTTTCTAAAATGGAAGTGTTCACTTTGTGCCATTAATGGAAATGTGGATTGGATAAAGCTTAAACCACTTTGATTAATGCTCAAAAGTTTGTGTAATATATTAATGATGGATAGATACACAAGTTAGAAGGCCTACAAAGCAAGATTATGCAGCCTAATATTGAAATTGCGTTTTTGTTCATCATGAAAATGACCTATAATTTTAGTTTGAAACCCTAACTTCCTCTCTTCGATTATCCTTGCTCAATAATGATATCAAGGAGTTCTTGGAAATTTTAGAATGCTTGTAATGTTATCTACAACCCCTATTTGAATCACTTTTGAAGATTCCCCTTAGAACTATATGAAAAAGTTCCATGAAGTTAGGTCAAAATCCTGCCTAAACTAGGGCAAAATTTCACCAAGTGTTTAATTTCAAGATCATGACTTCATGGATTAATAACTTGAGATCCAAGCATTTTCAGGAGAAGTTGTGTAAATAAATGTTGTAGATATCATGGAGATCTACAACTTTCATGTTGAAAGTTTCTTTTGAATCATCTTACATCATGGTGAAAATTTGGCTCAAAGTTGTGAAAAAACATGAAGTTTTCAACACTTAGAAAAATTTCTAAGTTTGAAAACTTTGACTTTTCAAAATGAAATCTTGACTTTTTGATTTCTTGATAAATAAGTTTCATATTTTGACATTTTATGATGAATTGTGATCTTTGACACTAGATTTTGACCAAAAAGTTAATGTTTGACTTTTCAGTATACAGTTGACTGAAAATCCACTATCAATCCAATTGATCTTAAGCAATGTTTTGAGTCATACCATTAGGTAAAAATGCTGCAATTGAACTCTTGAGATCATGCTTCAAACCAGTTGACCATTTGCTATGTCAAAAATCAGAAATTACCCCTTCTCAGTCAAAACCCTAATTTTGACCATTTTGCCCTTTTGATGATTTGATCAAATTTCTTGAAGAATTGTGTTCCAAACTTTATCAAATGATACATATGAGTTTATAATGTTGATGTGGATAAAAAATTATGAAGTTTTACTGTAAATTGGCCACAATTGACTTTTTCCCCGATACAACTGATTTTTAGGTCAACTGCTCAATTTACTGAGCAAAAAATGTGATTCAAGGCTTGAAACTTGAGTTGAGTAATATTGGGGGTCCATAATGATCATTTAAAGTCATATGAGGCATTGAAAGTTCCATTATCCTTGTGCAATATAAAACCCTAATTTTAGTCATCAATGCTTAAGGTGGTGTCTTGAGCTAATCAATCCTTGTGCAGTCATGAGCCAAGAGAGATCTTTGTGAGAAAATATTTGATAAGTGAGAGGGCAAATTTTGGGGTACAACAGCTGCCCCTGTTCAATCTTCTTAAACCTGAAGATTTAGATTGGTGGATTCGCCATTCGTGACTTGAAGATGGAAGAGGATTGGACATTAGAGTGCCCAGAAATTTGCACTCAAGGATATGATGGTTGATGGTGTAGGGAATGGGCTTAAAGATGCCATTTAGAGAGGTGATGGAAAGTTGTTGGAGATGGGATGAAAGCTGAAACTGAATGAGTATCAAAATGGCGTCCGTATTTGGAGCGCATCTGAACTATATCTGAAAGTTGAATCTGAATCAGAATGGAATCCGTGTCTGGAGCGTATCTGAACTGTATCTGAAAGCTGAATTTGAATGAGTATCAGAATGGCGTCCGTGTCTGGATCGTATCTGAAAGCGGAATCTGAATGAGTATCAAAATGGAATCCGTGTCTAGAGCGTATCTGAACTGTATCTGAAAGTTGAATCTGAATGAGTATCAGAATAGCGTCTGTGTTTGGAGCGTATTTGAACTGTATCTGAAAGCTAGATCTGAATGAGTATCAGAATGGCATCTGTGTTTGGAGCATATCTGAACTGTATCTGAAAGTGGAATCTGAATGAGTATCAGAATGACGTCCGTGTCTGAAGCGTATCTGAACTGCATCTGAAGGTTGTGTATGAGAAGAAGCCCGTGTAGGATTGCTTCAGTTGGTCGTGTAGGTAATTGTCCTGGCTTGTTGCCGGTATCAATCTCTTCCCTTTTGCAAATTGTTGATGATAGCCATCTGTTGAATGATCTTCTCTGAAGAGATGAAAGATTAGTTGTATGCAATGTCATGATGTATGAAATGCATGATGCAATGATGTTCTAACAAATGGATGCAATTATGTTGTATGCATTCGTGTCATAGATGTTTATGATGTATGGATGCGATGTATGCGTATGTGAGCTATGCTGCTGTAATACTGTTGGATTAGGGAAAACAAATCCCTGAATGCTGTTAAGGACGTGGAGTGTAAGTCTTCATGTTTTAAAGTGCTGATGAGCATCTATTCATTAGAGAAATAAACTCTGTTGTAATGGAAACACCATGTATTACTTGTGAAATTCTGTTGGGGAATCCTGAGAAATTAGGCGACTTTTATTGGTGAGTGATAAACTGGAAGTTTTGTTCCGCCGGGGATGTGAGAGAGCTTGATGTCAATAAGCTGCACACTGTGGGGGATTTTTATAGAATAGTCTAAAAATATTATCCTATTTCTTAAAGTCGTTAGTGATTGTCTTCTAGTTTTTGCTCATTTGTAAACAGTAGCTACGTTCAAATGCATATGTTCAAAAATAAATCATTGGACGTTTTTGTAAACCAAAACACAGAAATAAAGAAAAACAAATAGTTTTGCACTTTCAAAGGAAATCTTTGTATTAACTTGAATAAGTATTTTATACAATGAGGCGAACATCCTAGTAAGAGAATGTCATCGTAAAAAAATGGAAATTTGATACAAAGAAAAGATAGCTATGTGCAATAATCCCATGGGGTTCCCATTCTGCTATAGCCTTCGTGTCTCTGAGCATCTTGTCCACTTGCTGCCTTGTCCGAAGTTGATTGGATTGATTAGACCCGTTGAGTCAGTCATTCGATGCTAAAGGTTGTTTCTAAGGTGATCAACGGGACATAGTCATATGCTTTAATTCCCTAACTTTTACCTGGACCGCCCTTTCGGGTTTTCAGTCCACCAGAATACTCTTTTTTGCCCAAGTCGCCCTTTCGGGTTTTCAACTTGACGGGTGTATAGATTTTTTTGTTTTATCCCTAATTTTTGCCCGAACCTTTTGGTTCACCGGGATGCCTTTGTTTTTCTTAGGTGTGTCAACCTAGCAGGTCTCTTATGTGTAGTATCTTTTGACTATGTCTGCATTCACAGGGTGCGGCAGGTCGTCGCCATCCATAGTGGTTAATATCATTGCTCCACCAGAGAATATGCTTTTGATTATAAACGGTCCTTCATATGTAGGAGTCCATTTTCCCCTAGGATCACCTTGCGGCAGTATGATGCGCTTGATCACCAGATCCCCGACTTGATACACTTGGCGTCTGACCTTTTTGTTGAAAGCCTTGATCATCCGTTTTTGATACATTTGACCATGACAGACAGCAGTAAGCCTTTTCTCATCAATCAAGTTTAGTTGATCAAGTCGAGTTTGGATCCAATCGTCTTCATTCAATCCTGCATCCTTCATGATTCTCAGAGAAGGGATCTGGACCTCAATAGGCAAGACAACTTCCATATCGTATACCAGAGAGTAAGGTGTTGCCCTGGTGGATGTGCGCGCCGTGGTACAGTAACCGTGGAGAGCGAATGGTAACATCTCATGCCATTCCTTGTAGGTTACTGTCATTTTTTGTATGATCTTTTTAATGTTCTTATTTGCGGCTTCGACAACACCATTCATCTTTGGCCGGTAAGGGGAAGAATTATGGTGCTGGGTTTTAAATTACGCGCACAGTGTGGTGATCATAGTATTGCTGAGATTCGTACCATTGTCTGTGATGATCCTTTCTGGGATACCATACCGACAAATGAGATTATGTTTAATGAACCGGGCGACAACATTCTTGGTAACGGAAGCGAAAGAAGCTGCCTCAACCCACCTCGTGAAATAGTCAATGGCCACCAAGATGAAACGGTGTCCATTAGAGGCTGTGGTCTTGATTTCTCCAATCATATCAATGCCCCACGTCGCAAATGGTCAGGGAGAAGTCAGGACATTCAGAGGAACTTGAGGTACATGCACTTTGTCAGCATAGATCTGGCATTTTTGGTAGGTTCAAGAATGCTGGTAACAATCTGCATCCATGGTAGACCAGTAATACCCTACCCGCAGGATCTTCTTTTCCATCGTATGCCCACTAGAATGGGTTCCAAAAGTTCTCTCATGTAGATCAACCATAATCCTTTCTGCCTCAACCTTGTCTACGCAACGAAGCAGTACAGAGTCATGGTTACGTTTGTAGAGGATGCCATTACTGGTGAAGAATTTAGCAGAGAATCTTCTCATGAACTTCTTATCTTTGACTGAAGCTCCTTTCAGATACTCTTGAGCCTCAAGATACCTTTTGACTTCATGGAACCAAGGCTGGTCCACTACTTCTTTAGTATTGATCTCATGACAATAAGCTGGTTCATCCATCCGTTCAATGGTGATCTGCGGAGCCTCGTTATCCCATTTGAGTTTAAACATGGATGACATTATGTCTAGCGCATCCGCTAGTTGATTTTTTTCTCACGGGAAATGCTCGAAGGTAATCTTCTCAAAATGTGGGATTAATGTCAACACATGTTCTTTGTAGGGGATAAGGTTAGGGTGCTTCGTGTCCCACTCTCCTTTGATCTGACTGATGACCAAAGCTGAATCTCTGAATACACTTAAGGATTTGATCCCCAAATCTATGGCAGCTTTGAGACCAAAAATGCATGCCTCGTACTCCGCCATGTTATTTGTACAGTTGAAACAGAGTCTTGCAGTAAAAGGAGTATTACATCCTTACGGAGATATGAGTACAACACCGATTCCATTGCCGAGTGCGTTAGACGCCCCATCAAAAACCAGGGTCCATCGGGATCCTTGTTCAGGTCCATCATATGGTCTGAATTCTTCGCAGTTGTTTACCATCATGATGTTTTCATCTAGGAATTCGAACTTCATGGACTGGTAGTTATCCACAGCTTGATGAGCAAGGTGATCGTCTAGAACACTGCCCTTTATTGCTTTCTGGGTAGTATACTGAATGTCATATTCCATCAGGATCATATGCCATCTCGCTATTCTCCCAGAGAGGGAAGGTTTCTCGAATATTACTTTATTGGATCCATCTTGGATATCAATAAGGTAGTATAGGTCAGCATATACTGTCTTAGCCGGCAAGCAGCCCATGTCAGAGCACAACAAGTTTTCTCGAGCAATGAATATCTTGTTTCACAGTCGGTAAACTTTTTGCTCAGGTAGTAAATAACATGCTCTTTTCGACCAGACTCGTCATGCTGCCCCAGCATACACCCCATTGAATTTTCCAAAACAGTTAGATACATAATCAAGGGTCTTCCCTCGACTGGTGGCATCAAAACGGGAGGCTCTTATAGGTACTCTTTGATTTTGTCGAGTGCAGTTTGGCACTCATCATTCCATTTGACTACTTGATCTTTATTCAGTAATTTGAAGATTGGTTCACAAGTAGCGGTCAAGTGAGAAATGAATCGGACAATGTAGTTTAGTCGTCCTAAGAATGCTCTGACTTCCTTCTTAGTACGAGGAGCAGGAATTTCTTGTATTGCTTTCACCTTGGCGGGATCAACTTTGATACCTTTACCGCTGACGACAAAGCCTAGGAGTTTACCGACCTCACCCCAAATGTGCATTTATTCGGGTTCAACCTCAGCTTGTATTTCTTTAGTCTCTCAAAAAGTTTCTGCAAATGGTCAAGATGTTCCTCTTCAGTTTGAGATCTGGCTATCATGTCGTCCATATAGACCTCTATTTCCTGATGTATCATGTCGTGAAATAAAGCTACCATGGCACGTTGATAGGTTGCCCCAGCATTCTTCAACCCTAATGGCATAAGCTTGTAACAAAATGTGCCCTAATGTGTGATAAAGGTCGTTTTCTCCATGTCCTCAGGCGCCATTTTGATTTGGTTGTAGCCTCAGAAACCATCCATGAAGGAAAACACCTTATGTTGTGTTGTATTGTCAACTAGAATATCGATGTGGGGAAGTGGGAAATCATCCTTAGGGCTTGCCCTATTCAAATCTCTGTAGTCTACACACATTCGTACCTTACCATCCTTTTTAGGCACGAGAACAACATTGGCGACCCATTGTGGATAGGAGGTAACGGCTAAGAATCTGACATTGAATTGTTTCATGACTTCGGCCTTGATCTTCTAAGACATGTCTGTTCGCATGCGACAAACTTTCTATTTTACCGGAGGGAAATCTTCTTTTGTTGGTAGACGATGTACCACGATATCAGCATCAAGTCCTGGCATTTCTTCGTACGACCAGGCAAAGAACTTAACATAATCATGTAGCAACTGAGTCAGACGCTTCTTGACACTAGGTTCCAAATTGGCACTGACCTTGACTTCTTTCTTGTCCTCTTCGGTACCTAGGTTAACTGTGTCCACTGGTTCTTCGTGGGGCTGAATGGTCCTCTCTTCTTATTGTAGTAACCTGGCTAGTTCCCCTGGCACTTCACAATCTTCCTCACCTTCATCTTCGGCTTGGTAAATTAGGTTTTCAGAGTCATAATAGGCCATAGCAGAATTGTTACCCATGGGATCCTGAGTGGATGTAGACCTTCATTTCGAACGTGAGTGTGTGTAAGAGTATAGCTATCTTTGAAAGAAATAAAAATGTAAAAAAGAAAGACAAATATCACAAAGTTTGTATGCAAAAACGTCCATAATTCATTGATGACATATGAAAATGAGGTAACAACCCTTACAAATGTAACGTTGTGCCTCGGGTAAGACACAAGGTTTTAAAAGTATGAATTGTTTAATTATTACAGGTCCGACAAAAATTTAAAGACAAGTACTGTTGGATAAAAGTAATTGGGACAAATTCTTTAGCTTCCCAGTTGCCGAGTCCTCCATTGACAGTTGGGAAAATCCATTCCTCCAGGTCGTAGCTGTCCTCATCATCTTCCACAGGGTTGACTCTGTGATTGCTGATCTTCAAGGGTGGTCCCTCGGCACGAGCACGACGTACAGCTTTCTGGGCTCCTGAAGTGAAACCCAAACCGAATTTGTCAAATTTGTATGGGAAATATGGGAATTGGCCCCAAATAGTGCACCCATCTTCTTTGATCACTGCCTTGGCATCTTTCAGAGAAGACATCTTTAGCGGAGGTCTTGTAATCTTCGGGATTTGGGAAACAACCTTGGTTACTGCCACGGTTGGTGGGACTTCCTCGAAATGCTGAAACAGAGTTTCAATGAATTTACCATCCAATTCCACGTATTTGAAGGAGTTTAAGTGACTGAGCATATATTCCTCTTCTTCATGGACAATAATGATTTCCCCTTGGTTGAGTATTTCAGCATTTGATGTAATGTAGAGGTGATGGCACCAGTTTTTTGAATCTATGGTCGGCCCAATAAGCAGGAATAGGAAGGACGAGTATCTATCACGTAAAAAGTTGAATCAAAGGTTTGAGTTCCAACTTTTATAGGGATGTCCACCTCCCCATGCACCACTCTTTTTGAACCGTCGAAGGCCCTTACCACTATGTTGCTGGGTTTTAAGGTCAAACCTTCATAGTCGAGTATATCAAGATCCTTCTTAGGCATCACATTCAAAGACGAACCGGTATCAACCAAAACATGGACCAAAGTTGTGCCCCGACATTCGACAGAGACATGCAATGCCTCATTGTGCTTCCTCCCTCTAGGTGTCAAGTCAGCATCAGAAAAACCTAAACCATTGTCAGTGGTTAAACTGGCCACGCAGTCTTGGAACTGATCAGCAAAGGTTTCTTGTGGTACATGGGCAGTTTTAAGAAATTTCACCAAGGCCTTCGCATAAGCCTCGGAGCACAATAATAAATCCAGCATGGAAATCTTTGACGGAGTCTGCCCTAGCTGTTCAACTACGCTGTACTCGCTTCTCTTTATAATTTTCATAATTTCTTCCATCTCTTTTTGGGAGGCCTCAGGGATAGATAATGTTTGCACCTTTATCTAGACAGGCTCAACCAGAATGCCTTTGCCCCGAGTCTCGGTCGATTCAGAGGTAGGAGTGTCAGCAGGGGTAACCATAGGGATTGTAGTAGTAGTAGTGTCAACAGGAACAGGAACAAGGATGATCACAGGACCGGTAACAGTCTTCGGAGGAGCAATCTCTAGAGATAAAATTCTCCCACTTCGGGTTATCTTGCTGGTTCCCACAATATTACTAATGTCGGGGTCAGTCTTCTCAAGAATTGAGTCTTCATCAGCCAGCCAATCTTGCTTGACACCGTGATAGTAGACGTCGCCCCCATAGTTCCATGGGACAGTTTTATCTGATGAGTACGGGATTGGACCTGGCATAGTATTTATTAGTGGAGCTACTTTAGGAACATATGTAATCCTAACAGGTCTTTTGATGGAGACCCTGGAAGGATTGGCGGAAATTGTTACTATTGAAACATCTTTGTAAGAAACGGTTGGAACGAGAGTCTTTTCAAACAAAATCTCTTTGTTATCCATTAGGCATTGGACACCTGCTTTCATTAAATGACAACTAGTTGGTAGGGATAAACAAAATTGGCAGCCTTCATCACAACCCAGAAATAAACTGGCCTTCAATAGGTTCTTCTTGACGGTCAGGAGAGGAGTAACAAGTTCTTCAACAGTAGTAACAAACATATCATCTTCAACAACGTTAACACCACAGCCATGCTTGGGCATAGGAGCGGTGATAACATTTGGGATCTCAAGAGCATCAAACTCAATTTATTTTTCTTCAAGAAGGTCTTGCACCTTGTTTTTCAAAGCCCAATAGTTGTTGGTATCATGGCATGGGCTTTCTGAATGGTAAGCACAACGAGCATTAGGATGGTAGTGAGGAGAGGTTGTGTTAGGATTCTTCGGGGCTTCCTTCAAAGTTACCAGATTAGATCTCAACAAATGCGGCAGGACTTGAGATATTGTCATATTAATCTGGGTAAATTGTCTTAATGGTCTTTCTGTTCTAGGATGATCATTCCTTTGTTGAGTAGGTGCAGGCTTAGGGATCATGACAGCCCCTACCATTGGTCGGCGTTCAGCTCTATCTTGATTTCTTTGAGGATACACAACACCAACTTCTTTCTTCCCAATAAAAGGTTTTCTTACAGCGGCGGAGGATGCATATTTTTGGATCTTCCCACTTTTAATCCCAGTTTCCACTCTTTCTCTGGTCAAGATCAACTCAGTGAAGCCTGTTGAAGAGCTTCCAATTAGATGATTAAAGAAAGGACCGGACAAGGTACTCAGAGACATGTCTACTAGCTCTCTTTCGGACAGGGGAGGCTGAACTCTTCCTGCTAAGTCCCTCCATTTCTGAGCGTAGTATTGGAAACCTCCACTTGAAACCATATCCATACTCTGGAGTTGAGTACGGGTAAGAGAAAGGTTTGCGTTGTACTGATACTGTTTATAAAAAGCAGCGGCA
Organism: Vicia faba; assembly: GCA_948472305.1. Lineage (NCBI taxonomy): Eukaryota > Viridiplantae > Streptophyta > Magnoliopsida > Fabales > Fabaceae > Vicia > Vicia faba. The sequence goes on from OX451739.1 coordinate 199,283,701, forward strand.
AGGTCTTCCTAATTATGAATATTGGCCCTTTCCAGTTGATAGAACCAATCAAGCTGAGTTCCGGATAGACTGTCTTGAAAGAAGTGTACCCACAAATCTCTGTCAATAGTGTGAGGCTGTATCTTCCTCACATATGATCAGAGATACATCTTGGGACACAAAACCCCATCGTACTTAGAAAATACTGGTGCTTTGAATTTTGGTGGAATAACAATCCCAAACACCAAACCTAGCTCTTCAAAGTCTAGCCCAGACACTTTCTGAATTTCCATTGCACTTAGACGTTCTTCCAGATGTTTGTATTTGTCGTCGGCCAGGGGATACTGCTCTTCAGAGTAATCCTCTTCTTCCTCTTCGGATTCTGGTTGGGCAACCGCTTCTCTGCCTTTCCCTTCTTGATTATCTTTTTTAGAAGATGATGTTGCAAAGTCTAGGGTCCTTCTGGCTTGTCCTTGGAACCTTCTTCCCATATTCATAACTCCGGTCTTTTTCTTTTCTTTCTTCTTCTTTTCTTCAACCAGCAAAGTTTTCAAATCCTCTTGTCCTTTGGCTAGAGTCAAGAACATCTGTTGAAACTGAGCATTCTGCACCTAGAGGTCTTTTACTGTCTGCTCGAGATCCATCTTACTGAAATAAACAGTAGAAAGATGAGGAGACTTGTTGTAAGAAACCTGCTTATGTTATGATGAATGATAAATGCATATGCAATAATTTCAAGGAAATTAGAGATTTAAATTTTCTTTAGACCAAAAAGGAACACATGTTATATTAATAAATTAAAGTTTAAGTACATCATGCCTCTTTGGGCTTACAAAGAAAATACAAAAAACTCTAAGATAAAAAAGTTGTGCGCATCCTCTTTGGCGCGATGTAGGCGTTCAGACTCCACTCCTCATGAAGTTGCTTGGTGAGTTCTAAAACCTTCTTCTCATTGACGTAGAATTGGGCCTCAAAAGTGTCTCGCTCCCCTTTAAGATGTATCCAATCTCTTTGCAAGTATTCAAGAGAGGTGGGCATGTCAGGATGCAGGATAGTGTACGAGACATCTCCTTCCACAATAAGATCTATAATAACTGGGAGAATAGAGGGATAAGGCATCATAAGACTTTGAGAACAAGCTCGTACCCATTTGAGATAAGGCTCAAGAGGGATGGAATTCTTGTTCCCCAGTGTCTTGCTGTCAACTCTATGTACCATGCCCCAAGCTCTCATGAACCTTTTGTTGTAATCCTGAGCATCATTCTCATAGTCGAAGATGATTCCTTGAATAAGTGCATCATGAGGACCATCCCTTCTTGCGTATCCAAACTGTCGTAGTTCCATACAAGGATTGTAAGTGATTCCTCCCCTAATGCCTAAGAGAGGGACATTAGGGAATTCATCACAGCGATCGATAATGGTAACATTCTCTGAGGACTGGGGACACCAATGAATGCCTGAATGTGTAAGAGTCATCAGCCTTTGAGACCATCTCAAACCTTGTTCATTCTTCGAGACGGATCGGGTTAGGTGCTAAATAAACCACCTAGCCAAAAGAGGTGTGCATCATAGAAGGGTTTCTCTTCTCTTTATAGTGCGAGTATGCAACGAATGTAGGATATCTCCAAGAAGAGTAGGTACTGGGTTACGTGACGGGAAAATATTAACCGCATTCACGTTAATGAGCTGGTCCGAATTAGGAAACAATACCAAACCATAGACGAGAAGGGCTAACACCTCTTCAAAAGCTTGTAAATCCAAGGTACCCAGAAATGGTGAGCTTTCTCAAACAAGAACTTAGACAAAAAACCTTTGACACCTCTCCTGATTTGCCAATTTGCCACTACGTCAGACCGTTGTAAGGGTAAAGCTTTGGCAATATCTCCAGGTTTAGGGTCTTTTTCCATACCATTAAAGGTACCTCATTAAGGATAGGCACCCCTAACAGCAGAGAAAACTCCTCCATAGTAGGCACTAACTGGTAATCCGGGAAAGTGAAACAGTGAAGGAGAGGGTCAAAGAACTGAAAGAGCACTTTTAACATTTCTTCATCAGGGTTTGAAGTGACTAAGTTGAGAAGTCTACCATGTCTTTCTGTGAATGGAGAGCTTTCGGGAACCCTAAATGCCAATTCTTTAAGCTGAGGAGGTACTTTTACCAGACTGATTTGGATAGTGAATTTGCGGGCGAGCGCCATGTCCTACAAAACAAGACAAAAATAAACCCTAAGAATCCTTGAAATGGTTAGTATGACATGCTATGTTATGATGTTATGACTATGCTCAGATATAGAAGATAAACACAAGCAAATCACACAAAGACCTTAGGTTTAAGGCTTGCATGGGTTTTAAGGTGATACCCTCTTGAAGTTGGATTGGTTCAACCTGTCCTAAATATAGTAACCAGGTTCTAAGGGATCTCAATATCATCGATCTTTCCCCTAATTCTCGTTCCGATAGACAATTAACTTGCAACCAAACAACACTAAAGGGTCAAACCTCAATGAGTTTAGTATCGAGTATAAACCAACTTTAAGTTTACACCAAAGACAGCTATCTCACTACGTCCTAAAAGCCAAGTTGGTCAATTAAGGTGCTAAAGTCAGTTGATGCTTTATGACACTACACGGTGGCCCCGTATTCTCCTTGATTTACTCAAGGGCTACCGGTACACACCAAAGTATTGCATCAACGTAGCTATTGTTTCAACCGTGTCGGTATACCCCGCACAGTTCCCTCACAATTTATTTCTACTTACCTAAGAAAGGTGCCCCAAATCCTGGTGTAGGATTAAAATAAACCCAAAAAAGGAACCATAATGTAAAGAATGCAAGTCAAACAAAGAAATCAAATAAATGTGATCTAGCCCTAAGGTAACCCCACTTTTATAAATTCTCCACCGACTTGATTGTTTTGCATTTTTGATCGCAAATGTTACGGTTAGAAAGAGTCACCACCGACTTTTCTTTTATCCAAAAGGAAAAGTGAAAAAGCACAGGAAAGACCTTTGAGATGTTTTCTTGAGTTCAGGGGGTAGATTATGAAAAGGGAAGGTATTAGCACCCTTTTCATCCACGGTTTTCCATGAGCTCTTAGTTACTTTCTAGATCACTTGCTTTTGTTTGAAAATGTGCTTTGTGTGGTTTTTGAAAGTATTTTGTAAAGAGGCCTTTGTTTAGGAAAACTTTGTAATGATTTTCGTTCGTAAGAATGTATACAAAGTGTTGATCTATTGAAAAAAATTTCAAGTTTGAAAGGTGTTTTTGAAAGTGTAGGTGTTTGTTTTGAAAATAGCAAGGATGTTTTGATTTTGAAATTGAGCAAGTAACTAGGAACATTCTACCTACTCAAAAGTCTTTCATGTTTATTTCCTATTTCCTTTGACATGGTTATATTACCATTAATTTGGTAAGTAACCTTATCTTTGGATGTAAAAGGGACGGGCGTGGGTTATCCTATAACCATGATTAACAACGTTGTAGGATATCTTAGCATTTTTCTTTAGGGACTAAGATCATTTTGAAAAGGCAATATAGATAGCGTCATCGAAGTACTATGATCTTGTATTTTGCTTGTTTTTGCTAAGATACCTCACATGCATAATATGGATATTTTTGTAAGGCAACCAAGTGGATTTACCCTAGGGGTGTTCGTGTGCAAGTGTATTGATTTTCATGCTTGATTTGTCTTTGATTAGGGTTTGTTATTTGCTGGTTTTAGTCTTTTCATACAAAATCCTAATTACTCGCATTTGTATATAAAGAGATAAATTGCATAAATTAAAATTACTACGCTATTACATAATTTAAGGGAGGGGGTATACAAATTACAAATAGGGAATATTGCAAGAAATTAAATCTAAATAACTATTACAACCATATTGAATTTTTGAATAAATGTACAAAACAAACAAATAAAATTCAAGAATGTAAATGTGAAAAGGAATATGATTTTTGTTTGTTTTTTTATGAAAGGGGTCTTTAACCTAATTAACTAAAAAAAATGATTAATTTAAAAAAATAAAATTAAGGTTAAGTTAGTAAAAGTAATTAATTTAAAGAAAAGTATTTTTTTGGGTCTTTTGTGAACTTAATTAAACTAATAAATATAAATGATTAAATAAAAGATCCTAAGTTCTAAATTGATTCTAATTTACAAAATGATATAAGTAAAAAAAGTGAATTTAATTATTAAAGAAAATATTTTTGTTCTTTTAGTTTTTTTTATAAAGAAAAATAAAATGTATAAGTATTTTTTAAATATGAAAATAAATAAATAAAATATTTTTTTGGATTTTTTATATTAATAAAATGATAATAATGATAATAATAGTACTAAATAATAAAAGAAAAAAAATAATAACTAAAAATAAAATGGAAGAAAAATAAAATAAAAATGGGAAAATAAAATAGTGGGCCAGGGGTGTGAATAACAAAGCAGGGGGGTTAGAAGTAGAAAAAAAGTAAAGCCCAAACGGAGGGAAGGCCCAGCGCTGCAAAAAGGTCAAAAAATGTCAAAAAATGAAGGAAAAAAAAGGTCACGCTGGGGCTTGAATCCAGGACCTCATGGTGATAGGCACGCGCTTTAACCACTGGGATGGTGATACATCCGTTAACTTATGTCAAACCATAAATATATAACATAAATCTTGCCCTAAATATACTTCATCTTCAACCTCCATCTAGAAGCCCTGTAACTTGTTCATTTCTCAACCATTTGCAAAAAGTAAGCATGAAAATTGCTCCATTTTTCCATACGAATCCAACCATATAAATATCATGAACTATAAATCAAAGATGAATGATAATTTTCAAAAGTACCAAATTCTGACCTAATTATTTTCAGAGATTCAATCCTAAAATTCTCCTAGCTCAATCAATATAAATGAAATCTATGGACATGTACAACTTCAGGGCAATGATGTCTATATTTTATCTTCACAAATGCAAGCCTTAAAATACCTAAGTAATGAGATAGAAGTTCAAGAAAAATACCTCAAAAATGGAAATTGTGAAATGCAAATGAGCTTGATTCAAGGTGCTGCAATGATCAGGTTAGCTTCCTCAAGTTCCCAGGAAGCTAATGCAATGGTTTGCTTGAGCAATGGATGGATGGAATGGCTTGGAGAAGTCAATGTGCAATGCTCTGTTTTTGGTTATGGAGGATATGGTAAATGATGTTACAGTAATGAAACAGGAACAAGGATATGTTACACTTGATGTAAGGAAGCTTTAGAAACTAAAAGGCCAAGAAACGCACGAGGGAAAAATGAGTTTGGTGTTCAAGGTCAGAAACTGTGCAACAATGGAGTTTTTGGGCAATTTATGATTTGAGAGACAAGTATGGAGGCTTAAAATCGTGCTCTATCTCACAAATAGTGCCTCTATTTTTAAGCAACAAGTATGGAGGCTTGTATCTGATCAGAATTCAAAATCACATGTTTAAGCTCAACATGTGATTTTTTGAGAAATCAAGTTTCAATGCATTGTGTACTGGCTAAGATAGAGTGGTTATGCTTTAACCACACTTGCTTATGACTTTGTAGATAAAGTTTGATTATAGGGAACACGTTAGAGGCTCAAGAATTGACTTTGCACATAAAGCTTTCTTTTCTAAAATGGAAGTGTTCACTTTGTGACATTAATGGATATGTGGATTGAATAAAGCTTAAACCACTTGGATTAAAGCTCAAAAGTTTGTGTGATCCATTAATGATGGATAGATTCACAAGTTATAAGGCCTGCAAAGCAAGATTATGCAGCCTAATATTGAAATTGCATTTTTGTTCATCATGAAAATGACCTATAATTTTAGTTTGAAACCCTAACTTCCTCTCTTCGATTCTCCTTGCTCAAGAATGATCTCAAGGAGTTCTTGGACATTTTAGAAATCTTGTAAAATGCTCTACAACCACTCTTTGAATCCCTTTTGAAGATTCCCCTTGGAACTATATGAAAAAGTGACATGAAGTTAGGTTAAAATCCTGCTTAAACTAGGGCAAAATTTCACTAAGTGTTTAATTTCAAGATCATGACTTCATGAATTAAAAACTTGAGATCCAAGCATTTTCAGGAGAAGTTGTGTAAAGCATTGCTGTAGATATCATGTATATCTACAACTTTCATGATGAAAGTTTCTTTTAAATCCTCTTGCATCATGGTGAAACATTGGCTCAAAGTTGTGAAAAAACATGAAGTTTTCAACACTTGGAAAAATTTATAAGTTTGAAAACTTTGACTTTTCAAAATGAAATCTTGAATTTTTGATTTCTTGATGAATAAGTTTCATATTTTGACATGCTATGATGAATTGTGATCTTTCACACTTGATTTTGACCAAAAAGTCAAAGTTTGACTTTTCAGTATACAGTTGACTTTTGATCAGTTGCTGCAAATCCACTATCAATCCAATTGATCTTGAGCAATGTTTTGAGTCATACCATTAGGTCAAAATGGTGCAATTGAACTCTTGAGATCATGCTTCAAACCAGTTGACCATTTTCTAGGTCAAAAATAAGAAATTTCCCCTTCTCAGTCAAAACCCTAATTTTGACCATTTTGCCCTTTTGATGATTTGATCAAATTTCTTGAGGAATTGTGCTCCAAACTTGATCAAATGATACATATGAGTTTATAATGTTGATGTGGATAAAAAATTATGAAGTTTTACTGTCCATAGTTGACTTTTTCCCCAATACAACTGATTTTAGGTCAATTGCTTAATTGACTGAGCAAAAAATATGATTCAAGGCTTGAAAATTGACATGAGTAATCTTAGGAGTCCATAATGATCCTTGAAAGTCATATGAGGCATTGAAAGTTACATTATCCTTGTGCAATCTCAAACCCTAATTTTAGTCATTAGTGCTTAAGGTGGTGTCTTGAGCTGATCAATCCTTGTGCAGTCCTGAGCCAAGAGAGATCTTTGTGAGAAAATATTTGATAAGTGAGAGGGAAAATTTTGGGGTACAACACTCATAAAATCTTGAAAAAGCTCTTTTTCTGTTCTTTTCACCCTTTCCTTTGTTGGATAAAAGAAAAGTTGGTGGCAACTCTTGCTTACCGCGACATTTGTGAACAAAAAACGCAAACCAGTATTAAACAGTCAGTTCTGCCACCGTATCACACATCTCATACTAACAAAGAATTAATCTTTAGCAAGCAAAATTTCTTGTTTTCTGATGATTTGATTTTTGAGCAAATACATTGTTCATCATCAGAAGAGGTTGGCTCAAACAAGGACACAAAACCCAGAAGCATTTATTCAAGAGGTTTGAAATCTTATCTCGTTCTACCCAGAGCTTCTTTATCTTCCGAAATCATTTCTTTAGAAGGAGAGATGATTCTACTTTTCGTCTTGACAAATCAGAAGGAGCAGTAACTACATCTAAATTGGGAGCTTTTGATACTACGACTTCTGGTATCTCCTTCTTGGCTTCTGAATAGGTTATCTCCAAAATAAAAGATTATGTTGTTGATATCTTCAGTTTTCAAAGAGTCGAAGACTTGCTCAAGGTAATCTATTTGGTTACAATTCAGTACTGAATCACATCTTCTAATATGAGACTGTAATTGAAGGTGGAGTAACTATCTCCCAGAGTATTTCTTCACACATCATTTGTATCTTTATCTAACACTGTTAGGTGTTTGATATCCATTAATAACAGAGCCAGGCTCTGATTCCAATTGAAGGTGTGAAGAAAACGCAAGAAATGGGGGGTTTGAATTAGGTTTTCCTTTCTTAACAAAATTTCGTTTCTTAACATTGTTGTGTTGAGTGATGCTTTTGAATGTGTTGTAGAATTATAGATAATTAATCATAAACATAAGTAAGGAAAACATATATATCCTAGTTCACTTGAGAAACCCTTAAGCTAGTCCAATCCACCCTACCAAGGTGATTTCGCCTTGAACTCAAATAATTAATCCACTATAACCAACCTGATTACAATCTGCACAGACAACTGTTGTGACTAACAACCACTAAGACCACCATCTTAGTCTTCTCAAAACTTTTGACCTAACTGGTCCTTTGAGGAACATGTTCCCTTATAAAGCTTATGACCTAACTGATCCTTTAGAAGAAACACAAAAGCCTTCCTAAAGCTTCTGACCTAACCGATCCTTTAGAAGGAACAAACAACTGTTTGTTTTTACAAGGTTTGCTTACAAGAGAATACTTATACATAAGCAAGTGTAAACTCAATTAGTTACATCAAAAGATCCTAATACACACTAATAATATTAAATTGTATTGTAGCTTTAATGTGTGGTATTCTTTTCATCAAGTAGCTTCTTCACGAAGAACAACCCAAAGCACTTGAATCGTTGAAGTCTTCTTCTTCATAAGCTTCTGAAATGTTTGTTGATCTTGATGTAGTAAAGAGAAGAACTTCTTCATCTTGATTCACTTTAGAACATTCTGGATAATAGCCATTGTTCTATATACTTCAATGCATTTTAGAGCACAACATTCATGTTGTGGGTTTGTAACTGGAGCTTCCATGATTATCTTCATTATCTTCTGCGGCTTAGCAAGATTTTTGCGTTATATGAAATTAAGCACATTGTGAATCAATGATTTCATTGTCTTCTTGAAATCATCAACAATATGATTGAAGAATCATTTTGATACCAGTTCTTGTTGTTGTTATAGTGGTTGACAGTTTTGGTTGTGTTCCAATAATGACAACTTTCATTTTAACATTGAACACCAACAAAAATTTTAGCATATGATCCTTTTCTGATATAGCTAAGAAAAATAGAGCCGTTGGCTATTGAGAAAGAGTCGTTACACAATGATGAAGATAGTACTGTCACTTCTTTTTCTCTTCCATAATTCAAGCTAGTGGAAAGGTAGTGGGATGGGGTTTTTTGTACTGTTACTTATCATTGCTAACAGTAACATTTATCTTCAAAACTTCAGAGGCTTCTAATGGTAATGAAGCATGAGTAGAATCATGACATTTGAATCTCTAGATGAAGTCTTCAGTCGTCAAAACTTGTTCACTCATAACCTTGTCTTTGAAAATTCAGCACTTGGTCTTGAGATCCTTTTCTAGAACCTTGGGTCTTTATAACTTCAAGTCTTTATAGTCTTTAGAACTTTTGTCTTCAGAGTCTTTAGCACTTGGTCTTTAGAACCCTTTTCTTAGAACCATGGGTCTTTATAACTTCAAGTCTTTAGAGTATTTAGAACTTCGTCTATCATAATCTTCAGCACTTGGTCTTGAGAATCCTTTGTCTTCGGAAACATTAGTCTTCAGCATTTGGACTTAAGTAGAGATTTCTACCTTCAGATCTTCTGATTGGTCTCTTTAGAAAATGTTGTCTTTAGAAGCACGAGTCTTTAGCATCTGGACTTAAGTAGAAACTTTTGTCTTCATATTTTCTGACTTGTTTTTTTAGAACACGTTGTCTTTTGAAGCATGAGTCTTCAGCTTATGGACGTAAGTAGAAATTTCTGTCTTCATATTTCCTGACTTGTTTCTTTAGACAAACATCAGAGCCTACACTTCAGATTTTTCTGGAGTGTATTGCTACTATTCATCGAGACTTGTGTAGCGCAGAAGCGGAATTAAATCTCTTATAATGTCTTGGCCACGCCATTCATTAGAAGTCGAACTTGTTTGTTAAATACTCCAAAATAACAAACATTAGAGTATCAAAATTGTTCATACAAACATACTCATTTGTTATCATCAAAACTTATAGATAATATTGCAGAACCAAATCTTGTTCTAACAAAGAGTTCCATGTTCTCATAGACTTGATAATAATATCAAGTTTAAGTAAACAACCTCCATCCTGTTTATTAGAAACACCAATCTAACATATTGAGAAAAATAAATTCTCCTTGCAAAGATGTCAAGACATTATTAATGAAATTTCTTCAAGGCCTTCAAACACAAAATTAGGGACTCCCCCTTAACAGTAGCACCGCCTGTGATTAGTGTATACACACACATTACTCCCTTTATTCCTACACAATCAGAACCTGTTCTGTTTGAACAAGCTCACACAGATCTCGATTCTTTGAACAAAACGGTCTTCTAGATGGCAGAGAGAATACCCTTCACATTTTAGGTTGACCTCCTGGTTGAGATGAAAAATATCCACTAGGCCTTAGAGCTCAGCCTCTGCATTCCTTCTTACTTGGATCAGAAATAAAATGACCTGATAAATAACTCTTCCAATTCATGAGAGAAAACCAAACATATATGATCAACACACATTTATTGAGCATCTAGAGCATATGTTAAGAAATTCCTTTGTCCAAACAGGATTTTGTACACTATGCTGATGTGACGTTCCAACATCCAGTAGAACATCAGTTCCCTTCTCATGAAACACAATATTGAGCTTGGTCTTAAAGCCATTACTTTATAACTTTTTTATCAGCCACATTTTGAAATACCTTTATGAGTGGACTTGAGATGAACCTCAAGTATCTTTGGTAACTTTAATAAGTTGATCAAAGCTATTATCCAAGTATCACACCATTATAGGATATATATATATATATATATATATATATATATATATATATATATATATATATATATATATATATATATATATATATATATATATATATATATATATATATATATATATATATATATATATATATATATATATATATATATATATATATATATATATATATATATATATATATATATATATATATATATATATATATATATATATATATATATATATATATATTAAGAGGAGAACAGATGCAGCGAAACACAAATAAAGACTCCTCAAAAAGCTCTAGGCAGGATGCCAAAGGCGCTGAACATCACAAGATAACATATCAAAGTCACATGTAGTAGAAGAAAAACACGCCTCACAAGTAACACCACAATCATAGCGGCAACTATAACTAACACTTTGATTTTTCAAGTCCATTGCACCAGAAAGTATCTTCCCTAGATCTCACCCAGAATAGAATATGATGTCTGCTCTAATACCAATTGAAATTCTCGTATACAGATAACAATGTCCTAACACATGTTGAGACAAAGATCTCTGCTTAACAATACTTGGACTGGATAAAGCACACTGATATAATTTCATATTAGAATATCGTCATGATAGATGTTCTAACATCTTATATGACATGTCAACCAATCAAGAAACAAAATTGAACAATGCAGAATGATAATAACACAAAGATATGATGACCCAGTTTGGTGTACAACAACACCTACTCTAGGGGCTACAAAGCCAAGAAAGAAGTCCACCATCAGCAGTATTAGTTTAAAGATAAACTACCTCATTTAAAACTTCTCTTCTAATCCCTACCCAATGCAACTTCAACTTAGGTCCTCCCTAAATATTAAAAATAGTCACCCACTTCCTAAATCACCTCAGTGATATCTAACAATCACAACCTCTGGTGACTGCATAGAACTCCTTGAAAGACACCCCTTTCAAATAAAGTTCAGCTAAGACTCTTGTCTAAAAAAATACTTGGATTTGCTTCAAAGCTTTATCCAAAAACAATATACAGTTCATTACGTAAAGGCTTATGAATCTGTATATAAAACAATGTCTACCACAATGTATCAATATGATATAAAGGGTGACTTACAAACAAGAAATTACACGACTCTCAAAACCCTAAACCTTATCTTTTCTTTACAAAAGTTTTGCACCAAGATTGGTGAAAAAGCACTAGGTCCAAGTCTTCCTTTTATAATATTCATTGAACTGGATTTGGACTTCACATATGCAACTGGATATTACAGAGGTGCTACAGAACTATCTCCTCAAAGATAGGACAACAATCATTAGTTTTCTCAATTATCTCCATAATTATAAACTAACAATTCTCCATGAAATCAGCTTGAATCTTTTTAAATCTTCAAACCGTACACCACGTAGGATAGCATAATATTCCCATAATAATCTGCATTTGTTGGAACTTAACTCGGTCCAACTGTCCAGCCCAAAAAGTCACGATATCGAATGACTCTACATAGGACATCTCGTCCGACATGTTGCTTCATTTGATGAAACAACTCAACTCAACATGTTTCTTCATAAAATAGGACTACTTTTTCAACCTGTTTATTTTAGCAAGTTAACACATCTTATTTAACATATTGCTGTTATATTTGTTTTACTAAAATTAATGTCAACCATAAAATAGAGAACTAACAATCTCCCCCTTTGGTAATTTTTATCTCAAACAAATTAACCCACATTACAACTCATATTACAACAATTAGAAACAAAATTTACACAAATCAGAGCTGGTCTTTAGAAGCTACTTAAACCAGCAACATATTTTCATTCTGATTGATGTTAGAACTTCATGTTCAACATCTTCTTCATAGCATTCTGAATAAGCTCTATTGCATCACATCAAACTCAACACCAAAGAACAACAACCTTAGTATAAAAGGAGTAGAAAGTCCTGAAATCATTTTGTGCGTATGAGGAAGAAGGTACCTGATACTCCCCCTTAACCTAGGAACCTTTTCTTGCATCTGATGGCATAAGAGAACCCTTAAGAAACAACCAAACACCAACCTGTGGCATAAGAGGAGACTTAATATAAAAACAACCATCATCCCAGGTAAATCAGAACACAAGTTACAATTATGTTTATAACTCAGATCACAAGTAACAAGACAGAACAAATTGACACAAGATCAAACATCATATCTGACATCTTCGTATAACATATGGAAGAACAAACTCCAGATTAAACAACTGAGAAACCTCTTTCTCCCCCTTTCTATACAAAAATTGACAAAGAAATCCTTTACAAAACCATACCCGGACTGTACTCACCCAGACCCAGACAAAGGCCATAAGAGTTTAGATGAAGATAAGTTAACACAAGAAGAATGAAAGTGAAGAGATGACTCCTTTAAATACCTGATATGTTACATAGGGATTAATGACTCTCTACTGTAGCAAGGATCTTGGTCAATGAGAGCGTTATTCGAGAAACATAACTGCACCAAAAATGAAGTGTGCACCGTCCACAAAGCATTCTTCATGCCTTAATTCATTCTGGACTGTTTCTCCTGGAATTTAAAATTCCAATGAATATGATGCATGTTCAAACACATGTGTCACACTTCCTCCTGACGTGTAATTGATTACACAATCCACAAGCACCACTTGTTGATCTTCGTAGAGCCAAGTCCTGAATAATGTCTTGACATCCAACCAGACATTGTCTATTTTCTCTTGTTTTCAAAAGAGCCAACACCTTTTTCAGTGTTCAGCCAAAGATTTTTCAAACTCGGGCCACATACACAAAATCCTCTAGGAGATACCCATCGATATTCACGCTTTGAAGCATAGTCACAATGCCTTTCACTGAATTCAACACATACTCCTTTCAGCTAGACTTAGTGAGATTTGAGCATGAAAACTTCTATTTATCAATAGAGAACTTCCATTGATCTTGACTTCAATCATCAGAGAAAAATAAATTCTAAAAAAAATGATTATCATATCACTCCTAAGAAGCATGACCATGACTTGATTGAATCTACTGATTTCCAAATTACATAATCAACCTCAAACTGCCAAGTCCTCCATGAACTGCACATGTGACAAAATGTCACAACATCTTATCTGACATCACATCCTCACACGAAGAATTTCAACCACAACATGCTTGGCCCTAAAGAAATCTTTATGAAGACTCTACTTCTCCAATAACATATCCTAGGTAGAAGTTCAACTTCCCTTGTCATAGTTAATCACTCCTCCTGTTGTACACATTCTCATGTTGTAATGCCAGTCATGACACTTACAGATGACTATCCTTCTTGAGATTACATTCGAACCCCCTAGACTGCATCAACCAAGTATCTTCAACTTATGGTTAGGAAGGAAGTCATTCCCATCGAGCACATTCTTCATGATAGATATTTGATAACTTGCTTTATAAGACTCAAAATAACCTATTCTTTCTAGAGAAACTTGTAGAAGAAGAAAGCACTTCCCCACAAGCAATTTGATATCGGTATGAGTCAGAGCACTACGTCTAATTTTCAACATAGACCCCTCATACATTATAACATCCTCAAGGATAATCTTTTACACAAAATTCTCCAGCACACTTCTGAAACAAAGGTAAGTTCCAAACTTCATGCTAAAATTCCAAGTCATCTTCCAAGCAAGTATGATGTTTCAACATCACATATGACATCACATTGCAAATAGGTCCTTCACAAGGATCTCACTATAAGTACGAAGTGCGCCTAAAAAGGGGGGTGAATTAGGTACTTTAAAATTTTTCTGGTTTTAGTGATGATGGATATTATTTTTTTGTTTTATGGTGTTTATGAAAGTAGTAAAGTGCATAAAAATAAAGAGACACAAGAGAGTTATCCTGGTTCCCCTCACAGTCCAAGAGTACTCCAGTCCCCTTTCAACATGAAAGATATTTCCTTATAGTTGGCAACTTATACAAGAACTACCAAACACCAAGAACAATCCTCTTGGACCAAGAATAATCCTCTTGGACTTTCACTATGTCAACAATGAGAACAATCCTCTCAACGTGACCTACTTTTTTCCAACAATCCTGGAAAAACAAGAGTACAAAAACCACTAATCTTATTTTCAGCAATCCTGAAAAATAAGAAAGTGTACAACAATATTTGAGTGGGTAAGTTTGTAGAGTAATAATCACTTTAAGTGATTTTATCAATAACTTGATCTTCCCTTCCAATAACAATGATATATAATGACTCAGGACTTAGATTTCTCAAAGTTTTCTGTTATACAAGATGTAAAAATATGCAGAAAACTTTTTGAATAAAAATGAAGAAAGCTTGAGTTGAGTATTTGAAAATTTCAAAAAAAGATTGATTGAAAGAGGTTGTAAAATCATTTTAATCTTTGGCTATTTATATCTTCATAATACCCCTTTGAAACAACATGATTTTCTGTACAATTATCATGAAAATATTCCAAGTACAATCCATTATTCAAAAGGTGTGTGTGAAGAGGTATATGAAAATATACTGATTTTCAAAAATGTACACCAAGAAATCGATTGCACCCTTGATGCAAATCGATTTGCACAGGTTCTAATAGCCAGGAATTTCAAATTTTTTCAGTAAGAAATCAATTGCATCTTTGTGTAAATCGATTGCACTTAAAAACATAAGCTTTTTCAAACAGAGAGCAATTGATTACACATATATGAAAATTGATTGCACGGGCAAACAAAAGCAAAAAACCTGAAAACATGAGGCAAGCAATCGATTGTTCCAACATGTAAATCGATTACTCAGTAATAAAAATTAATTTTTTTCTTAAGAAACTTGATAAATAGTTTGGACAAGTTTAAAAACTTCTTTTGATCATTGAGCATCTAAGACTTAAGGTCATAGTAAGAATTATTATTATACCTTATGAAATTTTCCAAGAGCTTGAACCAAAGACTTTTATCCAATGATGATTTAGATTGATCAACATCTTTTCCTTCTTGCCATTATGGTTTGTCTTCATCAAAACAAAGCTCATTGAGAGGCTTGATATTACATTCTCCCCCTTTTTGATGATGAGAAACAATCTTCCTTGATACGTTGTTATTTCCGGAACAAGACTTCTCCTCCTAAGATGTATAACTCCCCATTTGTATGAGAAGCTTTGTAATTATTTGGATTTGCTCATCTTGAAGGATTCTTTGTACCTTGAAAGTTTAAGACAAGGAAATACACAAGCATAAAGTATAACATCCTTCTCCCCCTTTGACATTATCAAAAATAAGGGAAAGATGCATAAAAAATGTACAAAATACATATAATAATATTGAAAGCTTAACCATAGCCATATTGCTTCATGATGCTTTTTCTCATCCTTTGATAAATGCACATAGTAGTTGTCTTCATCAAAACATAATGTTGAAGAAGCTTGACTTCACAATCTCCCACTTTTTGATGATGACAACCATTGAAAATTGAGATGCTTGAATATTTTAGAAAGAATGAGAAACTCTTATGTGAATGCTCCCCCTATCTTTGATAACTCCCTCTTGATCAAAGTTCTCCCTTGAATCATAGAGAAATTTCATTTTTCTTTGGGCTCCAATAGTTAGAGACAAGCATACACATACACATATATATCTTCTCTCCCCTTTGTCATTAGCAAAAAGGATGGGAAAAGTTTTATAATACATAAAGAAATTATTGAAAGTAAAAACAATTTATACCAATGAGTTTCACCTCAAGAGCGACTTCATAAACCATTCATATTTTGAGAACATGATGTTGAATCCTTTGTCACAAAGTTGACTTGTACTTAGAAGATTTTTCTTTAGTATCTCAACATAAAGTCTTCAATGTATGTGAAAATTAGTGCTCCAACTTTGTAATGCCAAGAATTCTTCCTATAAGGTATTTCCCATATGTGAAATGACACTTGAACATTAGAACTAGATTTGAAAATTAGTTTATATCTTCCATCAAATTCTTAGAGCCACCACTTATCAAAACATCATAGATTTAAAGTGGTCCTCAAGAAAACTTATAAAACAAATTAAGTTTGAGTTGGTGCCCAATGTTCTTTGGGTCCACCATAGTTAGTTCCCTTCTTAACCCACGCATAATACCCACTTTCTTCACTAAAATTTCTAACATAGTAAGCATTAGGTGTATGGCCAAAAATACCACAATAAAAACAAGTAGGTTCAAAGTTACACCTATATCTAGGAGGATAAGATTTATTCTTAACAAATATTTTCTTTTTAGGATAATGATGAACCACTTTAGACTTGTTTTATTTCTCTTGAATTGGTTGGTTACTAGCCTTGACAAAGATAGTTTTGTTATGACTTGGTTTAGAAAGCTTTGAATAACCAAGTCCACTTTTATCATTTGAATATCTTTGTTGACTAAGAACACCTTCCAATCCAATTTGTCATTTTTCATATATTTCAAGAACTCTTTTTAATTGGACAATTTGAAAAGAAAACGATTCACAATTTTTGCATACAAAATTCTGTTTTTGCTCACTAATAATTTTTTTTTTCATCCTTGAAATTATTTTCCAATGTCTCAATTTTTTCTTCTAAAGATGAAATATGTTTCTTTTGAGATGAAATAGTTTTGTATAAAATTTAGCATTAATTTAAGAGTTCATATATTGCACCTTGTACATCATTATCCTAAAGAGAAAATTCATTACTAACCTCATCATTTTAATCATTCGAATGATGTGAAGCCATTAATGCAAGATTAACATGTTCATTGCTTTCGGAATCAGAAGATAAACTTTCCCATGATATATATGATTTCTTTGAATTCTTAAATTTATTTCTCTTGAAATATTTCTTCTTATTTTCAAGTGTAGGACAATCACTTTTAACATGTCCATTTTTTCCACATTAAAAGCATGTAACCTTCCTTGTTGGTGCTTCTTTTCTATTTCTTTTCGAAGAACCTTTTCAATCTTCTTGATAAGATCATCATCTTCACTACTAGTAGATTCATCTTCTTGATTACTATCATGATTTTTTATCGTCATTTTTAAAGCAATGTCTTTTGAATCGTTTACTTGGATTTCATGCTTTTCAAGTCTTGCAAGTTCCGTCTCATATTCTTGAAATTTTCCGAACAAAGTGGCGGAAGTCATTGTGGAAAGACTTTTCTTTTCAGAAATTGCCGTTACTTTTGGTTTCCATTCCCTAGTTAAAGATCTAAGCACTTTCAGATTTAATTCATCATTAGTTAAAATCTTACCAAGAGCACTTAGATGATTTGTCAAGTGCACGAATCTTTTCTCCAAGTCAAGGATGGATTCTGCGGGCTGCATTCGAAATTACTTGTATTCTTGACTTAAAGTATTTAATCTTGATCTTTTAACTTCAACGGTTCCTTCATGAGTTTCTACCAAGGTATCCCATATTTCTTTCGTTGTTTTGCATGCCGAGACACGAAAGAATTCATCCATGCTAAGTGCACTTTGAAGAAGATTGATTGCCTTTTCATCATAGAGGACCTTTTTCTTATCATCTTCATCCCATTAAGTTTTAGGCTTTGATGAACCAACATCGTTGACAACCGTTATAGGAACAAATGGTACATTTTCGACGGTATTCCATACTTCTTCTCCTTGTGCTTCTAGATGTGCCTTCATGCGTATTTTCCAAAAATTAAAATATTCACCACAAAATAGAGGAGGCTTGTTGTTACTACCACCATCTCTAAAAACCAGATTTTGATTTGCGGAAGCCATGCTGGATTTTTTAGGAACATGTTACCTATAACCTGCTCTGATACCAATTGTAAGTAAGAAGTGCACCTAAGAGGGGAGCGGGGTGAATTAGGTACTTTAAAAATTTTCTGGTTTTAGTGATGATGGATATTATTTTTCCGGTTTATGGTGTTTATGAAAGTAGTAAAGTGCAGAAAAATAAAGAGACACAAGAGAGTTATCCTGGTTCCCCTCACAGTCCGAGAGTACTTCAGTCCCCTTTCAACATGAAAGAGATTTCCTTATAGTTGGAAACTTATACAAGAACTACCAAACACCAAGAATAATACTCTTGGACCAAGAACAATCCTCTTGGATGTTCACTATGTCAAAAATGAGAACAATCCTCTCAAGGTGACCTACTTGTTTCCAACAATCCTGGAAAAACAAGAGTACAAAAACCACTAATTTTATTTTCAACAATCCTGAAAAATAAGAAAGTGTACAACAATATTTGAGTGAGTAAGTTTGTAGAGTAATAATCACTTTAAGTGATTTTATCAATAACTTGATCTTCCCTTCCAATAACAATAATATACAATGACTCAGGACTTAGATTGCTCAAAGTTTTCTGTTATACAAGATGTGAAAATTATCAGAATTTTTTTTGAATAAAAATGAAGAAAGCTTGAGTTGAGTATTTGAAAATTTCAGAAAAAGATTTATTGGAAGAGGTTTTAAAATCATTTGAATCTTTGGCTATTTATATCTTCATAATACCCCTTTGAAACAACATGATTTTCTGTATAATGATCATGAACAATTACCAAGATTCAATACAATCCATTATTCAAAAGGTGTGTGTGAAGAGGTATATGAAAATATAATGATTTTCAAAAATGTACAACAAGTAATCGATTGCACCCTTGATACAAATCGATTTGCACAGGTTCTAATAGCCAGAAATTTCAAATATTTTCAGTGAGCAATCGATTGACCTTTGTGTAAATCGATTGCACTTAAAAACAAAATTTTTTTCAAACAGAGAGCAATCGGTTACACATATATGCAAATCGATTGCACGGGCAAACAAAAGCAAAAAACCTGAAAACTTGAGGCAAGCAATCGATTGCTCCAACATGTAAATCTATTGCTCAGTAATAAAAATTAATTTTTTGCTTAAGAAACTTGAGAAATAGTTTGGACAAGTTTAAAAACTTCTTTTGATCATTGAGCATCTAAGACTTAAGTTCATAGTAAGAATTGTTATTATACCTTATGAAATTTGCAAAGAGCTTAAACCAAAGAGTTTTATCCAATGATGCTTTAGCTTGATCAACATCTTTTCCTTCTTGCCATTATGGTTTGTCTTCATCAAAACCAAGTTCATTGAGAGGCTAGATATTACACTCACATTTGTAGTAGCAAATAATTCCCAACAAATCATAATGCCACTGAGATAAATAAACTCTCATACTTTCTGAAACATATTGTTCGGATTGCATATTTGCATCAACACATTAGACAGATACACCTCTCCTATCATAATATTTGTCGTTAGTTATATGCACACCTTCATCATAGGAACGTTTCTTCATCAAAGAGTAATAAATAATGGTATCCTTTCACACATGGTAGAACATTTGTTCTGACATGCACACGTGAATTCAAGCAGTTATGACTGATATTCATTTTACAAACCCCACCAGATTTGGTCAGTGGCTAGACTTAGCACTCCACCATGACCAGACACACTGATGCTGAATCTAATGATGATCAGAATTCCTTACACCATGAGCTTAACAACTTCTATTTCTAGAGAATCAAAGACCTGAGATGATGTTCCAACATCAACTCAGACATCAAATTCAATCTCATGGATTTCACCAATTACTATGGTTCTGGAGATAACCCCCACATCTCTTGAAGGAAACACAAGAGAACCATACTGGTAGTAATCAACACCTGATCAACTTCTAAGACCATATCAAAATACATGCATTTACCTTCATATTATATACCTCAAGAGCCTTCTTCTCATAAGCACAACATCCAGACCTTTTGTCTGACCTTGAGGTGTTAGATGCCATCCCTATGCATCATTATAGTAGATTCCTTCTACTAGACATCTAGTACAGACCACAACAAACAGGGCATTGAATTATCATCATACCATAACTGTGAGTTAATATCCTTGAAGAATATTATCTTAACTCAGGTTGATACATATCCATTGCATACACCCCCCTTGGATGTCTTATCCACTACAATAAATCAAGAGTTCCATGTTCTCATAGACTTGATAATAAATTAAGTTTGAGTAAACAACCTTCATCCTGTTTATTAGAAACACCAGCCAAACATATTTAGAAAAATAAATTCTTAATGCAAATATGTCAAGACATTATTTCTGACATTTCCTCAAGGCCTTCAAACACCAAATTAGGGACCCTCTTAACAGCAACACCGTTTGTGATTAGTGTATACATACACACATTACTTCCTCTGTTCCAACACAATTAGAACCTATTTCGTTTGAACAAGCTCAAACAAATCTTGCTTCTCTGAACAGAAGGGTCTTCTAGATGGAAGAAAGAATATCCTTGACATTTTAGCTTGACCTCCTGATTGAGATAAAAAATCTCCATTAGGCCTTAGAGCTAAGCCTCTGCACTCCTGCTTACTTGGATCAGAAATAAACTAACCTGATAAATAAATCTTCCAATTTAGAAGAGAAAACCAAACATATATGATCAACACACATCTATTGTGCATCCAAAGCATATGCTAAGCAATTCCTTTGTCAAAACAGGATTCTGCATACTATGTTGAGGTGAATTTCCAACATCCAGTAGAACATTTGTTCCCTTCTCACGGAACACAATATTGAGCTTGGTCCTAAAGCCATTACTTCATAACTCTTTTATCAGCCACTTTTTGAAGTGCCTTTATGAGTGGACTTGAGATGAACCTCAAGTAACTTTGGTGTAATACGGTGGGAGAACTAACTTGATTTTGTGTTTTATCGCAAATGTTGCGAATAACAAGAGTTGCCACCGACTTTTCTTTTATCCAATAAGGAAAGAGTGAAAAGAATAGGAATGAACTTGAAGATTTTGAGTTTGGGGGGTAGGTTATGAAAAGGGAACGTGTTAGCACCTTTTCCATCCGTAGTTATCTACGGGCTCTTAATCGTTTAGCTCACTTTGTTAAAAAAAATGGTGTGTTCGTGTTTGAAAATATTTTGATAAAATGCCTAAGTATGGCGAACTTTGTAATGATTCTTGTATCATTAAGAATGCGTACAAAGTGTTTGTTTTGAAAATATTTCAGAGAAAAGTATTTGTTTGAAAAATATGTTTTTGTGAGCAAGCGATTATGAGCTATCTACCTACTCAAAAGTATTTCGTGTTATTTTCCTACTCTTTTAGTTAGTGCTATCCTACCATTAGTTAGTAGGAAGCCTTATAGTTGGATGTGAAGGGACAGACGCGGGTCATCGTACAGTCATAAAGGCAACTTGAAGGGTGCTTTAGCAATTTATCGTAAGGGACTAAGATTATTTACTGAAGGCAGCATCAAAGGGTCATCGAGGGACTATGATATTTTGTATCGAGGGTCTTTGCTAAAGCATCCCCACGTCCGAGGGACATGACTATTTTTATTTAAAGGCAACAAGCGGGATTACCCTAGAGGTGTAAGTGTGCAAGTGTTTGTATTCAATTATTTATCTTAAAATTAGGGTTTTCTAAATTTGTTTTTAGTCTTTCCATACAAAACCTAATTACTAGCAGTCATAAGGAAAGTAGTAAATTGCAGAAATTAAAAGTGAGGAAAGTAAACCTAAACTATTACAAGGCTTCGGGAAAGGGGGGGTACAAACCATAAAACTGGGTAGAAAAAGAAAATAAAACCCTAGTTAAACTATTACATTCTGTAGCAATTATATAATAGGAAAAACCAATGTGAAAATAATAAAGCGCGCGAAACAGTAAAAAGGAAAAGAAACAGAGAAATTGTTTGATGAAAAATGATTGATGATTAACCTAAAGTTTAATTGATTTTTTATTAATCGAAAAATTTAGGTAATTAAATTAATCATAACTAATTATCCTAATTAGTTTAATAAATAAAAAATCAAAATTAATTCATGAGAAAGAGACTAAACCTAATTTGTTTTAATGTTGATTAAAAAAATAATTAGGGTTTATTAAAAAATTAGGGTTAAGAAAAAGAAAATAATGTTAGTAAAAAATAGAGAAAACGAATGCTGGAGATAAGTGTTGAACTCATGCCCCCCAAGACTTTCATGCAGCATGCATACCACCAGGCCAAGCGCACGCCTATGCTAGGATACACATCCAACACGTTTTGTAATCAACCTATAAAACATATAAAATATTAGAGAAAAAAGTGTCAAAAGGCAGGATCGAACCCAGGCCCTTTGAGACTAATGCCTTATCATGCGCGCTTCTTTCTTTGGGGTGGCTCTTTCATCTGTTTATATTATTGATACAATAAATATATAATACATACATAAATACATTGACCAGAGAAGCGTCGGAGCCCTAGCTCCGGTCGTCTTCTCCAGAAACCTGTTTTTTTTAACCCTGCAAAAAACAAATAGTTAGTGGTCCAAAATGTCCTATCCCCCCTAATTCGACCCTCTTGAATCCAAATATGGGCTTAGTTTTGGCTATAAATCCCTGTAGATTAACCTATGAGGCAAGTAAAGAAAATCGGAAAAAACATGGTGTTTTTCAGTCTAGCCTGCACGGGACCCCTACATTTGCTCTATTCAGCATTATTAGACCTCATGAACACATAACAAGCGTTAGTAAACATTAGAATGCAGTAAAACAAAAAATATAGAATTTTAAATATGGATATGTGATACGGTGGCAGAACCGACTGTTATACTGGTTTGTGTTTTTTGTTTGCAAATATCGCGGTAAGCAAGAGTCGCCACCGAATTTTCTTTTATCCAATAAAGGAAAGGGTGAAAAGAACAGAAAAATACTTTTTTTCGAGATTTCTGAGTACGGGGGGTAGATTATGGAAAGGGAAGGTGTTAGCACCCTTTCCATCCATGGTTTTCCATGGGCTCTTAGGTACTTTCTCATTTTTGAAATTGTTGTGTTTGTGTGATTTGAAAAGCATAAAAAATGACTTAGTGCGGCGATTCACTTTATGGTAACTCTTGTATCAGTCCTCAAGAGTGTGATAAAGCGTTTTGAAAACTTTTGTTTGAAAAGTATGTTTGAAAGCGTAGGATGTAAAAATCTGATTGAGGAAGTACCTAACAGTTATCTACCTATTTGAAAAAAGTTTGTTCTTTTCCTCATATCCTTTAGACATTGTTATCCTACTATTAGCAAGTAGGTAACCCTAGTCGTTGGATGTTTAGGGGACTATCGAAAGGGGCATTTACAGTCATAAAGGCAACATGTGGAGACGCTTTAGCAATTTTGTTTAGGGACTAGATCATTTACCTAAAGGAAACTATAGGGTCATCGAGGGACTATGATCTTTTGATTTACGGGTCTTTGCTAAAGCGTCCCCGTTTCGAGGGACATGACTGTTTTTCCGAAGGCACCCGAAGTGGGAGATACCCTAGGGGTGAGCATGTGCAAGTGTATTGATTCAGTTCATTTATCTTGCACATTAGGGTTATCTAATCTTTTTAATTTACAATCTCTCCATGCAATCCTATTAATCTAAATAGTTAATAATAGTGCGAGAATTTAAAAGGCAGAAATTAAACCTAGCTATTACAGGGCCTCGGGGAGGGGGATCCATAACCAAAACTTGGGAGTGCGGAAATTAAAAGCAGTAAATAAAATCCTAAGTTAGACTATTATAAATTGTGTACATATACAACCAATTGAAAAGAATAATAAAAGTAATAAGCGCGCGAAGAATGGAAAGAATGAGCAGAAAATCTTTTTTGTTCTTATTGATTTATGAAAATATTAAATTATAATAATATCCTAATTAACTAAATTAAAAAAAGGAAAGAAAAAAATTATTAATTACAATTAATTCTAATGAAACTGGTATTTTTTGGTATTTTTAAAGAGAAAAAGATTCGAAATTTAATCCTAACTTCTAATTAATTTTTATTTTAAGGGAAACAAGTTAAAGTAATTAAATTACATTAATTTACAAAATTAATTTTAATAATAAAAAAAACCTAATTCAATTTTTTTGTGTTTTTTATTGATTTTATGATTAAAATAAAAACTGATTTTAAAACAATTAAAATAAGAATAATGAAATTGAAAAAAACAAAATAAGAGAATGGGCCTGATAGTGAAAGCAGTTTGGGGCGGGGGGGGGGGGGGGGGGGAAGGGGTGTCGCGTTGAATTTGATTAGGCCCAGATCAAACATCAAGCCCAATTTCCTTTTTGATTCAGTGCAACTAGCTCTTGGGGATCTACCATGGAGGAGCATGTCAGAGGCATTGGATCTGTTCTTATAGTGATCTGATGGATGAAATCTGGAGATGTATGGTGTACGTATTTGGATACCATATACTGGAACCTGTAAGAAATGTTGAAAAAAATACAAAATTGTTGGACCTGGGATCAAACCCAGGTCCGTTCCCTCACACACTTGCATCATTACCATCTGCGATATCATGTTAATTCATATATATAATAACACAATAATATTATAAGGGAAACAAGGATCAAATCCAGGTCATCAAAAACACACGCGTTCAGTGGACCCACATGGTTTTAAACAAACCAATCAGATCCTATGAAATTGCCACGCATGCCTTCGCCTGGGTCAGAGGAGTCAACGACGCCCGGAGTTGTACTCCGTTCGTCTTCTCCGACCAAGCAAAACGGCCAACCTGCAAATACGTTAGATTCAAAGCCTACCAAGAAGTCTATTCCATGTAAAATCACCCACTGAGTTCAAATCCAGGATTATATTTAATGGATCGTCACTGTATCAAGCGTTTCAAACACGTTTTCAGGTCACGCCCTAGAAATGGCAAGCGGAGATTCAAGCGTTTAAGCTTGTATGCAATACGTTAAACCTGACTTATGCAATGCCATGAACACATATATGAACATTAGATATGTTAATAATGCATATTTAGCAAGATTAAAAACATAATAATATACCAACGGTGATGACTGGTTATGGAAATTTTAGACGTGGAGGCGCTTGCCTATGTGCCTGATTCAACTCCTGGGAGTCTCAGGGGATGAATGGTGAACTCGGTTTGGCCTGGAACTGTCTATATATATAGAGAGAGAGATTTCGAATTGCACCACTTTGAAGAAAATTGGAGTTTTTGCTAGGGTTTCTTTGAGGCAGTTGCGTGTTCTTGTGTCCTGACTTGTGATGTATATATACGGGGGTGAAATTAGGTTAACAAATGGAGCAAGAATCCATGGAATTGAATGTGTAATTGGTTTCAAATATTTTCTTAAAAATCTTTCCAATTTTGGATATTCTTCTTCCTCTCATGGATTTCATGATTTCCCTTTGATATAATCAGCATATTTTGTCCATTATTTAATAGGAAAATAATTTCAAATCAAATCTTATATTATTTCCATTATTTATTTATTTAATTTTGAATTTTAATGAATTAAATATCAAAATAAATCGCATAAATAATAGAATAATGCATGGGTGGTCTTAGAGGTCGTGGACCATGTTAGGAATAAGTTTCAAACAAGAAAACATTGTCCCATTTGGAAAAAAACAATTTTGATCAATGTTGACTTCATGCACCTTTCCAATATTTGGTCAACTTTAGCAATGCATATATCTCTCATTTTTTACCCTAAGAGGGTGTTCTTTTACTTTTTAGAAAGCTTAGGATGTCCTATAAACAATATTTTTGGTTTTATCTCAATTGGATCTTCCAAGTTCATGTAAGGAGCTTTGACCCAAAAGGTGTTTTTGTTGACTTTTTGAAATGACCTATAATGTCTGAGCTTATATGTTTTGATTGAGGCATTTCTTGACCTTGAGGGATGAAGATAAGTTGTAGGGAATTATATTCTCTTCAAAATGAGCCTTGGTTGGAAAATTTCTGATAAAGTATGAGAAATTTATGCCTGGTCAAAGTTTGGTTGACTTTTCCAATAGAAACCCTAAATTGCCCTTTTTGACGTTTGATAAGTTAGGAGCATTTATTGAGGAATCATGATCAACCCTTGATCAAATGATGGATATTAATTCAAAATGTTGATGTTGACCAAAAATCTTGAAGTTTGACTGTATTTGGGCCACAATTGACTTTTGACCTAATATAGTTGATTTTCAGGCATTTGAGTAGTTGACTGAGCAAACTTGTCGTGCAAGGCATGAAACTTGGCATGGATGATCTTAAGGACATATTAGGACAATGGAGACCATTTGGGACCCTTAGAACTCAACCATCTTGATGAGGAGTGAAACCCTAGTTTGAGGCTTATTATCTTAAGAGGAGGATTTGTCTGGTCAATCCTTAGTCAACTTGAGCAATTGAGGACCTCTAGGAGTATGTCTTGTGTGAGAATGGGAGGGCAAATTTTGGGGAACAACAGGATTAAATTGTGATGTTTTAATGAGTGTTTTATGGCCATTTGGATCATTGTAAATGATACAATCTTACCCTGGGAGGGAATGGAATTGATTGGAATCGCAAACTTATGGTGAGAGGTAGTGTAATAAGGGTTTGAGAATTTTTGGGTTCTTGAAAATATTTGCAATTTTTTGACAATATTGAGAGGATAGGATTTCATGTGTGTTGTTCTCTCTCAATGTCTGAATGTATCGAGAAATTTAGGGCAAAAACCAATGGGCTTGGACCTTGTAGTAAGATATAATTTTATCTTATATGATTTTATATTATTAATTAATTAAATAAAAAATAATATAAATTAATAAAATAGAAATAGTCCAAAGGGTGAATGATTGAGTTATGAGGTGAATGAAGAGTATAACACAAGTTTGGACCTCAAAACCATGGCCCAATAGTCCAAAACATCAAGCTTGCTCAATTTGGTCTTCATCCATTTGCTCAAAATTTCCCAACTTGCAATGGCCATAACTCACTCAATTTTTATATTTTGAATGTGACCTTGGACTTTTTTGAAATCTTAAGATATCCTATATAACCTCTATGTTGATCAGTTTTGCTTTTGAAGACTTTATCTTGATGTAAGTTGCCTTGACAAAAAGTGTCTTTTTGTTGACTTTTGAAATGACCTGTAATGTATTGGCTTATATCTCTCAAATGATGCATTTTTTGGACTTGAGCATAGATATACAAAGTTGTAGAGAATTGAATTTCCTTAAAAATTGGATTTGGTTGGGGAAAAGCTGATGAAGCATGTGAAAGTTATGCTTGGTCAAAGTTCAGTTGACTTCTCCTTAAGAAAACCTTAATTTGGCAACTTTTGACTTTTGATGATTTGAGGGATTTTCTTGAGGAATCATGATAAACCCTTGATCAAATGATGAATGTGACTTTAAAATGTTGATGTTGACCAAAAATCTTGAAGTTTGATTGTATGTTAACCATGGTTGACTTTTTACCCAATACATTTGATTTTCCATCATCTGAATAATTGACTGAGAAAACTTGTGATGCAAGGCATGGAACTTGACATGAGCATTCTTGAAGACCTGTGAAGAACCATGAAAACCACTTGAGACCTTTAAAAATCAATCTTCCTTGAGAAATACCAAACCCTAGTTGTGGATCCGTTGCTTAGGAGGATAATTTGTCTGATCAATTCTTGAGCCACCTTGAGCAAATGAGGATCTCATGAGAATATCTTGAAGAAATGGAAGGGAAAATTTTGGGATACAACAAATGCCCCTATTCAATCTTCTTAAACCTGAAGAGTTCGATTGGCACGTCCGCCATTCATGACTCGAAGGTGGAAGATGATTGAACACTTAAGTACCTAGAAATTTGCACTTACCTATGCATGAAGTAACACGGTTGGTTGATTATACCAGGAATGGGCTTAAATATGCCATTTGGAGAGGTCACAGAGAATCGTCGAAGATGGGCTTACATATGCCATCCATAGTAACTGTTGACATGAATATCAAAATAATTCTACGTCTGACTTTGTCTTTAGAAGATGTATTTGGAATGAGTCTACGTCCTACTTTGTCCAAAAGAATACCAGAATAAATCTACGCTTGATTTTATCCGAATGATATACTAGAATGAGTCTACTCTTGACTTTTTCTAGAAGATATGCTGGAATGAGTCTACGCCCGACTTTGTCCAAAAGAATTTCAGAAGGAATCTACGCTTGATTTCATCCAAACTAGAAGATATCAATGCTCGACTTCAACTATAAGAGGTTTTGGAAGGAGTCTACACTTGAATTTTCCAAAAAGTGTATCATAAGGAAATCTACGCTTGATTTCATCTGAACTAGAAGATGTCTACGCCTGACTTCAACTAGAAGAGGTACCGGAAAGATTCTACGCCTGACTTTTTCCAAAAAGAGTATCAGAAGGAAATCTACGTTTGACTTCATCTTAATAAAGCACTAGAAGATGTCTATGTCTGACTTCATCTAGAAGAGATATCTTTCAGAATGACCTTCTGCGAAAAATGTTTAAGTAGTTACTTATCAGATTTATTCTCTGATGGAAATACTTATTTGTTTGCGAACTTAACTTGAAAAGACAAAGTTAGTTTTATGCAACACCGTGATGTATGTAATACATTGCATAGTGATGCTCTTGAAATAAACGTGAATGTGCTAATGCATTTCGTATGCATATTCTATGATGAATGATGTATGAATGTGAGATGTCGTTGAAGTGTATTGGTAGCTTCGTATAACATTTTTGATAAGGAAAATAAATCCCTGATTGTTGCTGGGGATGAAGGATATGAATCTTCGATCTGCTGGGGATTCCTGCTTGCTGTTTGAGGAAACTTCGTCGGGGAATGTTGATTTCTGTTTGGGGAGAAGAGCTCAAGAACATTGGCCGTTCATCACTATACTA
The DNA here is from genome assembly GCA_948472305.1 of Vicia faba. Taxonomy (NCBI): domain Eukaryota; kingdom Viridiplantae; phylum Streptophyta; class Magnoliopsida; order Fabales; family Fabaceae; genus Vicia; species Vicia faba. The sequence goes on from OX451739.1 coordinate 199,312,857, forward strand.
GGGATTTTAATTCTTATATACCCTGACTGGGGATAAAAGAGATGGATAACCTTCTGAGGTGCTGTCTGACCGAGTTTTTGATATGGATGCTGACTCATCTAGGGAGGATGAGATTAAATGATTCTTAGTCCAGTTTCCAATTTTGTAGCAACTCTTTGGGGATAATGGTCTGGACTATCCTTTGTTGGAGAGATAAGTTTTACCAATGATTTATAGTAGAGGGATAAACTTAAGTTGGGGAGACTGAATTCTGTTGGGGAAATAAACCCTGTTGGAGAAATATGTTTTACTGGGGACATGAGCCCTGGTAGAGAAGAAAAATTTGCAGGGGATCGAATCGGGCTGGAGAATTAAACTCATCTGGGGAAGAGAATTCTTGTGAGTTGTGTTGCTATCATAATCTACTAAAGATTGGAATCCCGTAGGTTGGCGACATTTTCGGGGAAAACATTATACTCCTTGGTCAGCTAGGGGGATCTGTTGGTGAATACGATTAGATTATTTCGGGCTTGCGGGGAATATGTCTTGTTCATGAAGATGACTCAGCGGGGGATAATCTTACGAGAACTGCTCTGTGGGGCAACTTTACTAGGGATTACTTTTTGGAGATCTATGCACGACTTGAACATTATCCTGCCTCCTAAAGTCTCGAGTAAATACTTATTCCTATTTTTATGCATATTTTGTTAACAATAATCATGTTCATATGCATATGTTCATTCAAAACAAAATTTCAATTTGTATTGATAATTTGCCTATAAACAAGCGATTGTTGTACAAAGAGACAAAATTCTTAGTAAAAGGAAATCGCCATGAAATAAAAGGAGTACAAAATATATAGATATGTGTAAATGATCTTATCGGGATTCAACTATGTTATTGCCCCTATGTCTTTGAGCATCTCATCCCTCGCTTGTTGGAAGAAGTTGATTGAATTGATCAACACCATTCGAACTTGACATTGGTAATAAAGTTGGCTGTAAGTGGTCCAACGGGACATAGTCTTACGCTTTAATCCCTAATTTTTCCTGGACCATTTTTTCGGGTTTTCAGTCCACCGGGATACCCCTTTTTGCCCAAGCCGCCTTTTCAGGTTTTCGACTTGCCAAGTGTACAGTCTTTTATATTTTTATCCCTAATTTTTTTCCCGAACCCTTTTGGTTTGTTGGGATGCCATTATTTTTTCCTAGGCCAGTAAACCTAGCGGGTCGTTTTCATGTGTAGTATTTTTTTAACTATGTTTGCATTCACAAGGTGTGGAAGATCTTCATTATCCATGGTGGAAAGTATCATTGCACCACCCGAAAATATCTTTTTGGTCACAAATGGCCCTTCGTAGGTGGGAGTCCACTTGCCCCTGGGATCACCCTACAGTAGGATGATGCTCTTTATTACCAAGTCACCATCCTAATATGCTTGATGCTTGATTTTATTATTGAACGCTTTGATCATACGCTTCTGATACATCTGACCATGACAAACAGCCGCAAGCTTATTCTCGTCAATTAAATTCAATTGGTCCAGCCTAGTCTGAATCTATTCATCTTCGTCAAAGTCTGCATCTTTCATAATTCTCAAGGAAGGAATTTGAACTTTGACAGGTAAAATATCCTCCATATCATAGACTAAAGAGAATGGGGTTTCCCCAGTTAATGTTTGAGTTGAGGTGCGATAGCCATGGAGAGAAAATGGTAACATTTTGTGCCAATATTTAGATGTCACCATCATCTTCTGTATAATCTTCTTAATGTTCTTATTGGTGGCTTCCACTGCGATATTCATCTTTGGTAGATACAAAGAAGAATTACGGTGCTTGATCTTGAAATGCATGGAGAGTTCCATGATTATAGTGTTGTTCAGATTAGTACCATTGTCCGTGACAATCCTTTCGGGGATGCCGTACCGATGGATAAGGTTATGCTTAATGAATCTTGAAACCATATTCTTAGTAACAGAAGCAAACGAGGTTGCTTTAACCCACTTTGTGAAGTAATCAATGGTGACGGGGTTGAAGCAATGTCCGTTGGAAGAATTAGGTTTGATCTCTCTAATAATATCAATGCCCATATTGGAAATGGCCAAAGAGTAGTTAAAATATTCAGAGGTACTGGAAGCACATGTACTTTTTCAGCATAGATCTGGCACTTGTGACAAGTTCTTGAGTGGTGATGGCAATCAGTTTCCATAGTCGACCAATAGTAACCCGCTCTTAGAATCTTCTTAGCCATAGTATGTCCACTGGAATGAGTACCAAAGATACCTTTGTGCATATCTTCCATAATCTTCTCTGCCTCTTTCTGGCCCACACGGCGAAGTAGATTCGAATCATGGTTGCGCCTGTACAAAATTTTGTTGCTCAGGAAGAACTTATCTGAGAACCTCCATAGGAGTTTCTTATCGTTGATAGATGCTTTTTCAGGATACTCTTGAGCCTCAAGATATCTTTTCACTTCATGAAACCAAGGCTTCTCTTCTACTCCGTCAGTGTCAACTTCGTAGTAGTGTGTCGGTTCATCTAGCCTTTCAATGGTAATTTTGGGAGCCTTGTTATCCCATTTGAATTTGAACATAGACGACATTGTAGCTAACATGTCTGCCAACTGATTCTCTTCTCTTGGGATGTGCTCAAAAGTGATCTCCTCGAAATACAGAATTAAGGTCAACACATGCTCTCGGTACAAAATGAGATTCAGATGCTTAGTATCCCATTCTCCCTTAATCTGATTGATTACCAGGGCTGAGTCTCCATATACGCCCAAGAACATGATTCTCATATTAATAGCAGCTTTAATACCCATGATGCACGATTCATATTTAGCCATATTGTTGGTACAGTCAAAGCATAATCTGGCGGTGAAAGGCATATGGAAACCCTGAGGATAGATAATTACAGCACCAATTCCATTGCCAAGTGAATTAGAAGCTCCATCAAAAACCATAGTCCATCAGGATCCTGGCTCAGGTCCTTCATACAGTCCAGGTTCTTCATAATCTGTAACTAGCATAATGTTCTCATCCAGGAATTTAGAGTTCATAGATTGGTAGTTGTCTATTGCTTAATGAGCCAAATGATCTTCCAGTACAATTCCTTTGATTACTTTCTGAGTGGTGTACTGAATATCATATTCTTCCAAGACAATTTTCCATCTGGCTATTCTTCCAGAGAGAGCGGGTTTCTCGTATACATATTTAATGGGATCCATTTTAGAGATCAACAAAGTGGTATGAGTCAACATATACTGTCTTAGTTGGCGAGCATCCCAAGCCAAAGCACAACAAGTTTTCTCGAGAAATGGATATCTTGTTTCCAAGTCAGTAAACTTTTTGCTAAGGTAGTTGTTGTACCCCAAAATTTTCCCTCCCATTTTTACTCAAAACAAACTCCTAAAGGTCCTCAATTGCTCAAGTTGGCTAAGGATTAACCAGATAAATCCTCCTCCTAAGACAATGAGCCTCAAACTAGGGTTTCACTCCTCATCAAGATGTTTGAGTTCCAAGGGTCATAAATGGTTTCCATTTCCCTAATATTCCCTCAAGATCATCCTTGTCAAATTTGATTCCTTGCACAAGAAGTTTGCTCAGTCAACTGCTCAGATGCCTGAAAATCAACTATATTAGGTCAAAAGTCAACTATGGCCCACATACAGTCAAACTTCAAGATTTTTGGTCAACATCAACATTTTGAAGTAATATCCATAACTTTATCAAGGGTTGATCATGATTCCTTAAGGAATGCCCCAAATTCATCAAAGCTCAAAAGTTGCTAAATTAGGATTTCTATAGGAAAAGTCAACCAAACTTTGACCAAGCATAACTTTCTCATACTTTATCAGAAATTTCTCATCCAAGGATCATTTTGAATAGAATCCAATTCCCTACAACTAATATTCATCCCTCAAGTTCAAAAAATGCACTCATGAAAAGATATAAATTCAAACATTATAGGTCATTTAAAAAATTAAAAAAAACACCTTTTGGGTCAAAGCTCCTTACATGAACATGGAAGATCCAATTGAGATGAAACCAAAAAGGTTGATTAGAGGACATCCTAAGCTTTATAAAAAAGTATAAGAACACCCCTTAGGGTCAAAATTGAGAGAGATATGCATTGTCAAAGTTGGCCGTTTTTGGAATTTTGCACAAAGTCAACAATGCCCAAAATTGCATTTTTTTTTCCACATGGGCCTATCTTTTCAAGATTGAATCTCAGTCCTAGCATGGTCCAAGACCTATGGGACCCTCCATGACTTTTTATTTTTGTTTATTTAATTTATTTTGGTTTTTATTCATTTAAAAATGAAATAAATTCAAATTAAATCAAATTAAATCAAATTAAGGGAATGAGATTTGTTTTGCATTGAATTATAGATCATGCAAGCTGTATAACCTCAAGCAAAACCGTGCCAAGCCAAAACAAGAGGAAATCTTCAATTTTAGAAAGATTTGAATCAAACTTCAAGGCCATTACATCTTTGGATTTTTGCTAATTCTATTGACCTAATCTGATTCACTACTTATACATAAGCATTTGTGAACCCTAAGAACAAGAATTCACGCGCAACCTGCCTCCCTAGAGCAAGAACAGAGTTCAAATTTTTATGGAAAAAGTGTAGACTGAATCTTTCTTCATAGGCCGTTTCAAGCCATTCCAAGGATAAAATCACATCCTTGGGCAGCCTATGAAGCGATTGCAAGCATTATCAAGTCCCGAAGCATCAAGGATCACGTGTTATCACCTTCACGGTTTTCCTTTTTTTCAAAACTCGGTTACAATGATTCTTGCATCATAAATCTGTTTTGATCATATATTCATGCTTGCCATCATATTTGCAATAAAGTTTAAACGCAGGAATAGCTTCTTGCCATGGCTAGGGTTCCGGAGCTCCTATTTGGGGAACCCTAGTTATTGGCAAAATTAGGCCAAATTGAGGACCTCTTCGTGTTCAGGGGTTAATTTGCAATCGATCCATGGCTTTGGATGGAATTTATTCTGCTTGTATTGCATTTTGGATGTTTGCAGGTTTGTAGCCACGCACACGAACTGTCACTATAGCCTATAGTGATGAGTTTGTTCGTAGGTAAAAGCTCTTTCTAAAACAACTGTCCCTGTGGAAGAAGATGAGGGTGTGGCAGCATACCACTGACCCGTTTAAAATTCGCGCGTTTTTTCTGGGCATATCATTTTGTTTACATTATATTCATTTTATTTGATTATATGCATGACTAACAATCCAACACAGATGGCAAAGAGAGAAGGTTTCAAGTCGCACGTGTGTAGGAGGTCATGGGTTCGATCCCTGCCTCCTACATAATATTTTTCCTAACGTTTGATTGCAGATCTAGTAGTACCCTTCCAAGCGCGCTTACCATACACCTCAAGATATCACGCCTTGGATCATCCTCTGATCAGATCCAACATGCAGCATGCAAGGAGCATGGTAAACCCTCAGATGAGAGTCCCACTGGATCAGGCGCAGCAATTGGGCCACCAACAAGATTGGGCCTGGAAAATTCAACTCCTCACACCCCCAGAATTATTTTTCATACCAGGCCCATTCTTTTTCTTTTTTTAATTTCTTATTTTAATTATTTGTTTTAATTATTTTTTTACAAAAAAAATCATTGTTTTTTTAATTAAATCAAAAATCATAAAACCACAAAAATATTAGAATTACTTTTTTTGTAAAATAATTAATTCTATTAATTAATTAGGTTAATTAGAATAACTTAAATTCTTTTTTTCATAATTAAAATTAATTAGAAATTAGGTTAATTTGCAAAGTTAATTACTTTTCTCAAAAAATCCAAAAAAGTATTTTTCTTTATTCACTAATCAAATATCTTTGAATTTAATTTTAATTCCTCGTATTTAATTTCATCGCGCATTTATTTATTTATTTTCCGATTAATGTAATTGCTCCGAGTTTGTAATAGTTAAACTTAGGTTTATTACTATTTGCCTTTACTGTTTTTTCCAAGTTTTGATTATGTAATCCCCATCCCCAAAGCCTTGTAATAGCTAGGTTTAAATTTCTCGCATTTTATTTTCCGTCATTATAAACTGTTAGATGATTGATAATAGGATTGTATGCAAAAGATCATAATTTTAAAACGGTAGAAAACCCTAAATGTGCAAAGACTAAATTGACTGAAAAATAAACACTTGCACATGCTCACTCCTAGGGTTTGCCCCACTTCGGGTGCCTTCGGTAAACGGTCATGAAGTATAGGGAGTTTTAGTGGTTGCCCTCTAGTCCCAAAAGATCAAAAATGACCCATTCGAATATTGCCTCGGAAAGATCTTTAGGACTTTAGGGTAATTACTAAGGTTTCCTAACCATTTCTTTAGTGATCGTAATTGTCCCTTTCGTCCCTTTTGATTGTCCCTTACACTCCAACGATGGAGCTACCTACTCCTTAATAGTAGGATAGCGCTGTCTAAAGGAAATAAGAAAACGAACAGACTTTTTCGAGTAGGTAGAAACTTTTAGGTACTTGCTCAAAACAACATCTTTTTACACTTACACTTTCAAATAAACTTTTCAAACTAAAGTTTTCAAAAAACACTTTATCACACCCTTGAGGACTGATACAAGGGTTACCATAAAGTGAAATGTCGCACTAAGGAAAATTTCAAAACTTTTCAAACACACGAAAGCAATTTCAAAAATGAGCAAGTACCCAAGAGCCCATGGAAAACCATAGATAGAAAGGGTGCTAACACCTTCCCTTTCTATAATCTACCCCCCGTACTCAGAAACATCTCGAAAAAGGTTTTTTCTGTTCTTTTACCATTTTCCTTTGTCGGATAAAATAAAAGTCGATGACGACTCTTGCTTATCATACATTTGCAAACAAAAAACACAAAACCATTAGTAACAAAAAACAGCAGTTCTGCCACCGTATCACAGAACTGGAGACTCTGTTGGGGAATGAAGAGTGGGGTATACCTTAGGATCTAGGTAATTTTTAAAATTTCTTTCTTGTTTATTTTGTCTGCTTTATCCTTAAGGGTTTGCTTGGGTATTATTGAAGATCCTACACCCGGATTTGGGGGCACTTTTTAGGTAAACAGCAATAGATCGCAAAGACTGTACGACATAGACCGATATAGTTTAAGTGATGGTTGTATTGGTGTGACACTTTGGTTGGTACCGGTATCCTTCGTGTAGAAACGAGGAGAATACGGGGCCGTCGCGTGGTGTCGTGAAGCACTAACGGGCCTTAGAACCTTAGTTGAACAAACTTGGCCATTAGAAAGTAGTGAGATAGCCAGCCTCGGTATAAAGCTGAGAATTGGTTGGTACTCGATGCTACACTCATTGAGATCATACTTTCGAGATATTTCGGCCGCAAGAAAAAAATTGCCTGAGCTAAAACAATGCCTGATAAAGGATGATCAGTGATATTGAGAATCCTTAGAACCCGGTTACTTTTCTAAGACAGGTTTGAAACCAACTAAACTTCAATAGGGTACTTACCTTTAACCTCATGCAAGCCTTTGAACCTAAGGTCTATTGTATGCCTTGCTTGTGTGTGATTTACTCTGTTTGAACATAACATCATGCATCATAACGTAACATTCATTCTTATTACACTAACCATTTCAAGGACCGGTGGAATTTATTTTTGTTCTGTTTTGCAGACCATGGCTTCCGCTCGTAGAAACACTATTCAAATCAGCTTTGTGAGAATGCCTCTCCAACTCAATGAGCTAGTATCAAGGGTTCCTAAAACTTCTTCGTTCACTAAGAGATATGGTCAACTTCTCAACCTGGTTACTTCGAGCTTTGATGAAAAGATGATGGGTGTACTCTTTCAATTTTTTAAACCCAAGCACCACTTCTTCAACTTTCCAGACTATCAGTTGGTGCCTACCATGAAAGAGTTCTCTCAGTTATTGGATCTACCTATTCTTGACCATATTCCTTTCACAGGTTTAGAAAAAGTTCCCAAGCCAGAGATCATTGCCTTAACTTTGTATCTGAAACGGGCCGATGTGGTATCCAATTGGGAAACAAGAAGTAGAGTCAAGGGTTTTCTAGCCAAGTTCTTAATAGATAAGGCCCAGCTGTTTTGGGATAATTTGGACTTTCAGGCTTTTGAGGAGGTTTTGGCTCTTCTAATTTATGGGTTAGTATTGTTCCTTAATCCAGACTTACTCATAGATGTGAATTCTATCAAGATCTTCCTCTCTCGCAACCATGTGCCTACTTTACTCGAAGATATCTTACATGCTCTCCACACTCGTACCATGAAGAGAAGAGGGGTTCTTATGTGCTGCATGCCTTCACTGTCGAGGTGGTTTATTTCTCACCTCCCTAAGTCAGTGCTGAAGAATGAATAAGGTTTGGGTTGGTCGCAAAGGATAATGTCACTTTCTCACGCGGATATTCTCTGATATTCCCGATCTATGGGAGATGTTTCTATTATTGACCGCTACGGGGAGTTCCCTAATGTCCCACTACTTGGCATTAAGGGAGGCATAACTTACAATCCTTGTTTGGCCCTGCAACAGTTTGGTTACGCCCAAAGGGATGGTCCTCATGAGATGCTTATCCAGGGCATTGTGTTTAACTATGAAGATGATATTCAAGGGTATCGCCAGAGGTTCATACAAGCTTGGGGCATGGTAAACAGATCTGATGTCAAGACTTTAGGGCCAAAGGCTTCCATTCCTATGGAACATTATCTCCAATGGGTACGAGATCGTGCTCAGAAACTGATGATACCATACATAGTTGTCTTACTAGTGATTGTGGAGCCCATTACTGAAGAGGATATTCCATACACGGTTCTTCATCCTGATATGCCCACTGATCTTGAAGAGTTACAGAGATCCTGGATTCAGTTAAAGAAGGAGCGAGATACTTATAGGGACCAATTATATGCCCAGGAGAAGAAAGTTTTAGAGCTCACTAAGCAGCTTCATGAGGAAATAAGCCTTAATGTCTATCTCGACACGAAGAGGAAGCATCCATGGGAAACTTGATCTTTTTTAGTTTTTAGAATTTTCAATTGTAACGGCTAAAAGACAATTGTATTTTGAATTCTACTAATAAAATCTTTGTTTCATTTTGGGTTTGCAAATCTAAATTTCCCAAAGTCCTTGAAATCATTGCATACGCATATCATCCATGACATTGCATAAACAGGTTTCATAACAGGTTTCTCATCGTCTTCGCTGTTTATTTCAGCAATAATGACTTCTGAACAAAGTATCAAGGATCTCCAGGCACAAAATGCCCAATTTCAGCAAATATCCGTAGCTTTAGCAAAAGGGCAGGAAGATCTGAAGGCCCTTATTCTGAAAGAGAAAAAGAAGAAGGCAAAGATGACTGCTGGTCTCTTGAATCTGGGCATAAGATTCAAGGGACCGTTGAAATAACCAGTTGATCTAACCTCTTCGTCCAAAGAAGGGTAGAACCAGGAGGGTGAGACAAGGGAGGAAGACCCTAGCCCAAGAGTTTTTGAGGATGAATCTGATTATGATGATGAACAATATCTTCCCGCTGAGGATAGATACAAACAGTTAGAGGACCGTCTGAGCGTAATGGAAATCCAAAGAGTACCAGGGCTGGATTTCGAAGAGCTGGGTTTGGTATCTGGGGTTCTCATCCCACCGAAGTTCAAGGCTCCGGTATTTTCAAATTATGATGGGGTGTCTTGTCCCAAGCTTCATCTCCGTTCCTATGTGAGGAAGATCCAGCCTCACACTACTGATAGGAACTTGTGGGTCCATTTCTTTCAGGACAATCTGTCTGGGACTCAGCTTGAGTGGTTCTATCAGCTGGAGGGAACCAATGTTCGCAACTGGGAAGATCTGGCCGCTTCTTTTTATAAGAAATATCAATATAACGCTAACCTTGCTCCTACCCGTACTCAACTCCAGAGTATGTCCATGGGTGCAAGCGAAGGTTTCAAGGACTATGTGTAGAAGTGGAGAGATCTGGAAGGGAGAGCCCAACCCCCTTTGTCTGATAGGGAGTTGGTGGACATGTTTCTTGGTACGCTGTCTGGTTCGTTCTTCAATCACTTGATTGGTAGCTCCTCAGCTGGTTTCACCGGGTTGATATTGACTGGAGAAAGGGTAGAAGCTGAGATCCAGAGTGGAAAGATCCAGAAAGACACCTCTTCAAGTATAGTGAAGAAACCTTTCACGAGTAAGAAAGAGGTCAATGCTATTTATAATCCGAGAGGTCAGAATAGAGTCGAGCACCATCCAACGGTAGGGGCTGTAATGATACCTAGGCCTGCGGCTACTCAACAACGAAACAATCAGCAAAGGGTAGAAACACCGCCAAGGCAGTTCACCCGGATTAATATGACGTTGACTGAGGTTTTACCCCATCTGTTAAAATCTAACTTTACAACCTTAAAGGAGGATCCTAAAAATCCTAACACCATATCTCCTCGTTATAATCCAAACGCTCGGTGTTCTTACCATTATGAGAGTCCAGGCCACGATACAAATGATTGTTGGGCTCTGAGGAATAAGATACAGGATCTGATCGAAGCCAAGGAGATTGAGTTTGATGCTTAGGAGAAGCCTAATGTCATAACTGCTCCCATGCCCAAGCACAACCATGGTGTTAATATCGTTGATACTGGTCTATTTGTTACCTCTATTGATGAAGTTTCCACTCCTCTCATGACTGTCAAGAAGAATTTGTTGCTAGCCGGTTTATTTTCGGGCTATGGTGAAGGTTGCCACATGTGTTCATCTCTGCCCTCTAGTTGTTATTTGCTGAAAGCCGGTGTTCAACGCCTGATGGACAACCGAGAGATTTTGTTCGAAAGGACTTTGTCCGACTGTATTACATGAAGATGTTGCTATCATAACCATTTCTTCCAATCCTTCCAAGGTCTCCTCTAAAACACCTGTTAGGATTACACCTGCTCCAAGAATTTCTCCATTGATAATCACTTTTCCTGGTCTTATACCGTACTCCTCGAACAAAGTTGTCCCTTGGAATTATGGTGCTGACGTTTACTACTATGGCGTCAAGCGGGATTTGAATACTGAATAGGCTGATCCTGATGTCAGTAACATTATCGGGACTAGTAAAATTACTCGAAGTGGAAGGGTTTTCTCTCCCGCGATCTCCCCGAAGACTGTTGTTAAGCCTGTTGTTATTCCATCTGTTATTCCAGTTAATACTTCTGCTACTACGCCCATCCTCACTTCAGTTGTTACCCCTGCCGACGAGTTATCTCGGACTCGAGGAAAAGAAGTTATGGGTGAGCCTTCCCCGACGGAGGCACCTAGAAAAGTTGTCTTGGAATCCTCTAAACTAGAATTGGAGGAGATTTTAAAAATAATCAAGAAGAGCGACTATAATGTAGTCGAGAAGCTGGGGTAGACCCCTTCGAAGATATCAATGTTGTCTCTGCCATTGTGTTCCGAGGCCCATGCGAAGGCTTTGATTACATTTCTCAAGATTGTGCATGTGCCACAAGAAACCTCTACTGACCAATTCAAGGACTGTGTGGCCAGTTTGACTGCTAACAATGGGTTGGGTTTTTCAGATTCCGATTTGATATCAAAGGGGAGAAAGAATAATGATGCGCTGCATGTCTCGATCGAGTGTAGGGTCACTACCATGGCCCATGTACTAGTGGACACTGGATCATCACTAAATGTTCTTCCCAAGAAGGCTCTTGATAGACTATATTGTGAAGGCTTGACCTTAAATCCCAGTAACATTGTGGTGAGGGCTTTTGACGGTTCAAAAAGAATGGTGCATGGGGAGGTGGACATCCCTGTCAAAGTGGGTTCCCAGACCTTTGAATCCACCTTCTACGTGATGGATATCAGGCCATCATACTCTTGTTTGTTGGTTCGTCCTTGGATCCATGAAGCTGGAACTATTACTTCTACGCTGCACCAAATGCTGAAGTATCCAGTGAAGGGGAAGATTGTCACCGTGCATGGTGAAGAGGAGTATATGGTAAGCCACCTGAACTCTTTCAGGTATGTGGAGATGGATGGGGAAATCATAGAGACCCCTTGTCAAAATTTTGAAGAGGTTCTTCAGATTATGGAATCAACCGAGACTATCACCAGTGCACCGAAGATCAACAAACCTCCTTTGAAGATGGCTTCTCTCAAGGATGCCAGAGCGGTAGTTGAAGAAGGTGGGTGTACCACTTGAGGACAACTCCCTGATTTTCCTCATAAAACTGACAAATTTGGTTTGGGCTTTACTTCAGGAGCTCAAAGGGTTGTTCGACATGGTCGGGCTGGAGGACCTCCCCTACGCATCAGCAATTGTGGGGTCAATGCTATAGAAGACAATGATGAGGATTCTGATATTGACAGCTGGATCTACCCTACTACCAACGATGGACCTAGTAAATGAACGGCCAAATATTTTGTGCCGATTTATTTTGTTCAACAGTAATTATCTTACTTGTTTTTCAAATTTGTAATAAACAATATAAACTCTATGGCCTTGTGTCTCACCCGAGGCATAATGGTTTATTTGTGAGGGTTATTATATGTCATTATCATATGTCATCAAGAAAACATTGGACGTTTCTTGCATACAAGTTTTGCGCTCTCTATTTTTCTTTTTTGCTTTTTCACTTTATCAATACAACTATGCTCTTACACACACTCACATATCAAACTGCAGATCCATATCCACTTTGGATCCCATTAATAACAGTTCTGGTATTGCCACTTATAACTTCGAAAATCCGATCAACCAAGCCGAGGACGAAGGTGAGGAAGATTGTGAGGTGCCTGGAGAACTTGCTAGACTGTTACAGCAGGAAGAAATGGTTATATAGCCTCATGAAAAGCCAGTTGAGACGATAAACTTGGGCACAGAGGTAGACAGAAAAGAAGTCAAGATCGGCGCAAATCTGGAGATTAATGTCAAAAAACGGTTGATACAGATGTTGCACGATTATGTTGAGATCTTTGCTTGGTCATATGAAGACATGCCTAGTTTAGACACTGATATTGTGGTACATCGTCTGCCGACTAAAGAAGATTTTCCTCCGGTTAAACAAAAGGTCTTCCGTATGCGCCCTGAAATGTCAAAGAAGATCAAAGCAGGGGTTATGAAAAAGTTCAACACTGGGTTCTTAGTTGTCACCTCCTATCCGCAGTAGGTTGCTAACGTTGTTCCAGTACCTAAGAAGGATGGTAAGGTACGGATGTGTGTGGACTACAGAGACCTGAATAGGGAAAGCCCCAAGGATAACTTCCCGCTTCCCCACATTGATGTTTTGGTTGACAACACTGCACAACACAAGATATTTTCCTTCATGGACGGTTTCTCTGGGTACAATCAGATCAAGATGGAACCCGAAGACATGGAAAAGACAACCTTCGTCACACAATGGGGCACTTTCTGTTACAAGGTGATTCCTTTTGGGTTGAAGAATGGTGGGGCAACTTATCAACAAGTCGTGGTAGCTTTGTTCCACGATATGATTCACCATGAGATAGACGTTTATGTTGATGACATGATAGCCAGGTCTCAAACTGAGGAAGAGCACCTTGATCATCTCCAAAAGCTATTTGACAGGCTGAAGACATACAAGCTGAGGTTGAATCCAAACAAATTCACCTTCGAGGTAATATCTGGTAAACTTATAGGGTTCATCGTCAATGACAAAGGTATTTAGGTAGACCCTGCAAAGGTGAAGGCCATACAAGAGATGTCGGCTCCCCATACTGAGAATAAAGTCATAGGTTTCTTCGGACGCCTAAACTACATTTCCAGGTTCATGTCACATCTCACTGCTACTTGTGAGCCGATCTTCAAACTCCTGAAGAAAGATCAAGTAGTAAAATGGAATGGTGAATGCCAGAATTATTTCGAAAGAATTAAGGAATACCTTCAAGAACCACCAATTTTGATGCCTCCGATTGAAGGAAGACCTTTAATAATGTACTTAACAGTGTTAGACAATTCAATGGGGTATGTGTTGGGGCAGCATGACGAGTTTGGTCGAAAAGAGCATGCAATATACTACCTTGGCATGGGCTTCTCGCCGATTGAGATAATATATGTTGACCCACACTAATTTTTTAATATCTAAGATGGATCCAATCAAGTACATCTTCAAGAAGCCTGCTCTCTCCGGAAGAATAGCAAGATGGCAGATGATCTTAACTGAATAAGATATCCAATATACAACCCAGAAAGCAATCAAGGGAAGTGTATTAGCTGATCATTTGGCTCATCAAGTCGTGGATGACTACTAGTCCATGAATTTTGAGTTCCCGGATGAGAATATCATGCTAGTGACTAACTATGAAGAACCTGGACCGAATGAAGGACCTGAAGAAGGATCCCGGTGGACTATGGTTTTTGACAGAGCTTCAAACGCACTCGGTAATGGCATTGGCACCGTAATTATATCTCCTGAGGGCTGTCATACTCCTTTCACTTCCCCACTATGCTTCAATTGTACCAACAACATGGCGGAGTATGAAGCCTGAATCATGGGTCTCAAAGCTGCTATCGACCTGAGGATCAAGTTCTTAAATGTTTTCGGGGATTCAGCCTTGGTGATAAGTCAAATCAAAGGAGAATGGGATACGAAGCATCCGAATCTCATCCCGTACAAAGAACATGTGTTGACATTGCTCCCACACTTTCAGGAGGTAACCTTTGAACATTTCCCACGAGAGGAGAATCAGTTAGTGGACGCGCTAGCTACCATGTCTTCTATGTTCAAGGTCAGGTGGAACAATGAAGCTTCCCGAATCACCATTGAGTGGTTGGATGAACCAGCATACTGCTGTGAAATTGATACTGAAGAGGTAGAAGACTAACCTTGGTTCCACGAAGTAAAAAGGTATCTCGAGGCTCAAGAGTATCCCGAGGGGGAATCTGTCAATGATAAGAAGTTTCTGGGAAGGTTCAACGCAAAACTCTTCCTCAGTAATGGAATCTTCTACAAGCGCAACCATGACTCTACCTTACTGCGGTGTGTAGACAAGAGAGAAGCGGAGAGGATTATGGAAGATCTACACGAGGGTACCTTCGGAACCTATTGAAGTGGACATACCATGGCTAAGAAGATCCTACGGGAAGGATACTATTGGTCCACTATGGAAGCAGATCACTACCAACACTCCCGAACTTGTCATAAATTCCAGATCTATGCTGATAAGGTGCATGTGCCTCTGGTTCCTTTGAAAGTCTTGACGGCTCCTTGGCCCTTTGCAATGTGGGGAATTAACATGATCAGGGAGATTAGACCTATCGCTTCCAATGGGCATCGTTTCATCCTGGTGGCCATTGATTACTTCACGAAGTGGGTTGAAGCTGCCTCCTTTTCTACAGTTACCAAGAATGTTGTGGCGCGGTTTATCAAGCATAACCTGGTTTGTCGTTACGGTGTGCCAGAGAGAATCATCACTGATAATGGTATGAATCTCAACAACGCGATGATCACCGAACTCTGTAAGCAATTCAAGATCCAGCATCATAACTCTTCTCCCTACCAGCCGAAGATGAATGGCGTTGTCGAAGCTGCTAACAAGAACATCAAAAAGATCATACAAAATATGACGGTGACATATAAAGACTGGCATGAGATGTTACCATTTGCTCTTCATGGGTATCACACCTCCGCACGAACATAGACAGGGGCAACACCCTACTCTCTGGTATATGGCGTGGAGGTTGTCCTACCTATTAAGGTCCAGATACCTTCTCTAAGGATTATGAAGGATGCAGGTTTGAACGAAAACGACTTGATCCAGACTCGACTTGATCAACTGAATCTGATCGACGAGAAGAGACTTACGGTTGCCTGTCATGGTCAAATGTATCAAAAATGGATGATCAAGGCTTTCAACAAAAAAGTCAGACGCCAAGAATATCAAGTCAGGGATCTAGTGATCAAGCGCATCATACTTCCGCAAGGTGATCCCAGGGGAAAATGGACTCCCACATACGAAGGGCCATTTGTGATCAAAAACATTTTCTCGGGTGGAGCCATGATTCTGACCACCATGGACGGTGACGACCTTCCTCACCCTCTCAATGCAGACATAGTGAAAAGATACTATGCATGATTAAAGACCCGCTAGGTCAAATGGCCTAGGCAAAAATAAGGGCTTCCCGGCTAACCAAAAGGGTTCGGGCAAAAATTAGGGATGAAAACAAAAAAACCTGTACACCAGGCAAGTCGAAAACCTGAAAAGGCGGCTTGGGCAAAAAAGGCTATCCCGATGGACTGAAAACCTGAAAGGGAGGTCCAGGAAAAAGTTAGGGATTTAAAGCGTATCACTATGTCCCATTGGATTACCTTGTGGCCAGACCTCGGTATCAACTATCAAGTTCAAACGACACTAATCAATCCAGTCAGCTTCAAACAAGCAGCAAAGTGATG
Source organism: Vicia faba (assembly GCA_948472305.1). Lineage (NCBI taxonomy): Eukaryota > Viridiplantae > Streptophyta > Magnoliopsida > Fabales > Fabaceae > Vicia > Vicia faba. Next base: position 199,329,222 of record OX451739.1, read on the forward strand.
AGATGCTCGAAGACATAGCGGCAATAGCAGAATTGAAACTCAATTGGATTATTACACATATATGTTTCCTTCTCTTTGTACACAATATTGTATAGCTTTCATTTTCACGACGAAGTTCTCTTACTAGAGCGTCAACTTTCTTGTATAAAAATGCCTATTATAGGCCAACTTCAAGAAATTAATACAAGTCATTTTTACAAAACCATTTGTTTTTTCTTTTCTGTTTTGTTTTGAAAAAGCGTCCAATGATTTATTCTTGACATATGCATTTGAATATAATTGCTAGTCACAAATATTTGCATAAAAGAAATAAAAGGACAATTGCTCATGACTTAAGGAACGGGGCAAAAACTAAAATCATGTCAAGCCCGACAATTACTCTGTTCAGCAGGTACAGGGGCAAGGACAGTTTTGAAATAAGGTCACGATTACATGCGACCCCGTAACGTCTACACTCCCCACAGAGTAGAGGCAAACAAAGCGTTGATATCAGTTTCCCCAAACAGGATTTACTATCCCCAGCAAGGCTCCCTCAGAGAGTCGACATCTATATTCCCCATCCGATTTTTATAATCGCAAGCGATTCATAAAGTTGTCTCCCAAGCAGAGTTTATTTATCTAAATACAGAAGCTCAACCCCCAATAGAGCTTATTCCTCCAGCTATGGAAGTTCATCCTCCAATAGAGTTACTCTCCCGCAGAGTTATTCTCAAGCAGAGTCTCTCCCCGGTAGAATATTCACAAACAAAAAGGAGTACATCCACGGCATAGTCATCTCCGTTCACCATCCTCAGCGGAAGTAGAAGAACCCCTTTTTTCTAAAATAGTCAGAAATTCAATCTCCAGTACTCTCCAGCAGCAGTCAAGGATTCATTTTCCCATACTCGGATATGTCACAATAGCATTTCATGTTCATACATCATGACATGCGCATACATATTGCATACAACATAATCTCATATATTTTGAGAACATCATCACACAATACATTTCATGCATCACATATAATTAACCCTCTACCTTTTCAGGAAAGATCGTTATCATCAACAATTCCAACAATTCAAGATTAAATCCATGAAGTTATACATGTCACATTTGCAGACAACTAATGGAAAATCAGTTCCCGAAACCAAACGGGTTAACTAATCTACGTGATCAAATGAAGCAGCCCTACGATCCAGGCTCTCATCTCGAAGTAACCCTACTACCCAGGTTCCTTCTCCCATCCCTACTATCCAGGCTTTCATTTCGAAGTAACCCTACTATTCAGGTTCCTCCTCACTACCCTACTATCCAGAATTTCATTTCGAAGTAACCCTACTATCCAGGTTCCTTTTTACAGCCCTACTATCCAGGATTTCATTTCGAAGTAACCCTACTATTCAGGTTCTTTCTCACATCCCTACTATCCAGGATTTCATTTCAAAGTAACCCTACTATCCAGGTTCCTTCTTATAGCCCTACTATCCAGGATTTTATTTCTAAGTAACCCTACTATCCAGGTTCCTTCTCATAGCCCTACTATCCAAACTTTCATTTCGAAGTAACCCTACTATCCAGGTTCCTTCTCATAGCCCTACTATACAGGCTTTCATTTCGAAGTAACCCTACTATCCAGGTTCCTTCTCATAGCCCTGCTATCCAGGCTTTCATTTAGAAGTAACCGTACTATCCAGGTTCCTTCTCACAACCCTACTATCCAGGCTTTCATTTCGAAGTAACTCTACTATCCAGGTTCCTTCTCATAGCCCTACTATCAAGGCTTTTATTTCTAAGTAACCCTACTATCCAGGTTCCTCCTCACTACCCTATTATCCAGGCTTTCATTTTGAAGTAACCCTACTATCCAGGTTCCTTCTCACAACCCTACTATCCAGGCTTTCATTTTGAAATAACCCTACTATCCAGGTTCCTTCTCACAACCCTACTATCCAGGCTTTCATTTCGAAGTAACCATACTATCCAGGTTCCTTCTCTTTTATCTATAGACAACAGATACAGTCGATTTCATATTCCCCAGTAATTCGATGTAAAGCTTGGATTACAACCAGATAACAAATCACTTTTGTCTCATCAATCAAGAGTTAATTCCCCAGTAGAGTAATGGATAACTGAAGCTCCTAGACTCTATTTCCCCATAACATAAATCAACATTCCCCGACGAAGTCCTCCTCAACAGCAGGTACATGAATTCTTGAAAAGGAATATCTTATGCAACCGATATCTTTTCTGAATGGCATCTTTAAGCCCATCTCTAATGATTTTATGTCTCCTTCCAAATGGCATCTGTAAGCCCATTCCCGATATTACCGATCAATATTACTTCATGCGAGTGCAAATTTCTGGGCACTCTAGTGTTCAATCATCTTCCACCTTCAGATCACGAAAGGCAGACCAGCTAATCTACATCCTCAAGTTTAAGAAGATTGAACAGGGGCAGCTGTTGTACCCCAAAATTTTCCCTCCCATTTTTACTCAAAACATACTCCTAAAGGACCTCAATTGCTTAAGTTGACTAAGGATTGACCAAACAAATCCTCATCCTAAGACAATGAGCCTCAAACTAGGGTTTCACTCTGTTGTACCCCAAAATTTGCCCTCCCATATTCTTCAAGATTTGCCAAGTCAAAGCTTCAAAGTCTCCCCAAGGGTTGTACAGGTCAAGGGCCTCCTAACAGTCAAAAGCTAGGGTTTTGTTTCTAGCAAAGTAAATGAAGTTTACAAGGGTCCAATCAAGTCTCACATGCCTACAAACATGGTCAAGCATCCTCATACCAAGTTTCAAGACTTACAGCACAAAATTGCACAGTCAAAAACCCTAATTGCACTACAGTCAACTGTAGGGGCAAAATGGTCATTTGACAGTCAAAATTTCAAATTTTTGGTCAACATCTCATTTTGAAGCCATAAACATCATTTGATCAATGCTTGATCATGATTTTCAAAGCTTGGCTCAAAAAGTCTCAAAATGCAAAAGTTTCCATATTTGGACAGTTGAAAAGTCAACTGTAACTTGACCAAGGCATAACTTCCACATGGATTATCAGAAAAATTCCATCCAAATCTCATTTTGAAGATAAAGACATTTCCTACAACTCCTCTTCACACTTCAAGTCCAATAAATGCTCTCACAAAAAGTTATCAATTTCAACATTATAGGTCATTTTCAAAAGTCAACAAAAAGGGACTTTAAGTCAAAGGCCATAACTTGAGATTGGTAAATCAAAATGACATGGGACCAAAGGCATTGGTTAGAGGACTTCAAGACCTTTCCAAAAATTTCCAAGAACGTGATCAAAGCTTAAAAATTGAGCAAGATATGCCTTGTGGAAGTTGGGAAATTTTTGGGAATTTTGAAAAGTCAACTTTGCCTCAAATGCCTTAAAATTGCTAATGGGCCTCATTTTCTTCCAAGATTCATCATCCAAATCATATGCACGACCATTTGGCCCAAAGGGGATTTATTCATCATTTTTATTTATTTATTTGAATTTTTAATTACAATTAATTCATTTAAATTAAATAAAATATGGAAAAATACCAAACCAATACATTTGAATCTTTTTATGCAGTGTAATCATTCATTAAAGGCTCAAGATTAGTGCACAACTCAAATTGGGAAGATTGGCTATGATTGACATCAAAAACATGTGGAAAAGATTTGAAAAATTATGCATGAAAATCAAATATTCATTCCATCAATGCAAGGATTTTTTGGATCAAAAACTCAACCCTAATCCATCCTCATATAAGTGTGATCAAAACCTAATGCCAAGGGACCTGAGAGCTGCGCCCAAAGCTGAAGAATAACATTGCAATTTTTGTGGAAAAAGTGAAAACTGAAAACAATATTCTAGCACGATTCAAAGCAAAATACCAATTGCAAAAGCTTCCTAAGGCATTACTGAATCTAACTGGACACTTTTTCAATCCTCACACGCCCAGAATTGGTATATAGAACTCAAAGTTTTTCACATTTTATGCATATTCGTGTTTCAGTTTTTAAGCATTCTCATTGCATTTTTTTTGTTGATTTATACTAATTGAGTCATGCTGAAGCTAACCATATTGTTTAATTGAGTTTTGCTTGCCTATACGCGAAATCACCATGGGAGCATTTTAGGGTTACAGAGGTTCAAATTTGGGGTTTCCCTGTTATGGAAAAATTGAGACACAAGACTTGAACCATTGAAACGAGAAGCTTCACACGAATCCAACTACCCCATCGCGCCTAATTTCTGATCAAAGATGGCCTATTCACTATTTTTCCTTGTGCCATGTAGTGGGGGTTCAAAACCCCCACTATCCAGTTTGTTTTTGTTTCAGGTACAATACACAAACGGAGAAGATGGTGACTTGTCTCCATGAGATTGGTCTATTTAAATTCAGCGCGCTTTTTTTGATTGTTAGCATTAGTGTTTTATCTTTTTCATAATAATTACGTTCCAATAATATTACAAAGAAAGCACTTGGCACGGTTGGTAGCTGTGTTGTCACGTAAACACTGGGACCTGGGTTCGATTCCCAGGTCCCCTCACTTTATTCATATATTTTGTTTCAATTTAATCCCATGCAGTTTCAAGCCTCAGGGTTCACCATACACTCCATATCCAAGCTTGCCACATGGCCTGTAACCTCAATCCAAGGGCCCTGATTGGAAGAGTACCATGGGCATGAGTCAGAGGTGCCACATACGCGCTGAAAAGTCAACCAAAGGCCTCAAATCATTGGGCCTGATTGCTACAACCTAACCTCCAGTTTGGGGACAGAACCCCCCATTGGTTTGCTTTTTCATTCTTTTTCATATTTTTCTATTTTTATTTGTTTTAATTAATTTTAATTTAATTCTTTAAATTAATTTATTTTCATAAAACATAAAAAATAATAAAAATCAGAAAAGACAAAAAATGAAATATATTTGATTTAATATTTTTTTTGTAAATAAATCCCATTAATTAATTTAGTCTTAATTTTAGGTTTAAATCTTAATGTCTTTTTAATAAACTTAAAAAATTGTAGAATTAGGGTTTAATTACTTTTATTTTTTATTTTAGCCTTTTCTTTTCTCATTATTAATAATTAATTATTTATTTTTGTAAATAAAATTGTATTAATTAATTAGGTTAATTTTATATTAAATTTTAATGCTTTTCTTAATAAATTAAAAATAACTAGAATTAGGTTTAATTTCCATAATCTTCTCATAAAAATCCATAAATACAAAAACTCAAAAATCTTTTCTTTTTCTTTTAATTTAATTAATTTATTAATCATAACTTAATTTCATTAAAAAGGGTCCAACGCCCTCGCTTTCGATTATTAGTTCGTTTCGCACATTTATTTCCGTTCTTATCATATTCATGTAATTCTCCCAAAGCCGTGTAAATCAGACATTTATCTTTTCCACATTCTTTATTTTATTTTTAAATCGGGTCCTGGATTAAATTTGGCGATGTGGACCCGCGCCTTTGTAATAGCGTAGGAATTTTAATTTCCGCACTTTTTTAATTGTTAATAAATTTGCATGCAAGAATGAATGTCAAAATAAAACAAAAGCGTAGATCACCACTACATGACAAGACAAAAATATCTGAAAACGACACACAAATTACACACCACCCCTAGGGTACGCCTCACTGTTTCCTTGCCTCTCGAAAGGTGATCGTCGAGTAGAGGATGTTTTAGTAAGTCCTCATGATCCGGGAACCTGGCATGAGGGTAGCTTCTAAGGTATCTTCCTATTGCTCTGGTGATCACCATGTCCCGAACCTTCGAATTGACCCGAACACCTCCAACGGTGGTGCTACCTACCTTTCAATGGTGGGATGGCACTACTTTAAGGATATTTACACAGACGAATTCCTTAGGGTAGGTAGACGACTCTAGATACTTGCTCTAATTTCAAAAACAAATTAAAAATACTTTTCACACCGACACCTTTTCAAAAGCTTTCGAAAGCAATTTTTTCAAACACTCTTGAGGACCGATACAAGAGTCGAACTGAAATTTTCAAAGAAACTTTTTAAAAACCCACAGTTGAAAAGCAAACAAACCATTTTTGAAAACACAATGAGCAAGTATCTAAGAGCCCATGGATAACCATGGATAGAAAGGGTGCTAACACCTTCCCTTTCTATAATCTACCTCCCGAACCGAGAGCAATCTCTATAAGGAATTTTTCTGTGCTTTTGTCCTTTCCATTTGGAGAAAATAAAAGACGGTGGCGACTCTTGCTTCCGCGACATTTCGCGAACCAGCGTTAAACAGTCAATTCCAGATCCACCGATCACAGAACTGGCGACTCTGCTGGGGACTCTTATAAAGTGAGGTGTACCTTAGGACTAAGATCACTGTGTTTTCAATTGCTTTCTTTGCTTGCTTTAAATTGTGGGACTGTCTTGGGAGTTCTATAGATCCTAACCCGGATCTGGGGATACCTTCTTAGAAAGTAGCAACAAGGCTATGAGGGAACTGTGCGGGGTATACCGACATGGTTGAAACAGTCTGCTATGTTGATGTGGCACTTTGGTGTGTACCGGTAACCCTTGAGTTTAGTCAAGGAGAGTACGGGGCCTCCGCGTGGTGTCGTGAAGCATCAACAGACCTTAGGAACCTTAATTGAACTATCTTGGCCTCTTTAGGGTAGTGAGATAACTGACTTTGGTGCAGTCCGAGGTTGGTTGATACTCGATACTACACTCAATTGAGGGTTGCTTTCCTGGAATATTTCGGTCGCCAGTTCAGTGGCTAAATCGAAACGATGAACAATGAAAGCAATCCGGTGATATTGGGACCCTTAGAACCCGGTTACTTCTAATAGGACAGGTTGAGCCCACCAACTTCAAGAGGGTAATACCCAGACCCCATGCTGGCCTAAACCCTAAGGGCTTGTCTTGTGTGACTTGTGTGCCTTACATGTTTGTCTTTGTAAATATCTGTGGTGTGTTTAATCATAGCATCATGACATCATCCAGCATCATATGCATTGACTAACCATTTCAGGGGTTCGAATCTTCATCTTTGTTCTTGTTTTGTAGGACATGGAAACTGTTTGCAGAAAGACAATTCAAATCAGCCTTGTAAGGATCCCTCCTCAGCTTAAGGAGCTTATATCCAGGATTCCCGAGAGCTCTTCATTCAGTGAAAGACATGGAAGACTCATCAGCTTGGTCAATACCAACATTGAGGAAGATATGATAAAGGTCATGTTCCAGTTCTTTGACCCTCTGCATCACTGTTTCACTTTCCTGGATTATCAGCTGGTACCAACATTGGAGGAGTTCTCCCGGCTCCTGAAGATCCCTATCCTTGATCAACTACCCTACAACGGTACAGAAAAGGAACCCAGGCTGGAAGAGATTGCTAAAGCCTTACACCTACAATCATCTGATCTCAAGGGACATTGGGAAGTTAGAAGCGGTATCAAAGGGTTCTTAGCCAGGTTTCTGTTTGAAAAGGCCCATGAATGTTGGAACTCCCTTGACTTACAAGCTTTTGAAGAAGTTGTGGCCCTCCTTGTCTATGGTTTGGTATTGTTCCCTAACCCAGATCAGCTTATAGATATCAGTGCTGTCCAGATCTTCATGTCCAGGAATCCTATACCTACGTTGCTGGGGGACATCCTTCACTCATGTTACACTCGAACCATGAGAAAAAGTGGTGTCCTTATGTGCTGCACTCCTCTCCTAGGAAGGTGGTTTATTTCGCACCTTCCACTATCAGTTTTGAAGAACGAGCGGGGTTTGAGATGGTCACAACGGTTGATGACTCTTACACATGCAGATATACATTGGTGCCCTCGGTCCAGAGAGGATGTCACTATCATTGATCGTTGCGGGGAGTACCCTAATGTTCCTTTACTTGGAATCAGAGGAGGTATTACTTACAACCCATGCCTGGCTTGGAGACAGTTTGGTTATGCTCGGAGGGATGGCCCTCATGATGTGTTAATTCCTGACATAGTTTTTGACTTCGACAACGATGCCCAAGGACTTCGCCAGAGATTTATCAGAGCTTGGAGGATGCCAAGTAGGATAGACAGCAAGACACTGGGGCACAGGAACTCCATCCCGTTGGAACCTTATCTCAAGTGGGTACGCGCCCGCTCCCAGAAGTTAGTAATGCCTTATCCTCATATGCTTCCTGTGATCAAAGAGCCAGTCTTGGAAGGAGAAGTGTCCTACACCATTCAGCATCCTGACATGCCCACGTCCTGGGAAGAAATGCAGAAGAGCTGGATCCAGCTTAAGGAAGAACGGAATTCTCTTGAGACCAGTCTACATGCTAGTGAAAAGAAGGTCTTGGAGCTCACCCGCCTATTGCATGAGGAGAGGAATCTCAACACCTACATAGCTCCAAAGAGGATGCGTAGTGTCTTTTGGGATTGATTTGCTTTGTAATTTGTGCCCATGAGGCTTTGATGTACCAAACGATTATTTCCTTAATGATAACGTGTGTTCCTTTTTGTCTATAACAAATTTGGACTTTCGAACCCTTGAATGCATTGCATAAACACATATCATTCATCATGTGCATAGCAGGTTTTCTTCTTTTCAGGTTGCTTACCATTCTTCGCTGTTTATTTCAGCATCATGAATCCCGACTCATCATCAACCGAGATGTCCATCAAGGCTCTTCAGGTGCAGAATGCGCAATTTCAGGAACTAATCATGGGTTTGGCTCAGGGCCAAGAAGAGCTGAAGGCTCTGCTCCTGAAGAAGGAGAAGAAGAAGAAGAGGAGAACTGTTCTTTTTAACTCGGGCCGAAGGTTTGGCAACACTCTGCAGAATGAAGAGGCTGGTTCTTCTATAGGCAAGAGTAGTCCCCAAGAGGGAAAAGGTCCTAGTCCGGTAGTCTCCGGCAACGAGACTGATTTTGATGAGGAACAGTATCCTCCGGCCGAAGACCGGTATAAGCAGTTGGAAGACAGATTGAATGCTATGGAGATCCAACAAGTGCCTGGGCTGGATTTTGGAGACTTGGGTTTGTCCACTGGTGTGATCATTCCTCATAAGTTCAAAGCACCATCTTTTACCAAGTATGATGGGGCGTCTTGTCCCAAGCTACATCTCAGATCCTACGTGCGGAAGATTCAACCGTACTCAGTGGACAAGAACTTGTGGATCCACTTCTTCCAGGAGAGTCTTTCAGGGACTCATCTCGAATGGTTCTATCAGCTGGATGGGACCAAGGTTCGTAACTGGGAGGAGTTGGCTACTGCTTTTTACAAGCAGTATCAATATAATGCCGACCTTGCCCCTACACGTACCCAACTCCAGGTTATGTCGCTAGGGTCAAGCGAAGGTTTTAAAGAGTATGCACAGAAGTGGAGGGATCTGGCTGGCAGGGTGCAGCCTCCATTAACTGATCGGGAGTTGGTAGACATGTTCTTGGGGACCCTATCTGGGCCATTTTTCAACCATCTTATCGGTAACTCGTCTGCAGGGTTTACTGATCTTATTCTGACTGGAGAGAGAATAGAGGCTGGGATGAAGTCTGGCAAAATTCAGAAGGGTGCATCTGCAAGTTCTGAGAAGAAGCCCTTTAAAAAAGAAGCCAGTGCTGTATACGGGTCTAGAAGACAAGAGAAACCTGAGCGCCACCAATCTGTCAACGCGGTGATGATTGCCAAGCCTGCTGCCGCTCCTCGGCAAACCAATCCTCAAAGGGCTGAAAGACCCAGGAGAGAGTTCACCCGTTTGAGCATGACTCTATCACAAATCTTGCCGCAGTTACTATCCACCAACTTAGTGACTGTCAGGGAGGCCCCGAAAGTTGTGAACACTGCCTCCCCCAAATACAATCCAAATGCCCGCTGTGCTTATCACTCCGATAGCCCGGGGCATTCCACTGATGACTGTTGGGCCTTAAGGAATAAGGTACAAGACCTTATTGACGCAAAAGAGATACAATTTGAAGCGCCTGAGAGGCCGAATGTGGTGACTGCTCCTATGCCCCAGCATGGAGTAAATGCTGTTGATGAAGATGTATACGCTGTTTCTGTGGATGATGTGGCTACTCCCTTAATGACTGTCAAGAGGAATCTACTGTTGGCCAGTTTATTTCCGGGTTGTAGTGAAGGTTGCCTTTTCTGTGCTGTTTCCCTATCTGGTTGTCCTTTGCTGAAGTTGGGCATCCAAAGCCTAATGGACAGCAAAGAGATTCTGTTCAAGAAGTCCGCTGTTCAGTTTGTTCCGGTAGAAGAGGTTTCTGTTGTTACAATCTTTAATAATCCAATCAAGGCCCTCCCAAGGAAGCCTGTTCAAATCATGACTGTTGCACCTGTTGTTATTACTGTTCTGGGGCCTCTCCCCTACGAATCTGATAAGGCTATCCCCTGGCACTACGGGGCAGACGTGTATGTCCATGGAATCAAGCAAGAGTTCAACACTGGCACCAGCGTCAGCAATATCACTGGTCCAGCAAAGGTTACCCGCAGTGGCAGGCTCTTCTCGCCTGACATTGCACCACCAACTATTCGAAGACCCCTCACTATAACACCTGCAAGTGTACCTGTTCCCATTTCTGATCAAGTTGTTTCCCCTGCGACCGAGTCATCTAATGCTCGGGGCAAAGGGATTGAAGATGAGCCTGCCCGGATGGAGGCGCCAAAACCTGTAAATGTTGAGGCCTCCCAACAAGAGATGGAGGAAATCCTAAAAATAATCAAGAAGAGTGACTTTAATGTTGTGGAGCAGCTGGGGCATACACCCTCCAAGATCTCCATGCTCTCCTTGCTACTGTGCTCAGAGGCCCATGCTAAGGCTCTGATTTCATTCCTCAAGACGGCCCATGTGCCACAGGAGACATCTGCTGTCCAATTCACTGATTGCGTAGCCAATTTGACAGCCGACAATGGTTTGGGTTTCTCGGACGCTGACCTTACTGCTAAGGGAAGGGACCATAATGACGCCCTGCATGTCTCTATCGAATGCAGGGGCACTACTCTGGCACACGTGTTGGTGGACACTGGTTCTTCCCTAAATGTGCTACCCAAGAAAGCCTTAGACCGTTTGGATTGTGAAGGCCTGGAGCTGAAACCTAGCAATATTATCGTCAGAGCCTTTGACGGTTCCAAGAGGATGGTTCATGGAGAGGTTTACATTCCTATTCGTGTGGGCTCTCAAGTATTCGACTCTACTTTCTATGTGATGGATATCCGTCCATCGTATTCTTGTCTATTGGGTCGACCTTGGATCCACAAAGCTGGGGCAGTGACCTCTACCTTGCACCAGAAGCTAAAATACCCTGTCAGAGGGAAGATTGTCACTGTGCAGGGAGAGGAGGAGTATATGGTGAGCCATTTGAATTCCTTCAGATATATTGAGATGGACGGGGAGTTTATTGAAACCCCCTTTCAGCATTTCGAAGAGGTACCTCCAACTTTAGCAGCAGCAGAAACAGTGGTCGAAGAGGATGTTCCTTTGAAGATGGCTTCCTTGAAGGATGCCCGGGCTGTGATCCAGAAAGGTGAATGTGCTAACTGGGGCAGGCTCCCTGATTTTACACAGAAAACTGACAAGTTCGGACTGGGTTTTACTGCAGAGGGTCAGAAGGCTATGCGGAAGGCAAAGATCAGAAGACCTCCTGTGCTCATTACCAATCCAGGGTTGAATGCTGTGGGAGATGAAGATGAAGTGGGAGAGTCAGAGTTCAATAGTTGGATCAACCCAACAACGGATGGCGGGTTGACCAATTGGATTTCCAAAGATCATACTCCTGTTACTTTTGTTATGCAGTAATAAACTTCTTTGTTTTGTTATTTGTAATAAACAATTAAAACTCTATGGCCCGGTGTCTTACCCGAGGCACTGTGGCTTCATCTGTGAGGGCATATAAATTGTCATTTCATATATCATGAATAAAGACCTTGGACGTTTTCTCGCATTTCAAATCTTATGCTCCTTTTCTTTCTTTCCTTTCTTTTATATCGCAAAACAGCTATATTTACACACACTCACTCATACAGGTTTCAATCCACTCTGGATCTCACTGGTAACGACTCTGCTACTGCCAGTTATGACTTCGAAAATCCGATCAACTTAGCCGAAGACGAAGGTGAAGATGATTGCGAAGTGCCTGGAGAGCTTGCAAGACTGTTGCTCCAGGAAGAGAGGGCAATTCAACCGCATGAAGAGCCAGTGGAAACAATAAATCTGGGTACTGATACAGACAGGAAGGAGGTAAAGATTGGTGCCAACCTAGAGCTCAGCGTGAAGCAACGGTTGACTCAGATGCTACATGATTATATGGAGATCTTTGCTTGGTCCTACGAAGACATGCCCGGGTTGGATACCGATATTGTGGTCCATCACTTGCCTACTAAGGAAGACTGCCCTCCGGTTAAGCAAAAGGTCCGCCGTATGCGTCCAGAGATGTCTGAGAAGATCAAAGCCGAGGTTATGAAACAGTTTGATGCCGGGTTTCTCGCAGTGACTTCTTACCCTCAGTGGGTTGCTAATGTAGTGCCGGTACCAAAGAAGGATGGAAAGGTCAGAATGTGTGTTGATTACAGGGATCTGAACAGGGCCAGCCCCAAGGATGACTTCCCCCTACCTCACATTGATGTCCTTGTTGACAATACAGCTCAGCATAAGGTGTTCTCTTTCATGGATGGTTTTTCAGGTTACAATCAGATCAAGATGGCACCTGAAGATATGGAAAAGACTACCTTTGTTACTCAGTGGGGCACCTTCTGCTACAAGGTCATGCCTTTTGGACTGAAGAACGCTGGGGCAACCTACCAACGTGCCATGGTTGCTTTATTTCATGACATGATCCATCATGAGATAGAAGTGTATGTTGACGACATGATTGCAAGATCCCAGACTGAGGAAGAACACCTTGATCATCTGCAGAAGTTGTTTGACCGGTTGAAATTGTACAAGCTAAGGTTGAACCCGAACAAGTGCACCTTCGGGGTAAGATCTGGAAAGTTGCTAGGCTTCGTTGTAAGTGATAAGGGTATTCAAGTGGACCCTGCCAAGGTCAAAGCTATTCAAGAGATGCCAGTTCCTAAGACAGAGAAGGAGGTCAGAGGCTTTTTAGGACGCCTGAATTACATTGCTCGATTCATCTCACACCTGACTGCTACCTGTGAGCCAATCTTCAAGCTGCTGAAGAAAGATCAGGTAGTACGTTGGAATGATGAATGTCAGGCTGCTTTTGACAGAATCAAGGAGTATCTCCAAGAACCACCCATCCTTATGCCACCGGTTGAGGGGAGACCTCTGATACTATACCTGACAGTACTTGACAACTCAATGGGGTGTGTGCTGGGGCAGCATGACGAGTCTGGCCGAAAAGAGCATGCCATTTATTACCTTAGCAAAAAGTTTACCGACTGTGAGACTTAATACTCACTGCTTGAGAAAACTTGTTGCGCTTTGGTATGGGCTGCTCGCCGGCTGAGACAGTATATGCTGACTCACACTACCTTGTTGATCTCAAAGATGGATCCCATAAAGTACATATTTGAAAAGCCTGCTCTGTCTGGGAGAATAGCAAGATGGCAGATGATCTTGACAGAATACGACATTCAATACACGACTCAGAAAGCCATCAAAGGAAGTGTATTGGCAGACCACCTGGCACATCAGGCAGTAGATGACTATCAGTCAATGAACTTCGAGTTTCCGGACGAGAGCATCATGATAGTGACTGATTGTGAAGTACCTGGACCGGATGAAGGACCTGAGGAAGGATCCCGATGGTCTATGCACTTTGACGGAGCCTCCAATTCTTTGGGTAACGGCATCAGCGCTGTAATCATATCCCCTCAAGGCACCCATACTCCACTCACTGCCCGACTATGTTTCAACTGTACCAACAACATGGCGGAGTATGAGGCGTGCATCATGGGTCTCCAAGCTGCGATCGACTTAAGGATCAAGTTTCTGAGTGTCTTCGGAGATTCCGCTCTCGTGATCAATCAGATCAAAGGAGAGTGGGATACGAAACATCCGAATCTTATTCCTTACAGAGAATGTGTGTTGACATTGATCCCCCACTTCACAGAGATAACCTTTGAACACTTCCCGAGATAGGAGAATCAGCTGGCGGACGCGTTAGCTACAATGTCTTCTATGTTCAAGGTTAAATGGGATAATGAGGCTCCCCAGATCATCATCTGGAAACTGGACGAACCGGCATACTGTTGTGATCTCGAGACTGAATTGGTGACTGAGAAGCCTTGGTACCATGAGGTGAAGAGATATTTGGAAGCTCAGGAATACCCTGAAGGTGCGTTTGTCAATGATAAGAAGTTCCTGAGAAGGTTCGCAGCCAAGTTCTTCCTTAGCAACGGCATCCTGTATAAGCGAAACCATGATTCGACCTTGCTGCGTTGTGTGGATAAGACTGAAGCAGAAAGGATCATGGAAGAGCTACATGAAGGGACCTTCGGAACATATTCCAGTGGACACACTATGGCAAAGAAGATCCTTCGGGCAGGGTATTTCTGGTCCACCATGGAAGCTGACTGCTACCAACATTCTCGGACATGCCATAAGTGCCAGATATATGCAGACAAGGTGCATGTTCCTCCAGTTCCTCTAAATGTTCTAACTGCGCCCTGGCCGTTTGCAATGTGGGGCATAGATATGATCGGTGAGATTAAACCAACGACATCCAACGGGCACCGCTTCATCCTGGTAGCAATTGATTACTTTACGAAGTGGGTTGAAGCAGCATCCTATGCTACGGTAACCAAGACTGTTGTGGCACGGTTCATTCGGCATAACCTGATCTGTCGATATGGTGTCCCAGAAATAATTATTACAGACAACGGTACCAATCTCAATAACAAGATGATCACTGAGCTCTGCGAGCAGTTTAAGATACAGCACCACAACTCTTCTCCTTACAGACCGAAGATGAATGGGGCTGTAGAAGCAGCAAATAAAAACATTAAGAAAATCGTGCAGAAGATGACAGTGACTTATAAAGATTGGCACGAGATGTTACCGTTTGCTCTACATGGGTACCGTACCTCAGCCAGGACGTCAACCGGGGCAACTCCTTTCTCCTTGGTCTACGGTATGGAGGCAGTCTTACCGATCGAAGTGCAAATACCCTCTCTCCGAACGAAGATGATTGGATCCAGACACGACTTGATCAGTTAAACCTCATTGATGAAAAGAGACTTGCTGCTATTTGTCATGGTCAGACGTATCAGAAACGGATGATCAGGGAATTTAACAAAAAGGTCAGACCACAGGAACATCAAGTTGGGGATCTGGTGATCAAGCGTATCATCCTTCCTCAGAGTGATCCAAGGGGCAAATGGACCCCTACGTACGAAGGGCCATTTATGGTTAAACATGTGTTCTCAGGAGGAGCCATGATTCTAACCAACATGGATGGTGACGACCTTCCTCACCCCGCCAATGCAGACATAGTAAAAAGATACTACGCATAATAAAAGACCCGCTAGGTTGACATACCTAGGCAAAAATTAGGGCTTCCCGGCGAACCAAAAGGGTTCGGGCAAAATGAAGGGATGAAATAATAAAAAATCTGTACACCCGGCAAGTCGAAAACCTGAAAAGGCGGCTTGGGCAAAAATGGGTATCCCGGTGGACTGAAAACCCGAAAGGGCGGTCCAGGCAAAAGTTAGGGATAAAGCGTAATACTATGTCTCATTGGATCACTTTGCATCCAGAATCCGGTATCTACATCAAGTTCAGACGGCATCGATCAGTCAGCTTCATCTTCAACTAAGGTCATCAAGTGATGAGACGCTCGGAGATATAAGGGCGATAGCAGAGCTGAAACCCAGTGGGATCATTTCACACAGCTGTTTTATTTTCTCTTGTACAAAATTTTTATAAACTCTTTTGTTCGGCGGCATTCTCTTACTAGGACGTTAGCCTCTTGTATATAAACGCCTATTTACAGGCAAATTCAAAATCAATACAAAAATCACTTTTCAGCTACAAATTGTCTTTTATTTTTCCGTTATCTGTTTTGTTTTGCAAAGAACCAAGGTTCAATTTGTGATATATGCATTGACAATAATTTGCTAACTCATGAATATTCGCATACGAAACAAATGATTAATTACAGGTAACATTAGAAGTAGGGGTAATAAAGAATTGTCTAAGCAATCTAATTGTTCTGTCCTCCAAGGTATCAAGATAGGTTCAGCTGAAGAACATAACCAGCATATCTTAATTCCCCAGAGAGTGAGCCAGCAAGTCAGTACACTCTCCCCAAGCAAAGCTTTCATTAAACTTAAGGAAGTTGGGTATCCTCCCGCAGATCTCAACATTCCCCAGCAATATATATGCATTCTTAACAAGCATCCCCGACAATCTTGGTCTAAAGATTGTTCCCCGGCGGTATGTCAAACATTCAAAGGAATCAATTCCCCGATACATCTCAAACTTCCCCAGGAGAGTCCAATCTAGTTCCCAAGGAAAGTTGGAATCCATCTCCCCAAGCAGTAAGCTTATCCCCAGTAGATTCTGGAAGCTTATCCCCGCAGAGCACGAACGCATCCCCCGGCTTTATTCAAAGAGTTATTTCCCTACCAGGGTATAACTGGGTTATCCTCAGCCAAAAGCCACGAAAATAGCGTCCTCGACGAAGTCTTCTTATCCCCAGCGAAGTCTATTAACACTTCCAATATAACAACGGTATCCCCAGCGAAGTTACCATCGACATTTCAGCAAAGTACCTCTCTCCCCACAGAGTATGGTTCCCCAGCAAGGTAGCTAGAGTACTTTTCTCCCCGCAGAGTTATCCATTCGCCAAGTTTATTCCCCAACGGAGTTATCTTCTCCTACCGGTATTCTTGCAACTATCATCCCCAGCGGAAGCAAAGATCTATTCTCCAACATCAGCCCAGGATATGACTTCCCGGCACCCGTCAAGGATTTACTTTCCTAGACGACAAACATACATTCATAAACATCGCACTCCCATACATTATAGCATGCATATACGCATCATATCTTACAAATCTCATTTATGTTGAGAACATCATTGCTTGATCCATATCATGCATTGCATATAACTGACCTTTACCTTTCAGGAAAAGATTCAGTTAAGTTCTCAGTTATGTTCGATACTTTAGTCTGGTTCAGTTAAATCGACCCTAAGATTTTACTGTTTCTTATCCAGTCAAAGGCCTTCTCTGGTTCAGTCAGATCGACCCTAAGATCTCCCTGTTTCTTATCCAGTTGAAGATTTCAAGACCTAGACCGGTTCAGTTAAATCGACCCTAAGATTTTTCTGTTTCTTATCCAGTCCAAGGCCTTCTCTGGTTCAGTCAGATCGACCCTAAGATCTCCCTGTTTCTTATCCAGTTGAAGACATTTCAAGACCTAGACCGGTTCAATTAAATCGACCCTAAGATTTTTCTGTTTCTTATCCAGTCAAAGGCCTTCTCTAGTTCAGTCAGATCGACCCTAAGATCTCCCTGTTTCTTATCCAGTTGAAGACATTTCAAGACCTAGACCGGTTCAGTTAAATCGACCCTAAGATTTTTCTGTTTCTTATCCAGTCAAAGGCCTTCTCTGGTTCAGTCAGATCGACCCTAAGATCCCCCTGTTTCTTATCCAGTTGAAGATTTCAAGACCTAGACCGGTTCAGTTAAATCGACCCTAAGATTTTCCTGTTTCTTATCCAGTCAAAGGCCTTCTCTAGTCCAGTTAAATCGACCCCTAAAATATTTTCCTGATAAAGACTCAGTTGAAGACACCCAAGATTCTCTCAGCGTTCCTGTTGAGGTAGTAATCGTCCCCAGATTCTCTCAGTGTTCCTGTTGAGGTAGTAATCATCCAAGGTTCTCTCGGCGTTCCTGTTGAGGTAGTAATCATCCCTGGTTCATTCATCACCTTTTGAAGATCCAGATCCAGCTCCTGTAACCAGTCAGGACACATCTATACAAAGAATCTGAAGACCAGCTCCTGTAACGGGCCAGGTAATCCTTTTCTTTTGCAGGTACGCAAGTTCTCGCTAAGGAATCTCTTACGCGATTGACACCCATATGGCGTCTATAAGCCCATCCACCTTCCATCATCTCTTAGCATGGCATCTATAAGCCCATCATCCTATTCATCAATCTCCAAATGGCATCTGTAAGCCCATTCCCCACCATCACACTACTATGTGAGCGCAAATTTCTGGGCACTCTAGTGTTCAATCATCTTCCACCTTTGGATTACGAAAGGCACGTCAGCCAATCTGCATCCTCAGGTCTAAGAAGATTGAACAGGGGCAACTGTTGTACCCCAAAATTTTCCCTCCCATATTCTTCAAGATTTTCCAAGTCAAAGCTTCAAAGTCTCCCCAAGGGTTGTACAGGTTAAGGGCCTCCTAATAGTCAAAAACTAGGGTTTTGTTTCTAGCAAAGTAAATGAAGTTTCCAAGGGTCCAATCAAGTCCCACATGCCTACAAACATGGTCAAGCATCCTCATACCAAGTTTCAAGACTTACAGCACAAAATTGCACAGTCAAAAACCCTAATTGCACTACAGTCAACTGTAGGGGCAAAATGGTCATTTGACAGTCAAAAGTTCAAATTTTTGGTCAACATCTCATTTTGAAGCCATAAACATCATTTGATCAATGCTTGATCATGATTTTCAAAGCTTGGCTCAAAAAGTCTCAAAATGCAAAAGTTTCCATATTTGGACAGTTGAAAAAGTCAACTGTAACTTGACCAAGGCATAACTTCCACATGGATTATCATAAAAATTCCATCCAAAGCTCATTTTGAAGAGAAAGACATTTCCTACAACTCCTCTTCACACTTCAAGTCCAATAAATGCTCTCACAAAAAGTTATCAATTTCAACATTATAGGTCATTTTCAAAAGTCAACAAAAAGGGACTTTAAGTCAAAGGCCATAACTTGAGATTGGTAAATCAAAATGACATGGGACCAAAGGAATTGGTTAGAGGACTTCAAGACCTTTCCAAAAATGTCCAAGAACATGATCAAAGCTTAAAAATTGAGCAAGATATGCCTTGTGGAAGTTGGGAAATTTTTGGGAATTTTGAAAAGTCAACTTTGCCTCAAATGCCTTAAAATTGCTAATGGGCCTCATTTTCTTCCAAGATTCATCATCCAAAGCATATGCACGACCATTTGGCCCAAAGGGGATTTATTCATCATTTTTATTTATTTATTTGAATTTTTAATTACAATTAATTCATTTAAATTAAATAAAATATGGAAAAATACCAAACCAATGCATTTGAATCTTTTTATGCAGTGTAATCATTCATTAAAGGCTCAAGATTCGTGCACAACTCAAATTGGGAAGATTGGCTATGATTGACATCAAAAACATGTGGAAAAGATTTGAAAAATTATGCATGAAAATCAAATATTCATTCCATCAATGCAAGGATTTTTTGGATCAAAAACTCAACCCTAATCCATCCTCATATAAGTGTGATCAAAACCTAATGCCAAGGGACCTGAGAGCTGCGCCCAAAGCTGAAGAATAACATTGCAATTTTTGTGGAAAAAGTGAAAACTGAAAACAATATTCTAGCACGATTCAAAGCAAAATACCAATTGCAAAAGCTTCCTAAGGCATTACTGAATCTAACTGGACACTTTTTCAATCCTCACACGCCCAGAATTGGTATATAGAACTCAAAGTTTTTCACATTTTATGCATATTCGTGTTTCAGTTTTTAAGCATTCTCATTGCATTTTTTTTGTTGATTTATACTAATTGAGTCATGCTGAAGCTAACCATATTGTTTAATCGAGTTTTGCTTGCCTATACGCGAAATCACCATGGGAGCATTTTAGGGTTACAGAGGTTCAAATTTGGGGTTTCCCTGTTATGGAAAAATTGAGACACAAGACTTGAACCATTGAAACGAGAAGCTTCACACGAATCCAACTACCCCATCGCGCCTAATTTCTGATCAAAGATGGCCTATTCGCTATTTTTCCTTGTGCAATGTAGTGGGGGTTCAAAACCCCCGCTATCCAGTTTGTTTTTGTTTCCGGTACAATACACAAACGGAGAAGATGGTGACTTGTCTCCATGAGATTGGTCTATTTAAATTCAGCGCGCTTTTTTTGATTGTTAGCATTAGTGTTTTATCTTTTTCATAATAATTACGTTCCAATAATATTACAAAGAAAGCGCTTGGCACGGTTGGTAGCTGTGTTTTCACATAAACACTGGGACCTGGGTTCGATTCCCAGGTCCCCTCACTTTATTCATATATTTTGTTTCAATTTAATCCCATGCAGTTTCAAGCCTCAGGGTTCACCATACACTCCATATCCAAGCTTGCCACATGGCCTGTAACCTCAATCCAAGGGCCCTGATTGGAAGAGTACCATGGGCATGAGTCAGAGGTGCCACATACGCGCTGAAAAGTCAACCAAAGGCCTCAAATCATTGGGCCTGATTGCTACAACCTAACCTCCAGTTTGGGGACAGAACCCCCCATTGGTTTGCTTTTTCATTCTTTTTCATATTTTTCTATTTTTATTTGTTTTAATTAATTTTAATTTAATTCTTTAAATTAATTTATTTTCATAAAACATAAAAAATAATAAAAATCAGAAAAGACAAAAAATGAAATATATTTGATTTAATATTTTTTTTGTAAATAAATCCCATTAATTAATTTAGTCTTAATTTTAGGTTTAAATCTTAATGTCTTTTTAATAAACTTAAAAAATTGTAGAATTAGGGTTTAATTACTTTTATTTTTTATTTTATCCTTTTCTTTTCTCATTATTAATAATTATTTATTTATTTTTGTAAATAAAATTGTATTAATTAATTAGGTTAATTTTATATTAAATTTTAATGCTTTTCTTAATAAATTAAAAATAACTAGAATTAGGTTTAATTTCCATAATCTTCTCATAAAAATCCATAAATACAAAAACTCAAAAATCTTTTCTTTTTCTTTTAATTTAATTAATTTATTAATCATAACTTAATTTCATTAAAAAGGGTCCAACGCCCTCGCTTTCGATTATTAGTTCGTTTCGCACATTTATTTCCGTTCTTATCATATTCATGTAATTCTCCCAAAGCCGTGTAAATTAGACATTTATCTTTTCCGCATTCTTTATTTTATTTTTAAATCGGGTCCTGGATTAAATTTGGTGATGTGGACCCGCGCCTTTGTAATAGCGTAGGAATTTTAATTTCCGCACTTTTTTAATTGTTAATAAATTTGCATGCAAGAATGAATGTCAAAATAAAACAAAAGCGTAGATCACCATTACATGACAAGACAAAAATATCTGAAAACGACACACAAATCACACACCACCCCTAGGGTACGCCTCACTGTTGCCTTGCCTCTCGAAAGGTGATCGTCGAGTAGAGGATGTTTTAGTAAGTCCTCATGATCCGGGAACCTGGCATGAGGGTAGCTTCTAAGGTATCTTCCTATTGCTCTGGTGATCACCATGTCCCGAACCTTCGAATTGACCCGAACACCTCCAACGGTGGTGCTACCTACCTTTCAATGGTGGGATGGCACTACTTTAAGGACATTTACACAGACGAATTCCTTAGGGTAGGTAGACGACTCTAGATACTTGCTCTAATTTCAAAAACAAATTAAAAATACTTTTCACACCGACACCTTTTCAAAAGCTTTCGAAAGCAATTTTTTTAAACACTCTTGAGGACCGATACAAGAGTCAAACTGAAATTTTCAAAGAAACTTTTTAAAAACCCACAGTTGAAAAGCAAACAAACCATTTTTGAAAACACAATGAGCAAGTATCTAAGAGCCCATGGATAACCATGGATAGAAAGGGTGCTAACACCTTCCCTTTCTATAATCTACCTCACGAACCGAGAGCAATCTCTATAAGGAATTTTTCTGTGCTTTTGTCCTTTCCATTTGGAGAAAATAAAAGACGGTGGCGACTCTTGCTTCCGCGACATTTCGCGAACCAGCGTTAAACAGTCAGTTCCAGATCCACCGATCACACACTCCTCATCAAGATGTTTGAGTTCCAAGGGTACTAAATGGTTTCCATTGCCCTTATATGCCCTCAAGATCATCCATGTTAAGTTTCATGCCTTGCACAAGAAGTTTGCTCAGTCAACTACTCAGATGCCTAGAAATCAACTATACTAGGTCAAAAGTCAACTGTGGTCCACATACAGTAAAACTTCAAGATTTTTGGTCAACATCAACATTTAGAAGTATTATCCATCATTTGATAAAGGGTTGATCATGATTCCTCAAGGAATGCCCCAAATTCATCAAAGCTCAAAGTTGCTAAATTAGGGTTTCTACATGAAAAGTCAACCAGACTTTGATCAAGCATAACTTTCTCATACTTTATCAAAAATTTCTCATCCAAGGCTCAGTTTGAAGAGAATCCAATTCCCTACAACTAATATTCAGACCTCAAGTTCAAAAAATGCAGTCATGAAAAGATATAAATTCAGACATTATAGGTCATTTCAAAAAGTCAACAAAAACACCTTTTGGGTTAAAGATCCTTACATGACCATGGAATATCTAATTGATATGATACCAAAGAGGTTGCTTAGGGGACATCCTAAGCTTTCTAAAAAGTCCAAGAACACCCTCTTAAGGTCAAAATTGAGAGAGATGTGCATTGTTAAACTTGGCCATTTTTGGAAATTTGCACAAAGTCAACAATGCCCAAAATTGCATTTTTCCTCATAGGCCCATCTTTTCAAGATTGAATCTCAGTCCTAGCATGGTCCATGACCTATGGGACCCTCCATGCATTTTTATTTTTGTTTATTTAATTTATTTTGGTTTTTATTCATTTAAAAATCAAATAAATTCAAATAAAATCAAATTAAGGGAATGAGATTGGTTTTGCATTGAATTATAGATCATGCAAGTTGTATAACCTCAAGCAAAACCGTGCCAAGCCAAAACAAGAGGAAATCTCCAATTTTGGAAAGATTTGAATCAAATTTCAAGGCTATTACATCTTTGGATTTTTGCTAATTATATTGACCTAATCTGATTCACTACTTATACAAAAGCATTTGGGAACCCCAAGAACAATAATTCACGCGCAGTCTGCCTCCCTAGAGCAAGAAGAAAGTTCAAATTTTTGTGGAAAAAGTGAAAACCAGATCTTTCTCCATAGGCCGTTTCAAGCCATTCCAAGGATCAAATCACATCCCTAGGCATCCTCTGAAGCGATTGCAAGCATTATCAAGGCCTGAAGCATCAAGGATCATGTGCTATCACCTTCACGGTTTGCCTTTTTTTCAAAACTCGGTTATAATGATTCTTGCATCATAAATCTGTTTTGATCATATATCCATGTTTGCTATCATATTTGCAATGTTTTTGATTGGTTTAATTAAAGTTTAAGCGCATGAATAGCTTCTTTCCATGGCTAGGGTTCCAGAGCTCCAATTTAGGGAACCCTAGTTAGAGGCAAGATTAGGCCAAATTGAGGACCTCTTCGTGTTCAGGGGTTAATTTGCAATTGATCCATGGCTTTGGATGGAATTTATTCTGCTTGTATTGCATTTTGGATGTTTGCAGGTTTGTAGCCATGCACACGAACCGTCACTATAGCCTATAGTGACGAGTTCATCCGTAGCTAAAAGCTCTTTCTAAAACAACAGTCCCTGGGGAAGAAGATGGGGGTGTGGCAGCATACCACTGGCCCGTTTAAAATCCGCGCGTTTTTTTTTGGCATAGTGTTTTGTTTACATTATATTCATTTTATTTGATTATATGCATGACTAACAATCCAGCACAGATGGCAAAGAGAGAAGGTTTCAAGGCGCGCGTGTGTAGGAGGTCAGGGGTTCGATCCCTGCCTCCTACATAATATTTTTCCTAACGTTTGATTGCAGATCTAGTAGTACCCTTCCAAGCACACTTACCATGCACCTCAAGATCCCACGCCTTGGATCATCCCCTGGTCAGATCCAACATGCAGCAGGCAAGGAGCATGGTAAACCCTCAGATGAGAGTCCCACTGGATCAGGAGCAGCAATTGGGCCACCAATAGGATTGGGCCTGGAAAATTCAATTCCTCACACCCCCATAATTATTTTTCATACCAGGCCCATTCTTTTTCTTTTTTTAATTTCTTATTTTAATTATTTGTTTTAATAATTTTTTTACAAAAAAAGTCATTATTTTTTTAATTAAATCAAAAATCATAAAAACACAAAATTAGAATTAGTTTTTTTTGTAAAATAATTAATTCTATTAATTAATTAGGTTAATTAGAATAACTTAAATTCTTTTTTTCATAATTAAAATTAATTAGAAATTAGGTTAATTTGCAAAGTTAATTACTTTTCTCAAAAAATCCAAAAAGTATTTTTCTTTATTCACTAATCAAATATCTTTGAATTTAATTTTAATTCCTCGTATTTAATTTCATCACGCGTTTATTTATTTATTTTTCGATTAATGTAATTGCTCTGAGTTTGTAATAGTTAAACTTAGGTTTATTACTATTTTCCTTTACTGTTTTTTCCCAAGTTTTGATTAAGTAATTCCCCTCCCCAAAGCCTTGTAATAGCTAGGTTTAAATTTCTTGCATTTTATTTTCCATCATTATAAACTGTTATATGATTGATAATAGGATTGTATGCAAAAGATCATAATTTTAAAACGGTAGAAAACCCTAAATGTGCAAAGACTAAATTGACTGAAAAATAAACAATTGCACATGCTCACTCCTAGGGTTTGTCCCACTTCGGTTGCCTTCGGTAAACGGTCATGAAGTATAGGGAGTTTAGTGGTTTCCCTCTAGTCCCAAAAGATAAAAAATGACCCATTCGAATGTTGCCTCAGAAAGATCTTTAGGACTTTAGGGTAATTACTAGGGTTTCCTAACCATTGCTTTAGTGATTGTAATTGTCCCTTTCGTCCCTTTCGATTATCCCTTACACTCCAACGATGGAGCTACCTACTCCTTAATAGTAGGATAGCGCTGTCTAAAGCAAATAAGAAAATGAACAGACTTTTTCGAGTAGGTAGAAACTTTTAGATACTTGCTCAAAACAACATTTTTTTACACTTACACTTTCAAACAAACTTTTCAAACTAAAGTTTTCAAAAAACACTTTATCACACCCTTGAGGACTGATACAAGGATTACATAAAGTGAAACGCCGCACTAAGGCAAATTTCAAAACTTTTCAAACACACAAAAGCAATTTAAAAAATGAGCAAGTACCTAAGAGCCCATGGAAAACCATGGATAGAAAGGTTGCTAACACCTTGATTTTCTATAATCTACCCCCTGTACTCATAAACATCTTGAAAAAGGTTTTTTCTGTTCTTTTTCCCTTTTCCTTTGTTGGATAAAATAAAATTCGGTGGCGCTCTTGCTTACCTTACATTTGCGAACAAAAAACGTAAAACCAGTAGTAACAAAAAATAGTCATATCTGCCACCGTATCACAGTAGTATATTGCATGCTCTTTTTGACCATACTCGTCATGCTGGCCCAGTACACACCCCCATTGAGTTCTCTAGCACTGTTAGGTACATAATTAGAGGTATTACTTCAACTGGTGGCATCAGAATGGGAGGTTCTTGTAGGTACTCCTTGATTTTATCAAAAGCCATTTGGAAATCTTCGTTCCATTTCACTACCTGATCTTTCTTCAACAACTTAAAGATTGGCTCACAAGTAGCGGTCAAGTGAGAAATAGATCTGGCAATATAATTCAGTCCTCCCGAGAAACCTCTGACTTCCTTCTCGTTATGGTGAGGAAGAGTTTCTTGAATAGCTTTGACTTTAGCGGCATCAACCTTGATTCCTTTACCGCTGACAACAAAACCCAGGAGTTTACTGGATCTCACCCCAAATGTGCACTTGTTCGGATTCAGCCTCAGCTTATACTTCTCCAGTCTCTCAAACAACTTACGTAGATGGTCTGGATTATCTTCTTCAGTCTATGACTTGGCTATCATATCGTCGATATAGACCTCTATCTCGTGATGAATTATGTATGGAACAAAGCTACCATGGCACGCTGATATGTTACGTTGGTGTTCTTCAACCCAAAAGGCATAACCTTGTAGCAAAAAGTACCTCACTGTGTAACAAAAGTAGTCTTTTCAATGTCTTCAGGTGCCATCTTGATCTGATTATATCCCGAGAAACCATT
The DNA here is from genome assembly GCA_948472305.1 of Vicia faba. Lineage (NCBI taxonomy): Eukaryota > Viridiplantae > Streptophyta > Magnoliopsida > Fabales > Fabaceae > Vicia > Vicia faba. The sequence goes on from OX451739.1 coordinate 199,355,318, forward strand.
CATGAAGGAGAATACCTTGTGCTGAGCGGTGTTGTCGACCAAAACATTAACATGTGGAAGTGGGAAGTCATCTTTGGGGCTCGCCCTATTCAGATCCTTGTAGTCCACACACATACGTACCTTTCCGTCTTTATTTGGTACCGGAACAACATTCACAACCCATTATGGATAGGATGTCACTAATAAGAACCCTACGTTAATTTGTTTTATAACCTCAGCCTTAATCTTATCTGACATCTCGGGATACATCTGACGAACCTTCTATTTTATCGGAGCACAACCCTCTTTCATCGGCATGCGATGAACCACCATATCGGTATCCAGCCCTGGCATGTCTTTGTATGACCAAGCAAAGATCTCAACATATTCATGCAACATCTGTATCAATCTATTCTTGACATTATCCTCTAAGTTGGCACATATCTTGACCTCTTTTATGTCTGTTTCAGAACCCAAGTTTACCACTTCAACTGGCTCTTCATGAGGTTGAATAACTTTCTCTTCTTGCACTAACAGTCTGGCAAGTTCTCCTGGTATTTTATAATCTTCCTCACCTTCGTCCTCGTCATGGTAGATCAGATTTTCAAAGTCATAAGTGGTAATAGCATAATCTTTATCAATGGGATCCAGAGTGGATATGGATCTGCAATGTATTGCATGGGTATGTGTAAGAACACATAGCTATTCGAAAGTGATAATAGTGAGGAAAAAAAAGAAAGAGAGCATAAAATTTGAATGCAAAACGTCCAATGCTTTATTAAATGAAAATATATTTATGAAATGATAACCCTTAACAAATGATTCGTTGTGCCTCGGGTAAAGCACAAGGTTTAAAGTCATTGTTCAAATATTAAAAAGTCAAAACTTGAAAGCAGTAAAAACATAAATGTAGCTATTAATCCTGACTAAAGGAGATAGAGATAATGTCCTCCGACTTCCAGTTTCTAAGCCATTTTCCAATGGTAGGAAAGATCCATTTGTCAAGGTCATAATTACTGTCAGCATCTTCTATAGTGTTAACTTTGATATTGCTGATGCAGAATGGTGGCCTTCCAGCTCGAGCGCGACGAACAACCCTCTGACCCTCTGTAGTAAAACCCAATCCAAACTTGTCATATTTATAGGGGATGTCAGGAAGCTGACCCTAGATAGTACACCCACCTTCTTCTATAGTAGCTTTAGCATCTTTCAATAAATCCATCATGTGCGGGACCCTCGTAACTCTGGGAATGGCAGAGACATCTTCTGTAGAGGCAGGAGGGATAAATTCGAAATTATGACAGGGAGTCTCGATGAATTCACCATCCATATCTATATACCCGAAAGAATTAAAATGGCTAACCATATACTCTTCTTCACCGCAGATAGTAACAATATTTCCATTCATAAGATACTTTAATTTCTTATGGTAGAGTAAAGGTAACAGCACCTGCCTCATGGATCCAGGGGAGTCCTAGTAAGAAAGAATAAGCTGGTCGAATGTCCATCATATAAAAGGTATATATAAAGATCTGCGAACCCACCTTGATCGGAAGATCCACTTATCCATGTACCATCCTCTTGGACCCATCAAAGGCTCAAACTACAATATCACTTGGTTTCAGTATGATCCCTTTCTAATCAAGTTTGTCAAAAGCTCCTTTCGGTATAACATTCAATGAAGAGCCAGTATCAACCAAAATATGAGCCAGAGTAGTGCCCCTGCATTCAATGGAGACATATAGGGCCTTATTGTGGTTTCTTCCCTCAGGAGTCAAATCAACATCAGAGAAACCTAATCCATTATCAGTCGTTAATATAGCAACATAACTTTCAAATTGATCCGCAAAAATCTCTTGTGGAACGTGAGCAATCTTCAAAATTTCTCCAGAGCTTGTGCATGGGCTTCAGAACACAATAGCAGGGATAACATAGAGATATTGGATGGGGTATGCCCCAATTATTCAAGGATTTTGTAGTCGCTTTTACAAATTATCTTCAATACCTTTTCCAACTCTTTTCTAGAGGTGTTCTCAATTGTAGCTTCCTCAGGTGCCTCCATCTGGGCAAACATTGTTATTGGCTCTTTTCCCAGAGCCTCAGCAGTTGATTCGGTAGCAGTAACTTTGACAGGTGTAGAAATAGTCTTCAGAGAGATTTCTGGAGAGAAAATTCGTCTGCTTCTAGTAACTTTACTGGTTCCAGCAATATTGTCAATTTCGGGATCAACAACTTCAGTAACTTCATCTTCAATAGTCGATAGTTCTTGTTTGACGCCATGATAGTAGACGTTGGATCCATAGTTCCATGGAATAACTTTATCCGAAGAATATGGGATAGGTCCAGGTGTAGTGCTGATCCAGGGAGCAGCTTTTGGATTGGCAGTAATCCTTACAGGGCCTTTAGAGGTGATCTTGACAGGAGGTCCAAAAATTACAGATAAATCTTTACACAGATTCTCAGCAGACGGAACCTTCTCGATCAGAATTATATAATTGTGTGAGCAACCCCTTCATAATTGGTTTTGAACTATTGCAAATATATGTGAAATAATAAGTACATGTATGCATTACAAAAATATAGTATAACATGTTTAAAATTAGTTAAAAATGTGTTTTACTCATAAAGCATCATTATGAGTCGACACAACAGGTTTTGCATTGACACATAACATACTGAAGTCCCTGGAATGCTATCTCCAACTATTATGCATCGATACAAAATCTTATGCATCGACACATAACATTTTGATGCCCCTGTAATGCAAACTTAAAATTGTATGCATCGACACAAAACCTCATGCATCGACACATGACATTCTGATGCTCCTGGAAAACATTTTTGAACTTATATGCATCGATACATAATATCATGCATCGACTCATACCATGTTTTATGTTCAAAAATTAAAAATACAATCAATATGCATCAACACATATGTGTTATGCATCGACTCATGTAAAATAGTTGGTTCTGTAATATGTTATGATATGTTTGTCGTACCCCAAATTTGCCCTATATCTTTATTTTCGTCTGGCTTTGGACTTTGCATTCCATTTGCATCATTTTATTACTCAGTCATTTGCATATACCGCATCTCATGGGATCAAGCGCTTTGGTTTGAAGTATTAGGGTTGCGCCCTCTTTATGTCTAATCTTGTTTTGAGGTTTTCTTATCAGGTAAAAGGGAAACTCATATGGTTCTCGATTATTGGATCATGGAACGAATTTTGTCATCACGTTGCAAGGTTGGTTCTCGCTCAAATTTATCGGAGCCTGGATTAGGGTTTATTTCCCTATTGATGTTGGTCAAGATGCTAAGGTTTCGAGTTTTTGGTTTCTGTGAAGATGTTTCTTTCGCCTGCCTCCAGGATGGCTCAAAGCTCAGTGCATTAGGTCAAGAATTTCATCTCCTCGAATTTTAAGTTTCTTCTTAGAGTCTCTAAGCCATTGAGTCTAGAATTTGAAGTTTGAATTGACAAATGTGGAGTTCAAGCACTTCAGGAAATGAGGTTAAAGGTTCATGATAATCAAGACATGTTTTTGTTGCTTAAGTTACAAGTTATTGTGGGCTGAATGTCAAAGTTAAAGTTTTGGTCAAGAAGTGCAAGTGTGGTTCAGGCATGATATGAAGATCAAGGTTTAAACGACCGGTGTTTTAAGTTCGAATTAACCAGCGGAATTCAATTCTCAAGCATTTATTTTGTTGGAGAGTTTGATAGGATTTTGAAAGGTAAGGCGCATTGATTGCTTGAAGAACAAGTTACAACCGTTGTTCATGATTTCTTGAAGTTTAAGTTACAAAGTCAAAGGGTGCATTCAAATCATTCAAGTGGAAATGGCCACTTTCAATCAAAGTTCAAGAGTTGTTTGATTTTCATACAAAAATTCATTCAAAAATATATCATTCAAGCTTTCGTGTTCATTACATTTTTGGGACAGATTACAGAGCATGTGAAATCATAAATTACAATTATTGAAATACAAGCTACATTTGTTTTGTTTACAAAGAAAGAAATAATGTGTGTTTCTTCAAATCTTCATCTTCAAACCATTCGTCCTCACTTCTCGCCATGGTATTTTTATCGTTCAACATCGCTTTAATCATCCAATTCCCGTGTTCATGAAACAAGACAAAGAAAGAATGAAAGTTAGCAATTGATATGTGAAAATTTCCCAAACAATTATTGGTTAAAATAAGAATGCTCATCATCAGGGTTGGTATTTGGAATCAGAAATCAGAAGGGGTCTATCTTTAATCATGGACCATTTCTCCCAGTTGCAAATCACAAAAGGTTTTCCTTTTGGTTCACAAAAAGAAGAAAGAAAAATTGTAAATTTTTTTTTTTATTGCTAAAGCGAAACAGCCAAAGAAATGCAGCCCAAAGCCCAAAGAGCAAGCAGCAAGCACAAAAAAATAAGTCACAGGCTAGTAAACAAAACAGCAAGTCACGGGCTAGCATAACAGCACAAGCAGCAAGCACAAAATAGCAAGTCACAGACCAACAACCGCAGCCTAAGGTTGCAACCAGAGTAGAAAAGCAGGACATCAGTAGTACAACAGCAAACGTAAGGCAAGCAAAGGGCAGGTTTGCAGCAAATAAAAAATAGGCAGCAATTCATAAAAATAGCAAGTTATCAAGTAACCAAAATCCCCATGCATCATCATGTTCCAAAGTACCAACCCTTCAGAATTATGTGAAAAAATAGCACTAGCTTTACATCATTGAGAGGTAAAATAGAAAAAGATAAAACCTGCATACTGAATAACCAAGCCAACCCAAAACCTGTCCAAAACTAACCCAAAATAACATCAAAACAAGACAAATCAAAACCTGCTGCATAATTCTGTCCAGCCTTCATACAAGCACCAAAATAGACAAAAAAACATAACCTGCACCAAAAAGTACTCAAAACAGCATCATAAATTGTTCAAAACCTCAGCAAAGTTTCCCCCCAAAAACACCCATCAATCTGCCTATAACTGGTTTCATTGATATTGAGAAAAGAGGATCCTTTTACACACAGCCTAAAAACACAGCAAAGAGGATTATCTTTTGCATACAGCTAGCATAAAATATCAGGTAAGAGAACTGAGTCAAGGCAAAAAAAAAAGACAGGGGGAACGACCAACTTATTTTGAGCAGAAAAAATATATCACTTGACTGCTATTCTTCAATCTCTAACATAACACAACCCACTACAAAGCCATCAAAGCTAGACTCAACAATAACTCAAACATCACAGTAAAAACCTTCAAAACGCGAATAGTAGAATAATCAAAGCATAAGGGTTTATAGATACGGAGGATACAACAATAGAGTAGGGAAAAAATCAGAAAGAACGATAAGGAAGCATATTACCTCCTCTCTGGTTTACTATTTGTCTCCGCTCCAAATTCAGGTTCTGTTTCTTTCCTATTTCTCTGCATAATATGTATTCACTGAACATAGCTATTTGTTTGTCTTGTGGTCATACCTGTGAATCTGTAACACTGTTGTTGACGTTGTTGTTGATGTTGTTGGATCCGGACCATACTATTGTTGCAAAATCTGAGCAGAAAAATCTTGGAACTAAACCATGTTAAACAATTGTTGTTGTTGTTGTTTACTCTTCTGCGCGAGGAAAACGAGAAAGAAACAGGGGAAGAAGAAAATAACCTTTGCAATGTTGCAAAAATATAGAAGTTGCTTCCTTAATTTAATTCCATAGTTCGCAAATAAATTCCGCAATAGACCTCATATTCCCAGCACCAACTCAGTCCATTACTCTTCCCTCCATTTTCAAGCTACAACCTGCAAGATATTGAAAACTGCAGTAATTTTATTTTATAATAACAAACACAAGAAAGAAACAACATCGTACATCACTCTCTCGCATCGTTGTTCTTGTTCTGACTCATCCATGGCTTCTACAAAACTCATAATCTCTTTCCTCCGATCGTCGCTTCTTCTTACTCCGATGAACTTATTCTAACCACCAAGACTGTTGCGTCTCGTGGTCGTGGAATTCTTGCAATTGATGAGTCTAATACAATTGCTGAGAAGCCTTTGGCGTCATTTGGATCAGACGATACGGTGGCTAATCGTCAGGCTTATAGGCAACTTATGTTAACAACAGAACGGCCCCTTTGTCACTAGAGTTTTCTTCAACCCATTTTTTTTAATATGGAAGATGGGTCCGGACCACCCTGATCCGGTCCGGCCCAACAACAGTATTTTTTTCTTTTTTTATTTATATAATCTTTTTTTTTGCCTGCCATTTCTTATTGTTTTCCAGCCCATCCATATTTTTATCTTCTCCTCCGTATGATCTAACCTTGCATCTTTTTTCTTCAATTTTAGTTGTTTAAGTTAAGATTTCATAAGTTCTTTTATTATTTTTTACTTTAGTTAGTTTTTTTTATATAACTTTAGTTAATTAAATAATTTGAAATTAATTAGTTTAAATTTAGAGTTATTGTAATAATCTTAAAATTTTAATTTCAATTTAGTTAGCAAACTTTAGAATTTTAATTTAGTTTAAATTTAACTTAGTAACTTTAGAATTTTAATTTAACTTAGTAATCTCGGAATTTTAATTTAGTTTAGAATTAATTTAGTAATCCTTGTCTCTTCAATTGAATCTCTTATTAGGTTTTTTTTTGTCATTGTTGATTTGTCCGTTTACTTTCTTTATAAATATTTCTCCCCTTAACAAATATATGTTGGCTGATATTATGATGATTCTGATTCAATTAATTCCATTTTTTATAGCTCACTCTTAGTTTGTTGTCTTTACTCTAAGGGAAAAAAGTTAAATTCTGTTGACTTCATGTCATCAAGTATATAATACGATTGTGCGAAACCCTTCATACGTTTTTTTAGTTTTGTTAATCTTAAGTTAAAATTTTCCTAAAAGACTCAATTCTCAAACTCATACCTTTTAAGTCAAAGTTTCGACTTTAGGTCATCGTATCTTCGAAATCTCACCCGCATCCACTTTTAGCCAAACAAACCTTTTTTAATCAAATCAAAAATCCAAAAACACTTAATCATTACTTAAATTTATTTTAAAACCCGCAAAACACTCAAAAAATCAAAACCTTCCCCAATGGGCATGTTAACTCCGTTCTACCGCGATACCGGCCGTGCCTATTGCTAGAATACGTGCGTTAACATCGGCCATTAAAAAACACAAACAAACCAACCTTTTTCTAGAGGAACTACGGTGTTCTGATTCCTTCATTGGATACGTAGGCAAAGGGTCGCGAAACCCTCACGAACGCAATAATCAAAAACCATCCATTTCCCTCTAAGCAAGCCTAGTTGTAGATAAATACACCCTTTAAGACAAACAAACAAAATGGATCCCGTTGAGTACAACGGATGTGTGGGGTGCTAATACCTTCCCCTCGCATAACCGACTCTCTTACCCTTCCTCTTGGTCGCAAGACCATCTTGTCCATTCCCTTGTGGTTTTATCGATATTTCCCCTTCCTTCAGGATAAATAAAGTTCGGTGGCGGCTCTGTGTTTTCTGCCGGTAGCTTTAGCTGGCAACTCTGCTGGGGAACTTTAGCGAGTCTCTCCTAGTTTTATTTATTTGTCTTTTTGGTTGTTTATTTATTTGCTTTATCTTGGTTTACTGTTTTATTTCTTTATTTATTTTATTCTTTTGTATATATTGCATATATTGTTGCTACTCGCATATTCTGGATACATTGTGATGTTGGGTTTGGTGATTACTTTTGATAAGTCCTATACCCAGACTTGGGTTACACATAGGATTAGGATGGGCGGTATAGTCATGTTAACTTTGAGGGAGTAATCCCGAAGAAGGAGGCATGAAAATCCCCTACTCAATGGAGGTCCCCTTGAAAGTAGTGATGTTTACCGAGTAATCGGGAAGACGTTGTTGCTTTTGACCTGGGAGCTCGAGAAGCTGAGGGTCATAGAACCATTAACCCATCCTAGCCTTTTAGGTGCAGTGCAGAGACTATAACGGGGTAATCCGGAAGTAGTTGTCACGCGATATTGCACTCAGACGAGTTTTTCCTGCGAATATTACTGATTACCAAGTATTTGGGTCGTCGGTAATATCCAAAGGAAGAGCGTAGACTTCGAGAACTCTTTAGAATCTTGTTTGGCAAGTGATAAACCCCTAGTACATACCTCGTGGGTGGTTACTTTGACTCTATGCATGTGACGTCAAACTTTTGATCCTGTTACTTTCAGCCTGTGCAACGGACTACGCAATGGTTATCCAGAATATGTGGAGCTGAGACTTCATGCCATAGCATACCATGACATCATATCATCATGTATATATCTCATATCTAGGGAAATCCAAAGACAAGTCTCGTTGATATAGCTTTTCAAAAAAAAGGGAAATTTTAAAAGATAGATGAGTCTTTGGGTCTCCTCAGAAATGAAGATAAAGCATTCATCCATATTACCATGCATTCATTTTTTTCACAACAAAAACTCATTGGGGTCCCCTTTCTCAGAATCCAGTAAACAACAAAGACGACTCGTCCACATCCTTACCATACTAGAGGCAACCAGCAAAGGCTAATGGATCTTTTTGAAGAGAATCAGAATGCACTCCGTCGGGATATGGACACTATGGGTACTCACATGGATCAACTTATGGAAACTCTTCATGTCGTGATCAAGGGTCAAGAAGAACTGTACAAAAGTGTTGCCAAGCTTACTACTGATGCTCCTTCCACTTCTGCTAATGAGAGAAATGACAATGCAAATGGTGAGACTCCTACCGGTGCTTCTAGGAATGATGTCGACGATCATCATGATGTTATTGATCTCGATGAACCCCAAGTGAACCTTGCTGTCGGGGTTGCCGAAACTGCAAAAATGTATCATGCTCTCGAAGAGCGACTTAGAGCCATGGAAGGTATCAAGGCTTCGAATTCAATACGGCTGCAATGTGCCTCGTGCCTGGGGTAGTTATTCCTCCCAAGTTCAAAGTCCCAGAGTTTGACAAATACAAAGGCACTTCTTTCCCAAAGACTCATCTCCGTTCCTATTGTCGCAAAATGGCGGCCTATGCCGAAAATGAACCTTTACTCATGCATTTCTTTCAAGACAGTTTGACCGGGGCATCATTGGATTGGTATATGCAATTGGAAATATCTCATGTCAGTACTTGGGGAGAGCTTGCTGATGCTTTTTTGAAACATTACCATTACAATACTGCCATGGCTCCTAGTCGTACTCAGCTCCAAGGGATGGTACAAAAATCTGAAGAATCTTTCAAAGAATACGCTCAGAGGTGGCGTGAACTGGCTGCAAGGGTGATGTGGTTGCGATTGACCTAATGTGTCTAACGGTATCTTAACTGCAAGTGCACAGTCTATCGCGGTAGTAATAAAAAGATGTCGAACCCACAGGGACTTCGTAATCACTCTAGTGTTATAAAACAGGTTAGTTTAGCTAAAGCGGAAATTGTCACGTTGGTTTTTAGAAGTTTAAAACTAAAGGGGAAACTAAATTCAATTAAAAGAATTATAATATTAAAGCGGTCGTAGTATAATGTTTAGAACCTAAGCGAATTAAATTGTACCTAAGCATATAAAAGTATTCAACTTAAATGGTTCTGTAGTATTTATCAGTTTAAAAACCCTCGATTCACACTCTCGTGGTCTTACCTCGGATCATACTCCTAAAGCCAAATGTCTTCTCTCGCTATCCCATAAGTGTTTAGAAAGCATCTTTTTGAAAACTAAATAAATCTAATTCGTTTTAAAGCGCTCTCGCTGTATTTAAATCGAATGCCTAACTTTAGCTATCCGGTTAAAACCTCACACTCTCGTGGTCTTGATTTCTCCCTATTTTACTTTCCTTACTCTCGTAACAAAAAGCTTAATTTTTAATTATAAAAAATCACGGCCAGAAATTAAGTTAATTAAGGTTTTAGCTTAGAAATACATTAATTCATTCGGTTATTTCATCACACCCCGACTACGGGTATTTAGCTACTCATAATGCTCGGAATTAAAATGCTGGAAATAAAATTAGAAAACAATAACACATGCATTATAATTAAAGAATAGAAATTCAACATAAATAAATTTGAAATTATATTAAATACAATAAAAAACCTGAAGAGCAATAATATCCTAGATCCTTCTTCCACAAGCCGGTAAGATTGGAACGTCGAAATGAAAATTAAAATGAACGAAGTGCGAAAATAGAATCGAGATTTAAAATCGGCAGAGCTTCCGCAAGGTTTTTTTGTGAACTGAACTCTCCCTCTTTTTCTTTCCAAGTCTAAGCTATTTATAGAGAATAAAATACGGTTGGAATTATATTTCAGTTGCTAGATTCTTGGCTTGCTGAGAAAAATAAGGAGAAGGTGGTCTTGGTTGTTGGAGAAAAACAAGGTGTACATGCATGCTGTTACTTGACCACGTCCTGTTACTTGACCACGTCCAAAATAGCCACTAATATGCTTGTTACGGTCGTAGCTGCTTCGTTACGTGCAGTTTCCATAAGATAGCGCGTTACGGTCGTGGCAAGGGCGTGACGATCGTAACACGCTTCTGAAGCGTCTTACGGTCGTGGCAAGGGCGTGACGACCGTAATAGAAGAAATTATGGATTTTTTTGACAGATTTATCTTTTCTCTTCTGGTCTTGGCCGCAATCTCGCACATTTCACGTTTCTTTCTAGTTTGAGCTGAGATATGTTGTACCTGCATAAAATCATACAAAACTCGGAATATTCGAGAGTTAATCGGGTCAATATGATATAAAGCGGATTAATTTTATGGTAAATATATGATACGATTTCTCGTTATCAAATCCTCCCATACTTAAACCTTTTCTTGTCCTCAAGCAAATAGTCGTAAAAATCGGACAAGTGTTCGCTAGGCGCACATGCACGACATACCTTTTATTTTCGAGATAAAATACATGAAACCAATCGTCAGTTGGCCGGTACTTGAGTAAAACGTCAGTGATACGCCAATGACACAATTGAGTCGCGTATTTCCATCTTAACAAACCGCTTAATCGCTTCGTCACATTTCAACCTCGATCCTCTCGTGCTTTTTCTCCCAGTTTCGTTCTGGCGCAATCACATTAAGCCCTTTGTCTTTGCACGTACGTAGTGGAGTAGCCGGTTAGTGACTTTGATCCTATTTTTGTCATGGGGTCTGGTACACGGATGTGGTTACCCTGTATTTTTCCAAATCGGAGGTTGCGGGGGATCGAGCCGTAGCACGCCCTACCGAGTTCAGAACCAGATACCTCTGAACCAACCAACAATGGACTTCTTCTCTTATACTTATGTCTCGTATGCGATCTTTGTCTTTTGGCACAAGATTTTCTTTGCTTAGCATCGAGATGAGAAGGGTGTTTCATTGATTAGGCATCAAACACTTATATTCATTGGCTCCCCACGTGGTTTGTGTCCAGACGGTGCTGACTGCTAGTATAAACTACTAGGGGTTACTTAAGAACTTAAAAATCGAGGTGTACATATAACGTTTCGTTTAGAAGGGTTGCATAAGTAGGATGTTTGCGGTGTCATAATCGTATTGATTTTGTTTACTCGTTCTCGTCTTCCTAACTAGGTTTCCGTTTTGAGGTAGGTATGTCGAGCTATGCGAGCAGAGAATTTTTTTGGAATGGCTTATAATACGGGGAAAACTTGAAAATATCATAGAATTACCATAAATTTACTGCAACATGAAGAAAATATAATGTCTCTCCCACACTAGATCAGATATTGTCTCAATGTCATGATATATGGTAGGAAGGATTACAAATAGAAAAACTGACGGAAAGGGAAATGAATGTAATACAGAAACAAAAACAAAAGAAAACTATTGGTGGCCTCTGCCTCTGCTTCAGGTGCGGGAGCATCGGGTAGGTGTGGCCTCGAGGTCGGTATCATGCGAGCCAAGAGCGGTTACGTCCATTCGTAAGGCGTTAAGCTCAGAGAAAACCTCGTCCAGCTTCTCGTTGACGTTGTGATGGCCGCTCAGGATTTGGATGTTCTATGCATGTAGAGTGTCATACTGCTCCTGATGCTTCCTTTCAAGAGCTACAACCATCTGATTTTGCTGATGGAGGGCTCTGAGGATGTCCTCCATAGTAAAAGGAGGTGGTGCAGAAGAGGACTCAGGAATGTCGGGAGCAGGTGCTTCGCGGTCCAATTCCTCCTGGATCTCGTCAGTTGGAGCATCTGGCTGGGCATCGTGCACGGGAGCATGGCCGTCAGGGGAATCAAATAGCTAATTGGCTCGGTTATGCGGATCGATACGGTCCCTGCAAGGCAGAACAATGTTAGAATAAACAACGTTACGGATCACTGGATTGAACCTGTCGTCGTCCCGCTCGTGAATGAGGTGAGCAGATTTGCAATGGTCTAAGGTGAGCAAAACCGGTGCTCTGGAGGGCAGGTGGGCAAGGGTGTCGCCATGATTCAAAGCCAATGCAATAGAAGTGATAAGCCCTCCAAAATAGAAGGGTTTGCCGCCTCGAGTGCAAATAGAATGAATATGGGCCAAGAGGAAGGGTGCGGCGTTGATTTTCTGATTGGTAAACGCACAGTGCATGAAGAACAACTCTTTGGAGTTAAGCTTATGGTTACTATCCCTTGCGAAAATGGTGTTGCATAGAATGCGATGGAAGTAGCGAATGGCGGGATTATGGATTTGTGTGGCATTGAGGTGATCGTAGGAGTTAGCACAGTTGTTGGTTAGGCTATGCCATAGATTAAAGGATTCCTCATGGAAGGTGTCAGGTACACGGAGGTGAGCGTCTGCATCAGTACAGAAGTCAAGTAATCTACCGAATGCATTTTGAGAGAAGTCGTATTCGGTTCCGAAAATGCGAAACCGTACCGCACCGGTAAGTTGATTTGTTGGACCATTAGGGGTGATGTAGCAGAAGGAATTGAGGAACTCGAGAGTGAGATTCTCGTACGTGGGTCTGGGCTGGCTACAGAGGGTCCAAAGGTTGACATTCTGTAGGAGATGTTGGACACTTTGAAGTAATCCGAGGTCTCTGAGGCAGTCAATGTCGATGTACCTAGTGGGATGGAGGCCGCGGCGTTGGAACTTCAAGAACTTCGTGCGTTGGGTTTCACCTTGTTCACCATCGCGTAAGTAGATGCCTGGGATTTGGTGGTTAACGTTTGCCATTTTTGAATGCAAAAGTGTTAGAGAGAGTGGGTTTTGGTTGTGGGATGGAATTTGTGAGGGATCAGTTTATGAGATGTATATATGATGAGGGAAAGTATTGGGAAGGTTGAAAATTAATGGAGAATAATGGTGAGTTAAGTGGTGTGAATGGGGATTGATGGAGGTGGTGGGACGGTTTTGAAGTAGTGGAGGAAGAGGGAAAGGTTGCAGAAGAAGAGCTATTGTCTGCTATAGGGGTTACTGATATAACCCGTGTTACGGTTGTAACACAGGCATGACGATTGTAACACGCTAAAAGGTGTGTGGCGATCGTAAGAGGGTTGTGACAGTCGTAACAGCTGCAAAATGTGCAATTTTTAGCAGACAGTTCTGTACCAATTCTGCAACATCCTATCTCTACACAGAGGCATTTCAATAGCAATATATATTCAATGGTATACCAAGCAAATGCAAGCATATATATTCCAAAACATCACAACATCCACCGATAAGAGCAAAGCTCACAATTTATGTAAAGCATTATAATTGGCGCAGAGGAAACTAGCAAATGAGTACTAAATAACTGAAACTTTGATTTCGTAAACTTGCTTGTTCAATACCAGAGATTCAAAAACTACATAAAAGTAAATTTGTTCCAAATTAAAAACGAAACTGAAAATATGCGAAAATGGGAAACTTCCTAGAAACAAAACAAAATGAAATATAAAACTAGAGCTGTTGTTTGTGAGTTCATCCAAGCTTTGCTTTTATGTCTTCGAGTGAATTATGAATGTGATAAAATTTCTCCACGGTTATATCAGTTAATCCCATTATCTCCAGACGCATGCTTTTTATTTCATCTTTAATTCCATTGATGTTAGTCTGGTAGGTATCAAGTGTGGTAACAATTTTATTAAGATTATCATGGTAATCCTTCTTGGTTGTTTCAGAGGCTTCATGGGCCTCTGCCATGTTGAAGTTTTCGTAGTAACCAGGAGGAGTCTCAGGGTCACCAATGTCGGACATAACATCATCATAAATTTGATAATCTTGTGGTGTCTGAGGTGTAGGAGGGTGGTCGGGTGGGTTTAGCTCATAAAGCCAGTTATCACGGTTATGGACACTTACTTTGTTATGGTTTGGAAGGGTGAATAGGTTTACAACTTCCTCTCTTATAAAATACTCATAAGGTGGGTAATCATGGTTTCCTATTATACGGCGGTAAAAGCAAAAAGCAATATTCATGGGATGAATCGTACCAAAATGTGGGCACCTATTCAGCTGGTGTCTGAGGCCGAGGGCATGTGCAATCATTGTGACCAGGCCACCTATGATGATTGGTTCATCAGGTTTATCGATAATGCGTTAAAAGGTTTGCATTAGGAATGGCACGGCATTAACGGGGTGGCCTTGGTGCATACAATATAGTAAAAATATCTCGTCCTTAGACACTGCAGTACGGTTTTCCTCTTTCCCGAATACAGTGTGGGCTAGGATCTTATGGAAGTAGCGGATGGCAGGGTTATGTATCTCATCATTATCCATGTTATCTGCATCAGGGTGATAATTACCAGTTAAAGTCCCCCAAAAGTAGTCTAGCTCAATATCCATTAGTTCAACCTGGGTAGTAGAGTAAGCAAAAGGGCCGCTAGGGAATCCTAACAGGTCAGCTAGTTCCTTATGAGTGTAAATAAACTCAATGCCAAAGAGACGGAAACTTATAAATCCTTTTCGGGTCCCTTTTCCATGTTCGGGTATATGGACTAGTGAGCTTAGAAATTCAAAGATGAGCTCACGGTAGGTGGCAAACCTAGTCTTAATGTGGGCTTTTTCCCACCCCAGCTGGTTAAACAAGTACAAAACACTATCCAATATACCTAAAGCATTCATAGTGGGTTCATCATAATAAAGTGTTAAACCAATGTTTCTTTTTGATAATTCCTCAAATTTTCTCTTTTGGTTTATACCCCTAAAGGTGGTTTCCAAGAAATTATGTGGCTTTGGTTCCATGGTTATTGTTAGGGAAACAAGTCAGAAGAGAAGGTAGAAGAGAAACAAAAACTTTTCAGAAATCCTGTGGCAATTAAAATTATTTTTGAAATCAGCAGCAGTTTTATGAAAATTATAACAAAAGAAGGAAAATGAAAAATAAATCTTAAATAGGAATAAATGCAAAAACGAAAAGTATAATAAGTAAATAAATAGAAACAAATAACAATTAACAAATAGGTGGGTTGCCTCCCACTTAGCGCTGTTTTTAACGTCAAAAGCCTGACATAGTGCCTAGCAGCAGATTATTCGGGTGAAATATTGGGCAATTCTAAAAGTCTTAGACTATTCGTATAGTCTCTATTTTCAATATTATTGTATATTTTTAACCGCTGCCCGTTTAATGTAAACGGGTCAGTATTTCTACCCTTAATTTCTATTGCTCCGCTAGGAAACACTCTTGTAATTTCATACGGACCTGACCATCTAGATTTTAATTTACCAGGGAAAAGCCTAAGTCTTGAGTTAAATAATAGTACGACATCTCCCACACTAAATTATTTCCTCGATAAACGCTTATCATGCCATTTTTTAGTTCTTTCTTTGTATATTTTAGCATTCTCGTAAGCATCTAATCTTAATTCTTCTAATTCATTTAAATCCAGGACTCGTTTTTCTCCCGCAGCAGTGTAGTTCATGTTGAGCGTTTTAATTGCCCAATATGCTTTGTGTTCTAATTTTACTGGGAGGTGACAGGATTTTCCGTATACGAGCTTGAAGGGTGTAGTTCCTATAGGGGTCTTGTAGGCCGTCCTATAGGCCCATAAAGCTTCGTTGAGCTTTGATGACCAATCTTTCTTGGTTGTGGCTACAGTTTTTTCTAAGATCTGCTTAATTTCTCTATTTGAGACTTTGACTTGTCCACTAGTTTTTGGGTGGTATGGTGTCGCTATATGATGTTTCACTCCATACTTAAATAGTAATTTGTCGAATATCTTTGAAATGAAATGGGAGCCACCATCACTAATTACGAGTCTCGGTACACCGAATCTTGGAAAGATTATGTTTCTAAAGAGTTTGATTACCACTTGTGTGTCATTTGTAGGAGAGGCTATGACCTCGATCCATTTTGAAACATAATCGACCGCGACGAGTATATATTTGTTTCCAAAAGAAGATGGGAAGGGTCCCATGAAATCGATTCCCCATACGTCGAAGATTTCTACCTCTAGGATTCCTCTTTGAGGAATTTCATCGCGTCTTGAAATATTACCGGTGCGTTGACACTGATCGCAATTTCTAACAGCAATGTGGACATCTTTCCATAGATTAGGCCAGAATAGGCCAGCTTGTAAGATCTTTGCACAAGTTTTGGAAATGCTTGCGTGTCCCTCGTAAGGAGATGAATGACAGTGGGAAATGATATCTTCTATCTCTTCCTCGGGTATGCATCGACGGAAGATTCCGTCTGGTCCTCTTTTAAACAGTAAGGGTTCGTCCCAATAGTAGTGTTTTAGATCGTGGAAGAATTTCTTTTTCTGTTGGTAGGTAAGGTTTGGTGGGAGCGCGTTGGCAGCTAGATAGTTAACTATGTCGGCATACCATGGAAGCCCCATGGTTGCATGGATTACTTTTACGGCTTCCTTGGGTTTCGGTTCGTTTAGGTTTAACTGATCCAGGTCGCTCCTTATTTGGGTTATCAGTTGTTCATATGGAAAATCGTCGTTAATCGGCACTTGTTCGGGTTTTATATCTTCCAATCTCGACAAGTGATCTGCTACGACGTTTTCGGTCCCTTTTTTATCCTTAATTTCTAAGTCAAATTCTTGCAAAAGTAGGATCCATCTGAGGAGCCTTGGTTTTGCATCTTTCTTATTTAATAGATATCTTATAGCAGCGTGGTCCGTGTAGATGATGATTTTCGCTCCTACTAGATAGGAACGGAATTTGTCAAGTGCAAAGACGACTGCTAATAGCTCTTTCTCAGTCGTGGCGTAGTTCATTTGGGCTGGGTCTAGCGTTCTACTAGTGTAGTAAATGGCGTGTAGTTTCTTGTCCTTCCTTTGTCCAAGAACTGCGCCTACGGCGTAATCACTCGCGTCGCACATGATTTCGAAGGGTAAATTCCAATCGGGCGATTACATGATTGGTGCGGTGATAAGGGCTGATTTTAGAGTTTCAAACGCTTTATGACAATCATCGTCGAATACGAACTCAGCGTCTTTCATTAACAGACCGGTAAGTGGTTTAGTAATTTTTGAGAAATCTTTAATGAATCACCGGTAAAAACCGGCGTGTCCTAAAAAGCTTCGTATTTCTCTAATGGTCTTAGGTGGTCGAAGTTCTTTTATGACTTCTATTTTGGCTTTGTCAACTTCAATCCCTTTATTGGATATGTGATGTCCTAGCACGATTCCTTCTCTGACCATGAAATGGCATTTTTCCCAATTGAGCACGAGGTTTACTTTTACACATCTTTCTAAGACTTTCTCTAGGTTTGATAGACATCCTTCGAAACTTCCCCCACACACTGAGAAATCATCCATGAACACTTCCATGATGTTGTCTATAAAATCTGCAAAGATTGACATCATACATCGTTGGAAGGTAGCTGGGGCATTACACAATCCGAAAGGCATCCGTCTATATGCGAACGTTCCATACGGACACGTGAAAGTAGTCTTTTCTTGATCTTCAGGGTGAATGGGAATTTGAAAGAATCCGGAGTAACCGTCTAGATAGCAGAAATAGGAATGTTTGGCTAAACGTTCTAGCATTTGGTCTATGAAGGGTAGAGGAAAATGGTCTTTACGAGTGGCTTTGTTTAGTTTTCTATAATCTATACACACTCTATGTCCATTGACTACTCTTTGCGTTATTGGTTCGCCTTTTGCGTTCTTAACAATGGTGATACCTCCTTTTTTGGGCACCACGTGTACTGGGCTTACCCACTTACTATCAGAGATCGGGTATATGATTCCAGCTTCCATAAGCTTTGTAATTTCATCTCTGACTACAGTGCTAAGAATCGGGTTAATCCTTCTTCGAGGTTCTCTAGAGGTTTTACAATTCTCTTCTAGCATAATACGGTGCATACAAATTGGAGGACATATTCCTTTCAAATCAGATATGTTATAACCTAGTGCGGTTGGATACCTCCTTAGGACGTCTAAAAGTTTTTCAGTTTCGAGCTTTCCTAAGTTGGATTTTACTATTACTGGTCGCGTGTGTTCGGTATCAAGGAATTCGTATCTTAGATTCTTAGGTAAGATTTTCAATTCTACATTGGGGTTTTTCGGGCATGGCATATGATCGGGCGTGAGTGCTAAGATTTCGTTTAGACTGTCATCGTTTTCGAATATTGGAGAGGTTTGGATTTCCACTATCTCAGAATATTTTGTCTGTTCTGCTTCCATTTCCCTTACGCACTCGTCTATGACATCTATAAGATAGCATGTGTCGTTCATGGCTGGTGCTTGTAAGAATTGAGTAAGGATGAATTCCACTTTTTCTTCTCCAACTTCGAATGTTAGTCTGCCCTTCTTTACATCAATTATAGCTCCGGCAGTGGCTAGGAAGGGTCTTCCTAGTATGATAGGGGTAACTAAGTCCTCGGTTATGTCCATGATGATGAAATCGGTCAGGATATAGAATTGACCTATCCTAACTGGAACGTTTTCCAGTATACCTACAGGGTATTTAACTGATCGGTCAGCTAATTGGACGGACATTTTCGTGGGTCTGAGTTCTCCCATCTCTAGCTTTTTGCAGATAGATAGGGGCATGACGCTAATACTTGCTCCTAAGTCACATAGAGCTTTGTCTATGACAAATTTTCCAATATTACAAGGTATAGAGAAACTACCTGGGTCTTTTAACTTAGGAGGCATATTGTTTTGAATGATCGCGCTACACTCGGCAGTGAGTGTAACTGTTCCGTTATCTTCTATCTTTTTCTTGTTGGATAGAATTTCCTTGAGAAATTTAGTGTACGAGGGCATCTAAGTGATGGCTTCTGTAAAAGGTATTGTGATATTGAGTTGTTTCAGAAGTTCAATAAATTTCTTGAATTGGCCCATCGTTTTGGAATTTGTAAGTCTCCGAGGATACGGAATTGGTGGTTTATAAGGTGGTGGAGGTACATAAGGCTTCTCTTGCTCCACTACCTCTTGAGTTTCGTTTTCCTTTTCTTTTTCTTTGGGTTCATTGGCTTTTTCAGTCGGCTCGCTCTATTTTTGGTACATGGTTGGATTTTCTAGTCTCGGGTCAACAGGTCCGTCGAGTTCTTTTCCACTTCTCAATATCACGGCATTAGCATGTCCTTTTGGGTTGGGCTGTGGTTGACCAGGAAAAATTCCAGTCGGTGCTGCAGTAGGTGCTTGTTATTGAGCTACCTGTGAAATTTGCGTCTCAAGCATCTTGTTATGGGTGGCTAAAGCATCAACCTTGCTAGCTAATTGTTTTATCTGCTCATTAGTATGTAAATTATGATTCATAACGTCTTTATTAGTCTGAGCTTGGGAAGCAATGAAGTGTTCTATAATGATTTCTAGGTTAGATTTCCTAGGAGCATTAGGTCCATTACCAGGATGATTTGGGATAGCTTTTGGATAACCAGGTGGTGTGGCAGGAGCTTGTCCAGGCGCATATAACGCGTTGTTACTTTTGTATGAAAAATTCGGATGATTTTTCCAACCAGGGTTATAGGTATTGCTATAAGGGTTCCCTTGTACGTAATTTGCTTGTTCAGCTGGAACTCCCGTTAGAAGTGGGCACTCTGGAGCAGGATGTGATTGAAGACCACATAGATCGCAAGTTTGGACAACTGCAGCTACGATAGCTGCAGGAGTAGTGGTAAGGCTTTCTAACTTTTGGGTAAGAGCTTCCACTTTAGCATTGACTTGGTCCAGAATATTCACTTCAGACATTCCACCTTTGGTTTGGGATTTCTACACATTAGCTCTTTCTCTTAAAGAAAAAGGAAATAGGCGCAATCCTATCGCCTCGAGGTTTACACCATTCGCTTTTACAGTGTCTGCGTACTGCACAAACACTGACAGATGTAGGTTAGGGTCGTCAGTAGGAGATCCAGAAAATTGGTTCTGCTGAACGGCGGATAAAAGCGAAGGTTTCAGCTCGAAATCGTTTCGAGCAATAGCAGGAGCGGCAATGCTGTAGTGAGGTTCCGCTTGTGAAGGAACTGCGTAGTCCTTAAGAGTGCGAGGCGAATTCGGTACGTCAGCCATTTTCGATTCTTCGATAAATTCTGATAACGGGATATCAGGAATTTTAGTCGGAGGAAGATTGTTGAGAGATCAGTATTCTTGAATTCGGCGTCTTAATCTTAAGTAACGCTCGATATCGTTAATTTGTAGATGCAAAGGCTCATTTTGCGAACGAGTGTTTGGCATACAACAAAGGGAAATATAAAAAGTTGCCTTAGTCTAGACAGCGTTGTTTTCAGATTACACTAGTGACTAAACTAAACTCCCCGGCAACGGCGCCAAAAACTTGATGTGGTTGCGATTGACCTAATGTGTCTAACGGTATCTTAACTGCAAGTGCACAGTCTATCGCGGTAGTAATAAAAAGATGTCGAACCCACAGGGACTTCGTAATCACTCTAGTGTTATAAAACAGGTTAGTTTAGCTAAGGTGGAAATTGTCACGTTGGTTTTTAGAAGTTTAAAACTAAAGGGGAAACTAAATTCAATTAAAAGAATTATAATATTAAAGCGGTCAGAGTGTAATGTTTGGAACCTAAGCGAATTAAATTGTACCTAAGCATATAAAAGTATTCAACTTAAATTGTTCTGTAGTATTTATCAGTTTAAAAACCCTCGATTCACACTCTCGTGGTCTTACCTCGGATCATACTCCTAAAGTCAAATGTCTGCTCTCGCTAGCCCATAAGTGTTTAAAAAGCATCTTTTTGAAAACTAAATAAATCTAATTCGTTTTAAAGCGCTCTCGCTGTATTTAAATCGAATGCCTAACTTTAGCTATCTGGTTAAAACCTCACACTCTCGTGGTCTTGATTTCTCCCTATTTTACTTTCCTTACTCTCGTAACAAAAAGCTTAATTTTTAATTATAAAAAATCACGGCCAAAAATTAAGTTAATTAAGGTTTTAGCTTAGAAATACATTAATTCATTCGGTTATTTCATCACACCCCGACTACGGGTATTTAGCTACTCATAATGCTCGGAATTAAAATGCTGGAAATAAAATTAGAAAAAAATAACACATGCATTATAATTAAAGAATAGAAATTCAACATAAATAAATTTGAAATTATATTAAATACAATAAAAACCTTGAAGAGCAATAATATCCTAGATCCTTCTTCCACAAGCCGGCAAGATTGGAACGTCGGAATGAAAATTAAAATGAACGAAGTGCGAAAATAGAATCGAGATTTAAAATCGGCAGAGCTTCCGCAAGGTTTTTTTGTGAACTGAACTCTCCCTCTTTTTCTTTCCAAGTCTAAGCTATTTATAGAGAATAAAATACGGTTGGAATTATATTTCAGTTGCTAGATTCTTGGCTTGCTGAGAAAAATAAGGAGAAGGTGGTCTTGGTTGTTGGAGAAAAACAAGGTGTACATGCATGCTGTTACTTGACCACGTCCTGTTACTTGACCACGTCCAAAATAGCCACTAATATGCTTGTTACGGTCGTAGCTGCTTCGTTACGTGCAGTTTCCATAAGATAGCGTGTTACGGTCGTGGCAAGGGCGTGACGATCGTAACACGCTTCTGAAGCGTCTTACGGTCGTGGCAAGGGCGTGACGACCGTAATAGCAGCAATTATGGATTTTTTTGACAGATTTATCTTTTCTCTTCTGGTCTTGGCCGCAATCTCGCACATTTCACGTTTCTTTCTAGTTTGAGCTGAGATATGTTGTACCTGCATAAAATCATACAAAACTCGGAATATTCGAGTGTTAATCGGGTCAATATGATATAAAGCGGATTAATTTTATGGTAAATATATGATACGATTTCTCGTTATCAAAGGGTCCAACCTCCTCTCTTGGATCGTGAGTTGATTGATCTATTTATGGGTACTCTACGAGGCCCTTATCTCCAGAATATGCTCAGTAGCACTTCTAGTTCTTTCTCGGATATGGTCATTATTGGTGAACATGTTGAGACGTGCATTAAGGCTGGAACAATTCAAGGTGTTCCTAACAATGTTAACAACAATGTAAGCATTAATAGAAAACCATTTTATGGTTTTGTCAAGAAGAAAGAGGGTGAGACCAGTGCTATCACCGTCAATCAAGGAAGAGCTCCCACATTTCCTCAAGTCTAATTCCCTTATTTTCCCACACCTGCTGTTGTTCCCAACCAATTTGTTCCTCAAGTATATGCTGCTACAACTCCAGCACCCTGGATGGCCCAACAACGGCCTTTCGCTCCGCAACCACATTATGTTCCGCAACAACAATTTGCACCTCCTACAACTTCTCAACAACCGAATCAACAACCAGAAGGCCCAAGATCCCCTCAAAGACAGAGAGCCCCTAAAAGAAGATTTGATCTCATTCCCATGTCCTACGCCCAACTTCTCCCACAGTTACTTGCTAGTCAAATGGTTCAATTGCCCGAACTTGGCCCACCGCCAAATCCTCTCCCTATGGGATATGATATTAATGCTCATTGCGAATTCCATTCTGGTGCCCCAGGCCATACAATTGAAAATTGCAGAGCATTCAAATGCAAAGTTCAAGATCTCATTGATGCAAAATCCATCAACTTCAACCCTGTTGGTCCGAATATTCTAAATAATCCCATGCCTCCTCATCAAGGGGGAACAATCAATGCTATTGAAGAAGTTAATGAACGGGTTTTGGTATCAAAGGTTGATGAAATTAAGATATCTTTGGAAACTGTTAGAGAACATTTATTGAAGCATGAAGTGCTACAAGAACTCCATGACTTCTGCTTAACCTGTTCTTCCAAACCAGAAGAGTGTGCTGAGTTGAAGACGGCCATCCAACAGTTGATCGATGAAGGTGTCTTACAGATAGAGAAAGTATTCCGAGAAGAAGAGATTCATGTCCTGGAAATCCCCTACTATCCGAGAAGCTTTTCAGCCACCCCTAGTATTCCGTTAACAATTCAGGTTCCTATTACCCCCATAATGATTCAAGCTCCTATTCCTCCTACAAGCAACAACTCGAAGGCAGTTCCATGGGAGTATAATGTAGTCTATATTCATGGAAAGAGGTATGAGTGCCCTCCGGTTGGTGACAAGAATGTTACCAACATTGCGGGAGAAAGTAACATGACTCGCAGTGGTCGGATCTTTTCTCCTCCACCACCATCTCCTAAGGAAACTAACAGTGAAGCTCTAGCTAAGGCCAGGGGAAGGCAAGTGATGGATAATCAACTCGAACTTTTTGTAGGACAAGAAGCGGAGCAACTTTTAAGAATTGAAATTCTGGTGTATGCCAGAATTCAGATGTTATACTCAATGTCTAGACATCTGATATGACATAATACATACACTGCAAGGTAGATACCCAATTTTTCGTGATTCAGTACTGAAGAGAAACATAAGCACAGTTTAACCAAGTTGTGCCAGATATACTTTGAGGGTGCAGAGGATAGAACAACGATGTACCTAGTTCTGTTCATCTATTGCACATGATCAGCAGAGAGCGAACAACCTTCACAGTTCTGTTTCTTCTGCACAGATATCAGCATGATGTCTTAACATGTTCTGAGACATCATCTGTTACAACATTACAGTTTTGCTTTGATATATAACAGACAGAATTATAAAGTGTTGAAGGTAAAAACACAAATCAGTTGTTGACCCAGTTCGGTGAAACACACCTACTCTGGGGGCATACCAAGCCAGGAAGAAGATCCACTATCAGCAATATTAATTCAGGACTAAACTTCACAAGTTCCCATCCTTCACTTAATCATCTACCCAGTGCAACCTATACCTAGGAACTCCTAGATAGAAACCTACCAGTTTCCATTCCTATTGCCACAGCAACAGAAGTCTTACTCCTACTCAAGAAGTAGTGCCCTCCCACTTGGTTTCCTACATTACAATGAATATGAAGTAATGCAGAAATACTTAGACTTGCTTCATAGCTTCGTCCAAGAACACTCAAACTCAAACTCTTACCTACAGGTATCGAGTTACACACATGGTAACCTTGCCACAGACCGACAGGTTTACCTAACAAAACACCCCCAATGTTACATTGTATGAGCCTACAAACCCTAGGTTACAATCTGTTATTTATAACCTATTACCCAACTGGATTTGGGCCTTCAAAAATCTCAGCAAGCTTTTCTCCTTGCTGTTACAACTCAGCAGCAAACTTCTGCTATAATCAAGGTCTTCAATCTTCTAGGTCCTAAAATATCTCCATATTTAGAAACAGTATTTTCTTCAAATATTCTGATTGATTCTTGATTGATCTTCACATTCTTCATAAGAAACGCCACATATATTCACAGAGTATTTAAGTACCAGAACTGTAACTGAATTATCAATTCTGTTGACGTGATGTCAAGTCAGATGTCATGACATTACATCTAACATGTTGTCCTAGATGTTGAACTTCTTCAACACAACAAATAACCTCTATCATAATTTAGATCACTTGGAATAGTTAGGTTACAAGTCATTTCAGGCGCGATGTCATATGCTGATGTTGTGACATCTTACATAACATGTTGGTCCAGATGTTGAACTTCTTCAACCCAACATATTAAAACAACAGAGGGAATATGGGTAAACTTGCTTTCTTATTTGTTTTACAAATGAAGCCAACTCTCCAGCCAGGGCACTTACAATCTCCCCCTTTGGCAAATTTTGGCTAAAACAAATAAATGCAAGTTGTATTTTGGGACCAGGCCACAACACAGTTGAGATGTTACAACATCTTGTCCAACATCTTCTTTGTAGAGGCTGATGTCCTTTGAGCAAACAACAAACCTCTATCCCTCAACTGTGAGCCACTCCAAGCCATCGATGGCCCAAGAGGATTTCTTTTCTCAAGATTATTGTTGATAATCTTGATACTTATTACTTGTGATCATGTAACTCAGATCACAAGTCACAACTATCCTCTTAACTCAGAACACAAGACACAAACAAAGTCACTTACTTAGGGATCATGTTGCTTTCACCTGAGTCTCGCTGGACATTGCCGTGTGTTGCTTTCACCTGAGTCTCGCCTGAGACTGGGTCCCTATCTATCTCCCCCTTTTTGGCCAGAATTTGACAAAGACTGCCCATACAGATCCATACCCATGCACAATTTTCCCAGATGCTAACAAACTTCATATTGCTGAAACCCTCTGATGAAGAGAAAGAATAGAGAGAGTCTTCATAAATAATGCAATTTTGGCATAGATAGTAACGATCTTGGTACTTTACTCTGACAGTTTCAGTACCCTAGGACTGGTTTTAATGCAGGTACCTACCCTTGAGTTTGACCCTTTGACCATTGTCAGGATGAAGTATGTCTTGCCCTTTTTAAAACAGACATTTGTTTTTTTTTAGAACCGACTCCTCCCTTTATGTACTTGTCTTAGGATCCCCTATCCAAGAAGCATCGTTGGCATAATACCTCAGTTATATAATACCTTTATTAGATGACAAGTTATCACCTAAACATTCCATCTCACTAAACTGCTCCATAATGAGATACAACCGCCCTGTTTTCTTAGCAGATGAAAACACGCTCAAATCCTATGTCGTCATACATTCTGCTATATTAGCAATTTGAAACCATTCCATTTTCACAAGGAGGATGGTTACTCCCTCTGAGTCATACAGCTGTACACACATGGGTTTATTAATAATAATCCACACTTCATCCAATTTTCCTCCTGTCTGTAGTTTTAGAGGAAATTAGGAACAATGTCATTACCAATGTGATGACATTCGGTCAGACATAGTCCTCTTCAGTCTTGAACACATCATCCCAATAGTTAATAAGGTGCCACACTTTATATCCCACGAGTTTGATGAAGACCTTTTGTACAAACCAATACTCCCCCTGTTAGGGACAATCACTTCTCCTCATGGAAACAAGTAGGTCACATTCAATACTCAGTTGGACCTTCAAGACAACTTCTGATTCAAAGTAAATAAGACCCCTTGATGAATGGAAAACATAAGACGCATCTTCATGTCTTCAAGAGCGCACCCTCTGTTCAACAATATTGATTGAACGCATTCATACTGTGAATCAAACTTTCTCGATAATAATCAGCTGCCATATGTTGATTATCTTGATTCTCTGAATCTACTGCTGAGATAGACCAAATTCCACTGTTTGATTATCTCCTTCATGAATCCCAAAAAAAAATCAAATGCCACCTTTTGACTTCTCCATGTTTATCAGACTTCTCCCAAAGATATTCTGATCTTCCAATTGAAATTTGAACTTCAAGCTATAAGTTATCACAAAAGGCTTAGATACACTGAGACAGGAACATGTAACAACTCCAAAGAGCTGCAAAGAGACGATCTTTTTGAAGGATCTAATCTTCAACTTCGTAGATCATCCTATCTTAAGTTGATGTGCCACTCAACCAAGAATCTGATGTTGAACCAAATGTCACAGCATTATGTTATAACATCTAGTTGTTGAATTCAGCTCCAGACTGATCCAAGTGACCATCATCAAGATTATGATGTCTTCTTCTTCTTGTAGCTTTAAGTCTGAACATGTTTCCAGGAAACCTTTTCAAGGATCAAATGATTTTGCTGTCACCAAAGAGATAGCTCTAAAGCATCACTCTTCCTGTGATTCTTCACAGTGTCTAGAAGAAGGAATGTTCCCACATCTTTAAGAACATCAGTTATCTTGAACTCCAAGGATAATCAATTAAATACTTGTACTTGTCACAAATAGCAATTGATCGTAAATCCTTCCCATTATCCAGTAAGATACTTTCACCATTTGAATACTTTGACATACTCTTCGTGTGTTAATATCTTCTTCTTGCAAGCTCTTTCTTTGAGAGACCAAAGAGTTGAGATATCTAGGTTGCCACCCTTGACTCAAACTCTACTTACTTCAACAGATTTGAGACTCCTACCAGATCAGATTCATCCTTAGGAATGAGAGAGATGAATCCTTCCTTGAAAATATGTCACACAACACCCAGAACCCATGTGACATAGATCAACAGCCAGCTAAACACCAGGCTGAACTAATGTGAGGAGGTTAACCAAATCTCCCCCTCAAACTACCAGTCATGGAAGCTCCACACAAAATATCCATGCATTGTGCACAAATGTCTCGACATGACATATGACATCCCTACCAGATTTAAGTAACTCCAAGAGCTATACTTGTTCATACTCCAATCACACCAATCAGACTTCAGCTGACCTTAAGTACTTTAGTGAAGCTAGCAACACCAATCATCAGCAGATATGTATTGCCAGAACATACTACCTTAACCAAACTCTGAGTCTTCATATTCTTGAAAGATCTTCCACTTCTAATCATGATGTTTAAATGACAAGACTCATGATCCCAATCTACCTCTATGAAGGAGCAATAATGCTGCACCATCATTGACTTTTATTAACCAATGGGCTTGTCTTTCTTCACACCATATTACTCCAGGGAACAACTGCTCAGTCCTGATCAATCTTCATGAATAAGCCCCACCAATAGGGATTGCACAATGTCACATCTCAACCAGCTCTACTTCTAGAGTTCTGACTTCTAAAAGTAACCTTCGGGAGCACACAAACATAGTTGACTCTACCATTGTCAACTTTGCACACACAGATGTCTCCTCTTCCAGGTCAGGAGTAGGTTTCAAACAAAAGTATCCCTTTGTTTGACACCTGAAACATATGCTTTTCAACTAGTAGCTGCATACTTGTTGAACACATGTTCCACCATCGCATAGAACATCAGTTCCATCACCTTGGAATGAAACCCTCCTTGAAATTCTTCAAGGTCTTCGTATAACACTACTCAAGAGAGTAAGGGAATCAGTGATTATGTGATTCTTGCCATCCTGAACGAGGAACGTCTTCATGAGTGGACTTGACAGGACTTCAAGTATATGTGACATTTTCAATAGCTTATGTTGAAATCTTGAATACAGTAGCCTTCAATCCACAAGAGGGGAAACACATCAGAGCTTGAGTTTTGCCAAGTATTATGCAGCGGAAGAACATAATACAACTCAATCTTTGCACACACACTACTTCAGGCGTACACAAATCCTAGGTTTGAAAATAAATCAAACCTGGAGCAGCTACCACACAACCAGGCCAAATGCCAATCACAAAGACAGGTACACACAGTTCTTGTCATGAATAGTCCATCCTCCCACTTTAAGGGATCATTCAGGGAAATAACAAACCTTTCAAGGTTACAATCTCCAGTACTAAGATTGACCTTGCAGATACCAGAAAGTATCACCCATGGATCTCATCCAGAAACAGAACAGGATGCCCGCTCTGATACCAATTGAAATTCTGGTGTATGCCAGAATTCAGATGTTATACTCAATGTCTAGACATCTGATATGACATAATACATACACTGCAAGGTAGATACCCAATTTTTCGTGATTCAGTACTGAAGAGAAACAGAAGCACAGTTTAACCAAGTTGTGCCAGATATACTTTGAGGGTGCAGAGGATAGAACAACGATGTACCTAGTTCTGTTCATCTATTGCACATGATCAGCAGAGAGCGAACAACCTTCACAGTTCTGTTTCTTCTGCACAGATATCAGCATGATGTCTTAACATGTTCTGAGACATCATCTGTTACAACATTACAGTTTTGCCTTGATATATAACAGACAGAATTATAAAGTGTTGAAGGTAAAAACACAAATCAGTTGTTGACCCAGTTCGGTGAAACACACCTACTCTGGGGGCATACCAAGCCAGGAAGAAGATCCACTATCAGCAATATTAATTCAGGACTAAACTTCACAAGTTCCCATCCTTCACTTAATCATCTACCCAGTGCAACCTATACCTAGGAACTCCTAGATAGAAACCTACCAGTTTCCATTCCTATTGCCGCAGCAACAGAAGTCTTACTCCTACTCAAGAAGTAGTGCCCTCCCACTTGGTTTCCTACATTACAATGAATATGAAGTAATGCAGAAATACTTAGACTTGCTTCATAGCTTCGTCCAAGAACACTCAAACTCAAACTCTTACCTACAGGTATCGAGTTACACACATGGTAACCTTGCCACAGACCGATAGGTTTACCTAACAAAACACCCCCAATGTTACATTGTATGAGCCTACAAACCCTAGGTTACAATCTGCTATTTATAACCTATTACCCAACTGGATTTGGGCCTTCAAAAATCTCAGCAAGCTTTTCTCCTTGCTGTTACAACTCAGCAGCAAACTTCTGCTATAATCAAGGTCTTCAATCTTCTAGGTCCTAAAATATCTCCATATTTAGAAACAGTATTTTCTTCAAATATTCTGATTGATTCTTGATTGATCTTCACATTCTTCATAAGAAACGCCACATATATTCACAGAGTATTTAAGTACCAGAACTGTAACTGAATTATCAATTCTGTTGACGTGATGTCAAGTCAGATGTCATGACATTACATCTAACATGTTGTCCTAGATGTTGAACTTCTTCAACACAACAAATAACCTCTATCATAATTTAGATCACTTGGAATAGTTAGGTTACAAGTCATTTCAGGCGCGATGTCATATGCTGATGTTGTGACATCTTACATAACATGTTGGTCCAGATGTTGAACTTCTTCAACCCAACATATTAAAACAACAGAGGGAATATGGGTAAACTTGCTTTCTTATTTGTTTTACAAATGAAGCCAACTCTCCAGCCAGGGCACTTACAAGAATTATCGAGGGGAGTGATTACAAAGTAGTGGATCAACTCAACCAGACACCATCCAAGATTTCCATCTTGTCTCTCCTTTTGTGTTCAGAGGCCCACTACAACACCTTATTGAAGACCTTATGTTCTGCTCATGTTACCCAAGACATCTTTGTGGCCCAGTTTGAAGGAATAGTCACCAATATTGCTATGGGAAATTGTTTGGGTTTCTGTGATGATGAACTCCCAATTGATGGTAGGGCCCACAATAAAGCGTTGCATGTTTCTATGAAGTGTTTGGACACTGTTTTTATCTCGAGTTTTGGTGGATACAGGGTCTTTACTCAATGTGATGCCTAAGGTTACCTTGTTTAAGCTGAATATGGATGGAGTAATGATGAGATCCTCCACTCTAAATGTTCGAGCATTTGATGGTTCGAGAAGATCGCTGGATGGAGAAGTTGATTTGCCTGTCAAGATTGGTCCCCACACTTTCTATTTGTCATTCTGTGTTATGGAAATTCATCCATCCTATACTTGCCTTTTGGGTCGTCCATGGATTCATGTAGCAGGAGCTGTGATATCTACTCTTCATCAACGCCTGAAGTTCATTACGAATGACCAAGTTGTTGTCGTTTGCGGGGAAGAAGATATAGTGATTAATAATCTGACTACCTATCGTTATGTGGAAGTGGAAGGCGAGGTATAAGAGTTTCCCTTTCAAGCTCTGGAGATTGTTACTGTTGACAATTTCCCTGTCATGGAATGTAAGAAGTCTGAGATACCCCTGGCCTCTTTGAAGGATTCCAAAGCCCTCATAGAAGCTAGACCTCCCCATGACAGTTGGGGAAAATTGATTGAAGTTCCAGAGAAGAAAGACCGTTTTGGTCTTGGGTATCAGCCATCATCCTCCGTGCAAGATGGTTGGGTTCCTCTCAGAGGGCAGCAGGTTCCCCCAATTTCTGAAGTGTTCATCTGTGCTGATGTAAGCAAAGAAGGACAAGTGCTCTCCACAGATGCTGAAGGTGACGATGAAGTTATTTCAAGATTTATCTATCAAGTTGCGCTGGACCAGGAGCTCAACAATTGGACTGCCATGGACATCCCTGAAGTTGTTTTCCTTGATGTGTAATTTTTTGTTTCCATTTTAAGTCATATGTCCTGCCCAGGGCATACTGACAGCTTGTAGAAGGGGCCCCTTATGTTTCAATCTAAGTTTAACATTGAATGAAAAATCGCACTTTCGCATACAATTTTTTTCTCTGTCTTTTCTTTTACTTTTACTTTTACTTTTTCAAAATAAAAATGGCAAATACTTTTCTTTTCATATTCTAAATATTCTTTTTCACTTTCTAAAAATAAAATATAAAATCATCGATCATGCAGATCCGTCTCGGACTCCGTTGGAAATGATAATGCTATGGATCCTTATATCCTTGAGAATTCAGTTGATCATGCTAACGAAGATAGCGAGGAAGATTGTGAAGTCCCTGAAGAACTAGCCAGGCTCTTGAGACAGGAAGAGAAGGTCATCCAGACGTATCAAGAAGAAATAGAAGTCGTCAATCTGGGTACTGAAGAGGTAAAGAGAGAAGTCAAGATAGGGGCCGCCTTTCAAAGTGAAGAAAAGAAGGGGTTGATTGAATTGCTTCAAGAGTATGCTGACATCTTCGCCTAGTCGTATGAAGACATGCCCGGCTTAAACACTGATATAGTAATGCATAGATTACCACTCAAGCCAGAATGTACTCCTGTAAAGCAAAAACCAAGAAGGACCAGACCCGACATGGCCTTGAAGATCAAAGAAGAGGTTCAGAAACAGCTCGAAACAGGTTTCCTATCTGTGATAAATTACCCGCCTTGGATTGCTAACATTGTGCCCATACCTAAAAAGGATGGTAAGGTACGTATGTATGTTGACTACCGAGACTTGAATAGAGCAATCCTGAAGGATGATTTCCCGTTGCCTCATATTGATGTATTGGTTGATAACACTGCTCAGTCTTCGGTGTTTTCCTTTATGGATGGGTTCTCTGGCTACAATCATATAAAGATGGCTCCTGAAGACATGGATAAAACAGCTTTCACAACTCCTTGGGGTACCTTTTGCTATAGAGTCATGCCTTTTGGTCTAAAAAATGCTGATGCGACATATCAGCGAGCTATGGTGACTCTCTTTCACGACATGATCCATAAATAAGTCGAGGTGTATGTGGACGACATGATTGCGAAGTCACAGACTAAGTAAGAACATTTGGATTCATTTGAATAAGTTGTTTGATCGTTTGCGAAAGTTCAGGTTAAGGCTTTATCCCAACAAATGCACCTTTGGGGTTTGGTCAGGCAAGTTACTTGGTTTTATCGTGAGTCAACGAGGAATTGAAGTAGATTTGGACAAAGTAAAAGCAATACAAGATATACCGGCGCCGAAAAATGGGAAGGAAGTATGAGGTTTCCTTGGAAGGTTGAATTACATATCCAGGTTCATTTCCCATCTTACCGCTACTTGTGAACCCATCTTTAAATTGTTACGCAAGAATCAGGATGTCTGTTGGGATGAGAGTTGTCAAGAAGCTTTCGAGAAGATTAAGCCGTATCTTCAGAAACCACCAATACTCATACCACCAGTTCCCAGGAGACCTCTCATTATGTATTTGACTGTGCTTGAAGGATCTATGGGTTGTGTGCTCAGACAACATGATGATACTGGACGAAAAGAACACGCCATTTACTATTTGAGCAAGAAGTTTACTGATTGTGAATCGAGGTATTCCTTACTTGAGAAGACTTGTTGTGCTCTTACGTGGGCAGCCCGATGTTTGAGGCAGTATATGTTGACACATTCTACGCTTCTAATATCTAAGAGGGATCTGATAAAGTACATCTTCGAGAAACTAGCACTTACAGGCAGATTGGCTCGGTGGCAAATGCTTTTGTCTGAGTATGACATCCAGTACGTCACACAAAATGCTATCAAAGGTAACATTCTTACTGATCATCTCGTTTACCAACCATTGGAAGAATATCAGCCCATGAAGTTCGACTTTCCAAACGAGGATATTATGAAACTTGATGACAATGAAGGACCTGAACCAGGGGAGCGATGGACTCTCACGTTCGATGGTGCGTCAAATGCTATGGGTCATGGTATTGGGGCAGTTTTGACCTCTCGACGCAACACTCACATACCTTTTACTACCAGATTATGTTTTGATTGCACGAATAATGTCGCTGAGTACGAAGCTTGTGTGATGGGCCTTGAAGCCTCCATTGATTTGAAGATCAAGATCCTTGAAGTTTATGGGGACTCTGCCTTAGTGATACATCAAGTAAGGGGTGATTGGGATACACGGCACCCTAATTTAGTTCCATACAGGGATTACATAATTGAGTTATTGCCCGCTTTTGATGAGGTCACCTTTGAGCACATTCCTAGAGAAGCGAATCAACTGGCAGACGCTCTGGCCACTTTAGCAGCAATGTTCAAAGTCAATTACCCAAATCATGCACCCAATATAAGGATCTGTCGTTACAAGGAGCCAGCACATATTTTCCCTGCTCATTGTCTCACAACTGAAGATGTATCAGACGAAAGGCCGTGGTATTTCGACATCAAAAGATATCTTGAGAAGCAAGAGTACCCCGAAGGTGCTACGATTTGTGATAAGCGGACTCTCAGAAGGTTGGCTTCTAAGTCTTTATTGTCAGGAGACGTTCTGTACAAGAGAAACTATGATTTGGTTCTGCTCAGATGCATGGATAGACACGAGGCAGAATCCATTATACGAGAGATACATGAGGGCTCTTTTGGGACTCATGCCAGTGGGCATTCCATGGCCAAGAAAATCCTACGAGCAGGTTATTTCTGGATGATGATGGAAAGTGATTGTTGTGTATATGCCAAAATGTGCCATAAATGTCAGGTTTACGCAGACATGATACATGTTCCTCCCACTCCTTTGAATGTGATGACTTCACCGTGGCCCTTTGCAATGTGGGGTATCGATATGATTGGACGCATCGAGCCGAGTGCTTCAAATGGACACAGGTTTATCCTCGTTGCTATTGACTACTTCACCAAGTGGGTGGAAGCGGCTTCGTACAAGAATGTGACCAAGCAAGTTGTCACTCGTTTCATCAAAAGAGAGGTCATATGCCGGTATGGAACTCCTAACAAGATCATCACTGACAACAGGTCAAATCTCAACAACAAGATGATGAAGGAAATGTGTGAAGATTTTAAGATCGAGCACCATAATTCATCACCCTATTGGCCAAAGATGAATGGGGCAGTCAAAGCCGCTAACAAGAACATAAACAAGATAGTCCAGAAAATGGTGATAACATACAAAGATTGGCATGAGATGTTGCCTTTTTCCCTGCATGGCTATCTAACTTCGGTGCATACTTCCATTGGGGCAACTCTGTTTTCACTAGTCTATGGTATGGATGCGGTACTCCCGGTCGAGGTGGAGATTCCTTCCTTAAGGGTTCTGATGGATACTAAACTTGATAAAGCAGAATGGATTCAAACGAGATTCGACCAACTCAATCTCATCAAGGAAAAGCGCCCGGCAGCCATTTGTCACGGTCAGTTATACCAACAACGTCTCAAGAGGGCATTTGACAAGAAGATTCGGCCTCGAGAGTTCCACTCAGATGACCTGGTCTTGAGAAAGATTCTCCCAATCCACACTGATCCAAGAGGCAAGTGGACTCCCAACTATGAGGGACCGTACATCGTGAAGAAAGCTTTCTCAGGAGGTGCTCTGATCCTGACAAACATGGATGGGGAAGACGTTCCGCTTCCAATCAATTCAGACTCAGTCAAAAAATACTACGCATGAAAGGACCCGCTAAGTCGAAAACCCGAAAGGGAGACTTAGGCAAAAGTTAGGGCTAAAAAAAAGAAGAAAAAAAGAGAATAACCCGCTAAGTCGAAAACCCGAAAGGGCGGCTTAGGCAAAAATGGGTGTCCCGGTGGATTGAAAACCCGAAAGAGCGATCCAGGAAAAAATTAGGGACAGAAAAGCGAGAGACTGCAGTCTGAAGACTCTTCTTGTACACCCTCCTAATGCGGGATGGATCGATCTAACTATTATCCTTTGGAAGCACGACACTAGGACGACCCGGGATGCGAGAACTATAGCAATATCAGTTTTAACGGAAATTTGAGATTTTCTTATTGCCATTTTACTCGTTGTATTTCTTTTTTTCTCTGCAACTTCCTCATTTAGGAGTTATTTCTATGTATGAATGCCCATTTACGGGCCAAACTCATTAATAAAAACTTGCCCTTCCATTAAAAAAATCTTTGTTATGTTCTTTTACTTTATTTTTCGTATGCGAATCATGATTTAAATTCTTTGTTGAGCATTGCATTGAAAACAATAAGTCAATAATAATCACGAGCTAAGATGTGAGACACTACATTACATGGATATGAAGGCATCCCAAGGGAATATTGTGGCGTTCAAGTGTTCGTTCTTTTGTGCAGGTAGCAAGTCATAACGGTCACCTTGACCAAGATTTCATCCTCGTCGCTTCCTTACAATCGACCGAGCGCCTGATTCTCCCACTCAGAGAGACCTGGGGCATTGGTTGAGATCCACGTCTCTTTTTCAGTTATTCACAAAGTCTAACCCAGGAAGGAAGTTAGATCCAGTCATTTCTCCTCAGCAAGATTTAATTTCCCAGTGAACTCGGCAAGGCTAACTCTTTTCTCTCAAATTTTAAGCACCGGTCCATATTGGTACCTCAAGATGACGGACATCAGATCCTAATGAGTTTTTGACATTTTGCATACAATAATCATCACGACATACTGCATTGCATCCTCAAATGCACAGTATATCCATGGGTCATCATGTCACACTTCAAATGCATATGAAGCAAGACCCAGATCATTCCCAAATCAACAAAACATCCTCACAAAAAAAATTTATCCTCATAATTTCCATTTAACATCTGTTATTACACTACCAACTAAAATAAACCATGGTGTTAGTACGTCATGCTCCCTAACTCTCAATACTCACTTTATCTCTCTTAGGGTCGTAGGTCGTCCGTAGACTTTACCCTCTCCTCCTCGTATTCTTAGGGTCGTAGATCATCTGTAGATCTTACCATCGCTTTATCTTTCTAGGGTCGTAGATCGTCCGTAGATCTTACCTTCGCTTTATCTTCCTAGGGTCGTAGGTCGTCTGTAGACTTTACCCTCTCATCATCTTTTTTTTAAGGTCGTAGATCATCCATAGATCTTACCGTCGATTTATCTTTTAAGGTCGTAGATCGTCCGTAGATCTTACCATAGTGGTGTCTTTTTAGGGTCGTAGATCATCCGAAGATCTTACCTTCACTTTATCTTTCCTAGGGTCGTAGGTCATCCGTAGACTTTACCCTCTCATCCTCTTAAGGTCGTAGATCATCCGTAGATCTTACCGTCGCGTCATCCTTCTAAGGTCGTAGGTCTCCCATAGATCTTACCTTCACTTTATCTCTCCTAAGGTTGTAGATCTTCCGTAGATCTTCCCCTCACTTTATATTTCCTAAGGTTGTAGATCGTCCGTAGATCTTACTTTCACTTTACCTCTCTTAAGGTCGTAGACCGTCCGTAGGTCTTACCTTCGCATTTTAGGGTCGTAGATTGTCCGTAGATCTTACCATCGCGTTATGTTTTTTTAAGGTCGTAGGTCGTCCGTAGACTTTACCCTCTCCTCTCATCCTTTTTAGGGTCGTAGATCGTCCGTAGATCTTACCTTAGCTTTACCCTCTCCTCGTCTTGTTTTTTAAGGTCGAAGATCATCCGTAGGTCCTACCTTCACTTTATCTCTTCTAGGGTCGTAGGTCGCTCGTAGGTCTTACCCTCACGTTATCTTTGTTTGGGTCATAGGTCGCTCGTAGGTCTTACCCTCACGTTATCTTTTCTAGGGTCGTAGGTCGCTCGTAGGTCTTACCCTCACGTTATCTTTGCTAGTGTCATAGGTCGCTCGTAGGTCTTACCCTCACGTTATCTTTGCTAGGGTCGTAGGTCGCTCGTAGGGCTTACCCTTATGTTATCTTTGCTAGGGTCATAGGTCGCTCGTAGGTCTTACCCTCACGTTATCTTTCATCGGGTCGTAGGTCGCTCGTAGGTCTTACCCTCACGTTATCTTTGCTAGGGTCCTAGGTCGCTCGTAGGTCTTACCCTCACGTTATCTTTCATAGGGTCGTAGGTCGCTCGTAGGTCTTACCCTCACGTTATCTTTCATAGGGTCGTAGGTCACTCGTGGGTCTTACCCTCACATTATCTTTACTAGGGTCGTTGGTCGCTCGTAGGTCTTACCCTCATGTTATCTATTATAGGGTCATAAGTCGCTCGTAGGTCTTACCCTCACTTTACCTTTCTCTTGTGTCATATATCATACGTATATCTTTACCCGTTATCTTTACCTTTCTCTTGGGTCATAGATTATACGCCGATCTTTACCCATTATCTTTACCTTTCTTTTTGGATAGTGAAAGACCACTTGATAGATTCCCTGTCGTCATCAAGTTCTACTCATTGCATTTAAGTTATCATTTTGTCAAGTAATTCTACTTTCATTCATCACGACATCGTCAACCATATCCTTTCAGTCACTTTATTGACCACTCCCTCAAAAACCTTGTATCGGCACTGTTACCCCAGTACGAGCTACCTTTTTTCAAACATGTTTTATCCATCATGACCAGCCCACCAGAAGACCCGTTTGTCTTTCCCCGGCAAACATTTACACCAACGAATGACACTCACACCATCTCTCCAGGGAAATTTTCGGGTCCTTGTATTTAATCATCTTCCACCTTGAACTCTCGAAAGGCTGACGC
Source organism: Vicia faba (assembly GCA_948472305.1). NCBI lineage: Eukaryota > Viridiplantae > Streptophyta > Magnoliopsida > Fabales > Fabaceae > Vicia > Vicia faba. The sequence goes on from OX451739.1 coordinate 199,393,112, forward strand.
CAATCTCGCCTTCAAGTTTAAGACGATTAAATAGGGGCAGCTGTCGTACCCCAAATTTGCCCTATCTCTTTATTTTCGTCTGGCTTTAGACTTTACATTCTATTTGCATCATTTTATTACTCAGTCATTTGCATATCCCGCATCTCATGGGATCAGGCGCTTTGGTTTGAAGTATTAGGGCTACACCCTCTTTATGTCTAATCTTGTTTTGAGGTTTTCTTATCAGGTAAAAGGGAAACGCATCTGGTTCTCGATTAGTGGATCATGGAACGAATGTTGTCATCACGTTGCAAGGTTGGTTCTCGCTCAAATTTATCGAAGCCTGGATTAGGGTTTATTTCCCTATGGATGTTGGTAAAGATGTTAGGGTTTCGAGTTTTTGGTTTCTGTGAAGATGTTTCTTTCGCCTGCCTCCAGGATGGCTCAAAACTCAGTGCATTAGGTCAAGAATTTCATCTCCTCGCATTTCAAGTTTCTTCTTAAAGTCTCTAAGCCATTGAGTCAAGAATTTGAAGTTTGAATTGACAAATGTGGAGTTCGAGCACTTCAGGAAATGAGGTTAAAGGTTCATGATAATCAACACATGTTTTTGTTGCTTAAGTTACAAGTTATTGTAGGCTGAATGTCAAAGTTAAAGTTCTGGTCAAGAAGTGCAAGTGTGGTTCATGCATGATATGAAGATCAAGGTTTAAACGACCTGTGTTTTGAGTTCGAATTAACCAGTGGAATTTAATTCTCAAGCATTTATTTTGTTGGAGAGTTTGATAGGATTTTGAAAGGTAAGGCGCATTGATTGCTTGAAGAACAAGTTACAACCGTTGTTCATGATTTCTTGAAGTTTAAGTTACAAAGTCAAAGGGTGCATTCAAATCATTCAAGTGGAAATGGCCACTTTCAATCAAAGTTCAAGAGTTGTTTGATTTCCATACAAAAATTCATTCAAAAATATATCATTCAAGCTTTCATGTTCATTACATTTTTGGGACGGATTACAGAGCATGTGAAATCATAAATTACAATTATTGAAATACAAGCTACATTTGTTTTGTTTACAAAGAAAGAAATAATTCATGTTTCTTCAAGTCTTCATCTTCAAACCATTCGTCCTCACTCCTCGCTGTGATCGGTGGATCTGGAACTGATTGTTTAACGCTGGTTCGCGAAATGTCGCGGAAGCAAGAGTCGCCACCGTCTTTTATTTTCTCCAAATGGAAAGGACAAAAGCACAGAAAAATTCCTTAAAGAGATTGCTCTCGGTTCGGGAGGTAGATTATAGAAAGGGAAGGTATTAGCACCCTTTCTATCCATGGTTATCCATGGGCTCTTAGATACTTGCTCATTGTGTTTTCAAAAATGGTTTGTTTGCTTTTCAACTGTGGGTTTTAAAAAGTTTCTTTGAAAATTTCAGTTCGACTCTTGTATCGGTCCTCAAGAGTGTTTGAAAAATTGCTTTCGAAAGCTTTTTGAAAATGTGTTGGTGTGAAAAGTATTTTTGATTTGTTTTTGAAATTAGAGCAAGTATCTAGAGTCGTCTACCTACCCTAAGGAATTCGTCTGTGTAGATGTCCTTTAAAGTAGTGCCATCCCACCATTGAGAGGTAGGTAGCACCACCGTTGGAGGTGTTCGGGTCAATTCGAGGTTCGGGACATGGTGATCACCGGAGCAATGGGAAGACACCTTAGAAGCTACCCTCATGCCAGGTTCCCGGATCATGAGGACTTACTAAGACATCCTCTACTCGACGATCACCTTTCGAGGCAAGGCAACAGTGAGGCGTACCCTAGAGGTGGTGTGTGACTTGTGTGTCGTTTTCAGATATTTTTGTCTTTTTGTCATGTTATTGGTGATCTAGCGTTTGTTTTTATTTTGTCCATACATTCTTTCATGCCATTATTTAACAGTTAAAATATTGCGAGAAATAAAAATTCTAAGCTATTACAAAAGGCGCGGGTCCACATCGCCAAAATTAAACCAGGACCCGATTTGACAGAAAAATAAAGAAAGTAAAGAAAATAAAGAATTAAAAGTACGGGAAATTAATTACATGGCTTCGGGAGAGATACATAAATATTTAAACGAAATAAAATAAATATGCGAATAAGGATTAAAAACGAGGGCGTTGGACCCTTTTTGCAAAATTTAATTAAATGGTGACATTAATCAATTAAAAAAAGAAAGGAAATTGTTTTTTGGTATTTTTATGATTTTTAGGATTTTAATGAAAAAGAATTAAATGTAATTAAACCTAATTCTAGTTGTTTTTAATTTATTAAAAAAAAAAGATTAAAACCTAATATTAGCCCTAATTAATTTACATGCCAATTTAATTATAAAAATAAATATTTAATTATTTAATTATTATGGAAGAAAAATAAAAAGGATAAAAAAACTAATATGAACCCTAGTTCTATGTTTTTTTAGATTTTTATTAAAAGAATTAAAATTAAAACCTAATTTAAAACTAAATTTAATTATATGCAATTATTTATAAAAATACTTAAAATAAAATATCTATCATATTTTTTATCTTTTCTGATTTTTTTTGTGTTTTATGTTTTTATGGAAAAAATAATTAATTAAAAAAAGAACAATAATTAAAAGAAAGAAAAAAAACAAAAGAGAAAAAATGCAAACCTAGGGGGGTATCTGTCCCCAAAGTGGAGGTTAAGTCCAATAATTCTGGCCCATTTAGAGGCCTTGTTGACCTTTCCATGACGCGTGTACACGCGTTGACTAGGGTTTATGGTGTTCTCCAAATCTACGCCTTTAGATTGCTGAAGCTGGACGCGTGGATGGTTGGATTGTGAGGGCGCACGGTGGTATCCAGCGTTGAATCTGCATGTAATTATCAATTGAAAAAAAAAACATATGGAAAGGGTGGGGACCTGGGATCGAACCCAGGTCCTGAATGTCATCAGTTTACTTCCTTGCCAGCTGCGCCACTGAATCACTTTGTTAATTAAATAAACCACAAACATTATAAAATAAAACAAAAGCTAACGCGTATTTCCGCGCGAATTTTTAAATTAACCAATCAGCTTATGCCACCGAGTCATCCCCTTCGTTGTGTTTTTTTTCTGAAACTCAAAGGCAATAAGCAACGGTTTTGCAAGCGTTCTTTTAGGCCATCTATGGAAAAATAGCGAATAGCTCTAGGACGCTCATAAATTGAGCGTGAGGGTGGGTTTAAGATCGTCCAACCATGCTTGTTTTAGTAGGCTAAGTCTTGAACGCCAATTTTTCCTTACTTGAAAAACCCCAATTTGAGGTTCTGAAAAACCTAAAATACGACCATGGCAATTTCTTGTATAGCGCATGAAAATACAATCAAATCATATGGTTAGCATTAAAACACATCACTGATCATGAATCTATAAACAAAATACCATGAATGTGCGTAAATTGTAAAGCACGATTATGAAAAAAAGTGAGAAAATTTGGACTTCTGTACAGTGATTCAAAGGGTTATGATTGATGTTTTTGATCCAGGAAGATTGCTTGAGGTCCTTGGAAGGCAATAGGATGAGTCTCGTGGCTTGAAACAACCTGCCAATAGGTTTTCAGAATTGGAATTTTTTGACAAATTTCAAGTTTTGCTTTCCAGATTTTTGAGCAGCTGCGTGGTCAAAAGCATGAGGGTTTGCTTTGTATATATGTGTGGAACAATTAGGTCAAGGAATTTGATCCAAAAGATCCATGAATTGATGAAGGAATATTTGATTTTTTATGCCATAACTTTTAAATCTTTTTCATGCAATTTGAGCTCTCAATCATATCCAATCATCCCTAATTGGTCATGCACGAATTTGAGTGTCCAATGAGAATAATTTCTGCATAAAAAGATTTTATTTCATTAGTTTTGTTATTTTCCATGTATTTTATTTAATTAAATGAATTATTAATGATAAAAAATCCAAATAAATAAATAAAAATGGAGAAAAACTTCCCTTTGGGCCTAATGGTCGTGCACATGCTTGGTATAATGAATTGTGGAAGAAAAATGGGCCCATTAGCAATTTTAGGTCATTTGAATCAATGTTGACTTTTCAAAATATCCAAAAATTTCCCAACTTCCACAAGGCATAACTTGCTCAATTTTTAAGCTTTGCTCATGTTCTTGGACATCTTGGAAAGGTTTTTGAGTCCTCTAACCAATGCCTTTGGTCCCATGTCATTTTGATTTACCAATCTCAAGTTATGGCCTTTGACTTAAAGTCCCTTTTTGTTGACTTTTGAAAATGACCTATAATGTTGAAATTGATAACTTTTTGTGAGAGCATTTCTTGGACTTGAAGTATGAAGATGAGTTGTAGGAAATGTCTTTCTCTTCAAAATGAGCTTTGGATGGAATTTTTCTGATAATCCATGTGAAAGTTATGCCCTGGTCAATTTACAGTTGACTTTTTCAACTGTCCAAATAAGGAAACTTTTGCATCTTGATGATTTTTGAGCCAAGCTTTGAGAATCATGATCAAGCATCGATCAAATGATGTTTGTGGCTTCAAAATGAGATGTTGACCAAAAATTTGAACTTTTGACTGTCAAATGACCATTTTGCCCCTGCAGTTGACTATTGAGCAATTAGGTTTTTTGACTGTGCAATTTTGTGCTGAAAGTCTTGAAACTTGATATGAGGATGCTTGACCATATTTGTAGGCATGTGAGACTTGAATGGACCCTTGGAAACTTCATTTTCTTGATCAGAACAAAAACCCTAATTTTGACTGTTCAGGAGGCTCTTGCACTGTGCAACCCTTGGGGAATTTTGAAGCTTGACTTGGCAATTTCTTGAAGAATATGGGAGGGCAAATTTTGGGGTACAACAGTTGCCCCTGTTCAATCTTCTTAGACCTGAGGATGCAGATTGGCTGACGTGCCTTTCGAAATCCGAGGGTAGAAGATGATTGAACACTAGAGTGCCCAGAAATTTGCGCTCACATAGCGGAAATGGGCTTATAGATGCCATTTGGAGATTGATGGGGGATGATGGGCTTATAGATGCCATCTGGATGTTGATCGCGTAAGAGATTCCTTAGCGAGAACCTGCATACCTGCAAAAGAAAAATGAGTACCTGACATGTTGCAGGAGCTGGTTTTCAGATGCTTTGTAAAAATGTGTCCTGACTGGTTACAGGAGTTGGATCTGAAGCTTCAAAAGATGATGAATAAACCAGGGGTGGTTGCTACCTCAGCATGAACAGTGAGAGAACCTTGGATAACTTTAACCTTAACGGCAATCGTTGAGAAAGTCTTGGGATTACCACCTCCGCAGGATCGGGAAGAGAACCAATAGGCAATTATAATCTCAAAAGCGGACGTCTGAGAAAAACCTGGAACGGAATTATCATCTCACGCACCGTCGGGGAGAGAACCATAGGAAATTATAATCTCAAAAGCGGACGTCTGAGAAAAACCTGGAATGGAATTATCATCTCACGCACCGTCGGGGAGTGAACCATAGGAAATTATAATCTCAAAAGCGGACGTTTGAGAAAAACCTGGGATGGAATTATCATCTCACGCACCGTCGGGGAGAGAACCATAGGAAATTATAATCTCAAAAGCGGACGTTTGAGAAAAACCTGGAATGGAATTATCATCTCACGCACCGTCGGGGAGAGAACCATAGGAAATTATAATCTCAAAAGCGGACGTCTGAGAAAAACCTGGAATGGAATTATCATCTCATGCACCGTCGGGGAGAGAACCATAGGAAATTATAATCTCAAAAGCGGATGTTTGAGAAAAACCTGGAATGGAATTATCATCTCACGCACCGTCGGGGAGAGAACCATAGGAAATTATAATCTCAAAAGCGGACGTTTGAGAAAAACCTGGAATGGAATTATCATCTCACGCACCGTCGGGGAGAGAACCATAGGAAATTATAATCTCAAAAGCGGACGTTTGAGAAAAACCTGGAATGGAATTATCATCTCACGCACCGTCAGGGAGAGAACCATAGGAAATTATAATCTCAAAAGCGGACGTTTGAGAAAAACCTGGAATGGAATTATCATCTCACGCACCGTCGGGGAGAGAACCATAGGAAATTATAATCTCAAAAGCGGACGTTTGAGAAAAACCTGGAATGGAATTATCATCTCACGCACCGTCGGGGAGAGAACCATAGGAAATTATAATCTCAAAAGCGGACGTCTGAGAAAAACCTGGAATGGAATTATCATCTCATGCACCGTCGGGGAGAGAACCATAGGAAATTATAATCTCAAAAGCGGACGTTTGAGAAAAACATGGAATGGAATTATCATCTCACGCACCGTCGGGGAGAGAACCATAGGAAATTATAATCTCAAAAGCGGACGTTTGAGAAAAACCTAGAATGGAATTATCATCTCACGCACCGTCGGGGAGAGAACCATAGGAAATTATAATCTCAAAAGCGGACGTTTGAGAAAAACCTTTGATAACTTCTACTGAGTCTTCATCAGAAAAATCTGTTGGGAGTCAATTTAGCTGGACTAGAGAAGGCCTTGGACTGGATAAGAAATCTTTGGAGTCGATTAACTGAACCGGTCTAGGTCTTGAAATATGATTGAGAATTTAACTGCATCTTTCCTGAAAGGTAGAGGTCAGTCATATGCAATGCATGATATGGATCAAGCAATGATGTTCTCAACATAAGTGAGATTTGTATGATATGATGCATCTGTGCATGCTATAATGATTTATGTGATGTTTATGAATGTATGTTTTTGTCTAGGAAAGTAAATCCTTGACGGGTGCCGGGAAGTCACTCCTGGGCTGACGTTGGAGAATAGATTTTGCTTCCGCTGGGGATGATAATTGCAAGAATACCGGTAGGAGAAGATAACTCCGTTGGGGAATAAACTTGGCGAATGGACGATTCTGCGGGGAGAAAAATACTCTAGCGACCATGCTGGGAAGCAATACTCTGTGGGGAGAGAGATACTTTGTTGAATTGTTGATAATAATTTGCTGAGGATATCTTTGCTGTGTTGGAAGTGCTGATAGACTTCGCTGGGGGTAAGAGAACTTCGTCGAGGACGCTCTTTCCATGGCTTTTGGCTGAGGATAACCCAGTTATATCCTGGTAAGGAAATAACTCTTTGAATAAAGCCGGGAGACGCGTTCGTGCTCTGTGAGGATAAGCTTCCAGAATCTACTGGGGATAAGCTTATTACTTGGGGAGATGGGTTCCAACTTTCCTGGGGAACTAGATTGGACTCTCATGGGGAAGTTTTTGAATTGCGGGGGAAGTGATTCCTTTGAATATTTGATATGCCGCCGGGGAACAATCTTTAGGCCAAGATTGCCGGGGATGCTTGTTAAGAATATGTATGTTGCTGGGGAATGTTGAGATCTGCAGGAGGATACTCAACTTCCTTAAGTTTGATTGTATGACTGCCTGAGGAGAGTATACTGTCTTGCTGGCTCACTCTCTGGGGAATTAAGATATTTGGTTATGTTCTTTAGCTGAACTCACCTTGATACCTTGGTGGACAGAGCGATTAGATTGTTTGGACAACTCATCATTGCCCATGTTTCTGAGGTGGAGAAGAAGACCTGGGAGATGCTGATAGCTTGCTGATGGACAGACCTACTTCTGGTAGGCAGGTGATAAGATGACAGGACATAGTCGTACGCTTTGATCCCTAACTTTTGCCTAGACCGCCCTTTCGGGTTTTCAGTCCATCGGGATACCCATTTTTGCCCAAGCCGCCTTTTCAGGTTTTCGACTTGCCAGGTGTACAGATATTTTCATTTCATCCCTTATTTTTGCCCGAACCCTTTTGGTTCGCCGGGAAGCCCTTATTTTTGCCTAGGCATGTCAGCCTAGCGGGTCTTTGATTTTGCGTAGTATCTTTTCGACTATGTCCATGTTCTCAGAATGTTAGGGAGTTGCCCCTGTTTAGAAGTGTTTTTGTCGTGCCACCAGAAGATGTTTAATCAGGCAAGATTCATTGTTGGAATGCCCCAAGTGACTCAGGTGGAGATTTGCCCCAGGCAATTTGGCCTTTGAGAGATTCTCCGGATCTTGATTGGATTGCCCCAGATGATGGACCATAATTCTGCCATGCCCCTTGAGTGGAAATGCTTTTGTTCACTAGGTATTTCTCGTGCGAATTTCCCTGCTGTTCAAACAAAAGGTCATATGCAAACAAAATTATGTTAAAAATGCAAAGCCTATGTCTGTCTTGAAGATTTTGAAAATGCATTCTTTTATTCATAAAACAAGTGAATGTTTGTAAAACATGATGTCAACTCCGTATTTACCGTAAGCCTTAAGGAGTCAGGATACCTTTCGTAACAGTATGCTTTCGAACTAACCCATGCTTCAGCTAGGACTTTTAAGGGTTATAACGTGGCCTGGTTCACGGTTTCAGAAACAAAGGATAAAGGCTCAAATTATTTGTACCCACCCGCTCTTCGTGATGTTCTTCAAACCTAAACTCAGTTGATCATACGTTAGACCTTGTTTGAGTCTTTGCTCTGATTTTCCAGTGATGGTTCAGATATTGATGATTTCTTTTGAATAGGCAGTCATTTTTTGTCGAGGGTTTGTAAGACCTCTTTCTTGATTTTTGTTATCTCTTTCTTTTTTTTTTGCCTGAACTGTTTCCTTTTTTGGAATTACAGTCAGCGGGATGCCCCAGTTTTGTAAGTCTCCTTCATGGGTTTTGACTTAATGGGTTTTTTATTTTTTATTTTGAAAGATAATGACTGCCCTTCTTTATTGATCATTCGGAACCATCATTGTCTTTCTTTGTTTTGTAAGGATCTTTTTGGTGCCATTCGTTATGCACTCGGATCAACTGAGAGAACTACCCTGCCCCAGGTTATGATTAAGGGTTTTAAATTTCGAAAAGAAAAACTCCTACTTCTTTGGCTCAGATGGGTTAACGAGGGATTATCATCCTTATAACTCCAGTGTTTAGGGATTTGAAACAATGCATGTACTTCATCAGCGGGGTTTGTTCAAAAGCATACTGTAAAGATCGTGGTATCGTTTTCGTCATCCTCCCTCAAGAGACTTAGAATTTTCAATCAAGAGTTGACATCAGAAAAAATATGAAAATAATTTGCATTTAGTGAATACGAATATATTGTTTCAGAACAGACATATGTGATGCATTAATGAGATAACAATGTTTAACATGAGTAAATGTTTGAACAAAAGAGAATTGCAACTTGAACATTCGAATGAACAAAAATTAGCCATGTTTTGGCAAGGGAGCAGTGATCATGTGGGGAGTCTTGGGTACTTTAAACTGAATCTCTCCAGCGTCGATCATGTCTTGAATTGTGTTTTTCAAGCTCCAACAATCATCTGTAGTATGCCCCGGGCTATCAGAGTGATAAGCGCAGCGGGCGTTGGGGTTATACTTCGGTGACATTGTATTTTGGTTCTTCGGAGCTTCTTTTAGAGTTACCAGCTTGGTCTCCAGCAACTGTGGCAATATCTGGGATAGGGTCATGCTGAGCCGAGTGAACTGCCTTCTCTTGCTCTTTTGTTGGTTGCGATGTTGAATTTGTGACACTGGAGCCATTTGGGGAGCTCTCTCCTTGCCTCTTTGTCTCAAAGGTGGTCGAACGATGACTGGCTTTTTACCCTTAGACTTTTGCCTCAGCTGGTTACCCTGAAGCAGTTGGTTGACGAGAAACCAGAGCTCGTCTTGTCTTTGAGCTAACCCTTGAATAGCAGTCACCTGCCCCAGCATCTGGGCCCTCAATGCATCCACCTCAGCTTGTAGGTGTTCCAGCTTTTCATCCTCACCACTGTTCCTGACAAAGGTCTCTGTGAGAAGTGTCCTTAGCTCTTCCTGCCCCTTGGATAGATTCAGGAGGATTTCCCCGAACCGAGTCTCTTGAGCAAGAAAGTCCTGGTTATCTTGTGGGTAAGCCATTGCTGAAATAAACAGCGAGAAAGGTAAGTGACCTGCAGAGAAAGGGCACCTGTTATGCAATGATGAGTATGACATGCAATGTTTTCAAGGACCTCGCAGGGTAAACAAGAAGATTAAGAGGATTGTTAGCATTTGAATCCGGTGGCTTGATTGAAAGAACTTCATATTTGTTGAGAGTCTTTCTTCCAAGGGTCAAAGGCTCACCATATCCAGTGGGTCATAGCCCCTGACTTTAGTCATCATGTCTGGTTTTGATTTCCCAGCAACCTTGGTTAAGGGAACCTTCTTCAAGAGTCAGAGCTCACCATATCAAGTGGGTCATAGCCCCTGACAACTTTGGCTAGAGGAAAACAAATCCTCTTTGCCCCTTGCTGGGATAGTTGATTCACCATGACCTGCATCACAAGCCCTTGAGATCCTTGAAATGGATTAGTTTTTCATGCAGGATGTATGCAATGGTATGATGTCATGCTATGCATGGGGTAATGTAGGTAAACCCTGTTACGAGTCCCAATTAAGGACTGCAAACCAAAACCTGCAAGAAACTCAAGTAAAACCTGTCATGAATCCCACTTAAGGACTAAAAACAAAACCTGCAAGAAACTCGGTAAACCCTGTTAGGAGTCCTAATTAAGGACTGCAAACCAAAACCTGTAAGAAACTTAGGTACCCTGTTATGAGTCCCTATTAAGGACTATAAACAAAACCTGCAAGTAATTCATGTGTCAGATAACAAGCATGCAAGTAGTCAAGTACGAAGGCACACAAGTCACACTAGAGAAGCCCTTAGAGTTTAGGCCAGCATGGGGTCTGGGTATTACCCTCTTTAAGTTGGTGGGCTCAACCTGTCCTATTAGAAGTAACCGGGTTCTAAGGGTCCCAATATCACTGGATTGCTTTCATTGTTCATCGTTTCGATTTAGCCACTGAACTGGCGACCGAAATATTCCAGGAAAGCAACCCTCAATTGAGTGTAGTATCGAGTATCAACCAACCTCGGACTGCACCAAAGTCAGTTATCTCACTACCCTAAAGAGGCCAAGATAGTTCAATTAAGGTTCCTAAGGTCTGTTGATGCTTCACGACACCACGCGGAGGCCCCGTACTCTCCTTGACTGAACTCAAGGGTTACCGGTACACACCAAAGTGCCACATCAACGTAGCAGACTGTTTCAACCATGTCGGTATACCCCGCACAGTTCCCTCACAGTCTTGTTGCTACTTTCTAAGAAGGTATCCCCAGATCCGGGTTAGGATCTATAGAACTCCCAAGACAGTCCCACAATTTAAAGCAAACAAGGAAAGCAATTGAAAACACAATTATGAACTACCCTAAGGTACACCTCACTTTAAGTTTAACTCCCCAGCAGAGTCGCCAGTTCTGTGATCGGTGGATCTGGAACTGACTGTTTAACGCTGGTTCGCGAAATGTCACGGAAGCAAGAGTCGCCACCGTCTTTTATTTTCTCCAAATGGAAAGGACAAAAGCACAGAAAATTCCTTAAAGAGATTGCTCTCGGTTCGGGAGGTAGATTATAGAAAGGGAAGGTATTAGCACCCTTTCTATCCATGGTTATCCATGGGCTCTTAGATACTTGCTCATTGTGTTTTCAAAAATGGTTTGTTTGCTTTTCAACTGTGGGTTTTAAAAAGTTTCTTTGAAAATTTCAGTTCGACTCTTGTATCGGTCCTCAAGAGTGTTTGAAAAATTGCTTTCGAAAGCTTTTTGAAAATGTGTTGGTGTGAAAAGTATTTTTGATTTGTTTTTGAAATTAGAGCAAGTATCTAGAGTCGTCTACCTACCCTAAGGAATTCGTCTGTGTAGATGTCCTTTAAAGTAGTGTCATCCCACCATTGAGAGGTAGGTAGCACCACCGTTGGAGGTGTTCGGGTCAATTCGAGGTTCGGGACATGGTGATCACCGGAGCAATGGGAAGACACCTTAGAAGCTACCTTCATGCCAGGTTCCCGGATCATGAGGACTTACTAAGACATCCTCTACTCGACGATCACCTTTCGAGGCAAGGCAACAGTGAGGCGTACCCTAGAGGTGGTGTGTGACTTGTGTGTCGTTTTCAGATATTTTTGTCTTTTTGTCATGTTATTGGTGATCTAGCGTTTGTTTTTATTTTGTCCATACATTCTTTCATGCCATTATTTAACAGTTAAAATATTGCGAGAAATAAAAATTCTAAGCTATTACAAAAGGCGCGGGTCCACATCGCCAAAATTAAACCAGGACCCGATTTGACAGAAAAATAAAGAAAGTAAAGAAAATAAAGAATTAAAAGTACGGGAAATTAATTACATGGCTTCGGGAGAGATACATAAATATTTAAACGAAATAAAATAAATATGCGAATAAGGATTAAAAACGAGGGCGTTGGACCCTTTTTGCAAAATTTAATTAAATGGTGACATTAATCAATTAAAAAAAGAAAGGAAATTGTTTTTTGGTATTTTTATGATTTTTAGGATTTTAATGAAAAAGAATTAAATGTAATTAAACCTAATTCTAGTTGTTTTTAATTTATTAAAAAAAAAGATTAAAACCTAATATTAGCCCTAATTAATTTACATGCCAATTTAATTATAAAAATAAATATTTAATTATTTAATTATTATGGAAGAAAAATAAAAAGGATAAAAAAACTAATATGAACCCTAGTTCTATGTTTTTTTAGATTTTTATTAAAAGAATTAAAATTAAAACCTAATTTAAAACTAAATTTAATTATATGCAATTATTTATAAAAATACTTAAAATAAAATATCTATCATATTTTTTATCTTTTCTGATTTTTTTTGTGTTTTATGTTTTTATGGAAAAAATAATTAATTAAAAAAAGAACAATAATTAAAAGAAAGAAAAAAAACAAAAGAGAAAAAATGTAAAAAATGCAAACCTAGGGGGGTATCTGTCCCTAAAGTGGAGGTTAAGTCCAATAATTCTGGCCCATTTAGAGGCCTTGTTGACCTTTCCATGACGCGTGTACACGCGTTGACTAGGGTTTATGGTGTTCTCCAAATCTACGCCTTTAGATTGCTGAAGCTGGACGCGTGGATGGTTGGATTGTGAGGGCGCACGGTGGTATCCAGCGTTGAATCTGCATGTAATTATCAATTGAAAAAAAAACATATGGAAAGGGTGGGGACCTGGGATCGAACCCAGGTCCTGAATGTCATCAGTTTACTTCCTTGCCAGCTGCGCCACTGAATCACTTTGTTAATTAAATAAACCACAAACATTATAAAATAAAACAAAAGCTAACGCGTATTTCCGCGCGAATTTTTAAATTAACCAATCAGCTTATGCCACCGAGTCATCCCCTTCGTTGTGTTTTTTTTTTCTGAAACTCAAAGGCAATAAGCAACGGTTTTGCAAGCGTTCTTTTAGGCCATCTATGGAAAAATAGCGAATAGCTCTAGGACGCTCATAAATTGAGCGCGAGGGTGGGTTTAAGATCGTCCAACCATGCTTGTTTTAGTAGGCTAAGTCTTGAACGCCAATTTTTCCTTACTTGAAAAACCCCAATTTGAGGTTCTGAAAAACCTAAAATACGACCATGGCAATTTCTTGTATAGCGCATGAAAATACAATCAAATCATATGGTTAGCATTAAAACACATCACTGATCATGAATCTATAAACAAAATGCCATGAATGTGCGTAAATTGTAAAGCACGATTATGAAAAAAAGTGAGAAATTTTGGACTTCTGTACAGTGATTCAAAGGGTTATGATTGATGTTTTTGATCCAGGAAGATTGCTTGAGGTCCTTGGAAGGCAATAGGATGAGTCTCGTGGCTTGAAACAACCTGCCAATAGGTTTTCAGAATTGGAATTTTTTGACAAATTTCAAGTTTTGCTTTCCAGATTTTTGAGCAGCTGCGTGGTCAAAAGCATGAGGGTTTGCTTTGTATATATGTGTGGAACAATTAGGTCAAGGAATTTGATCCAAAAGATCCATGAATTGATGAAGGAATATTTGATTTTTTATGCCATAACTTTCAAATCTTTTTCATGCAATTTGAGCTCTCAATCATATCCAATCATCCCTAATTGGTCATGCACGAATTTGAGTGTCCAATGAGAATAATTTCTGCACAAAAAGATTTTATTTCATTAGTTTTGTTATTTTCCATGTATTTTATTTAATTAAATGAATTATTAATGATAAAAAATCCAAATAAATAAATAAAAATGGAGAAAAACTTCCCTTTGGGCCTAATGGTCGTGCACATGCTTGGGATAATGAATTGTGGAAGAAAAATGGGCCCATTAGCAATTTTAGGTCATTTGAATCAATGTTGACTTTTCAAAATATCCAAAAATTTCCCAACTTCCACAAGGCATAACTTGCTCAATTTTTAAGCTTTGCTCATGTTCTTGGAAATCTTGGAAAGTTTTTTGAGTCCTCTAACCAATGCCTTTGGTCCCATGTCATTTTGATTTACCAATCTCAAGTTATGGCCTTTGACTTAAAGTCCCTTTTTGTTGACTTTTGAAAATGACCTATAATGTTGAAATTGATAACTTTTTGTGAGAGCATTTCTTGGACTTGAAGTATGAAGATGAGTTGTAGGAATTGTCTTTCTCTTCAAAATGAGCTTTGGATGGAATTTTTCTGATAATCCATGTGAAAGTTATGCCCTGGTCAATTTACAGTTGACTTTTTCAGCTGTCCAAATAAGGAAACTTTTGCATCTTGATGATTTTTGAGCCAAGCTTTGAGAATCATGATCAAGCATCGATCAAATGATGTTTGTGGCTTCAAAATGAGATGTTGACCAAAAATTTGAACTTTTGACTGTCAAATGACCATTTTGCCCCTGCAGTTGACTGTTGAGCAATTAGGTTTTTTGACTGTGCAATTTTGTGCTGAAAGTCTTGAAACTTGATATGAGGATGCTTGACCATATTTGTAGGCATGTGAGACTTGAATGGACCCTTGGAAACTTCATTTTCTTGATCAGAACAAAAACCCTAATTTTGACTGTTCAGGAGGCTCTTGCACTGTGCAACCCTTGGGGAATTTTGAAGCTTGACTTGGCAATTCCTTGAAGAATATGGGAGGGCAAATTTTGGGGTACAACACTCGCCATGGTATTTTTATCGTTCAACATCGCTTTGATCATCCAATTCCCGTGTTCATGAAACAAGACAAAGAAAAAGAATGAATGTTAGCAATTGATATGTGAAAATTTCCCAAACAATTATTGGTTAAAATAAGAATGCTCATCATCAGGGTTGGTATTTGGAATCAGAAATCAGAAGGGGTCTATCTTTAATCATGGACCATTTCTCCCAGTTGCAAATTACAAAAAGTTTCCCTTTTGGTTCACAAAAAGAAGAAAGAAAAATTGCAAATATTTTTTTTTTTGTTGCTAAAGCGAAACAACCAAAGAAATGCAGCCCAAAGGCCAAAGAGCAAGCAACAAGCACACAACAACAAGTCACGGGCTAGTAAACAAAATAGCAAGTCACAGGCTAGCATAACAGCGCAAGCAGCAAGCACAAAACAGCAAGTCACAGGCCAGCAAGCGCACAACAACAGCAGCCTAAAGCTGCAACCAGAGTAGCAAAGCAGGACAACAGTAGCACAACAGCAAACGTAAGGCAAGCAAAGGGCAGGTTTGTAGAATAAAAAATAGGCAGCAATTCATAAAAATAGCAAGTTATCAAGTAACCAAAATCCCCATGCATCATCATGTTCCAAATTACTAACCCTTCAGAATTATGTGGAAAAAAAGCACTAGCTTTACATCATTGAGAGGTAAAAGCGAAAAAGATAAAACTTGCATACTGCATAACCAAGCAAACCCAAAACCTGTCCAAAACTAACCTAAAATAACATCAAAACAAGAAAAATCAAAATCTGCTGCATAATTCTGTCCAGCCTGCATACAAGCACCAAAATAGACAAAAAAACATAATCGGCACCAAAAAGTACTCAAAATAGCATCATAAATTGTTCAAAACCTCAGCAAAGTTTCCCCCCAAAAACACCCATTAATCTGCCTATAACTGGTTTCATTCATAGTGAGAAAAGAGGATTCTTTTACACACAGCCTAAAAACACAGCAAAGAGGATTATCTTTTGCACACAGCCAGCATAAAAAATCAGGTAAGAGAACCGAGTCAAGGCAAAAAAATTAAAGACAGGGGGAACAACCAACTTATTTTGAGCAGAAAAAATATATCACTTGACTGCTATTCTTCAATCTCCAACATAACACAACCCACTACAGAGCCATCAAAGATAGACTCAACAATAACTCAAACATCACAGTAAAAACCTTCAGAACGTGAATAGTAGAATAATCGAAGCATAAGGGTTTATAGATACAGAGGATACAACAATACAGTAGGGAAAAAATCAGAAAGAATGATAAGGAAGCATATTACCTCCTCTCTAGTTTACTATTTGTCTCCGCTCCAAATTCAGGTTCTGTTTCTTTCCTATTTCTCTGCATAATATGTATTCACTGAACATAGCGATTTTTGTCTTGTGGTCATACATGTGAATCTGTAACACTGTTGTTGACGTTGTTGTTGATGTTGTTGGATCCGGACTATACTATTGTTGTGAAATCTGAGCCGAAAAATCTTGGAACTAAACCATGTTGAACAATTGATGTTGTTGTTGTTTACTCTTCTGCGCGAGGAAAACGAGAAAGAAACAGGGGAAGAAGAAAATAACCTTTGGAATGTTGCAAAAATATAGAAGTTGCTCCCTTCATTTAATTCCATAGTTCGCAAATAAATTCTGCAATATACCTCATATTCCCAGCACCAACTCAATCCATTACTCTTCCCTCCATTTTCAAGCTACAACCTGCAAGATATTGAAAACTGCCGTAATTTTATTTTATAATAACACATACAAACACAAGAAAGAAACAACATTGTACATCACTCTCTCTCATCGTTGTTCTTGTTCTGACTCATCCATGGCTTCTACAAAACTCATAATCTCTCTCCTCCGATCTGCGCTTCTTCTTACTCTGATGAACTTGTTCTAACCGCCAAGACTGTTGTGTCTCGTGGTCGTGGAATTCTTGCGATTGATAAGTCTAATACAATTGCTGGGAATCCTTTGGCGTCATTTGGATCGGACAATACGGCGGATAATTGTCAGGCTTATAGGCAACTTCTGTTAACAACAGAACGGCCCCTTTGTCACTAGGGTTTTCTTCAACCCATTTTTATTTGAATATGGAAGATGGGTCCGGACCACCCCGATTCGGTCCGGCCCAACAACAATTTTTTTCTTCTTTTTTTATTCATATAATCTTTTTTTGGCCTGCCATTTCTTATTGTTTTCCAGCCCATCCAGATTTTTATCTTCTCCTCCCTATGACCTAACCTTGCATCTTTTTTCTTCAATTTTAGTTGTTTAAGTTAAGATTTCATAAGTTCTTTTATTATTTTTTTACTTTAGTTAGGTTTTTTATTTAATATAACTTTAGTTAATTAAATAATTTCAAATTAATTAGTTTAAATTTAGAGTTATTGTAATAATCTTAAAATTTTAATTTCAATTTAGTTAGTAAAGTTTAGAATTTTAATATTGTTTAAATTTAACTTAATAACTTTAGAATTTTAATTTAACTTAGTAATCTCGGAATTTTAATTTAGTTCAGAATTAATTTAGTAATCCTTGTCTCTTCAATTGAATCTCTTATTAGGTTTTTTTTGTCATTGTTGATTTGTTCGTTTACTTTCTTTATAAATATTTCTCCCCTTAACAAATATATGTTGGCTGATATTATGATGATTCTGATTCAATTAATTCCATTTTTTATAGCTCACTCTTAATTTGTTGTCTTTACTCTAAGGGAAAAAAGTTAAATTCTGTTGACTTCATGTCATCAAGTATATAATACGATTGTGCGAAACCCTTCATACGTTTTTTTAGTTTTGTTAATCTTAAGTTAAAATTTTCCTAAAAGACTCAATTCTCAAACTCATACCTTTTAAGTCAAAGCTTCGACTTTAGGTCGTCGTATCTTCAAAATCTCACCCGCATCCACTTTTAGCCAAACAAACCTCTTTTAATCAAATCAAAAATCCAAAAACACTTAATCATTACTTAAATTTATTTTAAAACCCACAAAACACTCAACAAATCAAAACCTTCCCCAAGGGGCATGTTATCTCCGTTCTACCGCGATACCGGCCGTGCTTATTGCTAGAATGCGTGCGTTAACATCGCCCATTAAAAAACACAAACAAACCAACCATTTTCTAGAGGAATTACGGTGTTCTGATTCCTTCATTGGATACGTAGGCAAAGGGTCGTGAAACCCTCACGAACGCAATAATCAAAAACCATCCATTTCCCTCTAAGCAAGCCTAGTTGTAGATAAATACACCCTTTAAGACAAATAAACAAAATGGATCCCGTTGAGTACAACGGATGTGAGGGGTGCTAATATCTTCCCCTTGCATAACCGACTCCCTTACCCTTCCACTTGGTCGCAAGACCATCTTGTCCATTCCCTTGTGGTTTTATCGATATTTCCCCTTCCTTCGGGATAAATAAAGTTCGGTGGCGGCTCTGTGTTTTCTGCCGGTAGCTTCAATGTTCTTGCATCAACTCAAAACAACATGTATCGAATCATCTTGTATTTCATAACTAACATGACTCGACTCATGACCAACATGCATAGACTCATAATATGTTTTTTTTCCTAACCGTTTTGTGTTACATATATAAGCAAGTATTTCTCAGCAGTAAATAAAAGAAGTCACATATTAGAATTGTATGCATAAAATTGTGAGCAGCAAGAAGTTTGAAAGAAACTTTATCTTCATCACCTTCTCAATCATCTTCATTCAACAACAACAACGAAAAATAAACATCCTTGTTGAATTGGATCAAGAGGTCAGAGATAACGTTCAACTGTGTATTGAAAGGATCTCAGCTGGGTTGAAGATTATAAAGGGGTTTCAAGGAAAACCAAGGGGTTTTTCCTTCAAGAACGAGTGTGTTCTTGAGGGTTTATTAGTCACGGTCGCACAAGTCGGATTCATCCATAGCGAGGGTTTGGAAATTAGAGGGATTTTTGCAAACAGGTCCTGGAAGCGGAGGATTGATTGTGGATCTTGCAGGAAATCTTGATACAACTCATATCAAGTGGTGGCTCTTACAAGAAGAAGAAGATCATAGGGATTTCTATCTGTCTGTGTAGTGTAACCTTGTATTCAAACATTCAGCATATTATTATAAGAGTTCTATGTTTCAATTATGAAATTGAGAGGGAGACGTACCCACACGCGAGGACGACAGTGGGGAAATTCCTTACCAAACTGCATGTGTATTGTTCTTTCTTTCTCTTTATCTCTTTACATGTTCCATAATTTTGTGATTCAGTTGGCTTGCTAAGTTTTTATATCTAATGATAAAATAGTGGTTCAAATACTTTCATCAAATCACCATTATTAAATCATCAAACAAGCATATGCCAAGTGTTTGACAAAATTCCTAACAAATTTCTTAATTCATTGGAAATACTACTTTAGTGATAAGTGCATTAAAATGTTACGAAACTTGTGTTGTATATTCATCCATTTCATCTAATAAAATCCAGCAAGTTTTTCACATGTCTGGTTTTCTAGTAGTCGGTTCAAAATAGACGGAATTGATTCAGGACATTAATTTTCCGCTACTTTCAGCAAGCTTTGATAAAAGATTTTTAAATCCTTGAATAATTAGCAGGTGATCTATTCACCCCCCCCCCTCTCGATCACTTTTCACCCCGTCTAACAAGTGGTATCAGAGCACCGATTAGCTGGTGCTTTGTGTTTACTAGTAACGCTATCTATGGCCTTTGAACCAAAGGGGGTGTATAATAGAGCTCCTGTTTTCAATGGTGAAAATTATGGCTACTGGAAAGACTGCATGCGAGTACACATAAATTCAATTGACAGGAATGTATGGACTGCCATTCATAATGGTCCCTTTCAAATTACCCTGAGGAATGATGCAGGTTCAATAGTACCTAAACCTGAGGATCAATGGAATGAAATGGATGAAAATAAATGGTTGTGCGATTGGAGAGGCAGAAATATGATAATCTCAGCACTTGGTGTTGATGAGTATTATATGCTAAAGAAATGTGGGATGCTTTAGAAATTTCCCATGAGGGAACTAGTGAAGTTAAACAGTCCCGCATCAACACACTCAATAAAGAGTTCGAGCTCTTTCGCATGAAACAAGGAGAATATGTCTCTGACATGCAGAAGAGATTCATTAATCATGTGAGTCGTTTAAATGCACTTGGAAAACCTGTTTCCAATGAAATTACTACTAATAAAATTCTGAGATGTCTTAGCAGGGAATGACAACCTAAAGTAACAGTTATCAAGGAAGCCAATGACCTCACAATGCTTACCATTACAACTCTGTTTGGAAAGCTGGAAGAACATCAACAAGAATTGCAAAGTCTTGAAAAATATGAAAACAAGAGTAAGAAGGAGATGAACAAAGACAGGGATGGTGAGAAGAAGTCAATAGCTCTAATGGCGTCTAGCTCTAAGCCCTTAACCAAAGAGCAAGATGATAATGACTCAACTAGTGATGCAAATTCTGATGATGAAGAAATGGGACTTTTTGTTTGGAGATACAATAGGTTTATTCGAAAGAATGGAATCAAGAACTCCGATAAGAATCTCATAATCTTTCGAAAAGAATCCAAAGAGCCAAGGAAAGAAGAAAAGAAAAAGTAAAGAGGTAAAGGACCTTGTTACAATTGTGGTAAAGTTGGACACTACAAACCAGACTGTCCAAATATGAAAAAGGATAAAGGAAAAGCTCCACCAAAGAAGTTCAACAAACAAAGAAGAGCTTACATTGCATGGGAAAGTGATAGTGATTCATCAAACAATGACATCAAGTGATAGTGATGAGAATGCAAATTTATATCTCATGGCACATACCAAAAATCAGTCCTACCACAAGAAAGACAACCACAACAAGCAAGTAAGACAGGCATATCCTAACAACTTTTCTTATATGTCTTTTTCTGAACTAAAAATAGCTTTTGAAAAACTACAATACAAAGCTGAAGATGCTTTTAAGAGATTATCCTCCGATAAACAAATATTTTCATTTTTGGAGAGTAAAGTCTATAAAGCTGAAAAAGACTTAAAAAGTCTAAAAGCTAGTATTGCAGAAAGTTCAAAGGATAAGGATGTTAGAGGATGTATTCCTATAAAGGAATGTGAAGTTTGTCATATTTGGCAACAAGAGGTTAGAACTCCTAATGCCAAATTAGAAAAAGCTTTACAGCCCAAGGTTACTTTTACCATCGATCCTAGAGTTTTTAAGAAAACGTTGAATCCACCATATGCAAAATATTCTTTTGTTGAAAAGATACCAAAGGATTCAATGAGCAGGAGTAAAAAAATACATCATCATCATGGTTTGTGTCATTATTGTTGTCATTTTAGTCATACCATTGAAAAATGTAAGTTTAGGAGGTTCCTTGTTTCTAAAGGAATTTACCAATGGAGGCCTAAAGGCAACCATGTTACCACTTACCCACATGGACCCAATAAAAATTGGGTACCTACCTCTCTCTTTTGATATTGCAGGAAAAGTGTCTTACATCCATGGATAGAAGATGATTTCTAGACAGCTGGTGTTCAAGGCACATGACCGGTGACATATCTCTCTTCATTGACTTCAAAGCAAAGAAGAAGGGATTTGTCACTTATGGAGACAATAACAAATGAGCTATACTCGGTAAAGGTAGTGTAGGTAATCCCTCTACCACTACTATTTCTTATGTCCATTTAGTAGAGGGGCTTAAACATAATTTATTGAGTATTAGTCAATTGTATGACAAGGGTTATAAAGTTACTTTCATAAACACTTGCTGCATAATTGAAAATACTGAACAAGATATTGTGTTTAAGGGTTTTAGGGTAAACAAAATCTATATGCTTGACCTTTTTTATGTATCTTTAACAAGCACTAAGTGTCTAGTCACCTTGAATTATGATTCTTGGCTTTGGCATAGACGTCTAGCGCATGTTAACTTTGATTTTCTTAATAAGGTTGTATCCAAGGATCTAGTAGTAGGCCTTCCAAAGATAAAATTTATAAAGGATCACCTATGTGATGCGTGCCAAATGGGAAAGCAAACGAGGGTCTCTTTCAAATCTAAAAATATGATTTCCACTTCACGATCCCTTGAGCTTCTCCTTATGGACCTCTTTGGACCTTCTAGAACAAAAAGTCTAGGAGGAAATTATTATGGTTTTGTGATCGTTGATGACTACTCTATATTTACTTGGACTATATTCCTTCATAGCAAAAATGAAACTTTTTCTTCTTTTAATAGTTTTGCAAAACTATCTCAAAACAGAATGGAATTGAAAATAATTGCAATTCGAAGCGGTCATGGAGGTGAATTTCAAAACCATCTCTTTGATAAGTATTGTGACAAGCATGGTATTGAGCATAACTTTTCAGGACCTCTAACTCCACAGTAGAATGAAGTTCTGGAGCGCAAAAATCGCGTTTTAGAGGAGTTGGCGAGAACAATGCTCAATGAAGGTGGATTACCAAAATATTTTTGGGCTGATACAATTAGCACAACTTGTTATGTTTTAAACAGAATATTAATTTGTCCCATTTTGGATAAAACACCTTATGAAATTTTCAAAGGAAGAAAGCCAAACTTGTCACATCTTCATGTATTCAGTTGCAAATGTTTTGTTTTAAATAATGGAAAATAAAATCTTGGAAAGTTTGATGCAAAAGCATATGAAGGTATCTTTCTCGGATACTCACAATCAAGCAAAGCATATAGGGTATATAATAAATGTTTACTTACTATTGAGGAGTCATTTCATGTCTCTTTTGATGAATCTTATATGAAACACGTCGGAAAAGATATTTCTCTTGATGGTGCAGGTGTATCTACTGAAGACATACTCAAAGAAACTGTTGAGGAAATTGATCAGTCCAAAACAGTTGACGATGAGGAGGAAAAAGATACAAGCATTTTAAAAGATGAGGAAGAAAAGCCAATGGAATCTAATGATCTTCCACCAGCTTGGAAGTCCTCTAAAGACCATCCCATTGACAACATATTGGGAGATATCTCAAAAGGAGTAATGACTCGCTCCAAGATAAGTAATTTTTGTTATCACTTTGCTTTCGTTTCACAAGTAGAACCTAAAAATGAAAAAGAGGCCTTGATTGATGAATTTTGGCTGATGGCCATGCAAGAAGAGCTAAATCAGTTTCAAAGAAATGACGTTTGGGAACTTTTCCCTCGTCTGAGAGACCATCATATCATAGGCACCAAGTGGGTTTTTAGAAATAAACTTGATGAAAACGGAATGATAACCTGCAATAAAGCACGCTTATTAGCACAAGGGTATAACCAAGAGGAGGGCATTGATTATGAGGAGACTTATACTCCAGTTGCTCGCCTTGAGGCTATACGTCTCTTGATCACTTATGCGTGTACAAAAGATTTTAAGATTTATCAAATGGACGTAAAGAGTGCTTTTCTTAACAGAGTCATAAATAAAGAGGTGTATGTCTCACAACCTCCTGGTTTTGAGAATAACAAATATCCAGATAATGTTTTCAAATTAAAATGAGCTTTATACGGTCTTAAACAGGCCCCTCGGTTCTGGTATGAAAGACTTAGTAAATTTCTACTTGATCATGGTTATTCAAGAGGTAAAGTGGATACTACTCTTTTCATTAAACGTAAAGGAAAGCACATCCTTTTAGTTCAAATATATGTAGATGATATTATTTTTGGTTCAACTAATCTACACTTGGTCGAAGAATTTTCTAAAGTTATGTAGGGTGAATTTGAGATGAGTCTAATGGGGAAGCTAAACTACTTCCTCGGTCTTCAAATAAAGCAGCTCAATGAAGGCACAATTATATGTCAAACAAAATATTTCAAAGAGTTGCTTAAACGATTTGGAATGGATAACTCAAAATAAATTGACACCCTTATGCCTACCAACGGGAATTTAGACAAGGATGAACATGGTAAGAGTGTTGATGTCAAGAAATATAGAGGTATGATCGGATTCCTCTTGTATCTTACAGCATCTAGGCCTAACATCATGTTTGGTGTTTACATGTGTGCACGATATCAATCGGATCCTAAGGAATCCCACTAGAAAGTTGTCAAGCGTATACTTAGGTATCTCAATAATACATCTAAGTATGGGCTATGGTATTCCAAGGGAAGCGGTTTCAGTTTAGTAGGTTACTCCAATTCTGATTTTGCTGGCTGCAAATCGGATAAGAAAAGCACTAGTGGAACATGTCACTTGTTTTAAAACTCTCTAGTAAGTTGGCATAGCAAAAAGCAAGTTTATGCTGCTTTGTCAACTACTGAGGCTGAATACGTTGCAGCCGGTAGTTGTTGTGCTCAGATCTTATGGCTTAAGCAACAATTACAAAACAATGATATTCAATTATAATGTATTCCAATAAAATGTGACAACACAAATGCTATAAATCTCACTAAGAATCCAGTCTTACACTCACGCACTAAACACATAGAGATTAGGCATCACTTTCTTTGCGATCATGTTGAAAGGGAAGATGTTACGTTTGAGCATGTTGATACTAAAAATCAACTTGCTAACATTTTTACAAAACCACTAGCAACGGAACTCTTCTTCAACATTCGTCGGGAGCTAGGGATTTTAGATCTCTCTTACTTGATGTCTTAAGCATAAATGTATTTGAAATATATCTATGTCTCACCATACTATTGAGATGTGTTTTTAGCTTTAGTACACGTGTCTTAACATCTTATCAAATGAGGTAATATCCTTCCTATCTACTTTCTCTATAAGAATTCTCGATTACTTATAAGTTGATCGTAATTGTTCCATTTATATTGTATATATGTATATCTCTTTTACATAAATTGTTTGAACTTGACATATGCAAATTGCATTACATCATTATGCATGCATAATACTCTTTAGATGATTCATTTTTCATAATCATTTAAATTGGAATTGGGTACCATATCCATCTGTTAACAAGAATTTGTAGAAAACTGCATTTCTGTCAAAATTCGTGTTATGAGTCGATACATACAGTTATGAGTCAACTCATATGAAGAAAAATATAAAAACATAAATTAAGAATTGGTTTCATGTCGACACATCAAGATTTGCATCGACACATATTACTTTCGGTCAACTCATAAGATTCTTGAGTCGATGCAAAACATTAAAAACAAATCTTTAATACCGGATGTGTCGACACATACAAATTTCGTGTCGACGCATAAGGATAATAAATGTCATTACTTTGATTTAGGCCAACCCATCTACCCAATTATATGTTTTTAAACTCTTTCCAACTATCTGACTCATTACATACATCATCTAACCCTAATCATCGTTCGCTACTCTCATCACTCATTTCATCTTCCAAAACCCTCATCCCCAAACTCTTAACTACACTTATTCAACAAAAAGAATGCCTCCAAAGACAAAAGGAAAGGGAAACTTGGTGCAGGACCATTTGGATCTGCCACAGACATCCCTCGAAGCGCTTTGTCTATCATGCATCCCGCTATCATTGAAGAATTTGAGCAATCCTTTAAAACATGATTAGTTATGAAGCCTCACATCTTCAATAAGGCTGAGGTTCTGTCTCTTCATATCATAGATGTAATTGATATCCCAGATGCTCAACAATTAGGGTCCTTTCTTAATGTTAGAGAAGATTATCATGAAGGCTTTATAAGAGCCTTCTATGCTGGTTTAGAAACGAATAAGGGTTTGTGTTTTAAAGTTAAAATTGGGACAAGAAGATATGTTTTTGAAGAAATTGACAGGCAAAATATTTTTGGCATTCCATTTGGAAGGTCAATAATGAAGAGCTATCATAACCAAAGCTTTGACACTGGCTATGATGAGCAAGCTTTCATAACCTCAATTCTGAAACTTGATCGACTTCTAGGTGAGTTTGAGCCCATAACCACTGGCACAATCAAAAGCATTCCCAGAATGCTTCACTGGATAACTTCACATATACTGCGTCTAAGATTCGGTGGCCACTCTAGGCTAGACAGGTCAGATATTCATCTTCTACATATTTTGCTAGATAGGGTTCCCCTAAACTGGCCAAACTACTTTGTCAAGCGCATGTTTCTTATGCGTAATAGTCAGAAGAATACAACCCTTGGATATACTGCACAAATTATGAGAATTATCAAGTTTTGGAATCTTGTTATTCCTCTTGTTCCTCTTATCTCCCCTACTGCTGCCCAAGAGTTCAATAAGGCAAATCTATCTCATATGGGATACAGATGGGACAAAAACCGTCAATGCCTTTATTTTAAGGAAAAAGGTCAAATGTACGGGAATATAATTTTGATATACCCTCTGAACAGATTTATAAGGATGAGGATCATGTTGATGCAGACATGCCAGATATAAATGAGAATGCCCAACCTGAGGCAAATCAGACTGGATTTAGTTGGGGTGAGTGGGTGCTAAACTGGTGGTCTCCAACAGATTATCAATTTGATCAAACTGAACAACCTCATGTTGCTCCCACAACTGTCGCATGCTCTTCCTTGGAAGCTCTAGCTTATCTCACTTCCATGTTTCAACAAATGGAGGTTTCCAATGATTCTCGACATGAAGAAGCGAGACGTTGGCATAACCAGCAAAGTGAATGGCACAAGGAGCATGAACAATGGCATGATGAGCATATATGGATGTACCAAAATCAGCATTCGTTGCACTTATATTTGGTCAAATGGAACCAGGTATTCTACAATGAAATGATAATCATGGATGACTATCGCGAGAATCCTAGAATCATGGAAAATTTCAGAAACATTGATATCCAAAATAGATTTCGACGATATCAGTTCATGACCCAGAATCCTGACATTAATCCACCTCCACCTCCTCCTCCACCCTACAACTATGATGAATCCTGTGATGGGCATAATCCTTAGTATATGTCTCCATGTCATACATTTCATACCATTAGTTTATGCCTCTTTTTCTATTATTTGTATTAATGCCCCCCTTCAAACAATCTATTTTGCTTATGTAAAATGAATATTATTTGCATTAATTACTTTCATCCTAATTACTTCCTGTTTACTCAATTATTTACTCAGTTATTACTATGATTATGTCAAGACTCGTCCTGTGTGAATGACATTGGTTCCTCTTTTAATTACAATGATTGCTGAAATTGCATATCAATTTTCTTATGTGCTGAGATTGCTGAAAATAATTCTTATTCTCTTTTTGATATGGTCAAAAGGGGAGAATATGATTGTGTTAGTGTTAGAAAGAAGATGCACAAACTCAGGGGGAGAAAGCTTATTCATCCACACTATATCACCACACATCATCAAATATTTTTCATAATCAAAAAGGGGGAGTTTGTGAGCAACCCCTTCATAATTGGTTTTGAATTATTGCAAATATATGTGAAATAATAAATACATGTGTGCATTACAAAAATATAGTATAACATGTTTAAAATGAGTTAAAAATGTGTTTTACTCATAAAGCATCATTATGAGTCAACACAACAAGTTTTGCATCGACTCATAACATACAAAAGTCCCTGGAATTCTATCTCCAACTATTATGCATCGATACAAAATCTTATGCATCAACACATAACATTTTGATGCCCCTGTAATGCAAACTTAAACTTGTATGCATTGACACAAAACCTCATGCATTGACACATGACATTCTGATGCTCCTAGAAAACATTTTTGAACTTATATGCATCGATACATAATATCATGCATCAAACTCATACCACGTTTTATGCTCAAAAATTAAAAATAAATCAACATGCATCAACATATACGTGTTATGCATCGGCTCATGTAAAATAGTTGGTTGTATAATATGTTATGATATGTTCTTGCATCGACTCAAAACAACATGTATCGACTCATCCTGTACTTCATAACTAACATGAGTCGACTCATGACCAATATGCATTGACTCATATTATGTTTTTTTTTCTAACCGTTTTCTGTTACATATATAAGCAAGTATTTCTCAACAGTAAATAAAAGAAGTCACATATTAGAATTGTATGCATAAAATTGTGAGCAGCAAGAAGCCCGAAAGAAACTTCATCTTCATCACCTTCTCAATCATCTTCATTCAACAACAACAACGAAAATCAAACATCCTTGTTGAATTGGATCAAGAGGTCAGAGATAACGTTCAGTTGTGTATTGAAAGGATCTCATATGGGTTAAAGATTGTAAATGGGGATTCAAGGAAAAACCAAGGGGTTTGTCCTTCAAGAATGGGTGTGTTCTTGAGGGTTTGTTAGTCATGATCGCACAAGTCGGATTCAGCCATAGCGAGGGGTTTGGAAAATCAGAGGGATTTTTGCAAACAAGTCGTGGAAGCAGAGGATCGATTGTGGATCTTGCAGGGAATCTTGATAAAGCTCATATCAAGTGGTGGTTCTTACAAGAAGAAGATCATAGGGATTTCTATCTATCTGTGTATTGTAACCTTGTATTCAAACATTCAGCATTTTATTATAAGAGTTCTTAGTTTCAATTATGAAATTGAGAGGGAGACGTACTCACACGCGAGGACGACAGTGGGGAACTTCCTTACCAAACTACATGCGTATTGTTCTTTCTTTATCTTTATCTCTTTACATGTTCCATAATTTTATGATTCAATTGGCTTGCTGAGTTTTTCTGTCTAATGATAAAATAGTGGTTCAAATACTTTCATCAAATCACCATTATTAAATCATCAAACAAGCATATACCAAGTGTTTGACTAAATTCCTGACAAATTTCTTAATTCATTGGAAATATTGCTTTAGTGATAAGTGCATTAAAACGTTAAGAAACTTGTGTTGTATATTCATCCATTTCATCTAATAAAATCCAGCAAGTTTTTCACATGTTTGGTTTTCTAGTAATCGGTTCAAAATAGACGGAATTGATTCAGGATATTAATTTTCCGCTGCTTTCAACAAGCTTTGATAAAATATTTTTTAAATCCTTGAATAATTAGTAGGTGATCTATTCACCCCCTCTCGATCACTTGCCACACCATCTAACAGATTGTCCATTAGGCGTTGAATGCCTTCCTTCAGTAAATTGCAGCCATTGGGTTGGACCGTGCAGTATTAACATTTTTCAATACAACCCGAAAATAAACTGGCCTACAGTAGATTCTTCTTGATAATTGGTAGAGGAGTCATCAATTCACTTATAGTAGACACATAAAGAACATTGTCAATGGCACTTATGCCTTTGTCATGCTTCAGAATGGGCGCAATAATCACATTTGGAGTCTCCAGAGGATCAAACTCAATTTCCTTATTGTCAATCATATCCTAAATTTTGTTTTTCAGACCCAACAGTTGTTGGTGTCGTTCCCAGGACTGTTAGAATGATAGGAACATCTCGCGCTTGGATCATACTTAAGAGAGGATGTGTTAGGATTCTGAGGAGTATCCATTAGCGTAATCGGTTCCCCTTTTAGTAAATGTTATAATACCTGAGATAATGGCATATTAATCTAAGTAAACTGCCTTCCTGGAGCGTCTGACCTATGCCTATTGCCATGTTGTTATTGTTGAACAGGTGCAGGATTAGAAATTAGTACCGCTCCCACAAACTGATTGTGGTCATTTTTACCATGGCCCTTCTGGCCATAAACAACATTGGTTTCCTTTTTATTATTGAACGTCTTCTTTACAGAACTCAAAGATGCAACCACTTGAATTTTTATGCTCTTAATACCGCTTTTGACTCGTTCCCCACTTAGAATCATCTCAATAAAACCAGATGAAGAACTCCTGATCAGATGATTAAAGAATGGACTTGTCAGAGTGCCCATGAACATATCAACTAGTTACCAGTCAGACAAGGGAGGTTGCACCCTTCCAGCTAAGTCTCTCCACTTATGGGCATATTCCTTGAATCCTTCATTCGAACCCATAGTCATGTTTTGTAATTGCACACGAGTCTGTGCAAGGTTAACATTGTATAGATACTGCTTGTAGAAAGCAGTGGCCAAGTCTTCCCAAGTACGGATGTTGGTTCCTTCTAGCTGATAGAACCACTCGAGTTGTGTACTATGATACGGTGGGAGAGCTGACTTGGTTATTTTGCGTTGATCACAAATGTTGCGGTTTAGCAAGAGTCGCCACCGACTTTTCTTTATCCAAAAGGAAAGGTGAAAAAGCACAGGAAAGACCTTTGAGATTGTTTTCTTGAGTTTGAGGGGTAGATTATGAAAAGGGAAGGTATTAGCACCCTTTTCATCCATGGTTTTCCATGGGCTCTTAGATACTTTCTAGATCACTTGCTTTTGTTTGAAAATGCGCTTTTTGTGGTTTTTTGAAAGTATTTTGTAAAGATGCCATCGTTTAGGCAAACTTTGTAATGATTCTCGTTCGTAAGAATGTATACAAAGTGTTTGATCTTTTGAAAATATTTTCAAGTTTGTAAGATGTTTTGAAAGTGTAGGTGTTTTAAAAATAGCAAGGATGTTGTGCTTTTGAACTTGAGCAAGTAAATAAGAACAATCTACCTACTCAAAAGTCTTTCATGTTCATTTCCTCTTTCCTTTGACATTGTTATCTTACCATTGATTTGGTAAGTAACCCTATCTTTGGATGTAAAAGGGATGGGCGTGGGTCATCGTATAACCATGATTAGCAATGTTGCAAGATATCTTAGCATTTTTCTTTAGGGACTAAGATCATTTTGAAAGGCAATATAGATAGCGTCATCGAGGGACTATGATCTTGTATTTGTTTGTTTTTGCTGATACCTCACATGCATAATATGGCCATTTTTGTAAGGAAACAAAGTGGATTTACCCTAGGGGTGTTTGTGTGCAAGTGTATTGATTTACATGCTTTGTTTTTGTCTTGATTTAGGGTTTGCTATTTGTTAGTTTTAGTCTTTCCATACAAAACCCTAATTACTAGCATTTGTATATAAAGCATTTAAATTGCGGAAATTAAAATTACTACGCTATTACATCATTTAGGAGAGGGGGTATTCAAATTGAAAATGGAGAATTACAAGAAATTAAATCTAAATAATTATTACAACCATATTGAATTTTGAATAAATATACAAAATAAATAAGTAAGAATGTAATAATATAAATTGTAAGAAGAAATATGATTTTTGTGTGGTTTTCATGAAAAAGGTTTTTTTTTTACCTAATTAAGTAAAATGATTAACTAAGACAAATAAGAAAATTAATATTAAGTTAGTAGAATAAATTAATTTAAAGAAAATAAGTTTTTTAGGGTTTTGGTGAATTTAATTAAACTAGTAAGTAAAAATAATTAAATAAAAATCCTAAATTCTAAATTGATTTTAATTTACATAATAATATAATAATAATTAAAATTTATTATCTAAGTATTAAAAGAAGAAGTTAATTTATTAAAGAAAATGTTTTTATGC
Organism: Vicia faba; assembly: GCA_948472305.1. Classification (NCBI taxonomy): domain Eukaryota; kingdom Viridiplantae; phylum Streptophyta; class Magnoliopsida; order Fabales; family Fabaceae; genus Vicia; species Vicia faba. The sequence continues at coordinate 199,424,477 of OX451739.1, forward strand.
TTTTAGTTTTATGAAAAATAAACTAAACAAAAAAATGTAAATATTTGTATGGTTTTCTAGTAATGAAAATAATAATAATAATAATAATCATATTAATAATAATAAAAGATAAAATAGTAAAAATAAAATAAAATAAAATAAAAACATGGAGGTTAAAAAATAGTCAGGAGTGTGCAAGTGTAGCAAAAATCCCAACTCCAATGGAGGAAGGCCCAAACGCCTGTTTCAGTAAAAAAAAATGAAGAAAAAAGTGAAAAAAAAGTGTAAAAGGTCACGCTGGGGCTTGAACCCAGGACCTAAGGGTGACAGACATGCGCTTTAACCACTGGGGTGGTGATACATCCGTTAACTTATGCAAAATAACAAATATATAATATAAGTCTTGCGCTAAACGTACTTCATCTTCAACCTCCAGCCAGAATCCCTGCAACTTATTCGTTTCTCAACCATTTGCAAAAATGTAAACATGAAAGTTGTGTAAAATTTCATCACGATTCCTGAAACGTAAATAACTAAAACTATAGATCAAATATGAATGAGAGTTTCTAATGGTACCAAATTCTGACCTAATTTTTCTAGGATGTTCAGATTCAAAATTCTAACTACTCAAGCAATATAAATGAAATCTAAAGACATGGTTAGTTTCAGGGCTATGATATCTACATTTTATCTTCACAAATGGAAAGAAAATGATGCATATATGAAGAGTTCAAAAGTCAGAAAACTCACCTTGAAAATGGAATTCGTGTTTTGAGTTGGAGCTTGTTTCAAGGTGCTGCAAGGATCAGGTTAGCTTCTTTGGGGTCCCAGGAAGCTAATGCAATGATTAGCTTGGTTGGAGAGTGGCTGAAATGGTCTGGAGAAGTCCAACTGTGATACTCTGTTTTTGAACTTGGAAATGGAGGAAGATGGTGTTACAGTCGTGTAACAGGGATATGGATGGCTTGTGTATGATGTCTGGAAGCTTTTGGAAGCAAAAGGCTAAGAAACACATGAGTAGTTTTTGATTTTGGGATTTCTGGTCAAAATATGCAACAATAGAAGTATCAAATGCACTTCCGAGTTCTTGTGGGTTTTAAGGCTTGTGTATGCGTGTGTTTTATTGCCAAGGACTTGTGTTTCTATAAGCAAAAGGTTGGAGAGGTTTTACACAAAGGATTTCTGAGTTATAAAGTTATGGCTAGGTTGCTTGATTTTGAAGAAAAGTGAATGTAGGTTCCAAGATGAAGTACAAGCATGGGCTGAGTGATTGTAAGGCCTGAGACAAACTTCTCTTGAGTTATAGGATGTGTATGATTAGAATAAAACAATTGCAAGGCTCGAGAACAAGTTTTGTGCATAAAGCTACTTATTCAAAATGGCATTGTGCACTTTCTTCCTAAAATGGACATAAAGCACGGGCATTGCATTGAATGCTTGAGTTGAAGCCTCTAACAGCTGTGCAAGCATTTAATTATGGAGTTCCTAACAAGTTTGAGGTATGCAAAGCAAGGATTATGCAGCATAGGTTTGAGACTTGAATTTTGTTCATCACAAAATTTGCCTTGTAAAAAAACTTGAAACCCTAACTTCTGACCTTCGATTCTCCTTGCTCACAAATGATCTTAAGGAGTTCTTCGAAATTTTGAAAAGCTTGTAATGTGCTTTATAATCCCTCTTTGAATCACTTTTGCTAAATCTAAATGGAACTAGGTGAAACTTGGGTCAGAAGTTAGGTCAAAATCCTGACCAAAAATGTTCAAAATTTCACTAAGTGTTTAGTTTCATGACCATGACTTCATGGATTAATAACTTGAGATCCAAGCACTTTTAGAAGAATTTGTGTAGAGAAATGTTTTATATCTCATGGATATCTACAACTTTCATGTTGAAAGTTTCTTTTGAATCATTTTGCATCATGGTGAAAAATTGGCTCAAAGTTGTAAAAAAATATGAAGTTTTCAACACTTTAAAATTTTTCTAAGTTTGAAAACATTGACTTTCAAAGATGAAATCTTGACTTTTTGATTTCTTGATGAACAAGTTTCATATTTTAACATGTTTTGACGAATTGTGATCTTTGACACTTGATTTTGACCAAAAAGTCAAAGTTTGACTTTTTAGTGTACAGTTGACTTTTGATTAGTTGACTGAAAATCAACTATCAATCCAATTGATATTGAGCAATACTTTGAGTCATGAAATTAGGTCAAAATGGTGAAATTGAACTCTTAAGATCATTCCTCAAACCAAATAACCATTTGCTAGGTCAAAAATCAGAAATTGCCCTTTCTCAGTCAAAACCCTAATTTTGACCATTTTGCCCTTTTGATGATTTTATCAAATTTCTTGAGGAATTGTGGTCCAAAATTGATCAAATGATACATATGAGTTTATAATGTTGATATGGGTAAAACAATTATGAAGTTTGACTGTAAATTGGCCACAATTGACTTTTTCCCCAATACAACTAATTTTTAGGTCAACTGCTCAATTGACTGAGCAAAAATGTGATTCAAGGCTTGAAACTTGACATGAGTAATATTGGGGGTACATAATGATCCATGAAAGTAATATTAGGCATTGAAAGTTCAATTATCCTTGTGCAATCTCAAACCCTAATTTTAGTCATCAGTGCTTAAGGAGGTGTCTTGAGCTAATCAATCATTGTGCAGTCTTGAGCCAAGAGAGATTTTTTGTGAGAAAATATTTGATAAGTGAGAGGGAAAATTTTGGGGTACAACAATTGCCCCTGTTCAATCTTCTTAAACCTAAAGAGTTAGATTGGCAGATTTTCCATTCGTGACTTGAGGGTGGAAGATGATTGGACACTAGAGTGCCCAGAAATTTACACTCGAGGATGTGATGGTTGATGGTGTAGGGAATAGGCTTAAAGATGCCATTTGGAGAGGTGATGGAAAGTTGTTGGAGATGGGCTTACAGATTCCATCCAAAAATGATTGTAGAATAATATCCATAAATGGATTGTATTTGACTCGCATCTGAAAGTTGAAACCAAATGAGTATCAGAATGGCATCCGTATCTGGAGCGTATATGAATTGTATCTGAAAGATGATTCTGAATGAGTATCAGAATGGCATCCGTATCTGGAGCGTATCTGAAATCTGAATCTGAATGAGTATCAGAATGGCATCCATATCTGGAGCATATCTGAACTATATCTGAAAGCTAAATCTGAATGAGTATCAAAATGGAATCCGCATCTAGAGCGTATCTGAACTGTATCTGAAAGCTGAATCTGAATGAGTATCAGAATGGCATCCGTATCTAGAGCGTATCTGAACTGTATCTGAAAGATGAATCTGAATGAGTATCAGAATGGCATCTGTATATAGAGTGTATTTGAACTGTATCTGAAAGCTGAATCTGAATGAGTATCAGAATGGCATCCGTATCTGGAGCGTATCTGAACTATATCTGAAAGCTGAATTAGAAGAAACCCGTGCATAATTGCTTTAGTTGGTCGTGTAGATGATTGTCCTAGCTTGTTTCAGGTATTAATCTCTGACCTTTTACAAATTGTTGATGATAGCCATCTGCTGACTGATCTTTCCGGAAGAGATGAAAATTAGTTGTATGCAATGTCATGATGTATGAAATTCATTGTACAATGATGTTCTAACAAATGAATGCAAATATGTTGTACGCATTCGTGTCATAGATGTTTATGACATATGGATGCGATTTATGGGTATGTAAGCTATGCTACTGTAATATTGTTGGTTAGGGAAAATAAATCCCTGACTGCTGCTGCGGACGTGGAGTGTAAGTCTTCATGTTTTGAAGTGCTGATAAGTTGATGAGCTTCTATCTGTTAGAGAAATAAACTTTGTTGTAAGGGAAACACCGTATATTACTTGTGAAATCCTATTGGGGAATCCTGAGAATTGGGCAACTTGTACTGGAGAGTGATAAACTGGAAGTTTTGTTCCGCCGGGGATGTGAGAGAGCTTGATATCATAAAGCTGCACATTGTGGGTGATTTTATATAATAGTCTAAAGATATTATCCCATTTCTTAAAGACATTAGTGATTGTCTTTCTATTTTCTGTTCCTTTTTGTCCATTTGTAAACAATAGTTACATTCAAATGCATATGTTCAAAAATAAATCATTGGACGTTTTTGTAAACAGAACACAGAAATAAATAAAAAACAGATAGTTTTGCACTTTCAAAGGGATATCTTTGTGTTAACTTGAATAAGTATTTTTGTACAATGAGACGAACATTCTAGTAAGGGAATGTCGTTGTAAAAAATGAAAATTTGATACAAAGAAAAGACAGCTATGTGCGATGATCCCATGGGGTTCCCATTCTGCTATAACCTTCGTGTCTCTAAGCATCTTGTCCACTTGCTGCCTTGTCCGAGGTTGATTAGATTGATTAGAACAGCTGAGTTTTTCAGTCGAAGCTAAAGGTTGTCTGTAAGGTGATCCAACGGGACATAGTCATACGCTTTTAATTCCCTAACTTTTTCCTGGACCGCCCTTTCGGGTTTACAGTCCACCGGGATACCCTTTTTTGCCCAAGTCTCCCTTTCGGGTTTTCAACTTTTCGGGTGTACAATTTTTTTTTGTTTTATCCCTAATTTTTGCCTGAACCTTTGTGGTTCGTCGGGATGCCCTTGTTTTGCCTAGGTGTGTCAACCTAGCGGGTCTCTTATGCGTAATATCTTTTGACTATGTTCGCGTTCACAGGGTGCGACAGGTCGTCGCCATCCATAGTGGTTAAGATCATTGCTCCACCAGAGAATATGCTTTTGATCACAAATGGTCCTTCATATGTAGGAGTCCATTTGCCCCTGGGATCACCTTGCGGAAGTATGATGCGCTTGATCACCAGATCCCCGACTTGATACACTTGGCGTCTGACCTTTTTGTTGAAAGCCTGGATCATCCGTTTTTGATACATTTGACCATGACAGATAACAGTAGGCCTTTTCTCGTCAATTAAGTTCAGTTGATCAAGTCGAGTTTGGAGCCAATCCTCTTCATCCAGCCCTGCATCCTTCATGATTCTCTGAGAAGGGATTTGGACCTCAATAGGCAAGACAACTTCCATGCCGTATACCAGAGAGTAAGGTGTTGCCCCGGTTGATGTGTCCGCCTTAGTACGGTAATCGTGGAGAGCGAATGGTAGCATCTCATGCAATTCCTTGTAGATTACTGTCATTTTTTATATGATCTTTTTGATGTTCTTATTTGCGGCTTCGACAGCGCCATTCATCTTTGGCCGGTAAGGGGAAGAATTATGGTGCTGGATCTTGAATTGCACGCATAGTGTGGTGATCATAGTATTGTTGAGACTCGTACCATTGTCTGTGATAATCCTTTCTGGGATACCGTACCGACATATGAGATTCTGTTTGATGAACCGGGTGACAACATTCTTGGTAATGGAAGCGAAAGAAGCTTCCTTAACCCACTTTGTGAAATAGTCAATGGCCACCAAGATGAAGCGGTGTCCATTAGAAGTTGTGGGATTGATTTCTCCAATCATATCAATTCCCCACATCGTGAATGGTCAGGGAGCAGTCAGGACATTCAGAGGAACTGGAGGTACATGCACTTTGTCAGCATAGATCTGACACTTGTGGCAGGTTCGAGAGTGCTGATAGAAATCTGCTTCCATGGTAGACTAATAATACCCCGCCCTTAGGATTTTCTTAGCCATTGTATGTCTATTGGAATGGGTGCCAAAAGTGCCTTCATGTAGATCAACCATGATCTTTTCTGGCTCAACCTTGTCTACGCAACGAAGCAAAACAGAGTCATGGTTGCGCTTGTAGAGAATGCCATTAATGATGAAGAACTTAGCAGAGATTCTCCTTAAGAACTTCTTATAGTTGACTGAAGCTCCTTCTGGATACTCTTGAGCCTCAAGATACCTCTTAACTTCATGGAACCAGGCTGGTCCACTACTTCTTCAATATCGATCTCGTGACAGTAAGCTGGTTCATCCATCCGTTCAATGGTGATCTGGGGAGCCTCGTTACCCCACTTGAGTTTAAACATGGATGACATCGTGGCTAGCGCGTACGCTAGTTGATTTTCCTCTCGTGGAAAATGCTCAAAGGTAATCTCCTTAAAATGTGGGATTAATGTCAACATATGTTCTTTGTAGGGGATGAAGTTAGGGTGTTTCGTGTCTCATTCTCCTTTGATCTGGATGATAACTAAGGCCAAATCTCTGAATACACTTAAGGACTTGATCCCCAAATCTATGGCAGCTTTGAGACCAAAAATGCACGCTTTGTATTCTGCCATGTTATTTGTACAGTTGAAGCAGAGTCTTGCAGTAAAGGGAGTGTCACATCCTTCAGGGGATATGAGTACAACAACTATGCCATTACTGAGTGCATTGGACGCCTTATCAAAAATCAGGGTCCATCGGGATCCTTGTTCAAGTCTGTCATATGGTCTGAATTCTTCACAGTTGTTTACCATCATGATGTCTTCACCCGAAAATTCGAACTTCATGGACTAATAATCATCCACAGCTTGATGAGCAAGGTGATCGGCTAGCACACTACCCTTTATTGCTGTTTGGGTAGTGTACTGAATGTCATATTCCGTTAGGATCATCTGCCACCTTGCTATTCTCCCAGAGAGGGCAGAATTCTCAAATATGTATTTTATTGGATCCATCTTAGATATCAATAAGGTAGTATGGGTCAGCATATACTGTCTTAGCCGGTGAGCAGCCAATGCCAGAGCACAACAAGTTTTCTCGAGCAGTGAATATCTTATTTCACAGTCGGTAAACGTTTTGCTCAGGTAGTAAGTAGCAAGCTCTTTTCGGCCAAACTCGTCATGCTGCCCCAGCACACACCCCATTGAATTTTTCAAAACAGTTAGATACATGATCAAGGGTCTTCCCTCGACTGGTGACATCAAAACAGGAGGCTCTTAAAGGTACTCTTTGATCTTGTCGAAGGCATCTTGGCACTCATCGTTCCATTTGACTACTTGATCTTTCTTCAGTAATTTGAAGATTGGTTCACAAGTAGCGGTCAAGTGAGACATGAATCGGGCAATGTAGTTTAGCCGTCCTAAGAATCCTCTGAATTCCTTCTCAGTACGAGGAGAAGTAATTTCTTGTATTGCTTTTACCTTGGCAGGATCCAATTTGATACCTTTACCGCTGACGACAAAGCCTAGGAGTTTACCGGACCTCACCCTAAATGTGCATTTATTCGGGTTCAACCTCATCTTGTATTTCTTTAGTCTCTCAAACAGTTTCTGCAAATGGTCAATATGTTCTTCTTCAGTTTGAGATCTAGCTATCATATCGTCCATGTAAACATCTATTTCATTATGTATCATGTCGTGAAATAAAGCTACCATGGCACATTAATAGGTTGTCCCAGCATTCTTCAACCTGAATGGCATAATCTTGTAACAGAATGTGCCCCACTTTGTGACAAAGGTCATTTTCTCCATGTCCTCAGGCGACATTTTGATTTGGTTGTAACCTGAGAAACCATCCATAAATGAGAAAACTTTATGTTGTGCGGTATTGTCAACCAGAATATCGATATGGGTAAGTGGGAAATCATCCTTAGGGCTTGCCTTATTTAAATCTCTGTAGTACACGCACATTCGTACCTTGCCGTCCTTTTTAGGCACGGTGTTGTACCCCAAAATTTGCCCTCCCATATTTCTCAAGACATTGCAAGAATAGTCTCCAAGTTGCTCAAGATTGCTCAAGGGTTGGACAGTCAAATCATCTCCTAAGGCAGTCAATCTCAAATTAGGGTTTTATGTTGCATCAAGGTCCTTGAACTCAAATGACCTAAATTGATCCCCAATGTCCTAATATGTTCTCAAGTTCATCCATGTCAAATTTCAAGCCTTGCAGAAGAAGTTTGGTCAGTCAATTGCTCAAGAGGCCCAAAAATCGACTGTGCTAGGGCAAAAGTCAAATGTGACCTACAAATAGTCAAACCTCAAGATTTTTTGTCAACATTCTCATTTTGAAGGTTAATTCATCATTTGATAAAGTGTTGATCATGATTCATCAAGGGTTGCTCAAAATTCATCAAGATTCAAAAGTTGCTAAATTAGGGTTTTGTAGGAAAAGTCAACTCAACTTTGACCAAGCATAACTTTATCATACTTTATTATAAATGACCCATACAAAGCTCATTTTGAAGAGGATTCAATTTCCTACAATCCATCTTCACACCCCCAAGATCAAGAAATGCACTCACAAGAAGTTACAAATTTGGACATTATAGGTCATTTTTGAAAGTCAACAAAAACAAATTTTTTGCCAAAGCTTATAACTTGAGAATGGAATATCAAAATGATATGAGACTAAACGGGTTGGTTATATGACACCTCAAGGTTTCTAAAAAGTCCAAGAAAACCTCCAAAGGTTTAAAATTGAAGAAGTTATGCATTTTTGAAGTTGAGCATTTTTCCAAAATTGCCAAAAGTCAACTATCCCCAAAACCTCAAATTTTGTCAAATGGGCCCACTTTTTTCCACTTGATTTGATCTTGTCACACTACACACGTGTCCTATCTTCAATCTTGTGTCCATTCATTAATTTTTCTATTTTATTTGATTTTTATTGAATTAATTCATTTTAAATCAATTTAAATCCAAATAAAATCCAAATATTGATGAAATAAGATCTTTTTGATTGATACAGGTTTCAATTATCATCATGGACAAGATCAAACTTGTATCAAGCCATGTTATGAACAAAATATTGGATTTGGGACATTTTTGGAAGCTTTGTAATGGAAGATCATATCAAATCCAAAATCATCAATGCATAAGGATTGAGTCTACAAATGTTAACCTAATTCATTCCTTATTACATATACAAGCTAGAGGCACGAAAATTAGAACGAGGAGGCTGCTAATTCACAAGAACAAAAACTTGAAAAAAGCTTGAAAAGTTGGAAACTGAAATCACATCTAGAGGCCGGTTCAAAGCAAAAACTCAACGTGGTTCTCTTGCTGGACATCCACTGAGTCTATTGCAATCAAAATCAAGCTCTGAAACATCCCCAATCACGCTGTAAGTCTCCTTAAACACGACTTTGCATTTGAAATCGTAACCTTGGATTCTTGCATCTTTTTGATAAATCATGGACATATTCTTGATCTTTGTATGATTTCCAAACTATCTGCAATATTTGATTGAGTTTTTGTAGCCTGTAAAGCCATACCCGAAACTAGGGTTTGGGTTTCTTGTTTTTAGGCGTTTCAGTTTCAGGTAAAATCAGGACCAACCATGGACATGGATGGAATCAGGAGAGGAAGACGAACATAGCTGTGGTCTTGGAATTAATTTCCATCTCCTAGAACTCGTTTTAGGATGAACCTAGGGATTTAGCTGCAGATAAAAACCCGCAGGTAAATAACCAGGTTCTAACGAAGAAGATGAATGCGTGGCCTCTCCCTATTCGTTGGTTCATAATTCACACGTTTTTTATTTTAATTCTGGAATTTGTTTCATTTTCCAATATATTAATCATCATCTATTCTATTAACAAATACGTGCAGTAGTTGAGTTGGTAAAGGCGCTAGTGGAAAATCCAATGGGACCTGGGTTCGAATCCCAGGTCCCCCAAAATTCCTATTATTATTTTTCAACAGGTGATTCCATGCAGCATCAAAAGCGTGGCATATCATGTATCCCCATCCAGATGGTTGCCAGATGGCCCCAGGCCAGATCTGGTGGCCAAGGTTGAATGTCCATCATGGTCTCAAGTCAAAGGCGTACAGGGAATCATGGAAAGTCAATCAGGCCAACGTAAATGGGCCTCAAAAAATGCTCATCATACCTCCTGATTTGGGCCCCCCCCCCTTGAGTATTTCTTTCTTATTTTTTTATCTTATTTTATTTATTTGTTTTATTTAATTATTATCATTATTATTTAATTAACCAATTAATTTTTCTCATAAAATCAAAAACACAAAAATATTTTTATTAAAATTAAATTCATGACTTTATTTTTGTAAATAAATTAATTTAGTGTTAATTAGGTTTAACTTTAATATTTTTGCAAACAATTAAAATTAATGTAGGGAATTAGGTTTTTACTAACTTTGGCCAAATTAATTTATTTCTTCAAATACTCAAAAATCCAAAAAATGTTTTAATTAATTCATTTATTTATTTATTTAATAATCAACTTAGGTTTAATTCCATTTAATTCAAAAATAACCAAAAAAAATTGCTTTCTTTAATAAAAAGGGTCAAAACCCTAAATTGCGCATCCGATTTAATTTCTCGCACGGGATCTATTTCACCATATTGATGTATCTGTTTCTCGGGATGTAATAGTTTTTTAATTAGGACTTTATTTATCGCTTTATTTAATTTCCGCACTTTAATTTTAAGGGTTTGTCTTTGGCGATGTAAATACCTAATGCCTTGTAATAGTTTAGATTTAATTTCCGCAATTTAAATTCCGCAAACTATACACTGTTAGATGTTTGATAATAGGGAATGCATGACAAGATCAAATGTATGAACTTAAAATCAACATAGCTCACCCATGACATGTACAAAGATAAAATTAACCGAAATAACACACTCGCACATGCGCACTCTTAGGGTACACCTCACTTGGTTGCCTTCGAACGTGGTCATTGTGTATAGGAAGTTTTAGAGGTCGCCCTCTTGTCCAAAGATCATATTTGCCTCGAAACGGTTGCCTCGGAAAATGATCTAAGACATTAGGGTTACCGCTAAGGCGTCCTAACATTACTTTAGTGACCACACGTCCCTTAATCGAATTGACCCTTAAAACTCCAACGATGATGCTACCTACTCATCAATAGTGGGATATCATTGTCTAAAGGACATTTGTACAGATTAATTCCTTTTTCGAGTAGGTAGATGGTTCTTAAATACTTGCTCTCTCAAAACAAAATAAAACTTTTCGCACTTACACTTTCTTCAAAATAAAAACTTCTTTCAAATCCACAAATACAAAGAAAAGAAAATTTTGAAAACACTTTGAGCAAGTACCTAAGAGCCCGTGGATAATCACGGATAGAAAGGGTGCTAACACCTTCCCTTTCTATAATCTACCCCCCGGACCCGAGAAACATCTCGAAAAAGGAATTTTTCTGTGCTTTTTTCCTTTCCTTGTTGGATAAAATAAAAGACGGTGGCGACTCTTGCTTACCGCGACATTTTGCGAAAACAAACGCAAAACGCAAACCAGCATTCCAAAAACAGTCAGTTCTTTCCCACCGTATCACAGAACTGGCGACTCTGCTGGGGAATAAATAATAAGTGGGGTGTACCTTAGGATTAGATCATTGTGTTTTCAATTGTTTGCTTTGTATGATTTATATTTGTGGGCTTGTATCGGAGTTCTATAGATCCTAACCCAGATCTGGGGATACCCTTTAGGTAAGTAGCAATAAACTGTGAGGGAACTGTACCACGTAGACCGATACGATTGAAGCAGTAGCTACGTTGGTGTGGCACTTTAGATTGTACCGATATCCCTTGTGTTGGAACGAGGAGAATATGGGTCATCTAAGGGGTCATTAAGCACCAACTGACCTTAGAACCTTTAAATTGACCAACTTGGCCATAGAACAGTAGCAGTATGCTACACTCATTGAGACTAAACTCTCGTGATGATTCCGGCCGCAAGAAAATGTTGCTAAACTGGAATTATGACCGATTGAGGGTAGTCAGTGATATTGAGATCCTCTAGAACCCGGTTACTATTTTTAGGACAGGTTTAAACCAACTAAACTGAAAGAGGGTAGTACCTAAGCTCCTTACCAGCCTGAAATCTAAGGGATCTCAACATGACTTGTGTGCCTTTACCATGTTTGCTATTTATGGATACTTTTGGTGTGCCTTTATCATGACATCATGACATCATAAACATTGCATACATCTTGCATTGGACTAACCTATTTCAAAGACAGGAGGGATTCATCTTTGTTCTGTTTTGCAGGTCATCATGATGCATATGCGTAGGAATACTATCCGGATTAACTTTGTCCAAGTTCCCACCTTGCTTAAAGATCTGATTGCAAAGATGCCTGATACTACATCCTTCCTCAGGAGACATGGGTATCTTCTCAGTTTGGTCACCTCCAAATTGGACGAACAGATGATGAGTGTCCTGGTTCAGTTCTATGATCCATTGTACCATTGTTTCACTTTCCAGGACTACCAGCTGGTTCCCACCTTAGAAGAATTCTCTGATCTGCTTGGTATCTCCATTCTGGAGCAGACCCCGTTTACTGGTTGGGAAAAGGTTCTTAGGCCCGAAGATATTGTTGCATCCCTTCATTTGACTAAAGATGAGGTAATGGCTAATTGGGAGACTAGAAGTGGAGCAAAGGGCTTTCTGACTAAGTTTTTGGTTGGTAAGGCTAACTATTTATAGGATAGGCTAGACTTCAAGGCATTCGAGGATATTTTGGCTCTTCTGATATATGGTTTGGTATTGTTTCTGAACTCTGACTCTTTTGTTGATGTTAATGTGGTAAAGATCTTCATCTCTCGCAATCCTATACCCACTCTCTTGGGTGACATCCTTCATCACACTTTATTAGATAACTTTGGAATTCAAAAGAGGTACTCGTTATAGGTCTCTTATCTTCTTCGTTGTTTATTTCAGCACTCATCATGTCTGCTGAACCTTCAACTGAGCAAGCCATCAAGGCCCTCCAGGCCCAGAATGCCCAATTTCAAGAGTTGTTCATGAATCTAGCTAAGGGTCAGCAGGACCTGAAAACCCTGATTCTAAAAGAGAAGAGGAAGAAGAGGACAATCTTGTTCAACACCGGGCACAAGTTTGGCAACAGGTTACAGAATGAAGTTGATTTGACTACCTCATCTGGAGGGAAAGATAGTCAAGAGGAAAGGAGGGCTCCTAGCCCTGTGGTCTCCGACAATGAGACGGATCACGATGAAGAACAGTATCCTCCTACCGAGGATAGATACAAGCAACTGGAAGACCGGTTGAATGCTATGGAAGTGCAGAAGGTGCCTGGTCTGGACTTTGGTGATCTAGGTCTATCATCTGGGGTGGTAATTCCCTACAAATTCAAGGCACTAGCCTTTGCCAAGTATGACGGAGTTGCTTGTCCGAAGCTGCACCTCCGGTCATATGTGAGGAAGATTCAGCCGTACACCGCTGATAAAAACCTATGGATCCATTTCTTTCAAGACAGACTCTCAGGGACTCAGCTTGAATGGTTCTATCAGTTGGACGGAGCCAGTATCCGCAGTTGGTAAGATCTGGCTACTGCTTTCTACAGGTAGTATCAGTACAACTCCGACCTCGCTCCTACGCGTACCCAACTCTAGGGTATGTCAATGGGAACGGGTGAAGGATTCAAAGATTATGCTCAGAAGTGGAGGGACCTCGCCGGAAGAGTACAACCACCCTTATTTGATCGGGAACTTATGGATATGTTTCTGGGGACCTTGTCTGCTCCATTTTTCAACCACCTGATTGGAAGCTCTTCGTCTGGGTTTACAGAGCTTATTTTGACCGGTGAGAGGATTGAGGCTGGTATTAAGGCTGGTAAGATACAAAAGGGTGCTTCATCGAGCACCGAGAAGAAGCCGTTTAAGAAAGAATCCAGTGCTGTCTACAGTGCAAGAAGACAGAATAGACCTGAACACCGCCAAGATGTTAATGCGGTTGTTATTTCAAAACCTGCTGGTGCTCCTCAACACAACAATCAACAAAAGGACGAGAGACCTCGAAGGAATTCATCCATCTCAGCATGACCTTATCTCACATTCTGCCACAGTTGCTGAAGACTAATCTAGTGATTCCAAAGGAAGCCCCAAAGAATCCAAATATGACGTCGCCGAAGTATAACCCTAATTCCCGCTGTGCTTATCATTCTGATAGCCCGGGGCATAATACGGATGATTGTTGGGTTTTGAAGAATAAGGTACAAGACTTGATCGATGCGAAGGAGATTGAGTTCGGAGCACCAGAAAAGCCTAAGAAAGATGTAGGGGTAAATGCAATCGGGGACGACGATGATGAAGAGTTTGATATCGACAGTTGGATCTACCCGACTGCCAATGGTGGATTAAGCAACTGGACAGCGAAGGATTCTATGCCCGTTTCAGTTATCACCCAGTAATGAAACTTTTTGTTTTGAATATGTAACAGACAATGTTTTTAAACTTTACGGCCCGGTGTCTTACCCGGGGAACTATGGCCTCATTTGTGAGGGCTTTATGTGTGTCATTTTCATATATCATTAATAAAAGCATTGGACGTTCTTACATTTCAAAAGTTTGCGCTCCTTGTTTTTCTTTTATTATATATTGAAAAACATCTATTTTACACACACTCACATATACAGGTCCACATCCACTCTGGATCTCACTGGTAACGACTCTGCTACTGCCAGTTATGACTTCGAAAATCCGATCAACTTAGCTGAAGACGAAGGTGAAGATGATTGTGAAGTGCCTGGTGAACTTGCAAGACTGTTACTCCAAGAAGAGAGGGCTATATAGCCACATGAAGAGCCGGTGGAATCAGTGAATCTGGGTACTGAGTTAGAAAAGAAAGAAGTCAAGATCGGTGCAAATCTGGAGCTTAGTGTGAAAAAACGGTTGATTCAGATGCTACATGACTATGTTGAGATCTTTGCCTGGTCTTACGAAGATATGCCTGGTTTAGATACTGATATTGTGGTTCATCGCCTACCTACCAAGGAAGACTGTCCTCCCGTGAAACAGAAGGTCCGCCGAATGCGCCCAGAGATGTCTGAGAAAATCAAGGCTGAAGTGATGAAACAGTTTGACGCCGGTTTTCTAGCAGTTACTTCTTACCCTCAGTGGGTGGCCAATGTGGTTCCGGTACCGAAGAAGGATGGTAAGGTCCGAATGTGTGTTGGTTACAGGGATTTGAACAGGGCAAGCCCCAAAGATGACTTCCCTCTACCTCATATCGACGTTTTGGTCGACAACACTGCTCAGCACAAGGTATTCTCCTTTATAGATGGTTTCTCCGATTATAATCAGATCAAGATGGCTCCCGAAGACATGGAGAAGACAACCTTTGTTACTCAATGGGGTACTTTTTGCTATAAGGTCATGCCTTTTGGACTGAAGAATGCTGGGGAAACATATCAGCGTGCCATGGTTGCTTTATTTCATGACATGATCCATCATGAGATTGAAGTATACGTCGACGATATGATTGCAAGGTCTCAGATTGAGGAGGAACACCTTGACCATCTGCAGAAGCTGTTTGACAGGCTGAAGTTGTACAAGCTGAGGTTAAACCCGAACAAGTGCACCTTCGGGGTGAGATCTGGTAAGCTACTGGGTTTCGTCGTGAGCGACAAAGGTATTCAAGTAGATCCGGAAAAAGTGAAAGCCATACAAGAGATGTCGGCTCCCAGGATAGAGAAAGAAGTCAGAGGCTTTCTGGGACGTCTGAACTACATTGCCCGATTCATCTCGCACCTGACTGCTACTTGTGAGCCAATCTTCAAGCTACTGAAGAAAGATCAAGTAGTACGTTGGAACGATGAATGTCAGGCCGCTTTCGAAAGGATTAAAGAGTATCTCCGAGAGCCACCTATTCTGATGCCACCAGTTGAAGGGAGACCTCTAATCTTATACTTGATAGTACTCGACAACTCAATGGGGTGTGTGTTGGGTCAACATGACGAGTCTGGCCGAAAAGAGCATGCTATTTATTACCTTAGCAAAAAGTTTACCGACTGTGAGACCCGACACTCACTGCTCGAGAAAACTTGTTGCGCTTTGGCATGGGCTGCTCGCCGGCTGAGACAGTATATGTTGACTCACACTACTCGGTTGATATCAAAGATGGATCCAATCAAGTATATCTTCGAAAAGCCTGCCTTGTCCAGAAGAATAGCGAGATGGCAGATGATACTGACTGAGTATGACATCCAATATACGACCCAAAAGGCAATCAAGGGAAGTGTGTTGGCAAACCATTTGGCACATCAGGCAGTGGATGATTACCAGTCTATGAACTTTGAATTCCCGGACGAGAATATCATGTTGGTAACTGATTGTGAGACACCTGGACCGGATGAAGGACCTGAAGAAGGATCCCGATGGTCTATGTACTTTGATGGAGCTTCGAACGCTTTGGGTAATGGCATTGGCGCTGTGATCATATCTCCTAAAGGCTCTCATACTCCGTTTACCTCCCGACTATGTTTCAACTGCACCAACAATATGGCAGAGTATGAAGCGTGCATTATGGGTCTTCGAGCAGCAATTGACCTAAGGATTAAGTTTCTAAGTGTTTTCGGAGATTCCGCTCTCGTGATCAGTCAGATCAAAGGTGAGTGGGATACGAAACACCCAAATCTCATTCCTTACAAGGAGTATGTATTGACGTTGCTCCCCCATTTCGAGGAGATAACCTTTGAACACTTCCCTAGAGAGAAGAATCAGTTGGCGGACGCGCTAGCTACGATGTCTTCTATGTTCAAAGTCAATTGGGACAACGAGGCTCCCCGAATTATCATTGAAAGATTGGACGAACCAGCACATTGTTATGATCTTGAGACTGAAGAGGTAGCAGATAAACCCTGGTTTCATGAAGTAAAGAGGTATCTTAAAGCTCAAGAATACCCCGAGGGTGCATCTATCAATGACAAGAAGTTTCTGAGGAGGTTCGCAGCGAAGTTCTTCATCAGCAATGGCATCCTTTACAAGCGTAACCATGATTCGACCTTACTGCGTTGTGTGGATAAGAATGAAGCAGAAAGGATCATGGCAGAGTTACATGAAGGTACTTTCGGAACTCATTCCAGTGGACACACCATGGCAAAGAAAATCCTACGGGCAGGATATTATTGGTCCATAATGGAAGTTGACTGTTATCAGCATTCTCGGACGTGTCACAAGTGCCAAGTCTATGCTGATAAGGTGCACATACCTCAAGTTCCTCTGAACTTCTTGACGGAACCTTGGCCTTTTGCAATGTGGGGCATTGATATGATCGGCGAGATCAGACCTACGGCATCCAACGGGCATCGTTTCATCCTGGTAGCGATTGATTACTTTACAAAGTGGGTTGAAGCAGCTTCCTTTGCTACTGTAACCAAGAACGTCGTGGCACGGTTCATTCGGCACAATCTGATCTGTCGATACGGTGTACCAGAGAGGATCATTACGGACAATGGTACCAATCTCAACAACAAGATGATCACTGAGATCTGCGAGCAATTCAAGATACAACATTACAATTCTTCTCCCTACCGGCCGAAGATGAATGGGGCCGTCGAAGCGGCTAATAAGAACATTAAGAAGATTGTGCAGAAGATGACAGTGACATACAAATATTGGCACGAGATGTTACCGTTTGCTCTTCACGGGTACCGTACCTCAGCACGGACGTCAACAGGGGCAACTCCCTATTCCTTGGTATATGGTATGGAGGCAGTCTTGCCCATTGAAGTTCAGATACACTCTCTTCGAATCATGAAGGATGCAGGTTTGAGTGAAGATGACTGGATCCAGACCCGACTTGATCATCTAAACCTAATCGACGAAAAGAGACTTACTGCTATTTGTCATGGTCAAACATATCAAAAACGGATGATTAAGGCATTTAACAAGAAAGTCAGACGACAAGAGTATCAAGTTGGGGACCTGGTAATCAAGCGCATTATCTTACCTCAAGGAGATCCCAGGGGCAAATGGACCCCTACTTACGAAGGGCCATTTGTGGTTAAGAACATTTTCTCAGGAGGAGCTATGATTCTAACCACCATGGATGGTGACGACCTTCCTCACCCCGTCAATGCAGACATAGTGAAAAGATACTACGCATAATCAAAGACCCGCTAGGTTGACTGGCCTAGGCAAAAATAAGGGCTTCCCAGCGAACCAAAAGGGTTCGCGCAAAAATAAGGGATGAAAATGAAAAAATCTGTACACCCGGCAAGTCGAAAACCTGAAAAGGCGACTTGGGGAAAAAGGGTATCCCAGTGGACTGAAAACCCGAAAGGGAAGTCCAGGAAAAAATTAGGGATAAGCGTAACACTATGTCTCATTGGATCACCTTGCATCCAGACTTCGGTATCGACTTTCAAGCTCGGATGACACTAATCAATCTGATTCATCTTCAACCAGTAGCAAAGTGGTGAGATGCTCGAGGATATAAAGGAAATAGCAGAGTTGGAACCCAGTGGGATTATTCACATAGCTGTTTTGTTTTCTTTTCACAAATTGTGTAAATTCTGCTCGGCAACGTTCTCTTACTAGGACGTCAGCCTCTTGTACAAAAAATGCTTATTTTCAGGCCAAACTTCAAAATCAATACAAATTCATGTTCAGACAAATTTCAAACTGTTTTTCCTTTATCTGTTTTGTTTTTCAAAGAACGTCCAATGTTCATTTTTGATATATGCATTTGACATTAATTGCTGATCATAAATATTTACATGCGAAACGAAAGATGAATTACTGGTAATATCAGTAACAGGGGCAATAAGAATTATCCAAGCTGTATATTTGCTCTGTCCACCAGGTACAAAGGTAGATTCAGCTGAGGAATATGCCTAGGATACTTTCACTCCCCGCAGAGTAAGGAAATAATGATAGCTCTACCAGCTGAGACTTGCAACTACGAACAAATCAGCAATACTCTCCCCAAGCAGAGTCAGTCTACCATCAGCACTAAAAGGGTCTTAATGTTCCCCAGCGAAGTATAAGAACATTCCCCGGAAAGTATAAGAGTATCCCCGACAGTCTTAATATTCCTCGACGGAGTATAAGAATGTTCCCTGACAGAACACAAGATACCCCAGTGGAGTCAATATTTTCCCAACACGGTCTGAAAAAGCTTCCCTAACGGAGTTGAAGCATCATCCTCGGTAGACTCTGGAAGTTTACCCCCAGTGGAGTACAAACACTAAATCTCCCCAGCCAAATTCAGAGGATTATCCCCACAAGAGTCTAACAGGATTATCCCCAGCAAGTTACAACTGAAAGATCATCCCCAACGAAGTTCTTTCCTCTCACAAACAGGAGCTCAACCCTCAACATTTCAGTATCACCAGTAACGGTAGTCCATCCCTAACGGAGTTTATCAGTGGAATTCTCAGCAGAGCATCTCTTCCCCACAGAGTAATCCCCCTCGGAGTAATCTCCTCATCAGTTTATTCCCCAACGGAGTTCTCCTCTCATGCAGGTTTATCATCTCCGTTCATCATCCCCAGCGGAAACGAAGAATTCAACTCTATTCTCCAACAGCTATCCGAGATTTATTTTCCCCAGCTAAAACATTACATTCCCATACATCATGATACATGCATAAACGCATCATACAATACAATCTCATTTATGTTGATAACATCATTGCTTGATCCATATCATGCATTGCATATGACTGACCTTTACCTTTCAGGAAAGATGTAGTTAAAGTTCTCAGCTATGTCAAAAGAGACAAAACTAGTTAAATCGATTCCTAAAGATTTTTCTGATGCAAACGCAGTCAAAGGAGACAAAACCAGTTAAATTGATTCCTAAAGATTTTTCTGATGCGAACGCAGTCAAAGGAGACAAAACCAGTTAAATCGATTCCTAAAGATTTTTCTGATGCGAACGTAGTCAAAGGAGACAAAACCAGTTAAATCGATTCCTAAAGATTTTTTTGAGGCCAATTCAGTCAATGGAGACAAAATCAGTTAAATCGATTCCTAAAGATTTTTCTGAGGCCAATTCAGTCAATGGAGAAAAAATCAGTTAAATCGATTCCTAAAGATTTTTCTGAGGCCAATTCAGTCAATGGAGACAAAACCAGTTAAATCGATTCCTAAAGATTTTTCTGAGGCCAATTCATTCAATGGAGACAAAACCAGTTAAATCGATTCCTAAAGATTTTTCTGATGCCAACCCAGTCAAAGGAGACAAAACCAGTTAAATCGATTCCTAAAGATTTTTCTGATGCGAACACAGTCAAAGGAGACAAAACCAATTAAATCGATTTCTAAAGATTTTTCTGATGCCAATTCAGTCAATAGAGACAAAACCTCCTCTGGTCCAGTTAAATCGATTCCTAAAGATTTTTCTGACGCCAATCCAGTCAAAGAAGACAAGACCTCCTCTGGTTCAGTCAGATCACCGACAATATCTCCCTGATTCGTATTCCAGTTGAAGTTCAGACCACCTACCAACAATCTCCAAATGGCATCTATAAGCCCATTCCCGTCATCACAATGCTGATACCACTTCATGCGAGTGCAAATTTCTGGGCACTCTAGTGCTCAATCATCTTCCACCTTCGGATCACGAAAGGCCCAAAAGCCAATCTATATCCTCAGGTTTAAGAAAATTGAACAAGGGGAAACTGTTGTACCCCAAAATTTTCCCTCCCATATTTCTCAAGACATTGCAAGAATAGTCTCCAAGTTGCTCAAGATTGCTCAAGGGTTGGACAGTCAAATCATCTCCTAAGGCAGTCAATCTCAAATTAGGTTTTTGTGTTGCATCAAGGTCCTTGCACCCAAATGACCTCAAGTGCTCCCAAATGTCCTAATATGTTCTCAAGTTCATCCATGTCAAATTTCAAGCCTTGCAGAAGAAGTTTGGTCAGTCAATTGCTCAAGAGGCCCAAAAATCGATTGTGCTAGGGCAAAAGTCAATTGTGACCTACAAATAGTCAAACCTCGATATTTTTTGTCAACATTATCATTTTGAAGGTTAATTCATCATTTTATCAAGGTTTGATCATGATTCATCAAGGGTTGCTCAAAATTCATCAAGATTCAAAAGTTGCTAAATTAGGGTTTTGTAGGAAAAGTCAACTCAACTTTGACCAAGCATAACTTTCTCATACCTTATGAGAAATGACCCATCCAAAGATCATTTTGAAGATGATACAATTTACTACAATCCATATTCACACCCAAAGATCAAGAAATGCACTCACAAGAAGTTACAAATTTGGACATTATAGGTCATTTTTTAAAGTCAACAAAAACAACTTTTTTTACAAAGCTTATAACTTGCGCATGAAATATCCAAATGAGATGAGACCAAAAGGTTTGGTTAGAGGACATATCAAGGTTTCTAAAAAGTCCAAGAACACCTCCAAAGGTTCAAAATTGAAGAAGTTATGCATTGTTGAAGTTGGGCATTTTTCTAAAATTGCCAAAAGTCAACTATCCCCAAAACTTCAAATTTTGTCAAATGGGCCCACTTTTTTCCACTTGATTTGATCTTTTCACACTACACACGTGTCCTATCTTCAATCTTGTGTCCATTCATTGATTTTTCTATTTTATTTGATTTTTATTGAATTAATTCATTGTAAATCAATTTAAATCCAAATAAAATCCAAATATTGATGAAATATGATCTTTTTGATTGATACAAGTTTCAATTATCATCATGGACAAGATCAAACTCGTATCAAGCCATGTTATGAACAAAATATTTGATTTGGGACATTTTTGGAAGCTTTGTAATGGAAGATCATATCAAATCCAAAATCATCAATGCATAAGGATTGAGTCTACAAATGTTAACCTAATTCATTCCTTATTACATATACAAGCTAGAGGCACGAAAATTAGAACGAGGAGGCTGCTAATTCACAAGAACAAAAACTTGAAAAAAGCTTGAAAAGTTGGAAACTGAAATCACATCTAGAGGCCGGTTCAAAGCAAAAACTCAACGTGGTTCTCTTGCTGGACATCCACTGAGTCTATTGCAATCAAAATCAAGCTCTGAAACATCCCCAATCACGCTTTAAGTCTCCTTAAACACGACTCTGCATTTGAAATTGTAACCTTGGATTCTTGCATCTTTTTGATAAATCATGGACATATTCTTGATCTTTGTATGATTTCCAAACTATCTGCAATATTTGATTGAGTTTTTGTAGCTTGTAAAGCCATACCCGAAACTAGGGTTTGGGTTTCTTGTTTTTAGGCGTTTCAGTTTCAGGTAAAATCAGGACCAACCATGGACATGGATGGAATCAGGAGAGGAAGACGAACATAGCTGTGGTCTTGGAATTAATTTCCATGGCCCAGAACTCGTTTTAGGATGAACCTAGGGATTTAGCTGCGGATAAAAATTCGCAGGTAAATAACCAGGTTGTAACAAAGAAGATGAATGTGTGGCCTCTCCCTATTCGTTGGTTCATAATTCACACATTTTTTTTATTTTAATTCTAGCATTTGTTTCGTTTTCCAATATATTAATCATCATCTATTCTATTAACAAATACGTGCAGTAGTTGAGTTGGTAAAGGCGCTAGTGGAAAATCCAACGGGACCTGAGTTTGAATCCCAGGTCCCCCAAAATGCCTAATATTATTTTTCAACAGGTGATTCCATGCAGCATCAAAAGCGTGGCATATCATGTATCCCCATCCAGATGGTTGCCAGATGGCCCCAGGCCAGATCTAGTGGCCAAGGTTGAATGTCCATCATGGTCTCAAGTCAAAGGCGTACAGGGAATCATGGAAAGTCAATCAGGCCAACGTACATGGGCCTAAAAAAATGTTGATCATACCTCCTGATTTGGGCCCCCCCCCCCCCTTGAGTATTTCTTTCTTATTTTTTTATCTTATTTTATTTAATTATTATCATTATTATTTAATTAACCAATTAATTTTTCTCATAAAATCAAAAACACAAAAATATTTTTATTAAAATTAAATTCATGACTTTATTTTTGTAAATAAATTAATTTAATTAATTTAGTGTTAATTAGGTTTAACTTTAATATTTTTGCAAACAATTAAAATTAATGTAGGGAATTAGGTTTTTACTAACTTTGGCCAAATTAATTTATTTCTTTAAATACTCAAAAATCCAAAAAATGTTTTAATTAATTAATTAATTAATTTAATAATTAACTTAGGTTTAATTCCATTTAATTCAAAAATAACCAAAAAAAATTGCTTTCTTTAATAAAAAGGGTCAAAACCCTAAATTGTGCATCCGATTTAATTTCTCGCACGCGATCTATTTCACCATATTGATGTATCTGTTTCTCGAGATGTAATAGTTTTTTAATTAGGACTTTATTTATCGCTTTATTTAATTTCCGCACTTTAATTTTAAGGGTTTGTCTTTGGCGATGTAAATACCCGACGCCTTGTAATAGTTTAGATTTAATTTCCGCAATTTAAATTCCGCAAACTATACACTGTTAGATGTTTGATAATAGGGAATGCATGACAAGATCAAATGTATGAACTTAAAATCAACATAGCTCACCCATGACATGTACAAAGATAAAATTAACCGAAATAACACACTCGCACATGCGCACTCTTAGGGTACACCTCACTTGGTTGCCTTCGAACGTGGTCATTGAGTATAGGAAGTTTTAGAGGTCGCCCTCTTGTCCAAAGATCATAGTTGCCTCGAAACGGTTGCCTCGGAAAATGATCTAAGACATTAGGGTTACCGCTAAGGCGTCCTAACATTGCTTTAGTGACCACACGTCCCTTAATCGAATTGACCCTTAAAACTCCAACGACGATGCTACCTACTCATCAATAGTGGGATAACATTGTCTAAAGGAAATTTGTACAAATTAATTCCTTTTTCGAGTAGGTAGATGGTTCTTAAATACTTGCTCTCTCAAAACAAAATAAAACTTTTCGCACTTACACTTTCTTCAAAATAAATACTTCTTTCAAATCCACAAACACAAAGAAAAGCAAATTTTGAAAACACTTTGAGCAAGTACCTAAGAGCCCGTGGATAACCACGGATAGAAAGGGTGCTAACATATTCCATTTCTATAATCTACCCCCCGGACCCGAGAAACATCTCGAAAAAGGAATTTTTCTGTGCTTTTTTCCTTTCCTTGTTGGATAAAATAAAAGACGGTGGTGACTCTTGCTTACCGCGACATTCTGCAAAAACAAACGCAAAACGCGAACCAGCATTCCAAAAACAGTCAGTTCTTTCCCACCGTATCACACACGGGAACAACATTGGCGACCCATTGTGGATAGGAGGTAACGACTAAGAATCTGGTGTTGAATTGTTTCATGACTTCAACCTTAATCTTCTCTGACATCTCTGGTCGCATGCGGCAGACTTTCTGTTTTACCAGAGGGCAGTCTTCTTTTGTTTGTAGACGATGTACCACAATATCAGCATCAAGTCCCAGCATGTATTCATACGACCAGGAAAAGACCTCAACATAATCATGTAGCAACTGAATTAAGCGCTTCTTGACAATGGGTTCCAGATTGGCGCCCACCTTGACTTCTTTCTTGTCCTCTTAGATACCTAGGTTAACTGTGTCCACTGGTTTTTCGTGGGGTTGAATGGTCTTCTATTCTTGTTGTAGTAACCTGACTAGTTCCCCTGGCACTTCACAATCTTCCTCACCTTCATCTTCGGCTTGGTAAATTAGATTTTCAGAGTTACAAAAGGCCATAGCAGAATTATTACCCATGGGATCCCGAATGGATGTAGATCTGGATTTTGAATGTGAGTGCATGTAAGAGTATAGCTATCTTTGAAAGAAATAAAAATTTAAAAAAGAAAGACAAAGAGCACAAAGTTTGTATGCAAAAACGTCCATGATTCATTGATGACATATGAAAATGAGGTAACAACCCTTACAAATGGACCGTTGTGCCTCGGGTAAGACACATGGTTTTAAAAGTCTGAATTGTTTAACTATTACAGGTCCGACAAAAATTTCAAGACAATTACAGTTGGATAAAAGTAATTGGGACAAAGTCTTTAGCTTCCCAGTTGCTGAGTCCTCCATTGACAGTTGGGAAAATCCATTCCTCCAGGTCGTAGCTGTCCTCATCATCCTCCACTACATTGACTCTGTGGTTGCTGATCTTCAAGGGTGGTCCCCCAGCACGAGCATGACGTATAGCTTTCTGGGCTCCTGAAGTGAAACCCACACCAAATTTGTTAGATTTGTAAGGGATATGTGGGAGTTGTCCCCAAATAGTGCACCCACCTTCTTCGATCACTGCCTTGGCATCTTTCAGAGAAGACATCTTTAGTGGAGGTCTTGTAATCTTTGGGACCTGGGAAACAACTTTGGTTGCTGCCATGGTTTGTGGGACTTCCTCGAAATGCTGAAACGGAGTTTCAATGAATTCACCATCCAATTCCACGTATCTGAAGGAGTTTAAGTGACTTACCATATATTCCTCTTCTCGATGGACAATAATAATTTTCCCCTTGCTCGGGTATTTCATCATTTGATGTAATGTAGAGTTGACGGCACCAGCATTGTGAATCCATGGTCGGCCCAATAAGCCGGAATAAGAAGGGCGAATGTCCATCACGTAAAAAGTTGAATCAAAGGTTTGAGTTCCAACCTTAATGGGGATGTCCACCTCTCCATGCACCATTCTCTTTAAACCGTCAAAGGCCCTTACCACTATGTTGTTGGGTTTTAAGGTCAAACCTCCATAGCCGAGTCTATCAAGAGCCTTCTTAGGCAGCACATTCAAAGACGAACATGTATCAACTAAGACATGGGCCAAAGTTGTGCCCCTGCATTCGACAGAGACATGCAATGCCTCGTTGTGCTTCCTCCCTCTAGGTGTCAAGTCAGCATCAGAAAAGCCTAAACCATTTTCAGCGGTTAAACTGGCCACACAGTCTTGGAACTGATTAGCAGAGGTTTCTTGTGGTACATGGGAAGTTTTGAGAAATTTCACCAAGGCCTTCGCATGAGCCTCGGAGCACAACAATAAAGCCAGCACGAAATTTTTTGATGGAGTTTGCCCTAGCTTTTCGACTACGTCGTAGTCGCTTCTCTTTATAATTTTTAGAATTTCTTCCATCTCCTTTTGGGAGTCCTCTGGGATAAATACTGATCATTCCTTCATTCGGACAGGCTCAACTAGAATGCCTTTGCCCCGAGTCTCGATCGACTCAACGGTGGGAGTGTCAGTAGGGGTAACCATATGGATTGTAGTAGTAGTAGTGTCAACAGGAACAGAAATAGAGATGATCACCGGACTGGTAACAGTCTTCTGAGGAGCAATCTCTGGGGAGAATATTCTTCCACTTCGGGTTATCTTGCTAGTTCCCGCAGTGTTGTTGATGTCGGGGTCAACCTTCTCAAAAATTTAGTCTTCATCAGCCAGCCAATCTTGCTTGACGCCATGATAGTAGATGTCACCCCCATAGTTCCATGGGATAGTTTTATCTGAAGAGTACGATATTGGTCAAGGCATAGTAATTATCAGTGGAGCTACTTTAGGAACTGATGTAATCCTAACGGGTCTTTCAATGGAGACCTTGGAAGGATTGGCGGAAATTGTTACTATTGAAACACCATTGTAATAAACGGTTGGAACTAGAGTCTTTTCAAACAAAATCTCTTTATCATCCATTAGGCGTTGGACACCTGCTTTCAGTAAATGACAACTAGTTGGTAGGGATAAACAGAGGTAGCAGCTTTCGTCACAGCCTGAAAATAAACCGACTTTCAACAGATTTCTCTTGATAGTCAGGAGAGGAGTAACAGGTTTATCAACAGTAGTAACAAACATGTCGTATTCAATAGCGTTAATATCACGGCCATGCTTGGGCATAGGAGCGGTGATAACATTTGGGATCTCAGGAGCATCAAACTCAATTTCTTTTGCTTCAAGAAGGTCTTGCACGTTGTTTTTCAAAGCCCAACAGTTGTTGGTATCATGTCTTGGGCTTTCTGAATGGTAAGCACAGCGAGCATTAGGATGGTAGTGAGGAGAGGTTGTGTTAGGATTCTTCGGAGCTTCCTTCAAAGTTACCAGAATAGATCTCAACAAATATGGCAGGACTTGAGATAGTGTCATATTAATCTGGGTAAATTTTCTTACCGGTCTTTCTGTTCTAGGCTGATTTCTCCTTTGTTGAGTGGGTGCAGGCTTAGGGATCATGACAGCCCCCACCATTGGACGATGTTCGGTTCTATCTTGATTCCTTTGAGGATACACAACACCAACTTCTTTGTTTCCAATAAATGGTTTTCTTACAGCAGTGGAGGATGCGTCCTTTAGATCTTCCCACTCTTAATCCCAGCTTCCACTCTTTCCCCGGTCAAGATTAATTCAGTGAAGTCTGCTGAAAAGCTTCTAATTAGATGATTAAAGAAAGGATCAGATAGGGTACCAAGAAACATGTCTACTAGCTCTCTTTCGGACAGGGGAGGTTGGACTCTTCCTGCTAAGTCCCTCCATTTCTGAGTGTAATCTTTGAAACCTTCACTTGAAACCATAGCCATACTTTGGAGTTGAGTACGGGTGGGAGCAAGATATGCGTTGTACTGATACTGTTTATAAAAATCAGCGGCAAGGTCTTCCCAATTATGGATATTTTCCCTTTCCAATTGATAGAACCAATCTATCTGAGTCCCAGATAGACTGTCTTGAAAGAAGTGGACCCACAAATCTCTGTCAGCAATTTGAGGTTGTATCTTCCTCACATAAGATTGGAGATGCATCTTGGGACACGAAACCCCATCGTACTTATCAAATACCGGTGCCTTGAATTTTTGTGGAATAACAATCCCAGATACCAAACCCAGCTCTTCAAAGTCCAGCCCTGGCACTTTCTGAATCTCCATTGCATTTAGATGTTCTTCCAGATGTTTGTATTTGTCGTCGGCCGGAAGATATTGCTCTTCAGAGTAATCTTCTTCTTCTTCCTCTTCAAATTCTAGCTGGGCAACCGCTTCCTTGTATTTCCCTTCTTGATTATCCTTTTCACCATATGACGTCGTAAAGTCTAGGGTACGTCTGGCTTGTCCTTGGAACCTTCTTCCCATATTCATAACTCCGGTTACTTTCTTTGCTTTCTTCTTATTTTCTTCAACCAACAAGGTTTTCAAATCCTCTTGTCCTTTGGCTAGAGTCAAGAACATCTGTTGAAACTGAGCATTCTGTTCCTGGAGGTCTTTTACCGTCTGCTCGAGATCCATCTTACTGAAATAAATAGTATAAAGATGAGGAGACTTGTTGTAATAAACTTGCTTATGTTATGATGAATGGTAAATGCACATATGTCGCCTGATTCCCTTTGAGCGGGGTGAATGCAAAATCATGTGGCATGACCTCAATATATGTCGGTACACATGACCAACCAAAGATGTGTGGGAAGTGTTGGAGGATCCAAATCTGAAAAGTGTTAGAACATAGATCCCCATGACCATCCACTAAGGCTACACTTAACATACTTTTTAAAGTGTCCCTCTTGGATTATGTGTTTTATCTCCTTCTTAAGATGTAAATAGTCTTCGGTGTGGTGTCCATTGATCTTGTAAAACTTACACCAACTATTATGCTTGGGTCCTATGATGTTCACCATTGAGGTTGATGGTTGAAGGATGTTATGCATGTGATTAACTACCCTCCAATTCTGCTATCAGCGAGTGTTCAAGGGTGTAAAGCTCTTCACATGCTTTCCACTTCACTTGAATGTTGTCTTGTCCCTTATGGGCAACATGTATCGGTTCCTTTGTAAGTTGTCTATGTTGGGAGTGTGTTCTTTTGCATCATATGTCTTCTTTTCGGTATTTCTCTTCTCGCCCTTGATGTGGCATTCTACATGTGTTACTACTTTAGCCAATGACAATACTAGCCTCTAGGTGAGAGATTCATTAAAGTGTCTCGCCCCTAACCCATTTTGAAATGCTCCGACGAACATTTTTTGGTTTGGTGGATTAGCTTAATTGTTTCTTCATTGAAGTGGGCGAGGCACTCCCCTGGTGTCTCTGAGGGGCCTAGAGAATGTTCAATAGATTGGTGGCAGTCAACTTCCTATGCCTATTTGTGGCAAATTAATGGGCTAGATTCTTCACCAGCTTTTAATAGTTGGTGACAGATAGTCCGGGGAGGCATGTGTACCACCTAAGGGTTGAGTCTCTAAAGGTGTCAAATAGTAGTTTGCACTTTGAGGATCGTCATCGGAGTATTGATGGGGGTTACATGTTCGTATGGTTCAATGAGTCCGTTGAACTTAGACAATGATGACATCTTGTAGTTCTCTGGGACGCACATCTCCCATATCTCATTCGATAGAGGTTAAGGATCGAATACCTCTAATTTATCCACCATGTATGTTTTTTGTTGGCGATGTTGAATATGAAGGATGTTATCCTCCAAGGTTTGGTTCTAATGACGAAGATCATTTATAGCATCACACATTTATGGTATGACACTTTCCTCAACGCCAAATTCCTTGATGGCCAAATTCGTTGTTTTTTTGTTCACTATGATGGACAAAAAGGATGAACGCGAGGACAATAATTTGGTTGAATGTTATGATGGTGGTGCGTGTTAGTTTTACCGAGACCCCATAATAGACGCCAATTGTACTTGCTAAAAGTACAAATGTGTGACAACCGCTAATGATTAAGGACTACTTAAACTTTAGGGTTTGTTGTAGGATTGAGAGCTAGCTCACGTGGGATGAGACACTCTTGTATATGTGTATTTTTGTGTTATAGTTGTCCTTAACCCTTATCTATCATGATATTAAGGTATTTATAATCTTTTAGACCTGGAACCCAATCTTCTCAAGATACAACAACTTCTCCGAAAATGAGTAGTTGATTCTCTGAAATCTAGGAAGTACAATTAACTTACGTGCCCTTATGTAACATTTGTTACTCGATACATGTATTATGCACGATCGTGTGTTATGGGCGGGGACATTAGGGATCCGATTGACATATTTAAAGAAAGGGTGCTCGAAGTAATAATTGAACAATTTGAAAAAAACGATGGGTGAAACATATTGTTCTGGACTGGGCCCGACAGGCCCAAAAGCGTTGCAAAGGCCCAGTCCAAATGGACTTACAAGGGCCACGCCGACCAAAGAGTACGACCGTGCTCGATGCGTAGTCGCTGGCTCGACAGTACACCTCCAACTCGACATGCTGTGGTCCAGCACCACATTCTGAGGCCCAGCTCGACGTTGCCTCGAGCACCCCAGCTAGGGCAGACTCAGTCCACTGTTCCCCCAACGATACTCCGAAAAGACCGCGTCTCCGTCCGCCCGCACTTCACGCAGAACATCCAGGAAGGGGACCACGTGTGGGTCCCCACTACGCACGTAGAACTTGGCAGTTCCTCCATTGGGCCAAACCTGCCCGGCCCAATGAAGGAACCTTGGCCCAGCGCTGGGGGCTATAAATACCCTCTGCTTCCAGAGGGTCAGGTATTCATCATTCTAACCTTACACTTGCTATTATCCGCTCGTACTCCTACTTACTTCAGCATCGGAGTGCCTTGCAGGTACCCCCCCCCCACCTCGTTCAAAAAGCTTTCTGCTCGGAGCCAGCCGTGACGGTCCATTTCTGATCAGGTCAGATCAGTGGCGCCGTCTGTGGGAAACAACTTCCCCGTCTAACGAACAACTCTAAAGACCAAAGCTCAATTCAACTGCCTGTCATGGCTGATCTAGCTTGCGACGAGCAGCACGTCCGTGTCACCGACACTAATAACGGCACCGCGGACAAGAATGGACACCTCGACAACCCCGGTGATCCCGGCCACAGTACCATTCCTGTGACAACCGTCCCTGGAACTTCCTCCCACAGGGACGGGGCTACTGCATCATCCTCTTCGACCCCTCCAGCACTCGAAGACGACCCGGTAGCTCTCGCTCATTACAGAGCTGCCCGGTTCCATGAAGTCCCAGTTCCCGCCGGGGCAGATGCCACGACTCAGGCACTGTTCGCGACCATTAATCAGACAAACTATCTCATCTTCGCCCAAGGAGAAAGATTAAGGGCACTTGAAGATGATCGACGACCCCCGAGGAGGCATCGGAGGCTGCATTCTCCACCTCCTCGGGTCACAGAAGTTCGACACCCTTCTCCCCCGCGGAGACACTACAGGGAGAACTCCAGGAGCCCCTCTCCCCGGCCAAAGCAGAGGCGGCCCTACTATGAGAGACAACCCGCCATCCCTGCCAGAGAACCCAGTCGCGACCCGTCAAGGCACGACAAGAGGCACGCAGGGGACGGGCGTGTGACCTTCAACCACCGAGCATCACGCTCGAAGGAAACTCAGCACGATCACCGTGCCAGACATAACTACAGGTCCCCTTCCCTTTCTCCGGAGAGGAGTGACGAGGACGACCCCCGCGGTCCCCTGTCGCAGGCCATCATGGATGCACCCATCCCCCCGGGCATGGAGAATCCCCCGCATCTGAAGGAGTATGACGGAGTAGCGGACCCGGTCGACCACATTGACGGGTTCGAAGCCATGCTCCACTATCATAATGTCGGGGGGCCCATCAAGTGCCGTCTTTTCCCCACGACTCTCAGGAAGGCGGCCATGGACTGGTATAAAGGACTCGCCCCGGGCTCAATCACGTCGTGGCGGAACCTGAAGAACTAGTTCATTAGTTCCTTCACAGCTTCTCGGCGCCATCCGAAGACTGAGGCGGCCCTCGAGGCCATCATCTAAAGACAGGATGAAACCTTGAGGGAATTCATCAACCGCTTCAACCGAGAAGCAATACAGGTCCCCTGCGCGGACCATATGAAAAGATACTTGCTGGAGAGGGGTCTCCTCCCCGGCACAGAATTCAGAAAGGCTGTGGGTATTGAGCCACCTCCTACTTTTGATGCCCTCCTCGACAAGGCCCGAGCATACATGGACTACGAGGAGAGGGAAGCTGCCAACAGGGCCCGAGACTCCAGGGCTCGCGGTCCCAACAACAGCAGCAGCTCACGACAAGAGGCTCCCCCCCGACGTACCGGGGAGAAAAGGAAAGAAGATCGACCCCGGGAAGCCCGGGAACAAAGGGGCCCCTCGGGCCGCTTCACCGAGTACACTCCGCTCACAGCTTCCCGCGAGCGCATTTTGGCGGAGTGTGCCAGTACAGATTTCAGAGACGGTGGCGTCAAGCGTCCCCGACCTGCCCCCGCCAAGCCAGGGGCAGATAAAAATAAATACTGTCAATACCATAAGAGTCATGGTCATCTGACAGAGGACTGCGTCCACCTCAAGGACGCCATTGAAACCCTCATCAAGGGAGGGAGGCTCGCACAGTACAGGCGAAACGACGCTCCCCGTCGTGACGCCCATGAAACCAAGGAGCCCGAAGAAGACGCCCGACCATCAGACGAGTCGGTGCCTATCCAGACCGCCTTCTCGGTAACCAGGCCCGAGGATTTCGACATTCCCGAGCTCCTGCAGGAGCCCCTGACAACACACAGCAGGTGGGAATACTTCCCCTCCGCCATGGTCATCAACGGGGGCGGGTTCAACGACCTCACCATCAATTCAGCTAAGAGGAAGTTGGACGAACTGGTCGACATTGCTCCTCCACAAATTGTAATGTTCGAAAGGGTGAAGGGCAGGTCAGAGCCCATCACCTTCTACCTGGAAGAACTCCCCGGCGGAGCCCCGAACGCGGTCATCCCCTTACTGATAAGGGCAAAAATGGCCAATTTTGACGTGCATCGCATCCTGGTCGACGAAGGGAGTTCCGTCGACGTGATGTACAGCCAGCTGTTCCGGACCTTACAACTAGACGACTCACATCTCTCTCCGTATGTGGGTTCGGATCTACAAGGCTTCAACGGCTCGACTTCCAAACCTTGGGGTTATGTCGAGCTCCTGGTTACGTTCGGCGAAAGAACGGCTACGAGACAGGTTAAGGTCCGCTTCCTCGTCATTGACTGCTCGTCTCTATACAATTGCATCTTGGGGAGACCGACTCTGGCGGAGCTGACGGCGGTGCCCTCGACCGTCCATCTGAAGATGAAGTTCTACACCAAAAGGGCACGGGTAGCCACCATCCAAGGAGACCTAGCCGCTGCCCGTAGGTGCTTCAATGCTGCTTCTAAGGGACGAGATACCGTCGACGTAGGGACCAGACCCGCCAAAAGGACAAAACAGGAGCCCGACAGGAAAGCATCCCCCGAGGAAGAAGTCCAGAAGGCCCCACCAAAGGTCGACTCCATAGCCCTCGACGCTCGCTTCGATCAGGACGAGCCATCCAGCAGCGAGCAAATCCCACTCCGACCTATTCCGGACGGGGATTTTGAACTCGTTCCCCTCGGCACAGACCCGACCAAGGGAGTGAAGATTGGTAAAGACCTCCCCGACTTAGCCAGGAAACAAATCAAGGCCTGTCTGCACGAGAATGCTGATCTCTTCGCCTGGAGCGCTGCAGAGATGCCCGGACTCGACCCTGAGGTCGCCTGTCACCATCTCGCCATTGATCCAGCCGCCAAGGCCGTAGTACAACGTAGGCGTAGGCAGTCTCCAGAAAAAACGGAGGCTGCTGAAAAAGCTGTAAAAGACCTCCTAGAGGCAAATTTTATTTCTGAAGCCCGGTATTCCACCTGGCTGTCAAATGTTGTACTTGTGAAAAAGAATAATGGAAAATGGAGAATGTGTGTTGACTATACCGATCTCAACCGGGCTTGCCCGAAGGATGCTTTTCCTTTACCTAACATAGACATGCTGGTCGACAACTCGGCCGGCTACAAGACTTTGTCATTCATGGACGCCTACTCGGGATATAACCAAATCCCAATGGCTCTGGGCGACAAACACTGCACGGCATTCATGACCAGCTCGGGCAACTATTACTACAACGTAATGCCCTTCGGACTGAAAAACGCCGGAGCAACTTACCAACGTATGATGAACAGAGTTTTCAACAAACAGATTGGCGACATGCTCGAGGTATATATGGACGACATGATCGTCAAATCCCGAGCAGACACCGATCACGCAGCTCATCTCAAGACAGTCTTCGCCCAAGCAAGACAGTGCAAAATGAGGTTCAACCCCGAGAAGTGCACGTTCGGGGTTAAGGCAGGAAAATTCCTTGGATTCTACCTAACAGAACGAGGGATTGAAGCCAACCCCGACAAATGTCGGGCATTCTCCGACCTCCCAACACCGACGTCGAAGAAGTCGATACAAATCATGAACGGCATGCTGACGTCACTATCCCGCTTCGTCGCGAAGTCCGCTCAGCACGCCCTCCCCTTCTTCAAACTCCTTCGAAAGGAAGCAGCCTTCGAATGGAACGAGGAATGCGAGCACGCACTTCGCCATCTGAAGCAGAGCCTGTCTCAGCCGCCCGTGCTGTCTCGACCAGACGACGGGGAACCGCTGTACTTATACTTGGCCGTTTCAAACGAAGCCATCAGCGCAGCCCTTGTCCGCGAGACCCCCAACGGGCAGAAACCTATCTACTTCACGAGCAAAGCCTTACAAGGGCCCGAAAGCAGATATCAGCAGATAGAAAAGGTCGCTCTGGCCCTCGTTAACGCCGCGAGGAGGCTCAAACACTACTTTCTAGCCCACACCATCATCGTGCGAACCGATCAGCCGGTGAGGCAACTCCTGGGTCGGCCAGATATGGCGGGCAGGATGCTGAAGTGGTCCTTGGAACTCTCCGAATTCGACATTCAGTACGAAAGCAGGAAAGCCCTGAAAGCACAGGCCTTGGCCGACTTTGTCGCGGAGATGACCACTCACGACCTTCCCCCGGGGAAGGAACACAAGTGGACCATCTTCGTCGACGGAGCGTCCAGCTCGTCCGGTAGCGGCGCAGGGATCCTCCTGGAAAACGAAGAAGGCGTAGTAATCGAGCACTCCTTAGTTCTCTCATTCCCGACGTCAAATAACCAGGCAGAATACGAAGCCCTGCTCGCAGGACTGAGACTAGCCGAGGACCTGGGAGCCCGCGAGGTTCAAATTTACACTGACTCCCAGCTCGTCGCCTCTCAAGTACAGGGAAGCTACCAGGCCAAAAACGACAACCTCATCGAGTATTTGAACTTAGTCAAAAAACACATGACAAAGTTCGTACGAGCATAAATTTCTCATGTTCCCCGCGAGCAAAACACGAGGGCGGACATATTGTCCAAACTTGCGAGCACACGAAAGAAGGGCGGGAATAAATCCGTCATCCAGGAATCTCTGGCACGTCCAAGTATTGAGCCACCCTCGACTACGGTCGAGATCCATGCCATCGGGGATGCCACGTCCTGGATGACCCCGGTTTATAATTTCCTGACAAAAGGAGAACTCCCGTCGAACCAGGCCGAAGCTGCCATAATCAAGCGACGAGCATGTTCCTATGTGGTTCTCGAGCAGAAACTGTACCGAAGAGGATTCTCCATTCCCCTCCTGAAATGCATCGACGAGTCCGCCGTCCCCGACGTACTACGGGAGATACACGAAGGGATCAACGCCCAGCACATAGGCGGTAATTCCTTGGCACGGAAAGCCCTTCGAGCAGGATACTACTGGCCAATGATGCAACAGGACGCCAAGGAACACGTGAAAAAATGAGATAAGTGCCAGAAGCACGGGGATATGCACCTCGCCCCCCCGCACGAGCTGAACACATTGTCGTCCCCATGGCCGTTCGCCTGGTGGGGCATGGACATCCTCGGGCCCTTCGTGTAAGGAACCTACCAGAACAAATTTCTCATCGTCGCCGTGGATTACTTCACGAAGTGGATCGAGGCCGAGGCACTCGCAAAAATCACCTCGCACAATATCCTCCGTTTCTACAAAAGAAACGTCCTCGCCAGGTTCGGAATTCCGCAGGCCCTGGTGACCGACAACGGTACCCAGTTCACCGACCACGGGTTCCGGGACTTCGTCACCAAACTTGGGACAAAACAACATTTCACGTCAGTCGAGCACCCTCAGACCAACGGGCAAGCCGAAGCCGCGAACAGAGTCATCCTCCGAGGGCTCAAACGTCGGCTCGGCGAAGCCAAAAGAGGATGGGTCGAGGAGCTCCACAGCGTCTTGTGGGCATACCGCACCACACCCCACTCAACGACGGGTGAGACACCATTTCGACTGACATACGGCACCGAGGCTGTCATCCCGGTCGAAATCATGGAACCATCCCGACGAACGGAGGACCCCCTCGACGAAGAAATGAACGACGAAGCACTAAGGGATGAACTCGACCTAGTCGAGGAAATCCGATCGGGTGCAGCCCTGCGCGAAGCC
Source organism: Vicia faba (assembly GCA_948472305.1). NCBI lineage: Eukaryota > Viridiplantae > Streptophyta > Magnoliopsida > Fabales > Fabaceae > Vicia > Vicia faba. Next base: position 199,460,404 of record OX451739.1, read on the forward strand.
ACCCTAAAACAACGAGTGGCTCTACGCCACAACGACAAGGTCATCAAGCGCGAGTTCGAAATCGGCAGCCTAGTATTACGCAGGAATCAGAAAGATTCCCGCGAAGGGAAGCTGGTCGCGAACTGGGAAGGACCTTATCGCGTCCACGGCACCACGGGTACCGGGGCGTACTACCTCGAGCAATTAGACGGAGAGCCATTACCACGACCCTGGAACGCTGCTAAGCTAAAGCAGTACTACAGTTAGAAACTACCGACACCTGGGACCCTCGACCAACGGCACCCGCGCTCGGTTAACGAGGAAAAACGTCCGACTTCGTATAAAGGCTAAGGTACAAGCCCGACATACGGCCAAATCGCACAGCATCGCGCGACGAACGATGACGATCGATAGTGCCCGACGTGGACAGCTATACCGAGCACCACCGTCGTTGTACCCATGAGGCAGAACACCCAGCTCGCGATGGGCAGTTCACGCCAAGGGCGAGTAGTCCCTACCGGGCCTCACGCCCGACTGAGCAACTTCGCTCCGAATGCCCGACAAGTCGTCAAGAATGACGGGCCATCTACAAGGGTCAAAGGGAAGTTTCTCCCCTCGAGCACAACACTTAGGTGACTCTGGCCAGCGAAAGAGGGCCGGGCACGTACACAAACGGAAGGCGGGCAGACTCGCTCGCCAAATCACAGCCACTTACGGGCACGTCTCGGGCCCATGACTTAGGCTAAAATTTTATGCAAATATGTAAGATTTCAAGCAAGGGCAAAACATTCAAAATGTAAAACAGCATTCAGATAAAAATGCCCGAAGGCGACAAAACAATTATAAACCGACCAAGAAGGCCGGCGATGTTCATAACGTACAACAGACGGGCACGCAGGCCCAAAGAATACAAAATGTCAAAGGCACGCAGGCCCGCTATCCTAGTCAGGTTTCCCCAGAACCATCATTGTCGACGACGGGAGAGTCGGGCGGAGGAACGATCACGCCATCCATGATCTGATGTGTGTGGCCGATACCCTCAGTGACCAGACCAGGGTTTAACAAGGAGAGCTGACCAACTGCGGAGTTGAACCCATCCTCCAGGGCACCGACGCAATCTGCCTCGAGGAGCCGGATATGGGCGACCAGCTCCAACCGACTCTTCAAAGCCGCTATGTCCTCCGGCTCGTCCTCGGCAGGTTGCATGGCAGCATTCATTTCCTCGATCTGCTGGGCCAAGCGTCCGACTTTGGCCCCCAGACGATCCCTGTCTGCCCGGAGCAGCTCCCCCTCCTCGGCCAACTTCCCTGACTTTTCCTTCTCCAGGGTCAACATCTCCCTCTCAGCATCCAGCATCGCCGTCTGCTCGCGGAACATCCCCTCGGAGCGTTCCAGAGCGGTCTTCAACTTCCGCGAGCTCGAGGTAAGGGCCGCCTTCTCCTGCTCGAGTTCTTTGACACGGGCAGGATCCCCTCCTTCCTCGGATAGCACCAAGGCCATCTCGGCCATTTTCACCAGCCCGTCCATGCTGGCAGCCAGATACATCTTCCGATCCTCTTTGCTCATCCTTTTGATAGCTTCAGCCTCGTCGGCAATCACTGTCAGAGGGAACCTCTCGAAGAAGCCCTCCTCTTTGAAGTAAGGGGGGAACGCGAAAGACTTAACGGCACTGGCGTCCTCGCCAACAGTCGGACCACTTTCCACACGGGTCCTCTTCCTCTGCATCAGGACGGCACTAGGGTCGACCTCTTCAACTTCTGGGGTCCCATTCGACGCGGCCCCCAAGCTTGGCGGTGAGTCCACCCTCACCGGCTGAGGAGCACTTGGACTGTGTGGTGGGCCCATCCTCGTTGCCTGCGGGGCCTTCACGACCCTCCTGCCTCGCTTCTGGTCGCAAGACAATTTCAAAAGCCTTTCATGTCGGTCGGCCATCGAACCTGCACAAAATAAAAAATGGGTTAGTATCGAAGCAAGCTCATAAACAATGACGAGCAAAGATATTTGAGCAACAAACAACCTAACAGACGGGCAGCCTGCCTGTACGTCTCGCACTCCATGAGTGCCTTGGTGTCGATCGGCCGAGACTCAAACGTTGGGTAACCCTCTGCGTCTAGGATGTCGTCCCCTTCCCTCGTAGCCCACCGGGCAGGGTGGAAGCTATCGACAAACCGACAAAGGGTGGCGTACGCCTCCTCATCCTCCGAGCACATGTCCCCGGTAGCAGTGTGGTAGTAACCAGTCCCATGCTCGTAGTGCCTGAATATCCAGTGCACATGGAACTTAGTCGTACGTGCCATCACAGGACTCCCATCGTCGCCCAAAACCGCCTCCCCGTCGTCATCACTTAGAGCCTCCTCCTCCTCGTACAGGGATCCTAAAGCCGAGGTGGTAACTGGCCGCACTACGTACCACTTGTCTTTAAAACCCCTTACGGAGTCCATATACATTTTGAAGAGTCTCCTCGACTGCTTCAAGGAGACCCAGCTGTGTTTCCCTCCACGGGACTGGCGCTGCAGATGAAAAATCCGGAAGAAAAGCGGTATAGTCGCCCCGATCCTCAGATAGCGACACGTCAGCTCAAACGCCCGGATGAAGGCGAGTGAGTTTGGATGTAGCTGGGACGGGGCCAACTCCAGGTGAGTGAAGACCCCGACCTGGAAATCAGTGAAGGGCAGCCGCAGCCCGAGATCTTTGAACGCGATCTCGTACATCGCGAAACTATATTCCGGATAAACCGAGCAGATCCTTGAACGGGAGGACGGTCGCATGACTACGAAGTTCTTTTGGAAGTCGGGCTGGCCCTGGCCCGCTTCGATGACAGCGTATGGATTTCGGTCGCCCCGGCTGTAGATCGACGCGATCCCTCGGGGTTCGACGCCCACCCAATCCAGCAAAGGGTCGGTCACAGTATCAATCAGGTTGACCGACTCATCGGCACTCTGTTCTTCACGATCGTGGCGCCTGGAAGAGCTCGGCTCGTCCGCCATGGTTACCTGCAGAGCACGGGAAACCAGTCAATTGGGCACGAAGCCATACGCTCGACAAATCTCGTCGTCCCATTCACGACCACATAGTCCGTTTCCACGAATGGGTGCCTCCCCGACATCCTGAAACTCGATGTGTTCTTCCTCAAACCAATTACGCGGCCACTCTCCAACATGTCGACCCAAGGTATGAACATGGCGAGCCACACCATGAGGCCCACGGGCAAGACCATGAACATACCGGGCGCGATCATGAATCAGGCGCCCTGGATCACGAAGACCCCGGGCAGCGCCGAAGTTTATCACCTAAAACTATGAATACGCCGACCACAAACATGCGTTTTCCGGTCCTAGGCATGAATATGTCGGGCTAAGTATGAGTTTACCGGGCTAGTCCCACGCGCACAGTCCCTAAAACATCTACAAACGCAAAAAAAAAACATGCATTTTAACAGGAAAATGAAGAAGATAAACCACTTACTTGAATCAAAAAGTAGGATTTGGCTACGGAGTAGAAGAATCTGTGACAGAAAGTCGCAACTGGAAAAAATCTGGAAGAGCAGCAGCAGAGAGAGCACAAAGAATAGAAACGTGTTATGGGGCCCAAGGTTCCTATTTATAGTGATGACGTGGAATACCAAACGTCACCTCGGGCAACCACGGAGCCTCTCTCCTCGACGCGCTGCTCCCAACGCAATGATGACCCTATCCCCATAGGGTGGCGGCACAGTTCCCGAAAGATACCTCGTATGCTCGACAGGCGCGCCCGGTGAGGATCCTCCAGGCATCCACCGCGGAAGATGTCTCCGAGCACGGCACGAGGAGGCCCTCGAGGGCCTACACCTCTGCCCCGGGCACGAGACCTCGATGAGGAAACGACCTGAGTTCAAGCCATGGCTCCTCACAGAGGAACCACGACTTGGGGGGCTCCTGTTCTAGACTGGGCCCGACAGGCCCAAAAGCGTTGCAAAGGCCCAGTCCAAATGGACTTACAAGGGCCACACCGACCAAAGAGTACGACCGTGCCCGACGCGTAGTCGCTGGCTCGACAGTACACCTCCAGCTCGACATGCTGTGGTCCAGCACCACATTCTGAGGCCCAGCTCGACGTTGCCTCGAGCACCCCAGCTAGGGCAGACTCAGTCCACTGTTCCCCCAACGATACTCCGAAAAGACCGCGTCTCCGTCCGCCCGCACTTCACGCAGAAAATCCAGGAAGGGGACCACGTGCGGGTCCCCATTACGCACGTAGAACCTGGCAGTTCCTCCATTGGGCCAAACCTGCCCGGCCCAATGAAGGAACCTTGGCCCAGCGCTGGGGGCTATAAATACCCTCTGCTTCCAGAGGGTTAGGTATTCATCATTCTAACCTTACACTTGCTATTATCCGCTCGTACTCCTACTTACTTCAGCATCGGAGTGCCTTGCAGGTACCCCCCCCACCTCGTTCAAAAAACTTTCTGCTCGGAGCCAGCCGTGACGGTCCATTTCTGATCAGGTCAGATCACATATGCATTCTACCCGTCCCCATGATCTCTTCCAATTACACTGATACAATTTTCAAAATAAACCTTTTTTATTTCTTATCATAAAAAAAAAAAATACACATCCGTTCTCATTAATGTCTAAATGGAAGAAAAAGCAAAACCATTGAGAACCACTTCAAAAAGAAATAAATTCAAATTATTATCTTTTTTAGGGAAAATAAGTTTATTTTTTGTTGAGAAACGTTATTTAAAATTCAAAAACAAAAACAATTTCATTTCCCTCTCTCTCGTGCGAAGAAAAACCCCTGAAGCTCCTCACGATTCTCACAACACAGGTTCGCACCATTCCTTCTGCTTTCCGATTCGTCTTCATTCTTCTATCACGCGATTCTACAAATTCAATTTCTCTAAACAGTTTGAAACATGGTTGATAATTCGAAACGGCAATGGTCCATCAACGATTTCGAGATCGGAAAACCACTCGGAAAAGGCAAATTCGGTAGAGTCTACGTCGCCAGAGAAATCAAGGTATCCAGATTTTCACCGTTTTCTTTTTGCTTTTTCTCTTGTTTATCTCATGCATCAAACTTTGACATTTCTGTAACTGTTAGTTAGGGTTTTAAATGTTCAATGTGATCCCAATAGTTTTTTTAATTGATTTTGAACCTTTTTTTTTTCAGAGTAAATATGTGATTGCGTTGAAGGTTATCTATAAGGAACAACTGGAAAAGTATAACATTTTGCATCAACTAAGGAGGGAAATGGAGATACAGATAAGTCTTAAACATCCAAACATCTTGCGTCTCTATGGTTGGTTTTACGATGACGAGCGTGTTTTTTTGATTCTTGAATATGCTCATAATGGTGAGCTATACAAGGAGCTTCGCAAAAGAGGTCATTTCTCAGAGAAGCAAGCTGCAACGGTATTCCTTTATTAGTTTATTGAGTGTGTGTCTATTTTGGAGGATGCCTAATGTGTCTGAGGCAATGTGTCAGGTTGTTTGATTTTGAGATTATAGTAAAACTGAGAGGAAATCAAAGAAGCCATAGTTTGATTTAAGAGGAACTTTAATATAATGTTTGTGATTTTAGTAGTTAAGCTAATTGTAACGACATGCCGTGAAAATTTGATTTGAAGAAACTAATTGACTTGTCAGTTTTGTAGCAGTTACATTTTTAAGTGTAGTTATATTTTTTTGATAACAATTAATTAAATTTGTCAATTGTGTGTTGCAAGAATAAATACGCAAAGGTTTACATGGAAATGGAAAATGAAAAAATCAAGTGTAAATTACATTCCCAGGAATAAAAAGTTCCAAGACATAATTTATAAATACTTGAAACAAACATGGGAATGCAAAGAATAAAGGTCACATTCCTGGGAATAAATTTAGAATCCATGAAACAGACACCCCCTCAGAGTTATTGTGGTTTTTGGGAAGGAGAGACCAAGATCTCAAAGACTTTTGAGCAACCCATATTTTATGCTGTATTTCATTGTAATCTTATGGAAAAGATTGTACTGTTTGTATATGAAACATTCTGGTTGTGAATCATTTCCCATAATACTTATCAATAAAATGATGTTGGGCACAGAGTTTCTATCCTTCAATGCTTATAATTGTACTCCTTTTTGAAGCAAATCTCTGTATTATATTGACTCTTACTTTTTTTCATTTCAAATTAAAATTTTTTAGTACATTTTAAGCCTCACAAAGGCATTGGCATATTGTCACGAGAAGCATGTTATTCACAGAGATATCAAGCCTGAAAACTTGTTGCTTGACCATGAGGTATCTTTTTATTCTATTACCTAATTTTATTTCCATTTTTCCAATATATATATATATATATATATATATATATATATATATATATATATATATATATATATATATATATATATATATATATATATATATATATATATATATATATATATATATATTTCTTCACTCTGTCAATTATGGCATAAAACATTTTACAGTATTTCATTTCAATCCTTTTATAATCTTCATTGTAGATATCCCTTGGGAATTAGTTTTAGTGAGTTGTTTATTTAATCTAGCTTGATAATGGCTTTTTGATTACAGGGTCGTCTTAAGATTGCCGACTTTGGTTGGTCTGTACAATCTAAAAACAAAAGACAAACCATGTGTGGAACATTGGATTACCTAGCTCCTGAGATGGTAGAAAACAGAGGTCATGATTATGCCATTGATAACTGGACTCTAGGTGTCCTTTGTTATGAGTTCCTCTATGGTGTTACTCCATTTGAGGCTGAGGGTCAAAATGAAACCTTCCAAAGGTATGAAAGGGCATGAAACTTGCATATATATCTTAAACTAAATTCATTTCCAATATATAAATGTAATGTATTTAAACTTGTGCAGGATAAGAAATGTTGATCTGAGCTTCCCTCATACCCCTCTTATTTCTAAAAATGCCAAACATCTGATAAGTCGGGTATGATTATCTTACATTGTATCTATCTACATTTTCACATCCATGAGTAGGTTCTTCTTCTTAATGCTACATGTAAATTCATGCAGCTCCTGATAAAAGATTCTTCAAAAAGGCTCCCACTTCAGAAGATAATGGAGCATCCTTGGATAAAAGAAAACACCACTGATATGGCTATCGGCGAGTAGTATCTAACGACTTTTTACACGTAATGGCCTATCCATGTAATAACCGACTCTTGCTATTGAATTACAGCCAGACATCTCTCCATAATTCACAATTCACTCTGTATTGTTTCATTTTTTCTTTGGTTAAGTTTGAGAATGAAACAACAATTGTTACTAATTTCACTTAGTTTTAGGAGGAGCATTAAAGGTCCATGTTTGTGAGAGAGTTTTTTGTAGACCATGATAAGGAAGTTTTCCTGCAAATATTAGTTAATGCAAATTAACAAAGAAAAGTTGAAATTCCATGGCATGTATTAAGGAGAGACTGGTAAATTCTTGATGTTTTTATTGTTTACTGTAATGTTAATGCTGGCTCTTATTTAGACTTTTGAATCTAGTGATTGGTACAATATTTACCTGGTGCAAAGAATTGAACAAGTCATTAGTATTAGGTAGTTTTTATACAGTTTCATCAGAAAATAATTTTTTTAGGAGTTATATAGAAAAGTAGTTTAGCTCTATAAACATAGAAATATAAGGAAAACTAGGATTATATATGCATATTTTAATACTGTGAAATTTTGTTGAAGTGGTGTTATTAAAGTTGTAGACTCACATTGCCAAAGTTAATTTCTAGATTAATAGATTCTATGTATATATCTTTGACATAATTCATCTTATGAACTATATTTTTGAATGAAATTCCAGAGCATTTGATAATAGCTTGCGTCATCAGCTACATAGACTTGATTTATTGAAAATTCAAACAAAAGTTAGCTAGTTTTTCATTTTGGTTTAAGTTATTAAACAAATTGGAGATAGTAAAAATTACATGTCATGTCTAATCTAATGGTTAATTACATGTTTATTAATTTGTGTCCATAGCAAGAACATTGTGTTTGTGTGTCATAGTGAGTCCACTGACTTGGAGTTTTAGGGTATTAGCCTCCCTAATTTTATTTTGCTTTTGTGCTTTTGATTATTAATGGTAAATACTTGGCATCCTAATGGTAAATCATTGAATCTGAAACTGCTTAGAATAATGGCATGGCAATATATTTGAGTGTTAGATAATATGTACTGGAATTTTTGGGGGTTAGTCTAACTTATGTTTTATTATAGATTTTTTTGTAACTTTTACTTTTATGTGATAATATTCACTTGGAACTCTATCCCTTTTCTCTTTTCTCTATTTTATTTTAATCTCTCTTTTCTCTACTATGACATTTCTATTGTTTAACATGATATTTAAGGCTTCTTTCGGTTCTTCTTGAACTAATTGTTTCTTCTACTATCGTGTTCTTAAAAAGTTGAAAATGTGTTTGTTTTGATTTTTAATGATTGGTTTTGTTGAAGAATTTATTTTTTCTTTTGAATCGCTAAATTATTCTCAACATGTTGTCTCCTATTTTGTGTGCTTGAAAATCTAGATCAAATCATATATGATTTTGCTTGGTTTTCTCATTGTTAGTTTTGATATTGGTCATGTATACTCTTTGTTTGTCCATCTCTTTGTCGGTTCTAGTATTGATATGTACAATATTTGTTTTCCCAACTCTTCGTTGTGATTTCGTTATGTTTGATTCAGTTTAATTTGATTTGATTTTGTTTCAATTTGTTCGGTTAATTTGATTTGATATAATTTGGTTCGAATTGATTTGGTTAAGTTTGGAATGATTCTGTTTTGGTTTGCTTGATTTGGTTTGGTTTAATTTTATTTAATTGGTTTGTTTTGATCACTATCTTTGGAAGCTCATTCTCTATCTTTATTGGTTTTTCTCTTTGGAAACTTCTCATCTATTTGATTGTTCTCTCTGTTACAGCGAACTCTCAACATCAACAAGTCGTTATCTTTAAAACTGTTCATTGATTATCATCATCAAAATCAACTGATAGTTATATTGATAAACACATAGATCCTTAAGGTCAACTAAGGTGTGATCGAGATGTTCACATCAAGTAATAGCTTATTTCTTTAAACCATGCCATGCTAAGTGAGTCATTAACCACTTTAAAATGTGGTTATGCACATCATTCCAAAATTATAGCCATGACATCCTTCATATTCAGCAAGGTTAAAAGGGTTATATATACATGTCTCAAAGGCTAGGTCAGAGATGAATTATTAAGCACTTCACTCTTTGTAGGCCTTGTATCTGAGAAATTATGGATTGTTATATCTTCGCCCTTAACCACTTTGTCCTTTGCAGACCTCATGCTTGAGGGACTCGTGACTATCATATCTTCATCCTCAATTACTCTCTCCTTGTAAGCCTTGCGCTTGAACGACTATGAACTATCACATCTTTCACTTTGCCTCATGTAGGCCCCGCGCTTGAAGAACTATGAACTGTCATGTCTTCGCTCTCAATCACTTCATCCATTTTACAAGCCTCGTGTTTGAGGGACTATGCACTATTATATTTTTGTCCTCAACTATTTTTCCCTTTGCAGGCCTCATGCTTGAGGAACTTTAGATTGTCAATTTTTTTGTCCTTAAAAACTTCGTTTCTTGAAAACCTAGTGCTTAAGGGACTCCGTACTACCATGGTCAATTTTTTTTGTCCTATGATGTAAAAAAACATCCTATACATTTCCTAAAATGCCCCTGAAAACTGGAAATATATTTTCGGTGCACACTTTTTTTTGTTAAATTTTAATTAATTACGGAAACACATTTCCGGAAGCACCCCACACACATACATTTCATTCATCTTTTAGCAACGACCCTATTTTACAACATAATTTATTTCGAAAATGCAGTTCCAGAATTTTCTAGAAATATATTTTCGGTTTGTTCCCAACCTTTATATACATATATGTTTGGGCAGGGTGCGTACCGAAAATAAATTTCCGATTTTAAGGGGCATTTTGGAAATTTTGCGTGGTGTGTAACACCCTTCTAAACCCCACAAAATATTCATAATTATTTAAAATAATATCAGAGTAATACAACAAAAAGGCGTCACATTTTATTCGTGAAATAATCATACGTGTTAGTCTTACTCCGTAACACGGATTTTCAAAATTATTTATGTACATATCCATTGTCAAGGTTTCACATACTTGCAGCGGAATCATAGTTCAAACAAGTTCATTAAAACACTTCATAGTGCCCCATGGTTCATGGTTCACAATTCAACATAATTTAAATTACATGGAAACAATTTAAATTTCATAACAAAACAAGAACAAAATAGTTTTCAAAACAAAGCATTCCCATCCCCGATGTTACATATTAGAACAAGACCTTCTAGACTCAACAGAAATAAAACACATGCTCCAAGCTATTCTTCTAAGCCTTTAGGGACTACTCCTCTTTACCTGCACGTTACCCACGTAGAGACAACATTCAAGCAGAAATGGTGAGTTCATCACAATCATTATATAAGATATAAGTAATAGACATAGCAGAATAAACCAAAAGTATCACAACATAAACTCGACATTGTTATATTCCAAGTACCTCAACAATCATACAAATTCAACAACACAATACAACATCATCAATTTAAGAACCATGTAATGCCACATATGATGTAGTGCAAGGACATAGACTCATGCATGTGGTACCAATTTATTTGATGGATATTGGGCCATCACCCTCCAAAGACCCCAATCATAGGATCGATTCTCACATAGAACTGGAGCATCATAGACATCCCAAATCCATACAATGGGATTGAGACCAAATCACTAGACCAACATCCTAAATCATCAAAACAGACCAAAGCTGTCCAATGAATGCATGATGAGCAACAATAATATGAACGACCACAACTAGTCATACGCATCATCATTCATGTATTCACCAATATAATCATATAAAACTCATAATATATACTCATATAAGCAAAGCATCATCATCATATCATCATATAAAACAAAATCATCATATTAACAACATATCAGCATCATACTTCATTACCACAAAACATCATAGAGATTCAACACAGGGAAACTAATTATATCCTAACTTGGGTACTAAAATTACCCTTCTTATTCTTCATTTTACTCCTTATAAATATAGTTCATCGCGTTAGCTACCCAACGCTTCGAACGACACCTCAAACAAAGTCCAGAAACTCAAGTTGCGGCCTTTAGAAAAATCTGTCAAAAATTAGATTGCTTGAGTCGACGCATGCCCCCTTTGAGTCGACGTATAGGTATTATGTATGCCTCAGGTGTGCTCAGGTCGACCTAATGAGTCGACACATACTGAGTCTTGGACCTGCATGAGTCGATGCATGACCTCTTTGAGTCGACACATGCTGTTTTATGCTGAATTTTTCTGCGATTTCACTACCTTATAGGTCATAAAACATCATATAATCACAGAGATTTATCATCTATCAACAACTTAATATACTACATCAATTATAAAATATTTACGGGTCATTATTCATTGCTAATCTATCAATTCTCCATCAAACAACATCGAATCACCATCTATGAAACCTAAGGCAAACCCTACCTCTATCTACCACTTAAATCAAATATAATAATCAGATAAACACACCTTACCTTATTGCTCAGAGTGATTGATTACGTTCTTCATGCCTCTTACGATGATTCTCTCCAAAGCCTTCGTGCCCTAGCCTCTCTTCTCCAAATTACACGATTGATTGTGAGAATAACAATTATTTCTTCTCTATTATCACAAAGGACCTCTAATATCTTCCTCAATTGCCCTCGCTTAGTCAACCTCTATTTACCATCACGTCCTCACTCTTCCCACTAATTACCAACACACCACTCTAATTAAAATAACCATTTAAATAATTATTCCTATTATTATATTCTGAATAATAATCCAAATAATTACTAAATAATTATTTAACCATTCTAATGCTTCTAATCATCATAATTCACATCATGCACAACCTCATACCAGCACATCACACATATAATCATATAAAACATAAATTATTCACAAATACTCCTAATAATTCATTAAATAAATAACTTCTTAAAATTGGGGTGTTAGAACTCTCACCCACTTAAAGAATTTTCGCCCTAAAAAATTACCTGAGGAAAACAGTCGAATACGACTCATTCATCTGATCCTCACGCTCCCAAGTCAAACTTTAACCGAATGATCCACCCCACAACATCTTTACTAAGGAAATATCCTTACCTCTCAATTGCTTCACTTCACGACATTCTATTCTCAATGGTAATGCTTTGACAGTCAGGTTATCTCTCACATGTACATCATTCATCTGAATTACATGTGAGGGATCCAGAATGTACTTTCTCAACTAAGATACATGAAACACATCATGAAGATTCACAAGTGACGGAGGTAAAGTAATCTGATAGGCTACCTCAACTATCTCCTCAGATATCTGATATGACCAACAAAATGCGACATAAGCTTCTTTGATTTGAGAGCCCTACCAACACTTGTTACCAGAGTAACTCTAAAAAATATATGATCATCTTTCTGAAATTCCAAGGCCTTCCTTCTCTTATCATGATAGCTTTTATGACGACTCTGAGAAGCCTTCATCCTCTCTTGTATCATCTTAATCTTCTTAGTTGTTTCTCGCACAATCTAAGGTCCGAGTACAACACTCTTGCCCCACTCATACCAACACAATGGAGTTCTACACCTCTTACCATACAACGCTTCATACGGTGCCATTCAAATACTTGAATGGAAACTATTATTGTATATAAATTCAATCAATGGCAAGTGACTATCCCAAGATCCTCCTTGTTCTAGAACACAAGCCCTTAGCAAATCCTCCAAAGACTGGATAGTCCTCTCTGTATGACCGTCCATCTGCGAATGATATGTAGAACTCAACTTTAACTTGGTACTGAAAGCATTCTGCAAACCTGTCCAGAATTTTGATGTAAACCTCAAGTCTCTATCTGACACGATACTTGAAGGTATCCCATGAAACTCTACAATCTCATCAACATACATCTTAGCCAACTTTTCTATAAGATGATTGATCTTCATCAGCAAGAAATGAGCCTACATAGTCAACCTATCCACTATTACCCAAATTGAATCATCACCTCTAGTAGTCTTCGGTAACCCCGACACGAAATCCATAGAAACACTGTCCCATTTCCACTCTGGAATACTCAAAGGTTTCATAAGACCTATAGGCTTCTGATGTTCAATCTTTGACTTCTGGAAAGTCAAGCAAGCATACACAAACTTAGCAATTTCTTTCTTCATACCTAGCCACCAAGACATTTTCTTTAAATACTAATACATTTTTGTAGCACCTGGATGAATACTCAAATCACTTCGATGCCCTTCCTCAAGAATGCTCTTCTTAAGTTCTGGAATATCAAGAACACATACTCTATCACCAAGTCTCACCACACCATTCTCATCCACTCAGAATTCACCTCTATTGCCTTGGTTAATCAACGCTGGTCGATCCACCAAACTCAAATCAGACTTTTGACCTTCTCGGATCTCTTCAAGAATCCCACTAGTCAGTTTCAACATTCCCATCTTCACACTGTTGGATGTCTCTTCGCATACCAAGCTCATATATCTATAATGTTCGATCATCTCTAACTCTCGAACCATAAGCATTGACATATGCAAAGATTTCCTACTCACAATATCAGCTACTACATTTACTTTACCGGGATGGTAACTCAAATCAAAATCATAATCCTTCAACAATTCGATCCATCTTCTCTGTCTCATGTTTAACTCGTTCTGATCAAATAAGTATTTTAAACTCTTATGATCACTGAACACTTAAATTTTAGAGCCAAAAAGATAATGTCTCCAAATTTTTAGCACGAACACCACAACCACCAATTCTAAGTCATGCATAGGATAGTTCCTCTCATGAACTTTTAACTGTCTAGAAGCATAAGCAACAACTTATCCGTCTTGCATTAGCACAACAACAAGAACCATCTTAGAAGCATCACAATAAACTACAAAGTATTCATTCGGATTCAGAAAAATCAACACCGGAGCAGTCATCAATCTCTTTTTCCATTCTACAAAACTTTCTTCGCATGCAATATCCCACACGTAACATGGCCCTTTTGAGTCATCTGAGTCATTAGTAACACCAACTTAGAAAATCCCTCAATGAATCTTAGGTAGTAACCTGCTAACCCAATAAATCTCTAAATCTCAATTGTAGATTTCATTGTCTCCCACTGCAACACTGCATCAACCTTAGAAGTATCTACCGCAATTCCACCACTAGAAATCACATGGCCAAGAGAACTCACTTCCTTCAACCAAAATTCACACTTCGACAGTTTCGCATACAACCTCAAGTCTCCAAACTGTTCAATAAGTCTCAACTCTTTCAGTCACTTATCCATTAGGTTCACCCAAAATGATGAACAAATATTCCCTTGATGGAACGTTAAACACTTAACACACCATTAAGCTGGTAAGAAAAGTCTATCACATCCAACACGATCCCATCTACTATCAACAAGAGATCAAGGGCGACCAGTTCCTCAATTTTTCAATAGGTATCTAACAACCATGATAGCGTATAAACCATCATTACTAAACTAGAATAGTGTTTCTTTAAAACTTATACTCAAAGTTACCTAAAGCACCATGTTCCAATTAATCTTCGTCATTATAATCATTCTTACTCGGCATAAGTTGTATCTCCATGCGCTCCTCTAATATCTCCATATTCTCCCTAATATCATACATCTCATTCCTTCAATTCATTCATTTACAACATATCATACCTGACCTCGTCATAAACAAGTTGCGACAATAACTAGTTAAGCCTAAGAAGCTTCTAGTCTCTGTAATCGACTTTGGAGTCTCTCAATGTAGAACCATACATGCTTTGGATGAATCCATGTATACCATCATTCAAAATAACATGCTCAATAAAATTCTCCTCCTCATACCATGATCTACACCTTGATAACTTAGCATAAAGTTTCTTCCCTTTCAACATTGTAATTCACAACATCCGACATTCCCTTATTCTGACTTAGATTAACTCATAATGTCCTCAACAAACACCGCAACAAATATTTTTAATGCCTACACAAGTTCTAAAATATGTCCTCTAACTATCCTCACCCTTCATTTGAATCTTAAGGTAACCCTTCTCAATTCGATTATACTGTAGACATACTCGCCTAACAGTTAGTCCATCAAATCGTCAATCCCTTGAAGTGGATAATTAATCTCACCCATTACCTTACTTAATTGCCAGTAATCCATACACGACCTCATTCAACAGTTGTCACAAACATGCAAACCTCTAAGCCTCATATCCTAAGGGTTATCCTACTTGCTTAGCATATAAAAACATTAGTTCTCTATTGTCACCAAACTCAGATCCACGATCTGGAGGCAAGTCACGAATATCTTTAGGAAAAACTTCAGGAATCACACAACACTGGCATATCACTAGCCGTCACATTGATCTCTATTCTTTGAGAAGCAGACATCAACAATACCCGATCGTTCTCCCTCACAGACAATCCCAACTTGACCGACAGAGAGAAATCAAAAATCCGTACTCTCTTCAGTTTTGAGAAACAACATAGCTCCAATAATTGAACTCTGGCAATTCATCAGTATATTGCACCAACTCACACACCTGAAACATCTCAGAGAAGCAAAATCATCTCACACACTTGTTTCAAACCAAGCCCTGCAGACAAACAGTTAGAAAAACAAGCAAGTACCGACATTGTTTCACACATATATTGCATACTAAGGAACAAACAACATTAGACAACCTAGACGGACGGAAGGACCTTCTCTGATACCACTAATGTAACACCCTTCTAAACCCCTACAGAATATTCATAATTATTTAAAATAATATCAGAGTAATACAACAAAAGGGCGTCACATTTTATTCGTGAAATAATCATACGTGCTAGTCTTACTCTGTAACACGGGTTTTCAAAATTATTCATGTACATATCCATTATCAAGGTTTCACATACTTGCAGCAGAATTATAGTTCAAACAAGTTCATTAAAACACTTCATAGTGCCCCATGATTCATGGTTCACAATTCAATATAATTTAAACTCCATGGAAACAATTTAAATGTCATAACAAAACAAGAACAAAATAGTTTTCAAAATAAAGCATTCTCGTCCCCGATGTTACATATCAGAGCAAGACCTTCTAGACTCAACGAAAATAAAACACGCACTCCAAGATATTCTTCTAAACCATTAGGGACTACTCCAGATTACCTGCATGTTACCCACGTAAAGGCAACATTCAAGCAGAAATGGTAAGTTCATCACAATCATTATATAAAATATAAGTAATAGACATATCAGAATAAACCAAAAATATCACAACATAAACTCGACATTGTTATATTCCAAGTACCTCAACAATCATACAAATTCAACAACACAATACAACATCATCAATTTAAGAACCATGTAATGCTACATAAGATATAGTGCAAGGACATAGACTCATGCATGTGGTACCAATTCATTTGATGGACACTGGGCCATCACCCTCCAAAGACCCCAATCATAGGATCGATTCCCACTTTGAACCAGAGAAAATCATAGACATCCTAAATCCACACAATGGGATTAAGACCAAATCACTGGACCAACGTCCTAAATCATCAAAACAGACCAAAGTTGTCCAATGAATTCATGATGCGCAATAATAATATAAATGACCATAACTAGTCATACGCATCATCATTCATGTATTAACCAACATAATCATATAAACCTCATCATATGTACTCATATAAATGAAGCATCATCATCATATCATCATATAAAACATAATCATCATATTAACAACATATCATCATCATACTTCATTACCACAAAACATCATAACGATTCAACACGAGGAAACTAATTCTATCCTAACTTGGGTACTAGAATTATCCTTCTTATTCTTCATTTTACTCCTTATAAATATAGTTCATCGTGTTAGCTATCCAACACTTTGAACGACACCTCAAACGGAGTCCGGAGACTCAAGTTACGACCTTTAGAAAAATTTGTCAAAAATTGGATTATTTGAGTTGACACATGCCCCCTTTGAGTCGACGCATAGGTATTCTGTATGCCCCAGGTGTGTTCAGGTCAACTCAATGAGTCGACACATACTGAGTCTTGAACCTGCATGTGTCGATGCATGACCTCTTTGAGTCGACGCATGCTATTTTGTGCTGAATTTTTCTGTGATTTTACTACCTTATAGGTCCTAAAACATCATCTAATGATATGTATTCATCATCTATCAACAACTTAATATACTACATCAATTAGACAACATTTACGGGTCATTATTCATCACTAATCTATCAATTCTCCATCAAACAACATCGAATCACCATCTATGAAACTTAAGGCAAACCCTACCACTATCAACCACTTAAATTAAATATAATAATCAGATAAACACCCCTTACCTTATTGCTTCGAGTGATTGATTACGTCCTTTGTGCCTCTTATGATGATTCTCTCCAAAGCCTTCGTGCCCTAGCCTCTCTTCTCCAACTTTCAGGATTGATTGTGAGAATAACAACTACCTCTTCTCTGTTATCACAAAGGACCCCTAATATCTTCATCAATTTCCCTCTCTTAGTCAATCTCTACTTACCATCACGTCGCCACTCTTCCTACTAATTACCAGCACACCACTCTAATTAAAATAACCATTTAAATAATTATTCCTATTATTATATTATGAATAATAATCCAAAAAATTACTAAATAATTATTTAACCATTCTAATACTTCTAATCATCATAATTCATATCATGCACAACCTCATACCAGCACATCACACATATAATCATATAAAACATCAATTATTCACAAATACTCCTAATAATTCATTAAATAAATAAATTCTAAAAATTGGGGTGTTACATGGTGCGTTAGAAAACTATAGGGTGGAAAAATAAATCCTCAAAGTCAAAACTAAGTGCAACAATATTGGCTTGGTCGCCTGAATTGGATATGGCCGCTCAATCTGAATATAATATTATTTGTCCATTTTCGTCGGCATGAGGCACGAGAGATGTGGGAAAAGACTAACAATCTTTTCGGATCATGGATAAGAAGTCATTTACCCAAGAAAGGAGGAACCATTCCTCCATAATGCAATGTATTCCCCAAAAAAGGGAAGGACTGGTTATTTTACTGAATGATGCTCATGGAGATTCTTATAAATATCTCAATCTCAGAATTGAGAAAGAGAGAATTTGACTAATTCCAAAGATAAATGCACAGAGTTTGTCACACTCCCTACGTGAGTAGATCCCATATCTCTCTACTATTTTACTTTTAGTTATAATAATTGGCGTCCATAGTGGGGCTCTGTAAAATGAACCTAAACCACACCTATATTTCCATCACAAACCACCTCATCCTCCAAGCTCAAGATGGTACAAAGGTGAAGCGTCACGTCAACTGATATTAGTTCTGGCAACGATCACCAGAATATAGTAAAGATGCAAGCTGCTATGGAAGAGCTACACTACCATAATTAAGCTTTGGAAGTCAACATTGTCAACCTTTAGCATTGCCCACAAGAGGTCGACCTCCCCGAAGAAATCGAAGTCCTAGGTCCTCAACTTGTTTCTGACGAAATTTTGGGGGGTCCCACGTCGGATAATCTTAAACCCCCATATTAACGAAGTTTGACAGAAGGAGCGACCCTCAGGAGCACGTCTCTTCCATCAATACAGAAGTAGCTATCATCGGCGCCATTAAATCCTTGAAGTGCAAGCTATTCTCCAACACCTTCAACAATGCCGCATTGAGATGGTACACAAACTTACCACGCCTGTCAGTCCCTAGTTACCCAAACTTGGGAAAGAAATTAATATACAAATTATTGATGAGCAAGCACATGAAGGTATTAACCACAAGTCTATTTAATGTCTGCCAAGGTCCCTATGAGTCATTGGGGGAGTATCTATCCCATTTTAATGAGACAATCATCTAAATTATACACCTAAATCCAAAGATGTTCTCAGACATTCCAAAACAGTTTGAGGGACAAACACTTTAATGAGTCCCTCGCTCAAAATTCAACAAATTTCGTGGTAGAAATCATGGAACAAACTGAATGTTATATCAAGGGTGAAGAGAGTAATGTCGATAAAAAAACTAGGAACGCCAAGGACGAACATTCAATGCTCTTGACATATTGCAGCAGCAACACAAGAGTTAGTATACTTCACCTACGAGAGACCGTGTGACTTTCAAACGTAGTGAAAGACCCACTAAAAACTTGACAACGCTGAACACTTTCCGAAAACAAATATGACGTAAAATCTTATACACTCATAATATCTTTTAAAACATATTTTTTATTAGACCAAAAAATTTAAAATGTATATGTCATTAATTAAATTTTAAAATAAATAATTTATAAAGTTGAAACTAAAGTTGATAAAACACTTACATTTTTATAATATTGACCATTCTAAATAATAGTATCGTTTGTCTCATCATTTTGGATACGGATAAGTTATTTGAATATATAACCCAAACACCTACACTGTATTTTTATACGGTTTTAATATTTTTAATATTAATTCTTCTCTTCTATTTTTATATAAAAGCAAAAGTTTAAACATATTTTAATATATCATATACAGTGTCTAGGGTTGTTTTTAGACTAGGTTATCTGAGATCTACTCGAGAATCGGATCAATGGACCGACCAAAATGCTACTTAGTTCGAGAATGGTTAATTTTTTTATCCGATACCTAAAACAAGAATCGGACCATGTATCCAATAAGTACCCAACCGTGCTTAGTATATATATTGTTTTTTTTTAATCTCTTTCATGGAAGGCCTTTTTCCAGGAGATCTATGCAAACACAACAATTCAATGGTGATTGTTTACCCTGGAAATTGGTAAACAACGCCAGTCTCTTGTTAAAGGTTGCTTTGCGAGATCGACTAGTGAACCTCAGGACTACGCTTCAAAATTTAAAGTTTTTTTAAAAATAAGACGTAGCGAGTGATCTGGGTACAAGTGATTCCAGCACGGTGTGAAACCTACTTGTTTTATAAGATGATGAAGAAGTTGGTACAAAACTGACAAGCTTGAAAAGATAAAGTAAATCTACAAGACTTAAATGAAGTTGAAAGTAAATTTGCTTAACATGAAAATAGAAGGAAATTGGTGATTCAAACATACATTGCTCTTGCTTGACTCATTTCGCTCGTCATTTGGATACTCTGAGTGTTTGCATAAGATTTGAGTAAGTTTAAATTCCCTTAAAACTATTTACAAAGCCTTATTTATAGCACAAAAAGTAACTGCTTCTTTGGCGGGCTTATCTTCTCTAAGAGCCACATGTCTGTCAGTTCCTCAATTTTATTTACATGTTCTCATGCCTTCCAACCCACTAGCGGACATCCCTTTCCTACGCCTGTCTTTCATAACTACCTATCGTGAACAGGGTCCTCGTGTCGCCACCGTGTTTTACATCGACTTAACCTTCTTCTGTCTTAGACAATTATTCTAAGTTACGCTTCTCCTGTCGCCTTCGACCATGTCGTTCCCTTTAGCTGGATTTGGTCTTTGTCAAAATCATGGCTAACAAATTGCCCCCCAAAATGCCTCTTTCGACTAGTAATGAGAGATGGGCATTTTCGCCTTCTCCTGTTTGGAATCATGGGATGACGTCATTGTCATCATGAAATTTCTCTCAAAGGTTATGTCCGTAATTATGTAGCTGATATCATACTGTAGCTCCAACTTCCTAGGACAAAACGTGGCCCACAATCAACAACTTCTTATGCCTTAAGGGTATAAATCTTTCAGAAACTTCATTTCCATTTCTTTCTTTACACTTACTCTCTTGAACCAAGCCTTAACTCTCATTCTTTCCATTCCACTTAGTTTAAAAACTCTTCATCTTCCACCACTGGCTTCTTCCACTCATCCTCTGGACCAAACACCAAACACAGATTTCGTGCCTATGGTTACGAAGCTAGACCAATCTCTTGTCATTAACAAGCAACAATATGTCTTGGAACCACCATTGATGGAAGAAAAACTGCGGATTTTTTGTTCTCGTGTAATTCTTTACTTTCTGGTCGCTGAGGTTTCGCATGCCCTTTTAGGACCAATCCTAGATTATTCTAGAGACATTCAACAAATAGCAGAGTTTTTTCCTGCTTATAACTACACCAAACCCAAAATTATCTTGGATCTCCTTCTCGACTTCAGCCATCTCTACCGATCGCCTAAGGTTTTTCGTTCCTCCCCCACTGTCAAATCTGACTATATCTCTTGGTTAGACAAAGTTGAAAAGGTAAAAGGTTGTTGTACCCCAAAATTTTCCCTCTCATTTTATCAAGATTTCCCCTCACAAGACTCTTTGGACTCCAGACAGGATTAAGGTTTGCTCTGCTCAAGACATCTCCTTGCACTATTGACCTGAAATTAGGGTTTGAGTTTGCACAAGGATTTTTGGACTTTCAATGTTCAATGTGACTTTCATACTTCATGTTGGACCCCTAAGATTTCTCATACCAAGTTTCAAGCCTTGAATCAAATTTTTGCCCAGTCAATTGGACAGTTGACCTAAAAATCAGCTGTATTGGAGAAAAAGTCAACAGTGTCCAATTTACAGTCAAACCTCATAATTTTTGATCCACATCAACATTATAGACTCATATGAACCATTGTATCAAGTTTGGACCATAACTCCTCAAGAAATTTGATCAGATCATCAAAAGGGCAAAATGGTCATTTTAGGGTTTTGACTGCAGAGGGGTAATTTCTGATTTTTAACCTAGCTAATGGAAAATTGGGTTCAAGCATGGATTCAAGGACTCAATCTCACCATCTTGACCTA
Source organism: Vicia faba (assembly GCA_948472305.1). Lineage (NCBI taxonomy): Eukaryota > Viridiplantae > Streptophyta > Magnoliopsida > Fabales > Fabaceae > Vicia > Vicia faba. The sequence goes on from OX451739.1 coordinate 199,482,300, forward strand.
ATCACAAGGTTCAAAAGATCTCAATTTCATTAGATTGACAAATGAATTTTCCAGTCAACTGATCAAAAATCAACTGTACACTGAAAAGTTGAACTTTGACTTTTTGGTCAAAATCAAGTGCCAAGGGTCATTTTTCATCAAGATGTGTCAAAACATGAAACTTGTTCACCAAGAAACCTAATTTTGAAAATTAGGGTTTAAAATGGAAAATTTTCATAACTTAGAAATTTTCTAAGTTATGAAAATTTCTAATTTTTTCCCAAATTTTCCAAACTTTTTCACCATGATGCAATTGGATTCAAACAAAACTTCCAACGTGAAAGTTGTAGTCCTCCACAAAATATACAAATTTGATACACAAAGTTTTCCCAAAAAATGCTTGGATCTCAAGTTATGATTTTGTGAATAAGGGTCCATGAAACTTTTAACTTAGTGAAATTTTGCCCTAGTTTAGGCAGGATTTTGACCTATCTTCATGGCAACTTTTCACCTAGTTCCAAGTGGAATCTTAAAATTAATTTCAAATATGGATTGTAGAGCATGTTACAAGCTTTCCAAAATATCCAGGAACTCTCCATGATTATTTATAGTTAGGGAGAATCGAAGGAATGAAAATGACCATTTCTCACTTTTGACCAAGGCATTTTGCACATTGCTACAACTTGCAATTCTGTCCAAAGCATGATTGTACTTGTTTTACAGGTTCTAATCCTTTCTAAACTCATAAATTAAATGCAAACACATTGGATTAAGGCTTTGTTCTGAGCTTTAGAACATTACACATTGAATTAATCCATTTTTGGCAAAAAGATAACAATGCCATTTTGATAAAGGTCACTTTTAGCTACTTTGTTTATCTTGAGCCAAGGACTCAATCTTTTGCAGCAAACAAAGTCCACAAACTTGGGGCAAAGTACACCAACTATGTGCAGGCTTTGAGCTAGCCTGTACAGGCCTTAGCATTATCAATTCCAACTTTTCTTCAAAACCAAGCAAGTGTGCAAAAACTCCACAACTCTTCCATCTGATAAGAGCAAGCTTTGTTATCATTTCAAACAAGTTTTACACATTGTCTAAGGCCAGAAACAGGAGCTAACAAGTTCTAAAACCCTCAAAAATACCAAAACACCAACTTCTGTCCAAAATAGGGCAAGTTCTGCAGATTCGCTTCCAAAACAAATTTGCCTCGTCCATTTTGTCCCAAACCACTTCCAACACACTCCATACAACATACCTAAGCTGTCCAGACCATTCTCAAGCAATTGTAACCTGGTTTTCACACTTCACCATTTTTACTTTGAAGCTTTGCAGATTGAGTTCTACAAGCATATTCAGGCAAGTTCAAAGCAAGCCAAGCATTGGGGAAGGTTAAGGGAACATCAAGCAAGCTCAAAAGTCCTTCAGGCCTCACCAAAAGTTGCTACATTGCCATACTCGAGTTTGACTGAAACAAGTATTTTCCAACTTTCTATCTCCTTATTTAGGCATCATTAAGCTTAGGTTTATGAAGCAAAAATGTAGTCCTCATTGTTCTTGAGCTATACATATGCTTAGAATTCATTTATGTTAACTGAGCTAGGAGAATTTGGATGTTGAAGTTTCTAAAAAAACTAGGTCATAAATTAGGGGCACTGAAATTCTCTCTGGTCTTTGAGAGTTAGATCAAGTTTTTTATATGGTTAGAATCGTGTGATGATGAGCTATAACTTTCATTTTGTAAGTTTTTGTTTTTAAGCACGTATGCAGGAGTTACAAGTTTGAACACAGGGCGCGCGTTTTTTGTTTCTGGAGGACAGGGATGAAGTGGAAATGGGCTGGGCCTGGCTTTATCCTGCTTTTTGCACCCCCTGCTTGCTTTTTGCACTCCCTTGGCCCATTTCTTTTATTTTTTGTATTTTTTCATTTCTTTCCATATTTTCTGACTTTTATTATTTTTTCTAAATATTAAAAATCACCAAAAATATTTTCTTAAATTTTCACATTTTATTTTATTATTTTTATTATTTTTTGGCATAAGAATAGTTTATTAAATAATATATACTTTTATTTTCTATAATAAACTTGTAAATATTATAAAAATATTATATATTTTTATTTTTATTATTTATACACTTAAATAATATTTTCTCACACATTTTAATTTTTTAACACTTTTGTATATATTTTTATTTATTTTCTTGTACATAAATAAATAATATAGAATATATATTTTTCTTAAAACAAAAACTAGGGTTTCCACCCTTTCAAAAATAATCATTTATTTTCTTATTTTTTTTTTAGACAAAAATAATTTATTTTACACACATAAAATAAAAATACAAAAAAACATCCTTTGCATATTTATATTTATTTGCATATTTAAATATTTGTCCATTTATTTATTTGTGCAATATTTCAATTTGGTTGTAATAATAGTTTTAGGGTTTATTTTTGAGCAATATCCCCTTATTCAAACTTGTACCCATCTTCCCATAATCATGTTGTAATAGTCCTAGATTTACTTTTACGCATTTTATCGCTTTCAAATACCATGATAGTAAATTAGGGTTTGTATGCAAAGAACAAAAATCAAAACAAATAGCATGACTAAACACAAGAAAAAAATGCATGAAAAATGACAACACAATGCACACAAGCACCCTTAGGGTTTCATCCACTTGTTGCCTAAAAAATGGCCATGGTATGCATGCTAGGTATCTTGGCAAAATAAAACAAAAACAAAATATCATAGTCCCTCAATGACACTATCTTGGTTGCCTATACAAAAATGATCTAGTCCATCAAAAACTTGCTAAGATACTTGGCAACATTGTTATCATGGTGTTGGCTGAAGATTTTGATGATATTATTAGAAGCGAAGCAAATTGGACGTTTCGATTGGAATAAAGCAACATGTCATGTTTCGAAATGGTAAAAGCAGTGCTTCGAATGGGCATATCAAAGCTTGGAGCTTCGAGTGACAGTTATGAAAATATATTCAAAGAAGTCTCAAAATGTTAGCAAGGCTGTGTCCAAGAAATGCGTTCGGAGCGAAGAAGTGCCAAAACATTTGAAATTCAAATGCAAGCGGGATGTTCGAAATTTGAAATATATGCGCTGGAGCATTCGAAGACACGTGGAAACTAGAAAGAGGCATTGCTCTGCATGTTCTGAACGTGGCAGAATCTTATAGCAAGACCGTTATGGTCGAAGTAGTATAAATAGAAGTCTTAGCATTAGGATTTCGTGTGTTATATCTATTGTACAAAAAACTCAGTAAACATTCAAAATACCACATGGCTAGGGAAACGAATGCACGAGCAATGTACGTATGATAACACCAAGTATTTATGATTTAATGAAAACTGTTTATCATTTCCAGTATTTTCCTTTATCTTCATGTCAATACCATTCAAAAGCTTTTGCATTTAAAATGTTTTCATTCGAAGTCTTTTTACTGATGCTTTACATTTAAATGATTTCTTTCCATTTCAAATACTTTACATTTCAGAAACTGTTATACATTTCATGCCTTTATCTTCAAGCTTTTATCATTCGAACACCTTTTTCACTTAAAGTCATTTTACTGTTTTCTTGCATTTAAACGCTTTCTTCATATTTCGAATCTTTTACATTCCAGAGAATCTTTTACATTATATGTTTTTATGCTTCGAAGTCGTTTACTTGTCTTTTATGCAGTTTTTACATGTCTTTACAATTTAACTTTATTCATGCAATTTAGTTTCGCGCACATTTACTTGATCACGCCTTTAGATCTTTGATAGAGTAATCGAAGTAAGTTAAACACCTACACATCATTCTAAAATCCCAACCATGAATACCAGTTCTACCATGAGAGTTACCCTAATGACCAACACATCCTAGGATCAATCTAGTCGATCCTGCGAGTTACAAGAGAAATTGAATAACAGTCAGTAAGATTATTCGATAGTTTGGAGGACTAGCGGTTGTTTACCAGAAATCACTGTAAACAAATTGGCACACCCGGTGGGACCAGTCGTTGGCCATTACGGAATTTAGAACAAAATAAAAATTGTTGAGACGTAACCATTGTAAAAATATTGAGTGATAATTTTGTTGTTTTATGAACCTTAGAAGTGGTAGAATAACCAATAGCAACCAACCCTTACCCAGAAGAAAACGTTTGAACAAGATGTCTAATTCTGACAATCAACAAGGGGAACGAAATGCCCCACATACAACAGGCACTAATATGTCCGCTTCAATGGGAACATCTAATGTGATCCCTTCGAATGCACAGTCTGTTGCATCCTCTACCAGTAATATAGCCACTAATGGAATAAGTGGCATATCAACTAATAGTTCGATCCTAGGAAATACTGGAACCATTGGTTATCCTGGGGGATTCGTCCCACCATCAGGGACACAAACCCATTTCGCCACCCCACTAACTAGACCACCCGGTTTTGATGGTAATAGAACCAGAAATTCCTCTTATGGAATGCCAACATCTTTCATGGCAGGCTTACACAATTCCACATCGAACTCATCACCACAATTAGGGTCTGGGTCTGGGGCAAATCAGTTTATGACAAATAACCAAGGGTCAGTGGGTTATAGTGCAATGCCTATTTTAACCACAGAAAACCAGTTGGCTTTTAGGCAATTAATGGATGACAGTAACCATAATATGATAGGGGTATTAGCACAAACTATGCAGGAAATATTTGCCCCAATAGTACAAAATGTGACTGTGACAAACAGAGAAAACACAGATAATATGAGTCGAATAGCGGATTTTTTCGCTCCCCCAGAGAGGCGTAGGCAGAATCAGGCGGGAGTTCGAGCGAACGTACCTATTATAGAACAAGTTGCTAACGGCCCAACCTATAGACCAGCCAGAGAGGAAGTTAATTTGGGGGCAAGGGCACAAAGGCTAGAAGCCCCAATGATCCAAGGCCCACAAAGGGAAATTATGGAACCAGGGGAAAGGGTCGAAAGGCTGGAAGTCCCAGAGTTTCGAGAAGAACAACCTAGAGGGGTTGTCATGGTGGGTCGAAATCAAGATGCTGATGCAGTCGTTCATAGAATTCGAAACGATAACCTCTTGGCAGAAAATAATTTAACCACCATGATAGAGAGAATCATGGCCCAGAATGGCCTCAACACAGGAATTAGAAGGCCAAATTATGCCTCCCCTATATTAGATTACATAATACACACTGATTTACCAATGGGATATAAAGTCCCTAAGTTTACAAAGTTTGCTGGGGATACCAATGAGTCAACAGTCGAACATATAGCCAGGTATCTAACCGAAGCGGGAGATATAGCCAATAATGAAGACCTCAGGATCAAATATTTCCCAAGTTCCCTGACTAAGAACGCTTTCACATGGTTCACCACTTTGCCTCCTGGGTCCATTGATACTTGGGCTCTTTTGGAGAGATTATTCCATGAACAGTTCTACATGGGACAATCAAAAATAAGTCTAAAGGAACTTGCCAGTGTCAAGAGAAAGTTCACTGAACCCATAGATGATTGTTGTACCCCAAAATTTGCCCTCCCATTTTCTCAATTTTTTCTCATCACAAGGCCCTTGGAGCTCAAGATCCAGTTAGGGTTTCCTCTGCTCAAGACTTCTCCTAGCACTGTTGAGCCAAATTAGGGTTTGTGTTTGCACAAAGATGTTTTGACCTAAAATGCCTAAGATGACTTTCATGCTTCATGTTGGACTCCCAAGTCTATCCATACCAAGTTTCAAGTCTTGATTCCAAACTTTGCCCAGTCAATTGGACAGTTGACCTAGAAATCAGCTGTGTTGGGGAAAAAGTCAACTGTGGCCAAATGACAGTCAAACCTCATGAGAATTGACCCACATCAACATTATGAACTCATATGAACCATTTGATCAAGTTTGGATCACAATTCCACAAGAAATTTGATCAGATCACCAAAAGGGCAAAATGGTCATTTTTAGGGTTTTGACTGCACAAAGGCAATTTTTGACTGTTTAACCTAACCAATGGCAAACCAAGCTCACATATGGACTCAAGGACCCAATGGAATTGTCTTGAAATGCTCAAAAAGTTCAAAAGATCCCAAATGCACAAGATTGACAGTTGAATTTTCCAGTCAATTGATCAATTTTTGACTGTATACTGAAAAGTCAAACTTTGACTTTTTGGTCAAAATCAAGTGTCAAGATTCATTTTTCATCAAAACATGACAAATCAAGAAACTTGTTCATCAAGAAATCAAGAATCACAAATTAGGGTTTGAAATGAAGATTTTTCATAACTTAGAATTTTTCTAAGTTATGAAAAACCCTAATTTTTTCCTAACTTTGTCCCACTTTCTCACCAAGATTCATTTGGATTCAAGCAAAAGTCAAAACATGAAAGTTGTAGTCCATTGCAAAATCTACAACTTTGATTCACAAAGTTTCCTCAAAAGAAGCTTGTAGCTCAAGTTACAATTTTTAGAACAAGGGTACCAAACCATTCTTAACTTAGAGAAATTTTGACCTATTTTAGGCAGGATTTTTGCCTAACTTCAAGACCACTTTTCACATACTTACACTTGGAATTTCAATTTGCATTACAAATATGTATTGCAGTACACATTCCAAGCTTTCCAAAATGTCCAAGAACTCATCAAACAACCTCATGGTTAGGGAGAATCGAATTTGGCAAGTTGGGAAAAAGTCACTTTGATTCATGGCCATGTACATGTTCATAACTTGTGCAATTTTTCAAATCAGCTTGCACAACTTGATTACAGGTTCTATATCCCATTTTCACTCATGAATTAAATGCAAACCCTTTGTGTTCAAGCCTTGCATTATGTGTTTAAGCATTACATGAGGGTTTAGTCCTAAAATAGAAAAAGCATTATGTCCATTTTTGAAAAAGTAGAACTTTATGTCAATTTGCAAATCAAAAGGTACACAGCAAATCTCCTTGGCACAAGTTATTGAGCTAATCCCACTAATCAAGGGTAAGCTTAGCAGCACATTAGAGGGGCCTCTATCAGTCTAAAACAGAACTTGGCATTTTGTTGCTTAAGTAAGAAGAAAACTTGCAAACTGAACAACAACTCTCATCTCAGCCAACACAACCTTAAGCAAAGTGATTGTACTCATTCTAAACACTAAACCTAAGCTGAAACACAAGCCAACCAAGTTCAAAATATCCTCAAACTCAGAATCACCATAAAACTGCAAAAATAGGTCATAAGCTGCAGTTGGACTTCCATAGCTCATTTCCCTCGTGCACCTTGACCAAAAACACTTCAAACACATCCCACACCATCCCTTGAAACTGTTCCAAGACCTAAACACGACCTGTAACACCCCTAGCTAACATCACAATTTTCATATTTTCTGTTTTGTAGTTGAAGTGCCATAACACGATTCACTTGGTTTTGAAGCAAACTAAAGGTTGGAATAACATCCTGGGACATCAAGGAAGCTATACAAATCATTACCTTGCCTTGTAAGCATCTCCATTGTTGCACACGTTTCCAACTGAACAGGTAAGTTCATGAACTCTTATCTCTCTATCCAGGCATGGTTATGTTTAGATTTGTGAAGAAATTATGTCACATTCATAGCCCTGAACATGCCCATATCATTAGTTTTCATTTATGTTATGTGTGTTTAGAGAATTTTAAGTCTAAACATTGAATAAAAGTTAGGTTAAGAATTAGGAATGGAGAAATTCTCTCTCATTTCTGAGAGTTAGGATGAGTTCTTTATATGTCCAGAATCGTGGCTTGATGCTTAACACTTTTCATGTTGTGAGTTTGTGCTAAAAATCAGGGAATATGGAGATAGGAAAACGCGCGCTTTGTTGATTCAAACAGGTTCTGAGGTTGAAGACAAAGTGTTCTTGGGCTGGGCCTGAGTTTGACTTCCTATTTGCACCTTGTTTTTACTTTTGAACCCCCTTGGCCCATTGTGCTTATTTTGATCATTTTTTGACTTTTTCTTGTTATTTCTGACTTATTTATTTTTTCTCATAATATTAAAAATATAAAAAATATTTTTCAAACCATTTTGGTATTTATTAGGCATTTATTGGTTTAAGTTAATGTTTGTACATATAAATAATATAAATACTCATTTATCTTAAAAATACAAAAATAATACAAACATATTTTATTTCTAATTTTTTATTTTTATGTTATCTCTTGAAAACTTTGTATAAAAAATATATACATTTTTTTAATATTAAATATTTTTATGTTTGTACATACAATAAATATTCAATAAATAATGTAAATGTATATATGTTTATTAATATATTTAGAAAAATACAAAGAATCAATACATTTTGTTTTTATTAATATTTTGACCTCAAAAATACTTTTTATATAAAATACCTTCTTTTATTTATTTTTTGTAAATAATTAATAAATATTGCATATAACATACAATAAATACTTTTATTTGTAAAAATTAGGGTTTTTGCCCTAAATGCATAAAAATACCAAAAATTAATTGATTTTATTTTTGCTTATTTGATACATGATAAATACTTTTTACATACATATGAAAAACCTTTTTTTGCATTTTTTGCATATTTATCTTATTTTTATTTGAATATTGTGTAAATAAATACCTTGCAAAATTCCCAGTTTGATGTAATAGTCTAGGGTTTTAATTCTTGTCAAAATACCCCCATTTGAACATTTGTACCCCCCTTCCCATATATTGTGTTGTAATAACTTAGGAACTTTATTTTTCGCACTTTAAAGCTTTCTAATTATGCCATGTTAGAATTAGGGTTTGTATGCAAATCAATTAACCAAAAATAGTTGGACCTAAATTCAAGATAAACAAGCATGAAAATGGACGACACCAATCACACTTGCACCCCTAGGGTATTCCACTTGTTGCCTTCAATAATGGGCCATATTGCATGTTAGGTATCATTGGGCTAAAACAAAACAATCAAATGATCATAGTCCCTCGATGACGCTTTCGAAAGTTGCCTAAAAATGATCAAGTCCCTTAAAGGAAAAAATTGCCCAAAGATACTTGGCACCATTGCAATTATGGTCTAAACGATGACCCGCGCCCGTCCCTTTCACATCCTAACACAAGATTGTCCACCAAATGCAATGGAGGAACAAAATTGTTAAAAGGGTTAAAACATAGCAAAAATCTTTGAGAACTTTAGGGTAGATAGCTCTTGAGTACTTGTCAACTTGCAAAACAGAAAACACTTGCCTATCTTTTAAACTACACATCACTACACTTTCAAAACAACTTTCAAAAACCTTGAAACATCTTTTCAAAAAGACAAACACCTTTTGTAAAACATTCGAGTAAAGAATTGTTACAAGGGTTGCCTAGACAAGGCATCTTTTTCAAAACATTTTCAAAAAAACCATGCACAAAGCACCATTTCAAACAATTGAAAATCAAGGCAAGTTGATCTAAGCAAGTAACTAAGAGCCCATGGATAACCATGGATAGAAAGGGTGCTAATACCTTCCCTTTCTATAATCTACTCCCCGAACCCAAGAAAACATCTCAAAGGTTTTTTTCTGTGCTTTTTAACCTTTCCTTAGGATAAAATAAAAAGTCGGTGGCGACTCTTGATCAACCGAAACATTTGCAAAAACAAACGCAAAACCTCAAGTCAGTTCTCCCACCGTATCACAATGATTATCTGAATAGATTCAGGCTTTTGAAATCCAGATGTTTCACAGTAGTGCCTGAACATGAGTTAGTCGAAATGGCCGCTGGCGGCTTGGATTACTCTATTCGAAAGAAACTAGACACTCAATATTTGAGGGATATGGCTCAATTAGCCGATAGGGTTCGACAGGTCGAAAGGCTAAAGGCCGAAAAGGCCAGAGTCTTTAAAAATAACAAGAAGGAAAGGATCTCCTATGTTGGAACTGAGGAAGCAGAAGATTACCCTGAATTCGAATTCGAAGAGGTCGAAATCGACCTCTCTGAATTAAAACAGGCACCACCTTACTCCTGCAAATTATTAGTTCCCACAAAAGGGAAAGAAATTGTTGAAAATGAGAAAAGTGACAAATTCCCAAAGAAGGTTTACACCTTCGATGTCACTAAATGTGACGAGATTTTTGATTTACTTGTCAAAGATGGCCAACTCATTATGCCATCAAATGTCAAAATACCTCCTTTAGATCAAAGAAAGAAAAGAGGATTTTGCAAATATCATAGTTTCCTAGGCCACAAAACCTCACAGTGTTTTCTTTTCAGGGACCTAATTCAGAATGCAATTAAAGATGGCAGATTGAAGTTTGCTGATAAAGCAAAAATGAAAGTAGACGAAGATCCTTTGGACGTCGCAGACACCAACTACTCCGAGCCTGCATGCATTGGAGAAATTAACATGGTGGAAGCTGACCAGAGTGATACCCAAATAGGAGAGAAAGGTACTGAAAACGAAAGCTGGGTGATAGTCGAAGTCAATAAGGAGGTCACTGAAGACGTCCACAAGCAACCAGAGACTTCGATTAAAGCAGCACCTTTAGCTGTTGCAGAAAAAATCCAGGCTACTGAAGGCCAGGAAAATCAAAACCAAGAATTGACACAGGTTACTGAAGGCCTGAGGCTAGAATTGGAGAAAGTCCAAATCACGAAGCCAACATTCCCTCAGAAAGAAATATGGGATACTCTAGGGGAACCCAGTGGAAAGTTTGACTACTTGGTCAAATATTCTGCCCCAGAGAGTTCAAAGGTCAACATTGAAGATATAAAACCCACAGGATGGGGAGATGATGAAGCTAAGGGGGAGGATGTTGAGGTAAACATGGTGGATATGGAGGGACCTCACTCTGAGATGGAGGAGGTAGAGAGATACTTAGAAAAAGAGAAGTATAAAATGGAGGATAATCATGCTGGAGATGCTAGTCTCAAGGATTACCTCATGATGTGCCATAAGGGAGATACGGGAATGATACTATGCCCTAGGTGCAGCATCCTCTGCAATCAGAGAATCGCTGCGAACTTCGAGAGGGTACAGAGGGCGCGAACTGGCAATAACTGGTGCCAGGATAACCAGCTATTCAGGTGTTATCCTAAGGCTGGAGAAAGTTTGCTGGAATTTGTGTTTCGCTGCTACAAAGGGGCAACCAAATGCTTGATATGCCCAAGGTGTTCTGCTGTGTATGATCAGAGCATGGCCAGAGCCTTCGAAACAGTCCCCTTTGCCCCTTGTTGGAACCATCAAGAAACTGTTCAGATGGGCCCACGTTTAGATAGCAAATACAAACAACGAAGGCCTGATAGTCCTCATCCCAAGGGTGCTCGAAGAGTAACATTCAAACTCCCTGCTGAAGTGCCAACGGACAGATGGTTGCAAGTCAGGAATGACAAAGGCAAAGACAAATGGAGAAACACCGAACGAAACGCACGCCATGCTATGACATACAGAAGGCAATTCAACATAGCAAAGAGGGAATAGGTGAGACTAGAGAACTACAAAGGAAGAAACCCCATGTCAAGATCCCAGTGGCGAAGGCAACAGAGGATTCGAAAGGCTGAGAGAGAAGCTGTGGCAAATAAAGGGGCAACTTCAACAAAGAACCAAGGTGAATCTAGCACCAACAAACCCACACCAAAAAATAAAACTGAAGACAAACCCCCAGTTAATAGGAGGCTCTTTTCTGAAGTACAACTAGATGAACCAAAGGAATACACTCCAGGTCCAAAAGAAGACGAAGATATGATAACTGACAACTTCGAATTAGAGGGGGAGTCTTCGCTCAATCTCAACTGCAACGTGGTATCTGTGCTTCCCTGTGAGTTTGGACAGGAAACCGAAATTGATGAATACGAGGAAGAAGATACCATAGACCTGATGAAGCATAGGCCTGTGTGCTACTATGTGATGGACAATGGGGATGTCGAGGAGCAGAATGCGTTCTTCGAACATCCAGTACCAGCTATGAAGAACCATCTTAAGCCACTATTTATTTGGGCAAAGGTTGGTGCCCATGGCGTGAATAAGGTTCTAGTGGATGGGGGTGCTGCAGTCAACTTGATACCCCACTTCATGCTGAAAAGGTTAGAAATACGCGAAGGAGACATCAAACCCCACAATATGGTTCTATCCAATTATGAAGGGAAAGTGGGAAAAACACTGGGGGTGGTTCAATTGGACTTGACAATAGGCTCAAGCTGTAGGCCCACCATGTTCACGGTGATCGAAGCCAAGGCCAACTACAACTTGTTGCTGGGAAGGGAGTGGATCCATGGCGTAGGGGCAGTTCCTTCGTCAATGCACCAGCGATTAGTTCTATGGAGAGAATATGGGATCATGAAAATAATTAAAGCAGACCAGAGTTACTTCATGTCAACAGTCAATTTAGTTGACAAGAGGAATTATGACAAACATCTGGCAAAGATTGCTCCTTGTGTCCCAAATGATGAAATCAACGAAACCAGAAACGCCCACTACTATATGACCCTTCGCCATGATGGCCTATACTGGGATAGAAGAATAATCAGTGAAGACGATGGAGTCGAAAGTACTATACAAAGACGACCAGCAGGCTGGGAATTCGACAGCCTTACTCATGACTGAGTCCTCCTTTTTCGAAAGGATTTCGGCCTATATGGCTGAGAACGAATCAAAGGCGGCCTTAGAGGCTGAAATAAATAAACTGGTTGTGAAGATGAACGAAATAAGTGGGGATGGCTCGAAAGGCTCACCCTTTAAAGAACTTGATATAGATCAAAGGCTGGACGCCATCTATGATAAAGAACCCTTAGGCTTCGAAAGGGACCCCATAGACTCAGGTGCCAAAATGTTGGCGCAGGATCCACTCGAAAAAGTGAACTTAGGGGATGAAAACATGAAAAGAATAACCTACATAAGTGCAAAACTTATCCTAGGCCTCAAGCAGGAAGTGATCGAAGTCCTCAAGAAAAACAAAGATTGCTTCGCATGGGATTATGACGAAATGCCTGGTTTAAAGAGGGAGTTAGTCAAACACAGACTTCCAATCAAAGATGGCAAGAAGCCCATCAAGCAAACTCCTAGAAGATTCGCACCAGCGGTTCTCACAAAGATTAAAGCTGAGATCGAAAGGTTGCTGCGTTGCAGATTCATCAGAACCACAAGGTATGTCGAATGGTTAGCAAATATAGTACCTGTTATTAAGAAAAATGGTTCTTTGAGAATCTGCATAGATTTTAGGGATTTAAACACTGCAACCCCTAAGGATGAGTACTCCATGCCTGTGGTAGAAATGCTAGTAGACTCTGCTGCAGGATTCGAATACTTGAGTATGTTAGATGAATACTCTGGGTATAATCAGATTTTTATTGCTGAAGAAGATGTTGCCAAGACAACATTTCGTTGCCCAGGAGCCTTAGGCACCTACGAATGGGTGGTGATGCCTTTTGGTTTAAAAAACGCTGGGGAAACTTATCAAAGGGCAATGAATTCGATTTTCCATGATTTCATTGAAACCTTTATGCAGGTGTATATTGATGATATAGTCATCAAATCTATATCTGCAGAAACCCATTTGCATCATTTGAGCTAATCATTCGAACGAATGAGAAAACATGGCTTAAAGATGAATCCCCTTAAATGTGCATTTTTTGTGCAGGCTGGAGATTTCCTTGGTTTTGTGGTTCACAAGAAAGGAATTGAGATCAACCAAAACAAAACCAAAGCCATAATGGAGACGAAAGCACCTACGTCAAAAAGGGAGCTGCAATCTTTGCTAGGGAAGATTAACTTTCTCAGAAGGTTCATTTCGAATCTGAGTGGAAGAACCCAAGCTTTCTCTCCGTTGCTTCGTTTAAAGCAAGGCCAAGCCTTCGAATGGAACGAAGCTCACCAGGAGGCATTTGACAAGATAAAAAGATACCTCTCTCAGCCTCCCATCTTGTCTCCACCTTCATGGGGAAAGCCCATGAGATTGTACATATCTGCCTCTGAAGTTAGTATAGGTAGTATGTTAGCACAAGAAGATAGCAATGGCATCGAAAGAGCCATATACTATTTAAGTAGAGTATTGAATGATGCAGAGACCAGATATAGAAATTTAGAAAAGCTATGTCTCTGTTTGTACTTCTCTTGTATGAAACTCAAGTATTATATAAAGCCTGTTGATGTTTATGTTTCATCTCATTTCGATGTCATTAAACACATGCTTTCGAAACCAATAATGCATAGCAGAGTTAGTAAATGGGCTTTAGCCTTAACAGAATATTCTTTGACCTTCATGCCTTTAAAAGCTGTGTAAGGCCAAGTGATTTCTGATTTCATTGTGGACCATTCATTGGTTGAGCAGACTGTCATGAGTTACGTCGAAATGCAACCATGGAAATTATACTTTGATGGTTCGACCCACAGGAATGGAAGTGGTGTTGGAGTCCTTCTAATTTCTCCTGAAGGAATTCCAACAAAATTCAAGTATAAATTAGATGGTCCTTGTTGTCGAACAACGAAGCTGAGTATGAAGCGCTCATTGTTGGACTTGAAGCTTTGTTGGAATTGGGGGCAACTAGAGTCGAAATTAAAGGAGACTCAGAATTAGTGGTCAAGCAAATAACAAAGGAGTATAAATGCATAAAGGAAAACCTGATGATATACTTCGTCATAGTTAACAGGCTACTTAGGAAATTTGAATATATGGATATTCAACATATACCAAGAATAGAAAACCAAGAAGCAAATGACTTAGCACAGTTGGCTTCAGGTTATAAAGTTTCAGCCAGAAACTTTGAGGATTTAGTTGAATTAAGGGGTAGAGTTATGGCTACTAAATTCACACCATCAGATCTAGAGAGTATGAAATTGGGTTATGCTGAGAAACAGGGATTCGAAATATTAGCCATAAACACTTTATCAGATGCAGATTGGCGAAGTCCACTGGTGAGTTATTTAACAAACCCAACTCTGAATGTTGATAGGAAGGTAAAATATAGAGCATTGTCATATGTCCTCATGGGAAACGAATTGTTCAAAAAGACCCAAGAAGGCGTATTACTGAAGTGCCTAGGAGAAAGTGAGGCATACTTAGCATTGTCAGAAGTCCACAATGGGGCATGTGGGGCACATCAAGCAGGTCATAAAATGAAATGGCTGTTATTTCGATATGGCATGTATTGGCCCAGCATGCTCAAAGATTGTATAGACTTTGCTAAAGGTTGTGAAGAATGTCAGAAACATGCAGGGATTCAACATACCCCTGCAAGTGAGTTACATTCAATCATTAAACCATGGCCATTTAGAGGATGAGCATTGGATTTAATAGGAGAAATAAATCCTGCTTCGTCTAAAGGACAGAAATATATCTTGGTAGGAATAGATTATTTTACCAAGTGGATCGAAGCAATACCATTAATAGTTGCTGATCAAGAGGCGATTATTGAGTTTATACAGAAACAAATTATCTATAGGTTCGGATTGCCAGAGAGCATAACCACAGACCAAGGCTCTGTGTTTACTGGTAGAAAGATGCAAGAATTTGCTCAAGAAATGGGGTTTAGATTACTAACATCAACGCCATATTATGCTCAAGCAAATGGTCAGGTCGAAGCAGCTAATAAAGTGATAATAGGATTAATTAAGAAACATATTGGTAAAAAGCCAAGGAACTGGCACAAAACTTTGGACCAAATACTATGGGCCTGTAGAACGTCTCCTAAAGAAGCTACTAACACCACACCTTTCCAACTCACATTTGGTCATGATGCAGTTCTGCCAGTAGAAATTCATCTACAATCAGTCCGAATTCAAAGACAAAACGAAATCCCAACTGCATTATATTGGGAGATGATGATGAACGAGTTAGTTGAGTTGGACGAAGTTAGATTACATGCATTGGAAATCTTGATGAGACAAAAAGAAAGAGTGGCCAGGACATACAACAAAAGGGTGAAAAGAAAAGCATTCACTATTAATGACTTAGTCTGGAAAGTCATATTGCCCATGGACAAGAGAAATAAAACGTTAGGTAAATGGTCACCTCATTGGGAAGGGCCTTTTCGAATAATAAAGGTATTCTCAAACAATGCATAAGAAATCGAAGAGTTGATGGATGATAAACGTATCCTAAAGGTTAATGGGAAATATTTAAAGAAATATAAGCCACGCCTGCAGGAGATTCGAATAGTAACAACGTAATCAGAATATCATAAAAATGCCAAAATGGCATTATGAGGTTTCCAAAATGGCGTTGTTCAAATGTTACATACAAAAAGTGATATTTTAACCAAATTAACACTAAGATTTAGAAATAGGAATTATTCTTCAATCTGTTGAAGGTACTTCGAAAAGACTCAAGCCTTTGTTGAGCAAAACGTCTTGCTCCCTCTAAGGTAGCCACTTCTCCTTTGAGTTGTTATGCAGTTTCCATTTCTGCAAGCCCCTTGTTGAGGAGCTCTTCGAATTGGTTACCAGCAGTATTGGTTTCGTAGGCTAATTGTTGTTCTTGAGCCTCTTTAACCTTCTGTTGAAGTTCCTGAATTTGCCTTTCCCAGAGAAGGATGGACTCAGCTCGAGCCTCATAATCAGTTTTTGCTTGATTTAGATGCATGGCTTGATCCTCAGCTTCTTGAGAGAGTTTCGAAGCATGCTCATAAGCAACAACCATTGCAGTTCGTTTTTCTTGAACCTTTCTGGCAGCAAATTCATCTTGGAGAAGGTACCCAGTCACGTTGTCCAGCAAAGATTGAAGATCGAACAAGATAGTGCTAACTGGCAAGGAACAGGTAGCAAGGTTGACTTTTGTAAGCAACTCCTTCATAGTGTAACAAGCTGTGCTATCCTGTTTGAGCAAGTCGAACAAATCCACGTCAAGAATTGTCCTCCTGATCCTGTTAAGAAGTACAATTCTGTCATCTGTGGGCAACAGATGGTTAGTCGAACTTGTGCCAGCCCTAGCAGGTGGAATATCCCTTTGAGCCAGCTTCGCCTTCATGTACCCAATAGGGTCATTTCGTCTCAGGAGAGCAAGCTCCTCTTCAGTCATTCGGGACAAAGACGGTTGAGGGAGTTCCACGCGCAGAGGAGTCACATCCATTTCGACTTCCATGGGTTTAGTGGTCGCGTCACCGTCACTTTCATTCGTTTCATGCTCATTATTTTCTTCATCGTCATCCAAATCCACCACTTCGATATCTTCGTTCTCGCTGCTATTTGCATCTGACTCTGTCCCAGCAGTCGAACCATCGTTGGCATCTCCTTCCTCAGACCCTTCTTCTGCAGATTCTTCATTTCTTTGATCAGAATCAGCATTCTCTCCTTCAGCGTGAGTGTCCTTTGGATCCTCTCGAAGGGTTTCAAGAGGGGAATTTTGAAGAGAAGTTCTTTGTAAAGTTTCTGCAGATTCATGAAGCGTTGCTTCATTTGTTTCTTTTAGAGGAGGAGAAGTACTCTGATCATCTTGCTGCTCAGAAGCCCCAGCCAGAACCGCCATATTGGAGGAACCTTTTTTCTGTACAAGATTGCCGGAATCTCCTTGAGGAGAAGAGTTGATTGGAGCAACAGTTTTTGATGGTGAAGTCGAAGTGGTAAGAGCTGGATTCAAAATATCCTGCAAGAGGCAAAAGAATATTAAAAGCATGCACCAAGGTAATGAGAAATTATTTTGTCAAAGATTTAAAGTTCAATTTACCTGTGGACTCTCAGAAGAGAGGTTGCTAGCTATGCGTTCCAACATTACGTTGGAGGTCGAAGATGGAATTTTGGATTTAGGTGAGGGAGCAGTATCCCTGGAATCGAGTCCAGAGACACTAGTTGGTACAATACTTTTGGAAATTTCCTTCTTCTGCTTCTTCTTTGAAGCAGCTGGTAAATTCCCTCCAGCCTTGGGGTCTTCCCCAGTAGTGTTTGTTTTTCGCTTCTTTGGAGTAGTTGGCGGAAGTTTGTGAGTCTGAAAAGATTTAACAATAAATTAGATGAAAATCATGAAACATTAGTGTATTCGAAACATCAAGGATAAAGTGATTACCTGTGGAGTTGGAGCACTGGTTATTACTGGTTTAGTTGTTGTTATTGTTGTTGCAGCTATTGTTGTTGGTTCGGATAGAGTCACATTATCAATGGTTTCGATAGAGGCCTGAGAGGCGCTCCCTTCTTTTGACTTTGAAGCAGCAGCCTTTATCCTGATGGCTGAAAATCGAAACAATTAAGGCAAAAGTTAAAAATATAGAAAATGAGAAACGTTTGGGATTTTCCCAAGCATTCGCACATGTGCCTTGATCAGATTTAATCGACATGGCAGAGAGGTCATAGCGAAGTTTTCCTGGGAAATCGTGGAGCCAATGTCGAGCCCATGTCACAGTCTCAGATGGCTTTGGTTTATTTTGAAGATATGTGAACATTTCTTTGCAAGTGAACCACCAAGGGTATGGAGGAAACCAAGCCAGAGCCAGTTCTGAGGTAGGTAATCTAGGAAATTTAGGTGGATGCATTTCGAATGCCAACCTATACCTATCCTCAGGTGACAACCCTGAAGGAAGTTTTAACTTAGAAACTTTTTCTTTGAATTTTTCCTTCAAGGTCTTAGCCGCTTGATGCACAGTGGATTCCAAGTGTGTGGGATCATAAGTAGTTTCGAAATAATTTTGAAAAGCCTTAATCTCTTTGGCATGAGTGAACATACCTTTCTTGGATGGTACCTGCACATCGAATGCATCAGTTAGTTTCTGCTGAATAGTAAGAGTATAGAACATATAAGTCTGATAGAACTTTGTCCACCATTCCAGAAACCCCTTTGCTGTAAGGTGTGTAGGTTCAAAGGTTATTAATTCAAAGTGGGCGAAGCCTTGGTATTGTTCCTGCTGTAGTTTGGCTTCTCGTGCCTTGAAGGTTCGCCCAGAGGTGATGGCATTTTCCGTTTGGAATAGGGGTTCAGGAATTAGTTGGCACAAGCCAAATTGTCTCGAAACGAAGTTGGGTTGATAAGCAAAAAGGAAAATTTGATTCTTAGCAGGAGTAATTCTTGAAGAGATTAGTCTGGGTAGCAAAAAGGCTCTCCATACGTCTTGAATTTCTTTGCTTTTGACAGCTTCTGAAAGAGCCATGGTGAACCATGAGGGCCCATGAGCCCTTGAAGCAAAAGGCACCATGGTCTCTTCGAACTTATGCCTCTTGGAGAATATCATGATATATTTTGAGAATAGAACTTTGAAGTCATCCTTATCATCGTTTGGGGTTAGTCTTCGCAGCCTAGTGCCTTCGATGATTCTATTCGCTATTTCAGGGTCTTGTTCAACAATAGTATTGGCAGTTGATAGTGAAGGTTCGAACATGGCATTTAGCCATAACTGGAGTAACCAGAAAGGGCCAGCTAGCAGGATGTTCTTGGAGGTGTGAGATTTCAGACTCGAAACAGCTGACCTTAGACTTTCGTAAAGATCAACTAATAGCAGTTCACTTAAGCACACCCTCCGATTCTCATGCAAATCTCTAGCTAGAGGAATAAACCTACTGGCTACCTGTAGGGATCTGCTGCAAAAGACATACCTTGACAACCATAAAGTAAGGAAAGCAATGTGTTCCACATCCGACACACTGTCTCCTTCAGTATGATAGTGGCTGATAAACTTTGAAAAGCTATCTAGCTTGACTTCGAAGTTAATAATACTCGAATGCTCTTCATTGTCAGGAATATAGGTTTCTCCTATTGGTGATAACCCAGTAACGGCTGCTATGTCAAAAAAGGTAGGTGTAATCATTCCACCAGGGAGATGGAAAGTATTGTAAGTACTGTCCCAGAAATATAGGGACGCGAATAACAATGGGTGGCTATAAGTAAAACCTGGTTTCGATAGTTTGATCAAGTTGTAAATGCCTAACTCTTCCCATTGTTGGGATTTCTTAGCTTCTACCTTATTAAACCAGTTGTGATAAGCTGTGTCGGAGGTGGGGCAAGATCGAAATGGTTTGAAGTTACTCTTTACATAATCTAGTACAAAAGGGTCCTTAGGGGGAACGATTGGATTTTCCACGGTGGTTGAATCAGAAGACTCTATTGTCTTAGGGGCATCCATTTTATTAAACAGAGGTTTGAAATTGTAACAAACTGGGAAAATTTTTATGGTGTCTTTTAAAATTTCAAAAACTGTAAGAGGGCCCATTAAAGCTAACCTCTTGCCAGCGGCGTTAGTAGGAATTAGTACCTGGGATGCATAAAGCATTTCTTTCTCTTTTGAGATCATCCGGGGAACAAGAACAGATTGACCTTGGTAGGTGCCAACCTTGCTTTCCATTGTGGTTCCTGTGGTCTTTCCTTTCTTTTTGGAAGCCTTTTTTAGTTGAGATGAAGTTGAAGAAGACATTGTTGGGAGAATGTTAGAAGTTTAGGGTTTCGGTGAGAAAAGAGGAAGAAAAGATTCAGAATGTGGGAAGAAAAGAAAAGACTAAGTTGATGGGTTTTTATAATGTGGAAGTTTAAGCATCCACTGAGTAAAATTGTGATACGTGGTAGTCGTGGGTTGGTTTGATGAGGAGGTGGCGTAAAGTCAATATTGGTAATAGGCGTGATTAAAGATAATCATTGTTTTGTAACTGCACCATGCTGTGAAATGGTTCAAGGCGGTTAAGGAATCTGAAAAGCATTGTGATTGACGTGACTGGAGTCATATGCAATAAATGTTACGATGATTCGAAGGTCGCATCAAAATCTTGTGTATATGTTTAAAATAAGTATTTCTCAAAGGAATCGAAATACATATTTTAAAGGGGCATTTTGTTGGCTGAAGATTTTGATGATATTATTAGAAGCGAAGCAAATTGGACGTTTCGATTGGAATAAAGCAAGATGTCATGTTTCGAAATGGTAAAAGCAGTGCTTCGAATGGGCATATCAAAGCTTGGAGCTTCGAGTGACAGTTATGAGAATATATTCAAAGAAGTCTCGAAATGTTAGCAAGGCTGTGTCCAAGAAATGCGTTCGGAGCGAAGAAGTGCCAAAACATTTGAAATTCAAATGCAAGCGGGATGTTCGAAATTTGAAATATATGCGCTGGAGCATTCGAAGACACGTGGAAACTAGAAAGAGGCATTGCTCTGCATGTTCTGAACGTGGCAGAATCTTATAGCAAGACCGTTATGGTCGAAGTAGTATAAATAGAAGTCTTAGCATTAGGATTTCGTGTGTTATATCTATTGTACAAAAAACTCAGTAAACATTCAAAATACCACATGGCTAGGGAAACAAATGCACGAGCAATGTACGTATGATAACACCAAGTATTTATGATTTAATGAAAACTCTTTATCATTTCCAGTATTTTCCTTTATCTTCATGTCAATACCATTCAAAATCTTTTGCATTTAAAATGTTTTCATTCGAAGTCTTTTTACTGATGCTTTACATTTAAATGCTTTCTTTCCATTTCAAATACTTTACATTTCAGAAACTGTTATACATTTCATGCCTTTATCTTCAAGCTTTTATCATTCGAACACCTTTTTCACTTAAAGTCATTTTACTGTTTTCTTGCATTTAAACGCTTTCTTCATATTTCGAATCTTTTACATTCCAGAGAATCTTTTACATTATATGTTTTTATGCTTCGAAGTCGTTTACTTGTCTTTTATGCAGTTTTTACATGTCTTTACAATTTAACTTTATTCATGCAATTTAGTTTCGCGCATATTTACTTGATCACGCCTTTAGATCTTTGATAGAGTAATCGAAGTAAGTTAAACACCTACACAACATTCTAAAATACCAACCATGAATACCAGTTCTATCATGAGAGTTACCCTAATGACCAACATATCCTAGGATCAATCTAGTCGATCCTGCGAGTTACCAGAGAAATTGAATAACAGTCAGTAAGATTATTCGATAGTTTGGAGGACTAGCGGTTGTTTACCAGAAATCACTGTAAACACATGGTCATACGATGACCCACGTCCGTCCCGTTTAACATCCAAAGACAAGGTTGTTTACCAAATACAATGGTAAAACAACAATGTCAAAGGGTTAAAAATGTGTAAGAAAGATCTTTGAGTAGGGTAGACAACTCCTAGTTACTTGATCAAACTTGCAAACCATCCTTGTTATTTTCAAACTATCACACAATTTCAAAACATTTTCCCAACAAACTTTCAAACATTGAAACATTTTTCAAAAGACAAACACCTTTGTATACATTCAAACAAGAATCATTACAAAGGTTGCCTAAACAAATGCCTCTTTTCAAAATACTTTCAAAACCACACACAAAAGCACCATTTCAAACAATTGAAAAGCAAAAGCAAGTCATCTAAAACAAGTAACTAAGAGCCCATGGAAAACCATGGATGAAAAGGGTGCTAGCACCTTCCCTTTTCATAATCTACCCCCCGAACCCAAAAACAATCTCAAAGTCTTTCCTGTGCTTTTAAACCTTTCCTTTGGATAAAATAAAAAGTCGGTGGCGACTCTTGCTAAACTGAAACATTTGCGAACACAAAACACAAAACCTTAAGTCAGTTCTCCCATCGCATCACAGAACTGGCGACTCTGCTGAGGAATAATCTAAAAGTGGGGTTACCTTAGGGTTTTAGATCACCTTTATATGCTTATCTTGCTTGAGTTGATTGCTTTACATTTGGTTCTATTGTTTGGGTTTAAATCCTCCACCCGGATTTGGGAAACATTCATAGGTAAATAGCAATACATTGTGGAAACTGTGCGGGGTATACCGACATGGTTGAAGCAACAGTTATATTAGTGCGACATATTTGAGGGTACCGGTATCCTTTGAGTTAATCAAAGAGAATACGGGGCTGCTGAGTGATGTCATGAAGCACTAATGGACTTTTATAACCTTTACTTGACCAACTTGGCCTTTTTTTAGGGGTAGTGAGATGACCGGCTTTGGTGCAGTCCGAAGTTGGTAGATACTCGATACTACACTCATTGAGGGTTATTTTCTTGGAATATTTCGGTCGCCAGTAAAGTGGCTAAACTGAAACAATGAACACAGAAAATAATCCAGTGATATTGAGCTACTTAGAACCCAGTTACTATTTATAGGACAGGTTGAGCCAACTAAACTTCAAGAGGGTACTTACCTATGAAACCCCATGCAAGCCTGAAACTAGGAACTTGTGTGATTTGTTTGTACATATATACTTGTGCATAACATCATGGGCATCATGAAGCATCATATGCATCCACTAACCATTTCAAGGATTTTGGATCTTCATCTTTGTTCCTGTTTTGTAGGTAATGGATTCACTTCGCAGGAAAACCATTCAAGTCAACCTTGTAAGAATTCCTCCTAAACTCAAGGAGCTAGCTTCAAGGATTCCTGAGAATTCTCCATTCACCGAGAGGCATGGTCGTCTTCTCAACTTAGTCAACACCAACACTGAGGAAGACATGGTGAAAGTTCTCTTCCAGTTCTTTGACCCCCTACACCACTGCTTCACATTTCCTGATTACCAGCTTGTGCCTACTTTGGAGGAATTTTCTCAACTCTTGAGGATTCCTATTCTCCATCAAGTACCCTATAACGGTACGGAAATAGATCCAAAGCCTAAAGATGTTTCTCAAGCCCTACACTTGCAACCATCTGATATCATATGCCATTGGGAAACTAGAAGTGGTGTCAAAGGTTTCTTGTCAAAGTTTCTGTTTGAGAAGGCCCAAAGCTGCTGGAATTCATTGGAATTACAAGCTTTTGAGGAGATTGTAGCTCTTCTCATCTATGGGTTGGTCTTGTTCCCAAACCCTGACCAGCTTATAGATGTGAGTGCTGTCAAAATTTTCATGGCTCGCAACCCGGTGCCTACATTGCTTGGGGATATCCTCCACTCATTTCACACTCGAACAATGAGGAAAAGAGGTGTTCTCATGTGCTGTACTCCTCTACTGGCAAGATGGTTTATTTCTCATCTTCCCCAATTAGTTTTGAAGAATGAGCAAGGTTTGAGGTGGTCACAACGATTGATGACTCTTACACTTTCAGATGTTCATTGGTGTTCTCGATCCAGAGAAAATGTTATCATCATTGATCGTTATGGGGAATTCCCTAATGTCCCTCTACTAGGAATTAGGGGAGGCATTACCTACAACCCCTGCTTGGCTCTGAGACAGTTTGGGTATGCCTGAAGGGATGCCCACATGACATGCTGATTCTAGACTTGGTTTTTGACTTCGACAACGATGATCAAGGACTTCGACAAAGGTTTATTCGAGCTTGGAGGATGCCCAACAAGGTGGACAGTAAGACCTTAGGACACAAGAATTCCATCCCCCTTGAGCCTTACCTCAAGTGGGTACAAACCTGCGCCCAAAGTCTTATGATGCCTTACCCCTACATTCTTCCTGTGATCAAAGAGCCTGTTATGGAAGGAGAGGTTCCATACACCCTCCTACATCCTGACATGCCTACATCACTAGAAGATTTGCAAAGGAGTTGGATACAGCTCAAGGTAGAACGCGATATGTTTGAAGCCCAATTCTACGCCAATGAGAATAAGGTTTTGGAACTTACTCATCAACTTCACGAAGAGCAGACTCTTAACACTTACATTGCACCAAAGAGGATGCGCAACATATTTTTACATTAGAATTTTTGTATTATTTTGCCCATGGGGCATTGATGTACTAACAAATTCTATCTCATTAATATGACGTGTGTTCTTTTTTGTTTAAAACAACTTTGATTTTCTGAATCCTTGAATGCATTACATGAATAACATATCATTCATCATATGCATGAGCAGGTCTTCACACCAGGTTTCGTTATCTCTCTGTTGTTTATTTCAGCAAGATGGATATAGAGCAGACAGTCAAAGACTTACAAGCGTAGAATTCACAGTTCCAACAGCTACTCCTGACCTTGGCAAAGGGTCAGGAGGAGCTCAAAACTCTACTGGAAAAGGAGAAAAAGAAAAAGAAGAGGGTTGGTGTGGCTACCATGGATAGAAGATTTGAAGGTCAAGCTAGAAGGGTCCTGGATTTCCCCTCAACATCTGATGAAGGGGTAGGAAAGGGTGAAGGAACTGTAGTGCAATCTGAGTCTGAGGAAGAAGAAGAAGAGGATGAAGACTATTCTGAACAGCAGTACCCTCCTGCAGACGACAAGTACAAGAATCTGGAAGAGCGTATGGCATCTATGGAGGTACAAAGAGTGCCTGGGCTGGACTTTGAGGAGATAGGTTTGGTTGTTGGGATTGTCATTCCCCATAAGTTTAAGGTGCCCCTTTTTTCTAAATACGATGTTTTGTCTTGTCCAAAGATGCACCTGCAATCTTACGTCAGAAAAATCCAACCGCATTCTTCTGATAAAGACCTATGGGTTCATTTCTTCCAGGACAGTCTTTCGGGGACGCAGTTAGATTGGTTTTACCAGCTAGAGAGGTCTGATATGCACAATTGGGAGGATTTGGCGGCAGCCTTTTACAGACAATATCAATATAATGCGGATTTAGCACCAACCCATACTCAATTACAGAGTACGGGTATGGTCTCAAATGAAGGTTTCAAAGAATATGCCCAGAAATGGAGAGACTTGGCGGGACGAGTGCAACCACCTCTATCTGAGAGGGAGCTGGTAGATATGTTCTTGGGTACACTGTCAGGCCCCTTTTTCAATCACCTGATTGGAAGTTCGTCTGCGGGGTTCAGCGAGTTGATTCTAACTGGTGAGAGAGTTGAAGCCGGCATAAAGAGCGAGAAAATTCAAAAGGATGCATCTGCTTCCGCTGCCATCAAAAAGACTTTCCCAGCAAAGAAAGAAGTCTCAGCTGTCTACTCCCAAAGAAGTCAAGGAATAGTTGAGCGCCGGCCAGCGGTGGGGGCTGTAATGATTCAGAAGTCTGCAGCTGATCAACCTAGTAGCAATCAACCCAGAACCAACCAAGCTAGGGTGGAAAGGCCTGCACGACAATTCACCCGGATAAATATGACTCCCGCTCAGGTTTTGCCTCATCTCTTGAAGTTAAACCTTGCAAGTTTGAAAGAAGCTCCGAAGAATCCGAATACATCTTCTCCGTACTACCATTCAAATGCCAAGTGTGCTTATCATTCAGACAGCCTGGGGCACGACACCAACAATTGTTGGGCCCTCAAGAATAAGATTCAGGATTTAATAGATGCTAAAGAAGTTGAATTCGACGCCCCTGAAAAGCCAAACGTGATCTCTGCTCCAATGCCAAAACATGGTCACAATGCCCATGTTGTTGAAGAGGATCTTTTTGTTGCTACTCTTGATGATTTAATGACTCCGCTACCGATAATCAAGTTGAATTTGCTGAAGGCTGGGATTTTCCCAGGTTGTGAAGAAGATTGCTGCCTTTGTTCATCCTTACCAACCGACTGTCCGTTGTTGAAATTAGGTATCCAGCGCCTAATGGATAACCAAGAGATCCTTTTTGAAAAGACTCCTGTTACACCGACTCCTGTCAATGATGTTTCGATAATTACCATATCCGCCAATCTTTCCAAGGTCTCCAAAAGACCTGTTAAGATTACATCCGATCCAAAGATTGTAACTTTGAAGATAACTATGCCGGGGCCTATCCCGTACAAGTCCAACAAATCAATACCGTGGAACTATGGGGGAGAGATCTTTTACCACAGTGTTAAAAAAATTGAATCAACTGAAGAGAGTTCTGATGAAGAGACTTCCGACATTGGAAACATTGCCGGAACGAGTAAAATCACCCGCAGTGGAAGAATTTTCTCTCCGGAGATTACGCCTCCAAAGGCAATCTTCGGACCCTCAGCTGCTCCTAAAGTTACCCCTGTGCCGGTCAACATATCTGCGAGAACTCCAGTTATCGAAGAAGTTGTGACTCCTGTGGTTGTCCCCTATACTGCTGCTGATGATAGAGGGAAAGGGATCCAAGAAGAGCCCGTCAGGACGAGGGCTCAGCCATTGATCATCCCTGAAACCTCTCAAAAGTAAATGGAAGAGATTTTGAAAATAATCAAGAAAAGTGATTATAATGTTGTGGAGCAACTGGGGCAAACCCCCTCAAAGATCTCTATGTTGGCCTTACTGCTTTGTTCAAAAGTTCATGCCAAAGCTTTGATTAAAATTTTGAAGACGACCCATGTTCCCCAGGAAACCTCCGCGAATCAGTTCCAGGAATGTGTAGCTAGCCTAACAACAGACAATGGTCTAGGATTCTCTGATACTGATCTAACAATCAAAGGGAGAAAACATAATGACGCTTTGCATGTCTCGGTGGAATACAGAGGGACTACTCTAGCACATGTTTTGGTAGACACTGGTTCATCGTTGAACGTCTTACCAAAGAAAGCATTGGATAGGCTAGATTGTGAACGTTTAACCTTGAAGCCCAACAACATCATTGTCAGAGCCTTTTATGGTTCTAAAAGGATGGTCCATGGGGAGGTGGACATCCCGATTAAAGTGGGAACTGAAACCTTCAACTCCACATTCTATATCATGGACATCCGTCCCTCCTATTCTTGCTTGTTGGGAAGACCCTGGATTCATCATGCTGGAGCCGTCACTTCAACTCTGCATCAAAAGCTCAAGTACCCTGTCCAGGGGAAAATTGTGATAGTTCACGGCAAGGAGGAATACATGATAAGCCATCTAAATTCTTTTCGCTATGTGGAATTAGATGGTGAATTCATCGAAACCCCCTTTCAGCATTTTGAAGAGGTAGCTCAAGAGATTGCGACAACCAAGATAGTGTCTTCTGTACCCATGATTACCTGATCTCCGCCTCGGATGTCATCACTCAAAGATGCAAAGGCTGTGATTGAAGAAGGAGGAAGCACAATCTGGGGGCAGCTTCCCGACTTTCCCTTTAAATATGATAAATTCGGCTTGGGTTTCACTGCTTCTGCTCAAAAGGTTATGCGCCGCTCCCAGGCTAGAGGGCCTCCAGTAAAGATCACCCATCATGGAGTCAATGCTTTGGAGGATGGTGAAGAGGAGAGCAATTTGGAAGACTGGATTTTCCCTACTGTTGAAGGTGGACTATGCAATTGGGAGGCAAAGGAATTTATTCCTATTACTTTCATCATTCAGTAATTTATCTTTCAAACATTTCTGTTGGTTTGTAATAATTCTTAAACAATCCGTACACTTTTAACCTTGTGCCTTACCCGAGGCATATAGGTCCATTTGTAAGGGTTTGATTTTTTCATCTTCATATGCCATTTTAATGAATCATGGACGTTTTCACATATAAACTTTTGTGTTCATTGTCTTTCCCTTTTACATTTTATTTGTTTAAAGGTGGCTATCCCTTACACACACCCACACTCACAAATGCAGGTACCCTTCCATTCCGGATTCCATGGGTAACAATTATGCTATGACCTTCAGTGACTCTGAAGATCTGGTCTACCATGTCGAATACGAAGGTGATGAAGACTGTGAAGTGCCTGGAGAATTGGCTAGACTGCTACAACAGGAAGAAATGGCTATTCTACCTCATGAGGAGTTGTTAGAGACAATTAACTTGGGTACAGAGGAAGACAAAAAAGAAGTTAGAGTGGGTGCCAACCTAGAGCCAAGTGTCAAAGAGCGCTTAATTCAGCTGTTGAATGAATATGTTGAGATCTTCGCCTGGTCCTACAAAGACATGCCAGGACTTAATACAGATATTGTGGTACACCGTCTACCCACAAGAGAAGACTGTCCACCAGTTAAACAGAAAGTTCGCCTCATGAGGCCCGACATGTCTGAAAAGATCAAAGCTGAAGTTATGAAGCAGTTCAATGCGGGATTTCTTGCTGTTACCTCCTATCCACAATGGGTTGCTAACATTGTGCCCGTGCCTAAGAAGGACGGCAAAGTCAGAATGTGCATGGATTACAGAGACTTAAACAGTGCCAGCCCTAAAGATGACTTTCCACTATCGCACATTGACATCTTGGTTGACAATACAGCTCGACACAAGGTATTTTCTTTCATGGACGGATTTTCGGGTTACAACCAGATCAAAATGGAACCCAAAGACATGGAGAAAACTACCTTTGTTACACAGTGGGGTATGTTCTGCTACAAAGTGATGCCATTCGGACTGAAGAATGTCGGGGCAACCTATCAACGCGCCATGGTAGCTTTGTTTCATGATATGATACATCATGAGATAGAGGTCTACGTAGACGACATGATAGCCCGATCACAAACGGAAGAAGAACACCTCAACCATCTGCAAAAGCTGTTTGTCAGGTTGAAAGAGTACAAGCTCAGACTGAACCCTAACAAGTGCACTTTCGGAGTCAGGTCCGGTAAACTCTTGGGTTTCATAGTCAGCAACAAAGGCATCGAGGTTGATCCTGCCAAAGTCAAAGCTATACAAGAAATGCCTGCCCCTCACACTGAGAAGGAGGTCAGAGGTTTCTTGGGATGCCTAAACTACATTGCAAGGTTCATTTCTTACCTAACATCTACCTGTGAACCAATCTTCAAGCTGTTGAAGAAAGATCAGGGGGTTAAATGGAATGATGACTGTCAAGTTACTTTCGATAAAATCAAGGAGTATTTGATAGAACCTCCTATCTTGATGCCACCCATCGAAGGAAGGCCGCTAATCATGTATGTGACTGTCCTAGAGAATTCAATGGGGTGCGTACTGGGCTAACATGACGAGTCTGGCCAAAAAAGCATGCCATTTATTACCTTAGCAAAAATTTTACCGACTATGAGACCCGATACTCATTGCTCGAGAAAACTTGTTGCGCTTTGGTATGGGCTGGTCGCCGGCTAAGGCAGTATATGTTGACTCATACCACTTTGCTGATCTCTAAGATGGATCTGATCAAGTACATCTTTGAGAAGCCTGCTCTATCTAGAAGAATCACTAGGTGGCAGATGATCCTGACTGAATACGATATACAGTACACGACCCAAAAAGCTATAAAGGGGAGTGTACTAGCCGATCATCTGGCCCATCAAGCCGTCGAAGATTACCAATCCATGAGGTTCGACTTCCCCGACGAGGATATCATGACTTTGGACAACATTGAAGATTTTAGACCGTATGACGGACCTGAACAAGGATCCCGATGGACCCTGTACTTTGATGTGCCTCCAACGCACTTGGCAACGGTATCGGCGCAATACTTATCTCTCCAGAAGGTTGCCATACACCTTTCACTGCCAGACTGTGCTTCAGCTGCACCAACAACATGGCCGAGTATGAAGCTTGTATCTTTGGTCTCAAGGCTGCCATTGACTTGGGAATCAAATCTTTGATTGTATTTGGGGACTCAGCTTTGGTTATCAGTCAAATCAAAGGAGAGTGGGATACTAAACATCCAAACCTCATCCCTTACAAAGAACATGTCCTAACATTGTTACCACATTTTGAGCAGATTACCTTCGAGCACTTCCCGCGAGAAGAAAATCAGTTAGCAGATGCGCTAGCTACAATGTCATCCATATTTAAACTTAAATGGGATAATGAGGCTCCCCAAATCACCATTGAACGGATGGACGAACCTGCACATTGTCACGAGATTAATACCGAAGAAGTAGTGGACCGACCTTGGTTTCATGACGTCAAAAGGTATCTCTAAGCACAAGAATACCCTAAAGGAGCTTCAGTCAACGACAAAAAGTTCTTGAGGAGATTCTCTGCCAAGTTCTTCCTGAGCAATGGTATCCTATACAAGCGCAATCATGATTGCATTCTGCTCCGTTGTATGGACAAGGTTGAAGCTGAGCAGATCATGGCTGAACTGCACAATGGTACCTTTGGCACTCACTCTAGCGGACATACGATGGCTAAGAAGATTCTATGGGCAGGCTATTACTGGTCTACCATAGAAGCTGTCTACCATCAACATTCCAGGACTTGTCACAAATGCCAAATCTATGCGGACAAGGTACATATACTTCAAGTTCCTCTCAATGTCTTAACAGCTCCTTGGCCATTCGCTATGTGGGGAATTGACATGATTGGAGAGATCAAGCCTACAACATCCAATGGACACCGCTTCATCCTGGTGGCCATTGACTACTTCACCAAATGGGTCGAAGTTGCTTCCTTCGAATCCGTCACAAAGAATGTTGTTGCCCGGTTCATCAAGTAGAACCTCATTTGTCAGTACGGTATCCCCGAAAGGATCATCAGTGACAACGGTACAAACCTTAATAACACTATGATCACAGCCTTGTGCGAGCAGTTCCAGATTCAACATCACAATTCATCTCCCTATTGGCCAAAGATGAACGATGTGTCGAAGCTGCGAACAAAAATATAAAGAAGATCATTCAAAATATGATAGTCACCTACAAGGACTAGCATGAGATGTTACCGTTTGCTCTGCACGGGTACCGTACCACGGCACGTACTTCAACTGGGGCAACACCATATTCTTTGGTATACGGCATGGAAGTTATTTTACCTATCGAGGTTCAGATTCCCTCCTTGAGAATCATGAAGGATGCTGGTTTGAGTGAAGACGATTGGATTCAGACCCGACTTGATCAACTTAACTTGATTGACGAAAAGCGACTTACTACTATTTGCCACAGTCAGATGTATGAAAAACGGATGATCAAAGCTTTCAACAAGAAAGTCAGACGCCAGGTATATCAAGTCGGGGATCTTGTAATCAAGTGAATCATCTTGCCACAAAGTGATCCCAGGGGAAAATGGACTCCTACCTATGAAGGACCATTTGTGATCAAAAACATCTTTTCTGGTGGGGAAATGATCTTAACCACCATGGACGGTGATGACCCGCCGCACCCTGCGAACGCAGACATAGTCAAAAGATACTACGCATAAACGACCCGGCAAGTTAAAAACCCGAAAGGGAAACTTGGGCAAAAATGGGCATCCCGGTGAATCGAAAACCCGAAAGGGCGGTTCAGGCAAAAATTAGGGATAAATAAAAAAATATGTACACCCGACAAGTTGAAAACCCGAAAGGGCGACTTGGGCAAAAAAGGGTTTCCCGATGGACTGAAAACCCGAAAGGGCGGTCCAGGCAAAAGTTAGGGAATTAAAGCGTATGACTATGTCTCGTCGGATCAATTTAAGGACAGTCTCTTCACCAGACAAGCTCCGGGCTTCTGATCAACTCAATCATCCTCGGACGAAGCAGCGAATGGACAAGATATCCAGAGTTACGAAGGCTATAGCAGAATGGGAACCCCATGGAATTTTTACACATATCCATCTTTATTTGTATAAAATTTTCTCAATTTTTATGACAACATTCTCTTACTAGGATGTCTGTCTCCTTTGTACAAAATACTTACACAAAGTTAATACAAAGATACTTCAAAGTGCAGAAAACTGTTTGCCTTTTCTTCTTTTTTACACTTGTGTTTTATTTGAAAATGTCCAATGGTTTATTAAATGAGCATATGCATTTGAATATAATCACTGTTTACAAATAAACGAAATGTGAAAGAATAATTACTGACAGGATGAAAGGATAGGAAAACGTCTTTAGGCTATTCCAAGAGAAATCTCCTGCAGTACATCATCTAGATCCCTAGCGGAGCTAAAACCTTGAAATACATATCCCCAGCGGAATTAAGTTTCAAAATCCTCGCCAGAGTTAAACTTCAAACTCCCAATCCCCGGCGGAGTTATATTTCAAATCCTTGATCCACCATCAGAGTTAAACCTCCAAGCTCCCGATCCTTAGTGGAGCAAAACTTTGAACTACAGACCCTCAGCGGAGATGAAACCTTCTTCCCCAACGGAGTCAAATTTCCAACTATCAATCCACAGCGGAAACCATTCAGTTTTCCCCGAATTCCCCAGCAAGTTGTCTTAAAGTTTGAGAATCAACCAGATAACAGTTAACTTTTGTTTTATCCCCAACATAGAATGATTCCCCAGTAGATTGGCATACAACCCAAACTCCTGAACTTTTTCCAAACATGAATAGGCTTTTTCCTCAGAGAGTCTTGAACTTACTTTACGGCAGGATAACTACTCCCCAACAGTATAGCTATTCCCCACAGAGTTTTTACTCCCAATAGAATGAAGATTCTCATTCTTAACTCCCCAGCTTGAATTTCCCAAGGATTCAATTTCCCCTAGCAGATTGAAGATTCTCATTCTTGGTTCCCCAGTGAAGTTGCCAAGGTCTTCATTACTTCCCAGCATGAATTTGTCAGAATTTTTAATCCCCTGCAGATTGACAATTCTCATTCTCACTTCTCCAATGAAGCCCCCAAGGGTTCAATTTCCCCAGGAGATCGAAGTTTCTCATTCTTAATTCCCCGTAGAAGCCATCAGAGTCTTCCTTATTCTCCAACAGATCAAGGTTTTCCTTTGTTTGATCACCGGTAGAGATTACCAGAGTTTTCCCTATTCCCCACCCAAGTAAGGATGGTGTAATCCCCAGCCATAATCATCAAAGTCCTCTGGATTCCCCAAGCAGGTTTCTCAAGCAGACTTGAAGGATCCCTATATCCCCAGGAAAGTCATGAAGGATTCTCACATCTCCACAGAAGTTGTCAAAGTTTTTGATAATCCCCACGATTTGCCAAGGATTTTCTATCCCCAACAGTGGTCCAAGGATTTCTCATCCTCAGCAATCAAAGATTTTGAATCTCCAGCAGCGGTCATGGATTTATTTTCCCCGGCAGCAGTCATGGATTTTTATTATCTCCATCTATCAAGGATTTATTTTTCTCAGCAAGACAACTAATCAGCTTACATGCGCATACATTACATTCATATATCATAAACATTGATAAAACACATTTAATTGCATCATACATTTCATGCAACATAACTTTGTGTTTTATCTAACATTTTACCCTTTTCAGGATAAGATTAAAAGCTATCTTTAACAAATATTTAAAGATTTCAGATACAGTATGGATACACTCCAGACGCGGAAGTCATTCTGCTACTCATTCAGAATTTCAAGTCAAGATACAATATGGATACACCCCAGACACGGAGGTCATTCTATTACTCATTCAGACTTCAACAGTCAAGATACAATATGGATACACCCCAGACACGAAGGTCATTCTATTACTCATTCAGACTTCAACAATCGGATACAGATTAGATACGCTCCAGACACAGAAGCCATTCTATTTCTCATTCAGATTCAACTATCAATTTCAAGTTCAGATACACTCCAGACGCGGAAGTCATTTTGTCACTTATTCAGATCCCAGTTACAGTTCAGATACACTCCAGACACGGAAGTCATTCTGCTACTTATACAGATCTCAACCTCAAATACAGTTCAGATATGCTCCATACACGGTAGTCATTCTGTCACTCATTCAACTTTTCCCCCAGCCCAGAGATGCTCCAGACACGGATGTCATTCTGTCATTCATTCAAATTCAAATACAATTACAACTCAGATACGCTCTAGACGCGGACGCCATTCCATTGCTCATACAGACTCAGTCTCCAGATACAGTTCAAATGCATTCTAGACACGGATACCATTTCGATACTTATTCTTATGACTTACAACGTACAGTTCAACAAACATTATTGGATGGCATCTTTAAGCCCATCTCAAACAAGATTCTGTCACATCTCCAAATGGCATCTTTAAGCCCATTCCCTCAACTACGTTTTGACGAGTGCAAATTTACGGGCACTCTAGTGTCCAATCATCTTTTACCTTCGAGTCACGAACGACAAACTCGCCAATCTAACTCTTCAGGTTCAAGAAGATTGAACAGGGGCAGCTGTTGTACCCCAAAATTTTCCCTCTCATTTTATCAAGATTTCCCCTCACAAGACTCTTTGGACTCCAGACAGGATTAGGGTTTGCTCTCCTCAAGACATCTCCTTGCACTGTTGACCTGAAATTAGGGTTTGAGTTCGCACAAGGATTTTTGGACTTTCAATGTTCAATGTGACTTCCATACTTCATGTTGGACTCCTAAGATTGCTCATACCAAGTTTCAAGCCTTGAATCAAATTTTTGCCCAGTCAATTGGATAGTTGACCTAAAAATCAGCTGTATTGGGGAAAAAGTCAACTTTGTCCAATTTAAAGTCAAACCTCATAATTTTTTATCCACATCAATATTATAGACTCATATGAACCATTTGATCAAGTTTGGACCACAACTCCTCAAGAAATTTGATCAGATCATCAAAAGGGCAAAATGGTCATTTTTAGGGTTTTGACTACAGAGGGGCAATTTTTGATTTTTAACCTAACCAATGGCAAATTGGGTTCAAGCATGGATTCAAGGACTCAATGGCACCATCTTGACCTAATCACAAGGTTCAAAAGATCTCAATTGCATTGGATTGACAGATGAATTTTCCAGTCAACTGATCAAAAATCAATTGTACACTGAAAAGTCAAACTTTGACTTTCTGGTCAAAATCAAGTGCCAAGGGTCATTTTTCATCAAGATGTGTCAAAACATGAAACTTGTTCACCAAGAAACCTAATTTTGAAAATTAGGGTTTAAAATGGAAAATTTTCATAACTTAGAAATTTTCTAAGTTATGAAAATTTCTTATTTTTCCCCAAAGTTTCCCAACTTTTTCACCATGATGCAATTGGATTCAAACAAAACTTCCAACATAAAAGTTGTAGTACTCCACAAAATCTACAACTTTGATTCACAAAGTTTTCCCAAAAGATGACTGGATCTCAAGTTATGATTTTGTGAATAAGGGTCCATGAAACTTTTAACTTAGTGAAATTTTGCCCTAGTTTAGGCAGGATTTTGACCTATATTCATGGCAACTTTTCACCTATTTCCAAGTGGAATCTTAAAATTCATTTCAAATATGGATTGTATAGCATGTTATAAGCTTTCCAAAATGTCCAATAACTCTCCAAGGTCATTTATGGTTAGGGAGAATCGAAGGAATGAAAATGGCCATTTCTCACTTTTGACCAAGGCATTTTGCACATTGCTACAACTTGCAATTCCGTCCAAAGCATGCTTGTACTTGTTTTACAGGTTCTAATCCTTTCTACACTCATAAATTAAATGCAAACACATTAGATTAAGGTTTTGTTCTGAGCTTTAGAACATTATACATTGAATTAATCCATTTTTGGCAAAAAGATAACAATGCCATTTTGATAAAGGTCACTTTTAGCAGCTTTGTTTATCTTGAGCCAAGGACCCAATATTTTGAAGCAAACAAAGTCCACAAACTTGGGGAAAAGTACACCAACTATTTGCAGGATTTGAGCTAGCTTGTACAAGCCTTAGCATTGTCAATTCCAACTTTTCTTCAAAACCAAGCAAGTGTGCAAAAACTGCACAACTCTTCCATCTGATAAGAGCAAGCTTTGTTATCATTTCAAACAAGTTTTACACATTGTCTAAGGCCAGAAACAAGAGCTAACAAGTTCTAAAACCCTCAAAAACACCAAAACACCAACTTCTGTCCAAAATAGGGCAAGTTCTGCAGATTCGCTTCCAAAACAAATTTACCTCGTGCATTTTATCCCAAACCACTTCCAACACACTCCATACAACATACCTAAGCTGTCCAGACCATTCTCAAGCAACTGTAACCTGGTTTTCACACTTCACCATTTTTACTTTGAAGCTTTGCAGATTGAGTTCTACAAGCATATTCAGGCAAGTTCAAAGCAAGCCAAGCATTGGGGAAGGTTAAGGGAACATCAAGCAAGCTCAAAAGTCCTTCAAGCCTCACCAAAAGTTGCTACATTGCCATACTCGAGTTTGACTGAAACAAGTATTTTCCAACTTTCTATCTCCTTATTTAGGCATCATTAAGCTTAGGTTTGTGAAGCAAAAATGTAGTCCTCATTGTCCTTAAGCTGTACATATGCTTAGAATTCATTTATGTTAACTGAGCTAGGAGAATTTGGATGTTGAAGTTTCTGAAAAAACTAGGTCATAAATTAGGGGCACTGAAATTCTCTCTGGTCTTTGAGAGTTAGATCAAGTTTTTTATATAGTTAGAATCATGTGATGATGAGCTATAACTTTCATGTTGCAAGTTTTTGTTTTTAAGCACGTATGCAAGAGTTACAAGTTTGAACACAGGGCACACGTTTTTTGTTTCTGGAGGACAGGGATGACGTGGAAATGGACTGGGCCTGGCTTTGTCCTGCTTTTTGCACCCCCTGCTTGCTTTTTGCACCCCTTTGGCCCATTTCTTTTATTTTTTGTATTTTTTCATTTCTTTCCATATTTTATGACTTTTATTATTTTTTCTAAATATTAAAAATCACCAAAAATATTTTCTTAATTTTTCACATTTTATTTTATTATTTTTATTATTTTTTGGCATAAGAATAGTTTATTAAATAATATATACTTTTATTTTCTATAATAAACTTGTAAATATTATAAAAATATTATATATTTTTATTTTTTATTATTTATACACTTAAATAATATTTTCTCACACATTTTTATTTTTTAACACTTTTGTATATATTTTTATTTATTTTCTTGTACATAAATAAATAATATAGAATATATATTTTTCTTAAAACAAAAACTAGGGTTTCCACCCTTTCAAAAATAATCATTTATTTTCTTATTTTTTTTAGACAAAAATAATTTATTTTACATACATAAAATAAAAATACAAAAAAGCATCCTTTGCATATTTATATTTATTTGCATATTTAAATATTTGTCCATTTATTTATTTGTGCAATATTTTAATTTGGTTGTAATAATAGTTTTAGGGTTTATTTTTGAGCAATATCCCCTTATTCAAACTATTACCCCTATCCCCATAATCATGTTGTAATAGTCCTAGATTTACTTTTACGCATTTTATCGCTTTCAAATACCATGATAGTAAATTAGGGTTTGTATGCAAAGAACAAAAATCAAAACAAATAGCATGACTAAACACAAGACAAAAATGCATGAAAAATGACAACACAATGCACACAAGCACTCCTAGGGTTTCATCCACTTGTTGCCTAAAAAATGGCCATGGTATGCATGCTAGG
Source organism: Vicia faba (assembly GCA_948472305.1). Lineage (NCBI taxonomy): Eukaryota > Viridiplantae > Streptophyta > Magnoliopsida > Fabales > Fabaceae > Vicia > Vicia faba. The sequence continues at coordinate 199,520,084 of OX451739.1, forward strand.
TATCTTGGCAAAACAAAACAAAAACAAAAGATCATAGTCCCTCAATGACGCTATCTTGGTTTCCTATACAAAAATGATCTAGTCCCTCAAAAACTTGCTAAGATAGTTGGCAACATTGTTATCATGGTCATACGATGACCCACACTCGTCCCGTTTAACATCCAAAGACAAGGTTGTTTACCAAATACAATGGTAAAACAACAATGTCAAAGGGTTAAAAATGTGTAGGAAATATCTTTGAGTAGGGTAGACAACTCCTAGTTACTTGATAAAACTTGCAAACCATCCTTGCTATTTTCAAACTATCACACAATTTCAAAACATTTTCCCAACAAACTTTCAAACGTTGAAACATTTTTCAAAAGACAAACACCTTTGTATACATTCAAACAAGAATCATTACAAAGGTTACCTAGACAAAGGCCTCTTTTCAAAATACTTTCAAAACCACACACAAAAGCACCATTTCAAACAATTTAAAAGCAAAAGCAAGTGATCTAAAACAAGTAACTAAGAGCCCATGGAAAACCATGGATGAAAAGGGTGCTAGCACCTTCCCTTTTCATAATCTACCCCCCGAACCCAAAAACAATCTCAAAGTTTTTCCTGTGCTTTTTAACCTTTCCTTTGGATAAAATAAAAAGTCAGTGGCGACTCTTGCTAAACCGAAACATTTGTGAACACAAAACGCAAAACCTTAAGTCAGTTCTCCCACCGTATCACAAAGGTCAATTCTGGAAGGACCAAGGGATCTTCGAATTGATCCAGTTGTCTAGGGTTGGTCCCACATACTACCCTTATCTTTTGATTTCTTCGCTCTATTTCTAGGATGGTTCGACTCACTTTTTCCATCTCAACCGTGGGATGATAACTCCTACTCTTTTCGACATGGAGGTTGTCATTGGCCTTCATCCAACTGGAGAATCTTTCAATCCAATCGAAAATGATGAAAACAACATTTGCTTCGACAAGGATTTAGTCGGATTCACTAATAATATAGAGCATTACCATGACCAAACTGTTGAATCTGTCTCTGACACTGAACATATCACTTTCCTGGCGTTATTGGCTGTCGTTGTACCCCAAAATTTTCCCTCTCATGTTTTTTCCAAGATTTTCTCTTGCATGGGTGGTTACAAATATTTGCCTAAAGAAAAGAAATTTTTTTGAATGATGGTTAAGTGTCCTTCGATTGGTATCTACAAAGTGCCCTTCGATTGGCATCTATAAAAGGTCTTTTGATTGGCATGCCAAAGGGTCTTTCGATGGGTATCTTAAACAAGGCGGCTTCGATGGACATCTTAAGTAAGGTTGTCTTTCGTTAGGGCATACAAAGTGTCTTTCGATAGACATGTCAACCAAGTGATGCTTCAATGGCATATCAACAAGGTGACATTTCAATTGCCCAAGCTAGATAAAATGAGATCGAAAAGAGCAAGAACTGAGAGGTTTCCAGAAGCTCTGATGATGGGCCATTCAAATTCATGCAGATTAGAGACAAAATCGAAGGAGTTCTGATAAGGACAACTCTGAGCCTTTCGAATTCCTGCAGACCGTGGTTCAAACAAAGAAACTCTGATGTTGAAAATATGAGCAATTCGAATTAGGACGCAGAGCCATCAAAGAGAGAAAAACAACACTTCGACCAGTTAATTAGATAATGCTTTGATTGGTCAAGTTTAAATCCATAGAAGATAGCAAATCTTGAGACTCAATCAAAGGACCCATGATAACAAAGTTGGTGCAATTCGAATTAGAATTCAGAGTCTTCGAAGGAAACAAATGTTCTGATGAGGGAAGTTCTGGGCAATTTGAATTAGGACTTAGAATCACCACAAGATTAAGGACTGATCGAAAGGGACTTTGAAGATGGAAACTCTGAATATTTTCAAATTCGAGCAAGGTGCTAAATTGACCTGTCCAGGTTCACTCAGGATTCCAAAATGGCACGATATATCTCAAAGTGGCAATATTTTAATATGTCTGATTCTGTTTTCAAGGCCATGTTTAATGGCTGGTCTTTAATGCCATGATTCCTTGTCTCCTCCACCATCTATAAATACAAGATGTCAAACACAAATCCGGGGGGACTCACAGGCACACCTACTGCATCATACATATCACGTTGCCACATTGCTCAAAGAAATCCCAAAAGTGTCCCAATCGAAGCAAATTTTTTGCAAACACCTTTAGCCCAAACAGATACTAGATTCGTATTCCTGAGCCATCCAGGAGTCCATACCAAATCCTAAGCCAATGTTTACACACCCAAAGCTGCAGATTGAAGCATACCAGCCATAGGTATAATTCTAAAGTTCAATTTCTTAATCTAAGCGCATTTAGTAGTTCTAATGTATTTGTGCGTGTTTGTAATGAAGCGTTAGACATGTTACAATCCTAACAGACCTGCGATTGTTAGGGCACGTGAATTTAGTTCCTTCGAATCTCATGATTCTTAGTGTTTCAGGACAAGGCGAACCCAGATTCGAATTAAGTAGAGTTTCGAATTAGGGAGTTGTTCAAGCTAGAGGGGGTAAGGTCCCCCCTGGATCTCTAACATTTGTTCATTTTGCAGGAATACTATTTAGGGCTTCAAAGCAGTAAGCTTCGAACTAGGTGACACAAGAACCTTCTGCCATTTTTAAACCCAGATTCGAATCTCAGGATCTTTGGTATTGCAGGATGAAATAACTTCAGATTCCTTTGATTGGAGAGGGAATCAAAGGACCCGAGTTCGACACCCATGTCATACGTTTTGTGTTTTTTCTAACAAACTTACTTGTAGATTCAATATCCCAGATCGAAAGAGTTTATCATGTACCATCATTAGGCACCTTCCATCAGCCTTTTCACTTGGATCTAAAGGCAGCCTTAGGCCTTTCGATCCAGGCCTATATCCTGTAGATTACTCTTTTCCTTTTTACTGCTTTTTCCATTTAGTTTATCCTTTTCATTTCTTTGTTTTTAATTAAAAAAAATCAAATATCACAAAATAGGATTAGGTTTTAGTTTTTACTATTAATATTAATTTTGTCAATTAATTAGTTAATTATTTTAATATTTTCTTAAAAAAAAACTAAAATTTAATAGACTTAGGATTTTTAAGTTAATTTCTTTTCATAACAAAAACAACAAAAAGAATTTTATTTAATAGTTCTTAGGTTTTTTAAACGTAATATTTATTTCGCACGCGTTATTTTTATTCTTGCATTTTATATAAATAATGTAACTGATTATGGGATGTAATAGTCTAGATTTAAAATTCTGCATTTTATTTTCTTACACTTACAATGTATCTCTCCCAAAGCCGTGTAATAACTTAGAATTTATTTTTCTGCATTTTATTTTCCGCATATTTATTGCTTTATTATTTTACTATGTTACTGTTAGTAAATAGGATTGCATGGAAAGACTGTAAATTAAAATGTTAGCCAACCTAACAAAAAGAAAAAAATAATTGAATCTCAAACACTTGCACATGCTCACCCCTAAGGTATCTCCCACTTCGGTTGCCTTCGAAAACGGTCACAATTCTCAAAACATGAGAATATTTAGTGGTTTTCCTTTGGTTCAAGAGATCACAAGTCCCTAGATGACCCTTTCGATGCCGCCTTCGGTTAAAAAGTGATCTTAGAACTTTAGGACAATTACTAAAAGCTCTTGCTCAGTTGCCTTAGTGACCGTAAACTTCCCTTTGATAGTCCCTCAACATCCAACAATAGAGTTACCTGCTCACTAATAGTAAGATAGCACTATCTAAAATAAAGGAGCAAAATAACACTTTTTTCGAGTAGGTAGATAGTTGTTAGGTACTTGCTTAAAAACCACTCTTTCACACTACACTTTCAAAACCATTTAAAAAAAACCCTTTATCAACACTCTTGAGGACTGATACAAGAGTCAGCATAAAGAAAACAAACTATTCAAAACACACAAACATGAAAGCAATTTTCAAAATGAGCAAGTACCTGAGAGCCCGTGGAAAACCACAAATGGAAAGGTTGCTGTGATGCGGTGGGAGAACTGACTTGAGGTTTTGCGTTTGTGTTCACAAATGTTTCGGTTTAGCAAGAGTCGCCACCGAATTTTATTTTATCCAAAAGGAAAGGTAAAAAAGCACAGGAAAGACCTTTGAGATTGTTTTTGGGTTCGGGGGGTAGATTATGAAAAGGGAAGGTGCTAGCGCCCTTTTCATCCATGGTTTTCCATGGGCTCTTAATTACTTGTTTTAGATCACTTGCTTTTGCTTTTCAATTGTTTGAAATGGTGCTTTGTGTGTATTGTGTTGTCATTTTTCATGCATTTTTATCTTGTGTTTAGTCATGCTATTTGTTTGATTTTGGTCTTTGCATACAAAACCCTAATTTACTATCATGTCATTTGAAAGCGATAAAATGCGTAAAAGTAAATCTAAGACTATTACAACATTATTATGGGGAGGGGGATACAAGTTTGAATAGGGGGATATTGCTCAAAATAAAACCCTAAAACTATTACAACCATATTGAATTTATACAATAAATAAATGGACAATTATTTAAATATGCAAATAAATGTAAATATGCAAAAAAATGTTTTGTATTAATTTTTATGTATGTAAAAATAAGTTTATTTAATTCTTAAAAATAAGGAAATAAAAATGATTATTTTTTTGGAAAGGGTGGAAACCCTAATTTTTGTTTAAAGAAAATATGCTTTATATCAATTATTTATTCATTTATGTACAAGAAAATAAATAAAAAATAAATACAAAAATGTTAAAAATTAGATATTGTATGAAAATATTAATTTAAGTATATAAATAATAAAAATAAAAATGTATAATATTTTTATATTATTTATAAGTTTATTTAAGAAAATAAAAGTAGATTATTATTAGTAAACTACTTTTATGCCCAAAAAATAATAAAAATAATAAAATAAAAATGTAAAAATTAAGAAAATATTTTTGGTGATTTTTAATATTTAAAAAAAAAATAAAAGTCAGAAAATATAAAAGAAATGAGAAAATATGAAAAATAAAAGAAATGGGCCAAGGGGGTGCAGGAAGTAAGCAGGGGGGTGTCAATATTCAAGCAAAACAGGCCCAGGCCCATGTTCCACTTCATCCCTGTCCTTGGAACAAAAACGCGCGCCTTGTACTTCAAATATGTATCTCCTGCATACGTGCTTAAAAACAAAATCTTGCAACATGAAAGTTATAGCTCATCATCACATGATTCTAATGATATAAAAAACTTGATCTAACTCTAAGAAACCAGTGAGAATTTTAGTTCCCCTAATTTATGACCTAGTTTTTTCAGCAACTTCAACATCTAAATTCCCCTAGCTTAGTTAATATAAATACAAGCTATGCATATGTACAACTCAAGGACATTAAGGACTACATTTTTGCTTCACAAACCTAAGCCTAATGATGCCTAAATAAGGAGATAAAAGTTTAAAAATTACCTGTTTCAGTCAAGTTTGAATATGGCAATGCAACAACTTTGAATGAGGCCTGAAGGACTTTTGAGCTCGCTTGATGTTGTCTCAACCTTTCCCAATGCTTTGCTTGCTTTGAAGTGGCCTGAATCTCCCTATAGAACTCAACCTACAAACTCAAAAATTGAAAATGGTGAAGCTTGAAAATGAAGTTACAGTTGTTTGAAAAGGACTTGGATAGCTTGGATGGGATGTATGCAATGTGTTTGAAGTGGTTCAAGACAAAACGCACGAGTGAAATATGTTTTGGCTTGTGATTTGCAGAGATGGCCTTATTTTGGGCAGAAGTTGGTGTTTTTGTGTTTTGGGTGTTTGGAAGCTTGGCAATTCGTGTTTTCTGGCTTGGTATAATGTGCTGAGCTTGTTTCAAATGGTTACAAAGCTTGGTTTTAACAGATGCACACGTTGTTGACCTTTTGCAAGGTTTCTTGTTTTTGAAGCAAAATGTGAGTTGACAAAAGCCAAGGTTGTACAAGCTAGCTCAGGGTCTGCACATAGTTGGTACACTTTTCTTGATATTTGTGGAGTTGGTTTTCAGCAAAAGCTTTGGTCCATGTCTCAAGATAAACAAAGTTTGCATAAAGTGTGCTTTATGGAAATGGCATTGTTATCTTTATGCCATAAATGGAATAAACACTTGTATAATTCTCTAAAGCCCATAATTAAACCTTTGTCCAATGTATTTGCATTAAATTAAGGAGCGTGGAAAGGATTAAGACCTGTAAACCAAGTACAAGCATGCTTTGGACAGATTTGCAAGTTGTAGCAATGTGCAAAATGCCTTGGACAAAAGTGATGATTTGCCATTTTCAAGCTTTCGATTCTCCCTAACCATGAATGATCTTGGAGAGTTATTAAACATTTTGGAAAGCTTGTAACATGCTCTATAATCCATATTTGAAATGAATTTTGATATTCCACTTGGAACTATGTGAAAAATTTCCATGAAGATAGGTCAAAATCGTGCCTAAACTAGGGCAAAATTTCACTAAGTTAAAAGTTTCATGGACCCTTATTCACAAAATCATAACTTGAGATCCAAGCATCTTTTTGGAAAACTTTGTGAATAAAAGTTGTAGATTTTGTGTAGGACTACAACTTTAATGTTAGAAGTTTTCTTTGAATCCAATTGCATCATGGTGAAAAAGTTGGGAAAAGTTGGGAAAAAAAAAGATTTTCATAACTTAGAAAATTTCTAAGTTATGAAAAATTTCAATCTTAAACCCTAATTTCCAAAATTAGGTTTCTTGGTGAACAAGTTTCATGTTTTGACACATCTTGATGAAAAATGGCCCTTGGCATTTGATTTTGACCAAAAAGTCAAAGTTTGACTTTTCAGTGTACAATTGATTTTTGATCAGTTGATTGGAAAATTCATCTGTCAATTCAATGCTTTTGAGATCTTTTGAACCTTGTGATTAGGTCAAGATGATGCCATTGAGTCCTTGAAACTATTCTTGAACCCAATTTTCCATTGGCTAGGCAAAATACCAGAAATTGAACTTCTGCAGTCAAAACCCTAAAAATGACCATTTTGCCCTTTTGATGATCTGATCAAATTTCTTGAGGAGTTGTGGTCCAAACTTGATAAAATGGTTCATATGAGTCTATAATGTTGATGTGGATAAAAAATTATGAGGTTTGACTGTAAATTGGCCACAATTGACTTTTTCCCCAATACAACTGATTTTTAGGTCAACTGTCCAATTGACTGGGCAAAAATTTGATTCAAGGCTTGAAACTTGGTATGAGCAATCTTAGGGGTCCAACATGAAGTATGAAAGTCATATGTGGCATTGGAAGTCCAAAAATCCTTGTGCAAACTCAAACCCTAATTTCAGGTCAACAGTGCAAGGAAATGTCTTTAGCTGAGCAAACCCTAATCCTGTTTGGAGTCCAAAGAGTCTTGTGAGGAAAATCTTGATAAAATGAGAGGGAAAATTTTGGGGTACAACAGCTTCCCCTGTTCAATCTTCTTGAACCTGAAGAGTTAGATTGGCGAGTTTGTCGTTCGTGACTCGAAGGTAAAAGATGATTGGACACTAGAGTGCCCGTAAATTTGCACTCGTCAAAATGTAGTTGAGGAAATGGGCTTAAAGATGCCATTTGGAGATGTGATAGAATCTTGTTGGAGATGGGCTTAAATATGCCATCCAAGATTATTCGTTGAACTGCAAGTTGTAAGTCAGAAGAATAAGTATCGGAATGGTGTCCGCGACTGGAATGTATCTGAGTTGTATCTAGTAGTTGAAATCTGAAGGAGCAATAGAATAGCATCCGCGTCTAGAGCATCTCTAAGCTATATTTGAACTTTGTATTTGAATAAGCAATAGAATAACATCCGTGTCTGGAGCATCACTAAGTTGTCTTTAGAAGTTTGAATCTGAATAAGCAATAGAATATCATCCGTGTCTGGAGCATCTCTAAGATGTCTCTGAAAGGAAATCTGGAATAAGTATCAGGATGGCATCCACGTCTGGAGCGTATCTGAACTATCTCTAGAGGGAAATCTGGAATAAGCAATAGAATAGCATCTGTTTCTGGAGCATCTCTAAGCTGTATCTGATTGTATATTGGTAGCTTGTTAATCTTATCCTGAAAAGGGTAAAATGTTAGCTGAAACACAAAGTTATGTTGCATGAAATGTATGATGCAATATATGTGTTTTATCAATATTTATGATATATGAATGTAATGTATGCGCATGTAAGATGATTTGCTGCATTGTCGAGGAAAATAAATCCTTGACGACTGGAGATAATAAAACCCTTGATTGCTGCCGGGGAAAATAAATCCTTGACAACTACTGGAGATTCAAAATCTTTGACAACTTCTGTGGGGATGTGAGAATCCTTCATGACTTTCCTGGGGATATTGGGATCCTTCAAGTCTTTGGAGTTGGAATATTGACAAAATCTGTTGTGAGAGTAATGCCAAACTACTTGAGCAATCTGCTTAGGGAATCAGAGAAATTTGAAGACTTCCATCGGGGATTAAATAATGGGAATCCTTACTCAGCTAGGGAATAGGGAAAACTCCGACGATCTCTACCTGGGATTAAACAAAGGAAAACCTTGATCTGATGGAGAATAAGGAAGGCTCCGATGGCTTCTGCGGGGAATTAAGAATGAGAATCTTCAATCTGTAGGGGAATTTGAATCCTTGAGGAATTCATGATGAGGAGTCAAGAATGAAAATCTTCGATCTGCAGGGGATTAAAAATTCTGACAAATTCATGCTGGGGAATAATGAAGACTCTGGCAGCTTTACTGGGGAATTAAGAATGAGAATCTTCATTCTATTGGGGAGTAAAAACTCTGTGGGGAAGAAGGCTTACTGCTGGAGAGTAAGTTCAGGACTCTGGGGTTGAAAAATCTGTACTGCTGGGAAGTAGCTATCCTGCCGCTGGGAAGATCAGGAGTTTGGGTTGTATGCCAATCTACTAGGGAATTATCCTAGGTTGGGGATAAAAGTTAATTGTTATCTGGTTGATTTCCAGGCTTCAAGACAACTTGCTGGGGAATTGGGGAAAATAGAATGGTTCCCGCTGGGGATTGATAGTTAGAAATTTTACTCGATTGGGGAAGAAGGTTTCATCTCCGCTGAGGGTCTGTAGTTCAAAGTTTTGGCTCCGCTGAGGATTGGGAGTTTGAAGTTTAACTCTGGTGGGAATTAAGGATTTGAAATTGTAACTCCGCTGGGGATATGTATTTCAAGGTTTTAGCTCCAATGGGGATCTAGATGATGTACTGCAGAGGATTTCTCTGGAATAGCCTAAAGACGTTTTCCTATACATTCAACCTGTCAGTAATTATTCTTTCCCATTTCGTTTATTTGTAAACATGTGATTATATTCAAATGCATATGCTCATTAATAAATCATTGGACGTTTTCAAATAAAACACAAGTGTAAAAAATAAGAAAAGGCAAATAGTTTTCTGCACTTTGAAGTATCTTTGTATTAACTTTGTGTAAGTATTTTGTACAAAGGAGACAAACATCCTAGTAAGATAATGTTGTCATAAAAATTAGAAAAATTTATACAAAGAAAGATGGCTATGTGTGAAAATTCCATGGGGTTCCCATTCCGCTATAGCCTTTGTAACTCTGAATATCTTGTCCATTCGTTGCTTCATCTGAAGATGATTGAGTTGATCAGAAGCCTGGAGCTTGTCCGTGAAGAGATTGTCCTTAAAGTGATCCGACGAGACAAAGTCATACGCTTTAATTCCCTAACTTTTGCCTGGATCGCCCTTTTGGGTTTTTGATCCACCGGGAAACCCTTTTTTGCCCACGTCGCCCTTTCGGGTTTTCAACTTGCCGGGTGTACAGATTTTTTTGTTTATCCCTAATTTTTGCCTGAACCGCCCTTTCAGGTTTTCGATTCACCGGGATGCCCTTTTTTGCCCAAGTCGCCCTTTTGGGTTTTCAACTTGCCGGGTCATTTATGCATAGTATCTTTTGACTATGTCTGTGTTCACAGGGTGCGGCAGGTCATCGCCGTCCATGGTGGTCAAGATCATTGCCCCACCAGAAAATATGTTTTTGATCACAAATGGTCCTTCGTAGGTAGGAGTCCATTTGCCCCTGGGATCACTTTGCGGCAAGATGATCCGGTTGATTACAAGATCCCTGACTTGATATACCTGGCGTCTGACTTTTTTATTGAAAGCCCGTTTTTGATACGTCTGACCGTGGCAAACAGCAGTAAGTCGCTTTTCATCAATCAAATTAAGTTGATCAAGTCGGGTTTGAATCCAATCGTCTTCACTCAAACCAGCATCTTTCATGATTCTCAAGGAGGGAATCTAAACCTCAATAGGTAAAACATCTTCCATGCCATATACCAAAGAATAGGGTGTTGCCCCAGTTGATGTGCGTGCCATGGTACGGTACCCGTGCAGAGCAAACAGTAGCATTTCATGCCAGTCCTTGTAGGTGACTGTCATCTTTTGTATGATCTTCTTGATATTTTTGTTCGCAGCTTCGACATCACTGTTCATCTTTGGCTGATAGGGAGATGAATTGTGATGTTGAATCTGGAACTGCTCGCACAAGGTGGTAATAATAGTGTTGTTAAGGTTTGTAACGTTGTTAGTGATGATCCTTTCGGGGATACCATACCGGCAAATGAGGTTCTGCTTGATGAAGCGGGCAACAATATTCTTTGTGACAGATGCAAAGGAAGCTTCTTCGACCCACTTGGTAAAGTAATCAATGGCCACCCGAATGAAACGGTGTCCATTGGATGCAGTAGGCTTGATCTCTCCAATCATGTCGATCCCCCACATAACGAATGGCCAAGGAGCTGTTAAGACATTGAGAGGAACTGGAGGTATATGTACCTTGTCTGCATAGATTTGACATTTGTGACAAGTCCTGGAATGTTGATGGCAGTCAGCTTCCATGGTAGACCAGTAATAGCCTGCCCATAGGATCTTCTTAGCCATCGTATGTCCGCTAGAGTGAGTGCCAAAGGTATCGTTGTGCAATTCAGCCATGATCTGTTCAGCTTCAATTTTTTCCACACAACGGAGCAGAATGCAATCATGATTGCGCTTGTATAGGATACCATTGCTCAGGAAGAACTTAGCCGAGAACCTCCTCAAGAAATTTTTTCCGTTGACTGAAGCTCCTTCAGGGTATTCTTGAGCCTCGAGATACCTTTTGACTTCATGAAACCAAGGTCGGTCCACTACTTCTTCGGTATTAATCTCGTGACAATATGCAGATTCGTCCATCCGTTCAATGGTGATTTGGGGAGCCTCATTATCCCAATTAAGTTTAAACATGGATGACATTGTAGCTAGAGCATCTGCTAGTTGATTCTCTTCTCGCGGGAAGTGCTCGAAGGTAATCTGCATGAAATGTGGTAACAATGTCAAGACATGTTCTTTGTAAGGGATGAGGTTTGGATGTTTAGTATCCCACTCTCCTTTGATTTGACTGATAACCAAAGTTGAGTCCCCAAATACAACCAAAGATTTGATTCCCAGGTCTATTGCAGCCTTGAGTCCAAAGATACAAGCTTCATACTCGGCCATGTTGTTGGTGCAGTGGAAGCAAAGTCTGGCGGTGAAAGGTGTATGGCAACCTTCTAGAGAGATGAGTATCGCGCCGATTCCATTGCCAAGTGCGTTGCAGGCACCATCAAAGTACAGGGTCCATCGGGATCCTTGTTCAGGTCCGTCATATGGTCTGAAATCTTCAATGTTATCCAAGGTCATAATGTCTTCGTCGGGGAAGTCGAACCTCATGGATTGGTAATCTTCGACAGCTTGATGGGCCAGATGATCGGCTAGCACACTCCCCTTTATAGCTTTTTGGGTCGTGTATTGTATATCGTATTTGGTTAGGATCATCTGCCATCTAGCGATTCTTCTGGATAAAACAGGCTTCTTAAAGATGTACTTGATCGGATCCATCTTAGATATCAGCAGAGTGGTATGAGTCAACATATACTGTCTTAGCCGGCGAGCAGCCCATACCAAAGCGCAACAAGTTTTCTCGAGCAGTGAGTATCGAGTCTCACAGTCGGTAAACTTTTAGCTAAGGTAATAAATGGCATGCTCTTTTCGGCCAGACTCGTCATGTTGGCCCAATACGCACCCCATTGAATTCTCTAAGACAGTCAGATACATGATTAGCGGTCTTCCTTCGACGGGAGGCATCAAGATAGGAGGTTCTAGCAAATACTCCTTGATTTTATCGAAAGAAACTTGACAGTCATCATTCCATTTAACTACCTGATCTTTCTTTAACAGCTTGAAGATTGGTTCACAGGTAGATGTTAGGTGAGAAATGAACCTTGCAATGTAGTTTAGGTGTCCCAAGAAACCTCTGACCTCCTTCTCAGTGCGAGGAGCATGCATTTATTGTATAGCTTTGACTTTGGCAGGATCAACCTCGATGCCTTTGTTGCTGACAATGAAACCCAAGAGTTTACCGGACCGGACTCCGAAAGTGCACTTGTTAGGGTTCAATCTGAGCTTGTACTCTTTCAACCTGACAAACAACTTTTGCAGATGGTCGAGGTGTTCTTCTTCAGTTTGTGAACGAGATATTATGTCATCTACGTAGACCTCTATCTCATGATGTATCATATCATGAAACAAAGCTACCATGGCACATTGATAGGTTGCCCCGACATTCTTCAGTCCGAATGGCATCACTTTGTAGCAGAACGTACCCCACTGTGTAACAAAAGTAGTTTTCTCCATGTCTTCAGGTGCCATTTTGATCTGGTTATAGCCTGAGAATCCGTCCATGAAAGAAAATACCATGTGCTGAGCTGTGTTGTCAACCAAGATGTCAATGTGCGGAAGTGGAAAGTCATCTTTAGGGCTGGCCCTATTTAAGTCTCTGTAATCCACGCACATTCTCACTTTACCGTCCTTCTTAGGCATGGTCACAATGTTAGCAACCCATTATGGATAGGAAGTAACAGCAAGAAAACCAGCATTGAACTGCTTCATAACTTCTCCTTCGATCTTTTCTGACATGTCGGGCCTCATGCGGCGAACTTTCTGTTTAACTGGTGGACAGTCTTCTCTTGTGGGTAGACGGTGTACCACAATGTCTATATCAAGTCTCGACATGTCTTCATATGACCAGGCGAAGATCTCAACATATTCATTCAACAGCTGAATTAAGCACTCTTTGATACTTGGCTCTAGGTTGGCACCCACTCTAACTTCTTTTCTCTCTTCCTCAGTACCCAAGTTGATTGTCTCTAACAGCTCCTCATGAGGTAGAATAGCCCTTTCTTCCTGTTGTAGCAGTCTAGCCAATTCTCCCGGCACCTCACAGTCTTCATCACCTTCGTATTCTGCGTGGTAGACCAGATCTTCAGAGTTACTGAAGGTCATAGCAGAATTGTTACCCATGGAATCCGGAATGGAAGGGTACCTGCATTTGTGAGTGTGGGTGTGTGTAAGGGATAGCCACCTTTAAACAAATAAAATGTAAAAAGAAAGACAATGAACACAAAAGTTTATATATGAAAATGTCCATGATTCATTAAAATGAAATATGAAGATGAAAAATCAAACCCTTACAAATGGACCTATGTGCCTCGGGTAAGGCATAAAGTTAAAAGTGTACGAATTGTTTAAGAATTATTACAAACCAACTGAAATGTTTGAAAGATAAATTACTGATTTATGAAAGTAATGGGAATAAAGTCCTTTGCCTCCCAATTGTATAGCCCTTCGTCAACAGTAGGGAAAATCCAGTCTTCCAAGTTGCTCTCCTCTTCATTATCCTCCAAAGCATTGACTCCATGATGGGTGATCTTCACTGGTGGCCCTCCGGCATGGGAGCTGCGTACAGCCTTTTGAGCAGAAGTAGTGAAACCCAAGCCGAATTTATCAGATTTGAAAGGAAAATCGGGAAGCTGCCCCCAGATTGTGCTTCCCCATACTTCAATCACAGCCTTTGCATCTTTGAGGGATGAAATACGAGGTGGAGGTCTGGTAATCATGGGTACAGAAGACACTGTCTTGGTTGCCGCAATCTCCTGAGCTACCTCTTCAAAATGCTGAAAGGGGTTTTTGATGAATTCTCCATCTAATTCTACATAGCAGAAAGAATTAAGATGGCTTATCATGTATTCCTCTTCACCGTGAACAGTTATAATTTTCCCCTAGACAGGATACTTGAGCATTTGATGCAGAGAAGAAGTGACAGCTCCAACATTGTGAATCCAAGGTCTTCCCAACAAGCAATAAGAGGAAGGACGAATGTCCATCACGTAAAATATGGAGTTCAAGGTTTCAATTCCCACTTTGATCATGATGTCCACCTCCCCGTGGACCATCCTTTTAGAACCATCAAAGGCTCTGACAATGATGTTGCTGGGCTTCAAGGTTAAACCTTCACAATCCAACCTATCCAATGCCTTCTTCGGCAGAACATTCAGCGACGAACCAATGTCTACCAGTATGTGGGCTAGAGTGGTCCCTCTGCATTCCACTGAGACATGCAAAACGTCATTATGTTTTCTCCCTTTGATTGTTAGATCAGCATCAGAGAATCCTAGACCATTGTCAGCTGTTAGGCTAGCTACACATTCCTGGAACTGATCCGTGAAGGTTTCCTGTGGCACATGGGTCGTCTTCAAAAATCTGATCAGAGTAGCAGGGCCAGCATAGAGATTTTTGAGGGGGTTTGCTCCAGTTGCTCCACAACATTATAATCGCTTTTCTTGATTATTTTCAAAATCTCTTCCATTTCTTTTTGAGAGGTTTCAGGGATGATCAACGGCTGAGCCCTCGTCCTGAAAGGCTCTTCTTGGATCCCTTTCCCTCTATCATCAGTAGCAGCAGAAGGGACAACCACAGGAGTTACAACTTCTTCAATAACTGGAGTTCTCACAGATATGTTTACCGGTGCAGGGGTAACCTTAGGAGCAGCTGAGGGTCCGAAGATTTCCTTTGGAGGCGCAATCTCCAGAGAGAAAATTCTTCCACTGCAGGTGATTTTACTCGTTCCGGCAATGTTTCCAATGTCGGAAGTCTCTTCATCAGAACTCTCTTCAGTCGATTCAATTTGTTTAACACCGTAGTAAAAGATCTCTCCCGCATAGTTCCACGGTATTGATTTGTCGGACTTGTACGGGACGGGCCCCGACATGGTTATCTTCAAAGGTGCAATCTTTGGATTGGATGTAATCTTAACAGGTATTTTGGAGACCTTGGAAAGATTGGCGGATATGGTAATTATTGAAATATCATTGATAGGAGTCGGTGTAACAGGAGTCTTTTCAAAAAGGATCTCTTGGTTATCCATTAGGCGTTGGATGCCTAACTTAAACAACAAATAGTCGGTCGGTAAGGATGAACAAAGGAAGCAGTCTTCTTCACAACCTGGGAAAATCCCAGCCTTCAGCAAATTCAACTTGATTATCGGTAGCGGAGTTATTAAATTATCAACAGTAGCAACAAAAAGATCTTCTTCAACAACATGGGCATTATGGCCATGCTTTGGCATTGGAGCAGAGATTACATTCGGTTTTTCAGGGGCGTCGAATTTAACTTCTTTAGCATCTATTAAATCCTGAATCTTATTCTTGAGGGCCCAACAACTGTTGGTGTCATGCCCCAGGCTGTCTGAATGATAAGCACACTTGGCATTGGGATGGTAGTGTGGTGACGAAGTGTTAGGGTTTTTAGGAGCCTCCCTCAAACTTGCAAGGTTTAACTTCAACAGATGGGGTAAAACCTGAGCAGGAGTCATGTTTATCTGGGTGTATTACCGTGCAGGCCTTTCCACTCTTGCTTGGTTGGTTCTGGGTTGATGGTCTCTAGGATGATCAGCTGTAGACTTCTGAATCATTACGGCCCCCACCGCTGGTCGGCGCTCAACTCTTCCTTGACCTCTTTGGGAGTAGATAGCTGAGACTTCTTTCTTTACTGGGAAAGTCTTTTTGATGGTAGCAGAAGCAGATGCATCCTTTTGAATTTTCCCGCTCTTTATGCCGGCTTCAACTCTCTCACCAGTTAGAATCAACTCGGTGAACCCTGCAGACGAACTTCCAATCAAGTGATTGAAGAAAGGACCTGACAGAGTCCCCAAGAACATATCAACTAGCTCCCTCTCAGATAGAGGTGGTTGTACTCGTCCCGCCAAGTCTCTCCATTTCTGAGCATACTCTTTGAAACCTTCATTTGAGACCATGCCCATACTCTGTAATTGAGTACGGGTTGGTGCTAAGTCCGCATTATATTGATACTGCTTGTAAAAGGCAGCTGCCAAATCCTCCCAATTATGCACATCAGACCTCTCTAGCTGGTAAAGCCAATCCAGCTGCGTCCCCGATAAACTTTCCTGGAAGAAATGGACCCACAGATCCTTGTCAGAAGAATGCGGTTGAATTTTTCTGACGTAAGATCGCAAATGCATCTTTGGACAAGACAAACCATCATACTTAGAAAATAGAGGCACCTTGAATTTAGGGGGGATTACAATGCCAGAGACCAACCCTAGCTCTTGAAAGTCTAGCCCAGGTACTCTTTGTATCCCCATGGCAGCCAGACGCTCTTCCAAATTCTTGTACTTGTCATCTGCAGGAAGGTACTGCTGTTCAAAATAGTCTTCATCCTCTTCTTCTTCTTCTTGCTCAGAGTCAGATGGCACTGCAGTCTCTTTACCCTTTCTCATCCCTTCATCAGATGTTGAGGGGAAATCCAGGACCCTTCTAGCTTGACCTTCAAATCTTCTACCCATGGTAGCCACACCAGCCCTCTTCTTTTTCTTTTTCTCCTTTTCCTTTTCCAGTAGAGTCTTGAGCTCCTCCTGCCCCTTTGCCAAGGTCAAAAGTAGCTATTGGAACTATGAATCCTACGCTTGTAAGTCTTTAACCATCTGCTCAATATCCATCTTGCTGAAATAAACAGCAGAGAGATAAGGAAGCCTGGTGTGAAGACCTGTTTATGCATATGATGAATGATATGTATTCATGTAATGCATTCAAGGATTCAGAAATTCAAATTTGTTTTAAACAAAAAAATAACACACGTCATATTAATAAGATAGAACTTATTAGTACATCAATGCCCCATGGGCAAAATAATACAAAATTCTAAGGTAAAAAGACGTTGCGCATCCTCTTTGGTGCAATGTAGGTGTTGAGAGTCTGCTCTTCGTGAAGTTGACGAGTGAGTTCCAAAACCTTCTTCTCACTTGCGTAGAATTGGGCTTCGAAAGTGTCACGCTCTCCCTTGAGCTACATCCAACTCCTTTGTAAATCTTCAAGTGATGTTGGCATGTCAGGATGTAGGAGGGTGTATTGAACCTCTCCTTCCATAACAGGCTATTTAATCACATGTAGAATATAGGGATAAGGCATCATAAGACTCTGGGCGCGGGTTCGTACCCACTTGAGGTAAGGCTCAAGGGGGATGGAATTCTTGTGTCTCAAGGTCTTACTATCCACCTTGTTGGGCATCCTCCAAGCTCGGATAAACCTTTGTCGAAGCCCTTGATCGTCGTTTTCGAAGTCAAAAACCAAGTCTGGAATCAGCATGTCATGTGGGCCATCCCTTCGGGCATACCCAAACTGTCTCAAAGCCAAGCAGGGGTTGTAGGTAATGCCTCCCCTAATTCCAAGTAGAGGGACATTAGGGAATTCCCCACAATGATCAATGATGATAACATTTTCTCTGGATCGAGAACACCAATGAACATCTGAATGTGTAAGAGTCATCAATCGTTGTGACCACCTCAAACCTTGCTCATTCTTCAAAACTGATTGGGGAAGATGAGAAATAAACCATCTTGACAGTAGAGGAGTGAAACACATGAGAACACCTCTTTTCCTCATTGTACGAGTGTGAAAAGAGTGGAGGATATCCCCAAGCAATGTAGGCACCGGGTTGCGAGCCATGAAGA
Source organism: Vicia faba (assembly GCA_948472305.1). NCBI lineage: Eukaryota > Viridiplantae > Streptophyta > Magnoliopsida > Fabales > Fabaceae > Vicia > Vicia faba. The sequence continues at coordinate 199,537,958 of OX451739.1, forward strand.
TTTTGACAGCACTCACATCTATAAGTTGGTAAGGATTAGGGAACAAGACCATCCCATAGATGAGAAGAGATACAATCTCCTCAAAAGCTTGTAAATCCAATGAATTCCAGCAACTTTGGGCCTTCTCAAACAGAAACTTTGACAAGAAACCTTTGACACCACTTCTAGTTTCCCAATGGCCTATGATATCAGATGGTTGCAAGTGTAGGGCTTGAGCAACATCTTCAGGCTTTGGATCTCTTTCCGTACCGTTGAAGGGTAGTTGATGGAGAATAGGAATCCTCAAGAGTTGAGAAAATTCCTCCAAAGTAGGCACAAGTTGGTAATCAGGAAATGTGAAGCAGTGGTGTAGAGGGTCAAAGAACTGGAAGAGAACTTTCAGCATATGCTCCTTAGTGTTGGTGTTGACTAAGTTGAGAAGACGACCATGCCTCTCGGTGAATAGAGAATTCTCAGGAATCCTTGAAGCTAGCTCCTTGAGTTGAGGAGGAATTCTTACAAGGTTGACTTGGATTGTTTTCATGCGAAGTGAATCCATAACCTACAAAACAGGAACAAAGATGAAAATCCAAATCTTTGAAATAGTTAGTGGATGCATATGATGCTTCATGATGTTATGATGTTATGCACAAGTATATATGTACAAACAAATCACACAAGTTCCTAGTTTCAGGCTTGCATGGGGTTTCATAGGTAAGTACCCTCTTGAAGTTTAGTTGGCTCAACCTGTCCTAGAAATATTAACTGGGTTCTAAGGAGCTCAATATCACTGGATTGTTTTTTGTGTTCATTGTTTCAGTTTAGCCACTTTATTGGCGACCGAAATATTCCAAGAAAACAACCCTCAATGAGTGTAGTATCAAGTATCTACCAACTTCGGACTGCACCAAAGCCGGTCATCTCGCTACCCCTAAAAAGGCCAAGTTTGTCAAGTAAAGGTTCTAAAAGTCCATTATTGCTTCATGAAATCACTCAGCGTCCCCTTATTCTCTTTGATTAACTCAAAGGCTACCGGTACCCACAAATATTTCGCACTAATATAGCTATTGCTTCAACCAGTTCGGTATACCCCGCACAGTTTCCACAACGTATTGTTATTTACCTATGAATGTTTCCCAAATCCGGGTAGAGGATTCAAACCCAAACAATAGAACCAAATGTAAAGCAATCAAGTCAAGCAAGATAAGCATGTAAAGGTGATCTAAAACCCTAAGGTAACCCCACTTTTTTAGAAATATCCCCAGCAGAGTCGCCAGTTCTGTGATGCGGTGGGAGAACTGACTTGAGGTTTTGCGTTTGTGTTCGAAAATGTTTCGGTTTAGCAAGAGTCGCCACCGACTTTTATTTTATCCAAAAGGAAAGGTAAAAAATCACAGGAAAGACCTTTGAGATTGTTTTTGGGTTCGGGGGGTAGATTATGAAAAGGGAAGGTGCTAGCACCCTTTTCATCCATGGTTTTCCATGGGCTCTTAGTTACTTGTTTTAGATCACTTGCTTTTGCTTTTCAATTGTTTGAAATGGTGCTTTGTGTGTATTGTGTTGTCATTTTTCATGCATTTTTATCTTGTGTTTAGTCATGCTATTTGTTTGATTTTGGTCTTTGCATACAAAACCCTAATTTACTATCATGGCATTTGAAAGCGATAAAATGCATAAAAGTAAATCTAAGACTATTACAATATTATTATGGGGAGGGGGATACAAGTTTGAATAGGGGGATATTGCTCAAAATAAAACCCTAAAACTATTACAACCATATTGAATTTACACAATAAATAAATGGACAATTATTTAAATATGCAAATAAATGTAAATATGCAAAAAAATGTTTTGTATTAATTTTTATGTATATAAAAATAAGTTTATTTAATTCTTAAAAATAAGGAAATAAAAATGATTATTTTTTTGGAAAGGGTGGAAACCCTAATTTTTGTTTAAAGAAAATATGCTTTATATCAATTATTTATTCATTTATGTACAAGAAAATAAATAAAAAATATATACAAAAATGTTAAAAATTAGATATTGTATGAAAATATTAATTTAAGTATATAAATAATAAAATTAAAAATGTATAATATTTTTATATTATTTATAAGTTTATTTAAGAAAATAAAAGTAGATTATTATTAGTAAACTATTTTTATGCCCAAAAAATAATAAAAATAATAAAATAAAAATGTAAAAATTAAGAAAATATTTTTGGTGATTTTTAATATATAGAAAAAATAATAAAAGTCAGAAAATATAAAAGAAATGAGAAAATATGAAAAATAAAAGAAATGGGCCAAAGGGGTGCAGGAAGTAAGCAGGGGGGTGTCAATAGTCGCGCAAAACAGGCCCAGGCCCACGTTCCACTTCATCCTTGTCCTTGGAACAAAAACGCGCGCCCTGTACTTCAAATATGTATCTCCTGCATACGTGCTTAAAAACAAAATCTTGCAACATGAAAGTTATAGCTCATCATCACACGATTCTAATGATATAAAAAACTTGATCTAACTCTAAGAAACCAGGGAAAATTTCAGTGCCCCTAATTTATGACCTAGTTTTTTCAGCAACTTCAACATCCAAATTCCCCTAGCTCAGTTAATATAAATACAAGTTATGCATATGTATAACTCAAGGACATTAAGGACTACATTTTTGCTTCACAAACCTAAGCCTAATGATGCCTAAATAAGGAGATAGAAGTTTGAAAATTACCTGTTTCAGTCAAGTTTGAATATGACAATGCAGCAACTTTGAATGAGGCCTAAAGGACTTTTGAGCTTGCTTGATGTTGTCTCAACCTTTCCCAATGCTTTGCTTGCTTTGAAGTGGTCTGAATCTCCCTATAGAACTCAACCTGCAAACTCAGAAATTGAAAATGGTGAAGCTTGAAAATGATGTTACAGTTGCTTGAGAAGGGCTTGGATAGCTTGGATAGGATGTATGCAATGTGTTTGAAGTGGTTCAAGACAAAACGCACGAGGGAAATATGTTTTGGCTTGTGATTTGCAGAGATGGCCCTGTTTTGGGCAGAAGTTGGTGTTTTTGTGTTTTGGGTGTTTGGAAGCTTGGTAATTCGTGTTTTCTGGCTTGGTATAATGTGCTGAGCTTGTTTCACAAAGCTTGGTTTTAACAGATGCACACGTTGTGGACCTTTTGCAAGGTTTCTTGTTTTTGAAGCAAAAGGTGAGTTGACAAAAGCCAAGGTTGTACAAGCTAGCTCAGGGTCTGCACATGGTTGGTACACTTTTCCTGATATTTGTGGAGTTCGTTTGCAGCAAAAGCTTTGGTCCATGGCTCAAGATAAATAAAGTTTGCATAAAGTGTGCTTTATGGAAATGGCATTGTTATCTTTATGCCATAAATGGAATAAACCCTTGTATAATGCTCTAAAGATCAGAATCAAACCTGTGTCCAATGTATTTGCATTAAATTAAGGAGTGTGGAAAGGATTAAGACCTGTAAACCAAGTACAAGCATGCTTTGGACAGATTTGCAAGTTGTAGCAATGTGCAAAATGCCTTGGACAAAAGTGATGATTTGCCATTTTCAAGCTTTCGATTCTCCCTAACCATGAATGATCTTGGAGAGTTCTTAGACATTTTGGAAAGCTTGTAACATGCTCTACAATCCATATTTGAAATGAATTTTGAGATTCCACTTGTAACTATGTGAAAAATTTCCATGAAGATAGGTCAAAATCCTGCCTAAATTAGGGCAAAATTTCACTAAGTTAAAAGTGTCATGGACCCTTATTCACAAAATCAGAACTTGAGATCCAAGCATCTTTTTGGAAAACTTTGTGAATCAAAGTTGTAGATTTTGTGGAGAAATACAACTTTCATGTTGGAAGTTTTCTTTGAATCCAATTGCATCATGGTGAAAAAGTTGGGAAAAGTTGGGAAAAAATAAGAAATTTTCATAACTTAGAAAGTTTCTAAGTTATGAAATTTTTTTAATCTTAAACCCTAATTTCCAAAATTAGGTTTCTTGGTGAACAAGTTTCATGTTTTGACACATCTTGATGAAAAATGACCCTTGGCACTTGATTTTGACCAAAAATTCAAAGTTTCACTTTTCAGTGTACAGTTGATTTTTGATCAGTTGACTGGAAAATTCATCTGTCAATTCAATGCTTTTGGGATCTTTTGAACCTTGTGATTAGGTCAAAAGATGATGCCATTGAGTCCTTGAAACTATGCTTGAACCTAATTTGCCATTGGCTAGGCAAAAAACCAGAAATTGAACTTCTGCAGTCAAAACCCAAAAAATGACCATTTTGCCCTTTTGATGATCTGATCAAATTTATTGAGGAGTTATGGTCCAAACTTGATCAAATGGTTCATATCAGTCTATAATGTTGATTTGGATAAAAAATTATGAGGTTTGACTGTAAATTGGCCATAGTTGACTTTTTCCCCAATACAGCTGATTTTTAGGTCAACTGTCTAATTGACTGGGCAAAAATTTGATTCAAGGCTTGAAACTTGGTATGAGCAATCTTAGGGGTCCAACATGAAGTATGAAAGTCATATGTGGCATTGGAAGTCTAAAAATCCCTGTGCAAACTCAAACCCTAATTTCAGGTCAAGAGTGCAAGGAAATGTCTTGAGCTGAGCAAACCATAATCCTGTCTGGAGTCCAAAGAGTCTTGTGAGGAAAATCTTGATAAAATGAGAGGGAAAATTTTGGGGTACAATAGTTGCTAACACCTTCCCTTTCCATAATCTACCCCCTTACTCAGAAACTCTCGAAAAAGGTATTTTTTTTGTTCTTTTCACCCTTTCCTTTGTTGGATAAAAGAAAAGTCAGTGGCGACTCTTGCTTACCTTACATTTGCGAACACAAAATGAAAACCAGTATAATAGTCGGTTCTGACACCGTATCATCGAACTGGAGACTTTGCTGGGGAAAACCTGAAAAGTGGGGTTACCTTAGAGATAGTTTATTTTTAAACTGCTTGGTATGCTTTGTATGCTTTACCTTTTGGGGTTTGTTTGGGTTGTTACTAAAGATCCTACACCCGGATCCGGGGCACCTTTTAGGTAAGTAGCAATAAATCATGGAGGTTGTACGACATAGACTGATACGAACAAAGTGGTGGCTATGTTAGTGCGATACTCTGGATTATACTAATGTTCCTTGAGTAAGTCAAGGATAACGTCAGGCTTCCTCATGGTGTCACTAAGAGCTAACTGACCTTTAGAACCTTTAATCGACTCATCGTAGCCATTAGGAAGTAGTGAGATAACCGACTTTGGTTCCAACCGAAGATTGGTTAATACTCGATGCTACACTCATTGAGACTGGACTTTCGGGATTTTTTGGCTGCAATACTTCGGTGCGTGAGCTAAAACAATTTATGATGGGAAGGTCAATGATATTGAGACTCCTTAGAACCCGGTTACTATTAATAGGACAAGTTGAGCCAACTAAACTTCAAGAGGGTACGTACCTTTAAACCTCATGCAAGCCTTTGAACCTAATTCTATTTGTGTGACTTGACTGCCTTCATTTATCTAACAACTTGAATTCCTTGCAGAATTTATTTATAGTCATTGTCCAATAAACTGGTTTTCTTATAAGACATACTTGTCTTCATCATCCTTCATTTTTGCTTGATGCATGGCATACACATCGTAGCATCATACCATAGCATTTCCTTAACCATTTCAAGGATCTCAAGGGCCTGTAGTGCAGGTTATGATGAACCAGACGTCTAGCAAGAGGCGAGAGGATTTATTTTCCTCTAGCTAATGTTGTCAAAGGATCAAAACACAATAACTTGAGTCAGGGGCGATGACCCACTCGATATGGTGAGCTTGACTCTTGTAGAATGACCTTCAATGATATGAAGTTCTTCAATCAAAGCTGCAAAGTTCAATGCGTAACATTTTTCTTGTGTTTACCCCGCGAGATCCTTGAAAACATTTTCATATCATACATGTCATTGCATAACAGGTAGTCTCCAGTACATGTCTCTCATGTTCTCGCTGTTTATTTCAGCAATGGCTCTCAAAAAAGACAACAGAGATCTCCAAACTCAAGAGGCTCAGTTCATGGAAATGTTCCTAACCTATCCAAGGGGCAGGAAGAATTGAAAGCACTCCTCGTTGGGAATCTAACCAAGAAACTTCCTGATAACAACAAGGATGACCAGGTTTAACAACTACAAGTTGAGATGGAAGCAATGAGAATCCAAATGCTGGGGCCGATGGCTCTTATCCAAAGCCTAGCCCGGGGACAAGAAGAGCTGAGAGCCCTCGCCAGCCAGCTTCTTCAAGACAGATCCAACCGTATGAAACAGACGATCGAGTATGGGGATAAAGTCACTAATCAACCCCTGATGGGACAAAAAGTTGGAGTTTTCCAAATTGCTGCTACGTTGCAAGCCCAACCACAACCTTGCCAACAACCACAGGGTAATCAGTGTAAGCGGGATTCATTCACTAGGCAATATACCAAACTCAGCATACCAATGTCGCAAGTCTTGCAACACATGTTGAAATTGAATTTGGTCATGTTGAGGGATCCTCCTACAAATCCCAATACTGCCTCTCCAATGTACAATCCAAATGCAAGGTGTGCATATCACTCCAACAGTCCAGGGCATGATACTGATAGCTGTCAGACATTAAAAGACAAAATTCAAGACCTTATCAACGAGGGAGCATTGGAATTCGCACAAGATGGACAATTGGAATTCTTCTGTCATCCATCCAAGGCACACCATCTGAAGTGACAAGATCAGACAAGCAGGCTTTTGTTCATTAGAATTTTCAATTTGTAATTTCCTTTTGATTGTTCGAACATTTATTCATATCAAACCTTGTTCTTTCATCAATGCATTGCACATGTTTGTCTTGAATTAATTTGTTTGCACTATGCTTGAACTATTTTCTTACTTCCTTTTTTTAATATTCAACTCTTGATTAAAAGCTTTAAGCCCGTAGAGGGAGGATGACGAAAAAAATACCACAATCTCTATAGTATGCTTTTGAACAGACCCTACTGACGATGTACATGCTTTGTTTCAAATCCTAAATAGTGGAGTTATAAGGAGGATAATCCCTAGTCAACCCCTTTGAGCCTAGGAAGTAGGAGTTTTTCTTTTTACACAAATTAAAACCCTTAATCATAACCTGGGGTAGGGTAGTTTCGCTTAGTTAATTCAAATTCGCATTCGGCCATAATTTTTCACTTCATACGCAATGAATGGCATCGAAAACGTCCTTCCAAAACAGAAGACGGTGACGGCTCATAATCATTTAAACAGGAAGTCATTATTTTTCAAAAAAAGAAAAGCCTGTTAAGTCAAAACCTATGAAGGAGACTTAAGAAAAAAACTGGGGCATCCCACTGACTGTAATCACAAAAGAAACAGTTCCGGAAAAAGTAGGGATAACAAAATCAAAAAAAGAGGTCCTACAAATCCTCAACAAAAGAAATATTATAAAAGTGACTACCTTCTCAAACAAACGTTCAATTTCTGAACCATCACCAAGTATCAGAGCAATGATTCCAGACTTAATTGGGATTTAAACACACGATTAACTGAGTATAGGACCGAAGAACATCATGAAGAGCGGGTGGGTACAAATAAATTTCGAGCCTTTATCTTTTGTTTCTTAAATCGTGAACCAGGCTACGTTATAACCCTTAAAAGTCCTAGCTGAAGCATGGGTTAGTCCGAGAGCATACTGTTAAAAAGGTATCCTGACTCCTGTAAGGTTTGCTATAAATCATGAGTTAATATCACATTTTGTTTTACTACAAAAAATGAATTTTCAAAAATATCAACACAAACATAAGCTTTGCATTATTTAAATGACATTGTTTGCATATGGTTAATTGTTTAAATGGCAGAGAAATTCACACAACGATTATTCAGTGAACAAAGATCCTCTCAATGGACAGAATCACCTTAGATGGAAAAAAACATTCATAATAACAAGTCTTTCATAATCAAGGGGCAAGGCATGGTATCTAGCTGATCTGAGGCAGTCAAGTCAAGATTCAAGGAGTCTCTCAAAAGTTCTGAATAGCCAGGGGCAGACCTCCTTCTGAACCACTTGGGGTATTGGACATGAATTCCAGCAATGAATCACGTGCGATCAAGAAACATCTTTTGGCAGTGGAGCAACACTTACTACTATGGAATATGACTATCCCCCGTACCCGGTAAACATGGACATAGTCAGAAAATACTACGCATGAGAAAAGACCCGCTAGGTCGACTGGCCTAGGCAAAATTAAGGGCATCCCGGTGAACCAAAAGGGTTCGAGCAAAAATTAGGGATATACATATGAAAAAAATCTGTACACCCGGCAAGTCGAAAACATGAAAAGGCGGCTTGAGCAAAAAGGGGTATCCCGGTGGACTGAAAATCTGAAAAGACAGTCCAGGAAAAAGTTAGGGATTAAAGTGTACGACTATGTCCCACCATCTTGTCATTTGTCTATCAGTAGAAGACCTATCATCCTGATCAACATTTACCAAGCACCTCAGGAGTTGGGATGACACTCGAACCATCCACAAAGTCTCCACAATTGCTTTCTCCAGCAGGTACAGAGGTAAGGCATCCTACTAAAAAGTCATTGCCATATCCTTAGCTTACAACTTAGTGATGTCAAGCATTCACGTATCCCCGGTAGAGCAAGAATCTCCAATTACTGCTCCGGCGTCTTAAAGAATTCCCTAGCTTGGTTCACAGGTTTTTCATGTTCCCCAACAGATTTCTTCTCAAAATAAAAAAATAGGAATTCCCAGCGGAAACATTCTAAATACTCCAGATTCTCATCTAGAAACGGAGCAGGTATGATCCAGAGACGGATGTCATCCTGACACTTACTCCAGATTTTCATCTAGAAATGGTGTAGGTACGATCCAGAGACGGATGTCATCCTGACACTTACTCCAGATTCTCATCTAGAAATGGTGCAGGTATGATCCAGAAACTGATGTCTTCCTGAAACTTATTCCAGACTCCTCTAGAAACAGTTCAGGAACGATTCAAAGACGGATGTCATCCTAACACTTATTCCAGAATCTTCTAGAAACGGTTCAGATACGACCCAAAGGCGGATGTCATTCTGATACTTATCCAATACATCTCCAAGCTACCGCTCTGACATCTGAGAAAAATTCCCCATTGAAATCATCGAGCTTCTTAGGATTTCCCAACAGGGCATTTTCTCCCCAGCGGAGCATTCTCAAGCAGAAGTAAAAAGAAAATCCTCGGCAGAATATCCTCAAACGGAAAGAGGAAATCCCCAACAAGATTTCAACAAAGATCCCTAAGAAGTTCACGGAGTTTCCCTTCCCCAGTAGAATTTATTTCTCTACCTGCAGAAGTTCATCCCCCCACGAAGTTTATTTCTCTATGTTTGGTAAAATCTTCCAACAGAGCATATTCTCCCCAATAGAGCATTCTCAAGCAGAAGTCAAAAATCTCCGACAGAGTATCCTCAAACGGAAAGAGGAAATCCCCGGCAAATCATTTCCATTCATCATCCCCAACAGAAATGAATGAATCACTTTCCTCATCTACCAAACATTAGTCCGAGATTCAGCTTCCCAGTACTCTCCAGCAACAGTCAGGGATATTTTTTCCCATACTAGGAATTGTCGCAACAGCATTTCATGTTCATACATCATGGCATGCACATACATATTGCATACAACACAATCTCATTTATTTTGAGAACATCATTACACGATGCATTTCATACATCATGATATTGTATACGACTAACTCTTTACCTTTTCAGGAAAGATCAATCGACAAATATCATTAACTACTTATATGACCTAAAAGTCTTTTTAAAGGCTAACTCTGACGAAGGGCTATTATAACATTTTCTTTAGAAGATCATATTCAAGACCCCTGCTGGTTCAGTTTTAATCGACCCTTGATTTATTCTGATTCTTTTCCGGTAGATACTTTCTCTGGTTAAGTTAAATCGACTTTAAGATTTTCTGATCCCATTAAAGATACTACGAAGCCTGAAGTTTGACCAGATAGAAGTTTATTTGGTTAATTATTATGAAGCCTGGACCCGACCAGATGATAGTATAACCTATGACACTGAAGCCTGGACCCAACCAGATAACGGTATACCTCAGATTCAAGTTGAAGCCTGGACCCGACCAGATAACAACTTAATTTCTTCAAATCTCTGAAGCCTAGATACGACCAGATAACGGTATACCTCTGATTCAAGTTAAAGCCTGGACCTGACCATATAACAACTTAATTTCTTCAAATCACTGAAGCCTGGATACGACCAGATAACAATATAGCTCGGATTCAAGTTGAAGCCTGGAACCGACCAGATAACAACTTAATTTCTTCAAATCACCGAAGCCTGGATACAACCAGATAATGATATACCTCATATTCAAGTTAAAGCCTGGACCCGACCAGATAACAGCTTAATTTCTTAAAATCACTGAAGCCTGCATAAGACCAGATAACAATATACCTCAGATTCAAGTTGAAGCCTGGACCCGACCAGATAACAACTTAATTTCTTCAAATCACTGAAGCTTGGATACGACCAGATAATGTTATACCTCGGATTCAAGTTGAAGCCTGGACCCGACCAGATAACAACTTAATTTCTTCAAATCACTGAAGCCCAAATACGACCAGATAACGGTATACCTCGGATTCAAGTTAAAGCCTGGACCCGACCAGATAACAGATTAATTACTTCAAATCACCGAAGCTTGGATACAACTAGATAACGATATACCTCAGATTCAAGTTGAAGCCTGGACCCGACCAGATAATAGCTTAATTTCTTCAAATCACCGAAGCTTGGATACGACCAGATAACGATATACCTCAAATTTAAGTTGAAGCCTGGACCCGACCAGATAACAACTTAATTTCTTCAAGTCACTGAAGCCTGGATACGACCAGATAATGGTATACCTCAGATTAAAGTTGAAGCCTGGACCTGACCAGATAACAACTTAATTTCTTCAAATCACCAAAGCCTGGATAAGACCAGATAACGGTATACCTCATATTCAAGTTGAAGCCTGGACCCGACTAGATAACAACTTAATTTCTTTAAGTCACTGAAACCTGGATACGGCTTGATAACAGTTCAATGTCTACAATTACTACGAAGCCTGGAATCGACCAGATAGTAGTTAATTTCATATTCCCCGATAAGTCGCTGTGAATCCTGGAATATGACCAAATGATAGTTAGCCTTATTATCCTCAGCAAGTCGCTGTGAAGCCTGGATCCCGACCAGATAACAACTCGCTTTTGTCTCTCCAGTCAAGAGATAACTCCCCAGTAGAGTAATGGATAACTGAAGCTCCTAGACTCTATTTCCCAAGACAAAGATCAACATTCCCCAGCGGACTCCTCCTCAGACAGAAGGAACATGGATCCCCACAAAGAGACCTCTTATGAAGTCAGCATCTACTTTGGATGGCATCTTTAAGCCCATCTCCGATGACTCTCCGTCATATTCTCCAAATGGCATCTTTAAGCCCACTTCCTACACAATCAACCATCACATCATCAGGTGCAAATTTCTGGGCACTCTAGCATTCAATCATCTTCTACATTCAGATCACGAAAGGCAGACAAGCCAATCTAAATCTTCAAGTTTAAGAAGATTGAACAGGGGCAGCTGTTGTACCCCAAAATTTTCCCTCTCATGTTTTTCCCAGATTTTCTCTTGCATGGGTGGTTATAAATATTTTCCTAAAGAAATGGAAATTTTTAGAATGATGGTCAAGTGTCCTTCGATTGGTATCTATAAAGTGCCCTTCGATTGACATATGCAAAAGGTCTTTCGATTGGCATACCAAAGGGTCTTTCAATGGGCATCTTAAACAAGGCAGCTTTGATAGACATCTTAAGTAAGGTTGTCTTTCGTTAGGGCATACAAAGTGTCTTCCGACAGGCATGTCAACCAAGTAATGCTTCGATGGCATATCAACAGGGTGACATTTCGATTGTCCAAGTTAGAGAAAATGAGATCGAAAAGAGCAAGAACTGAGAGATGATTGAACACCATCAAAGAGAGAAAATCTTGAGACTTAATCGAAGGAGCCATGATAACTAAGTTGGTGCAATTAGAATTAGAATTAAGAGCCTTCAAAGGAAACAAATGTTATGATGATGGAAGTTCTGGGCAATTCGAACCAGGACTTAGAATCATCACAAGAATAAGGGCTGATTGAAAGGGACTCTGAAGAGGGAAACTCTGAATATTTTCAAATTCGAGCAAGGCGCCAAATTAACCTGTCCAGGTTCACTCAGGATTCTAAAATGGCATGATATATCTCAAAGTGGCAATCTTTTAATATGTCTGATTCTGTTTTCAAGGCCATGTTTAATGGTTGGTCTTTAATGACATGATTCCTTGTCTCCTCCACCATTTATAAATACAAGATGTAAAACACAAATCCGGGGGGACTCACAGGCACACCTACTATATCACACAGATCACGTTGCCACATTGCTCAAAGAAATCTAAAAAGTGTCCCAATCGAAGCACCTTTTTTGCAGGCACCTTTAGCCCAAACGAATACTAGATTCGTATTCCTGAGCCATCCAGGAGTCCATACCAACTCCTAAGCCAATGTTTCCACACCCAAAGCTGCAGATCGAAGCATACCGACCATAGGTATAACTCTAAAGTTCAATTTCTTAATCTAAGTGAATTTATTCGTTCTAATGTGTTTGTGCGTGTTTGTAATAAAGCGTTAGACAGGTTACAGTCCTCACAGATCTACCATTGTTAGGGAACGTGAATTTGGTTCCTTCGAATCTTAGGATTCTTAGTGTTTCAGGACAAGGCGAACCCAGATTCGAATTAAGGAGAGTTTCGAATTAGGGAGTTGTTCGAGCTAGGGAGGGTAAGCCCCCCCCCCCCCCCTGGATCTTTAACATTTGTTCATTTTGCAGGAATACTGTTTAGGGATTCGAAGCAGTAAGCTTCGAACTAGGTGACACAGGAACCTTCTGCCATTTTTAAACCCAGATTCGAATCTTAGGATCTTTGGTATTGCAGGACGAAATAACTTCAGATTCCTTCGAATGGAGAGGGAATCGAAGGACTTGGGTTTGACACCTAGGTCATACGTTTTGTGTTTTTCCTAATAAACTTGCTTGAAGATCCAATATCCCAGATCGAAAGAGTTTATCATGTACCATCATTAGGCACCTTCGATAAGCCTTTTCACTTGGATCAAAAGGCAGCCTTAGGCCTTTCGATTCAGGCCTACATCCTGCAGATTACTCTTTTTCTTTTTACTGCTTTTTCCATTTAGTTTATCCTTTTCATTACTTTGTTTTTAATCAAAAACTCAAAAATCACAAAAAAGGATTAGGTTTAAGTTTTTACTATTAATATTAATTTTGTAAATTAATTAATTAATTATTTTAATATTTCTTTAAAATAATAAAATTGAATAAACTTAGGATTTTTAAGTTAATTTCTTTTCATAACAAAAACAACAAAAATAATTTTATTTAATAGTTCTTAGGTTTTTTAAATGTAATATTTATTCGCGCGCGTTATTTTTATTCTTGAATTTTATATAAATAATGTAATTGATTATGGGATGTAATAGTCTAGATTTAAAATTCTGCATTTTATTTTCTTACACTTATAATGTATCTCTCCCAAAGCCGTGTAATAACTTGGGATTTATTTTTTTGCATTTTATTTTCCGCACATTTATTGCTTTATTATTTTACTATATTACTGTTAGTAAATAGGCTTGCATGGAAAGACTATAAATTAAATGTTAGCTAACCTAATGAAAAGACAAAAATAATTGAATCTCAACACACTTGCACATGCTCACCCCTAGGGTATCTCCTACTTCGGTTGCCTTCGAAAACGGTCACAATTCTCGGAATGTGAGAATCTTTAGTGGCTGTCCTTTTGTTCAATAGATCACAAGTCCCTCGATGACCCTTTCGAGGCCTCCTTAGGTTAAAAAGTGATCTTAGAACTTTAGGACAATTACTAAAAGTTCTTGCCCAGTTGCCTTAGTGCCGTAAACGTCCCTTTGATACTCCCTCAACATCCAACGATAGGGCTACCTACCCACTAATAGTAGGATATCACTATCTAAAGGAAAGAATGAAAAGAACACTTTGTTTGAGTAGGTAGATAGTTGTTAGGTACTTTCTCAAAAACCATTCTTTCATACTACACTTTCAAAACCATTTCCTAAAAAAACGCTTTATCAACACTCTTGAGGACTAATACAAGAGTCAGCATAAAGCAAACAAACTTTTCAAAACACACAAACAAGAAAGCAATTTTCAAAATGAGCAAGTACCTAAGAGCTTGTGGAAAACCACAGATGGAAAGGGTGTTAACACCTTCCCTTTCCATAATCTACCCCCTTACTCATAAACTCTCGAAAAAGGTATTTTTCTGTCCTTTTCACCCTTTCCTTTGTTGGATAAAAGAAAAGTCGGTGGCGACTCTTGCTTGCTGCATATTTGCGAATACAAAATGCAGATTGTGATACGGTGGCCAGAACCGGGACTGTTTCTTTTTAGGAATTTGCTGGTTTGCGTTTTGCATTTGTGTTTGCAAAATGTCACGGTAAGCAAGAGTCGCCACCGACTTTTATTTTATCCAAAAAGGAAAGGAAAAAAGCACAGAAAAATTCCTTTTTCGAGATATTTCTGAGTACGGGGGGTAGATTATAGAAAGGGAAGGTATTAGCACCCTTTCTATCCGTAGTTATCTACGGGCTCTTAGGTACTTGCTCATCATTTTCAAAATTTCTTCTTTGTGTGTTTGTGTGATTTGAAAAGTTTTTTGACTTTGATTTAACTCTTGCTTCTGTCTTCAAGAATGCTACGAAGTGTTTTTGAAAACTTTGTTTGTAAATGAGTGTAAGTATGAAAAGGTTTGTTTAGATTGAGCAAGTACTTAAGAACTAATCTACCTACTCGAAAAAAAGAATTGTTCTATGTTCGTTTCCTTTAGACAACGCTATCCCACTATTAGTGAGTAGGTAGCACCATCGTTGGAGTTTGAGGGTCAATTCGAAAGGGACGTACGATCACTAAAGCAATGTTAGGACGTCTTAGTAGTAACCCTAATGTCTTAGATTAATTATTTGAGGCAACAATATCCGAGGCAACCATTCCGAGGCAACTTTTCTGAATCAGGACTTTGATCTTTGTTTAGACAAAAGAGCGACCACTAAAGCATCCTATACTCAATGACCGTTTACCGAAGGCAACCAAGTGGGAGTGTACCCTAGGAGTGCGCATGTACGAGTGATTCAATTTCAAATTATTATCTTTGCACATTTAGGGTTATCTAACCGTTTTAAAGTTTTGCATACATTATTGTCATGCATCCCTAATATTCATACATCTAACAGTTAAATATTTTACGGAATTTAAAGTGCGGGATTTAAACTACGCTATTACAAGGCTTCAGGTATTTACATAGCCAAAAATAAACCCTTAAAAAAATAAAGCGATAAATGAAAATAAAAGTCCTAATTAAGCTATTACAACTTGTAGGAAGTTACATCAATAGTGGTAAATAATAAAACAATAAAGCGCGCGCGATGAAATTAGAACGATAAGAAAAAATAGGCTTTTGACCCTTTTTAACCTAATTAAAAGAAAAAAAATGTTTTTGTTATTTTTAATTATTTTTAAGAAAAAGGAATTAAGTTTTAAATTAAATGCATAATTAATTAGTTAATTAAATTAATTAAAGAAAATAATTACATGGCCTGTTTTTTATGTTTTTTGGTTATTTTAGGAAAAAAGAAAATATAATTAAGTTATGAAAAAAAACCTAATTGTTCTAATTGTTTTTAAATTTATTTACAAAATAGAATTAAAGTTATCTAAAATTAACAACCTAATTAAATTAATTTAATTTTTGTATAAAAAATAAATATCCTAAATTTAATTGGATGAAAAATATTTTTGTGATTTTTTGATAAAAAGAAAATAATTAATTTGTTAGTAAAATAAATAAATAAATTAAATGAAATAAAATATAAAAGAAAAAAAGGAAAGAGTTATTGGGCCTGAAAGTAATTTGGAGGGGGTGCAGATAGCAAGCTTGGGCCCAATAATATGAAGTCCATGTTGGCTTCCTGAATTCAGTGTGTTGCGTTGACTAGGCCTCATGATGGTCTCTCATATGCTACCCTTCAGATTTAGCTTCCAAGAGGTCCAATGGCTGGATGATGAGGATGTATGGTGGTCCCTAGTATTGTATGCGCGCTGGGTCACTGAAAGAAAAATATTATGAAGAAATTAGGGGACCTGGGG
The DNA here is from genome assembly GCA_948472305.1 of Vicia faba. Classification (NCBI taxonomy): domain Eukaryota; kingdom Viridiplantae; phylum Streptophyta; class Magnoliopsida; order Fabales; family Fabaceae; genus Vicia; species Vicia faba. The sequence continues at coordinate 199,554,256 of OX451739.1, forward strand.
TTCGAACCCAGGCCCCATGGGACTTTCCAACGCTTGACAACCAGCTGAGCTACGCTTCTGATTTGTACCTAAAATAAACAACAATAATAATATACAAAAAAAAAATTAATGGAGAATAATAAAAAAACGCGCGCCAGAAGTTTGAATGGACCAATGGAAAGATGCCACGTAGGTTATCCCTAACCTTGCTCCGTTGGTAAAAGTGGAAAACTTTTACCTACGGACATATGTCCGTCGCTATATCCCTGCAATTTCTCAAAATCAAGCATGAGTAAGATAAATCAAAACTAAAGCCATGGATAACTTCATCTGGACCTGCTGAGTTCAATGGTGGCCCTTTCATGGCCCAATTTTTCCTATACACGAAGACCCCAAATCGGAGCTACAAACCCTAACAATGGCAAACTCCAATACAGGCCATGAAAACGCAATTAAATATTACTGGAAGCTTGCAAATGTGTTAAGGAGTAAAAATGTATGATTAATTCGTGCTATCAATGCCTAAATTATGGAATTTGAATTCAAGAAAAACCCAAGGTCATGGCTGACTTACAGTGAGTTACAAGGCCTGAAATTGCTTGTTCTTGATTGGTATAGGTTGCTTATGATCCCAGGAAACGATTGGAATGATCAGGAAGCTTTGAAATTGCTTGGAACAATGAATTCGAGTTTGCACTTTTTCTTGCTTTTTCCAAGTTTTATTCTTGATGTTGCGCCTCTCTCTAGCCTTGCTTCTGGTCTGCACACGTTCTTTATGTATTGAGGACTGAATTAGGATTGTCAATATGATCATAATCTTCCTCCATTATTGAATTTGATTTGGATTTGATTCCTTTGAATATCCTTCCAAAAATAGTCCAAATCCAATCTTTTTGTGCACCCCATGCCTTTACACAAATTTGATCTCATGCTAGCTGGAATTTAAGACCTGAAACAAGTACAAAATCTTGTGTTTTCAATATTTTGGATTTTCTATGATTTGTTTTGATTTAAATTGATTAAATTCAAATAAAAATCAAAATAAATAATAAAATCAAGATAATGACAAGTGGCAAGGGATAGGGCTCGTGGACCATGTTTCCAACTCAAAACCAATGCAAAAAGTTAGGCCCATTAAGTAAAATTTGCAATTTGAGGCATAGTTGACTTTTGGCAATTTTGCAAAAAAGGTCAACTTCCCCAATGCAAAACTTCCTCAATTTTGACTATTTGAAGGTGTTATTGGACTTTTTAGAAAGATTGGGATGTCCTCTAAGCAACCCTTTTTTCTCATATCAATTTGATATTCCATGCTCATGTATGAAGCTTTGACAAAAAAGGTGTTTTTGTTGACTTTTCAAAATAACCTATAATGTCCAAATTCACAACTTCTTGTGAGTGCATATTTTGAACTTGGGAGCTGAAGATGGATTGTATAGCATCGCATCCTCTTCAAAATGAGCTTTGTATGGGTCATTTCTCATAAAGTATGAGAAAGTTATGCTTGGTCAAAGTTGAGTTGACGTTTCCTGCAAAACCCTAATTTAGCAACTTTTGGTTCTTGATGAATTATGAGCAATCCTTGATGAATCATGATCAACCCTTGATCAAATGATGAAATATACTTCAAAATGAGGATGTTAACCAAAAATCTTGAAGTTTGATTGTATGTGGGCCACAGTTTACTTTTGCCCTAGCACAGTCGATTTTCAGGCCTTTGAGCAATTGACTGAGCAAACTTCCTCTGCAAGGCTTGAAACTTGACATGGATGATCTTGAGAACATATTAGGAAATTGGTGAGAATTTGGGATCCCTTGGACTCAAGTATCTTGATGCAATGTGAAACCCTAATTTGAGGTTGACTGCCTTAGGAGAGAGCTTGTTTAGCCAACCCTTGGGCTTCCTTGAGCAACTTGAGGATCTTTCTTGCAATGTTTTGAGAAATATGGGAGGGAAAATTTTGGGGTACAACAGCTTCCATTGTTCAATATTCTTAAACCTGAGGATGTAGATTGGCTTTCGTGTCTTTCGTGATCTGAAGGTGGAAAATGATTGAACACTAGAGTGCCCAAAAATTTGCACTCGCATGAAGTGGTGTCCGCCTAGCGATGTCGGGAATGGGCTTATAGATTCCATTTGGAAATTGATGACGGAAGATGGGCTTAAAGATGCCATCTGAAGGAGTGTCGATCGCATACGAGATTCCTTAGCGAGAGTCTGTATACCTGTTGTTGAGGAAGATTCCGCTGGGGAATGCTGATCTCTGTCTTGAGAGAAATAGAATTTTAGGAGCTTCGATCGTCCGTTATTATACTGGGAAATCGTCTCTATTTTGAGAAAGGTTGAATTTTAGGAACTTCGGTCGTCCGTTATTCTTGTTGAGGAGTCGTCTCTTCGTCGAAGAGGTGAAAATGAACTACTATCTGGTCGTGATGCAGGCTTCATAGTGATAAGACCAACTGCTATCTGGTCGTAATCCAGGCTTTACAGTGGCTTACTGGGTAGATGAGATTAAACTTGCTATCTAGTCGTGATTCGGGCTTCACAATTTCTCGATTCTTATCTGGTCGTAATCCAGGCTTCAGAATGAATGAGTTGTTATCCGGTTGCATCTGGGCTTCAACTTGAACTTAATGCATACTAATATCCGACGACTCCGGGCTTCTTAGTGACTGTCCAGGTGTATTTCTATTTGGTCGTAATCCAAGCTTCGCAGTGTCTTGTACTGTTATCTGTTCGTAATCCAGGCTTCAGTGCTTTTATCGTTATCTGGTCGTAATCCAGGCTTCAGTGCTTTTATCGTTATCTGGTCGTAATCCAGGCTTCACGATGCTTTATACCATTATCTGGTCGAACCCAGGCTTCATGGTGTTCTGTACTGCTATCCGGTTGTAATCCAGGCTTCACAATACCTTACTTCTTATTTGGTCATAATACAGGCTTCAGAAGAGATCAAGTGGTTATCCGGTCGTAATCCGGGCTTCCCTTTGGCTTTGGGCCTACTAATATCCGGTCGTAATCTGGGCTTCATAGTATCTGGCCGGGTGAACTGCTATTTGGTCGTAATCCAAGCTTCACAGTGTCCCTTACTGTTATCTAGTCGTAATCCAGGCTTCATAGTGTCTTTTACCGCTATTTGGTCGTAATCCAGGCTTCACGACGTCTCATACCACTATCTGGTCAAAATCCAGGCTTCATGGTCTTGTATTGCTATTTGGTCGTAATCCAGGCTTCACAATAACTTGTTGAGCTGTTATCCGGTCGTAATCCGGGCGTCACGGCTTTTTGGGGATTTAAACTATTATCTGATCGAATTCGGGCTTTATAGTCTTTGAGATAAACCACTATCTGGTCGAATCCAAGCTTCACAGTGTTCGATACTGTTATCCGGTCGTCCTTCGGGCTTCACAATATGCTGTAGAAATCAAGGTACTATCCAGTCGAATCTGGGCTTCATAGCTTGAACCTGGTGAGAATTTGATTGTATCTTTCCTGCAAGGTAAAGGTTAGCTGTATGTAATGCATGATATGTATCAAGCAATGATGTTCTCAAAATAAATGAGATTGTGTTGTATGATGCCTATGCGTATGCCATGATGTATGGATATTCAATGTTTTTATGACAATCTCTAGCTGGGGAAAATAAATCCCGGGTTACTGCTGGAGAAAACAAAAGTTGAATACTTCATTTCCGCTGGGGATAGTGGACAAAGATGACTGTGAGAATAATCCTGTAGGAGAGAGAAACTTCACTGGGGAATAGACTGACGAGGAAATAAATGTGTGGAGAAGAGATACTCTGCTAGAAGCTCTGTTGATTTGGATAAATAAACTCAGCTGGGGATGAGTTACTGTTGCTGGTGACGATACAATCTGTTGGGAATTGAGTTTCTGTTTGTGAAAGGAATGAACTCCGTTGGGGATAATTTTCCAGTGGAGACTTCACTGGGGATAACCTTTTAGACTCTACTGAGGATAATCCTCCAGACTCTACTCGGGATAATTCTCCAAACTCCACTGGGGATAATTTTCTAGTGTTGATGATAGATAAACTCTGCTTGGGGAGAATCTTGCCGACTCATTCGTGGTTGCGAGCCTCGGCTAGGGAGAGTGGTGTCCTGTTCGGGACCGCTAATATCACTGTCTTTTTCTTACTCTGCGGGGAGTGAATGAAACTTCAATCATTTTCTCCAACTAGGTCTATCCCTATACCTGGCGGATAGAGCAACTGTACGGTTTGGACATTTCTTATTTGCCCCTGTTTTTGATATTACGAGTAATCGTCTTTGTTTCACATGTAAATATTTAAGAGCAACAACTGTTGTCAAATGCATATATCAAAAATGAACATTGGACGTTCTTTGCAAAACAAAACAGAAAAAAGAAAACAATTTGAAATTTCTTTGTGAAAATGAATTGTATTAACTTTGAAGTTGGCCTGTAAATAGGCGTTTTTGTACAAGAGGATGACGTCATGGTAAGAGAACGCCGCCGAACAATAGAGTTTATACAATTTGTGTAAAACAAAGAAAAACAGCTATGTGAACAATCCCACTGGGTTCCAACTCTGCTATCACCTTTATATCCTCGAGCATCTCATCCCTTTGCTACTTGGTTGAAGGTAGATCAGATTGATTAGCGTCGTCCGAGCTTGATAGTTGATACCGAAATCTGGTTGCAAGATGATCCAATGAGACATAGTTGTGATACGGTGGGAAAGAACTGACAGTTTTTTGGAATGCTGGTTTGCGTTTTGCGTTTGTTTTTGCAAAATGTCGCGGTAAGCAAGAGTCGCCACCGACTTTTATATTATCCAACAAGGAAAGGAAAAAAGCACATAAAAATTCCTTTTTCGAGATATTTCTCGGGTTCGGGGGTAGATTATAGAAAGAGAAGGTGTTAGCACCCTTTCTATCCGTGGTTATCCACGGGCTCTTAGGTACTTGCTCATATTGTTTTCAAAATTGCTTTCTTTGTGCTTGTGGGTTTGAAAAAAAAAATTTTGTTTGAAAACTTCAATTTAACTCTTGCTTCTGTCCTCAAGAGTATATGAAGTCTTTTGAAAACTTTGTTCGAAAAGTGTAAGTGTGAAAAGTTTTTGTTTTTTTGAAAGAGCAAGTACTTAAGAACCATCTACCTACTCGAAAAAAGGAATCGTTCTATGATATCTTCCCTTAGACAATGATATCCTACTATTGATGAGTAGGTAGCACCATCGTTGGAGTTTAAGGGTCAATTCGAATTTAGGGACTTACGGTCACCAAAGCAATGTTAGGATGCCTTAGTGGTAACCCTAATGTCTTAGATCATTTGTTTTGAGGCAACAATATCTGAGGCAACCGTTTCGAGGTAACTATGATCTTTGGACAAGAGGGTGACCTCTAAAGTGACCTATACTCAATGACCACGTACGAAGGCAACCAAGTGGGGTGTACCCTAAGAGTGCACATGTGCGAGTGTGTCGTTTTTCAGTTAATTTTATCTTTGTACATGTTAATGGTGATCTAAGTTGATTTTAGGTTAAACATTCATTCTTGTCATGCATTCCTATCATCAAACATCTAACAGTTATATTTTGCGGAAAATAAATTGCGAAAAATAACTACCCTGCCCCAGGTTTAAATCAAAGGTTTCATTTTGTTTTAAAACAGAAAACTCCTACTTCTTTGGCTCGAAGGGGTTGACTAGGGATTATCTTCCTTATAACTCCAGTGTTTAGGATTTGAAAGAAACGCTTGTACATCATCAGCAAGGTCTGTTCAAAAGCATACTGTATGAGATTACGGTATTATTTCGTCATCCTCCCTCTAAAGGCTTGTATCTTTTTATCAAGAGTTAAATATCATAAAGAAAGCATAAGAATAGTGAAAACAAATGGATGAATTCAAGACAAACATATGCAATGCATTAATGAAACAAAGTTTGACATTAATAGATAATTGTTTGAATAACAAAAGAGATTACAACTTGAAAATTCAAATGGAACAAAGACGCTCTCAATGATTTGCCAAAGGAGCATTGATTATGCTGGAGTCTCCAGAGGACCAAACTCAATCTCCTTGTCATCAATCAAATTCTGAATCTTGTACTTCAATGCCCAACAATCGTTAGTATCATGCCCGGGACTGTCAGAATGATAAGCACATGTGGCCTTAAGATTGTAGTTAGGAGAAGAAATCTTGGGGTTTGGATGAGGCCCTATCAATGCAATCAGATTCATATTCAACAAGTGTTGCAGTGCTTGAGACAGCGGCATGTTGATGTTGGTGAACTGTCTTTTAGGCTCGTCTGGCCTTCGTTGATTTCCCCTTTGCTGTTGTCGGTGTGACGCAGAACCAGAGATCAGGACTTCCCCTACGTGTTGGTCACGGTGACTCTTTTTACTGTTCACAGCATTAGACTCTTTCTTTCCATTGTAGGGAATTTTCTGAGCATCAGAGGGTGTAGCTCCTTGGATCTTTCCACTTTTGATGCCAGCTTCGACCCTTTCGCCGGTCAGTATTAGCTCGGTGAACCCGGCTGAGGAGCTTCCAATTAAGTGATTGAAGAGAGGCCCTATCAAAGTTCCCATGAAGATGTCAATCATCTCTCTGTCAGTTAAAGGGGGTTGCACCCTACCAGCCAGATCTCTCCACTTTTGAGCATATCCTTTGAAGTTCTCGTCAGAACCCATGGTCATGTTCTGCAATTGCACACGAGTTGGTGCAAGATCAGCATTGTACTGATACTGTTTGTAAAAAGCAGCAGCTAAGTCCTCCCAGGTGTGGATGCGAGAACTCTCCAATTGATAAAACCACTCGAGTTGAGTCCCTACCAGGCTTTCTTGGAAGAAATGGATCCAAAGCTTGGGATCAGTTGTGTATGGTTGAATCTTGCGGGCATAAGACTTCAGGTGCATCTTAGGGCAAGAAACTCCATCGTACATGGCAAAGGTAGGGACCTTGAACTTTGGCGGGATGACCAATCCAGAAACTAAACCGATGTCTCCTAAATCCAAGCCAGGTATCTGTTGAATCTCCATAGCACTGAGGCGATCCTCCAACGGTTTGTACTTGTCATCAGCGGGAGGATATTGTTCCTCGGAGTAGTCAGCTTCAACATCATTGATCTCCAAATTGTGGCCTTCTTCAAGACTATCCCCTATGTTGGATGGAGTTGAAAGAGATAGGGTTTTAGGTCTTCTTCTCAAGTTCAGGATGCTCGCTACCTTCTTGGACTTCTTCTTCTTGTCTTTGAGAAGGAGAGCTTTCAGATCCTCTTGCCCTTTACCCATAGCCAGAAACATTTGTTGGAATTCAGCGTTTTGAGCTTGGAGATCTTTCACCATTTGTTCCATATCCATCTTACTGAAATAAACAGTAGGAAGATAAGGATACCTGTATGGGAGAAACCTGTTGTGCAATGGTATGTATGATATATGTATGTGTGATACGGTAGGAGAACTGACTATGGTTTTGCGTTTGTATTCGCAAATGTTTCGGTTGAGCAAGAGTCGCCACCGACTTTTTATTTTATCCTAAGGAAAGGTTTAAAAAGCACAGCAAAAACCTTTGAGATGTTTTCTTGGGTTCGGGGAGTAGATTATAGAAAGGGAAGGTATTAGCACCCTTTCTATCCATGGTTATCCATGGGCTCTTAGTTACTTGCTTAGATCAACTTACCTTGATTTTCAATTGTTTGAAATGGTGCTTTGTGTGTGTGAATTTGAAAATGTTTTTGAAAAGAGGCCAATGTGGTGGCAACCTTTGTAATGATCCATGTTGGGATGTATACAAAGATGTACGTCTTTTGAAAAGGTTTTCATTTGTTTTTGAAAGTTTGTTTTGAAAGTGTTGTGAGGTGTGGTTTTAAAAATAGGCAAGTGTTTTATTTTGCAAGTTTGATTCAAGTAACTAAGAGGTTGTCTACTCCTAAATTTCTCAAAGATTTCTCCTATGTTTTTAACCCTTTTAACAATTTTGTTCCACCATTGCATTTGGTGGACAATCTTGTGTTAGGATGTGAAAGGGACGGGCGCGGGTCATCGTTTAGACCATAATTGCAATGGTGCCAAGTATCTTTGGGCAATTTTTCCTTTAAGGGACTTGATCATTTTTTGGGCAACTTTCGAAAGCGTCATCGAGGGACTATGATCATTTGAATTGTTTTGTTTTGCCCAAAGAGACCTAACATGCAACATGGCCCATTTATTGAAGGCAACAAGTGGAATACCCTAGGGGTGCAAGTGTGATTAGTGTTGTCCATTTTCATGCTTGTTTATCTTGAATTTAGGTCAAACTATTTTTGTTATTTTTGATTCGCATACAAACCCTAATTCTAGCATGGTATAATTAGAAAGCATTAAAGTACGAAAAATAAAGTTCCTAAGTTATTACAACATAATATATGGGAAGGGGGGTACAAATGTTCAAATGGGGGGTATTTTGACAAGGAATTTAAACCTAGACTATTACATCAATTTGGAATTATACAAGGTAATTAATATACAACAATTAAATAAAAATGGAATAAATATGCAAGATGCAAAAAATGTTTTTTATGTGTATGAAAAAAAAAGGGTATTTTTTATGTGTCAAATAAACAAAATAAGAAGTATTAATTTTTTTTGAGTATTTTCCATGTTTAGGGCAAAACCCTAATTTTATTAAGTAAAATGTATTAATTATTTAATATGTACAAATATTTATCAATTATGTACAAAAATAAAATAAAAATGAAGTATATTTGTAAAAAGGTATTTTTAATATTAAATATTAATAAAAATAAAAATGTGTATATTTTGTATTTTTTAACCTAAATATACTAATAAATATATATGTACTTATATTATTTACAAAATATATTGAATATGTACAAATAATAATATTTAATATTTATGAAAAAAAAGTATATTTTATATAAAATGTTTTTAGAAGATAAAATGAAATAAAAATGGAAAATAAAATGTGTTTGCATTATTTTAGTATTTTTAAATAAAAGTGTTTATGTATTTATTTATGTACAAACCTATTTAAACAAATAAAAGCCTAATAAATATAAAAATGATTAAAAAATATTTTTTATATTTTTAATATTATGAGGAAAAATAAATAAGTCAGAACAAAAAAAGAAAAATAAAAAAAATGATCAAAATAAGCATAATGGGCTTAGGGGGTTTAAAAGTAACAAAAGGGTGCAAAAAGAAAGTCAACTCAGGCCCAGCCCAAGAAGACTTCATCTTCAACCTCAGAACATGTTTGAACAACCATCCACGCGCGTTTTCTATCTCCCAATTCCTGGACTTTCAAGCAAAACTCACAACATGAAAAATGTAGAGCATTAAAAGACGAATCCAGACATATAAAGAACTTGACTTAACTCTCTAAGATGAGAGAGAATTTCTTCTCCCCTAATTCCTGACCTAGTTTTTGTTCCATGTTCAGACATTAAATTCTCACAGCACACATAATATAAATGAAAACTAATTACATGGGCATGTTCAGGGCTATGAATGTGACATATTTTCTTCACAAACCTAAAGCTAACAATACCTGGATAGAGAGATACGAGTTCATGAACTTACCTATTCAGTTGGAGTTGTATCTGGTGATGGAGGTACTTTCAGTGCAAGGTGATGATTGGTACAGCTTCCTTGATGTCCAGGGATGTTATTCCAAGTTTTACTTTGCTTTGAAACTAGCTGAATCGAGTTATAAAACTCCACCTGCAAAACAGAAAAATGAAAATGGTGATGTTGAATGGGAGTGTTACAGGTCGTGTTTGAGGTTTGGAATAGCTTCAAGGGATGTTGCGGGATGTGTTTGAGGTGATTTTAGCAAGAATGCATGAAAGGATTGAGCTATGGAACTCAATCTGCAGCAGATCCCCTGTTTTGGCAGTTTTAGGGTGATTCTGTGTTTGAGAGGGTGTTGGAGATGGTTGGCTCGTGTTCTAGCTCAGGTTTGATGATTAGAAAATGTTTGACAAGTTTGCTTAAGCTTGTGTTAGCTGAGATGAGAGTTGTGTTCTGTTATGCTAACTTTCTTCAACTTTAAGCAACAAAGTGTCCACTTGAGTTTTAGACTGATAGAGGCCCCCCTAATGTGCTGCTAACCTTCCCCTTGATCAGTGTGTTTTATTCACAAACTTGTGTCAAAAGGATTTTCACTGTACTTGCTTGGATTGCTAATTGACATAAAGTTCTACTTTTCAAAAATGGCAAAAATGCTTTATCTAATTAAGGCTTAATCTAACATGTAATGTCCAAATGCACAAAATAATGCTAACACACAATGGATTGGCATTTAATTATTGAGTGAAAATGGGATTAGATGCCTGTAACTAGCTTATGCGTGCCGATTTGAAAAGTTGCCCAAGTTATGAACATGTAAATTGGCCAAGAACAAAGTGAGTTTTTCCCAACTTGCCAAATTCGATTCTCCCTAACCATGAGGTTGTTTGATGAGTTCTTGGACATTTTGGAAAGCTTGGAATGTGTAATACAATCCATCTTTGAAATGAAAATTGAAATTCTAAGTGGAAGTATGTGAAAAATGGTCTTGAAGTTAGGAAAAAATCCTGCCTAAAATGGTTCAAAATTTCTCTAAGTTAAGAATGGTTTGGTACCCTTGTTCCAAAAATTGTAACTTGAGCTACAAGCTTCTTTTGGGAAAACTTTGTGAATAAAAGTTGTAGATTTTTCAATGGACTACAACTTTCATGTTTTGACTTTTCCTTGAATCCAAATGAATCTTGGTGAGAAAGTGGGACAAAGTTAGGAAAAAATTAGGGTTTTTCATAACACGGAAAAATTCTAAGTTATGAAAAATCTTCATTTCAAACCCTAATTTGCAATTCTTGATTTCTTGATGAACAAGTTTCATGATTTGGCATGTTTTGATGAAAAATGAATCTTGACACTTGATTTTGACCAAAAAGTCAAAGTTTGACTTTTCAGTATACAGTCAAAATTGATCAATTGACTGGGAAATTCAACTGTCAATCTTGTGCATTTGGGATCTTTTGAACTTGTTGAGTATGTCAAGACAATTCCATGGGGTCCTTGAGTCCATATGTGAGCTTGGTTTGCCATTGGCTAGGTCAAACAGTCAAAAATTGCCTTTGTGCAGTCAAAACCCTAAAAATGACCATTTTGCCCTTTTGGTGATCTGATCAAATTTCCTGTGGAATTGTGATCCAAACTTGACCAAATGGTTCATGTGAGTTCATAATGTTGATGTGGGTCAATTTTCATGAGATTTGACTGTCAATTGGCCACAATTGACTTTTTCCCCAATACAGTTGATTTCTAGGTCAACTGTCCAATTGACTGGGCAAAATTTGGAATCAAGACTTGAAACTTGGTATGGATAAACTTGGGAGTCCAACATGAAGCATGAAAGTCATCTTTGGCATTTTAGGTCAAAATATCTTTGTGCAAACACAAACCCTAATTTGGGTCCACAGTGCAAGGAGAAATCTTGAGCAGAGGAAACCCTAACTGGATCTTGAGCTCCAAGGGTCTTGTGATGAGAAAATGTTGAGGAAATGGGAGGGCAAATTTTGGGGTACAACAGTTGCCCCTGTTCAATCTTCTTGAACCTGAAGATTTAGATTGGCAAGTTTGCCTTTCGTGACTCGAGGGTAAAAGGAGATTGGACACTAGAGTGCCCGGAAATTTGCACTCGCATGTTGGAGTATCAGCAATGTGATGTCAGGAATGGGCTTACAGATGCCATTTGGAGAGATGGTGGATAGGGAGATGGGTTTATAGATGCCATCTGAAGATGTGACAGAACCTTGTCGGGAATGGGCTTATAGATGCCATTAGGAAGTGTTGATCGCATAAGAGATTCCCTAGCGAGAACTTGTGTATTTCGAGAAAGACAGATGTTTTCCTGGCTTGTTACAGGTGTTGATCTTCAATCTTTTCATGCAGATATGCCCTGGCTAGATACAGGTGTCGAATCTACAATCGGTTGCTCACAAATATGCCCTGGCTGGATACAGGAATCGAATCTGGAAATAGTCGTCAACAGATATGCCCTGACTGGATACAGGAATCGAATCTGGAATTGTGGTAGTTGATAGATATGCCCTGGCTGGATACAGGAATCAAATCTTCAAACTCTTCAGATGTGCCCTGGCTAGATACAGGAATCGAATCTGGAATTGGTTGTCAACAAATATGCCCTGGCTGGATACAGGAATCGAATCTGGAATTGTGGTAGTTGATAGATATGCCCTGGCTGGATACAGGAATCGAATCTTCAAACTCTTCAGATGTGCCCTGGCTAGATACAGGAATCGAATCTGGAATTGGTTGTCAACAGATATGCCCTGGCTGGATACAGGAATCGAATCTGGAATTGTGGTAGTTGATAGATATGCCCTGGCTGGATACAGGAATCGAATCTTCAAACTCTTCAGATGTGCCCTGGCTAGATACAAGAATCGAATCTGGAATTGCGACAGTTGAAGGTAGTTCTCTTTTTCCTGAAAAGGCAAAACATCAGTTGTATGCAATGTCATGATGTATGACATGCATGATGTTATGACGTTCAAAATGAGATAGTGTCGTATGCACTTTATCATGTATGTAAACAAGATGTATGAAATGCGAAATGTTTATGAATGTATTTTCATCTAGTAAAATAAATCCTTGACGATCGGCCGTGGAATTAAATCATGGGCTGACGTTGAAGAGTAGAGCTCTTCGTTTCCGCTGGGGATGACGGTTGCAAGAATACACCGGTAGGAGAAGATGGCTCCGTTGGGGAATAAACTAGTTGGAGAGATTACTCTGCGGGGAATTGCTCTGTGGAAGAGATACTTTGCTGAAGTTTGACAAGAGCTTCACTGAGGATTTCAATGATGGACTCCGCTGGGGATAACAATGATAAACTCCGCTGGGGATACCAAAGATAAACTCCTCTAGGGATGACAATAAATAAACTCCGCTGGGGATTGCGTTGATAAGTTATGTTGGGGAACTTTGATGAACTCCGCTGGGGATTGAAAGAATTTCGCCGAGGACGATCTTCCGTGGTAATTAGCTGAGGATAACCCAGTTATAAGCCCTTATGAGGAATAACTTTTGAATAAAGCTCGGGAGAGACGTCCGTACCCTGCAGGGGATAAGCTTCCAGAATCTACTGGGGATAAGCTTCAAGACCTGCTGGGGATAAGAATTCCACTTTCCTGGGGAAACCTTCAGACTGTACTGGAAAATGATTCCACTTGGAGTGTCTGTATTCCGCCGGGGAACAATCTTAGATCAAGACTGCCGGGGATGTTTGCTGATGAATGCCTATACTCCACTGGGGAATGTTTCTATCTTGTCTTACTCTGTGGGGAGTTGAGATAACTTGGTCACATTCTTCAGTTGAGTCTACCTTGGTACCTTGGCGGATAAAGCAACTAGACTGCCTGGACAATTCTACATTGCCCCTACTTCTGATGTCACCTGTAATTAGTCTTTTGTTTCATATGCAAGTATTTATGAATTAGCAATTTAATGTCAAATGCATATATCAAAAATGAACATTGGACGTTCTTCGCAAGACAAAACAGAAAAAGGAAAAACAATTGGCAATTTGTTTGGAAAAGTGAACTTGTATTGATTTTGAAATTTGCCTGTGAATAGGCGTTTTTTGTACAAGAGGTCGACGTCCTAGTAAGAGAATGCCGCCGAATAACATAGAGTTTATACAATTTTGAAAAGGAAACAAAACAGCTATGTGCACAATATTCCCACTGGGTTCCAACTCTGCTATCGCCTTTATGTCTTCAAGCGTCTCATCACTTTGTTGCTTAGTTGAAGATGAAGCTGATTGATCGATGCCGAAGTCTGAGCCAGATAGTTGATGCCGAATTCTGGATACAAGGTGATCCAATGAGACATAGTGTTACGCTTTATCCCTAACTTTTGCCTGGACCGCCCTTTCGGGTTTTCGGTCCACCGGGATACCCATTTTTGCCCAAGCCGCCTTTTCAGGTTTTCGACTTGCCGGGTGTACAGATTTTTTCATTTCATCCCTTATTTTTGCCCGAACCCTTTTGGTTCGCCGGGAAGCCCTTATTTTTGCCTAGGTATGTCAACCTAGCGGGTCTTTTATTCATGCATAGTATCTTTTTACTATGTCTGCATTGGCGGGGTGAGGAAGGTCGTCACCATCCATGGTGGTTAGAATCATGGCTCCTTCTGAGAACACATGTTTAACCACAAATGGCCCTTCGTATGTAGGGGTCCATTTGCCCCGGGGATCACTTTGAGGAAGGATGATGCGCTTGATTACCATGTCCCCAACTTGATACTCTTGTGGTCTGACTTTCTTGTTAAATGCCCTGATCATCCGTTTTTGGTACGTCTGACCATGACAGATAGCAGTGAGTCTCTTTTCGTCAATCAGGTTTAATTGATCAAGTCGAGTCTGGATCCAATCATCTTCACTCAAGTCTGCATCCTTCATTATCCGGAGAGAGGGTATCTGGACTTCAATTGGCAAGACTGCCTCCATGCCATAGACCAAGGAAAAGGGTGTTGCCCCGGTTGACGTCCTTGCTGAGGTACGGTACCCATGAAGAGCAAACGGTAACATTTCGTGCCAATCTTTATAGGTCACTGTCATCTTCTGCACAATTTTCTTGATATTCTTATTAGCTGCTTCTACAGCCCCATTCATCTTCGGCCGGTAAGGAGAAGAGTTGTGGTGCTGTATTTTGAATTGCTCGTAGAGCTCAGTGATCATCTTGTTGTTAAGATTGGTACCATTGTCCGTAATGATCCTTTCCGGTACACCGTATCGACATATCAGATTATGCCGAATGAACCGTGCCACAACGCTCTTGGTTACCGTGGCGTAGGAAGTTGCCTCAACCCACTTCGTGAAGTAATCGATCGCTACCAAGATGAAGCGATGCCCGTTGGATGCCGTCAGTCGGATCTCGCCGATCATATCGATGCCCCACATTGCAAAAGGCCATGGTGCCGTCAGGACGTTCAGAGGAACTGGAGGGATGTGCACCTTGTCAGCATAGATCTGGCATTTGGGACAAGTTCGAGAATGTTGGTAACAGTCGGCTTCCATTGTGGACCAGAAATATCCTGCCCTAAGGATTTTCTTTGCCATGGTGTGTCCACTGGAATGTGTTCCGAATGTACCTTCATGTAGTTCTACCATGATCTTCTCTGCTTCAGCTTTATCCACACAACGCAGTAGAGTTGAATCATGGTTTCTTTTGTAGAGAATGCTGTTGCTGAGGAAGAATTTTGCCGCAAACCTTCTCATGAACTTCTTGTCGTTGACAGATGCACCTTCAGGGTATTCCTGAGTTTCCAAGTATCTCTTTACCTCATGATACCAGGGTTTTTCAGTCACTGTCTCATCCTTAAGATCACAACAGTATGCCGGTTCGTCTAACTTCCAGATAATGATCCGGGGAGCCTCATTGTCCCATTTGACTTTGAACATTGAAGACATCGTAGCTAGTGCGTCCGCTAACTGATTCTCCTCTCTTGGGAAGTGCTCAAAAGTTATCTCTTCAAAGTGGGGAAGCAAAGTCAACACATACTCCTTGTAAGGAATAAGATTTGGGTGTTTCGTATCCCACTCGCCTTTGATCTGATTGATCACGAGAGCGGAATCTCCGAAGACACTCAGAAACTTGATCCTTAAGTTGATTGCAGCTTGAAGACCCATGATACATGCCTCATACTCCGCCATGTTGTTGGTGCAGTTGAAACATAGCCGGGCGGTGAGTGGAGTATGAGTACCTTTGGGGGATATGATCACAGCGCCGATACCATTACCTAAAGCGTTGGAGGATCCGTCAAAATGCATAGACCATCGGGATCCTTCCTCAGGTCCTTCATCCGGTCCAGGCACTTCACAATCTGTTACTACCATGATATCTTCGTCCGGAAATTCAAAGTTCAAGGATTGGTAATCGTCTACGGGTTGGTGTGCCAAATGATCTGCCAGTACACTTCCTTTGATTGCTTTTTGAGTGGTATACTGGATATCATATTCTGTCAAGATCATTTGCCATCTTGCTATTCTTCCAGACAGGGCAGGCTTTTCGAATATGTACTTGATGGGATCCATCTTTGAAATCAACAAAGTAGTGTGAGTCAACATGTACTGTCTCAGCCGGCGAGCAGCCCATACCAGAGCGCAGCAAGTTTTCTCGAGCAGTGAGTACCGAGACTCACAGTCGGTAAACTTTTTGCTCAGGTAATAAATAGCGTGCTCTTTTCGGCCAGACTCGTCATGCTGCCCCAGCACACACCCCATTGAATTGTCAAGCACTGTCAAGTATAGTATCAGAGGTCTCCCTTCCACTGGTGGCATAAGAATGGGTGGCTCTTGGAGATACTCCTTTATCTTTTCTAAAGCAGCCTGACATTCATCGTTCCAACGCACTACTTGATCTTTCTTCAGCAGTTTGAAGATTGGCTCACAGGTAGCAGTTAGATGCGAGATGAATCGGGCAATGTAATTTAGTCGTCCCAGAAAGCCTCTGACTTCTTTCTCTATCTTGGGAGTCGGCATCTCTTGTATGGCTTTTACCTTGGCAGGGTCCACCTGAATACCTTTATCGTTTACAATGAAACCTAGCAATTTTCCAGACCTCACCCCAAAGGTACATTTGTTTGGATTCAACCTCAGCTTGTATAACTTCAGTCGGTCAAACAGCTTCCGCAGATGGTCAAGGTGTTCCTCCTCAGTTTAGGACCTTGCAATCATGTCATCAACGTATACCTCAATCTCATGATGGATCATGTCATGAAATAAAGCAACCATGGCACGTTGGTAGGTTGCCCCAACATTTTTCAACCCGAATGGCATGACCTTGTAGCAGAAGGTGCCCCACTGAGTCACAAAGGTAGTCTTTTCCATATCTTCCGGAGCCATCTTGATCTGATTATACCCTGAAAAACCATCCATGAAGGAGAACACCTTGTGTTGAGCAGTATTGTCAACAAGAACGTCGATGTGAGGTAGGGGGAAGTCATCCTTGGGGCTTGCCCTGTTTAGATCCCTGTAATCGACACACATTCTGACCTTACCGTCCTTCTTCGACACTGGCACCATGTTGGCAACCCATTGAGGATAAGAAGTCACTGCTAGAAACCCGGCATCGAATTGCTTCATAACCTCAGCTTTGATCTTTTCGGACATCTCTGGACGCATGCGGCGGACCTTTTGCTTTAGCGGAGGGCAGTCTTCCTTAGTAGGCAGATGATGAACCACAATGTCGGCATCCAAACCAGGCATGTCTTCGTAAGACCAAGCGAAGATTTCCATGTAGTCATGTAACATCTGGATCAACCGTTGCTTCACGCTGAGCTCTAGATTGGCACCAATCTTGACTTCTTTTCTATCTGTCTCAGTACCCAGGTTCACCGTTTCCACCGGCTCTTCATGCGGCTGAATGGCCCTCTCTTCCTGGAGCAGCAGTCTTGCGAGTTCACCAGGCACTTCGCAATCATCTTCACCTTCGTCTTCGGCCAAGTTGATCGGATTTTCGAAGTCATAACTGGCAGTAGCAGAGCTATTACCAGCGAGATCCAGAGTGGATTGGAACCTATATAAGTGAGTGTGTGTAAATATAGCTGTTTTGCAATATATAACACAGAAAGAAAAAGAGCACAAGATTTGAAATGCAATAACGTCCAATGTTTTGATTAATGATATATGGAAATGTCATACAAAAAGCCCTCACAAATGGAGCTACGACGCCCCGGGTAGGACACCGAGCCAATAAAAGTTCCAACATATTGTTTGTTACAAATTGAACACAAAAGAGTTAATTACTGTGTGACAAATGTAATAGGTGTAAAATCTTTTGCCGTCCAGTTGCTTGGTCCATTGTTGGTGGTTGGATAGATCCAACTGTCAAACTCCGCTTCCTCCACGTCCTCCTCGATAGCATTCACCCTTGGGTTGGTGATGAACACCGGAGCCTTTCTAATCCTTTCCTTGCGAACAGCCCTCTGAGCCTCTGCAGTGAAGCCCAACCCAAACTTGTCGGTCTTTTGAGTGAAGTCAGGAAGCTGACCCCAGTTTGCGCACTTGCCTTTCTCGATTACAGCCCGAGCATCCTTCAAGGAAGCCATCTTCAGAGGAAAGTCTTCTTCAACCACTGTCTCAGCCGACGCCAACGTTGGAGGTACCTCCTCAAAATGCTGAAAGGGGGTTTCAATAAACTCCCCGTCCATCTCGATATACCGGAATGAATTCAAGTGACTTACCATGTATTCCTCCTCGCCCTGCACAGTAACAATCTTCCCTTTGACAGGGTATTTGAGCTTTTGGTGTAGAGTGGATGTTACTGCCCCAGCCTTGTGAATCCAGGGTCGACCCAACAAGCAGGAATAAGATGGACGAATATCCATTACATAGAACGTTGAGTCGAAGACTTGGGAACCCACACGAATAGGAATGTCTACCTCACCGTGCACCATCCTCTTAGAACCGTCGAAGGCTCTAACAATGATGTTACTAGGTTTCAATTCCAGGCCCTCACAATCCAGGCGATCTAAGGCCTTCTTGGGCAAAACATTCAGGGAAGAACCGGTATCCACCAACACGTGTGCGAGAGTAGTGCCCCTGCATTCTATGGAAACATGCAGGCATCATTGTGATTTTTCCCTTTGGCGGTAAGGTCAGCATCTGAGAACCCCAAACAATTATCAGCTGTCAAATTAGCCACACAGTCAGTGAATTGATCTGCAGAGGTCTCTTGCGGCACATGGGCCGTTTTCAGAAATGAAATCAGGGCCTTGGCGTGGGCCTCTGAGCACAGCAGCAATGATAGCATAGAGATTTTGGAGGGGGTATGCCCCAGCTGTTCAACAACATTGAAGTCGCTCTTTTTAATGATTTTAAGGATTTCCTCCATCTCTTGTTGGGAGGCTTCAACAGCAGTCTTTTTTGGTGCCTCCGTCCGGGCAGGAAAATTGGTAGCAACTTCTTTGCCCCGAGCATCAGAGGACTCGGCGGTAGTAGTAGACACAGGAACTTGATTTGGAACATGCACACTTGCGGGTGTGATGATAAGAGGTTTTCGGATAACTGGTGGTGCAATGTCAGGCGAGAAAAGCCTTCCACTGCGAGTAATCTTGGCGGGACCAGTGATGTTACTGATACTGATACTGGTGTTGAACTCCTGCTTCACTCCAAGCACATACACGTCTGCCCCGTAGTGCCATGGGACAGCCTTGTTAGATTCATAGGGGAGAGGCCCCGGAACAGTAATAGTAATGGGTGCAACATACATAATTTGGACTGGCTTCCTCAGGAGAGCCTTGGTAGGATTGTTGAAAATTGTGACGACAGATACTTCTTCAGCGGAAACAAACGGAACAACAGTTTTCTTGAACATAATTTCTTTGCTATCCATCAGGCTTTGGATGCCTGATTTCAGCAGCGGACAACCGGTAGGGATGACAGCACACAGGAGGCAACCCTTGCTACAACCCGGAAATAAACCGGCTAGTAGTAAGTTCCTCTTAACAGTCAAAAGAGAGGTAGCAACATCATTCCCCGAAACAGCATACAAATCTTCCTCGACGGCATTTACTCTATGCTGGGGCATAGGAGCAGTTACAACATTTGGCCTCTCAGGCGCCTCAAACTGAATTTCCTTCGCGTCGATAAGGTCTTGCACCTTATTTCTCAGGGCCCAGCAATCATCAGTAGTATGCCCGGGGCTATCAGAATGATAAGCACAACGGGCATTTGGGTTATATTTAGGAGATGCAGTGTTCACGGCCTTCGGAGCCTCTTTGATGGTCACCAAGTTGGTTGATAACAGTTGCGGTAAGATTTGTGACAAGGTCATACTCAGCCGAGTATACTGCCTCTTGGGCCTTTCACCTCTTTGTTGATTGTACTGCTGAGGAGCAGCAACAGGCTTTGAAATGACTAAGGCATTGACGGCTTGGCGGCTTTCTGGCTTGACTTGTCTTCTAGGACCATAGACGGCACTTGCTTCCTTCTTGAAAGGCCTCTTCTCAGTACTTGTGGAGGCAGCTTTCTGTATTTTTCCTGACCTGATGCCGGCTTCTATCCTTTCACCCGTCAGAATCAAATCCGTAAACCCAGCTGAGGAATTGCCAACTAGATGATTGAAAAATGGACCAGACAAGGTCCCTAGAAACATATCAACCAGCTCACGATCAGTCAATGGAGGCTGCACCCTGCCAGCCAAATCTCTCCATTTTTGTGCATATTCTTTGAACCCTTCGCTCGTTTCTAGAGACATACCCTGAAGTTGGGTATGCGTAGGAGCGAGGTCAGAATTGTATTGATATTGTCTATAAAATGCGGTCGCCAAATCTTCTCAATGTCGGATACTAGTTCCATCTAGTTGGTAGAACCACTCAAGCTGTGACCCCGAAAGGCTATCTTGGAAGAAGTGGATCCAAAGATTTTTGTCTGCCGTGTAAGGTTGGATCTTCCTTACGTACGACCTTAGATGCAGCTTTGGACAGGAAGCCCCGTCGTATTTGGCAAAGGCAGGCGCCTTAAACTTGTGTGGAATTACTACCCCAGAAGATAACCCTAAATCTCCGAAATCTAGCTCCGGCACATTCTGAATCTCCATGGCGCTCAAGCGGTCCTCTAATTGCTTGTATCTGTCAGCAGCGGGAGGGTATTGTTTGTCATTGTAATCCGTCTCGTTGTCAGAGACTGCAGGACTAGGAGCTCCTCCCCCTTGGAGACTATCTTTCTCTGCAGAAGAAGTAGTTGGATCAGCCTCATTATGGAGTGTGTTCCCAAACCTGCGTCCAATGTTGAATAACGCAGTTCTCTTCTTCTTTTTCTTCTTTAGGAGCAGAGCCTTCAACTCTTGTTGCCCTTGGGCCAGGTTCATCACCATCTCTTGAAACTGGGCACTTTGGGCCTGAAGGGCCTTGATTGCTTGCTCACTGGATGATTCTGGATTCATGATGACTGTTCCAAATAAACAGCGAAGAAGATTAAGCAACCTGTAGAAAAAGGAGTACCTGTTATGCACATGATGCATGAGATGCTATGCAATGCATTCAAGGATTTTAGAAATTCACAATTGTTGCAGACAAAAAGAACGCACGTCATATTAATAAGAAAATATTTGTTAGTACATAAATGCCCCATGGGCCAAATATTACAAAAACAACTTCTCAAGGTAAAAAGACGTTGCGCATCCTCTTTGGCGCAATGTAGGTGTTGAGGGCCTCTTGCTCATGGAGTCGGCGGGTGAGCTCTAAAACCTTCTTCTCACTGGCGTAGAAGTTGGCTTCAAAAGTGTTCCGTTCCTCCTTGAGTTGGATCCAACTCTTCTGCATCTCCTCCCACGATGTAGGCATGTCAGGATGTAGGATGGTGTAGGGAACCTCTCCTTCCTTGACGGGCTCTTTAATCACAGGGAGAACATGAGGATAAGGCATCATTAGACTCTGGGCTCGGGCTCGTACCCACTTGAGATAAGGTTCAAGAGGGATGGAGTTCTTGTGTCCCAGTGTCTTACTGTCAACCTTGTTGGGCATCCTCCAAGCTCTGATGAATCTTTGGCGAAGTCCTTGCGCATCATTGTCGAAGTCAAAAACTAGGTCAGGAATCAACATGTCGTGAGGGCCATCTCTTCGTGCATATCCAAATTGCCTCAAAGCTAGGCAAGGGTTGTAGGTGATACCCCCTCTGATTCCAAGTAAAGGAACATTAGGAAACTCTCCACAACGATCGACGATGATGACATTTTCTCTGAACCGAGAACACCAATGTACATCAGAGTGAGTAAGAGTCACCAACCGTTGGGACCACCTTGAGCCTTGGTCATTCTTCAAGACAGATTGTGGAAGGTGCGAAATAAACCACCTTGCAAGGAGAGGAGTACAGCACATGAGAACACCCCTCTTTCTCATTGTTCATGTGTAAAATGAGTGAAGAATGTCCCCAAG
This sequence comes from Vicia faba, assembly GCA_948472305.1. Taxonomy (NCBI): domain Eukaryota; kingdom Viridiplantae; phylum Streptophyta; class Magnoliopsida; order Fabales; family Fabaceae; genus Vicia; species Vicia faba. Next base: position 199,576,164 of record OX451739.1, read on the forward strand.
TAATGTTGGTATTGGATTTCTGGACAAGAAGATTTTGACGGCGTTGACATCTACTAATTTGTCAGAATTTGGGAACAAGACCAACCCATAGATAAGGAGTGCCACAATCTCTTCAAAGGCTTGTAGGTCCAATGAATTCCAACACTCTTGTGCCTTCTCAAACAAGAATTTTGCTAAGAAACCTTTGACGCCACTTCTAGTTTCCCAATGCCCCTTGATGTCAGAAGGCTGTAGATGTAATGCTCGAGCAACATCTTCAGGCTTTGGTTCCTTTTCCGTACCGTTGAAAGGTAGTTGATTAAGGATAGGAATTCTCAGGAGTTGAGAAAATTCTTCCAAAGTGGGTACCAACTGATAGTCAGGGAAAGTGAAACAGTGGTGAAGAGGGTCAAAGAACTGGAATAACACTTTCATCATGTCTTCTTCAATGTTGGTGTTGACTAAGCTGAACAGTCTACCATGTCTTTCATTGAAGGATGAGCTTTCCGGAATTCTTGAGGTGAGCTCCTTGAGTTGAGGAGAGATTCTCACAAGGTTGAGTTGGATGGTTTTTCTGCGAGGAATTTCCATGACCTACAAAACAAGAACAAAGATGAAGATCCAAACCCTTGAAATGGTTAGTGAATGCATATGATGCTTTATGATGTTTATGATGTATGCACAAACATATGTACAAGCAAATCACACAAAACCCTAGTTTCAGGCTTGCATGGGGTTTCATAGGTAAGTACCCTCTTGAGTGTAGTTGGCTTAAAAACCTGTCCAATAAATAGTAATCGGGTTCTAAGGAGCTCAATATCACTGGATTGTTTTCATCGTTCATTGTTTCGGTTTAGCCACTTAACTAGCGACCAAAATATTCCAAGAAAACAACCCTCAATGAGTGTAGTATCGAGTATCTACCAACTTCGGACTGCACCAAAGTCGGTCATCTCACTACCCCTAATAAAAGGCCAAGATGGTCAAGTAAGGTTCTAGGTCATTAGTGCTTAGTGACATCACTCAGCGGCCCCGTACTCTCCTTGATTGAACTCAAGGGTTACCGGTACTCACAAATATGTCGCACTAATATAGCTATTGCTTCGACCGTGTCGGTATACCCCGCACAATTTCCACAACGTATTGCTATCTATGAATGTTTCCCAAAAATCCGGGTGTAGGATTGCAAACCCAAACAAGAGAGACAAGATATAAAGCAATCAAGACAAACAATTAGTCATGCAAGAGGGTGATCTAAGCCCTAAGGTTACTCCACTTTTAAACATTCCCCAGCAGAGTCGCCAGTTCTGTGATACGGTGGGAGAACTGACTATGGTTTTGCGTTTGTATTCGCAAATGTTTCGGTTGAGCAAGAGTCGCCACCGACTTTTTATTTTATCCTAAGGAAAGGTTTAAAAAGCACAGCAAAAACCTTTGAGATGTTTTCTTGGGTTCGGGGAGTAGATTATAGAAAGGGAAGGTATTAGCACCCTTTCTATCCATGGTTATCCATGGGCTCTTAGTTACTTGCTTAGATCAACTTGCCTTGATTTTCAATTGTTTGAAATGGTGCTTTGTGTGTGTGAATTTGAAAATGTTTTTGAAAAGAGGCCAATGTGGTGGCAACCTTTGTAATGATCCATGTTGGGATGTATACAAAGATGTACGTCTATTGAAAAGGTTTTCATTTGTTTTTGAAAGTTTGTTTTGAAAGTGTTGTGAGGTGTGGTTTTAAAAATAGGCAAGTGTTTTATTTTGCAAGTTTGATTCAAGTAACTAAGAGGTTGTCTACTCCTAAATTTCTCAAAGATTTCTCCTATGTTTTTAACCCTTTTAACAATTTTGTTCCACCATTGCATTTGGTGGACAATCTTGTGTTAGGATGTGAAAGGGACGGGCGCGGGTCATCGTTTAGACCATAATTGCAATGGTGCCAAGTATCTTTGGGCAATTTTTCCTTTAAGGGACTTGATCATTTTTTGGGCAACTTTCGAAAGCGTCATCGAGGGACTATGATAATTTGAATTGTTTTGTTTTGCCCAAAGAGACCTAACATGCAACATGACCCATTTATTGAAGGCAACAAGTGGAATACCCTAGGGGTGCAAGTGTGATTAGTGTTGTCCATTTTCATGCTTGTTTATCTTGAATTTAGGTCAAACTATTTTTGTTATTTTTGATTCACATACAAACCCTAATTCTAGCATGGTATAATTAGAAAGCATTAAAGTGCGAAAAATAAAGTTCCTAAGTTATTACAACACAATATATGGGAAGGGGGGTACAAATGTTCAAATGGGGGGTATTTTGACAAGGAATTTAAACCTAGACTATTACATCAATTTGGAATTATACAAGGTAATTAATATACAACAATTAAATAAAAATGGAATAAATATGCAAGATGCAAAAAATGTTTTTTATGTGTATGAAAAAAAAAGGGTATTTTTTATGTGTCAAATAAACAAAATAAGAAGTATTAATTTTTTTTGAGTATTTTCCATGTTTAGGGCAAAACCCTAATTTTATTAAGTAAAATGTATTAATTATTTAATATGTACAAATAATTATCAATTATGTACAAAAATAAAATAAAAATGAAGTATATTTGTAAAAAGGTATTTTTAATATTAAATTTTAATAAAAATGAAAATGTGTATATTTTGTATTTTTTAACCTAAATATACTAATAAATATATATGTACTTATATTATTTACAAAATATATTGAATATGTACAAAATAATAATATTTAATATTTATGAAAAAAAAGTATATTTTATATAAAATGTTTTTAGAAGATAAAATGAAATAAAAATGGAAAATAAAATGTGTTTGCATTATTTTAGTATTTTTAAATAAAAGTGTTTATGTATTTATTTATGTACAAACCTATTTAAACAAATAAAAGCCTAATAAATATAAAAATGATTAAAAAATATTTTTTATATTTTTAATATTATGAGGAAAAATAAATAAGTCAGAACAAAAAAAGAAAAATAAAAAAAATGATCAAAATAAGCATAATGGGCTTAGGGGGTTTAAAAGTAACAAAAGGGTGCAAAAAGAAAGTCAACTCAGACCCAACCCAAGAAGACTTCATCTTCAACCTCAGAACATGTTTGAACAACCATCCACGCGCGTTTTCTATCTCCCAATTCCTGGACTTTCAAGCAAAACTCACAACATGAAAAATGTAGAGCATTAAAAGACGAATCCAGACATATAAAGAACTTGACTTAACTCTCTAAGATGAGAGAGAATTTATTCTCCCCCAATTCCTGACCTAGTTTTTGTTCCATGTTCAGACATTAAATTCTCACAGCACACATAATATAAATGAAAACTAATTACATGGGCATGTTCAGGGCTATGAATGTGACATATTTTCTTCACAAACCTAAAGCTAACAATGCCTGGATAGAGAGATACGAGTTCATGAACTTACCTGTTCAGTTGGAGTTGTATCTGGTGATGGAGGTACTTTCAGTGCAAGGTGATGATTGGTACAGCTTCCTTGATGTCCAGGGATGCTATTCCAAGTTTTACTTTGCTTTGAAACTAGCTGAATCGAGTTATAGAACTCCACCTGCAAAACAGAAAAATGAAAATGGTGATGTTGAATGGGAGTGTTACAGGTCGTGTTTGAGGTTTGGAATAGCTTCAAGGGATGTTGTGGGATGTGTTTGAGGTGATTTTAGCAAGAATGCATGAAAGGATTGAGCTATGGAACTCAATCTGCAGCAGGTCCCCTGTTTTGGCAGTTTTAGGGTGATTCTGTGTTTGAGAGGGTGTTGGAGATGGTTGGCTCGTGTTCTAGCTCAGGTTTGATGATTATAAAATGTTTGACAAGTTTTCTTAAGCTTGTGTTAGCTGAGATGAGAGTTGTGTTCTATTATGCTAGCTTTCTTCAACTTTAAGCAACAAAGTGTCCACTTGAGTTTTAGACTGATAGAGGCCCCCCTAATGTGCTGCTAACCTTCCCCTTGATCAGTGTGTTTTGTTCACAAACTTGTTCCAAAAGGATTTGCACTGTACTTGCTTGGATTGCTAATTGACATAAAGTTCTACTTTTCAAAAATGGCAAAAATGCTTTATCTAATTAAGGCTTAATCTAACATATAATGTCCAAATGCACAAAATAATGCTAACACGCAATGGATTGGCATTTAATTATTGAGTGCAAATGGGATTAGAGGCCTGTAACTAGCTTATGCATGCTGATTTGAAAAGTTGCCCAAGTTATGAACATGTAAATTGGCCAAGAACAAAGTGAGTTTTTCCCAACTTGCCAAATTCGATTCTCCCTAACCATGAGGTTGTTTGATGAGTTCTTAGACATTTTGGAAAGCTTGGAATGTGTACTACAATCCATCTTTGAAATGCAAATTGAAATTCCAAGTGGAAGTATGTGAAAAATGGTCTTGAAGTTAGGCAAAAATCATGCCTAAAATGGTTCAAAATTTCTCTAAGTTAAGAATGGTTTGGTACCCTTGTTCCAAAAATTGTAACTTGAGCTACAAGCTTCTTTTGGGAAAACTTTGTGAATCAAAGTTGTAGATTTTGCAATGGACTACAACTTTCATGTTTTGACTTTTCCTTAAATCCAAATGAATCTTGGTGAGAAAGTGGGACAAAGTTAGGAAACAATTAGGGTTTTTCATAACTTAGAAAAATTCTAAGTTATGAAAAATCTTCATTTCAAACCCTAATTTGCAATTCTTGATTTCTTGATGAACAAGTTTCATGATTTGGCATGTTTTGATGAAAAATGAATCTTGACACTTGATTTTGACCAAAAAGTCAAAGTTTGACTTTTCAGTATACAGTCAAAATTGATCAATTGATTGGGAAATTCAACTGTCAATCTTGTGCATTTGGGATCTTTTGAACTTGTTGAGTATGTAAAGACAATTCCATGTTGTCCTTGAGTCCATATGTGAGCTTGGTTTTCCATTGGCTAGGTCAAACAGTCAAAAATTGCCTTTGTGCAGTCAAAACCCTAAAAATGACTATTTTGCCCTTTTGGTGATCTGATCAAATTTCTTGTGGAATTGTGATCCAAACTTGACCAAATGGTTCATGTGAGTTCATAATGTTGATGTGGGTCAATTTTCATGAGATTTGACTGTCAATTGGCCACAATTGACTTTTTCCCCAATACAGTTGATTTCTAGGTCAACTGTCCAATTGACTGGGCAAAATTTGGAATCAAGACTTGAAACTTGGTATGGATAAACTTAGGAGTCCAACATGAAGCATGAAAGTCATCTTAGGCATTTTAGGTCAAAATATCTTTGTGCAAACACAAACCCTAATTTGGGTCCACAGTGCAAGGAGAAATCTTGAGCAGAGGAAACCCTAACTGGATCTTGAGCTCCAAGGGTCTTGTGATGAGAAAATGTTGAGGAAATGGGAGGGAAAATTTTGGGGTACAACAGTATGCAATGTTTTCAAGAATCTCTTGGGGTAAACATGAAATGTTAGAGGTTGAACTTTGATCAACATCTTTGATTGGAGAACTTTGTATCGATGGATGTCTTTCCACGAGAATCAAGCTCACCATGTCAAGTGGGTCATAGCCCCTGATTCAAGTTGTTGCACTTGATCTTTGATGGCATTTGTTTAGAGGAGAAAACCTCTTTCCCTTTGGTAGACGTCTGGTTCAACGTGACCCTGCATCAACAGACCCTTGAGATCCTTGAAATGGTTATTGAAAATGCTATGGTATGATGTTATGATGTTATGTACATGTATGCAAAAGTAAGCAAGTGTATATACAGGCAATCATATTCACACAGAGCAAACAAGTCCTTAGGTTTAGGCTTGCGTGGGGTTCGTAGGTAAGTACCCTTTTGAAGTTAGTTGGCTCATCCTGTCCTAAAATAGAAACCGGGTTCTAAGGAGCTCAATATCACTGGATTATTTTCTGTGTTCATTGTTTTGGTTTAGCCACTTAACTGGCGACCAAAATATTCCAAGAAAACAATCCTCAATGAGTGTAGTATCGAGTATCTACCAACTTCGGACTGCACCAAAGTCGGTCATCTCACTACCCCTAAAAAGGCCAAGATGGTCAAGTAAGGTTCTAGAGTTCGTTAGTGCTTCATGACATCGCTCAGCGGCCCCGTATTCTCCTTGACTACTCAAGGGCTACCGGTACTCACAAATATGTCACACTAACATAGCTACTGCTTCAACCATGTCGGTATACCCCGCACAGTTCCCTCACAGTTTATTGCTATTTACCTAAAAAGGTGCCCCCAAATCCGGGTGTAGGATTTATAGAAAACCCAAACAAGGAAACCAAAAAGGTAAAGCAATCAAAGTAATCAAAGCAAGCATGTAAAGGTGATCTAAAACCCTAAGGTAACCCCACTTTTAGAAAAATCCCCAGCAGAGTCGCCAGTTCTGTGATACGGTGGGAGAACTGACTTGAGGTTTGCGTTTGTATTCACACTTGTTCGGTTCAGCAAGAGTCGCCACCAACTTTTTATTTATCCTAAGGAAAGGTCAAAAAGCACAGGAAAGACCTTTGATATGTTTTCGTGGGTTCGGGGGGTAGATTATGAAAAGGGAAGGTGCTAGCACCCTTTTCATCCATGGTTATCCATGGGCTCTTAGTTACTTGTTTTAGATCACTTGCCTTTGCTTTTCAATTGTTTGAAATGGTGCTTTGTGTGTGTGGTTTTGAAAATGTTTTGAAAAAGATGCCTTGTCTAGGCAACCTTTGTAATGACTCATGTTTGAGTATATACAAAGGTGTTTGTCTTTTTGAAAAGATGTTTCAATGTTTTTTGAAAGTTTGTTTTGAAGTTGTGTTGTGATGTGTGTTTGAAAAAATGGCAAGGATGTTTTGCAAGTTTTTGATCAAGTAACTAAGAGTTGTCTACCCTATTTTACTCAAAGATCTTTCTTATGTTTTTAACCCTTTTAACAGTGTTGTTTCACCATTGTATTTGGTGAACAACCTTGTGTTAGGATGTTAACGGGACGAGCGCGGGTCATCGTTTAGACCATGAATGCAATAGTGTCAAGTATTTTGTCAATTTTCTTGAGGGAATATGATCATTTTGTTTAGGCAACTTCGATGGCGTCATCGAGGGACTATGATCATTTTGTTTGTTTTTGTTTTGTTTTGTTTTGCCAAAGTACTTGACATGCAAACATGGCCCATTTTTGAAGGCAACAAGTGGATGTAACCCTAGGGGTGTAAGTGTGCATTGTGTTTGTTTTTCATGCATGTTTATCTTGAATTAGGTCAAGCTATTTGTTGATTGATTTTGCATACAAGCCCTAAGTCTATCATGGCATAATTTGGAAACTTTTAAATGTGCGAGAATTTAAAGTCCTAAATTATTACAACATGATTATGGGGATGGGGATACAAGTTTGAATTTGGGGGATATTTGACAAGGAAATAAAATCTAAATTATTACAACCATATCGAATATACAAATTAATATTTGGCATTTAAATAAATACAATTAAATAAATATCAAAATGCAATGTATTATGCAAAAAAAAGATTTGTTTATGTATGTGAAAAAGTTTTCATGTTTGAAGTATAAAAAAAGTCATGTTTTTGATTATTTTTGTGGTTTTAAGGCAAAACCCTAATTTTTGAATAAATAGTATTATTTATTAACTATGTACAATATATATTAATTTATACAAGAATATAAAAAGTATATTATAAAAAAAAGTATTTTTAGTGTTAAATATTAATAAAAATAAAAATGTATTATTTCTATATTTTTATCCTAAGTATTCTAATAAATATAATATACAAGTATATATATATATATATATATATATATATATATATATATATATATATATATATATATATATATATATATATATATATATATATATATATATATATATTTACAAAAACCTATTAAATATAAAAGAGAAAATTAATTATTTATGTATATAAAAAAATGTATATTTGATAAAATATTTTCAAGATGTAAATAAAAATAGTAACTAAGAAATAAATATATTTTTGTATTATATTTTTGAGGTTTTTATAAAAAAAAGTATTTATATTTATTTACATACATAAGCTATTAAAATGGAACAAATATCAAATAAATATAAATAAAAATTGGAAAAATATTTTTGGTGTTTTTTTTTTATGTTTAAGCAAAAAATATGAAATCAGAATAAAAAATAAAAAGTCAAAAATGACAAATATTTAATCAAATGGGCCAGGGGGGTGCAAATGGAAAAGGGGGGTGCAAAAAGTAAGGATGGCTCAGGCCCAGCCCAAACCATCATCTTCAACCTCCAGCTCCTTGTTCAAATAGAAAACGCGCGCCTCTCCTTGTCCAACACAAAACTCCTGATTCTTTGATTATTTTGCAAAACTCATAACATAAACATTGTAGAGCATCAAATCACGAGTTCAAACATGTAAAAAACTTGGATTAACACTCAAAGGCCAGAGAGAATTTCTCTGGCCCTAAATTTTAACCTAATTTTTTCATCATGTTCATGGCCTAAATTCTCACAGCATGCTTAACATAAATGAAAAGTGATCACATGTATGGCTTCAGGGCTATGAGTAGGACATGTTTCATTCACAAACCTAAGCCTAACTCTTCCTAGATTGAGAGATAGAAGTCTATGGATTACCTGTCTCAGCTTGAATCGTGCAAAGCAATGTGGCTGAGGTCCAAGGAAGCTTTTCCAACACCTAGCTTGCTTTGAATCACTCTGTATTGTGCTATAGAAGTCCATCTGCAAAACTGAAAACTGAAAATGGCAAGTGAGATTAGGGGTGTTACAGCTTGTGTTTAGGGCTTGGAATAGTTTAGGTGGATGGAAAGGAATGTGTTGGAACTTGTTTGGGCAAAAACGCACGAGTGGATAATGCTAGGCAAGTCAAACTGCAGGGATGCCCTGTTTTTGCAGCAAAACAGTGTTTTTGTGTTTTGGGAGGTATGAGGAATGGTTGAATCGTGTTTTAGGCTTAACTTGATGTATGGAAAATGTTCACAAGGTTTGTGTTTGGCTGTGTTGACAGGAAATGGAAGTTGGAGTGTTTTTGCAAAGTTGCTTTAAATGTAAGTAAGAGAGTGTGTGTTTGTATACAAGCCAGTACAATGCCTAATGTATGCAGCAAAACAAAGCTCTTGGTAACTGGAATGTGTAGATTTGATTTGGCTCTCAGATTTGGCCCCATGCCTCAAGGATTTGGTATTTGACATAAAGCAACTTTAAGCAAAAATGGCAATTCACCTTTTACTACTTAAGGCTTAATTTTGTGTGCAATGTCCAAATGAACAAAATAAAACCTTGAAACAATGGTTAGGCATTAAATTATGGAGTGTAAATGGGTTTTGAGGCCTGCAAGCTAGCATAAACCAAGCTGATTTGAAAATGCCATTTGCTATGAACATGTATGGAAAATGAACAAAAGTGAGTTTTGGCCAACTTTGCAAATTCGATTCTCTCTAAACACAAGGGTGTTTGAGAAGTTCTTGGACAATTTGGAAAGCTTGGAATGTGTACTATAATCCATCTTTGTAATGTAAATTGAAACTCCAAGTGGAACCATGTGAAAAAGGGCCAAGAAGTTGGACAAAAATCCTGCCTAGAATAGGGCGAAATTTCTCTAAGTTAAAAATATTGTGTACCCTTGTTCCAAAAATCATAACTTGAGATAAAAGCTTCCTTTGAGAAAACTTTGTGAATCAAAGTTGTAGATTTTGCAATGGACTACATCTCTCATGTTTCAAGTTTTGTTTGAATCCAATTGCATCTTGGTGAAAAAATGGGACAAAGTTAGGAAAAAATAAGGAAATTTCATAACTTAGAAAATTTCTAAGTTATGAAATTTTTCATTTTAAAACCCTAATTTGCAATTTTGGGTTTCTTGATGAAAAAGTTTCATAATTTGATATGTCTTGATGAAAAATGAATCTTGGCACTTGATTTTGACCAAAAAGTCAAAGTTTGACTTTTCAGTATACAATCAAATTTTGATCAATTGACTGAAAAATTCATCTGTCAATCCTATGCATTTGAGATCTTTTGAACTTGTTGAATGGGTCAAGACAATGACATTGAGTCCTTGAGTCCATATATGAGCTTGGTTTGCCATTGGTTAGGTCAAACAGTCAAAAATTGCCTTTGTGCAGTCAAAACCCTAAAAATGACCATTTTGCCCTTTTGGTGATCTGATCAAATTTCTTGTGGAGTTGTGATCCAAACTTGATCAAATGATTCATATGAGTTCATAATGTTGATGTGGGTCAAATTTCATGAGGTTTGACTATCAATTGGCCACAGTTGACTTTTTCCCCAATACAGCTGATTTCTAGGTCAACTGTCTAATTGACTGGGCAAAGATTGGAATCAAGGCTTGAAACTTGGTATGGATAAACATGTGAGTCCAACATAAAGTATGAAAGTTACTTTGGGCATTTTGGGTTAAAACATCCCTGTGCAAACTCAAACCCTAATTTGGGTCAACAGTGCAAGGAGGGGTCTTGAGCAGAGCAAACCCTAACTTGATCTTGAGTTCCAAGAGTCTTGTGATGAGAAAATGTTGATGAAAAGGGAGGGAAAATTTCGGGGTACAACACCATGAAAATGAAATCTAAGGGCAGGGTTGTGCTCGTCTCATCGTCCCGGTCACAACCATGCCCTTCTCATCCGCCAATTTTTCCTGAAAAAGAAATTCCCAAAAACAAACCACGAAACCCTAGATATGGTACATGGCTTTACAAGTCAAATAAAGAAAATTGGATAATGCAGAATGCTTGGAAACTTGATGAGGATTATGAATATGCAAATAATTTGTACAAAAGATGCAGGAATAAAGATTTGTGAATTCAAGAAAGGAGCAGATTTTTGTGATACTTACAGAGCGATTTGGCGTGTATGAGAGCTTGCTTTGGGTTGGTTTCAACTCAGTGAACCTCCAGGAATTGATTGAGACCCTTCTTGGCTTCTGAGATCGCCTCTAAGTGTGATTTTGGATTCAAGCTTTTTCCACACTTTTTTAAGTTTTGTTCTTTCTGTTCTTGCAGCCTCTAGCCCTCAATTTCGTGTGCCTCTCTTACTTATGTAATGTGGAATGCATTAGGTTAACAAATATGCCTTGAATCTTCCACATCAATGCATTGCATATTTGATTTGATTCACTTTTGAAAGCTTGCCTAATTTGTAAAAAATCCATCTTTTTGTACATGATATGATGAGATACGAATTTGATGCTGATCATGATGATGATTAAGACCTAAAACAACCAAAAAGATCTCAAGTAATTAATATTTGGATTTTACATGATTCAATTTGATTTAAAATGAAATAATTCACTAAAAAATCAAATAAAATAATAAAAAAATAAATATGATCTCAAGGCTGAAGCTAGGACACGTGTGCAATGGGGAAAGATCAAATAAAGTGGAAAAGAATGGGCCCATTTGACAAAATTTGAAGTTTTGGGGATAGTTGACTTTTGGCAATTTTGCAAAAATGCCCAACTTCAACAATGCATAACTTCTTAAATTTTGAACTTTTGGAGGTGTTCTTGGACTTTTTAAAAAGCTTGTGATGTCCTCTAACCAACCCTTTTGGTCTCATCGCATTTTTATATTCCATTCTCAAGTTATAAGCTTTGAAAAAAAAGGTGTTTTTGTTGACTTTCAAAAATTACCTATAATGTCAAAATTTATAACTTCTTGTGAGTGCATTTTTTGAACTTGGGGTATGAAGATGGATTGCAGGAAATTGCATCCTATTCAAAATGAGATTTGTATGGGTTATTTATCATAAAGTATGAGAAAGTTATGCTTGGTCAAAGTTGAGTTGACTTTTCCTACAAAACCCTAATTTAGCAACTTTTGAGTCTTGATGAATTTTGAGAAATCTTTGATGAATCATGATCAACCCTTGATCAAATGATGAAATATCCTTAAAAATGATAATGTTGACAAAAAATCTTGAAGTTTGACTGTTTGTAGGTCACAGTTGACTTTTGCCCTAGCACAGTCGATTTTTGGACCCCTTGAGCAATTGACTGACCAAACTTCCTCTGCAAGGCTTGAAATTTGACATGGATGACCTTGAGAACATATTAGGACATTGGGGATCACTTGAGGTCATTTGGACCCAAGGATCTTGATGCAACACAAAACCCTAATTTGGGGTTGACTGCCTTAGGAGGTAGCTTGACTGTCCAACTCTTGAGCAATCTTGAGCCACTTGGAGATTTTTCTTGCAATGTTTGGAGAAATATGAGAGGGAAAATTTTGGGGTACAACAACTTCCCCTGTTCAATCTTCTTAGACCTGAGGATGTAGATTGGCTTTCGTGCCTTTCGTGATCCGAAGGTGGAAGATGATTGAACACTAGAGTGCCCAGAAATTTGCACTCGCATGAAGTGATATCAGCCTTGTGATATCGGGAATGGGCTAACAGATTCCATTTGGAGATTGTTGGCAGGTGGATGGTCTTAAAGATTCCATCTGCAGGAGTTTCAATCGCATAAGAGATTCCTTAACGAGAACTTGCATACTTGTTGTTGTGGAAGATTCTGCTGGGGAAGTCTAACTTTTGTTGAGATTTAGGAACTTGCCTGTAACTCAGCTGGGAGAACATCTTTGTTGAGTTTTAAGAACTTGTCTTTAATTCAACTGGGGGAAACATCTTCATCAAGATCTAGGAACTGTCTGGTCTTCAACGTAGTATACCGTTGAGATTATAGAACTCGTCCACACTATGAAGGAGGGAAACATCTTCATCAAGATCTAGGAACTGTCTGGTCTTCAACGTAGTATACCGTTGAGATTGTAGAACTCGTCCACACTATGACGGAGGAAAACATTAAGATCTAGGTGTAGCGATAAAAAATGTAGCGGGGTAAATCGGAGATCGAATTATTGATTAATTCGTCTCACAAAAGCAAGAGTCGCCACCGCGCTTTATTATTTCCAAGGGAAAAGGGGAAAGAGCGAAATAAAACCCTAAATATGAAATGTAAAATAATACTTTCTAAAAGTAATAAAAATACAAGGCGTTTTTGAAAAGAGATCTATGGTTCGGGGGTTGGTTATACAGTGGGAAGGTATTAGCACCCAATGTATCTATAGTACTCTATAGGAACCTTTTGAAATATCTGTTTATTAAAATGTTCGTTTGATTAAAATAAATTGTTTTGGCCGAAAAGGGGTACGGACGGATTTTTGAAGATACGACGACCTAATGTCGAAGTTTTGACTTAAAAGGTATAAGTTTTGAAAAGATCGAATATTTGAGGAAAAAATTGTCTTAAGTTTTAATGAGATGAAGATGCTCGCGTGATTGGACTTGAGGACATGAAGTCAACCAGTTTAATCATTTTTCTCTTGGACTCAGACGTAAACGGAATAAACAAGTAAAGATGAAATAATTAAACAGAAAATTAAATAGATAACGATTAAAACAGCTAAATGATATATAACCACAATAATGATTAAATAAACTAAAAGATGTGAACATGCATTTTTTGTATTTTTGTTTAATGTTGATTAAAGCGAGGGAATTAATTAAAGAAGATAAAATGTTTTTTTATATATTTCTATTTTTTAGGTATTTTTGGTATTAATATAAAGTATTACTTAGTAAATAAATCTAAACTAAATTAAAACTTTAAAAGTTATTTAACTAAACCTAATAAAAAAACTAAAATTACTAGATTAAACCTAAAGTTAAACTAATAAAATGATCCAATTATTAAAATTTGTTTTAATTAAATTACACCTATTTGATTAAGTCTAATTAACTAAATTAATAAAAACTCTAAAAAAAGGCTAAAGAAAACAAAAATAGAAAAAAGTATTAAGAAATAAAGGGGTAGATTGACAATGTATGGATCAAAAGGTTTTTAAAGGGGGCCCAAAACAAGAATAGAATGGGGAGGTGCAAAAAAAAATGGGATTCGTTGGGCTTTATGCAAGGAGACGGGTCAAGGTCCAACATTATTTCATAATTTGTTTTTTAGGGTTAAACATTGTTTGTTTAGTTTAGGGAAAAAGGGTTAAGGTTTTGCAGCAACAACGCCGCTCGCTTGTTCATGCGTTCTTCTTCGTTCTCATCTTCTTCGCTGTGAGCTTCTGAATTCGCCCTTTGTCCATGGCCACCAGTACCTCAACATTCCTCTTCCCTCCAATGAGATGCTCGGGCGATCGATTCAAGGTAATCTTACATTTTTTATTTGTTAGGGTTTTGTACTACTGCATGTTATGATTTTCATCCATTTTGCTTCTGACTTCAAATTATTATTGGTTGTTTGAGGTATTTTGAAAGAAAAAGAGCGTGAAATGTTACCTGGAGACGGAGGAGGGAGGTTGGGGGATACGCATAGGAGGCCAAGGCGAGGGGAAGACAGTGAGGCTGTGAGCTTTGCTTGGTATCCTGGTTTGTATTCTTTGTCCCTTTTGTTTAATGATGAAAACCCTGAAAACGAACTTTATCTTCTTCCTCTTGGTAGCCTTTGTGTGCTTTACTGTTGCCTTCGAATGTTTTTCTTCTCTTCTTCTTTATTGCGCTTCTGTTGCTCTGGATGCTTTGAATGCTTTATTGTTGCCTTCGAATGTGGTTGCCTGGATGCCTTGGTATGAGCTTAGGCCTTACTTGAAATGGTTTGACAGTGGTTTAAGTTTTTTGGTGATGGCTTTTACTGGTTTCGCTTCAGGTTTGGTCTGGTTTTTGGTTTGTGGCCTTTAACAGGTTTTATGGTTTAGGATGGTACAGGTTTTATGGTTTATGGCCATAAGGTTTATGTTACAGGTTATCACTTTTGAAAAGGGATAAGGTTTTGGCCTTGGTTTATGTTACCATGGCTTAGGCTTTGAAAATGGTTATGGTTTGGCCGGGCAACAGGTTTGAAATGGTTAAGGGTCTGGCGCTTTTGGTGTTACAGGTTCTTTGTGAGGCTTCAGGCAGGTTGGGCGTGTATGGCTGGTTTATGAGAATTGGCTTAGAAGATTCACAGGTTTTGTGGTTTAGGCCATATTGGTTTTATGCAGGTCATGTATGTTTTGGTTTATGAGAATTGGCCTCTTGTATTTTGTTTGGCAGTTTTGTTTCTAGGCTTGAAAACAGGTTATTGAACTCTGAATTTTTTTTGAAGAGTTTGGTCATGTTATAACAGTTGCTGGCCTGTGAGGTTATGTTACAGGTTTGGTATATTTTACTATATTTCTTTGATACCTCTGCATACCATACTGTTACATCAGTTTGTTTGTATTCTTTTTCATGCTTTCTTTTTTTCTCTACTGGATGCTGCTGTTCTGTTTGCTATCCTTTTTCTGCCTAAGCCAAAAACCTGTAAACCACACTCTTCCTCTCTTCTCTCTCTTAAGTACAAATTGACATTAAAATGATGATATACTGTACTTGGTTCTGAAAAAGCAAGCTGGAAAATGATGTAAAATAGAAATGTATTGCTTGCATACTTGGTTTCTAAAACTGCACATGTTCTCTTTGTCAATTGCAATGTAACAGTAAGGAGCCTTTGTATTTTGGCCTCTTCCCCCATGTTTGGCAGTTTACGTTGGACTTTTGTCTTGTGTTGAAAATTGCATATGCTGTTTGTATTATGCATTTTATGTTGATTTTGAAATATGTTGTTTTGACAAAATATTGAATTTGTGCATATTGTTTTGAACTATGCAGTGGGCTTTTGAAAATGTGCAATTTTGACCAAAAAAATGAATTTGTGCATATTTTTACTTGTGCATTCATTTTTATCAATAAAATTCATCCCTTTTTGTGAACCGGGAGAAATCCCGTGATTTGCAAAAAGGGTAAAAACTGATTCCAGCCGTTTGCTTTTAATGATGAACGCTTAAATTAATTTTCTGCTTTTAATTATATATTCATTTCTGACTTTTCTTTTAATTCTTTTGCAGGTAAAATCAAATGAGTATTAAAGAAGCATTGGATAGAAGATGAAGATTTAGAACTTAGAAAAATTAGGATAATTTTATTTCACTTTAAACATTTGTAAGAATTGTCATTGTAAATACTTTGTTAAATAAGAATAGTATTTAAACAAACAATTGTAACAAATAAAATAAAATGAATAAAACTCCAATATTTTACCAGTTAATTCTCTCCTTCTTTCCAATTATTTATTTTATCATTTATAATTCTTTAAATTATGTAATAACTGAAAATCAATTCCAATTATTTAAATTTAGAATGATAAATAATTAAATAAATATCATTGATCAATTAACTTCTCTTCATTTATTTACTTCATTATTTATAATTCTTCTCAATTATAATAACTGAAAATAAAATTTCAATTATTTAAACTTAGAATAATAAATAATTCAATAAACATTGTTTGCTCAATTAATAACCGTCTTTTCAAATATTTATTTTATTATTTATAAATCTTTAAATTATATAATAATTGAAAATAAATTCCAATTATTTAAATTTAAGATAATAAATAATTAATAAACATTATCTGATCAAATAATAAACTTCTTTTCAAATATTTACTTTATTATTTATAAATCTTTAAATTATATAATAACTGAAAATAAATTCCAATTATTTAAATTTAAGATAATAAATGATTAATAAACATTGTTTTAGTATTGATCAATTAATAAATTTAGCGTTCAAAAAATAAACAGCTCTTGACTTGAAAAAGTTATGAATTTTAAATCTGCTTTGAAAATTGATAAAAACAGGTCAAAACACTTGCAATGTAATGATGCAGATGGGAGATGGTATCTTAGGTCAAAATGTGGGGTACAACAGCTGCCCCTATTTAAGTTTCTTCTATCCGGAGATATGAAGATTAAAATCTTCGTCTCGACGAGATTGAAGGTACTTAAATACATAATACGCAAATTTTTGCCCTAAGATACCGCCATTATGTTTGATATGAATGTAGTGATTGAATTCACAGAGAAAGATATGGTAGGAAACAAGACAATGCTGGAGAAATCAAACACCAACAAACACAGAGACATGGATTATACACTACTGGGGAAACGAGCTATCGACTTCAAATGACAGACTCTTAATGGCGAATAAAATTGAGGGAACACGACCTCTGACCCTAATAAAGAAGGCATCTTGCATAGGCCATAAAACAGATTATTGACCCAAAAATATCAGTGAGTTCACAACTCAAGGTCAAAGATAGACAGAGAGTATCAAACTTGCTGGCGACGGATTACCGACTTTTGAAGGTAAAGATTCATAACAAACTTCTCTGCGAGATTTTCGGAGATATACCAATTAATGCTGAGATAATAATAAGATTGCAGATACACAAGTTGCCTCAAATAAAGAAGCTGCCACTTGTTGTTTTCCAAAAAATATTATGACATACAAGCTGCTCAAATAAAGAGGCTGCCACTTGCTGTCGTCCAGGGGTGTCAATAACATACAAGCTGCTCAAATAAAGAAGCCGTTGCTTGCTGTCTTCCAAAAAAATACCAATAACATACAAGCTGCTCAAATAAAGAAGTTGCCGCTTGCTGTATTCCAGAAAAATAATAACGTACAAGTTGCTCAAATAAAGAGACCGCCGCTTTCCGTTTTCCAATAATAATAACGCACAAGTTACTCGTGAAGAGCTGCCGCTTGTCGTTTTCCAAAAAATAATAATAACGCACAAGTTGCTCATGAAGAGTTGCCGCT
The DNA here is from genome assembly GCA_948472305.1 of Vicia faba. Classification (NCBI taxonomy): domain Eukaryota; kingdom Viridiplantae; phylum Streptophyta; class Magnoliopsida; order Fabales; family Fabaceae; genus Vicia; species Vicia faba. The sequence continues at coordinate 199,593,809 of OX451739.1, forward strand.
TGTCGCTTTCCAACGATGTCTATAACGTACAAGTTGCTCATGAAGAGACCGCCGCTTGTCGTTTTCCAAAAAATAATAATAACGCACAAGTTGCTCATGAAGAGCTGCCGCTTGCCGTTTTCCGATGATGTCTATAACGTACAAGTTGCTCATGAAGAGACCGCCGCTTGTCGTTTTCCGATGATGTCTATAACGTACAAGTTGCTCATGAAGAGACCGCCGCTTGTCGTTTTCCAAAAAATAATAATAACGCACAAGTTGCTCATGAAGAGCTGCCGCTTGCCGTTTTCCGATGATAATAACGCACAAGTTGCTCGTGAAGAGCTGCCGCTTGTCGTTTTCCGATGTCTATAACGTACAAGTTGCTCATGAAGAGACCGCCGCTTGTCGTTTTCCAATAAAATTCAGAAGGAAATTGCGAGGACACTGGCAGAGAATAAAATCTTCGTCAAAGAGAACCATGAATCAATCCTTCCCGAGGAGATCACATACTTAAACGTGCAAAATAAATGCACCAATCGTCTAGGTCGCGATTTCACTGGGGAAAATCATGAGATAGCCTACGCAAGAGGCAACAACTCCCTCCAGGAATAAACCAGAGAGAAAACAGTCAAACAAGACTCCAACCAATGAGAAAGTAACTCGATTGGGGGAATTCATCCTATCCAGAAATGGACAAGGTAAGCTGAATCAAAAATCATCCACGAGGATTAGCTCAGTTGGGGAATTTAGAAAGGAAGCACATTTTCTGCCTAAGCTAACCTTCTACTTGGAAAGAAACATGTACGTTGTTTGAATAAACAAAGTACAACCCAAAATCAATGGCAAATGTGAATATGCATGCGTGATATAAGTGTAAATGAATAAATGAATGTTATGCTGACAAAACGACCAGATGGAACATCTTGAAGACGATAAGATGTCACGAAATAATAGATACTCAGCCAATCTTAAAAAAGACGGAAAATAACTGGAACTGGAAACACAAAGCAATGTCGGAGCGTAACACGCCACAAGGCTCAAGTCTTCTGAGGAGAAAAGTATTCAAATCCAATCTTCTAATACCAATAGACCACTAGCATGAGACAAAGTGTACCACACTACAGAAATCGCCCAAATAAAGGTAGCTAAAACAACGCTTAACTGGAACAACTGGGGAGTCGACAAACTTAGTACCACGAGAAACGCAAGTTTACACAACCAACACCTCATGACGATTTTGAAATAAAACATGTTCATCATGCAAGGATAAATTACTGTATTGTTTCGCATTTCATGGCTTGACCATCCTCGGAACAACTGTTAATATTCCTTTCATTATTCACGACACATTTTTAAAAATAAGAATACTTTAAATAACTTTGTTTCAAATATTGCCGTAAAAATTAAAATTTTGCCCACAAAAGGTAAATGCTCAAATTTCATTAATAAGATGGTAGTTCGCTAACAACACGACTCCAACGGTTTACAAAAGTTTGGGAAATAGGACATGAAAGAAAAAGGTTACACAAAAACAATGATCACTATTCTCCCTAACAACTTCGAATTCCGAAATGTGTTCAAATGCCAAGACTGGTCTGACCAAAAGCTTGCCTAAGCCGCCTTTTCGGGTTTTCAACTTAGCAAACTGTCAACTCAAACCTAAGCAAAATACTTCTTGAATGCGTCGGCGTTCATGGAACGCGGGAGCTCTTCACCGCCCACATTGGTGAGAATCAAGGCACCTCCAGAGAAAACTTTCTTAACGACATACGGTCCTTCATAATTCGGAGCCCACTTGCCCATAGAATCAGGTTGGAAAGACAATATCTTCTTGAGCACGAGGTCACCCTCTCTGAACTCGCGTGGTCGAACCTTCTTATCAAAAGCTTTCTTCATTCTATGCTGATATAATTGGTCGTGACACAATGCTGTCAATCTCTTTTCTTCAATTAAATTCAACTGATCATATCTACTTTGACACCATTCGGCCTCAGAAAGTTTAGCTTCCATCAACACTCTCAGAGATGGAAACTCAACCTCCACGAGGAGTACTGCTTCCATACCATAAACTAGGGAAAATGGGGTTGCGCCTGTTGAAGTTTGAACAGAAGTACGGTATCCATGCAGAGCAAACGGAAGCATTTCATGCCAATCTTTATAAGTTACCACCATCTTCTGGACAATCTTTTTGATTTTCTTGTTAGCAGCTTCAACAGCCCCATTCATCTTCGGTCTGTAGGGAGAAGAGTTATGATGTTGTATCTTGAACTCTTCACAAAGTTCCTTCATCATCTTGTTATTCAAATTCGAACCATTGCCAGTGATGATCTTGCTCGGGATGCCGTATCGACAAATAATCTGATTCTTGATAAATTTGACTACCACCTGTCTGGTTACATTAGCATAAGATGCTGCTTCCACCCATTTAGTAAAATAATCGATCGCTACCAAGATGAAACGATGACCATTTGAAGCTTTGGGTTCAATCATTCCAATCATATCAATGCCCCACATAGAGAAAGGCCAAGGTGAAGAAATAACATTGAGGAGGGTCGGCGGCACGTGCATCTTGTCCGCATAAATCTAGCATTTATGACATTTCTTCACATATTTGCAGCAATCAGATTCCATTGTCATCCAATAGTAACCAGCTCTCAACATCTTTCTAGCCATTGCATGTCCGTTGGCATGTGTGCCAAAGGATCCTTCATGTACTTCTTGCATCAGCATGTCTGCTTCACGTCTGTCTACACATCTGAGCAGGACCATGTCATAATTTCTCTTATACAATACTTCTTCATTGAGGAAGAAACTGCTTGGCAATCTTCTCAATGTCTTCCTATCTTTATTGGATGCCCCAGGCGGGTACTCTTGAGTTTGAAGAACACGTTTAATATCATAGAACCACGGTTTATCGTCGGTGACCTCTTCTACTAGGAACACATGAGCAGGTATGTCGAGGCGCATAACCCAGATTGTAGGCACATCGTTCCAACCATTCACTTGAAACATTAAAGACAAAGTAGCTAAAGCATCAGCCATTTGGTTCTCATCTCTAGGGATATGATGTAATTCCACTTTGTTGAAGAAAGTTAACAATCTTCTAGCATAGTCTCTGTAAGGGATCAAACCAGGATGACGAGTCTCCCATTCTCCTTTGATTTGATTAATTACCAATGTCGAATCTCCGTAAATATCAAGAATCTTAATCCTTAAATCCACTGCTTCTTCGAGACCCATAATACATGCCTCATATTCATCCATGTTGTTCGTGCAGTCAAACTTCAATCTCGCCGTGAACGGGATATGAGTACCTCGGGGAGTGACGATGATTTCCCCAATTCCATTTCCATAAGAATTCACAGCTCCGTCAAATATTAAACCCCAATGGGATTCGGGATCAGGTCCTTCTTCAGGTAACGGCTCTTCACAATCTTTAGCTTTCAAGTACATGACATCTTCATCTGGGAAATCAAACTTGATGGATTGATAATCGTCAATTGGTTGGTGAGCCAAATGGTCGGCTAAAATACTCCCTTTAATTGCTTTCTGAGTGTGATACTCAATGTCATATTCAGATAACAACATCTGCCAACGGGCTATTCTTCCAGATAAGGCGGGCTTCTCAAAGATATACTTGATCGGATCCATTTTGGAGATCAACCAAGTGGTATGGTTAATCATATACTGACGCAGACGGCGAGCAGCCCAAGCTAAAGCACAACAGGTTTTATCAAGCAATGAGTATCGAGACTCACAGTCTGTGAATTTCTTACTCAGATAATATACGACATGTTCCTTTCTTCCAGTCTCATCTTGTTGACCAAGCACACATCCCATGGAATCTTCCAATATAGTCAGGTACATAATCAAAGGTCTTCCTTCCACTGGAGGAATCAAAATGGGAGGTTCAAGCAAATATTCTTTGATGCTATCAAAAGCTCTCTGACAATCTTCTGTCCACACACATCCTTGGTTCTTTCGGAGAAGCTTGAAAATCGGCCCACAGGTAGCAGTCATATGAGATATAAATCTAGAAATATAGTTCAGTCTCCCAAGGAATCCTCTTACTTGTTTTTCTGTCTTGGGTGCGGGCATTTCCCGAATAGCTTTGACTTTATCAGGATCTACCTCAATACCTTTCTGACTGACAATGAAACCCAGAAGTCTTCCAGAACGAACACCAAAAGTGCACTTGTTGGGATTCAGACGGAGTTTATACTTTCTCAAACGTTGGAATAACTTCAACAAATGTTCCAAGTGATCTTCTTCAGTTTGTGATTTTGCAATCATGTCATCTACATACACTTCTATCTCTTTATGCATCATATCATGGAACAAAGCAGTCATGGCCCTTTGGTATGTTGCACCAGCATTCCTCAAACCAAACGACATAACCCGATAAAATGTTCCCCAAGGTGTAATGAAAGTTGTCTTCTCCATATCTTCTGGTGCCATCTTGATTTGATTGTAACCAGATAAACCATCCATGAAAGAAAAGACTTTGAACTTCGCGGTATTGTCGACCAATACGTCAATGTGCGGTAATGGGAAGTCATCCTTTGGGCTAGCTCTATTCAGATCTCTATAGTCTACACACATTCGAACTTTGCCATCCTTCTTAGCAACAGGCACTATATTGGCTAACCACTGAGGATAGACCGACGTAACAAGGAAACCTGCGTTAATCTGTTTTTGAACTTCTTCTTTGATCTTGTCAGCCATATCGGGACGAGTCCTTCTCAACTTCTGCTTAATCGGCGGACATTCAGGTCTCAACGGTAAACGATGTTCCACAATACTGTTGTCCAAACCTGGCATATCTTGGTAGGACCAAGCAAACACATCAACATACTCTTTGAGAAGCTCCAACATTTTCTCTTTGACCTCTGGGATAAGCAATGCTCCGACCTTAACTTCCTTTTTATCTTCTTCATCACCCAAATTGATCAACTCTACAGGTTCTTCAAACGGTTGAATAGTCTTTTCATCATGCTCAAGCAAATGGGAAATTTCATCAGGAATCTCTTCACTATCCTCTTCTTCGGCTCTGAACACAGGGAATTCAAAGTTGGGAGAGGGCATAGGATCATTGTTTTCAATGGTTAAGTCATGGATTAATCTGCACATATGATTATGCTTTATTTTAGAAATCGATTAATATGAATGTTGTACAAATGAAACAAAATATTATTATATTTTCCTATTACTACCAATTAATTTTCATTACTATTTCCCAGAAAAATGTGAAAAATAAAACAGTAGTGGACAAAATAACATTTTTATTTATTGAAGGGAAATACTTGAAACAAAGAGCCCAGACATTTTCTCTTTTGCCTTGGGCAGAGCAAAAGGATTTATTTTCATCATAGCCCGACACAAATACTTTTCGCCTTGGGCAGAGCGAAAGTTTTTTTTCAAAAATGAAACAAAACATTACTCAGAAATGTGCATCACAACAGGAACATCAACAACAATCCAGTTCTGGCAAGCCACTCCATGCGTTACAAAATCGGGTAAATCCTCTTCAGAATCGTCTCCTATTATAGCATCAACTTCAGGAGGAGTCGAATGGATAAAACCTACGCTTCGGAAAACCTCTTGTATCGGACGAGTAACTACTTCCTGCTTGACTCTTGCAGACACGGGATGACAACCAAGACCTTCTCCAGACTTGTTCTCAGGAAAAGTCAACACCTGGCCCCAACCTTCAGCCGAGCCACTTTCAACCACTCGTCGCGCATCCTCAAAAGAAGAAATAGATGTCCCTTGCTTCTTCACTTCATTATTAGCAACAGATAGAGCTTGGAATTGGGTTCCAACATCCTCATCAGCATCAATAAAAGAGAAAGATGACAAATGGCTTACCACCATAGCCTGCTCTCCACCAATCATTACCAGCTTTCCATGCCTTACAAACTTCAATCTCTGATGGAGCGTGTAAGTGACTGCCCCTGCATCATGGATCCATGGACGACCCAATAGGCAACTGTAGGCGGCACGAATATCCATTACTTGAAAAGTGATATGAAAAGTATGAGGACCAATTACTATAGGAAGATCCACTTCACCAATGACAGTCTTCCTAGAACCATCAAACGCTTTAACAATTACTCCACTAGGTCTCATGGGAGCACCTGGATATGAGAGTCGAGATAATGTAGTCTTGGGCATTACATTTAACGACGAACCTGTATTTACCAACACACTTGATAAAGTATCATTTCCACAACTTATTGAGATATGCAAAGCCATATTATGGTTTCTTCCCTCCTCCGGAAGCTCCTCATCACTGAAACCAAGATTGTTACACGAAGTAATATTTCCCACAATTCCATCAAATTGGTCAACCGTCACATCATGATCTACGAATGCCTGGTCCAAGACCTTCATCAAAGCTTCTTTGTGGGCACCAGAATCTCTCAGTAAAGCAAGCAAAGAAATCTTGGAAGGAGTTTGCAATAGTTGGTCCACAATCTTATATTCACTTCTCTTGATAAGCTTCAGAATCTCATCATCCTCAGGATGAGGGATAGGTTCATTGGATCGGCCTATCTCAACCCTTGGTTCGACATTTCTCGCTGGAATTTCTGCCGGTACGGGCCTCCTGACTTGAACTTCTGGTCTCTTCAAAGGTATTGCTGCAAAGACACGTCCACTTCTCGTAACTCTACTCACATCTGCGATGTTAACAAAAGACGCCCTTATTGGTATAGGGACTTCTACCCCATTCTCAATCATTGTGGCATTATACTTATACGGTATAGCTTGGTCTGAGTTGTAAGGCACAGGACCAAGTGGGTAAATGATCAAAGGATCAACAGGTGCAGTCTGACTTTCGTAAACGAACTCTACTGATTCAGGCAAATTGAATTGTGGTATTATAACATTCACTTCATCCTCCGGATCTCTGTCATACGTAATAGTGATAACTCTCTGGTCTAATAACTTTTGAATATCCTCCTTCACAATAGGGCAATCAACCTCTCTTGAACAAAATTCACAAACATCGTAATCATGCTGATGCCTAACAAAGGCAAGTCTTCTTAAGCTCTTATGTAACCTGATCAACGACTCTCTTATGTGTTCAACTTGAAAAACTCGAAACTTTCCCGGACAACCTTCCACCATATTCACTGATGCTGCCCCATGTCGAGGCAAAGGATTATCTCTAACATTTGGGTTAACATCCTTGAAAGACAAGATACCATTCTTAATCAACCTCTGCACGTCTGCCTTTAAAGCAAAACAATTCTCAATGTTGTGCCCCGGCGACCCTTGATGATATTCACAAAACTGATCCACCTTGTACCACGGAGAAGTACTATTTGGTGCGACAGGAGGAGGCTTCGTCGTTATGAGGTTCTTTTTTATAAGAGCAGGGAACAATTCAGTATAAGTCATAGGAATGGCATCGAATTGCGGTTTTCTAGGTGAACGGTTCTGGTTGTTGAATGGATAAGCCTGTTGTCGAGGCTGCTGCTGAAATGGCCGTTGTTGAGTTGGTGGGGTTTGATGAGCTGGGGTCATCAAAGCTGGGCGGACAGCCGGAGTGACTGCCGCAACGTGTGAGTAACCTCTCCTCGGTCTCCCTGGGAAGATTGCGCTGACATCCTGTTCTTTTCTTTTCATGAAAACACTTCCAAACTTCTTAGTACTGCTAGACGGACTTCCTTCTTTAACCAAACGCCCTTCACGAATCCCTTCCTCCAACCGCATGCCCATGCTTACCATTTCGGTGAAGTCACTGGGTGCGCTGGCAATCATTCTCTCATAGTAAAAGGAACCTAAAGTCTTCAAGAATATCTTCGTCATCTCTTTCTCCTCAAGAGGTGGATAGAAGTGAGCAGCAATTTCACGCCACCTCTGGGCGTATTCCTTAAAAGATTCTCTGTCTCTCTGGGACATCGCCCGGAGTTGATCCCTGTCCGGTGCCATGTCAACGTTGTACTTATACTGATGGACAAAAGCTTCGCTAAGATCGTTGAAGTTGCGGATCCGAACGCTGTCTAAACCCATATACCACTTTAGAGCAGCACCCGTCAAACTGTCTTGAAAATAGTGAATCAACAAGTCATGATCATCAGAATATGTAGACATCTTTCTCACGTACATAGTCAAGTGACTCCGAGGACACGAATCACCCTTATATCTTTCAAAGTCTGGCACCTTGAATTTTGCTGGAATCTTGACATTCGGAACTAAACAAAGGTCATGCGTGTTCTTCCCAAACAAATCCTTCCCCTTTAACGCTCTGAGCTCCTTCTGCATTTCTTGGAATTGGTCTTGAAATTCTTCCATTCTATCAAAAAGACCCAAACTTTCAGCAGGCTCGGCAGGATAAGTAGGTTCATTCAAGTATGGCACGGAGTGAACCACAGGAGCGACAGTTGTCATTACCGGTTGCGAGAAAGGTGTCACAGACGGGATTACCGACGGCATGGCAGTTGTCTCTGGTTGAGGAAGAGACAAAGTAGGTTGAAACAAAGACTATACGACAGGCTGATACCCCTCTGGCACAAAGTTGTAAGGCATTCCCCACAGAAAACCTTTTGGCATTTGATGTTGAAGCGGAGAGTTGATTTGAGTCACAGATGTTGGAACGATGACAATCTCGGAAATCACAGTAGTTGAAGTCTGAATCTCAGCAGCTGTAGTCGATGGCTGATTCTGAGCAGCCATCAAACTTTCCACTAGCGCAGTTAACTTTTCCATACCGACACGAAGGGTAGCGACCTCCTCACGAAGCTCGTGGTTTTCCTGTTCCAGATCTTCCATATTTCTTTGACGATTGGCTCGAGTATCGTATCGATGAGATAGCTTGACAATCTTCGGAGTGGAAAAAGAAACAAGGATAAGACTCTAGAAAACATGTGAAGTGGAATGTTGGATGATGCATGATATGTGAAGCAAATGATAATTCATTTTAATAGTTTTTCAAGGACCTTCAATAATTTTGCACACATCAATGGTAAAGGAATTTGGAACAACAACAACTCAATCCATTAATCAAAAGCGGTAAATTACAACTTACAACTTTGGAACAACAAAACAATAAATTACACTTTGGGATAACAACCCAATAATAAAAGCAGTAAACTACAACTTTGGAACATGAAGCCCTTAATAAAAGCAGTAAATCACAACTTTGGAACATGAAGCCCTTTTACAGAGTTTTACAAAATGACAACAGTAAAAATAAAACTAAGAACTGAAGATCATTTAACTTCGAGTGTTTCTTCTTCCAAACTCCATAGTACCTGAGATATCTGCAAAAATCATTCTTAAGTTCCTTGAAAAAACAATTTTTTTATTTAAAAAATGTTGATGGATGCATGGATGAATGATAATGCAACAATTACACACAAGTTCACAAACATGGGGTTCAAAGGCTCAACGTTTCAGCATGGAGTCAAGGGTAAAGCCCACCCCAAGGTATGTACTAACAGTTCAATCACACCTGTAAGACAAGGTTCTAAGAGTTCCCAGAGTCTACATTCCTCCTTCGGATATTGCCAACGTCTTGATTACTCAATAATTAGCAATATTCTCAAGAGAAACTCATCCGAGCGTAGCATCGCGTAACAACTACTTCCGAATTACTCCGTTATAGTCTCCGCGCTACACCTAAAAAGGCCAAGATGGGTTAGGGTTCTACGGTTCTCAATTTCTCTGGCTCCTAGGTCGAAAACAATAACGTCTTCCCGATTACTCGGTAAACAAATATTAAGTTCAAGAGGGCCTTCCATCGAGTGGGGGATCTCATGCCTCCTTCTTCGGGATTACTCCCTCAAAGTTAACATGACTGTACCGCCCGTCCTATTCCTTAAGTGTAACTTAATCCGGGTATAGGATTCGTCCTTTGCAAAAAACCCAAACAACCCCAATTTAAACACATAATCAAACAAAACAAATAATAATAAAACAGATAAAACAAACTAGGCTTAACCCACTTAGGGATGGACCAGCAAGAGGTCAATCTCTCCCCAGCAGAGTCGCCAATGCTGTAGCGATAAAAAATGTAGCGGGGTAAATCGGAGATCGAATTATTGATTAATTCGTCTCACAAAAGCAAGAGTCGCCACCGCGCTTTATTATTTCCAAGGGAAAAGGGGAAAGAGCGAAATAAAACCCTAAATATGCAATGTAAAATAATACTTTCTAAAAGTAATAAAAATACAAGGCGTTTTTGAAAAGAGATCTATGGTTCGGGGGTTGGTTATACAGTGGGAAGGTATTAGCACCCAATGTATCTATAGTACTCTATAGGAACCTTTTGAAATATCTGTTTATTAAAATGTTCGTTTGATTAAAATAAATTATTTTGGCCGAAAAGGGGTACGGACGGATTTTTGAAGATACGACGACCTAATGTCGAAGTTTTGACTTAAAAGGTATAAGTTTTGAAAAGATCGAATATTTGAGGAAAAATTTGTCTTAAGTTTTAATGAGATGAAGATGCTCGCGTGATTGGACTTGAGGACATGAAGTCAACCAGTTTAATCATTTTTCTCTTGGACTCAGACGTAAACGGAATAAACAAGTAAAGATGAAATAATTAAACAGAAAATTAAATAGATAACGATTAAAACAGCTAAATGATATATAACCACAACAATGATTAAATAAAATAAAAGATGTGAACATGCATTTTTTGTATTTTTGTTTAATGTTGATTAAAGCGAGGGAATTAATTAAAGAAGATAAAATGTTTTTTTTATATATTTCTATTTTTTAGGTATTTTTGGTATTAATATAAAGTATTACTTAGTAAATAAATCTAAACTAAATTAAAACTTTAAAAGTTATTTAACTAAACCTAATAAAAAAACTAAAATTACTAGATTAAACCTAAAGTTAAACTAATAAAATGATCCAATTATTAAAATTTGTTTTAATTAAATTACACCTATTTGATTAAGTCTAATTAACTAAATTAATAAAAACTCTAAAAAAAGGCTAAAGAAAACAAAAATAGAAAAAAGTATTAAGAAATAAAGGGGTAGATTGACAATGTATGGATCAAAAGGTTTTTAAAGGGGGCCCAAAACAAGAATAGAATGGGGAGGTGCAAAAAAAAATGGGATTCGTTGGGCTTTATGCAGGGAGACGGGTCAAGGTCCAACATTATTTCATAATTTGTTTTTTAGGGTTAAACATTGTTTGTTTAGTTTAGGGAAAAAGGGTTAAGGTTTTGCAGCAACGGCACCGCTCGCTTGTTCATGCGTTCTTCTTCGTTCTCATCTTTTTCGCTGTGAGCTTCTGAATTCGCCCTTTGTCCATGGCCACCAGTACCTCAACATTCCTCTTCCCTCCAATGAGATGCTCGGGCGATCGATTCAAGGTAATCTTACATTTTTTATTTGTTAGGGTTTTGTACTACTGCATGTTATGATTTTCATCCATTTTGCTTCTGACTTCAAATTATTATTGGTTGTTTGAGGTATTTTGAAAGAAAAAGAGCGTAAAATGTTACCTGGAGAAGGAGGAGGGAGGTTGGGGAATACGCGTAGGAGGCCAAGGCGAGGGGAAGATAGTGAGGCTGTGAGCTTTGCTTGGTATCCTGGTTTGTCTTCTTTGTCCCTTTTGTTTAATGATGAAAACCCTGAAAACGAACTTTATCTTCTTCCTCTTGGTAGCCTTTGTGTGCTTTACTGTTGCCTTCGAATGTTTTTCTTCTCTTCTTCTTTATTGCGCTTCTGTTGCTCTGGATGCTTTGAATGCTTTATTGTTGCCTTCGAATGTGGTTGCCTGGATGCCTTGGTATGAGCTTAGGCCTTACTTGAAATGGTTTGACAGTGGTTTAAGTTTTTTGGTGATGGCTTTTACTGGTTTCGCTTCAGGTTTGGTCTGGTTTTTGGTTTGTGGCCTTTAACAGGTTTTATGGTTTAGGATGGTACAAGTTTTATGGTTTATGGCCATAAGGTTTATGTTACAGGTTATCACTTTTGAAAAGGGATAAGGTTTTGGCCTTGGTTTATGTTACCATGGCTTAGGCTTTGAAAATGGTTATGGTTTGGCCGGGCAACAGGTTTGAAATGGTTAAGGGTCTGGCGCTTTTGGTGTTACAGGTTCTTTGTGAGGCTTCAGGCAGGTTGGGCGTGTATGGCTGGTTTATGAGAATTGGCTTAGAAGATTCACAGGTTTTGTGGTTTAGGCCATATTGGTTTTATGCAGGTCATGTATGTTTTGGTTTATGAGAATTGGCCTCTTGTATTTTGTTTGACAGTTTTGTTTCTAGGCTTGAAAACAGGTTATTAAACTCTGAATTTTTTTTGAAGAGTTTGGTCATGTTATAATAGTTGCTGGCCTGTGAGGTTATGTTACAGGTTTGGTATATTTTACTATATTTCTTTGATACCTCTGCATACCATACTGTTACATCAGTTTGTTTGTATTCTTTTTCATGCTTTCTTTTTTTCTCTACTGGATGCTGCTGTTCTGTTTGCTATCCTTTTTCTGCCTAAGCCAAAAACCTGTAAACCACACTCTTCCTCTCTTCTCTCTCTTAAGTACAAATTGACATTAAAATGATGATATACTGTACTTGGTTCTGAAAAAGCAAGCTGGAAAATGATGTAAAATAGAAATGTATTGCTTGCATACTTGGTTTTTAAAACTGCACATGTTCTCTTTGTCAATTGCAATGTAACAGTAAGGAGCCTTTGTATTTTGGCCTCTTCCCCCATGTTTGGCAGTTTACGTTGGACTTTTGTCTTGTGTTGAAAATTGCATATGCTGTTTGTATTATGCATTTTATGTTGATTTTGAAATATGTTGTTTTGACAAAATATTGAATTTGTGCATATTGTTTTGAACTATGCAGTGGGCTTTTGAAAGTGTGCAATTTTGACCAAAAAAATGAATTTGTGCATATTTTTACTTGTGCATTCATTTTTATCAATAAAATTCATCCCTTTTTGTGAACCGGGAGAAATCCCGTGAATTGCAAAAAGGGTAAAAACTGATTCCAGCCGTTTGCTTTTAATGATGAACGCTTAAATTAATTTTCTACTTTTAATTATATATTCATTTCTGACTTTTCTTTTAATTCTTTTGCAGGTAAAATCAAATGAGTATTAAAGAAGCATTGGATAGAAGATGAAGATTTAGAACTTAGAAAAATTAGGATAATTTTATTTCACTTTAAACATTTGTAAGAATTGTCATTGTAAATACTTTGTTAAATAAGTATAGTATTTAAACAAACAATTGTAACAAATAAAATAAAATGAATAAAACTCTAATATTTTACCAGTTAATTCTCTCCTTCTTTCCAATTATTTATTTTATCATTTATAATTCTTTAAATTATGTAATAACTGAAAATCAATTCCAATTATTTAAATTTAGAATGATAAATAATTAAATAAATATCATTGATCAATTAACTTCTCTTCATTTATTTACTTCATTATTTATAATTCTTCTCAATTATAATAACTGAAAATAAAATTTCAATTATTTAAACTTAGAATAATAAATAATTCAATAAACATTGTTTGCTCAATTAATAACCGTCTTTTCAAATATTTATTTTATTATTTATAAATCTTTAAATTATATAATAATTGAAAATAAATTCCAATTGTTTAAATTTAAGATAATAAATAATTAATAAACATTATCTGATCAAATAATAAACTTCTTTTCAAATATTTACTTTATTATTTATAAATTTTTAAATTATATAATAACTGAAAATAAATTCCAATTATTTAAATTTAAGATAATAAATAATTAATAAACATTGTTTTAGTATTGATCAATTAATAAATTTAGCGTTCAAAAAATAAACAGCTCTTGACTTGAAAAAGTTATGAATTTTAAATCTGCTTTGAAAATTGATAAAAACAGGTCAAAACACTTGCAATGTAATGATGCAGATGGGAGATGGTATCTTAGGTCAAAATTTGGGGTACAACACTAGGAACTGTCTGGTCTTCAACGTAGTATACCGTTGAGATTGTAGAACTCGTCCACACTATGACGGAGGGAAACATCAAGATCTAGGAACTGTCTGGTCTTCAACGTAGTATACCATTGAGATTGTAGAACTCATCCACACTATGACAGAGGGAAACATCTTAATCAAGATCTAGGAACTGTCTGGTCTTCAACATAGTATACCGTTGAGATTGTAGAACTCGTCCACACTATGATAGAGGGAAATATCAAGATCTAGGAATTGTCTGGTCTTCAACGTAGTATACCGTTGAGATTGTAGAACTCGTCCACACTATGACGGAGGGAAACATCTTCATCAAGATCTAGGAACTGTCTGGTCTTTAACGTAGTATACCGTTGAGATTGTAGAACTCGTCTGTTGTACCCCAAAATTTGCCCTCCCATTTCCTCAACATTTTCTCATCACAAGACCCTTGAAAATCAAGATCCAGTTAGGGTTTCCTCTGCTCAAGACTTCTCCTTGCACTGTTGACCCAAATTAGGGTTTGTGTTTGCACAAAGATATTTTGATCTAAAATGCCTAAGATAACTTTCATGCTTCATGTTGGACTCCCAAGTTTATCCATACCAAGTTTCAAGTCTTGATTCCAAATTTTGCCCAGTCAATTGGACAGTTGACCTAGAAATCAACTGTATTGGGGAAAAAGTCAACTATGGCCAATTGACAGTTAAATCTCATGAAAATTGACCCACATCAACATTATGAACTCACATGGACCATTTGATCAAGTTTGGATCACAATTCCACAAGAAATTTGATCAGATCATCAAAAGGGCAAAATGGTCATTTTTAGGGTTTTGACTACACAAGGGCAATTTTTAACTGTTTGACCTAGCCAATGGCAAACCAAGCTCACATATGGACTCAAGGACCCCATGGAATTATCTTGACATGCTCAACAAGTTCAAAAGATCCCAAATACACAAGATTGATAGTTGAATTTCCCAGTCAATTGATCAATTTTGACTGTATACTGAAAAGTCAAACTTTGACTTTTTGGTCAAAATCAAGGGTCAAGATTCATTTTTCATCAAAACATGCCAAATCATGAAACTTGTTCACCAAGAAATCAAAAATTGCAAATTAGGGTTTGAAATGAGAATTTTTCATAACTTAGAATTTTTCTAAGTTATGAAAAACCCTAATTTTTTCCCAACTTTGCCCCACTTTCTCACCAAGATTCATTTGGATTCAAGAAAAAGTCAAAACATGAAAGTTGTAGCCTATTGCATAATCTACAACTTTTATTCACAAAGTTTTCCCAAAAGAAGCTTGTATCGCAAGTTACAATTTTTGGAACAAGGGTGCCAAACCATTCTTAACTTAGTGAAAATTTTTACCTTTTTAGGCAAGTTTTTTACCTAACTTCAAGACCATTTTTCATACACTTCCACTTGGAATTTCAATTTGCACTTCAAATATGGATTGTAGTACACATTCCAAGCTTTCCAAAATGTCTAATAACTCATCAAACAACCTCATAACTTGAGAGAATCGAATTTTGCAATATGGCAAAAACTCACTTTTGAATTGACCAATTTCCATGTTCATAACTTATGCATTTTCAAGTCAGCTTGGTTTATGCTACATTACATGTCTCTAAACCATCCAACACTCAATAATTTAATGCATAATCATTGTGCCAAAGCCTTATTTTGTGTATCCAAGCATTGTATGCAAGATTAGGCCATAAATGGAAAAAGCATTTTAGCCATTTTTGAAAAGATTGCTTTATGTCAAGTTCTCATATCTTTGAAGTACAAAGAAATCTCAGAGGCACAAGTTATGAGACATATTGCACTGATCAAGGCAAGGCTTGGCAGCATGTTTAGGGGTCCTCTACCTGTCTAGAACACAAGGTGACCATTGCTTGCTTAAAGTTCAAGAAACATTGCATATGACATACCAACTTCCATATCAGTCAACCAGGCCTTAGAGAAAGTTATCAAACATATTCCAAACATTCATCCTAAGCTGAAGCACGACCCTAAGACCTCCAATACCTCCACAAACTCAAAATCACCATCAAACTGCCAAAACAGAGTAACCTCTGCAGATTGAGTTCCAACTCTCATCCCTTTCATGCTTTCTTGCTAAAAGCTCTTCACACACCTTCCCTACCATCAATGCAAGCTAACCAAAACCTAAAACACGACATGTAACTCCTCTAACCAGTTCCACCATTTTCATTTTCTTGTTTTGCAGTTGGAGTTCTCTAGCACGATTCAAGAAGTTTCAGGACAAAGTAGAACTTGGAATAGCATCCTCACACTTCAAGGAAGATGTACAAGTCATCATCTTGCTCTGAAAACTCCTCCATTGCATGGCACGATTCCAACTGAACAGGTATGTTCATGAGGTTCTATCTCTCAGTATAGGCATTGTTAGCTTTAGGTTTGTGAAGGAAACATGTCACAATCATAGCCCTGAACATGCCCATATGATTAGATTTCATTTATATTATGTGTGCTGCAAGAATTTTGAGTCTGAACATTGATGAAAAACTAGGTCAGGAATTGGGGGAGAAGAAATTCTCCATCATCTTAGAGAGTTAAGTCAAGTTTTTTATATCCCTGGATTCGTCTTCTCATGCTCTACACTTTTCATGTTGAAAGTTTTGCTTAAAAGTCTAGGAATTGGGAGATAGGAAACGCGTGATTGCTTGAACAAGTTTGTTCTGAGGTTGAAGATGACTGGTTCTGGGCTGGGCCTGGAATGTTTTTCTTATTTGCACCATACATTTACTTCTGAACCCCCTAAGCCCATTTTGTTCATTTTAATGATTTTTTGACTTTTTCTTTTTTTTGGTTTGACTTATTTATTTTTTCTTATGATATTAAAAATATAAAAAATATTTTTCTCACCATTTTCCTATTTGTTAGGTATTTATTTGTTTAGGTTAGCTTTTTTGAACATAAATAAATAAATAGATACCCTTTTATTTAAAAATACTAAAAATATACAAATACATTTTACTTTCATTTTTATTTTGTTTTACCTTCTGAAAATATTTTATATAAAAAAAATAGTTTTTTTTTTAAATATTAAAAATTATTAATTTGCATATATAATTCATATTAAGAAAATATATATATATATATATATATATATATATATATATATATATATATATATATATATATATATATATATATATATATATTATATATATATATATATATATATATATATATATATATATATATATATATATATATATATATATATATATATATATATATTTATTAGGATATTTAGGTTAAAATATAAAATATACACATTTTTATTTTATTAATATTTAATATAAAAAATACCTTTTTTCATAATATACTTCATTTTTATTTTATTTTTTGTATATAATAAATAAATATTATACATATTAAATAATTAATCCATTCTATTTAAGAAATTAGGGTTTTGCCCTAAACATGAAAAAAAAACTCCAAAAAATAATACTTTTATTTTTGTTTATTTTGACATATAAAAATACTTTTTTCATGCATACAAAAACCATTTTTTGCATTTTTATATATTTATTCTTATTTCATTTAATTTGTGCAAATAAATATCTTGTAAATAATTCAAATATTGATGTAATAGTTATGTTTAAATTCCTTGTCAAAAATCCCCATTCGAACATTTGTACGCCCCTTCCCATATATGGTTTTGTAATAGCTTAGTAAATTTATTTTCGCACTTTATTGCTTTCTAATTATACCATGTTAGAATTAGGGTTTGTATGCGAAAAAACAACGAAAATAGTTTTTGACCTAATTTCAAGATAAACAAGCATGAAAATGGACACAAAAATCACACTTGTACCCCCTAGGGTATTCCACTTGTTGCCTTTCAAAATTGGGCCATATTGCATGTTAGGTCTCTTTGGGCAAAACAAACACAAATCAAATGATCATAGTCCCTCGATGAAGCTTTTAAAATGTTGCCTAAACAAATGATCAAGTCCCTTAAAGAAAATTGCCCAAAGATACTTGACACCATTGCAATTATGGTCTAAACGATGACCCGCGTCCGTCCCTTTCACATCCTAACATGAGATTGTCCACCAAATACAATGGTGGAACAAACTTGTTAAAAGGGTTAAAATATAGCAATAAACCTTGAGAAATTTAGGAGTAGATAACCTCTTAGTTACTTGAATCAAACTTGCAAAAACAAAACACTTGCCTATTTTCTAAAACCACATCTCACAACACTTTCAAAACAACTTTCAAAAACAAATGAAAACCTCTTTTAAAGACATACACCTTTGTATACATCCCAACATGGATCATTACAAAGGTTGCCACCACATTGGCCTCTTTTCAAAACAATTTTCAAACCCACACACACACACAAAGCACCATTTCAAACAATTGAAAACAAAAGGCAAGTTGATCTAAGCAAGTACCTAAGAGCCCATGGATAACCATGGATAGAAAGGGTGCTGATACCTTCCCTTTCTATAATCTACTCCCCGAACCCAAGAAAAATCTCAAAGGTTTTTGCTGTGCTTTTTTAACCTTTCCTTTAGGATAAAATAAAAAGTCGATGGCGACTCTTGCTCAACCGAAACATTTGCGAAAACAAACGCAAAACTCATAGTCAGTTCTCCCACCGTATCACAGAACTGGCGACTCTGCTGGGGAATGTTTTAAAAGTGGAGTAACCTTAGGGCTTAGATCACCTTTGTTTTCAATTGTTTGCTTTGTTTGATTTTATATTTGTGGGCTTTGCATCGGAGTTTCATAGATCCTAACCCGGATCTGGGGAATACCCTTTTTATGTAGCATAATCTGTGAGGGACCTGTCCGGCGTAGACCGACATGGGTGAAGCAGTGGCTACATTGGTGTGGCACCTTGGTCTGTACCTATATCCCTTGTGTTGCAATGAGGAGAATATAGGTCTTCTAAGGAGTCATTAAACACCAACCAACCTTAGAACCCTAAATTGACCAAACTTGGCCATTAGGACAGTAGCAGTATGCTACACTCATTGAGGCTAAACTCTCGCGATGGTTCTGGCCGCAAGAAAAGATTGCGATGCTGGAGTTATGACCGATTGAGGGTAGTCAATGATTTGAGATCCTCTAGAACCCGGTTACTTTTGATAGGACAGGTTTTAACCAACGAAACCAAAAGAGGGTAATACCTAAACTTCATGCTGGCCTGAAACCTAAGGGTTGTCTTGTGTGACTTGTGTGCCTTATCATGTTTGCCTGTGTGAATACTTGTGGTGTGCTTCATCATAGCATCATGCCATCATACCATTGCATGCATCCTGTATAAAGGACTAACCCATTTCAAAGACAAAAAAGTTTCATCTTTGCTCTGTTTTGTAGGACATCATGATGCCCGTGCGTAGGAATACTATCCGGCTCAACTTTCTTCAACCACCAACTTTGCTCAAGGATTTGGTTGGTAGGATTCCAAACACCTCCTCCTTCATCAACAGGCATGGTTCTCTCCTTGGCTTGATCACTGCAAAATGGGACCAACAACTGATAAGTGTTCTGACCCAGTTTTATGACCCCCTGTATCATTGTTTCACCTTTCAAGACTTCCAGCTGGTTCCTACCCTGGAAGAATTCTCTTATTTGCTTGGGATCCCTGTCTTGGAGCAAACTCCATTCACTGGTTTGGAAAAGACTCCTAGGCCTGAAGAGGTTGCTACAGTTCTCCCCTTGACCAAAGAAGAGGTATTGGCTAACTGGGAAACTAGAAGTGGAGTTAAGGGCTTTTTGGTCAAATTTCTGGTTGGCAAAGCTAATGATTTCTGGAATGACTTGGACTTCAAGGCGTACGAGGATATTCTGGCTCTTTTGATCTATGGTCTGGTACTGTTTCCCAATCCTGACACCTTTATCAGTATCTATGCCATAAGGATCTTCATGTCTCGGAACCCTGTACCCACTCTTTTGGGTGATATCCTGCAACAACTCTATGCTCGTACTGCCCGAAAGCGGGGAACTCCATGGTGTTGTGCTCCTTTTCTAGTGAGGTGGTTTATTTCGCACCTTCCTAAGTTCGTGCTGAAGAATGAAGAAGGAAAGGGTTGGGCTCGTAGGCTAATGTCTCTCACTGATAATGACATCACTTGGGCTCTCAGAGGTTTGGATGAGGTAGCTGTTATTGACCGTTACGGAGAATACCCTAATGTTCCGTTGATCGGTATCCAAGGAGGAATCTCTTATAATCCATGCTTAGCTCTTCGCCAGTTTGTAAGAGCCAGAAGAGTTGGGCCTCATGAAATGTTGGTTCCTCACTTCCATTTTGAGTTTCAGGCAGACAGTGACAAACTACGCCATGGATTCATTCGAGCTTGGGACAGAATTCACAAAGCTGGCCCACATGAGTTGGGACCAAAGACTTCTCTACCAATGGAACCCTATTGCAAATGGGTCCGCATCCGTGCTCAGAAGTTAGGTATGCCGTACGAAGCTGTCAGACCGATCATTCTTGAATCTCCTGATGAAGATGGGGTTCCTCCAACTGTCCTCCCTCCTCAGATACCCACTGATTTTGATACAATGAAGAGATCTTGGGCGCAGCTAAAGGAAGAACGGGATTTCTATCGAGAAAAGTTCAACGAACAGGAACGGAAGATCCAGAGGCTGACTAAGCAATTGGAGGAAGAGCGGGTTCTGAATAACTACATCAACACTGAGAAGAGGAGGCCATGGGAGCACTGATGGGCTTTGGATATTTCCTTTTATAGCTTTTATTTCCTTTCCAGTATTTTTCATTCCTGTAATGCCTAAGGGCAAGTTGTTGAACAATTAAAATTTTAATCTAATGAAGTGTGTTTCCCTTTTGTCTACAAAGTTGAATCTTGTTTGTCTTTGAAAACATAAAACATACGCATCTCATTGCACCATATGCATAGCAGGTACCCTATTTCACAGGTTGCTTAATCTTCTTCGCTGTTTATTTGAACAGTCATCATGAATCCAGACTCATCCAGTGAGCAAGCAATCAAGGCCCTTCAGGCCCAAAGTGCTCAGTTTCAAGAGATGGTCCTAAGCCTGGCCCAAGGTCAGCAAGAGTTGAAGACTCTACTCCTGAAGAAGAAGAAGAAAAAGAGGACTGCGTTATTCAACACTGGACGCAGATTTGGGAACACACTTCATAATGAAGCTAAACCAACTACTTCTTCTGCTGAGAAAAACAGTCCCCAAGGGGGAGGTGCTCCTAGTCCTGCAGTCTCTGACAACGAGACGGACTACAATGACGAACAATACCCACCTGCTGCTGACATATACAAGCAATTGGAAGACCGCTTAAGCGCCATGGAGATTCAGAATGTGTCGGGGCTGGATTTCGGAGATTTGGGGTTATCTTCTGGGGTAGTAATCCCACACAAGTTTAAGGCGCTTGCCTTTGCCAAATATGACGGGGCTTCCTGTCCAAAGCTGCATCTAAGGTCGTACGTAAGGAAGATCCAACCTTACACGGCAGATAAAAACCTTTGGATTCACTTCTTCCAAGATAGCCTTTCGGGGTCACAGCTTGAATGGTTCTACCAACTAGATGGAACTAGCATCCGACACTGGGAAGATTTGGCAACCGCATTCTACAGACAATATCAATACAATTCTGATCTCGCTCCTACGCGTACCCAACTTCAGGGTATGTCTCTAGGAACGGGCGAAGGGTTCAAAGAATATGCACAAAAATGGAGAGATTTGGCTGGTAGGGTGCAGCCTCCATTGACTGATCGTGAGCTGGTTGATATGTTTCTAGGGACTTTGTCTGGTCCATTTTTCAATCATTTGGTTGGTAACTCCTCCGCTGGGTTTACAGATTTGATTCTGACGGGAGAAAGAATTGAAGCTGGCATCAGGTCAGGAAAGATACAAAAAGCTGCCTCCCCAAGTACTGAGAAGAGGCCTTTCAAGAAAGAAGCAAGTGCAGTTTATGGTCCTAGAAGACAAGTCAAGCCAGAAAGTCGCCAAGCCGTCAATGCTTTGGTCATTTCAAAACCTGTTGCCGCTCCTCAGCAGTACAATTAACAAAGAGGTGAAAGGCCCAAGAGGCAGTATACTCGGCTGAGTATGACCTTATCACAAATTTTACCGCAACTGATATCAACCAACTTGGTGACCATCAAAGAAGCTCCTAAGGTCGTTAATACTGCATCTCCTAAGTATAACCCGAATGCCCGTTGTGCTTATCATTCTGATAACCCCGGGCATACTACTGATGATTGCTGGGCCTTGAGAAACAAAGTGCAAGATCTTATCGACGCAAAGGAAATTCAGTTTGAGGCGCCTGAGAGGCCAAATGTTGTAACTGCTCCTATGCCCCAGCATAGAGTAAATGCCATCGAGGAAGATTTGTATGTTGTTTCGGTGAATGATGTTGCTACCCCTCTTTTGACTGTTAAGAGGAACTTACTACTAGCCGGTTTATTTCCAGGTTGTAGCAAGGGTTGCTTCCTTTGTGCTGTTATCCCTACCGGTTGTCCACTGCTGAAATCAGGCATCCAAAGCCTGATGGATAGCAAAGAAATTTTGTTCAAGAAAACTGCTGTTCCGTTTGTCTCCGTTGAAGAAATATCTGTTGTCACAATTTACCATCCTACCAAAGCTCCTCCGAGGAAGCCAGTCCAAATTTTGTCTGTTGCACCCATTACTATTACTGTTCTGGGGCCTCTCCCCTATGAGTCTGATAAAGCGGTCCCATGGCATTATGGGGCCGACGTGTATGTGCTTGGGGTGAAGCAGGAGTTCAACACCAATACCAGTATCAGTAACATCACTGGTCCCGCCAAGATTACCCGCAGTGGCAGGCTCTTCTCGCCTGACATTGCACCGCCAGTTATCCGAAAACCTCTCACCATCACACCCGCAAGTGTGCATGTTCCGAATCAAGTTCCTGTGTCTACTACTGCCGCCGAGTCCTCTGATACTCGGGGCAAAGAAGTTGCTACCGATTTGCCTTCCAGGACAGAGGCACCAAAAAAGACTGTTGTGGAAGCCTCCCAACAAGAAATGGAGGAAATTCTTAAAATCATCAAAAAGAGTGACTTCAATGTTGTTGAACAGTTGGGGCATACCCCCTCCAAAATCTCTATGCTATCATTGCTGCTATGCTCAGAGGCCCATGCAAAAGCCCTGATTTCATTTCTGAAAACGGCCCATGTGCCGCAAGAGACCTCTGCAGATCAATTCACCGACTGTGTGGCTAATTTGACGGCTGACAATGGCTTGGGGTTCTCAGATGCTGACCTTACCGCCAAAGGGAAAAATCACAATGATGCCCTGCATGTTTCCATAGAATGCAGGGGCACTACTCTCGCACACGTGTTAGTGGATACCGGCTATTCCCTGAATGTTTTTCCCAAGAAGGCATTGGACCGCTTGGATTGTGAGGGTCTAGAGCTGAAACCTAGTAACATCATTGTTAGAGCCTTCGACGGTTCTAAGAGGATGGTGCACGGTGAAGTAGACATCCCTATTCTTGTGGGTTCCCAAGTCTTCGACTCAACGTTCTATGTAATAGATATTCGTCCATCTTACTCCTGCTTGTTGGGTCGACCCTGGATTCACAAGGCTGGGGCAGTAACCTCCACTCTACACCAAAAGCTCAAATACCCTGTCAAAGGGAAGATTGTTACTGTGCAGGGTGAGGAGGAATACATGGTTAGTCACTTGAATTCATTCCGGTATATCGAGATGGACGGGGAGTTTATTGAAACCCCCTTTCAGCATTTTGAGGAGGTACCTCCAACGTTGGCATCAGCTGAAACAGTGGTTGAAGAAGACTTTCCGTTGAAGATGGTGTCCTTGAAGGATGTCCGGGCTGTAATCGAGAAAGGCAATTGTGCAAACTAGGGTCAGCTTCCTGACTTCACTCAAAAGAACGACAAGTTTGGGATGGGCTTTACTGCAGAGGCTCAGAGGGTTGTGCGCAAGGAAAAGATCAGAAAGGCTCCAGTGTTCATCACCAATCCAAGGGTGAATGCTATCGAGGAGGATGTAGAGGAAGCAGAGTTCGACAGTTGGATCTATCCAACCACCAGCAACGGACCAAGCAACTGGACGGCAAAGGATTTTACACCTATCACATTTGTCACGCAGTAATTAATTCTTTTGATTTCCAATTTGTAACAAACAATATGTTAAAACTTTGTTGGCTCGGTGTCCTACCCGGGGCATCGTAGCTCCATTTGTGAGGGCTTTTTGTATGACATTTCCATATATCATCAATCAAAACATTGGACGTTTGTTGCATTTCAAATCTTGTGCTCTTTTTCTTTGTGTTATATATTGCAAAACAGCTATATTTACACACACTCACTTATACAGGTTTCAATCCACTTTGGATCTCACTGGCAACAGCTCTGCTACCACCAGTTATGACTTCGAGAATCCGATCAACTTGGCCGAAGACGAAGGTGAAGATGATTGCGAAGTTCCTGGTGAACTCGCAAGACTGCTACTCCAGGAAGAGAGGGCTATTCAACCACATGAAGAGCCGGTGGAAACAGTTAACCTGGGTACTGAGACAGATAGGAAAGAAGTCAAGATTGGGGCTAATCTAGAGCTCAGTGTGAAGCAACGATTGATCCAGATGCTACATGATTACATGGAGATCTTTGCTTGGTCCTATGAAGACATGCCTGGTTTGGATGCCGACATTGTAGTTCATCACCTGCCAACCAAGGAAGACTGCCCTCCGGTAAAGCAAAAGGTTTGCCGCATGCGCCCAGAGATGTCCGAAAAGATCAAGGCTAAGGTTATGAAGCAATTCGATGCCGGGTTTCTAGCGGTAACTTCTTATCCTCAATGGGTTGCCAACGCGGTGCCAGTGCCAAAGAAGGACGGAAAAGTCAGGATGTGTGTCGACTACAGGGATTTGAACAGGGCAAGCCCCAAGGATGATTTCCCGCTACCTCACATCGACGTTCTTGTCGACAATACTGCTCAACATAAGGTGTTCTCCTTCATGGATTGTTTTTCAGGGTATAATCAGATAAAGATGGCTCTGGAAGATATGGAAAAGACTACCTTTGTGACACAGTGGGGCACCTTCTGTTACAAGGTCA
Organism: Vicia faba; assembly: GCA_948472305.1. Lineage (NCBI taxonomy): Eukaryota > Viridiplantae > Streptophyta > Magnoliopsida > Fabales > Fabaceae > Vicia > Vicia faba. Next base: position 199,618,807 of record OX451739.1, read on the forward strand.
TGCCATTCGGGTTGAAAAATGCTGGGGCAACCTATCAACGTGCCATGGTTGCTTTATTTCATGATATGATCCATCATGAGATTTAGGTATACGTTGATGACATGATTGCAAGGTCCCAAACTGAGGAGGAGCACCTTGACCATCTGAGGAAGCTGTTTGACCGACTCAATTTATACAAGCTGAGGTTGAATCCCAACAAATGCACCTTTGGGGTGAGGTCCGGAAAATTGCTAGGTTTCATTGTAAGTGATAAGGGTATTCAGGTGGATCCTGCCAAGGTAAAAGCCATACAAGAGATGCCAACTCCAAAGACAGAGAAAGAAGTCAGAGGCTTCCTGGGACGATTGAATTACATTGCCCGATTCATCTCACATCTAACTGCTACTTGTGAGCCAATCTTCAAATTACTGAAGAAAGATCAAGTAGTACGCTGGAACGATGAATGTCAGGCTGCCTTTGAAAAGATAAAGGAATATCTCCAAGAACCACCCATTCTTATGCCACCAGTAGAAGGGAGACCTCTGATACTATACTTAACAGTACTTGACAATTCAATGGGGTGTGTGCTGGGATAGCATGACGAGTCTGGCCGAAAAGAGCACACTATTTATTACTTGAGCAAAAAGTTTACCGACTGTGAGTCTCGTTACTCACTGCTTGAGAAAACTTGTTGCGCTCTAGTATGGGCTACTCGTCGGCTGAGACAGTATATGCTGACTCACACCACGTTATTGATTTCAAAGATGGATCCCATCAAGTACATATTTGAAAAGCCTGCTCTGTCTGGAAGAATAGCAAGATGGCAAATGATCTTAACAGAATATGATATCCAGTATACAACTCAGAAAGCAATTAAAGGAAGTGTACTGGCGGATCATTTGGCACACCAACCTGTGGACGATTACCAATCATTGAACTTTGATTTTCCGGACGAAGACATCATGGTGGTAACTGACTGTGAAGTACCTGGACCGGATGAAGGACCTGAGGAAGGATCCCGATGGTCTATGCATTTTGACGGAGCCTCCAATGCTTTGGGTAACGGCATCGGCGCTGTAATCATATCTCCCAAAGGAACTCATACTCCACTCACCGCCCGATTATGTTTCAACTGCACCAACAACATGGCAGAATATGAGGCGTGTATCATGGGTCTGCAAGCTGCAATCGACTTAAGGATCAAATTTCTGAGTGTCTTCGGAGATTCCGCTCTCGTGATCAATCAGATCAAAGGCGAGTGGGATACGAAACACCCAAATCTTATTCCTTACAAGGAGTATGTGTCGACCTTGCTTCCCCACTTTGAAGAGATAACTTTTGAACACTTCCCAAGAGAGGAGAATCAGCTAGCGGACGCACTAGCTACGATGTCTTCAATGTTCAAAGTTAAATGGGACAATGAGGCTCCCCGGATCATTATCTGGAAGTTGGACGAACCGGCATACTGCTGCGATCTTGAGGCCGAAAAGGTGACTGAAAAACCCTGGTATCATGAGGTGAAGAGGTACTTGGAAGCTCAGAAATACCCTGAAGGTGCATCCGTCAATGACAAGAAGTTCATGAGGAGGTTTGCGGCAAAATTCTTCCTCAGCAACGACATTCTCTACAAACAGAATCATGATTCAACTCTATTGCGTTGTGTGGATAAGGCTGAAGCAGAGAAGATCATGATAGAACTGCATGAAGGTACATTCGGAACACATTCCAGTGGACACACCATGGCAAAGAAAATCCTCCGGGCAGGATATTTCTGGTCCACCATGGAAGCCGACTGTTACCAACATTCTCGAACTTGTCATAAATGCCAGATCTATGCTGACAAGGTGCACATTCCTCCAGTTCCTCTGAACGTCCTGGCGGCACCTTGGCCTTTTGCAATGTGGGGCATTGATATGATCGGTGAGATCCGACCGACGGCATCCAACGGGCATCGCTTCATCTTGGTGGCAATCGATTACTTCACGAAGTGGGTTGAGGCAGCTTCCTACGCAACGGTAACCAAGAGCGTCGTGGCACGTTTCATCCGGCATAATCTGATCTGTCGGTACGGCGTCCCGGAAAGAATCATTACGGACAATGGTACCAATCTCAATAACAACATGATCACTGAACTCTGCGAACAATTCAAGATACAGCACCACAACTCTTCTCCCTACCGGCCGAAGATGAATGGGGCTGTAGAGGCAGCTAATAAGAATATCAAGAAAATTGTGCAGAAGATGACAGTGACCTATAAAGATTGGCACGAGATGTTACCGTTTGCTCTTCATGGGTACCGTACCTCAGCAAGGACGTCAACCGGGGCAACTCCTTTCTCCTTGGTCTATGGCATGGAGGCAGTCTTGCCGATTGAAGTCCAGATACCCTCTCTCCGAATAATGAAGGATGCAGACTTGAATGAAGATGACTGGATCCAGACTCGACTTGATCAATTAAACCTGATTGACGAAAAGAGGCTCACCGCTATCTGTCATGGTCAGACGTATCAAAAACGGATGATCAGGGCACTTAACAAGAAAGTCAGACCACAAGAGTATCAAGTTGGGGACCTGGTAATCAAACGCATCATCCTTCCTCAAAGTGATCCCCGGGGCAAATGGACCCCTACGTACGAAGGGCCATTTGTGGTTAAACATGTGTTCTCAGGAGGAGCCATGATCCTAACCACCATGGATGGTGACGACCTTCCTCACCCCGCCAATGCAGACATAGTGAAAAGATACTACGCATGAATAAAGACCCGCTAGGTTGACATACCTAGGCAAAAATAAGGGCTTCCCGGCGAACCAAAAGGGTTCGGGCAAAAATAAGGGATGAAATGAAAAAATTTGTACACCCGGCAAGTCGAAAACCTGAAAAGGCGGCTTGGGCAAAAATGGGTATCCCGGTGGACTGAAAACCCGAAAGGGCGGTCCAGGCAAAAGTTAGGGATAAAGCGTAACACTATGTCTCATTGGATCACTTTGCATCCGGAATTCGGCATCAACTATCTGGCTCAGATTTCGGCATCGACCAATTAGCTTCATCTTCAACCAAGCGGCAAAGTGATGAGACGCTTGAAGACATAAAGGCGATAGCAGAGTTGGAACCCAGTGGGATTGTTCACATAGCTGTTTTGTTTCCTTTTCAAAATTGTAAATTCTATGTTATTCGGCGGCATTCTCTTACTAGGATGTCAGCCTCTTATACAAAAACGCCTATTCACAGGCAAAATTCAAATCAATACAAATTCACTTGTCCATACAAATTGCCATTATTTTTCCTTTTTCTGTTTTGTCTTGCGAAGAACGTCCAATGTTTGATATATGCATTTGACATTAAATTGCTGATTCATAAATATTTGCATATGAAACAAAAGACTAATTACATGTGACATCAGAAACAGGGGCAATGTGAAGTTGTCGGATGCAGTCTGGTTGCTTTGTCCGCCAAAGTACCGGGGTAGATTCGACTGAAGAATGTGACCAAATCATCTCAACTCCCCGCAGGATAAGACAAGATTCAGCAATACTTTCCCCAAGCAGAGTTGGTTCCCCGTCAATCCTGAAAAGGCACAACATTCCCCAGCGGAGTATAGGCATTCATCAGCAAGCGCCTCCGACAGTCTTGATCTAAGATGGTTCCCCGGCAGAATATCAGTACCCCAGTGCAATTCCAAAAGTTTCCCCAGGAAAGTGGAATTCTCATCCCCAGCAGGTCTTAAAGCTTATCCCCAGTAGATTCTGGAAGCTTGTTCCCTGCAGAATACGAACGTCTCTCCCGAACTTTATTCAAAGTTATTTCTCACAAGGGCTTATAACTGGGTTATCCTCAGCTAATTGCCACGGAAGATCGCCCTCGGCAAAGTTCTTTCAATCCCCAGCGGAGTTTATCTTTGGTATCCCCAGCGGAGTTTATCATCATTATCCCCAGCGAAATCCATCATTGAAGTCCTCAGCAGGCCTCTCATCGAACTTCAGCAAAGTATCTCTTCCACAGAGCAATTCCCCGGCCGGCCGTCAAGGATCTATTTTCCTAAGACGAAAATACACTCATAAACATTTCACATTTTCATACATCTTGCTTACATACATGATAAAGTGCATACAACACTATCTCATGTTTAACATCATGACATCATGCATATCATACATCATGACATTGCATACAACTTATGTTTTTGCCTTTTCAGGGAAAAAAATAATTCCAAAGACAACTACCTTCAACTGTCACAATTCCAGATTCGATACCTGTATCTAGCTAGGGCACATCTGAGAGTGATCAGTTTCCAGACTCGATTCCTGTATCTAGCCAGGGCACGTCTGAAGAGTTCGAAGATTCGATTCCTGTATCCAGCCAGGGCATATCTAGCAACTATCACAATGCCAGATTCGATTCCTGTATCCAGCCAGGGCATATCTAGCAACTATCACAATGCCAAATTCAATTCCTGTATCCAGCCAGGGCATATCTGTTGACCACATTTCCAGACTCGATTCCTGTATCTAGCCAGGGCACGTCTGAAGAGTTCGAAGATTTGATTCCTGTATCCAGCCAGGGCATATCTATTGACGACTATTTCCGGATTCGACTCCTGTATCCAGCCAGGGCACATCTGTGAGCAACCGATTGTAGATTCGATACCTGTATCTAGCCAGGGCATATCTGCATAAGGAGATTGAAGATCAAACACCTGTAACAAGCCGGGAAAACATCTGTCTTTCTCGAATACACAAGTTCTCGCTAAGGAATCTCTTGTGTGATCAACACTTCCAAATGGCATCTATAAGCCCATTCCCGACAAAGTTCCGTCGCATCTCCAGATGGCATCTATAAGCCCATCTCCCTATCCACCATCTCTCCAAATGGCATCTGCAAGCCCATTCCCGACATCACATTGCTAATACTCCAACATGCGAGTGCAAATTTCCGGGCACTCTAGTGTCCAATCTCTTTTTACCCTCGAGTCACGAAAGGCAAACTTGTCAATCTAACTCTTCAGGTTCAAGAAATTGAACAGGGGCAACTGTTGTACCCCAAAATTTGCCCTCCCATTTCCTCAACATTTTCTCATCACAAGACCCTTGAAAATCAAGATCCAATTAGGGTTTCCTCTGCTCAAGACTTCTCCTTGCACTGTTGACCCAAATTAGGGTTTGTGTTTGCACAAAGATATTTTGACCTAAAATGCCTAAGATAACTTTCATGCTTCATGTTGGACTCCCAAGTTTATCCATACCAAGTTTCAAGTCTTGATTCCAAATTTTGCCCAGTCAATTGGACAGTTGACCTAGAAATCAACTGTATTGGGGAAAAAGTCAACTGTGGCCAATTGACAGTCAAATCTCATGAAAATTGACCCACATCAACATTATGAACTCACATGGACCATTTGATCAAGTTTGGATCACAATTCCACAAGAAATTTGATCAGATCATCAAAAGGGCAAAATGGTCATTTTTAGGGTTTTGACTGCACAAGGGCAATTTTTGACTGTTTGACCTAGCCAATGGCAAACCAAGCTCACATATGGACTCAAGGACCCCATGGAATTATCTTGACATGCTCAACAAGTTCAAAAGATCCCAAATATACAAGATTGATAGTTGAATTTCCCAGTCAATTGATCAATTTTGACTGTATACTGAAAAGTCAAACTTTGACTTTTTGGTCAAAATCAAGGGTCAAGATTCATTTTTCATCAAAACATGCAAAATCATGAAACTTGTTTACCAAGAAATCAAAAATTGCAAATTAGGGTTTGAAATGAGAATTTTTCATAACTTAGAATTTTTCTAAGTTATGAAAAACCCTAATTTTTTCCCAACTTTGCCCCACTTTCTCACCAAGATTCATTTGGATTCAAGAAAAAGTCAAAACATGAAATTTGTATCCTATTGCATAATCTAAAACTTTGATTCACAAAGTTTTCCCAAAAGAAGCTTGTATCTCAAGTTACAATTTTTGGAACAAGGGTGCCAAACCATTCTTAACTTAGTGAAAATTTTGACCTTTTTAGGCAAGTTTTTTACCTAACTTCAAGACCATTTTTCATACACTTCCACTTGGAATTTCAATTTTCACTTCAAAGATGGATTGTAGTACACATTCCAAGCTTTCCAAAATGTCCAAGAACTCATCAAACAACCTCATAACTTGAGAGAATCGAATTTTGCAATATGGCAAAAACTCACTTTTGAATTGACCAATTTCCATGTTCATAACTTATGCATTTTCAAGTCAGCTTGGTTTATGCTACATTACAGGTCTCTAAACCATCCAACACTCAATAATTTAATGCATACTCATTGTGCCAAAGCCTTATTTTGTGTATCCAAGCATTGTATGCAAGATTAGGCCATAAATGGAAAAAGCATTTTAGCCATTTTTGAAAAGATTGCTTTATGTCAAGTTCTCATATCTTTGAAGTACAAAGAAATCTCAGAGGCACAAGTTATGAGACATATTGCACTGATCAAGGCAAGGCTTGGCAGCATGTTTAGGGGTCCTCTACCTGTCTAGAACACAAGGTGACCATTGCTTGCTTAAAGTTCAAGAAACATTGCATATGACATACCAACTTCCATATCAGTCAACCAGGCCTTAGAGAAAGTTATCAAACATATTCCAAACATTCATCCTAAGCTGAAGCACGACCCTAAGACCTCCAATACCTCCACAAATTCAAAATCACCATCAAACTGCCAAAACAGAGTAACCTCTGCAAATTGAGTTCCAACTCTCATCCCTTTCATGCTTTCTTGCTAAAAGCTATTCACACACCTTCCCTACCATCAATGCAAGCTAACCAAAACCTAAAACACGACCTGTAACTCCTCTAACCAGTTCCACCATTTTCATTTTCTTGTTTTGCAGTTGGAGTTCTCTAGCACGATTCAAGAAGTTTCAGGACAAAGTAGAACTTGGAATAGCATCCTCACACTTCAAGGAAGCTGTACAAGTCATCATCTTGCTCTGAAAACTCCTCCATTGCAAGGCACGATTCCAACTGAACAGGTATGTTCATGAGGTTCTATCTCTCAGTATAGGCATTGTTAGCTTTAGGTTTGTGAAGGAAACATGTCACAATCATAGCCCTGAACATGCCCATATGATTAGATTTCATTTATATTATGTGTGCTGCAAGAATTTTGAGTCTGAACATTGATGAAAAACTAGGTCAGGAATTGGGGGAGAAGAAATTCTCCCTTATCTTAAAGAGTTAAGTCAAGTTTTTTATATCCCTGGATTCGTCTTCTCATGCTCTACACTTTTCAGGTTGAAAGTTTTGCTTAAAAGTCCAGGAATTGGGAGATAGGAAACGCGTGATTGCTTGAACAAGTTTGTTCTGAGGTTGAAGATGACTGGTTCTGGGCTGGGCCTGGAATGTTTTTCTTATTTGCACCATACATTTACTTCTGAACCCCCTAAGCCCATTTTGTTCATTTTAATGATTTTTTGACTTTTTCTTTTTTGGTTTGACTTATTTATTTTTTCTTATGATATTAAAAATATAAAAAATATTTTTCTCACTATTTTCCTATTTGTTAGGTATTTATTTGTTTAGGTTAGCTTTTTTAACATAAATAAATAAATAGATACCCTTTTATTTAAAAATATTAAAAATATACAAATACATTTTACTTTCATTTTTATTTTGTTTTACCTTCTGAAAATATTTTATATTAAAAAAATACTTTTTTTTTTAAATATTAAAAATTATTAATTTGCATATATAATTCATATTAAGAAAATAATACATATATATATATATATATATATATATATATATATATATATATATATATATATATATATATATATATATATATATATATATATATATATATATATATATATATATATATATATATATATATATATATATATATATATATATATATATATATATATATATATATATTTTATTTATTAGGATATTTAGGTTAAAATATAAAATATACACATTTTTATTTTATTAATATTTAATATAAAAAATACCTTTTTTCATAATATACTTCATTTTTATTTTATTTTTTGTATATAATAAATAAATATTATACATATTAAATAATTAATCCATTCTATTTAAGAAATTAGGGTTTTGCCCTAAACATGAAAAAAAACTCCAAAAAATAATACTTTTATTTTTGTTTATTTTGACATATAAAAATACTTTTTTCATGCATACAAAAACCATTTTTTGCATTTTTATATATTTATTCTTATTTCATTTAATTTGTGCAAATAAATATCTTATAAATAATTCAAATATTGATGTAATAGTTAGGTTTAAATTCCTTGTCAAAAATCCCCATTCGAACATTTGTACCCCCCTTCCCATATATGGTTTTGTAATAGCTTAGTAAATTTATTTTCGCACTTTATTGCTTTCTAATTATACCATGTTAGAATTAGGGTTTGTATGCGAAAAACAACGAAAATAGTTTTTGACCTAATTTCAAGATAAACAAGCATGAAAATGGACACACAAATCACACTTGCACCCCCTAGGGTATTCCACTTGTTGCCTTTCAAAATTGGGCCATATTGCATGTTAGGTCTCTTTGGGCAAAACAAACACAAATCAAATGATCATAGTCCCTCGATGACGCTTTCAAAATGTTGCCTAAACAAATGATCAAGTCCCTTAAAGAAAATTGCCCAAAGATACTTGACACCATTGCAATTATGGTCTAAACGATGACCCGCGCCCGTCCCTTTCACATCCTAACATGAGATTGTCCACCAAATACAATGGTGGAACAAACTTGTTAAAAGGGTTAAAATATAGCAATAAACCTTGAGAAATTTAGGAGTAGATAACCTCTTAGTTACTTGAATCAAACTTGCAAAAACAAAACACTTGCCTATTTTCTAAAACCACATCTCACAACACTTTCAAAACAACTTTCAAAAACAAATGAAAACCTCTTTTAAAGACATACACCTTTGTATACATCCCAACATGGATCATTACAAAGGTTGCCACCACATTGGCCTCTTTTCAAAACAATTTTCAAACCCACACACACACACAAAGCACCATTTCAAACAATTGAAAACAAAAGGCAAGTTGATCTAAGCAAGTACCTAAGAGCCCATGGATAACCATGGATAGAAAGGGTGCTAATACCTTCCCTTTCTATAATCTACTCCCCGAACCCAAGAAAAATCTCAAAGGTTTTTGCTGTGCTTTTTTAACCTTTCCTTTAGGATAAAATAAAAAGTCGGTGGCGACTCTTACTCAACCGAAACATTTGCGAAAACAAACGCAAAACTCATAGTCAGTTCTCCCACCGTATCACATCGTCCACACTATGACAGAGGGAAACATCTTCATCAAGATCTAGGAACTGTCTGGTCTTCAACATAGTATACCGTTGATATTGTAGAACTCGTCCACACTATGACGGAGGAAAATTGTCGAGATTGAGAACCTTATTTGAAATTCAACCGAGGATAGTTCAGTTTGAGATTTAAGAACTTGTCAGGTCTTCGACTGCTGAGAACTTAATTGCATCCTTCTTAAAAGGTAAAGGTCAGTCATATGCAATGCATGATATGGATCAAGCAATGATGTTCTCAAAATAAATGAGATCGTGTTTTATGATGCGTATATGCATGTATTATGATGTATGGAAATGTAATGTTTTAGCTGGGGAAAATAAATCCGGGATAGCTGTTGGAGAATAGAGTTGAGTTCTTCGTTTCTGCTAGAGATAGTGGACAACGATGATTGATGAGAATAAACCTGCAGGGGAGGATAACTCCGTTGGGGAATATACTGATGAGGAGATTACTCTGTGGGGAAGAGATGCTCTGCTGAGGATTCCACCAATAAATTCCGTTGGGGATGAATTACCGTTGCTGGTGATACTGAATCCTGTTGGGGATTGAATTCCTGTTTGTGAAAGGAAAGAACTCTGCTGGGGATGATCTTTCAGTTGCGACTTCACTGTGGATAACCTTTTAGACTATAATGGGGATAATCCTTTGAGCTTTGCTAGGGGCAATCTCCCTTTGAACTCGGTTGGGGATATTTATTTTTATACTCCGCCGGGGACGAACTTCCAGAGTCCACTGGGGATGATTCTGCAACTCCATTGGGGAAGCTTTTTCAGACTGTGCTGGGAAAATTTTGACTCCACTGGGGATATCTTGTATTCTTTCGGGGAATATTCTTATACTCCATTGGGGAATATTAAGACTGACGGGGATATTATGCCTTTCCAGTGTCGATGGTAGATAAACTCTGCTTGGGGAGAATGTTACCGATTCATTTACAGTTGCAAGTCTCAACTGGCGAGAGTTATCATTACTGTCTTACTCTGCGGGGAGTGAAAGTACCTTAGCCATATTCTTCAACTGAATTTACCTTATACCTGGTGGACAGAGCAATTGTACAGTTTGGATAATTCTCATTTCCCCTGTTTCTGATATTACCAATAATCGTCTTTTGTTTCGCATGTAAGTATTTATGAGCAACAGTTAATGTCAAGTGCATATATCAAAAATGAACATTGGACGTTCTTTGCAAAACAAAATAGATAAAGGAAAAATAGGTTGAAATTTCTTTGAAAATGAATTATATTGATTTTTAAATTTGGCCTGTAAATAGGCGCTTTTGTACAAGAGGCTGACGTCCTAGTAGGAGAACGCCGCAGAACAATAGAATTTACACAACTTGTGAAAATCTAAACAAAACAGCTATGTGAATAATCCCACTGGGTTCCAACTATGCTATTGCCTTTATGTCCTCAAGCATCTCATCACTTTGCTACTGGTTGAAGGTAGATCAGATTGATTAGTTTCGTCCGAGCTTGATAGTCGATACCGAAGTCTGGTTGCAAAGTGATCCAATGAGACATAGTGTTACGCTTTAATCCCTAATTTTTGCCTGGACTGCCCTTTCGGGTTTTCAGTCCACCGGGATACCCTTTTTTGCCCAAGTCGCCCTTTCGGGTTTTCAACTTGCCGGGTGTACAAACTTTTTTCATTTTCATCCCTTATTTTTGCCCGAACCCTTTTGGTTCACTGGGAAGCCCTTATTTCTGCCTAGGCCAGTCGACCTAGCGGGTCTTTGATCATGCGTAGTATTTTTTCACTATGTCTGCATTGACGGGGTGAGGAAGGTCGTCACCATCCATGGTGGTTAGAATCATAGCTCCTCCTGAGAAAATGTTCTTAACCACAAATGGACCTTCGTAAGTAGGGGTCCATTTGCCCCTGGGATCACCTTGTGGCAGTATGATGCGCTTGATTACCAAATCCCCAACTTAATACTCTTGTCGTCTGACTTTCTTATTAAATGCCTTGATCATCCGGTTTTGATATGTATGACCATGACAAATAGCAGTAAGTCTCTTTTTGTCGATTAGGTTCAGCTGATCAAGCCGGGTTTGAATCCAATCATCTTCGCTCAAACCTGTATCCTTCATAATCCGAAGAGAGGGTATCTGAACTTCAATGGGCAAGACTGCCTCCATGTCATATACCAAGGAATAGGGTGTTTCCCCTGTTGACGTCCGCGCTGAGGTACGGTACCCATGAAGAGCAAATGGTAACATCTCGTGCCAATCTTTGTATGTCACTGTCATCTTTTGCATAATCTTCTTAATGTCCTTATTAGCCGCTTCTACAGCCCCATTCATCTTCGGACGATAAGGAGAAGAGTTGTGATGTTGTATCTTGAACTGCTTGCAGAGTTCAGTGATCATCTTATTGTTGAGATTTGTACCATTGTCCGTAATGATCCTCTCTGGTACACCATATCGACATATCAGGTTATGCCGAATGAACCGTTCCACGACGTTCTTGGTTACAGTAGCAAAGGAAGCTGCTTCAACCCACTTTGTAAAGTAATCAATTGCTACCAGGATGAAATGATGCCCGTTGGATGCGGTAGGTCTGATCTCGTCGATCATATCAATGCCCCACATTGCAAAAGGCCACGGGGCTGTCAAGACGTTTAGAGGAACTGGAGGTATGTGCACCTTATCAGCATACACTTGGCACTTGTGATAGGTCCGAGAGTGCTGATAACAGTCGGCTTCCATTGTGGACCAATAGTATTCTGCCCGTAGGATTTTCTTCGCCATGGTGTGTCCACTGGAATGAGTTCCGAAAGTACCTTCATGTAACTCTGTCATGATTATGTCTGCCTCATTCTTATCCACACAACACAACAAGGTTGAATCATGGTTGCGCTTGTAAAGGATGCAATTGCTGATGAAGAACTTCGTCGCGAACCTTCTCAAAAACTTCTTGTCATTAACAGATGCACCCTCGGGGTACTCCTGAGCCTCAAGATACCTCTTCACCTCATGAAACCAGGGCTTCTCTGTTACTTCTTCAGTCTCAATGTCACAGCAATGTGCAGGTTCGTCCAACTTTTCAATGATAATCCGGGGAGCTTCGTTGTCCCAATTGACTTTGATCATAGAAGATATCGTAGCCAACGCGTCCGCCAACTGATTCTCCTCTCTAGGGAAGTGTTCAAAGGTTATCTCTTCGAAATGGGGAAGCAATGTCAATACATACTCCTTGTAAGGAATAAGATTCAGGTGTTTTGTATCCCACTCGCCTTTGATCTGACTGATCACGAGAGCGGAATCTCCGAAAACACTCAAGAACTTAATCCTTAGGTCAATTGCTGCTCGAAGACCCATGATGCATGCTTCATACTCCGCCATATTGTTGGTGCAGTTGAAACATAGTCGGGCGGTGAATGGAGTATGAGAGCCTTTAGGAGATATGATCACGGCGCCAATGCCATTGCCCAAAGCGTTCGAAGCTCCATCAAAGTACATAGACCATCGGGATCCTTCCTCAGGTCCTTCATCCGGTCCAGGTTCCTCACAGTCAGTTACTATCATGATATTCTCATCCGGAAATTCAAAGTTTATAGACTGGTAATCATCCACTGCCTGATGTGACAGATGATCTGCCAACACACTTCCTTTGATTGCCTTTTGGGTCGTGTATTGGATGTCATACTCAGTCAAGATCATCTGCCATCTTGCTATTCTTCCGGACAAGGCAGGCTTCTCGAAGATATACTTGATTAGATCCATCTTTGATATCAATAGAGTAGTGTGAGTTAGCATATATTGTCTCAGCCGGCGAGCACCCCATGCCAAAGCGCAACAATTTTTCTCAAGCAACGAGTATCGGGTCTCGCAGTCGGTAAAATTTTTGCTAAGGTAATAAATAGCATGCTCTTTTCAGCCAGACTCGTCATGCTGACCTAGCACACACCCCATTGAGTTGTCGAGTATTGTCAAGTATAAGATCAAAGGTCTCCCTTCAACTGGCGGCATCAGAATGGATGGCTCTTGGAGATACTCTTTGATCCTTTAGAAAGCGGCCTGGCATTCATCATTCCATCTTACCACTTGATCTTTCTTCAGTAACTAGAAGATTGGTTCACAAGTAGCAGTCAGGTGCGAGATGAATCGGGCAATGTAGTTCAGACGTCCCAGAAAGCCTCTGACTTCTTTTTCTGTTCTGGGAGCCGGCATTTCTTGTATAGCCTTCACCTTTGCAGGATCCACTTGAATACCTTTATCACTTACGATGAAACCCAGCAGCTTACCAGATCTCACCCCGAAGGTGCACTTGTTCGGGTTTAACCTCAACTTGTACAACTTCAACCTGTCAAATAACTTCTGAAGGTGGTCAAGATGCTCTTCCTCCGTCTGGGATCTTACAATCATGTCGTCAACATATACCTCAATATCATGATGGACCATGTCATGGAACAAGGCGACCATGGCACGCCTATACGTTGCCCCAGCATTCTTCAACCCAAAGGGAATAACCTTGTAGCAAAAGGTACCCCACTGAGTAACAAAGGTCGTCTTCTCCATGTCTTCGGGAGCCATTTTAATCTGATTATAACCGGAGAAACCATCCATAAAGGAGAATACCTTATGCTGTGGCGGTGTTGTCAACCAGAATGTCGATGTGAGGTAGAGGGAAATCATCTTTGGGGCTTGCCCTGTTCAGGTCCCTATACTCAACACACATCCGAACCTTACAATCCTTCTTCGGCACAGGAACCACATTGGCAACCCACTGCGGGTAAGAAGTAACTGCTAGAAAACCGGCGTCAAATTGTTTCATAACCTCAGCCTTGATTTTCTCAGACATATCTGGGCGCATTCGGCAGACCTTCTGTTTCACTGGAGGACAGTCTTCCTTGGTAGGCAATCGGTGAACCAAAATATCGGTATCCAACCCAGGCATATATTCATAAGACCAAGCAAAGATCTCAACATAGTCACGCAACATCTGAATCAACCGTTGCTTCACACTAAGCTCCAGATTTGCCCCGATATTGACCTCTTTCTTGTCCTCTTCTGTACCCAGATTTACTGACTCCACCGGCTCTTCGTGCGACTGAATGGCCATCTCTTCTTGAAGTAGAAGTCTAGCAAGTTCAATAGGCACTTTGAAATCATCTTCACCTTCGTCTTCGTCTAAGTTGATCGGACTTTCGAAGTCATAACTGGCAGTAGCAGAGTCGTTACCAGTGAGATCCAGAGTGGATGTAGACCTGTATATGTGAGTGTGTGTAAAATAGTTATTTTGCAATATACAATAAAAGAAAAACAAGGAGCGCAAGATTTGAAATGCAAGAAAACGTCCAATGCTTTTATTAATGATATACGTAGATGACACACATAAAGCCCTCACAAATGAAGCCGCAGTGCCCCGGGTAAGACACCGGGCCATAAAGTTTAAAACATTGTCTGTTACAAAATCAAAACAAAAAGTCTCATTAATGGGTGATAACAAAAACGGGCATAGAATCCTTCACTGTCCAGTTGCTTAATCCACCATCGGCAGTTGGGTATATCCAGCTGTCAATGTCAAACTCTTCATCATCATCATCCCCGATAGCATTCACCCCTGCATCTTGTTTAGGCTTTTCTGGTGCTCCAAACTCGATCTCCTTAGCATCAATCAGGTCTTGTACTTTGTTCTTCAAAACCCAACAATCATCCGTATCATGCCCTGGGCTATCAGAGTGAAAAGCACAGCGGGAATTAGGGTTATACTTCGGTGATGTTGTATTGGGATTCTTTGGGGCCTCCCTCAGAATCACTAGATTGGTTTTCAATAACTGTGGCAGAATCTGAGATAAAGTCATGTTGAGCTGAGTGAATTGCCTTCGCGGTCTCTCGGCCTTTGGCTGATTTTTGTGCTGAGGAGCACCAGCAGGTCTTGAAATAACAACCGCATTAACAGCTTGGCGGTGTTCAGGTCTATTCTGGCTTTTCAAACTGTAAACAACACTGGACTCCTTCTTAAAAGGCTTCTTCTCGGTGCCTGATGAAGCACCCTTCTGTATTTTACCAGACTTAATACCAGCCTCAATCCTTTCCCCGATCATAATCAGCTCCGTAAATCCGGACGATGAACTCCCAATCAGATGGTTGAAATGCATACCAGACAAGGTCCCCAGAAACATATCAACAAACTCCCTATCAGCCAAGGGTGGTTGCACTCTTCCAGCGAGGTCCCTCCACTTCTGAGCATAATCTTTGAAACTTTCGCCCGCACCCATTGACATACCCTGGAGTTGGGTACACGTGGGAGCAAGGTCGGCATTGTATTGGTACTGCTTGTAGAAAGCAGTAGCCAAATATTACCAACTACGTATACTGGCTCCTTCTAGATGGTAAAACCATTCAAGCTGAGTCCCTGAGAGACTGTCTTGAAAGAAGTGGATCCATAGGTTCTTGTCAGCGGTGTATGTCTGAATCTTCCTTACATAAGAACTGAGGTGCAGTTTCGGGAAAGAAACTCTGTCGTACTTAGCAAAGGCTGGTGCTTTGAACTAGTGGGGAATCACCACCCCAGATGACAGGCCCAAATCACCAAAGTCCATACCAGGCACCTTCTGAACTTCCATCGCACTCAACCAGTCTTCCAGTTGTTTGTATCTATCCTCCGCCGGAGGATACTGGTCTTCATCGAAGTCCATCTCGTTGTCTGAAACCACAGGGCTAGGAGCCCTCCTTTCTTCCTGACTATCTTTCCCTCCAGATGAGGTGGTCAAATCAACTTCATCTCGTAGCCTGTTTCTAAACCTGTGGCCCGTGTTAAACAGGACCTTCTTCTTCTTCTTCTCTTTCAAGATAAGGGCCTTCAGATCTTGCTGACCCTTAGACAAATTCATGAACAATTCTTGAAACTGGGCATTTTGAGCCCGCAGGGCCTTGATTGCTTGTTCAGTTGATGGTTCAGAAGACATGATGCTGAAATAAACAGCGAAGAAGATGAGAAAACCTGTAAGGGTACCTGTTATGAGGTGCATGGAATGAAATGCGTATTATATGATTTCAAAGACATCGAGAGATTCAAATTCGTAAACCAAACATGAAGCACACTTTTATTAGATAACTTGAAATTCAATTGTTCAACAAATTGCCCTTAAGGCGTTACAAGAAAGGAAATACTGAAAAGTAAAAAACTGGAAGTAATCAAAGGACATCAGCGCTCCCATGGTTGTTTGCCTTTAGTGCTGACATAGTCATTGATGATCTGCTCCCTCTCCAGCTGCCTAGTCAACTTCTGAATATTTTGCTCTTGCTCGTGATATTTTTCTCTATAAGTATCCCGCTCTTCCCTTAGATGCATCCAGGACCTCTTCAATGCCCCAATGTCAGTAGGCATGTAGGGGTGTAAGATAGTAGGAGGAACCCCTTCCTCATCAGCAACTTCAACAATAATAGGCAAGACGGCTTCATAGGGCATTCCCAACTTTTGGGCGCGTATGCGAACCCATCGGAGATATGGTTCCATTGGTAGAGAAGTTTTTACACCCAGCTCGTGTGGATCAGATCTGTGTACTCTATCCCAAGCCCTTATGAATCTGCGGCGTTGCTCGTCACTATCCCCTTGAAAATCAAAGATTATTCTAGGCATTAGCAGCTCATGGGGTCCTTCCCTTCTGGCTCGCCCAAACTGACGTAAGGCCAAGCATGGATTGTACGTAATTCCTCCATTGGTTCCTATCAGTGAAACATTGGGGTATTCCCCACAGCGATCAATAATGGCCACCCCGTCCATACCCTTAATGGTCCAAATGATGTCATTGTGAGAGAGAGACATAACCCTATAAGCCCAGCCCATGCCTTCCTTGTTCTTTAAAACTGATTTGGGGAGGTGAGAAATAAACCACCTCGCCAATAGTGGAGCACAACACATCAAGGTTCCCCGCCTCCGAGCGGTACAGGCATAAAGCTGATGAAGAATGTCACCCAAGAGAGTGGGTACAGGATTACCAGAGATGAAGATTTTTACCGCATTCACATCAACAAAGGAGTCAGAGTTAGGAAACAATACCAAGCCATATATCAGAAGAGCCAGAATATCTTCGAATTCCTGGAAGTCTAGACTATCCCATAAGTGATTAGCCTTACCAACCAAGAACTTAGTCAGAAAGCCCTTTGCTCCACTATGAGTTTCCCAATTAGCCATTACCTCATCCTTTGTCATATGAAGGGCTGAAGCAATCTCTTCTGGCCTAAGGATCTTCTCTCAACCTGTAAACGGGGTCTGCTCCAGAATAGAGATACCGAGAAGATCAGAGAACTCTTTCAAGGTAGGGACCAACTGGTAGTCCTGAAAAGTAAATCAATGGTACAGTGGATCAAAGAACTGGACTAGGACACTCATCATCTGCTCGTCCAATTTGGAGGTGACCAAACTAAGGAGATGCCCATGTCTTCTGATGAAGGAGGTAGTATCAGACATCTTTGCAACCAATTCTTTGAGTATAGTGGGAACTTGGACAAAGTTGATCCGGATGGTACTCCTACGTATAGGTGCCATGACCTACAAAATAGAACAAAGATGAATCCCTCTTGTCTTTGAAATAGCTTAGTCCAATGCAAGATGTATGCAATGTTATGATGTCATGATGTCATGATAGAAAGCACACCACAAGTATCCACAAATAGCAAACATGGTAAAGGCACAAAAGTCACACAGAGAGCCCTTAGATTTCAGGCTGGCAAGGAGTCTAGGTACTACCCTCTTTCTGTTTAGTTGGTTTAAACCTATCCTAAAAATAGAAATCGGGTTCTAGAGGATCTCAATATCACTGACTACCCTCGATCAGTCATAATTCCAATTTATCAACCTTTTCTTGCAGCCGGAATCATCGCGAGAGTTTAGTCTCAATGAGTGTAGCATACTGCTACTGTTCTATGGCCAAGTTGGTCAATTTAAAGGTTCTAAGGTCAGTTGGTGCTTAATGACCCCTTAGCAGACCCATATTCTCCTCGTTGCACCACAAGGGATATCGGTACATATTAAAGTGCCACACCAATGTAGCTACTGCTTCAACCGTATCGGTCTATGCCGTACAGTTCCCTCACAGTTTATTGCTACTTACCTAAAGGGTATCCCCCAGATCCGGGTTAGGATCTATAGTAACTCCGATTCAAGCCCACAAAGATAAAGCATACAAGTCAAGTAATTGAAAACATTATGAACTATTCCTCGAGCATCTCATCCCTTTGCTACTTGGTTGAAGGTAGATCAGATTGATTAGCGTCGTCCGAGCTTGATAGTTGATACCGAAATCTGGTTGCAAGATGATCCAATGAGACATAGTTGTGATACGGTGGGAAAGAACTGACAGTTTTTTGGAATGCTGGTTTGTGTTTTGCGTTTGTTTTTGCAAAATGTCGCGGTAAGCAAGAGTCGCCACCGACTTTTATTTTATCCAACAAGGAAAGGAAAAAAGCACAGAAAAATTCCTTTTTCGAGATATTTCTCGGGTTCGGGGGGTAGATTATAGAAAGGGAAGGTGTTAGAACCCTTTCTATCCGTGGTTATCCACGGGCTCTTAGGTACTTGCTCATATTATTTTCAAAATTTCTTTCTTTGTGCTTGTGGGTTTGAAAAAAAGTTTTTTGTTTGAAAACTTCGATTTAACTCTTGCTTCTGTCCTCAAGAGTATATGAAGTCTTTTGAAAACTTTGTTCGAAAAGTGTAAGTGTGAAAATTTTTTGTTTTTTTGAAAGAGCAAGTACTTAAGAACCATCTACCTACTCGAAAAAAGGAATCGTTCTATGCTATCTTCCCTTAGACAATGATATCCTACTATTGATGAGTAGGTAGCACCGTCGTTGGAGTTTAAGGGTCAATTCGAATTTAGGGACTTACGGTCACCAAAGAAATGTTAGGATGTGTTGTACCCCAAAATTTGCCCTCCCATATTCTTCAAAGTTGTTGGTAAGCATTTGCTCAAGTCTACTCAAGGGTTGCACAGTCAAACCATCCTCCTAAGCCAGTCAAATTAGGGTTTTGGTTCTTGCAAGGAAGTTGAGGTTTTCAAAGGCTCAATCAAGTCCCATATGCTCATATACATTGTCAAGCACCTACATGCCAAGTTTCAAGGCTCACAAGGTCAAGTTGCACAGTCAAAAACCCTAATTGCTTCACAATCAACTGTAGGGGCAAAATGGTCACTTGGCAGTCAAAAGTCAAAAATTTTGGTCAACATCTTATTTTGAAGCCACAATCATCATTTGATCAAGTCTTCATCATGATTTCACAAGAATGGCTCAAAAATCATCAAGGTGTCAAAAGTTTCTATTTTTGGACAGCTGAAAAGTCAACTGTAACTTGACCAAGGCATAACTTTTTCATGGTTCATCAGAAAAATCCAATCCAATGCTCATTTTAAAGGAGGACATTTCCTACAACTCATCTTCACATTCCAAGTCCAAGAAATGCTCTCACAAAAAGTTGTCAATTTCAACATTATAGGTCATTTTCAAAAGTCAACAAAAAGGCATTTTAAGTCAAAGACCATAACTTGATATTGGTAAATCAAAATGACATGGGACCAAAGGCATTGGTTAGAGGACTTCAAGACCTTTCCAAAATGTCCAAGAACATGTTCATATGATCACAATTGAGCAAGATATGCATGGGAGAAGTTGGGAAATTTTTGTGAAATGGCAAAAGTCAACTATCTTTGAAACTTCAATTTTTGACAAAAGGGCCCACTTTTTCCACTTGATTCAGCTTTGCCATGCCACCCACGTGTCCCTTGATTTATTTCAAGATTAAAAATTAATTTTTCTATTTTTATTTAATTTTATTTGATTTAATTCATTTTAAATCTTTAAAATTCAAATAAAAATCAAAAAAATTAATTAAGGGATATCTTGTGATTTGAATAACTTTGATGAAGCATATTTCACATGCCAAATTCGTGCCAAGCCTATTATGAGCATGAAATTCAAATTTTGGACAAAAATGGCAAATGCTTTAATGGTGATAAAGAGGAAATCTCAAAACTTCATGGCAAGGGTTAAAGGCTCATATATTGTTTGATTATCATTCACTAACATATATGCAAGCCTTCCATACATCATTCACGACCTAGAACTCTCTCAAACGGCCAAAGCAAATCCAAAAAACTTGAAGAAAAATCACAAACCGAAATCCATATTCCAGCGTGATTCAAACCTTTCTTTTGATCCAAACACATTCCCAGCATTGCCAGGAACCTTTTGCAAGCACAAACAAGCCCTCACACTCAAGAACTCGTGCTACACAGTCACACAGTTCATCATTTTTTTTTTATAATCTAAATTCATTTTGCACGCATCATTAACATATTTTGACTATTGCTTTGTCTTTCTAACATTGTACTGAAGCTTTTGACATGATTTAATTTGAGTATAGTGCCTTAAAATGAAAACCACCATGGACGGATGCTAGGGTTCCAAGGCTTTTAATTTGGGGCTTTTCTTATACTACAAAATTAAGCCCCCAAACATACATGGTTGAAATCAGCATGATGAGACGAATCCAAAGCATACCTCGCGCCTTTTTTATTTGACCTGTGTGCCTAATCGCTATTTCTGGCGTTGGCATTTTGTGGGGGTTTAAAACCCCCGCTACTTGCTCTTTATTTTACAGGAAAAGGTTGAAGACGAAGGGCGTGGCAACATGGGATTGGTTAATTCAAATCACGCGCGCTTTTTTTTATTTTCCAGCATATAACGCATTCTTTTTATATAATATTTAGTTCTCATTTTACTAACAAACGCGCAGGATTGGTGTAGTGGTTGGCAATGTGCTTGGTGATCTTTGGGACCTGGGTTAGATTCTCAGGTCCCCCCATAATTCAAATGTCATTTTTTCTAATGCGTTCTTGTGCAGATTCCCAAACGCTGAGCACCATACACCTCA
Organism: Vicia faba; assembly: GCA_948472305.1. Classification (NCBI taxonomy): domain Eukaryota; kingdom Viridiplantae; phylum Streptophyta; class Magnoliopsida; order Fabales; family Fabaceae; genus Vicia; species Vicia faba. The sequence continues at coordinate 199,640,018 of OX451739.1, forward strand.
CAGATCCAAGCGCCAAGTGGCCTCTCTCATAGATCTGAAGGCCAGGAGGTGGTCCTCACCATGCGCCCAGTCAACTAACAAGCACCGGATTCCAGAAAGTCAAACAAAGCTGGCTTCTTGATGGGCCTCAAATTCCAATCAAAAACCCCCCCATTCTGGCCCATACCCCCCTTGGGTTTGCTCTCCATTTTTATTATTTTGTCATTTTCTTTTTTTTATTTTATTTCTTATTCCTTTTTTATTAACTACTAACATAATTAATATTTTACAAAAAAATAAAAAAAAGAACTAATATTATTATTATTATTAATTTCATTTTATTTTTGTAAATAGAAAAAAAAACTAACAAATAAAATAGTTTAATTAGGTCAATTTTAATTTCTTTTTCTTTACAATAAATAAAAATAATTTAGAATTAGGTTAACTTTTAATTTTAATTCTTTTATCTTATTTTCATTAAAAAAACATAAAAATACAAAAATCTTTTCTTTTAATAAATTAATTAATTAGTAATTAGGTTTTATTTAATTAATTGCATTTAATTCAAAAAAGACAAAAAAATTCATTTCTTTTCTTAAAAGGGTCAAAACCCTTAAGGCATTCCCGATCAATTTTTATTCGCGCGCATTTATTTTATTTTGATTATTATGTAACTGCTTCAAGAATGTAATAGTAATTAGGATTTTATTGCTTTCTTTAATTTTCTCGCACTTTATTTTACAAAACGGGTCTTTGTTTTTTTTGGCGATGTATAGACCCGCGCCTTGTAATAGCGTAGAATTTACCTTTCTGCAATTTATTTTCCGCATTCCTAACTGTTAAATGCATGAAAGAATGTATGTAAATAAAATTAATCCGTAGCTCACAAATAACATGTACAAGATAAACTTAACTGAAAAACAACACACAAAGCACATGCCACTCCTAGGGTACGCTTCACTCGTTGCCTCGAAACGTGGTCATCAAGTATAGGACGTCTTAGAGGTCACCCTTTGTCTAAAGATCCAGTTGCCTCGAAACGCTTGCCTCGGATAAAAGGATCTAGGACATTAGGGTTACTTCTAAGGTGTCCTACCATTGCTTCGGTGATCACACTGTCCCGATAATCGAATTGACCCGAACAACTCCAACGATGGTGCTACCTACCTCTCAATGGTGGGATAGCACTATCTAAAGGACTCTTACACAGCTTAATTCCTTAGGGTAGGTAGATGACTCATGGGTACTTGCTCTTTTCAAAAACAAACAAAATACTTTCCACACCTTACACTTTCAAAAAGTTTTCAAACAATACTTCATACACTCTTGAGGACTGATACAAGAGTTACCTAGAAGTTTTCGAACGAACTTTTTTCAAAACCCACACACACTTGAAAAGCAAACAAATTTTGAAAACATAAGAGCAAGTACCTAAGAGCCCGTGGATAACCACGGATAGAAAGGGTGCTAACACCTTCCCTTTCTATAAATCTACCTCCCGAACCGAGAAACATTCTCGAATAAGGAATTTTGCTGTGCTTTTGTCCTTTCCATGTTGGAGAACATAAAAGACGGTGGCGACTCTTGCTTACCGCGACATTTCACGAAACCAGCTTAAAAACAGTCAGTTCTATTTCCACCGATCACAGAACTGGAGACTCTGCTGGGGATATATAAAGTGAGGTGTACCTTAGGAATAGTTCATCATCATGTTTTCAATTGCTTGATCTATTTGCTTTAAAATTGCGGGCCTGTTTTGGGAGTTACATAGATCCTAACCCGCATCTGGGGGATACCTCTTAGAAAGTAGCAACCAAACTGTGAGGGAACTGTACGGGGTATACCGACATGGTTGAAGCAGTTTGCTACGTTGATGTGGCACTTTGGTGAGTACCGGTAACCCTTGAGTCAAGTCAAGGAGAGTACGGGGCCGCCGCGTGGTGTCGTGAAGCATCAACTGACCTTAGGAACCTTAATTGAACCATCCTGGCCTCTTTAGGGGTAGTGAGATGACTGACTTTGGTGCAGTCCGAAGTTGGTTGATACTCGATACTACACTCATTGAGGGTTGTTTTCTTAGAATATTTTGATCGCCAGTTCAGTGGCTAAATCAAAACAATGAACATAGAAAACAACCCTATGATATTGAGCTCCTTAGAACCCGGTTACTTTTGATAGGACAGGTTTTGAGCCCACCAACTTCAAGAGGGTAGTACCCCAAACTTCATGTTGGCCTAAACTCTAAGGGTTGTCTGGTGTGACTTGTGTGCCTTATCATGTTTGCTTTTGTGAATACTTGTGGTGTGTCCTTATCATAACATCATAACATCATACAGCATCATATGCATCCACTAACCACTTCAAGGGTTCGAATATTCATCTTTGTTCTTGTTTTGTAGGACATGGAATCTCTCCGTAGAAAGACAATTCAGATCAACCTTGTAAGGGTCCCTCCTCAGCTTAAGGAGCTTACATCCAGGATTCCCGAGAACTCTTCCTTCAGTGAAAGGCATGGTAGACTTATCAGCTTGGTTAACACCAACATTGAAGAAGATATGATAAAAGTTCTCTTCCAGTTCTTTGATCCCTTGCACCACTGTTTTACTTTCCCGGATTATCAATTGGTGCCTACTTTGGAAGAGTTTTCTCAGCTTCTGAGGGTTCCCATTCTCAGTCAACTACCCTACAACGGTACAGAAAGGGAACCAAAACTTGAAGAGGTTGCTAAAGCATTACACCTACAACCATCTGCCATCAATGGGCATTGGGAAACCAGAAGTGGTATCAAAGGATTCTTGGCAAAGTTCCTGTTTAAGAAGGCCCAAGAATGTTGGAATTCCCTTGACCTACAAGCCTTTGAAGAAGTTGTGGCACTCCTTGTCTATGGGTTGGTGTTGTTCCCGAATCCAGATCAGCTTATAGATATCAATGCTGTCAAGATCTTCATGTCCAGGAATCCTATACCTACATTGCTTGGGGACATCCTTCACTCATGTTACACTCGAACCATGAGAAAAAGAGGTGTTCTCATGTGCTGCACTCCTCTCCTGGCAAGGTGGTTTATTTCACACCTTCCACAATCAGTTTTGAAGAACGAACGGGGTTTGAGATGGTCACTCTTGCACATTCTGATATACATTGGTGTTCTCGGTCCAGAGAAAATGTCACTATCATTGATCGTTGCGGAGAGTTTCCTAATGTTCCTTTACTTGGAATCAGAGGGGGCATTACTTATAACCTCTGTCTGGCTTTGAGGCAGTTTGGATATGCTCGGAGGGATGGCCCTCATGATATGTTGATTCCTGACATTGTTTTTGACTTCGACGACGATGCACAAGGACTTCGCCAGAGATTCATCAGAGCTTGGAGGATGCCCAACAGGGTAGATAGAAAGACACTGGGGCACAAGAACTCCATCCCCCTGGAGCCTTATCTCAAGTGGGTACGAGCCCGCTCCCAGAAGCTGCTGATGCCATATCCTCATGTTCTCCCCGTGATCAAAGAGCCAGTTTTGGAAGGAGAGGTGCCCTACACCATTCAACATCCTGACATGCCTACATCCTGGGAAGAAATGCAGAAAAGCTGGATCCAACTCAAGGAAGAACGGAATTCTTTTGAAGCCAGTCTACATGCCAGTGAGAAGAAGGTCTTGGAGCTCACCCGTCTACTGCACGAGGAAAAGACTCTCAACACTTACATTGCTCCAAAGAGGATGCGCAGTGTCTTTTGGGATTAATTATTTTGTAATGTTTTGCCCATGAGGCCCTGATGTACTGAACAAATTATTTCCTAATAAAAAGTGTGTTCTTTTTTGGCTACAACGAATTTGAACTTTCGAACCCTCGAATGCATTGCATAAATAGCATATCATGCATCATGTGCATAACAGGTACCCTTTTTCTACAGGTTGCTTAATCTTCTTCGCTGTTTATTTCAGCACTCATTCATCATGAATCCTGAATCAACTACTGAGCAAGCAATCAAGGCCCTCCAGGCCCAGAACGCCCAGTTTCAGGAGATCGTCATGAACTTGGCCCAAGGACAACAAGAGCTGAAGGCTTTGCTCCTGAAAAAGAAGAAGAAGAAGAGGACTGTGCTGTTCAACATTGGACGCAGACTCGGGAATACACTGCAGAATGAAGCTGAGAGGACTACTCCATCTGTTGGGGAAGGCAGTCACCAAGGGAGAGAGGTTCCTAGTCCAGTGGTCTCTAACACCGAGACAGACTTCAATGATGAACAGTACCCTCCTGCTGATGACCGGTATAAACAGCTGGAGGATAGGTTAAATGCTATGGAGATTTAACGCGTGCCTGGGTTGGATTTTGGAGACTTGGGGTTATCTTCTGGGGTGGTGATCCCACACAAGTTCAAGGCACCTGCCTTTGTGAAGTATGACGGGGCTTCCTGTCCTAAAATGCACCTCCGCTCTTATGTAAGGAAGATCCAGCCATACACTGCAGACAAGAACTTATGGATCCATTTCTTCCAGGAGAGTCTTTCAGGGACTCACCTCGAATGGTTCTATCAGCTGGATGGGACCAACATTCGTAACTGGGAGGACTTGGCCACTGCTTTTTATAAGCAGTATCAGTACAATTCCGACCCCGCTCCTACGCGTACCCAACTCCAGGGTATGTCGCTGGGAACGGGTGAAGGTTTTAAGGAGTACGCACAGAAATGGAGATACCTGGCTGGCAGGGTGCAGCCACCGTTGACGGATCGTGAACTAGTGGACATGTTCTTGGGGACCCTATCTGGTCCATTCTTCAACCATCTCATTGGTAATTCCTCTGCTGGGTTTACAGACCTGATCCTGACTGGTGAGAGGATCGAAGCTGGTATCAAATCGGGAAAGATACATAAGGGTGCCTCCTCATGTACTGAAAAGAAGCCCTTCAAGAAGGAAGCTAGTGTTGTGTATGGTCCAAGGAGACAGAACAAACCGGAACGCTGCCAAGTTGTCAACGCGGTGGTAATTTCTAAGCCTGCTGCTGCTCCTCAACAATATAATCAGCCAAGGGTTGAGAGGCCCAAAAGACAGTATACTCGGCTCAGCATGACTCTCTCTCAAATCCTACCGCAACTGCTGTCAACCAGCCTGGTCACTGTCAAGGAAGCTCCGAAGGTGGTAAACACATCATCTCCGAAGTACAACCCCAACGCCCGTTGCGCTTATCACTCTGATAGCCCGGGACATTCTACTGATGATTGTTGGGCCCTAAGGAATAAGGTTCAGGACCTTATTGATGCTAAGGAAATACAGTTCGAGGCGCCCAAAAGGCCAAATGTTATGACCGCTCCCATGCCCCAGCATGGAGTGAATGTTGTTGAGGAGGATCTGTATGTAGCTTCTGTGGATGATGTTGCTACTCCGCTGCCGACCGTCAAGAGGAACCTATTGCTAGCCGGTTTGTTTCCAGGATGTAGTAAAGGTTACCATCTATGTGCTGCTTCACCTGTTGGTTGTCCTTTGCTAAAGTCAGGCGTCCAAAACCTGATGGATAGCAAAGAGATCTTGTTCAAGAAGATTGTCGTTCCTGCTGCCCCTGTTGAAGAAGTTTCAATTGTCACCATTTTCAACAACCCTTCCAAGGCTCCTTCAAAGAAGCCTATCAAAATTATGCCTGTTCACAAGATTGCTCCTATAACCATTACTGTTCTGGGGCCCATCCCCTACAAGTCTGATAAAGCTGTCACGTGGCACTATGGGGAAGATGTTTATGTTCTGGGAGTGAAACAAGAGTTCAATACTAGTACCGGTGTCACCAACATCATCGGGCCTGCTAAGGTCACTCGTAGTGGAAGACTGTTCTCACCAGACATCGCACCTCCAGCAATTCAGAGGCCTCTTGTCATCACACCTGCCAATGTGCCTGTTTCCCCTCCTGATCAAGTTTCTACCCCTGCTGTCGAGTCATCTAACGCTCGGGGCAAGGGGATTGCTACTGATGTGCCTGCCCGGACGGAGGCACCGAAGACCACTGTTGAGGCGTCCAAGCAAGAGATGGAAGAGATCCTCAAAATTATCAAGAAGAGTGATTTCAACGTCGTTGAACAGCTGGGGCACACCCCCTCTAAAATCTCTATGCTATCCATGTTGCAGTGTTCAGAGGCCCATGCCAAGGCCCTGGTCGCTTTCCTGAAGACGGCCCACGTGCCCCAAGAAATGTCTGCTGATCAATTCACCGACTGTGTGGCCAACTTAACTGTTGATAATGGTCTGGGTTTCTCTGACGCTGATCTGACGGCCAAGGGGAAGAACCATAATGATGCCCTGCATGTCTCCATTGAATGCAGGGGCACTACTCTTGCTCATGTGCTGGTTGACACTGGTTCTTCACTAAACGTACTACCCAAAAAAGCTCTAGACAGGCTGGACTGTGAGGGTTTAGAGCTCAAACCAAGTAACATTGTTGTCCGGGCCTTTGACGGGTCCAAAAGGATGGTACATGGCGAGGTTGACATCCCAATCAGGGTTGGTTCACAAGTTTTTGATTCAAAATTCTATGTGATGGATATCCGTCCATCCTATTCTTGTTTGCTGGGTCGTCCTTGGATTCACAAGGCAGGAGATGTGACCTCTACATTGCATCAGAAGCTTAAGTACCCGGTCAGAGGGAATATCGTTACAGTGCAAGGGGAAGAGGAATACATGGTCAGCCACCTCAACTCATTCTGATACGTAGAAATGGATGGGGAGTTCATTGAGACCCCCTTTCAACATTTTGAAGAGGTGCCTCAGACATTGGCAGCAGCAGAGACAGTGACTACAGAAGACTCTCCTTTGAAGATGGCTTCCTTGAAGGATGCCCGGGCTGTGATTGAGAAGGGTGAGTGTGCAAACTGGGGCAGGCTCCCTGATTTCACTCCAAAGACTGACAAATTTGGCTTGGGTTTCACTGCAGAAGCTCAGAAGGCTGTGCGCAAGGCAAGGATTGGAAGACCTCCTGTGCTCATCACCAACCCGGGAGTGAATGCTATCGAGGACGACATGAAGGAATCCGATTTTGACAGCTGGATCTACCCAACGACCAATGGTGGACCTAGCAACTGGACTGAAAAAGACTTTACACCTATTACTTTTGTCACCCAGTAATGAACTCTTTTGTTTAAAAGTTGTAACAAACAATATTACTAAACTCTATGGCCCGGTGTCTTACCCGGGACACCGTGGTTTTATTTGTGAGGGCTTTTGTGTGTCACTTTCATATATCATGAATAAAAGCATTGGACGTTTTTCACATTTCAAATCTTGCGCTCCCTTTCTTTCTTTACATATTGAAAAACAGCTATATTTACACACACTCACTTATACAGGTTCCAATCCACTCTGGATCTCACTGGTAACGACTCTGCTACTGCCAGTTATGACTTCGAAAATTCGATCAACTTAGCCGAAGACGAAGGTGAAGATGATTGCGAAGTGCCTGGCGAGCTTGCAAGACTGCTACTCCAGGAAGGGAGGGCCATTCAACCACATGAAGAGCCAGTGGAAACGATAAATCTGGGTACTGAGACAGACAGAAAGGAAATCAAGATTGGTACCAATCTGGAGCTCAGTGTGAAACAACGGTTGATTCAGATGCTGCATGACTACGTGGAAATCTTTGCCTGGTCTTACAAAGACATGCCTGGGTTGGATACTGACATTGTGGTTCATCACCTGCCTACCAAGGAAGAATGTCCGCCGGTAAAACAGAAGAACTGCCGTATGCGTCCAGAGATGTCCGAGAAAATCAAAGCTGAAGTTATGAAACAATTTGATGTCGGTTTTCTTGCAGTAACTTCTTACCCCCAGTGGGTTGCCAATGTGGTTCCAGTGCCAAATAAAGATGGTAAGGTCAGAATGTGTGTTGATTACAGGGATTTGAACAGGGCCATCCCTAAAGATGACTTCCCTCTGCCTCACATCGACGTCCTGGTTGACAATACTGCTCAGCACTAGGTGTTCTCCTTCATGGACGGTTTCTCCGGATATAATCAAATCAAGATGGCTCCCGAAGACATGGAGAAGACCACTTTTGTTACTCAGTGGGGCACCTTTTGCTACAAGGTCATGCCCTTTGGGTTGAAAAATGTTGGGGCAACCTACCAACGTGATATGGTTGCTTTATTTCATGACATGATCCATCATGAGATAGAAGTATATGTCGATGATATGATTGCAAGGTCCCAAACAGAGGAGGAACACCTTGACCATCTGCAGAAGCTGTTTGACCGTCTGAAGTTATACAAACTGAGGTTGAACCCAAACAAGTGCACCTTCGGGGTAAGATCTGGAAAATTGCTAGGCTTCGTCGTAAGCGAAAAAGGTATTCAAGTGGACCCTGCCAAGGTGAAAGTCATACAAGAGATGCCAGCTCCCAAGACAGAGAAAGAAGTCAGAGGCTTTCTAGGACGGCTGAACTACATTGCCCGATTCATCTCACACCTAACTGCTACCTGTGAACCAATCTTCAAGCTACTAAAGAAAGATCAAGTAGTACGTTGGAACGATGAATGTCAAGCCGCTTTCGACAGAATCAAAGAGTATCTCCAAGAACCACCCATTCTTATGCCACCGGTTGAAGGGAGACCTCTAATCTTATACTTGACAATACTTGACAACTCAATGGGGTGTGTGCTGGGGCAGCATGACGAGTCTGGCCGAAAAGAGCACGCCATTTATTACCTTAGCAAACAGTTTACCGACTGTGAGACCTGATACTCACTGCTCGAGAAAACTTGTTGCGCTTTGGTATGGGCTGCTCGCCGGCTGAGACAGTATATGTTGACTCACACTACTCTATTAATATCAAAAATGGATCTAATCAAGTACATATTCGAAAAGCCTGCTTTGTCTGGAAGAATAGCAAGATGGCAAATGATCTTGACAGAATACGACATCCAGTACACGACTCAGAAAGCAATCAAAGGAAGTGTATTGGCAGACCATTTGGCACACCAGGCAGTGGATGATTACCAGTCGATGAACTTTGAATTTCCAGACGAAGACATCATGGTAGTGACTGATTGTGAAGTACCTGGACCGGATGAAGGACCTGAGGAAGGATCCCGATGGTCTATGCACTTTGACGGAGCCTCAAACGCTTTGGGTAATGGCATCAGCGCTGTGATCATATCCCCAAAAGGCACTCATACTCCACTCACTTCCCGGCTATGTTTCAACTGCACCAACAACATGGCAGAGTATGAGGCATGCATCATGGGTCTTCAAGCTGCAATTGACTTAAGGATCAAGTTTCTGAGTGTCTTCGGAGATTCCTCTCTCGTGATCAATCAGATCAAAGGCGAGTGGGATACGAAACACCCAAACCTTATTCCTTACAAAGAGTACGTGTTGACGTTGATCCCCCACTTCACAGAGATAACCTTTGAACACTTCCCAAGAGAGGAGAATCAGTTGGCGGACGTGCTGGCTACAATGTCTTCTATGTTCAAAGTCAAATGGGATAACGAGGCTCCTCAGATCATTATCTGGAAATTGGACGAACCTGCATATTGCTGTGATCTTGAGGCTGAAGAGGTAACTGAAAAACCCTGGTATCATGAAGTGAAGAGGTACTTGGAAGCTCAAGAATACCCTGAAGGTGAATCTGTCAACGGCAAGAAGTTCCTGAGAAGGTTCGCAGCAAAGTTCTTCCTCAGCAACGACATTCTCTATAAACGAAACCATGATTCGACATTACTGCGTTGTGTGGATAAGACTGAAGCAGAAAAGATCATGGCAGAACTACATGAAGGTACTTTCGGAACACATTCCAGTGGACATACTATGGCAAAGAAAATCCTTCGGGCAGGATATTTTTGGTCCACAATGGAAGCTGACTGTTACCAACATTCTCAGACATGTCATAAATGCCAGATATATGCTGATAAGGTGCACGTTCCTCCAGTACCTCTGAATGTCTTGACAACACCTTGGCCTTTTGCAATGTGGGGCATTGATATGATCGGTGAGATCAGACCTACGGCATCCAACGGGCATCGCTTCATCCTTGTAGCGATTGATTACTTCACAAAGTAGGTTGAATCAGCTTCCTACGCTACGGTAACCAAGAACGTCGTGGCACGATTCATTCGGCACAACCTGATTTGTTGATACGGTGTCCCGGAAAGGATCATTACGGACAATGGTACCAATCTTAACAATAAGATGATCACTGAGCTCTGCGAGCAATTCAAGATACAGCATCACAACTCTTCTCCTTATCGGCCGAAGATGAATGGGGCTGTAGAAGCAGCGAATAAGAATATCAAGAAGATTGTGCAGAAGATGACAGTGACCTATAAAGATTGGCACGAGATGTTACCGTTTGCTCTTCATGGGTACCGCACCTCAGCACGGACGTCAACAGGGGCAACACCCTTTTCCTTGCTCTATGGCATGGAGGCAGTCCTACCTATTGAAGTCCAAATACCCTCTCTCCGGATAATGAAGGATGCAGGCTTGAGCGAAGATGACTGGATCCAGACTCGATTTGATCAATTAAACCTAATCGACGAAAAGAGACTCACTGCTATTTGTCATGGTCAAACGTACCAAAAACGGATGATCAAGGCATTTAACAAGAAAGTCAGACGACAAGAGTATCAAGTCGGAGACCTGGTAATCAAGCGCATCATTCTTCCTCAAAGTGATCCCAGGGGCAAATGGACCCCTACGTACGAAGGGCCATTTGTGGTTAAACATATCTTCTCAGGAGGAGCTATGATTCTAACCACCATGGATGGTGACGACCTTCCTCACCCCGCCAATGCAGACATAGTAAAAAGATACTACGCATAATAAAAGACCCGCTAGGTTGACACACCTAGGCAAAAATAAGGGCTTCCCGGCGAACCAAAAGGGTTCGGGCAAAAATAAGGGATGAAAAATGAAAAAATCTGTACACCCGGCAAGTCAACCTGAAAAGGCGGCTTGGGCAAAAATGGGTATCCCGGTGGACTGAAAACCCGAAAGGGCGGTCCAGGCAAAAGTTAGGGATAAAGCGTAATACTATGTCTCATTGAATCACCTTGCATCCGGAATTCGGTATCAACTATCAGGCTCAGACGGCATCGATCAATCAGCTTCATCTTCAACTAAGCAGCAAAGTGATGAGACGCTTGAAGACATAAAGGCGATAGCAGAGTTGGAACCCAGTGGGATTTTTCACATAGTTGTTTTGTTTCCTTTTCATAAAATTGTATAAACTCTGTTGTTCGGCAGCGTTCTCTTACTAGGACGTCAGCCTCTTGTACATAAATGCCTATTTACAGGCAAATTCAAAATCAATACAAATACACTTTTCCAGACAAATTGACAATTGTTTTTTCCTTTTTCTGTTTTGTGTTGCGAAGAACGTCCAATGTTCAATTTTTGATATATGCATTTGACACTAATTGCTAACTCGTAAATACTTGCATGCAAAACAAAGGAATAATTACAGGTGACATCAGAAACAGGGGCAATAATGAGTTGTCTAAGCGATCTAGTTGCTCTGTCCACCAAGGTGCCAAGGTAAGTTCGGCTGAAGAACGTAACTAGGATACCTTCACTCCTCGCAGAGTAAGACAAGACTCAACAATGCTCTCCCCGAGCAGAGTTGGTCTCCCATAAGCCCTGAAAAGGCACAATATCTCCAGCAAGTCAGCGACACTCTCCCCAAGCAGAGTTAGGCTACTGTCAGCCCTATGGAAGTTGGGTATCCCCAGAAGATCTCAATATTCCCCAACGGAGTATACAGATGTTCCTAAGCAAGCATCCCCGGCAGTCTTGATCTAAGATTGTTCCCCGGCGGAATACCAGACCCCCTCAGTGGAGCCATTCCCCAGTACAGTCTCAAAAAGTCTCCCCAGGAGAGTTGTATCAATCTCCCCAGTAGATTCTGGAAGCTTATCCTGGAAGCTTATCCCCTGCAGAGCACGAACGCTTCTCCCTGGCTTCATTCAAAGTCATTCCCCACCAGAGCTTATAACTGGGTTATCCTCAGCTAATTGCCACGGAAAGATCGTCCTCGGCAAAGTTCTTCCTATCCCCCAACGGAGTTCATCAGTTCCCCAACATAACTTATCAACGGAGTCCTCAACGGAGTTATCATCAAATCCTCAGCGAAGTATCTTTTCTCACAGAGTAATTCCCCGCAGAGTAATCTTTCATCAAGTTTATTCCCCCAACGGAGTCATCTTCTCCTACCGGTTTATTCTTGCAAACATCATCCCCAGCAGAAATGAAGAACTCTACTCTTCAACATCAGCCCAGGATTCAAGCTCCCGGCATTCGTCAAGGATTTATTTTCCTAAGACGAAAATACATTCATGAACATTACATTATCATACACCATGACGCGTGCATATACGCATCATAAACACACAATCTCATTTATTTTTGAGAACATCATGACATCATGCATTTCATACATCATGACATCGCATACAACCGATGTTTTGCCTTTTCAGGAAGAAGGTCGATCCAAAGATGATTACTATCAACTGTCGCAATTCCAGATTCGATACCTGTATCTAGCCGGGGCATATCTGTGAGCGACTATTTCCAGATTCGATTCCTGTATCCAGCCAAGGCACGTCTGAAGAGTTTGAAGATTCGATTCCTGTATCCAGCCAGGGCATATCTGTTGATGACTATTTCTAGATTCGATTCCTGTATCCAGCCAGGGCACGTCTGAAGAGTTTGAAGATTCGATTCCTGTATCCAGCCAGGCCATATCTGTTGACGACTATTTCCAGATTCGATTCCTGTATCCAGCCAGGGCACGTCTGAAGAGTTTGAAGATTCGATTCCTGTATCCAGCCAGAGCATATCTGTTGACGACTATTTCCATATTCGATTCCTGTATCCATCCAGGGCACGTCTGAAGAGTTTGAAGATTCGATTCCTGTATCCAGCCAGGGCATATCTGTTGACGACTATTTCCAGATTCGATTCCTGTATCCAGCCAGGGTACGTCTGAAGAGTTTGAAGATTTGATTCTTGTATCCAGCCAGGGCATATTTGTTGACGACTATTTCCAGATTCGATTCCTGTATCCAGCCAGGGCACGTCTGAAGAGTTTGAAGATTCGATTCCTGTATCCAGACAGGGCATATCTGTTGACGACTAATCCCAAATTCGATTCCTGTATCCAGCCAGGGCACGTCTGAAGAGTTTGAAGATTCGATTCATGTATCCAGCCAGGGCATATCTGTTGAGCGACTATTTCAAGATTCGATTCCTGTATCCAGCCAGGGCACGTCTGAAGAGTTTGAAGATTCGATTCCTGTATCCAGCCAGGGCATATCTGTTGACGACTATTTCCAGATTCGATTCCTGTATCCAGCCAGGGCACGTCTGAAGAGTTTGAAGATTCGATTCCTGTATCCATCCAGGGCATATCTGTTGACGACTATTTCCAGATTCGATTCCTGTATCCAGCCAGGGCATATCTGTTGACGACTAATCCCAGATTCGATTCCTGTATCCAGCCAGGGCACGTCTGAAGAGTTTGAAGATTCGATTCCTGTATCCAGCCAGGGCATATCTGTTGAGCGACTATTTCCAGATTTGATTCCTGTATCCAGCCTGGGCACGTCTGAAGAGTTTGAAGATTCGATTCCTGTATCCAGCCAGGGCATATTTATTGACGACTATTTCCAGATTCGATTCCTGTATCCAGCCAGGGCACGTCAGAAGAGTTTGAAGATTCGATTCCTGTATCCAGCCAAGACATATCTGTTGATGACTAATTCCAGATTTGATTCCTGTATACAGCCAGGGCACGTCTGAAGAGTTTGAAGATTCGATTCCTGTATCCAGCCAGGGCATATCTGTTGACGACTATTTCCAGATTCGATTCCTGTATCCAGCCAGGGCACGTCTGAAGAGTTTGAAGATTCGATTCCTGTATCCAGCCAGGGCATATCTGTTGATGACTATTTCCAGATTCGATTCCTGTATCTAGCCAGGGCACATCTGTGAGCAACCAATTGTAGATTCGACACCTGTATCCAGCCAGGGCATATCTGCATGAAGAGTTTGAAGATCAACCCCTGTAACAGGCCAGGTAATTATCTTTCTTTCTCAGGTACGCAAGTTCTCGTTAAGGAATCTCTTACGCGATCGACACCTAGATGGCATCTATAAGCCCATCCACTTACCAACAGTTCCAAATGGCATCTATAAGCCCATTCCCGACAAGGTTCTGTCACACTTCCAGATGGCATCTATAAGCCCATCCTCCTATCCATCATCTCTCCAAATGGCATATGTAATCCCATTCTCGCCACCACACTGCTGATACTCTGCTATGTGAGTGCAAATTTCTGGGCACTCTAGTGTTCAATCATCTTCCACCCTCGGATCACGAAAGGCACGCTAGCCAATCTACATCCTCAGGTCTAAGAAGATTAAACAGGGGCAACTGTTGTACCCCAAAATTTGCCCTCCCATATTCTTCAAAGTTGTTGGCAAGCATTTGCTCAAGTCTACTCAAGGGTTGCACAGTCAAACCATCCTCCTAAGCCAGTCAAATTAGGGTTTTGGTTCTTGCAAGGAAGTTGAGGTTTTCAAAGGCTCAATCAAGTCCCATATGCTCATATACATTGTCAAGCACCTACATGCCAAGTTTCAAGGCTCACAAGGTCAAGTTGCACAGTCAAAAACCCTAATTGCTTCACAATCAATTGTAGGGGCAAAATGGTCATTTGGCAGTCAAAAGTCAAAAATTTTGGTCAACATCTTATTTTCAAGCCACAATCATCATTTGATTAAGTCTTGATCATGATTTCACAAGAATGGCTCAAAAATCATCAAGGTGTCAAAAGTTTCTATTTTTGGATAGGTGAAAAGTCAACTGTAACTTGACCAAGGCATAACTTTTTTATGTTTCATCATAAAAATCCCATCCAATGCTCATTTTGAAGGGGAGGACATTTCCTACAACTCATATTCACATTACAAGTCCAAGAAATTCTCTCACAAAAAGTTATCAATTTCAACATTATAGGTCATTTTCAAAAGTCAACAAAAAGGCATTTTAAGTCAAAGACCATAACTTGAGATTGGTAAATAAAATTGACATGGGACCAAAGGCATTGGTTAGAGGACTTCAAGACCTTTCCAAAATGTCCAAGAACATGTTCATATGATCAAAATTGTGCAAGATATGCATTGGAGAAGTTGGGAAATTTTTGTGAAATGGCAAAAGTCAACTATCTTTGAAACTTCAATTTTTGACAAAAGGGCCCACTTTTTCCACTTGATTCAGCTTTGCCATGCCACCCACGTGTCCCTTGATTTATTTCAAGATTAAAAAATAATTTTTCTATTTTTATTTAATTTTATTTGATTTAATTCAGTTTAAATCTTTAAAATTCAAATAAAAATCAAAAAAATTAATTAAGGGATATCTTGTGATTTGAATAACTTTGATGAAGCATATTTCACATGCCAAATTCGTGCCAAGCCTATTATGAGCATGAAATTCAAATTTTGGACAAAAATGGTAAATGCTTTAATGGTGATAAAGAGGAAATCTCAAAACTTCATGGCAAGGGTTAAAGGCTCATATATTGTTTGATTCTCATTCACTAACATATATGCAAGCCTTCCATACATCATTCATGACCTAGAACTCTCTCAAACGGCCAAAGCAAATCCAAAAAACTTGAAGAAAAATCACAAACTGAAATCCATATTCCAGCGTGATTCAAACCTTTCTTTTGATCCAAACACATTCCCAGCATTGCCAGGAACCTTTTGCAAGCACAAACAAGCCCTCACACTCAAGAACTCGTGCTACACAGTCACACGGTTCATCATTTTTTTTATAATCTAAATTCATTTTGCACGCATCATTAACATATTTTGAATATTGCTTTGTCTTTCTAACATTGTACTGAAGCTTTTGACATGATTTAATTTGAGTATAGTGCCTTAAAATGAAAACCACCATGGACGGATGCTAGGGTTCCAAGGCTTTTAATTTGGGGCTTTTCTTATACTGCAAAATTAAGCCCCCAAACATACATGGTTGAAATCAGCATGATGAGACAAATCCAAAGCATACCTCGTGCCTTTTTTATTTGACCTGTGTGCCTAATCGTTATTTCTGGCGTTGGCATTTTGTGGGGGTTTAAAACCCCCGCTACTTGCTCTTTATTTTACAGGAAAAGGTTGAAGACGAAGGGCGTGGAAACATGGGATTGGTTAATTCAAATCACGCGCGCTTTTTTTTTATTTTCCAGCATATAACGCATTCTTTTTATATAATATTTAGTTCTCATTTTACTAACAAACGCGCAGGATTGGTGTAGTGGTTGGCAATGTGCTTGGTGATCTTTGGGACCTGGGTTCAATTCCGAGGTCCCCCCATAATTCAAATGTCATTTTTTCTAATGCGTTCTTGTGCAGATTCCCAAACGCTGAGCACCATACACCTCACAGATCCTAGCGCCAAGTGACCTCTCTCATAGATCTGAAGGCCAGGAGGTGGTCCTCACCATGCGCCCAGTCAACTAACAAGCACTGGATTCCAGAAAGTCAAACAAAGTTGGCTTCTTGATGGACCTCAAATTCCAATCAAAAACCCCCCCATTCTGGCCCATACCCCCCTTGGGTTTGCTCTCCATTTTTATTATTTTGTCATTTTCTTTTTTTTATTTTATTTCTTATTCCTTTTTTATTAACTACTAACATAATTAATATTTTACAAAAAAATCAAAAAAAAGAACTAATATTATTATTATTATTAATTTCATTTTATTTTTGTAAATAGAAAAAAAAAACTAACAAATAAAATAGTTTAATTAGGTCAATTTTAATTTCTTTTTCTTTACAATAAATAAAAATAATTTAGAATTAGGTTAACTTTTAATTTTAATTCTTTTATCTTATTTTCATTAAAAAAACATAAAAATACAAAAATCTTTTCTTTTAATAAATTAATTAATTAGTAATTAGGCTTTATTTAATTAATTGCATTTAATTCAAAAAAGACAAAAAAAAATCATTTCTTTTCTTAAAAGGGTCAAAACCCTTAAGGCATTCCCGATCAATTTTTATTCGCGCGCATTTATTTTATTTTGGTTATTATGTAACTGCTTCAAGAATGTAATAGTAATTAGGATTTTATTGCTTTCTTTAATTTTCTCGCACTTTATTTTACAAAACGGGTCTTTGTTTTTTTTGGCGATGTATAGACCCGCGCCTTGTAATAGCGTAGAATTTACCTTTCTGCAATTTATTTTCCGCATTCCTAACTGTTAAATGCATGAAAGAATGTATGTAAATAAAATTAATCCGTAGCTCACAAATAACATGTACAAGATAAACTTAACTGAAAAACAACACACAAAGCACATGCCACTCCTAGGGTACGCTTCACTCGTTGCCTCGAAACGTGGTCATCAAGTATAGGACGTCTTAGAGGTCACCCTTTGTCTAAAGATCCAGTTGCCTCGAAACGGTTGCCTCGGATAAAAGGATCTAGGACATTAGGGTTACTTCTAAGGTGTCCTACCATTGCTTCGGTGATCACACTGTCCCGATAATCGAATTGACCCGAACAACTCCAACGATGGTGCTACCTACCTCTCAATGGCGGGATAGCACTATCTAAAGGACTCTTACACAGCTTAATTCCTTAGGGTAGGTAGATGACTCATGGGTACTTGCTCTTTTCAAAAACAAACAAAATACTTTCCACACCTTACACTTTCAAAAAGTTTTCAAACAATACTTCATACACTCTTGAGGACTGATACAAGAGTTACCTAGAAGTTTTCAAACGAACTTTTTTCAAAACCCACACACACTTGAAAAGCAAACAAATTTTGAAAACATAAGAGCAAGTACCTAAGAGCCCGTGGATAACCACTGATAGAAAGGGTTCTAACACCTTCCCTTTCTATAAATCTACCTCCCGAACCGAGAAACATTCTCGAATAAGGAATTTTGCTGTGCTTTTGTCCTTTCCATGTTGGAGAACATAAAAGACGGTGGCGACTCTTGCTTACCGCGACATTTCGCGAAACCAGCTAAAAAACAATCAGTTTTATTTCCACGATCACAGGATGCCTTAGTGGTAACCCTAATGTCTTAGATCATTTGTTTTGAGGCAACAATATCCGAGGCAACTGTTTCGAGGCAACTATGATCTTTGGACAAGAGGGCGACCTCTAAAGTGACATATACTCAATGACCGCGTACAAAGGCAACCAAGTGGGGTGTACCCTAAGAGTGCGCATGTGCGAGTGTGTCGTTTTTCAGTTAATTTTATCTTTGTACATGTTAATGGTGATCTAAGTTGATTTTAGGTTAAACATTCATTCTTGTCATGCATTCCTATCATCAAACATCTAACAGTTATATTTTGCAGAAAATAAATTGCGGAAATTAAATTACAAGGCGTCGGGTATTTACATCGCCAAAAGCAACCCTTTGAAATTTAAATGGGGGAAAATAAATAAAGCGATAAAAATAATTAAATGGTCCTAATTATCTATTACAAACCGGGAACAAGTACAATATTGAATAAATAGATCGCATGCGGAAAATTAAATCGAGTGCGAGTCCTAGGGTTTTGACCCTTTGTTATTAAAGAAACGATTTTTTTGTTGTTTTCATTTCATAAAAGGAAACTATCCTAAATTAATTATTAAATTAAAATTAATTAATTAATTAATTAATGAAAATAAATATTTTTTGGATTTTTAGTATTTAAAGAAATAAAATAAAATCAATTAATGTTAGTAAAAACCTAATTAAGTCTAATTATTCTTAATTATTTACAAAATTATATTAAAGTTATTTCTAATTAAAACCTAAATTGATTAAGAGATTTGTTAATAAAAAATAAAATACTAAAATTTAATTTAATAAAGAAAATATTTTTTGGTTTTAATTTTATTAAAGGAAAAAATTTGATTGGTTAGAAAATAATAAAAATAATTAAATCAAAATAAAAATAAGCAAATAAATAATAGAAAGAGTTAGGGGGTATGGGCCTGAAAAGGAGCAGAATAGCAATTACAAGGCCCATTAAGCGCTGGCCTGGTGGACTTTTTGGATTCCATACACACTGGTTGACTGGATCTATGGTAGACCATCAATTTCTGGCCACCAGATTTGGCCTATGGCCATCTGGCCATCAAATACTTGAGGGTGCATGATAGACTCCGCGCTTGGATCAGCATATGATTACCTGAAGAAAAAATGCATTGAGAAATTTGGAGGACCTGGGATTCGAACCCAGGTCCAGTTGGTCATTGCCAGCGCTTGCTTCCACTAAGCCATTGTGTTTCAATTGTTAGTATATTAAACAATAATAATAATAATAATAATAAAAGAAAATGCCTCAATATGCCAGCACAACAAAATAAGCGCGCTATGGTTTGAATTGGCCAACAACGGCGTGACACATCTCCATCTTCTTCCTCACGTCCGTGGCTAAAACTCTGTAACACCTATAGCCACGGATATCGTCTGTCACTAAAAGTCACGTATCCCTATAATCTGCTGTGAGCCATGAAAATGAAATCTAAGGGCAGGGTTGTGCTCGTCTCATCGTCCCGGTCACAACCATGCCCTTCTCATCAGCCAATTTTTCCTGAAAAAGAAATTCCCAAAAACAAACCACGAAACCCTAGATATGGATGGTACTTGGCTTTACAGGTCAGATAAATAAAATTGGATAATGCAGAATGCTTGGAAACTTGATGAGGATTATGAATATGCAAATAATATGTACAAAAGATGCAGGAATAAAGATTTGCGAATTCAAGAAAGGAGCAGATTTTTGTGATACTTACAGAGCGTTTTGGCGTGTATGGGAGCTTTCTTTGGGTTGGTTTCAACTCAGTGAACCTCCAGGAATTGATTGAGACCCTTCTTGGCTTCTGAGATCGCCTCTAAGTGTGATTTTGGATTCAAGCTTTTTCCACACTTTTTTAAGTTTTGTTCTTTCTGTTCTTGCAGCCTCTAGCCCTCAATTTCGTGTGCCTCTCTTACTTATGTAATGTGGAATGCATTAGGTTAACAAATATGCCTTGAATCTTCCACATCAATGCATTGCATATTTGATTTGATTCACTTTTAAAAGCTTGCCTAATTTGTAAAAAAACCATCTTTTTGTACATGATATGATGAGATACGAATTTAATGTTGATCATGATGATGATTAAGACCTAAAACAACCAAAAAAATCTCAAGTAATCAATATTTGGATTTTACATGATTTAATTTGATTTAAAATGAAATAATTCACTAAAAAATCAAATAAAATAATAAAAAAAAGAAATATGATCTCAAGGCTGAAGCTAGGACACGTGTGCAATGGGGCAAGATCAAATCAAGTGGAAAAGAATGGGCCCATTTGACAAAATTTGAAGTTTTGGGGATAGTTAACCTTTGGCAATTTTGCAAAAATGCCCAACTTCAACAATGCATAACTACTTCAATTTTGAACTTCTTGAGGTGTTCTTGGAATTTTTAGAAATCTTGAGATGTCCTATAACCAACCCTTTTGGTCTAATCCAATTTTGATATTCCATGCTCAAGTTATAAGTTTTGGAAAAAAAAGGTGTTTTTGTTGACTTTCAAAACTGACCTATAATGTCCAAATTTATAACTTCTTGTGAGTCCATTTTATGAACTCGGGTTATGAAGATGGATTGTAGGAAATTGCATCCTCTTAAAAATGAGCTTTGGATGGGTCATTTCTCATAAAGTATGACAAAGTTATGCTTGGTCAAAGTTGAGTTGACTTTTCCTACAAAACCCTAATTTAGCAACTTTTGAGTCTTGATGAATTTTGAGCAATCTTTGATGAATCATGATCAACCCTTGATCAAATGATGAAATATCCTTCAAAATGAGAATGTTGACAAAAAATCTTGAAGTTTGACTGTTTGTAGGTCACAGTTGACTTTTGCCCTAGCATAGTCAATTTTTGGACCCCTTGAGCAATTGACTGACCAAACTTCCTCTGCAAGGCTTGAAATTTGACATGGATGACCTTGAGAACATATTAGGACATTGGGGAGCACTTGAGGTCATTTGGACCCAAGGATCTTGATGCAACACAAAACCCTAATTTGGGGTTGACTGCCTTAGGAGGTAGCTTGACTGTCCAACTCTTGAGCAATCTTGAGCCACTTGGAGATTTTTCTTGCAATGTTTGGAGAAATATGAGAGGGCTATGTGTAACAATTCCATGGGGTTCCCATTCTGCTATAGCCTTCACAACTCTGAGTATCTGTCCATTCGTCGCCTTGTCCGGAGATGATTGGATTGATCAGAAGCTTGGAGCTTGTCTGTGAAGAGATTGTTCTTAGAGTGATCCGACGAGACATAGTCATACGCTTTAATTCCCTAAATTTAACCTGGACCTCCCTTTAGGGTTTTCAGTCCACCGGGAAACCCTTTTTTGCCCAAGTTGCCCTTTCGGGTTTTCAACTTGCCGGGTGTACAGAATTTTTATTTATCCATAATTTTTGCATGAACCACCCTTTCGGGTTTTCGATTCACCGGGATGCCCATTTTTGCCCAAGTCTCCCTTTCGGGTTTTCGACTTGTCGGGTCGTTTATGCGTAGTATCTTTTGACTATGTCTGCGTTCGCAGGGTGCGACAGGTCGTCACCGTCCGTGGTGGTCAGAATCATTGCCCCACCAGAAAAGATATTTTTGATCACAAATGGTCCTTCGTAAGTGGGAGTCCATTTGCCCCTGGGATCACTTTGCGCAAGATGATCCACTTGATTACAAGATCTCCGACTTGATATACCTGACGTCTGAATTTCTTGTTGAAAGCCTTGATCATCTGTTTTTAATACGTCTGACCATGACAAACAGCAGTAAGTCGCTTCTCGTTGATCAAATTAAGTTGATCAAGCCGGGTCTGAATCCAATGTATTCATTTAAACCAACATCCTTCATAATCCTTAAAGAAGGAATCTGAACTTCCATAGGTAAAACAGTCTCCATGCCATATACCAAAGAAAAGGGGGTTGCCCCAGCTGAAGTGCGCGCCGTGGTACGATATCCGTGCAGAGAAAACGGTAACATCTCATGCCAGTCCTTGTAGGTGACTGTCATCTTTTGAATGATCTTCTTGATATTTTTGTTCGCGGCTTCAACAGCACCGTTCATCTTTGGCCGATAGGGAGATGAGTTGTGATGTTGAATCTTGAACTGCTCGCACAGAGCGGTGATCACAGTGTTGTTCAAATTTGTACCTTTGTCCGTGATGATCCTGTCGGGGATAACATACCGGTATATGAGGTTCTGCTTGATGAAGCGGGCAACCATATTCTTTGTAACAGAGGCGTAGGAAGCTGCTTCGACCCACTTGGTAAAGTAATCAATAGCCACTAGGATGAAACGATGTCCATTGGATGTCGTAGGCTTGATCTCTCCAATCATGTCAATTCCCCACATCGCGAATGGCCAAGGAGCTGTCAGAATGTTGAGAGGAACTGGAGGAATATGTACCTTGTCAGTATAGACTTGGCATTTGTGACAAGTACGGGAATATTGATGACAGTCAGCTTCCATGGTAGACCAGTAGTAGCCTTCCCTTAGGATCTTCTTAGTCATTGTATGTCCGCTTAAGTGAGTGCCAAATGTGCCGCTATGTATCAAATTAAGTTGATCAAGCCGAGTCTGAATCCAATCGTCTTCATTTAAACCAACATCCTTCATAATCCTTAAAGAAGTAATCTGAACTTCCATAGGTAAAACAGTCTCCATGCCATATACCAAAGAAAAGGGGGTTGCCCCAGCTGAAGTGTGCGCCGTGGTATGATATCCGTGCAGAGAAAACGGTAACATCTCATTCCAGTCCTTGTAGGTGACTGTCATCTTTTGAATGATCTTCTTGATATTTTTGTTCGCGGCTTCAACAACACCGTTCATCTTTGGCCGATAGGGAGATGAATTGTGATGTTGAATCTTGAACTGCTCGCACAGAGCGGTGATCACAATGTTGTTCAAATTTGTACCTTTATCTGTGATGATCCTGTCGGGGATACCATACCGGTATATGAGGTTCTGCTTGATGAAGCGGGCAACCACATTCTTTGTAACAGAGGCGTAGGAAGCTGCTTCGACCCACTTGGTAAAGTAATCAATAGCCACTAGGATGAAACGATGTCCATTGGATGTCGTAGGCTTTATCTCTCCAATCATGTTAATTCCCCACATCGCGAATGGCCAAGGAGCTGTCAGAACGTTGAGAGGAACTGGAGGAATATGTACCTTGTCAGCATAGACTTGGCATTTGTGAAAAGTACGGGAATATTGATGACAGTCAGCTTCCATGGTAGACCAGTAGTAGCTTGCCCTTAGGATCTTCTTAGCCATTGTATGTCCGCTTAAGTGAGTGCCAAATGTGCCGCTATGTATTTCAGTCATGATCAATTCAGCTTCAGCCTTGTCCACACAACGAAGTAGAACACAATCATGGTTGCGCTTATATAAGATACTGTTGTACCCCAAAATTTTCCCTCCCATATTCTTCAAGAAATTGCTAAGCCAAGTCACAAAATTCCCCAAGGGTTGTGCAGCTCAACTGTCTCCTATACAGTCAAAACTAGGGTTTGAGTCCTGATCAAGAAAATGAAGTTTTCAAAGGCCCAATCAAGTCTCATATGCTTACAAAGATGGTCAAGTATCCTCATATCAAGTTTCAAGGCATTCAGCTCAAAATTGCACAGTCAAAACCCTAAATTGCACTACAGTCAACTGTAGGGGCAAAATGGTCATTTGACAGTCAAAAGTTCAAATTTTTGGTCAACATATCATTTTGAAGCCATAAACATCATTTGATCAATGCTTGATCATGATTCTCAAAATTTGGCTCAGAAATCATCAAAGATGCAAAAGTTACTATATTTGGACAGCTGAAAAAGTCAACAGAAATTGACCAGGGCATAACTTTCACATGGATTATCAGAAAAATTCCATCCAAAGCTCATTTTGAAGAGAAAGACATTTCCTACAACTCATCTTCATATTCCAAGTCCAAGAAATGCTCTCACAAAAAGTTATCAATTTCAACATTATAGGTCATTTTCAAAAGTCAACAAAAAGGGACTTTAAGTCAAAGGCCATAACTTGAGATTGGTAAATCAAAATGACATGGGACCAAAGGCATTGGTTAAAGGACTCAAAGACCTTTCCAAAATGTCCAAGAACATGTGAAAAGCTTAAAAATGGACCAAGTTATGCCTTGTGGAAGTTGGGAAATTTTTGGAAATGTTTGAAAGTCAACATTACTTCAAAAGGCCTAAATTTGCAAATGGGCCCATTTTTCTTCCAAGTTTCTTCATGCCAAGCCTATGCACGACCATTAGGCCCAAAGGGAAGTATTTTCTCATTTTTTAATTATTTATTTGAATTTATATTAATATTAATTCATTTAAATTATTTTAATACATGAAAAATATAAGTTTGACCTAAAAAAATCTTTTTATGCACATTCCAAGGTCAATATTTCGTGCACATCTTAAATAGGCAAGTTTTGGTGTGATTTGAGCTGATTGAACACAAAATGCACATGGAAAAGATTTGGAAAAGATATGAAGAAATCAAATATGTGAAATCATCAATGCAATGGATTTTGTCTAGTTTTCTTGACCTAAATTGTTCTATACATATTCAAGATCAGAAACCTAATGCCTAAACACTAAAAGCTGCGCCCCAAGAACCCTTTGCAAATTGAAATTTTTCCATAAAACACAAATACTGAAAACTAGTCTCAAGGTCGATTCAAGCTTCAATTTTTGTTCTATCAGCATCCTTAAGCATCCCTGGAGGTATTCCAATCAATATCACCCACAAAAGCTCCAGGAATTGGCGCCTGTGACTCAGACTGCATTGCAAAAAATTCATAATCGTATAGCCTTTTTTAAGCACTTTTACAGCATTCTATTCATTGCATCATGTTTGTTTTGAGCTTCTGAAACTAACCATTATGCTTGATTGAAGTTTTACACGTTATACACGATGATGCCATGACTGAATATTAGGGTTTTGTGAGGTTCAAAATTAGGGATTCCTAAAACAAGCAAAATTAGACCATCCCAGTACCACCATTGCAATCAGCTCATCAAGACGAAGAAGACTAGACCATCGCGCCTAATTTATGTTTGGATATGAGTTAATCGCTATTTTCTTGTAGGTTGTCTAACACCACGTTTGTAAAACCGTGGCCAATGTGTTTTGTGTTTCAGGGGGACGAAGACGATGATGTCGTGTCACACGGGGACAGGCCAATTCAAATTCGCGCGCGTTTTAACCATTACGCGTTGGTGTTGATTTTTGTTGTTTATTAATCATAATATATTAAATGAAATGCAGTAGCTCAGTTGGTAACACGTGACATGGTTAATCCTCAAGACCTGGGTTCAAGTCCCAGGTCTGTATATATCTCATATTATTTTTCACTTACAAATCCCATGCAGCTTCAGTAATGCATACATACCATATGTCCCCTCATCCAAGCGTACACATGCCTAATGGATACAGATCAAGGGCTGATATTGAAGGTCTACTATAAGGCAAGTCAACGTGTCACACATAATCCAAAAGGGTCAACAAATTTCCAGCTTATTGGGCCTGAATTGCTAGGCCTGAACCTCACATTTGGGGCTACACCCCACCCTGGTTTGCATTTTTCTATTTTTCTCCTTATATTTTATTTTTGCTATTTCATTTATTTTCTTTGTTTTAACATAATTAATTTATTTTCATAAAAATATAAAAACATTCAAAAAATCAGAAAAGACCAAAAAAATAATAAATATTTATATTATAATTATTTTCATAAATAAAAGCTTGTAATTATTTAGTTTTAATTAAGTTACAAATTTAATTCTTTTTAATAACAAAATACAAAAATATAGAACTAGGCTAATTAATAAGTTTTCTTCCTTCTAATTTTCTTTTTAGCAATAATAATTATTTATTTATTTTCCTATTTAAACTGTACATAAATAAATTAGGGTTTAATGTAGATTATATTTTAATTCTTTCATAATAAATAAAAATATTAGAATTAGGGTTTGCCTTTTAATTTAATTTCAATTACCTCCTTTTTCTCATTAAATCTAAAAAAACATAAAATACCAAAAAACATTCCTTTTAAATCTTTAATTTTAATTCCTCCTTAATTAATTCATTAACTTTAATCTTTTTGCAAAAAGGGTCCAACGCCCATTGTTTTTAATTATTTTATTTTGCGCATTTATGTTATGTCATTTATTATAATTTTGTATCTCCCCCAAAGCCATGTAACTTTACTTTTCGCACTTTTATTTACTTCGCATTATTTATTTCTTTCGCTAAATCGGGTCCGGTTTAATTTTGGCGATGTGGACCCGCGCCATTTGTAATAGCCTTAGATTTATTTTCCCGCAACTTATAACTGTTAAAAAGCATGCAAGAATGAATGCCCTAATTAAAATCAAGCGTAGAACACGACAAACATGACAAGACAAATAACTGAAACATGACACACAATTCGCACACACCACCCCTAGGGTACGCCTCACTGTTGCCTTTCGAAAGGTGATCGTCGAGTAGAGGACGTCTTAGTAAGTCCTCATGATCCAGGAACCTGGCATGAGGGTAGCTTCTAAGGTGTCTTCCCATTGCTCTGGTGATCACCATGTCCCTACAAACTCGAATTGACCCGAACACCTCCAATGGTGGTGCTACCTACCTCTCAATGGTGGGATGGCACTACTTTAAAGGACATCTACACAGACGAATTCCTTAGGGTAGGTAGGTTCTCAAGGATACTTGCTCTAATTTCAAAAATAAACAAAAATCTTTTCACCAACACATTTTCAAAAGCTTTCAAAACAAACTTTTCAAACACTCTGACGTATGAGTCGAACTGAAATTTTTCAAAGAAACTTTTTAAAACCCACATTGAAAAGCAAGCAAACAATTTTGAAAACACAATGAGCAAGTATCTAAGAGCCCATGGATAACCATGGATAGAAAGGGTGCTAACACCTTCCCTTTCTATAACCTACCTCCCGAACCGAGAGCAATCTCTTTAAGGAATTTTTCTGTGCTTTTGTCCTTTCCATTTGGAGAAAATAAAAGACGGTGGCGACTCTTGCTTACCGCGACATTTCGCGAACCAGCGTTAAACAGTCAGTTCCAGATCCACCGATCACAGAACTGGCGACTCTGCTGGGGATATCTTTTAAAGTGAGGTGTACCTTAGGGCTAGCTTATAACTATGTTTTCAATTGTTTTCCTTGTGTGCTTTAAATTGTGGGTTGCTTGGGAGTTCTATAGATCCTAAACCCGGATCTGGGGGATACCTTTCTTAGAAAGTAGCAACAAGGCTGTGAGGGAACTGTGCGGGGTATACCGACATGGTTGAAACAGTCTACTACGTTGATGTGGCACTTTGGTGTGTACCGGTAACCCTTGAGTTCAGTCAAGGAGAGTACGGGGCCTCCGCGTGGTGTCGTGAAGCATCAACAGACCTTAGGAACCTTAATTGAACTATCTTGGCCTCTTTAGGGTAGTGAGATAACTGACTTTGGTGCAGTCCGAGGTTGGTTGATACTCGATACTACGCTCAATTGAGGGTTGCTTTCCTGGAATATTTCGGTCGCCAGTTCAGTGGCTAAATCGAAACGATGAACAATGAAAGCAATCCCGTGATATTGGGAACCTTAGAACCCGGTTACTTTGATTAGGACAGGTTGAACCCACCAACTTCAAGAGGGTACTACCCAGACCCCATGCTGGCCTTAAACCTTAAGGGCTTGCCTTGTGTGCCTTGTGTGCCTTACATGTTTGTCTTTGTAAATATCTGTGGTGTTTTTAATCATAGCATCATGACATCATCCAGCATCATATGCATTGACTAACCATTTCAGGGGTTCGGATTTTCATCTTTGTTCTTGTTTTGTAGGACATGGAAACTGTTCGTAGAAAGACAATTCAGGTCAATCTTATAAGGATCCCTCCTCAGCTTAAGGAGCTTATATCCAGGATTCCCGAGAACTCTTCATTCAGTGAAAGGCATGGAAGCCTCATCAGCTTGGTCAACACCAACATTGAGGAAGATATGATAAAGGTCCTGTTCCAATTCTTTGACCCTCTGCATCACTGCTTTACCTTCTTGGACTATCAGTTGGTACCTACATTGGAGGAGTTCTCCCGGCTCCTGAAGATCCCTATCCTTGATCAGCTACCCTTCAACGGTACAGAAAAGGAACCTAAGCTTGAAGAGATTGCTAAAGCCTTGCACCTACAGTCATCTGACCTCAAGGGACATTGGGAAGTCAGAAGTGGTATCAAAGGGTTCTTAGCTAGGTTTCTGTTTGAGAAGGCCCATGAATGTTGGAACTCCCTTGACTTGCAAGCTTTTGAAAAGGTGGTAGCCCTCCTTGTTTATGGTTTGGTGTTGTTCCCTAACCCAGATCAACTCATTGATATCAGTGCCGTTCAGATCTTTATGTCCAGGAATCCCATACCTACACTGCTGGGGGACATCCTTCACTCATGTTACACTCGAACCATGAGAAAAAGAGGTGTCCTTATGTGTTGCACTCCTCTCCTGGGAAGGTGGTTTATTTCGCACCTTCCCCAATCAGTCCTGAAGAATGAGCGGGGTTTGAGATGGTCACAACGGTTGATGACTCTTACGCATGCAGATATACATTGGTGTCCTAGGTCCAGAGGAGATGTCACTATCATTGATCGCTGTGGGGAGTACCCTAATGTTCCTTTACTTGGAATCAGAGGAGGTATTACTTATAGCCCATGCCTGGCTTGGAGACAGTTTGGTTACGCTCGGAGGGATGGTCCTCATGACATGCTAATTCCTGACATAGTTTTTGACTTCGACAATGATACTCAAGGACTTCGCCAGAGATTTATCAGAGCCTGGAGGATGCCCAGTAGGGTAGACAGCAAGACACTGGGGCACAGGAACTCCATCCCTTTGGAGCCTTATCTCAAGTGGGTACGCGCCCGCTCCCAGAAGTTAGTGATGCCTTATCCTCACATGCTTCCAGTAATCAAAGAACCTGTCTTGGAAGGGGAAGTGTCTCATGTTATTCAGCACCCTGATATGCCCACGTCCTGGGAAGAGATGCAGAAGAGCTGGATCCAGCTTAAGGAGGAAAGGAATTCTCTTGAAACCAGTCTACACGCCAGTGAAAAGAAAGTCTTGGAACTCACCCGTCTGTTGCATGAAGAGAGGAATCTCAACACCTACATAGCTCCTAAAAGGATGCGCAGTGTATTTTGGGATTGACTTGATTTTTGTACTTTTGCCCATGAGGCCTTGATGTATTAAACAATGATTTCTTTAATGATAACGTGTGTTCCTTTTTGTCTACAACAAATTTGAACTTTCGAACCCTTGAATGCATTGCATACGCATTTCATACATCATGTGCATAGCAGGTTTTTCCCCTTTTCAGGCTGCTTACAGTTCCTCGTTGTTTATTTCAGCATCATGAATCCCGGATCTGAGTCAACAGAGACATCAATCAAGGCTCTCCAGGCGCAGAATGCGCAGTTTCAAGAACTAATCATGGGTCTAGCTAAAGGCCAAGAAGAACTGAAGACTATGCTCCTGAAGAAGGAGAAGAAGAAGAAGAGAAGAACTGTTCTGTTCAACTCGGGCCGAAGGTTAGGTAATACTCTGCAACATGAAGAGGCTGGTTCTTCTGTTGGCAGGAGTCCTTCTCAGGCAGAAGTAAAGGTTCCTACTCCAGTGGTCTCCGACAACGAGACAGATTTTGATGAGGAACAGTATCCTCCTGCAGATGACAGGTACAAACAGCTGGAGGACAGGTTGAAGGCTATGGAGGTGCAACAGACACCTGGGCTGGATTTCGGAGATCTGGGTTTGTCGACTGGTGTGATTATCCCGCATAAATTCAAAGCACCATCCTTCTCGAAGTATGACGGGGCGTCTTGTCCCAAGCTGCACTTAAGGTCCTATGTTCGGAAAATTCAGCCGTACTCTGCGGACAAGAATCTATGGATCCACTTCTTCCAGGAGAGTCTTTCAGGGACTCATCTCGAATGGTTCTATCAGCTGGATGGGACCAAAGTTCGTAACTGGGAGGAGCTGGCTACTGCTTTCTACAAGCAGTATCAGTATAATGCCGACCTTGCCCCCACACGTACCCAACTCCAGGGTATGGCGTTAGGTGCAAGCGAAGGTTTTAAGGAGTACGCTCAGAAATGGAGAGACCTGGCTGGCAGGGTGCAGCCACCATTGACTGATCGGGAGTTGGTTGACATGTTCTTGGGGACCCTATCTGGGCCATTCTTCAACCATCTCATTGGGAATTCTTCTGCTGGTTTCACTGATTTAATCTTGACTGGAGAAAGAATTGAAGCTGGGTTAAAATCTGGGAAGATTGCAAAGGCTGCATCATCTAGTTCGGACAAGAAACCATTCAAAAAGGAGTCTAGTGCCGTATATGGTTCCAGGAGATCAGGGAGAAATGAACACCGCCAGTCTGTCAGTGCGGTCATGATTGCTAAGCCTGTTGCCGCTCCCCGGCCAAACAATTCTCAGAAAGCTGAAAGACCCCGGAGGGAATTCACCCGCTTAGGCATGACTTTGTCGCAGATCCTGCCACAGTTGCTCGCAACTAATTTAGTGACTGTCAGGGAGGCGCCGAAGTTTCCAAATACTGCATCCCCCAAGTACAACCCGAACGCTCGTTGTGCTTACCATTCAGAAAGCCCGGGGCACTCTACCGATGACTGCTGGGCACTAAAGAACAAGCTGCAGGACCTCATTGACGCTAAGGAGGTACAGTTTGAGGCATCTGACAAGCCTAATGTGGTGACAGCTCCCCTGCCTGCTCATGGAGTTAATGCTATTGGTGATGAAGAGGAAGTTGATGAAGCTGAGTTCGATAGCTGGATCTACCCAGCAACTGACGGTGGACTTAACAATTGGAGCGCAAAGGACAATCTCCCTGTTTCTTTTGTTACTAAGTAATAAATCGCCTTGTTTTGTTATTTTGTAATAGACAATGATAAACTCTATGGCCCGGTGTCTTACCCGAGGCACCGTGGTTCTATTTGTGAGGGCATACAAACTGTCATTTTATACATCATGAATGAAAATCTTGGACGTTTTTCGCATTGCAAATATTGTGTTCCTTTTTTATCTTTCCTTTCCTTTACATAATTTTCAAAACAGTTGTATTTACACACACACTCACTCATACAGGTTCCAATCCACTCTGGATCTCGCTGATAACAGCTCTGCTAATGCCAATTATAACTTCGAAAATCCGATCAACTTAGCCGAAGACGAAGGTGAAGATGATTGTGAAGTGCCTGGCGAGCTTGCAAGACTGTTACTTCAGGAAGAGAGGGCAATTCAACCCCAGGAAGAGCCAGTGGAAACCATAAACCTGGGTACTGAAGCAGAAAGAAAAGAGGTAAAGATTGGTGCCAACCTAGAGCTCAGCGTGAAGCAACGGTTAACCAAGATGTTACATGACTATATGGAGATCTTTGCCTGGTCATACGAAGACATGCCCGGGTTGGATACCGATATTGTTGTCCATCATTTGCCGACTAGGGAAGACTGCCCTCCAGTTAAACAAAAGGTCCGTCGGATGCGTCCAGAGATGTCCGAGAAGATCAAAGCCGAAGTCATGAAACAGTTTGATGCCGGTTTCCTTGCAGTGACTTCTTACCCTCAGTGGGTTGCTAACGTGGTGCCGGTACCTAAAAAGGACGGCAAGGTCAGAATGTGTGTTGATTACAGGGATCTGAACAGGGCCAGCCCCAAGGATGACTTCCCCTTACCTCACATTGATGTCCTTGTTGATAATACGGCTCAGCACAAGGTATTCTCTTTCATGGATGGTTTTTCAGGCTACAATCAGATCAAGATGGCACCTGAAGACATGGAAAAGACTACATTTGTTACTCAGTGGGGCACCTTCTGTTACAAGGTCATGCCGTTCGGATTAAAGAATGCTGGGGCAACCTACCAACGTGCCATGGTTGCCTTATTTCATGACATGATCCATCATGAGATCGAAGTGTATGTGGACGACATGATCACTAGGTCCCAGACTGAGGAAGAGCATCTAGATCATCTGCAGAAGTTGTTTGACCGGTTGAAACTGTACAAACTAAGATTGAACCCGAACAAGTGCACCTTCGGGGTAAGATCTGGGAAGTTGCTAGGCTTCGTGGTCAGTGATAAAGGTATTCAAGTGGACCCTGCTAAGGTCAAAGCTATTCAAGAGATGCCAGTCCCTAAGACAGAGAAGGAAGTCAGAGGCTTTTTAGGACGTCTGAATTACATTGCTCGATTCATCTCACATCTGACTGCTACCTGTGAGCCAATCTTCAAGCTGCTGAAGAAAGATCAGGTAGTACGTTGGAACGATGAATGTCAGGCTGCCTTCGACAGAATCAAAGAGTATCTCCAAGAACCACCTATCCTTATGCCACCGGTTGAAGGGAGACCTCTGATATTATACCTAACAGTGCTTGATAACTCAATGGGGTGTGTGCTGGGGCAGCATGACGAGTCTGGCCGAAAAGAGCATGCCATTTATTACCTTAGCAAAAAGTTTACCGACTGTGAGACCCGATACTCACTGCTTGAGAAAACTTGTTGCGCTTTGGTATGGGCTGCTCGCCGGCTGAGACAGTATATGCTGACTCACACTACCTTATTGATCTCAAAAATGGATCCGATAAAATACATATTCGAAAAGCCTGCTCTGTCTGGGAGGATTGCAAGATGGCAAATGATCTTGACGGAATACGACATTCAGTACACAACCCAGAAAGCCATCAAGGGGAGTGTATTGGCAGACCACTTAGCTCATCAAGCTGTAGATGACTACCAATCAATGAACTTCGAGTTTCCGGATGAAAGCATCATGATTGTAACTGACTGTGAAGTACCTGGGCCGGATGAAGGACCTGAACCAGGATCCCGATGGTCTATGCACTTTGACGGAGCCTCCAATGCTTTGGGAAATGGTATCGGCGCTATCATCATATCTCCACAAGGTACTCATACTCCACTCACTGCCCGGCTATGTTTCAACTGTACCAACAACATGGCGGAGTATGAGGCGTGCATCATGGGTCTTCAAGCTGCGATCGACTTAAGGATCAAGTTCCTCAGTGTCTTCGGAGATTCCGCTCTTGTGATCAATCAGATCAAAGGAGAGTGGGATACGAAACATCCAAACCTGATTCCTTACAGAGAATGTGTGCTGACCCTGATCCCCCACTTCACAAAGATAACCTTTGAACACTTTCCAAGAGAAGAGAATCAGTTAGCGGACGCGTTAGCTACAATGTCTTCAATGTTCAAGGTTAAATGGGATAATGAAGCTCCCCGGATCATCATCTGGAAATTGGACGAACCGGCATACTGTTGTGATCTCGAAACTGAATTGGTGACTGAGAGGCCTTGGTACCACGAAGTGAAGAGATATCTGGAAGCTCAGGAATACCCTGAAGGTGCCTCTGTCAACGATAAGAAATTCCTGAGGAGGTTCGCAGCCAAGTTCTTCCTAAGCAACGACATCTTGTACAAGCGAAACCATGATTCAACCTTACTGCGTTGTGTGGACAAAGCTGAAGCAGAAAGAATCATGGAAGAGCTACATGAAGGGACCTTTGGTACGCATTCCAGTGGACACACTATGGCTAAGAAAATCCTACGGGCAGGATATTACTGGTCCACCATGGAAGCTGATTGCTACCAACACTCCAGGACATGCCACAAGTGCCAGATCTATGCAGACAAGGTGCATGTTCCTCCGGTTCCCCTGAATGTTCTGACAGCGCCGTGGCCGTTCGCAATGTGGGGCATAGACATGATCGGCGAGATCATACCTACGGCATCTAATGGACATCGCTTCATCCTTGTGGCGATTGATTATTTCACAAAGTGGGTTGAGGCAGCGTCCTATGCTACAGTAACCAAGACTGTTGTGGCACGGTTCATTCGGCACAACCTGATCTGTCGGTACGGCGTCCCTGAACGGATTATTACAGACAACGGTACCAATCTGAACAATAAGATGATTGCTGAGCTTTGCGAACAGTTCAAGATACAGCACCACAATTCTTCTCCGTACAGACCGAAGATGAATGGGGCTGTAGAAGCAGCTAACAAAAACATCAAGAAGATCGTGCAGAAAATGACAGTAACTTACAAAGATTGGCACGAGATGTTACCGTTCGCTCTGCATGGGTACCGTACCTCAGCTAGGACGTCAACCGGGGCAACTCCTTTCTCTCTGGTTTATGGCATGGAGGCAGTCTTGCCGATCGAAGTACAAATTCCCTCCCTCCGGATAATGAAGGATGCAAATCTGAACGAAGATGATTGGATCCAGACGCGACTTGACCAACTCAATCTCATTGACGAAAAGAGACTTGCTGCTATCTGTCATGGTCAGACGTATCAGAAACGAATGATCAGGGCATTTAACAAAAAGGTCAGACCACAGGAATATCAAGTTGGGGATCTGGTAATCAAGAGAATCATCCTTCCTCAGAGTGATCCAAGGGGCAAATGGACCCCTACATATGAAGGGCCATTTGTGGTTAAACATGTGTTCTCAGGAGGAGCAATGATATTAACCAACATGGATGGTGACGACCTTCCTCACCCCGCCAATGCAGACATAGTTAAAAAATACTACGCATGAAAAAAGACCCGCTAGGCTGACATGCCTAGGCAAAAATTAGGGCTTCCCGTCGAACCAAAAGGGTTCGGGCAAAATGAAGGGATGAAAATGAAAAAATCTGTACACCCGGCAAGTCGAAAACCTGAAAAGGCGGCTTGGGCAAAAATGGGTATCCCGGTGGACTGAAAACCCGAAAGGGCGGTCCAGGCAAAAATTAGGGATAAAAGCGTAATACTATGTCTCATTGATCACTTTGCATCCAGAATCCGGTATCTGCATCAAGCTCAAACAGCATCGATCAGTCAGCTTCACCTTCAACCAAGGTCATCAAGTGATGAGACGCTCGGAGTTATAAAGGCAATAGCAGAGTTGAAACCCAGTGGATCATTCATCTTTCACACAGCTGTTTTATTTTCTTTTGTACAAAACTTGTATAAACTCTTTTGATCGGCGGCGTACCTCTTACTAGGACGTCAGCCTCTTGTATACAAAACGCCTATTTTTAGGCCATTCAAAATCAATAAAAATATATTTTCAGTTAAACGTGCCCAAGTGTTTTTCTTTTTCTGTTTTGTTTTGCGAAGAACGTCCAAGGTTCAATTTGTGATGTATGCATTGACAATAATTTGCTAACTCATAAATATTTGCATACGAAACAAAGGCATTAATTGCAGGTGACACTAGAAACAGGGGCAATAAAGAGTTGTCTAAACAATCCAGTTGTTCTATCCTCCAAGGTACCAAGGTAGGTTCAGCTAAAGAACACGACCAGTACATACTAAATCCCCAAAGAGTGGTTCAACAAAACAATACATTCTCCTCCAAGTTATCATCAAATATCAAAGGAAATTGAGTATCCTCCCGTAGATATCAAGTACTTCCCCAGCAGCAATATACAAGCATCCCCGGCAGTCTTGGTCTAAAGATTGTTCCCCGGCGGCATATCTCAATATTCAAAGGAATCACTTCCCTGCAGTTCAAACCTCCCCAGAAGAGTCCAATCCGGTTTCCCCAGGAAGGATGGAGTCCATATCCCCAAGCAGTAAGCTTATCCCCAGTAGATTCTGGAAGCTTATCCCCTCGCAGAGCACGAACGCGTCGTCCGGCTTTATTTAAAGAGTTATTTCCTCAATAGGATATAACTGGGTTATCCTCAGCCAAAAGCCTCGGAAAGATCGTCATCGGCATAATCTTCTTACCCCCAGCGAAGTCTATTCACACTTCCAACAACAAGACATCCTCAGCAAGTTACTATCAACATTCAGCAAAGCATCTCTATCCCCACAGAGTATTGCTTCCCAGCATGGTCGCTAGAGTATTTTTTCTCCCCGCAGAATCTTCCATTTGCCAAGTTTATTCCTCAACGGAGTTATCTTCTCCTATCGGTATTCTTGCAGTTATCATCCCCAGCGGAAGCAAAATCTATTCTTCAACGTCAGCCCAGGATACAACTTCCCGGCACCCGTCAAGGATTCACTTTCCTAGACGAAAACATACATAAAACTTCACATACATCATCATAGCATGCATAACGCACTGCATCATACAAGTCTCCTTTACGTTGAGAACATCATTGCTTGATCCATATCATGCATTGCATATGACTGACTTTTACCTTTCAGGAAAGATGCAGTTTAAATTCTCAATCACATTTCAAGACTTTGTCCGGTTCAGTTAAATCGACCCTAAGATTTTCCTGATGCTTATCCAGTCAAAGGCCTTCTCTGGTTCAGTCAGATCGACCCTAAGATCTCCCTGATGCTTATCCAGTTGAAGATATTCCAAGACCTTGTCCGGTTCAGTTAAATCGACCCTAAGATTTTCCTGATGCTTATCCAGTCAAAGGCCTTCTCTGGTTCAGTCAGATCGACCCTAAGATCTCCCTGATGCTTATCCAGTTGAAGATATTCCAAGACCTTGTCCGGTTCAGTTAAATCGACCCTAAGATTTTCCTGATGCTTATCCAGTCAAAGGCCTTCTCTTGGTTCAGTCAGGTCGACCCTAAGATCTCCCTGATGCTTATCCAGTTGAAGATGTTTCAAGACCTAGACCGGTTCAGTTAAATCGACCCTAAGATTTTCCTGATGCTTATCCAGTCAAAGGCCTTCTCTTGGTTCAGTCAGATCGACCCTAAGATCTCCCTGATGCTTATCCAGTTGAAGATATCCCAAGACCTTGTCCGGTTCAGTTAAATCGACCCTAAGATTTTCCTGATTCCTACCCAGTCAAAGGCCTCTCTGGTTCAGTCAGATCGACCCTAAGATCTCCCTGATGCTTATCCAGTTGAAGATATTCCAAGACCTTGTCCGGTTCAGTTAAATCGACCCTAAGATTTTCCTGATGCTTATCCAGTCCAAGGCCTTCTCTGGTTCAGTCAGATCGACCCTAAGATCTCCCTGATGCTTATCCAGTTGAAGATATTCCAAGACCTTGTCCGGTTCAGTTAAATCGACCCTAAGATTTTCCTGATGCTTATCCAGTCAAAGGCCTTCTCTGGTTCAGTCAGATCGACCCTAAGATCTCCCTGATGCTTATCCAGTTGAAGATATTCCAAGACCTAGACCGGTTCAGTTAAATCGACCCTAAGATTTTCCTGATTCTTACCCAGTCAAAGGCCTCTCTGGTTCAGTCAGATCGACCCTAAGATCTCCCTGATTCTTATTCCAGTAGAAGACACCCAAGATTTTTCTCAAACGAGCGTTGTTGAAGTTAAAGTCGCCCAAGGTTCTCTTACCATTCATGCTAAGGTAGTAACCATCCCTGGTTCATTCATCAACGTTTGAAGCTCCAGACTCAGCTCCTGTAACCAGTCAGGACACATCTATACCAAGCATCTAAAATCAGCTCATGCAACGTGTCAGGTACTCTTTTCTTCTTTTGCAGGTATGCAGGTTCTAGCTAAAGAATCTCCTACGCGATCAACATCCAGATGGCATCTATAAGCCCATCATCCTATTCAGCAACCTCCAAATGGCATCTATAAGCCCATTCCCCCATCACTGTCGCTATGTGAGCGCAAATTTCTGGGCACTTTAGTGTTCAATCATCTTCCACCTTCGGATTACGAAAGGCACGTCAGCCAATCTGCATCCTCAGGTCTAAGAATATTGAACAGGGGCAACTGTTGTACCCCAAAATTTGCCCTCCCATATTCTTCAAGAAATTGCTAAGCCAAGTCACAAAATTCCCCAAGGGTTGTGCAGCTCAACTGTCTCCTATACAGTCAAAACTAGGGTTTGAGTCCTGATCAAGAAAATGAAGTTTTCAAAGGCCCAATCAAGTCTCATATGCTTACAAAGATGGTCAAGTATCCTCATATCAAGTTTCAAGGCATTCAGCTCAAAATTGCACAGTCAAAACCCTAAATTGCACTACAGTCAACTGTAGGGGCAAAATGGTCATTTGACAGTCAAAAGTTCAAATTTTTGGTCAACATATCATTTTGAAGCCATAAACATCATTTGATCAATGCTTGATCATGATTCTCAAAATTTGGCTCAGAAATCATCAAAGATGCAAAAGTTACTATATTTGGACAGCTGAAAAAGTCAACAGAAATTGACCAGGGCATAACTTTCACATGGATTATCAGAAAAATTCCATCCAAAGCTCATTTTGAAGAGAAAGACATTTCCTACAACTCATCTTCATATTCCAAGTCCAAGAAATGCTCTCACAAAAAGTTATCAATTTCAACATTATAGGTCATTTTCAAAAGTCAACAAAAAGGGACTTTAAGTCAAAGGCCATAACTTGAGATTGGTAAATCAAAATGACATGGGACCAAAGGCATTGGTTAAAGGACTCAAAGACCTTTCCAAAATGTCCAAGAACATGTGAAAAGCTTTAAAATTGACCAAGTTATGCCTTGTGGAAGTTGGGAAATTTTTGGAAATTTTTGAAAGTCAACATTACTTCAAAAGGCCTAAATTTGCAAATGGGCCCATTTTTCTTCCAAGTTTCTTCATGCCAAGCCTATGCACGACCATTAGGCCCAAAGGGAAGTATTTTCTCATTTTTTAATTATTTATTTGAATTTATATTAATATTAATTCATTTAAATTATTTTAATACATGAAAAATATAAGTTTGACCTAAAAAAATCTTTTTATGCACATTCCAAGGTCAATATTTCGTGCACATCTTAAATAGGCAAGTTTTGGTGTGATTTGAGCTGATTGAACACAAAATGCACATGGAAAAGATTTGGAAAAGATATGAAGAAATCAAATATGTGAAATCATCAATGCAATGGATTTTGTCTAGTTTTCTTGACCTAAATTGTTCTATACATATTCAAGATCAGAAACCTAATGCCTAAACACTAAAAGCTGCGCCCCAAGAACCCTTTGCAAATTGAAATTTTTCCATAAAACACAAATACTGAAAACTAGTCTCAAGGTCGATTCAAGCTTCAATTTTTGTTCTATCAGCATCCTTAAGCATCCCTGGAGGTATTCCAATCAATATCACCCACAAAAGCTCCAGGAATTGGCGCCTGTGACTCAGACTGCATTGCAAAAAATTCATAATCGTATAGCCTTTTTTAAGCACTTTTACAGCATTCTATTCATTGCATCATGTTTGTTTTGAGCTTCTGAAACTAACCATTATGCTTGATTGAAGTTTTACACGTTATACACGATGATGCCATGACTGAATATTAGGGTTTTGTGAGGTTCAAAATTAGGGATTCCTAAAACAAGCAAAATTAGACCATCCCAGTACCACCATTGCAATCAGCTCATCAAGACGAAGAAGACTAGACCATCGCGCCTAATTTATGTTTGGATATGAGTTAATCGCTATTTTCTTGTAGGTTGTCTAACACCACGTTTGTAAAACCGTGGCCAATGTGTTTTGTGTTTCAGGGGGACGAAGACGATGATGTCGTGTCACACGGGGACAGGCCAATTCAAATTCGCGCGCGTTTTAACCATTACGCGTTGGTGTTGATTTTTGTTGTTTATTAATCATAATATATTAAATGAAATGCAGTAGCTCAGTTGGTAACACGTGACATGGTTAATCCTCAAGACCTGGGTTCAAGTCCCAGGTCTGTATATATCTCATATTATTTTTCACTTACAAATCCCATGCAGCTTCAGTAATGCATACATACCATATGTCCCCTCATCCAAGCGTACA
Organism: Vicia faba; assembly: GCA_948472305.1. NCBI lineage: Eukaryota > Viridiplantae > Streptophyta > Magnoliopsida > Fabales > Fabaceae > Vicia > Vicia faba. The sequence goes on from OX451739.1 coordinate 199,679,813, forward strand.
CATGCCTAATGGATACAGATCAAGGGCTGATATTGAAGGTCTACTATAAGGCAAGTCAACGTGTCACACATAATCCAAAAGGGTCAACAAATTTCCAGCTTATTGGGCCTGAATTGCTAGGCCTGAACCTCACATTTGGGGCTACACCCCACCCTGGTTTGCATTTTTCTATTTTTCTCCTTATATTTTATTTTTGCTATTTCATTTATTTTCTTTGTTTTAACATAATTAATTTATTTTCATAAAAATATAAAAACATTCAAAAAATCAGAAAAGACCAAAAAAATAATAAATATTTATATTATAATTATTTTCATAAATAAAAGCTTGTAATTATTTAGTTTTAATTAAGTTACAAATTTAATTCTTTTTAATAACAAAATACAAAAATATAGAACTAGGCTAATTAATAAGTTTTCTTCCTTCTAATTTTCTTTTTAGCAATAATAATTATTTATTTATTTTCCTATTTAAACTGTACATAAATAAATTAGGGTTTAATGTAGATTATATTTTAATTCTTTCATAATAAATAAAAATATTAGAATTAGGGTTTGCCTTTTAATTTAATTTCAATTACCTCCTTTTTCTCATTAAATCTAAAAAAACATAAAATACCAAAAAACATTCCTTTTAAATCTTTAATTTTAATTCCTCCTTAATTAATTCATTAACTTTAATCTTTTTGCAAAAAGGGTCCAACGCCCATTGTTTTTAATTATTTTATTTTGCGCATTTATGTTATGTCATTTATTATAATTTTGTATCTCCCCCAAAGCCATGTAACTTTACTTTTCGCACTTTTATTTACTTCGCATTATTTATTTCTTTCGCTAAATCGGGTCCGGTTTAATTTTGGCGATGTGGACCCGCGCCATTTGTAATAGCCTTAGATTTATTTTCCCGCAACTTATAACTGTTAAAAAGCATGCAAGAATGAATACCCTAATTAAAATCAAGCGTAGAACACGACAAACATGACAAGACAAATAACTGAAACATGACACACAATTCGCACACACCACCCCTAGGGTACGCCTCACTGTTGCCTTTCGAAAGGTGATCGTCGAGTAGAGGACGTCTTAGTAAGTCCTCATGATCCGGGAACCTGGCATGAGGGTAGCTTCTAAGGTGTCTTCCCATTGCTCTGGTGATCACCATGTCCCTACAAACTCGAATTGACCCGAACACCTCCAACGGTGGTGCTACCTACCTCTCAATGGTGGGATGGCACTACTTTAAAGGACATCTACACAGACGAATTCCTTAGGGTAGGTAGGTTCTCAAGGATACTTGCTCTAATTTCAAAAATAAACAAAAATCTTTTCACCAACACATTTTCAAAAGCTTTCAAAACAAACTTTTCAAACACTCTGACGTATGAGTCGAACTGAAATTTTTCAAAGAAACTTTTTAAAACCCACATTGAAAAGCAAGCAAACAATTTTGAAAACACAATGAGCAAGTATCTAAGAGCCCATGGATAACCATGGATAGAAAGGGTGCTAACACCTTCCCTTTCTATAACCTACCTCCCGAACCGAGAGCAATCTCTTTAAGGAATTTTTCTGTGCTTTTGTCCTTTCCATTTGGAGAAAATAAAAGACGGTGGCGACTCTTGCTTACCGCGACATTTCGCGAACCAGCGTTAAACAGTCAGTTCCAGATCCACCGATCACAGATACCATTGCTCAGGAAGAACTTGGCAGCAAATCTCCTTAAGAACTTTTTGTCATTAACTGAAGCTCCTTCACGGTATTCTCGAGTCTGGAGATACCTTTTGATTTCATGAAACCAGGGCTGTTCCGCTACTTCTTCGGTTTTAATCTCATGACAGTGCGCAGGTTCGCCCATTCGCTCGATGGTGATTTGGGGAGCCTCATTATCCCAATTGAGTTTAAACATGGAAGAAATTGTAGCCAGAGCATCTGCTAGCTGATTTTCTTCTCGCGGGAAGTGCTCAAAGGTAATCTGCTCTAAATGAGGCAACAATGTTAAGACATGTTCTTTGTATGGGATAAGATTAGGATGTTTAGTGTCCCATTCTCCTTTGATTTGACTGATAACCAAAGCTGAGTCCCCAAATACAATCAGAGATTTGATTCCCAAGTCAATAGCGACCTTGAGACCAAAGATACAAGATTCATACTCGGCCATGTTATTGGTGCAGCTGAAACAGAGTCTAGCAGTGAAAGGCGTATGGCAACCTTCTGGAGAAATAAGTATCGCGCCGATACCGTTGCCAAGTGCATTTGAAGCACCATCAAAGTACAGGGTCCATCGGGATCCTTGTTCAGGTCAGTCATACGGTCTGTTACCTTCAATGTTGTCCAAAGTCATAATGTCCTCATCAGGGAAGTCGGACCTTATAGATTGGTAATCTTCGACAGCTTGATGAGCTAGATGGTCAGCTAGTACACTCCCCTTTATAGATTTTTGAGTTGTGTACTGGATATCATATTCAGTTAGGATCATCTTCCATCTAGCGATTCTTCTAGATAAAGCAGGCTTCTCGAAGATGTACTTAATCGGATCCATTTTGGAAATCAGCAAAGTGGTATGTGTCAACATATACTGCCTTAGCCGGCGAGCAGCCCATACCAAAGCGCAGCAAGTTTTCTCGAGCATTGAGTAGCGAGTCTCACAGTCGGTAAACTTTTTGCTAAGGTAATAAATGGCATGCTCTTTTCGGCCAGACTCGTCATGTTGGCCCAGTACGCACCCCATTGAGTTATCCAAAACAGTCAGATACATGATTAAAGGCCTTCCTTCGACGGGTGGCATCAAGGTAGGAGGTTCCAGCAAATACTCCTTGATCTTATCAAAAGCAACTTGACAGTCATTATTCCATTCCACCACCTGATCTTTCTTCAACAGCTTGAAGATTAGCTCATAGGTAGATGTTAGGTGAGAAATGAACCTTGCAATATAGTTTAAGCGTCCTAAGAAACCTCTAACCTCCTTTTCAGTGCGGGGGCAGGCATTTCTTGTATAGCTTTGACTTTAGCAGGATCAACCTTGATGCCTTTGTTACTGACGATGAATCCCAAAAGTTTACCGAACCTGACTCTGAAAGTGCACTTGCTAGGGTTATGTCTGAGCTTATATTCCTTTAACCTGACAAACAGCTTCTGCAGATGGTCAAGGTGTTCTTCTTCTGTTTGTGAATAGGCTATCATGTCGTCTACGTAGACTTCAATCTCATGATGTATCATGTCATGAAACAAAGCTACCATGGCTCGCTGATAGGTTGCCCCAGCATTCTTCAGTCTGAATGGCATCACTTTATAGCAGAAGGTACCCCACTGTGTAACAAAAGTAGTCTTCTCCATGTCTTCGGGGGCCATTTTGATCTGGTTGTATCCCGAGAATCCATCCATGAAGGAAAATACTTTGTCTTGAGTTGTATTGTCAACCAAGATGTCAATGTGTGGTAGTGGAAAATCATCTTTAGGGCTAGCCTTGTTTAGGTCTCTATAGTCCACACACATTCTGACTTTGCCGTTCTTCTTAGGCACGGGCATAATGTTAGCAACCCATTATGGATAGGAAGTAACATCCAGAAAGTCAGCATTGAATTGCTTCATCACCTCAGCTTTGATCTTTTCGGACATGTCGGGCCTCATTCGGTGGACTTTCTGTTTGATTGGTGGACAGTCTTCTCTTATAGGGAGATGGTGAACCACAATATATGTATCCAGTCCCGGCATGTCTTCGTAGGACCAGGCAAAGATCTCAACATATTCATTCAACAACTGAACTAAACACTTTTTGACATTTGGCTCCAAGTTGGCACCCACTTTAACCTCTTTCTTGTCTTCCTCAGTTCCCAAATTGATAGTTTCTAACAACTCTTCATGGGGCAGAATAGCCCCCTCTTCTTGTTGCAAAAGTCTAGCTAACTCTCCAGGCACTTCACATTCTTCATCACCTTCGTACTCGGCATGAATGACCAAATCTTCAGAGTCATCGAAGGCCAAAGCAGAATAGTCACCCATGGAATCCGGAGTGGATGGGTACCTGCATTTTGTGAGTGTGGGTGTGTGTAAGGGATAGCCATCCTTAAACAAAACAAAAATGTAAAAGGAAAGAAAATGAACACAATAGTTTATAGATGAAAACGTCCAATGATTCATTAAAAATGGCATATGAAAATGATGAATCAAAACCCTTACAATGGACCTATATGCCCCGGGTAAGGCATAAAGTGAAAAGAGTGTACGAATTATTTAATTATTACAGACCAAACAGGAAATTGTTCAAAGATAAATTACTGATTAATGAAAGTGATGGGAACGAAGTCTTTCGTCTCCCAGTTGCTTAATCCTCCTTCAACGGTTGGAAAGATCCAATCTTCAAAGTTGTCTTCTTCATCATCATCTTCTAAGGAATGAATTCCGTGGTGAGTGATTTTTAAGGGTGGTCCTCCAGCCCGGGAGCGACGCACAGCTTTCTGGCCAGCGGCAGTAAAACCCAATCCGAACTTGTCCTTCTTGTGAGGAAAATCAGGCAGTTTCCCCCACACTGTACTTCTTCCTTCCTTGATTACAGCCTCCGCATCTTTAAGGGATGCCATCCGAGACACATGCTTTAAAATGATCGGCACATTAGTCATTGTCTTTGCTACTGCGACTTCAGGAGAAACCTCTTCAAAGTGTTGGAAAGGCGTTTCTATGAATTCTCCATCTAACTCCACATAACGGAAAGAGTTAAGGTGACTTATCATATACTCCTCCTCACCATGAACCGTTATGATTTTACCCTGGACCGGATACTTTAGCATTTGGTGTAGAGAAGAAGTGACTGCCCCAGCGTTGTGGATCCATGGCCTTCCCAACAAGCAAGAATATGAAGGACGGATGTCCATCACATAAAAAGTAGAGTTGAAAATTTATGTACCCACTTTGATTGGAATGTCCACTTCTCCGTGAACCATCCTCTTAGAACCTTCGAAGGCTCTAACAATGATGTTACTGGGCTTTAGGGTCAAACCTTCGCAGTCCAATCTGTCCAATGCCTTCTTTGGTAGAACATTTAAGGATGAACCAGTATCTACCAGAACATGAGCAAGTGTGGTCCCCCTGCACTCTATCGAGACATGTAGTGTATCGTTATGCTTTCTTCCCTTAGGGGTCAAATCAGCATCAGAAAAACCAAGACCATTATCGGATTTAAGGCTAGCCACGCACTCTTGAAACTGGTCCGCAGAAGTTTCTTGAGGCATGTGTTCCGTCTTCAGAAATTTGATCAAGGCCTTGGCACGGGCCTCGGAGCAGAGTAAGAGAGCCAACATGGAGATTTTTGAAGGGGTTTGCCCTAGCTGCTCCACGACATCGTAGTCGCTCTTCTTGATTATCTTTAAGATTTCTTCCATCTCTTTTTGGATGGTCTCGGGGATAACCACAGTCTGAGCCTTCGTCCTGACAGGCGCTTCTTGTATCCCCTTACCTTTATTGGTAGTAACATCAGAGGGTTTAGCTTCGGGTGCGTCAATTTCTTCAATTACCGGACTTTGCACAGATGGCTTGACAGGTACAGAAACTCTCGAGGGTCCGAAGACTGCCCGTGGAGGAGCAATCTCTGGAGAGAAGATCCTTCTGCTGCGAGTTATCTTGCTCGTTCCTGCAATATTCCCTATATCAGGGGTTTCATCAATGAAATTCTCTTGGACTGATTCGATCTGTTTGACACCATGGTAGAAGATCTCTCCTCTGTAATTCCATGGTATCGTCTTGTTAGACTTATACGGGATAGGCCCCGGCATGGTGATTTTTAGCGGTACAAACTTAGGATCAGGCGTAATCTTAACAGGCCTTTCGTAGGTCTTGGAAATATTGTCGGAGATGCTTATTATAGCAATGTCATTGATTGGAGTAACAAAGGTAACAGGAGTAACATGAGTGATAGTATCAACAGGAGTCTTTTGAAATAGGATCTTTTGGGTATCCATCAGGCGTTGGATGCCTGATTTCAACAGTGGGCAGTCAGTTTGCAAGTTTGAACAAAAGTAACAGTCTTTTCCACAGCCTGGGAATATCCCGGCTTTCAACAAGTTCACTTTAATCATCAGTAGCGGAGTCATTAATTCATCAATAGTGGTCACATGGAGATCCTCCACAATGGCATGGACATTATGACCGTGTTTTGGCATAGGAGTGGATATCACGTTCGATTTTTTGGGCACATCAAACTCTACCTCCTTGGCATCTATCAAGTCTTGGATCTTGTTTTTAAGAGCCCAACAGTTATTGGTATCATGCCCTACGCTGTCCGAGTGGTACGCACATTTTTCATTGGAGTGATAATAAGGAGAAGAGGTATTAGGGTTTTTCGGCGCTTCCTTCAAATTGGTAAGGTTCAGCTTTAACAGATGAGGGAGGACTTGAGCCAGTGTCATATTGATTCGGGTGAATTTCCATTGTGGCCTTTCTACCCTTTGCTGATTAGCTCTTGGTTGTTTGCTGCGAGGTTGGTCGGATGAGGAGTTTTGGATCATAACAGCCCCCACCGTTGGTCGGCGCTCTGTTCTCCCTTGGTTTCTCTGGGTATGAATAGCAGAAACTTCCTTCTTGGCTGGGAAGGTCTTCTTAATAGCAGTGGAAGCGGAGGCATCCTTCTGAATTTTACCACTTTTGATGCCAGCCTCGACCCTTTCACCGGTCAGAATTAATTCGGTGAACCCTACAGATGAGCTCCCGATCAAGTGATTGAAGAACGGACCCGACAGAGTCCCTAAAAACATGTCAACCAGCTCCCTATCCGACAATGGTGGCTGCACCCTTCCAGCCAAACCCGCCACTTCTGGGCATACTCCTTAAATCCCTCATTAGAGGCCATACCCATACTCTGTAGTTGAGTACGAGTAGGCGCTAAATCTGCGTTGTATTGGTATTGTCGGTAGAAAGCAGCAGCCAAATCTTCCTATTTATGAACATCAGATCTCTTAAGTTGATAGAACCAGTCCAATTGTGTGCCTGACAAACTATCTTGAAAAAAGTGGACCCAAAGATCCTTATCAGAAGAGTGAGGTTGGATCTTTCTGACGTACGATCTCAGATGCATCTTTGGACAGGACAAACCGTCATACTTAGCAAATGTAGGTACTTTGAACTTGGGAGGAATGATGATCCCAGCAACCAACCCTAGTTCTTCGAAATCTAAACCAGGTACCCTTTGCAACTCCATGGCTGCCAATCGATCCTCAAGATTTTTATACTTATCATCCGCCGGAGAGTATTGCTGTTCGGAGTAATCTCCGTCCTCTTCCTCTTCTTCTTCTTCTTCAGCTTCAGATTCGGAGGGTATTGCAACGCCTTTTCCTTTACCAACCCCTTCGTCAGACGTCGAGGGAAATTCCAGAACTCTCCTAGCCTGATGCTCAAATCTTCTTCTCATAGTGGCTACCCCAACTCTTTTATTTTTCTTCCTTTATGGTTCCTTCTCTTTCTCTAACAGTGCTTTAAGGTCCTCTTTACCCTTTGCTAAGGTCATGAGGAGTTGTTGGAATTGCGAATTCTGTGCTTGCAGATCTTTAACCGTCTGCCCTAAATCCATCTTGCTGAAATAAACAGCAGAAAGATAAGGAAACCCGGTGTGAAGACCTGTTAATGCATATGATGAATGATGTGTATTCATGTAATGCATTCAAGGATTCAGAAATTCAAATTTGTTGCAAACAAAAAGAACACACGTCATATTAATAAGAAGAAATTTGTTAGTACATAAATGCCCCATGGGCAAAATATTATAAAGCTTCTTAATGTAAAAAGACATTTTGCATCCTCTTTGGTGCGATGTAAGTGTTGAGGGTTTCCTCTTCATGAAGTCGGAGGGTAAGTTCCAAAACCTTCTTCTCACTGGCATAGAAGCTGGCTTCAAAAGTATTCTGCTCTTCCTTGAGTTGTATTCAACTCTTTTGTAATTCTTCCAATGATGTTGGCATGTCAGGATGTAGGAGGGTGTATGGAACCTCTCCTTCCATAACAGGCTCTTTGATCATGGGGAGAATGTGACGGTAAGGCATCATAAGACTTTGGGCGCGGGTTTGTACCCACTTGAGGTAGGGCTCAAGGGGGATGGAATTCTTGTGCCCCAGTGTCTTACTATCCACTTTGTTGGGCATCCTCCAAGCTCTGATAAACCTTTGTCAAAGTCCTTGAGCGTCGTTGTCGAAGTCAAAAACCAAGTCAAGAATCAACATATCATGAGGACCATCCTCCGGGCATATCTAAGTTGCCTTAGAGCTAAACAGGAGTTATAGGTAATGCCTCCTCTAATTCCAAGTAGTGGGACATTAGGGAATTCCCCGCAACGATAATGATGATGACATTTTCTCTGGACCGAGAACACCAGTGAACATCAGAATGTGTGAGAGTCATCAACCGTTGTGACCACCTTAAACCCTGCTCATTCTTCAAAACTGTTTGGGGAAGGTGAGAAATAAACCACCTTACTAGGAGAGGAGTACAGCATATGAGAACACCTCTTTTCCTCATTGTTCATGTGTGAAATGAGTGTAGGATGTCCCCAAGCAATGTAGGTACAGGATTCCGAGATATGAAAATCTTGACGGCATTCACATCTATAAGCTGATCAGGGTTTGGGAACAAGACCAACCCATAGATGAGTAGTGCTACAATCTCCTCAAAAGCTTGTAGATCTAGAGAACTCCAGCAGTCTTGTGCCTTCTCAAACAAAAACTTTGCCAAGAAACCCTTGACACCACTTCTGGTTTCCCAATGACCATTGATATCAGATTGTTACAAGTGTAATGCTTAAGCAAAATCTTCAGGCTTTGGTTCTCTTTCCGTACCGTTGTAGGGTAGTTGATGGAGAATAGGAATCCTCAGGAGTTGAGAAAATTCCTCCAAAGTAGGTACTAGTTGGTAATAAGGGAATGTAAAACAGTGGTGTAGGGGGTCAAAGAACTGGAAGAGGACCTTCACCATGTCTTCTTCAATGTTGGAGTTGACCAAGTTGAGAAGTCTACCATGTCTTTCACTGAAGAGAGAATTCTCTGGAATCTTAGAAGTAAGCTCTTTGAGTTGAGGAGGGATCCTCACAAGGTTGACTTGAATTGTTTTCCTGCGAAGAGATTCCATGACCTACAAAACAAGAACAAAGATGAAGATCCAAACCCTTGAAATGGTTAGTGGATGCATATGATGCTTTATGATGTTCATGATGTATGCACAAACATATGTACAAGTAAGTCACACAAGATCCTAGTTTCAGGCTTGCATGAGGTTTCATAGGTAAGTACCCTCTTGAAGTTAGTTGGCTCAACCTGTCCTATAAATAGTAACCGGGTTCTAAGGAGCTCAATATCACTGGATTATTTTCGGTGTTCATTGTTTCAGTTTAGCCACTTAACTGGCGACCGAAATATTCCAATAAAATAACCCTCAATGAGTGTAGTATCGAGTATCTACCAACTTCGGACTCCACCAAAGCCGGTCATCTCACTACCCTTAAAAAAGGCCAAGATGGTCAAGTAAGGTTCTAAGAGTTTATTAGTGCTTCATGACATCACTCAGCGGCCTCGTATTCTCTTTGATTGACTCAAAGGCTACCAGTACTCACAAATATGTCGCACTAATATAGCTATTGCTTCAACCATGTCGGTATACCCCACACAGTTTCCACAACGTATTGCTATTTACCTATGAATGTTTCCCCAAAATCCGGGTGGAGGATTCAAACCCAAACAAGAGAACCAAATGTAAAGCAATCAAAGCAATCAAGATAAGCATGTAAAGGTGATCTAAACCCTAAGGTTACTCCACTTTAAAAGTAATCCCCGGCAGAGTCGCCATTTCTGTGATACGGTGGGAGAACTGACTTGGGATTTTGCGTTTGTGTTCACAAATGTTTCGGTTTAGCAAGAGTCGCCACCGACTTTTTATTTTATCCTAAGGAAAGGTTAAAAAGCACAGGAAAGACCTTTGAGACATTTTCTTGGGTTCGGGGAGTAGATTATGAAAAGGGAAGGTGCAAGCACCTTTTTCATCAATGGTTATCCATGGGCTCTTAGTTACTTGTTTAGATCACTTTCTTTGCTTTTCTAATTGTTTGAAATGGTGCTTTGTGTGTAGTTTTGAAAGATGTTTTGAAAAGAGGCCATCATTGTGGCAACCTTTGTAATGATTCTTGTTTGAATGTATACAAAGGTGTTTTTGTCTTTTGAAAAGATTTCAATGTTTGAAAGTTTGATTTGGATAGTGTTTTGAAATTGTGTTGTGAAGTGTGTTTGAAAATAGCAAGGATGTTTTTGCAAGCTTTTTGATCAAGTAACTAAGAGCTATTTACCCTATTTTACTCAAAGATCCTTCCTAATGTTTTTAACCCTTTTGACAGTGTTGTTTCACCATTGCATTTGGTGAACAACCTTGTGTTAGGATGTTTAAACGGGACAGGTGTGGGTCATCGTATAGACCATGATAGCAATTGTGTCAAGTATCTTTGGCAAATTTTTGAGGGACTTGATCATTTTTGTTTAGGCAACCAAGATAGCATCATCGAGGGACTATGATCTTTTGTTTTGTTTTTGTTTTGCCAAAGTACCCAACATGCATAACATGGCCCATTTTTGAAGGCAACAAGTGGATTGTAACCCTAGGGGTGCAAGTGTGCATTGTGTTTGATTTTCATGCATTTTTGTCTTTGATTAGGTCAAGCTATTTGTTGATTTGGATTTTGCATACAAACCCTAATTCTCTAATCATGGCATAATTGAAAGCGTAAAATGCGAGAATTAAAATTCTAAGCTATTATAACATGATTATGGGGATGGGGTACAATCTTTGAATGGGGGATATTTGACAAGAAATATAAATCCTAATTTACTATTACATCCAAATTGAATTTAATTGCATGAATAATAAATGGATAATATTTAAATAAACAAAAAAAGATAAATATATCAAATAATATGAAATATGCAAAAAAAAAGGGTTTTTGTTCATTTATGTATGTAAAATATTTAATGTAAAAAATAAAGGAATAAATAAAAGATTTATTTTATTTATTTAAGGGTAAAACCCTAATTTATTTAAGAAAATAAATACATTATATTATTTATATACAATAAAATATATTAATATATGTAAAAATAAAATATACTTAGAAAAAAGTATTTTTTTTAGTATAAATAAAAATAAAAGTAAAAATGTAATATTTTGTATTTTTATTCTAAAGTATTTAATAAAATAAAGGTATATATGCATATATGTGTATATTAATTATATTAAATGTGTATAATATAAAATAAAATATGTACAAAAATAAATTATATTTACATTAATATTTTCAGTGTGAATAAAAATAAGAAATAAAAATAAAAGTATGATTTACATATTATTTTCAAATTTGAATAAATAAGATAAAAAGTATTTAAAATGTTTTCTATATTAGAAAAATTAAAATAAAATGCCAAATAAATGTGAAAAAAACATGAAAATATTTTTGAGCATTTTTTATATTTGGAAATAAATAAACAAAATCAGAAATGAAAATAAAAATGCAAAAATATAAAAAATACAAGAAAGTGGGCCAGGAGGTGCAAAAAGGAAAAGAGGGGGTGTCAAAAGTAGTCAGGCCAAGCCCAGTCCAAAACTTCATCTTCTACCTCCAGCATTTGAAAAACGCGCGCGTTCCTGTACAAACTACCAGATCCTGTATACGTGATCTATTGCAAAAACACACAACATCAAACTTGTAGAGAATTTCAAGACGATTCCAACCATATAAACAACTTGTCTTAACTCTCAAAGACCAGAGAGAATTTCTCTGGCCCTAAAATCTGACCTAGTTTTTTCAGCATGTTCATGGATGAAATTCTCCTAGCACACTTAAGATAAATGAAAACTGAGCATATGTACAGCTTCATGGCAATGAACACTACATTTTTTATTCACAAACCTAAGGCTAAATGTTCCTAAATAGAGAGATGGAAAGTGAAGAAAAACCTGTTTCAGTTGGATTCGTGTAGGGCAATGTAGTGTTTTTCAACAAGGCTTGAGGTGTCTGGTAGCTTGCCTGAACTTCACTTGACCTTCTCCAATAACTAGCTTGCCTTGAATGTCCTTGAATCAGCCTATAGAACTCAACCTGCACAAGCTCAAAATGAAAATGGTGAACACTGTAAATGGAGTTACAGTTGGGGTTTGAGGTTTGGGATAGCTTGGGTGAGTTGAATGGAAGGTGTTTGAAGCAACTTGGGACAAAACGCACGAGTCAAATGAGCTATGGCACTCAAGTTGCAGAACCTGCCCTGTTTTGCTAAAGGAATGTGATTTCTGGATATGGGGTGTTTAGAGGCTCAAGCAATCGTGTTTCTAGCTCAAAGGGGTGTGATAAAGATGTTCAAACTGTTTGTGTAAGTTAGCATTGGCTGGTTTTCAAGTTCTTTTTGTTTTTTTGACAAGTTTCTTGTTTTTGAAGTAAGAATGTGGAAGTTGTGTTTACAGGCCTGTACAGGCTATCAAATATGCTTACCTACTTTACTCTTGGCCCCTCTGATTTGTGGATTTGTTTTGCTGCAAGAGATCTTGGACCAATGCTCAAGGATTGTTGGTTTGACATAAAGCATACTTAAGCAAAAATGGAAATTTGCCTTTTTCTACTTAGGGCTTAGTTTTGTGTACAATGTCCAAATGGCCATAGCAAAAGCTTAGACTGATGGATTTGCATTTAATTATGGAGTGTGAAGTGGTTTAGAGGCCTGCAAACTAGTGTAAGGCATGCTGATTTGAAAATGCAACTTGTATGAACATGAATATGCCATGGATGAAAAGTGAGTTTTTGCCAACTTCAAGCCTTCGATTCTCCCTAACCACAAATATGTTTGAGGAGTTCTTGGACAATTTGGAAAGCTTGCAACATGATCTATAATCCATATTTGAAATTCAACTTGAGATTCCAAGTGAAACAATGTGAAAAATGGCCAAGAAGATAGGTCAAAATCCTGCCTAAACTAGGGCAAAATTTCACTAAGTTAAAAGTTTTAGGGACCCTTATTCCAAAAATCATAACTTGAGATCCAAGCTTATTTTGAGAAAACTTTGTGAATAAAAGTTGTATACTTTATGGAGGACTACAACGTTCATGTTGGAGGTTTTGTTTGAATCCATTTGCATCATGGTGAAAATGTGGGGCAAAGTTAGGAAAAATTAAGAAAATTTCATAACTTAGAAAAATTCTAAGTTGTAAAAATTTTCAATTTCAAACCCTAATTTGCAGTTTTTGGTTTCTTGATGAACAAGTTTCATAATTTGACACATCTTGATGAAAAATGACCCTTGGCACTTGATTTTGACCAAAAAGTCAAAGTTTGACTTTTCAGTGTACAGTCAAATTTTGATCAGTTGACTGAAAAATTCATCTGTCAATCCCATGCATTTGAGATCTTTTGAACTTGTTGAATAAGTAAAGATGATGTCATTGAGTCCTTGAGTCCATGGTTGAACCTAATTTGCCATTGGCTAGGTCAAAAAGTCAAAAATTGCCTTTGTACAGTCAAAACCCTAAAAATGACCATTTTGCCCTTTTAGTGATCTGATCAAATTTCTTGTGGAGTTGTGGTCCAAACTTGATGATGTGGGTCAAAATTCATGAGGTTTGACTTTAAATTGGCCACAGTTGACTTTTTCCCCAATACAGCTGATTTCTAGGTCAACTGTCCAATTGACTGGGCAAAAATTTGATTCAAGGCTTTAAACTTGGTATGGACAAACTTATGAGTCCAATATGAAGTATGAAAGTCAATTTGAGCATTGAAGGTCCAAAAATACTTGTGCAAACTCAAACCCTAGTTTAGGTCATTAGTGAAAGGAGATGTCTTGAGCATAGCAAACCCTAGCTTGATCTTGAGTTCAAAGAGCCTTGTGATGAGAAATGTTAATAAAATGATAGGGAAAATTTTGGGGTACAACACCTACTATCCAGGTTCCTTCTCACATCCCTACTATCCAGGCTTTCATCCCGAAGTAACCCTACTATCCAGGTTCCTTCTTACAAGCCCTACTATCCAGGCTTTCATCCCGAAGTAACCCTACTATCCAGGTTCCTTCTCACAACCCTATTATCCAGGCTTTCATCCCGAAGTAACCCTACTATCCAGGTTCCTTCTCACAAGCCCTACTATCAAGGATTTCATATCGAAGTAACCCTACTATCCAGGTTCCTTCTCCCAACCTTACTATCCATGTTTTTTCTTCTTCCCTTATCCCCGGATAACAGTCCACAACACTATAAGACCGGGACCCGGTCCAACACAATTGATTTCACATTTCCCCAGAAAGTCGCGGTGCAACATATACCCCGACCAAATGCGCAGTTCACTTCCGCTTCCCAAACCGGAGTTACTCCCCAGTAGAGTAACGGACAACTAAAGCTCCTAAAACTCTATTTCTCTCAAGACAGAGACCAGCATTCCCTAACGAAGTCCTCCTCAACAACAGGTATACAGGATCTCGCAAAGGAACCTCATATGCGATCGACACCTCTTCGGATGGCATCTTTAAGCCCATCTTCCGTCATCGACTTCCAAATGGCATCTATAAGCCCCTTCCCGATATCGCAAGTCAAGTACCACTTCATGCGAGTGAAAATTTCAGGGCACTCTATTGTTCAATCATCTTCCACATTCAGATCACAAAAGTCAGACGAGCCAATATACATCCTCAGGTTTAAGAATATTGAACATGGGCAGTTGTTGTACCCCAAAATTTTCCCTCCCATATTTCTCAACACATGGCAAGTGAGGTCCCAAAATTGCTCAAGGAAGTTCAAAGTTGACCAGACAAACTCTCTCATAAGGCAGTCCACCTCAAATTAGGGTTTCATTTTTCATCAATATGCTTGAGTCCAAAGGATCCCAAATGCTCACCATTGTCCTAATATATTCCCAAGATCATACATGTCAAGTTTCAAGCCTTGCAGAAGAAGTTTGCTAAGTCAATTGCTCAAAGGCCTGAAAATCAATTGTGCTAGGTCAAAGTCAACTGTGGCCCACATACAGTCAAACCTCAAGATTCTTGGTCAACATCCTCATTGTGAAGTGTTATTCATAATTTGATCAAGGTTTGATCATGATTCATCAATGATTTCTCACAACTCATCAAAACCCAAAAGTTGCTAAATTAGGGTTTTATAGGAAAAGTCAACTCAACTTTGACCAAGCATAACTTTCTCATACTTCATCATAAATGACCCATACAAAGCTCATTTTTAAGGGGATGCAATTCTCTACAATTTTTATTCATCCCCCAAGTTCAAAATATGCACTCACAAGAAGATATGAATTTTGACATTATAGGTCATTTTGGAAAGTCAACAAAAACACCTTTTGGGTCAAAGCTTCATACATGAACAGGGAAGACTCAATTGAGATGAGACCAAAAGTTTTGCTTAGAGGACATCCTTAGATTTCTAAAAAGTCCAAGAACACCTCTCTAGGGTCAAAATTGAGAGAGTTATGCATTGGTCAAGTTGACCTTTTTTGCAAAATTGCCAAAAGTCAAATATGCTCAAGTTTGCATTTTTTGCTAAATGGGCCCAACTTTTTATGTTTGCACTTCAATGATAACATAGTCCACGACCTATGGGACCCTCCATGCTTTACTTATTTATTTATTTAATTTATTTTGATTTTTATTCACTTAAAATTCAAATAAAATCAAATAAATCTAAATAAGTCATATAATGTGTTTTAGGGATGATTTTTGCATTGAAGGAAGATCTTATGTGCTGTCAAATGAGAAGCAAATCGTGCAAGCTAAGAATAGACACAAAATATCAAAATTTGGGCAATTATTCAAGATTTGATTTTCTCTTAAAATCATACCATTATTATTTGGATTCTTTCCAATTTTATTACCCTAGATTGATTCACTACTTATTCCAGGATCCTAAAGACCTAGAACAGAGGTGGAGAGATGCACAACTTGCCTGAAAGTGTCAAACAAAGTTCCAAATTTTCAAAGAAAAGTACAGATTGGATCTTGCTCTAGAGGCCGTTTCAAACTTTTCCAAGGATCAATTCACATTCCCAGGAACGCACTGGACCTATAGCAAGCATTCACACGACCTGAAACCTCAAGAATCGTGTTCTACATCTCCCACAGTTTGTCCAAAAATTTGATTTTGATTTCACTAATCTACACATCTTTAGTGCTTTTGATTGCCATACTCATGTTTATCATCGTGTTTGTAAGCTAATCGTTCTATTTAATTGCATTTTTGATGACTGTATGTGAATCTGCCATGGCTAGGGTTTTGTATTCTTGTTTAGGGCTTTTTCATGCAGGCAAAATTGGGTGTTAACTCTGGTACCATGATACTCGTGAGGATGATACGAGTTGATTGGTACCAGCCATGGTCATTTATCTTGAGCCTATGCAATTTTGGAGATGGACAAGGTTATACCTACATCAAGCGTCTGTAGGTAAAAGCTTGATATGCTAAAACGACGGTTGGGAGGAAGAAGATAATGCGTGGCATTCACTGATTGGGTTATTTTAATTTTAGCGCATTTTGAATATATTATTGGTTTTTTTATTATATTGTCTTACTTCCATTATGTATACAACAAAAACGCATGGCTCAGTTGGCAAGCGTGTATTGGAGATATGCATAAGGGCCTGGGTTCGATCCCCAGGTCCCATATTTCGTTTCATGTTATTTTTCAATAGGTGATCAGGTATACCACACGTCCAAGCATCCACCATGCAACTCAAAATCTAGCCATCCAATTCATCAGCGCTCCAGATCCAATGCCTTTCCCTTGAAGGTCCATCATGCGCCTCCAATCAATGTATGCACTGAATCAGGCAAAGTCAAGCAGGCCTTAGCTTTATTGGGCTCAGAAATTCAGTTGGCACCTGTTGTACCCCAAAATTTGCCCTCGCGCTTTTCCACAAGAAATCTCAGCTTCAAACATTTCCTGACTTTTCAAACTGGCTCAAGAATCGTACAAACGGACTTTTCTTGACAGTCAGGCAAAATTAGGGTTTTACTGATTTTTAGAGCTTTGAATTGTTTCATACAGTGGGCTTAGGGTTTGATTGATTTTTGGTTCAATTTTGATCAAGCGAGCGTGATTTGGCATTTAATCAGGAATTAGGGTTTCATGGGCATATTCTCAGAAGAATTTAAATTCCACAGCACTTTGCGGTTTATTTCAAGATTCAGATTAAAATTCGCGTTATCTTGGTTTAATCAGCAAAAGGGACATTGGTTTTGAATTCAGTACGTTTTGATTGGGCCAGTCAGATGCAAGATGCAGTTTTGAATTCACAGTGCTTATGCGTTTGATCAGTCCATTTGAGTTAATTACTTGCTTTGCTTTGGATGTTGAAAAAGACGGGTTTAATTGATCAAGGTTGTTTTATTTTAGTTATTTATTATTCTAAAATTAAATGATTGAATTTATTTTTCAATTTGTTTTAATTCTAAGAATTTTAAATAAGTAAATAAGCAATAAAGAAAGATAGAACCAATTGGATAATTTGATTTTTATTGATATTCGAATTATTTGTACAAATTGTTGTTACAAACAATAATTTACATTTAATTTAAATATTACATAGAATGAAAAACTATCCTATTTTTTAAATATTCTTCGTTCTTCATTCCGCTCCGGTATTCCGTTTTTTCATCTGCAAAAAGAAACAAGAAAAGTCAGAAAGCATTTAATTAAAAGACAGATAAAATTGCTCATCATTAGGGGGCCACTGACTGGGATCAGTTGCCCTCTCTGCAAATCACGGGATTTCTCCCGGTTCACAGAGAGGGAAGATTATTTTATCTCATGAAATGCAAATGTCAAAAAATGCATAGTTTCTAAAAAATTGCAAACTGCATAGAATCTCAATGTCCAATTCAAACCATGTATTTCAAATCTAAACTGAAAGAGTTCAATCCAAACTTTCAATCCAAAACAAAGTCCACTCAAAGAAAATCAATAAAAGCATACAAATTGTCATGGAAAGATTTTTGGAAAAGATATCAGAAGGCAAAGTCAGATCAAATTGTCAAAAAGATAAAGATGCAAAATGTAAGATGCAAGAGTTCTTTTTCATCATTTCCCTAGTCAGCCCCTTCAGAACACAGTACAGATATAACATATAAAATTCAAACTGTACTTTGGAGAGAGAGTAAAGAGAGATAAAGGCAGCAAGGCAGGGATTAGGCACAGTTCAGTAACATAGGCAGCAGGAAGACAGGAAAGGATATACAAATCCAAAAAACTCAGCATAGCAGAGATAAAGGCAATTCACAGCAGACAGTAGAGGGTGAAATAGAAAAGGAAATGTACAAGACAATTCAACATAGGCACAGTTCAATAGCAGCATAGCAGTTCAGGATAGAGAAGTGAGGAGATAAAAAAAGGGGATATACAAAGTCAGAAGAGGGCTAACACAGTAAAAAGGGGATCAGTTCAGAAGAGAGCAACATAGCAGGTTAGAGGGGAGAGAGAAGAGAAAGTATACAAACTAAGCACAACTCTGCATATAGAAAAAACTCAGTTCAACACAGTTCATGGGGCAGTATAGCAGTTCAGAGGATAAAAGAGATATATACAAGCTGAAGCAAAAACACATAAAGGGGCAAAAACTGAGTTGTCTAAAACCAACCTCCTCTCATATCCCCAAACCCATAACATAAACATACTGAGCTTATCAAAACAAAAAAAAAAGCAAACCATAACCATCATCTGAACCTAACACATTTCAAGCCTCAACCTTCATGCTAAACCCACAAACCTGATATCCAAACCCTGCCTCAACCTTCAAAAAAACATCATAACCTAAAAACTGATAACCTGCATTTTCTCAAACTACATCAACTTGCCACAAAGTCCAGCAACACACTGCAAACCAATAACCTCACCATTTTGGTAAAAAAACCAACATCTAAAACATTCAAACACCAAGCCTCAGAAGTTGAGCTCCATCATAGGCAAAACAGAAAGGCCTCAGGGGCTTCATCATAAACATCTCAGTAAGGCAACAACAAGAAGCAATATCAACATAGTCAGGGCAACGTAGGCAACCTAGACCCTCAGACCTTTGAGGTCATCACAGGGTGATACGAGAAAATATGCAGTGCTCAAGTGAAGAAGAAAGAAGAAGCATCTCAGGCAACCATACATAAGCAATAAGCATCAGAAACATAAGCAAAGAACGAAGTTACCAGGAAGGCATCAAGAAGCAAGCCAGCGTCTTCATCACTGAATCTTCGCCATCATAGCCTCCTAAGCGTCCTCATCTCCTTCCTTCCCTTTTCCAGTAGAGGTATGACATTTCTTTTCCCTCCTAATGCACCTCCAAATAAAACCAATAACACAACATGAGAGGTCAAACCCCAAGCAGTTAATCAATAAAATACGCAGAAGATCACAAAACGTACTAAAACAAAACAAATCAAAGCGATTACCAAGTTCTACTGCCTCAACAGTGTCGCTGGAGGGAAGGGGAAACGAAGGTAGCGCGGTGGCTCGGGCAAAGAGGCGCAGAAGCTCGCGTAGAAGACGAAGAGGAACAGAACTCAGTGAATATGGCGCCGTTTCCACACGAACCCTAGCTTTCGTTCCCAACTGAACCAATTGCCTAAACCCTAGTTCGCTCAGAATCCAACCATTGGGCTTAACCCGTTCATACTTCCCTGAAGCCCATTTAAAACGCCTCTTTTCTTCTTTACAACATTAAACACTAACTATTCTTTTCATTTTTATAAAAAGCAATATTTTATTACATTAAACACTAATCTCATTTTTATACATAAACAATACATACTATAAAACACTAACCATTCTTTTTATTTTTATAAAAGCAATATTTTATTCCTTGAAAAAATACTAACTTAATTAAAATGTTTTTGTTTATTATCATAAGGTTAAAACATTTTTTTAGACAATATATTTTGTGCATGCATTTTAAAACATTAATTTTGTACATAACAATAACAAAATACTTTTTATACCAATTAACTTGAAAATATTTTTTACATATTGAAACATATTTGTGCATAATATTCATTTTTTCATACATAATTAAAATTAAACTTTTTTTTAATTAACATTCTCTTTATATATAACAATTCAATACATCTTTTAATATTGAAACTCATAAACATGTTGACTAAAATACTTTTTAATTAAAACTTACCATTCTAATCAAAACACTTCATTTTTCTTTTGTACATAATTCAACATATAAATCAAAAATACAGGTTAAAACGTATATCTAGGTCAAAACCCTAATACGGCTCAATTTCACATTTCGCACTTGTACATATTTACATTTACACAATACATATACATTTGCACTTACACAATATATTGCCCTACACACACTTTATCTTATATTTGTATATTTGATATTCATTTTGATCGCACATTCGATTTGGTTGTAAATTATTGGGTACTATAAGTCTCATCCCCTTGTACATTTATACCCCCACTCCCGGATATTATTTTGTAATAGCGTAGATTTACATTCCGCAATTTACAGCTTTTCAATTATACCATGGTTAGACCTAGGGTTTGTATGTACATAAAATCAAACGCTAGATAACCTAATACAAGACGAATGCATATAATCAATACACAAACACACTTGCACCCCCTAGGGTAATCCCACATGTTGCCTTCCAAAATGGGCCATGCTTGCACGTCGAATGTCTTTGGCAAAACAAAATCAAATGATCATAAGTCCCTCGATGACGCTTTCGAAAGTTGCCTAAACGGAATGATCATAGTCCCTTCAAAACAATTTGCCAAAAACACTTGGCATCATTGCATTCATGGTCTATACGATGACCCGTGCCCGTCCCAAATAAACTTCCTAAACGCAAGATTGCCCATCAATTTCAATGGTGGAACAAAATTGTTAAAAGGGGTTAAAACATGACAAAAACCTTTGAGTACATTAGGGTAGACATAACTCTTAGTTACTTGAGATCAAACTTGCAAAAACACTTGCCTTCTTTTCAAAAACCACAATCCACAACACTTTCAAACAAACTCTCAAAAAACATTTGAAAACATCTTTTCGAAAAGATTCACACTTTTGTAAAACACTCAAACACGAGTCAAATACATTAGTTGCCTAAAACAAGGCATCTTTTTCTAAAACATTTTCAAAAAGCACCCACACACACACCATTTTCAAAGCAATCGAAAAACAAGGCAAGTGATCTAAAAAAAACCAAGTAACTAAGAGCCCATGGATAACCATGGATGAAAAGGGCGCTAATACCTTCCCTTTTCATAATCTACCCCCCGAACCCACGAAATATCTCAAAAGGTTTTTGCTGTGCTTTTTAACCTTTCCTTTAGGATAAAGTAAAAAAGTCGGTGGCGACTCTTGCTAACCGCAACATTTGCGAATACGAACGCAAAACACTAGTCAGTTCTCCCACCGTATCACAGAACTGGCGACTCTGCTGGGGATTTTAAAAGTGGGGTTACCTTAGGGTTTAGATCACTTTTGTTTTCAATTGATTGCTTTGTTTGCTTTTACATTTGTGGGCATTGTATCGGAGTTTTATAGATCCTAACCCGGATCTGGGGAAACCCTTTTAGGTAGCAACAAGGCTGTGAGGGAACTGTGCGGGGTATACCGACATGGTTGAAGCAGTCTGCTACGTTGATGTGGCACTTTGGTGTGTACCGGTAACCCTTGAGTTCAGTCAAGGAGAGTACGGGGCCGCCGCGTGGTGTCATGAAGCATCAACTAACCTTAGGAACCTTAATTGAACCATCTTGGCCTTTTTAGGGTAGTGAGATAACTGACTTTGGTGCAGTCCGAGGTTGGTTGATACTCGATACTACACTCAGTTGAGGGTTGCTTTCCTGGGATATTTCGGTCGCCGGTTCAGTGGCTAAATCGAAACGATGAACAATGAAAGCAATCCATTGATATTGGGACCTCTAGAACCCGGTTACTTTTGATAGGACAGGTGTTAACCAACAAACTGAAAGAGGGTAGTACCTGAACCTCATGCAAGCCTAAACCTAAGGCTTTGTGTGCTTTGTGTGAATATTGTTTGCCTGTATATACACTTGCTTGCTTGTGCATACATGTACATAACATCATGACATCATACCATAGCATTTTAGCATTTTCAATAACCGTTTCAAGGATCCCAAGGGTTCTGTTAATGCAGGATTACATTGAACCAGACGTCTATCCAGGGGCAAGAGGTCTCTCCTCCAACCAATCCAGTCAAAGTTCAAGTACAACAACTTGAATCAGTGGCTATGACCCACTCGACATGGTGAGCTTGATTCTAGTAGAGGGACGTCCACCGGTACAGGGCTCTCCAATCCAAGAGCAGGGCTCAACCTCTAACATTTTTTCTTGTGCTTACCCCAAGAGATCCTTGAAAACATGCATCCGCATATCATGCATTGCATTTTGACAATCTTTCCTTTTTCAGGTTTCCTTACTCTCCTGCTGTTTATTTCAGCAAGAGATGGCTCTAGAACGGTCTGTCAAAGACATCCAAGACCAGACTGCTCAGCTGCAAGAGATGTTCATGAATTTGTCTCTGGGGCAAGAGGAGATGAAAGCTCTCCTCACCAACGGCTTGGGGAATTCCAACAATGCCAGGAATGATCAGATTGCGGAGCTGCAGTTTGATCTGACAACACTGAGGACCCAAATGATGGGATATTTGGTGGGCCAGATGGCTCTCATCCAAGACCTATCTCAAAGACAAGAGGAACTCAGAGTTCTGGTCTGCCAACTGCTTCCAAACAACCAACTGGGGCAAACATCTGAGGTCGAAGAGCAAGTCACCGCTCAGCCTCCATCCACTCGAGAAGACAAGGGGAAAGCTCCTTTGCTAGCTTCAGGGTCACAAACCCATCAACAACCTCGCCAGCGTCAGCGGGGCAGTCGACGTAAGCAAGAAAAGTCGGGAAGACAATTTACGGAGACTGAAATACCATCATTCTTCATACTGAAGCGCCTGTTGGAGGTCAATTTGCTTACTATAAAGGACCCTCCTCAGAAGCCCAATATCTCCTCTCCTCACTTTAATCCCGACGCATTTTGTGTTTACCACTCCTGCAGCCCGGGACACAGTACCAACGACTGTTGGGCCTTGAAGAACAAGATTCAAGATCTGATCGACATTGGGGTGCTGAAATTCATGCCAGACGGCGAGATGAAGATCTTCCGTTGAGAGGATCTCCGCTTGAAGTGACGAGGCTCGAAGCTGAAAGACTTTTGCTTCTTTTTTTGAATTTTTTCAAAGTTGTAATTTCTTTTACTGTCAAAACAATTATTTGTTGATGTTAAACTCTGTTTTCATTAATGCATTGCATATGTTTGTCTTGAATTCATCCATTCGTTTCACTATTCTTATGCTTTTCTTTATGATATTTGACTCTTGATAAAAAGCTGCAAGCCTTTAGAGGGAGGATGACGAAACAATACCATGATCTTATACAGTATGTTTTTGAACGGACCTGGCTGATGATGTACAGGCATTTCTTTCAATTCCCAAACACTGGAGTTATAAGGAAGTTAATCCCTAGTCAACCCCTTCAAGCCAAAGAAGTAGGAGTTTCCTGTTCTAAACGATCAAAACCTTTGATATAAACCTGGGGCAGGGTAGTCTCTCAGTTAATTCAAAAGAAAAGCGCATTCAAGTCGCAAACTCTCGGTTCGTAATACAACGAACGACGTCGAAAAAGAAAGCATTCCTTCGGAATCAAAAGATCAGGGTGGTTCCCTATCACATAGACAGTCAATCTCTCAAAAGAGAAAAGCCCACCAAGCCAAAACCTATGAAGGAGGCTTAAGAAAGCTGGGGCATCCCGCTGACAGTAATCCCGAAAACGGTAACAGTCAGGCAAAAGTTAGGGATAACAAATCAAAATCAAAATAGTGAGGTCATTACAAAATCCTCAACAACATGAAAAATGTTGGAAAAGAAAACAGAGATAATGACTGTCTCCCAAATTCAAACCGGTGAACCATCGCCCAAAAGTCGTTCCGAACTCAAAACAGAGTGCGACGCACAATTAACTGAGCTTAGGTTGAAGAACATCACGAAGAGCGGGTGGGTACAAATATACTTTGAGCCTTTATCCTTTGTTTCTTAAACCGTGAACCAGGCCACGTTACAACCCTCCAAAAGTCCTAATTGAAGCATGGGTTAGTTCGAAAGCATACTGTTACAAAAGGTATCCTGACTCCTGTAGGGCTTTGCTCCAAATCTTGTGTTAACTTGTCTTATGAAAAGTTTTCTGCTAAAAACGCATTTTTCAAAACTTCGAGACAAGCATAAACTTTGCATTATTCGAATATCACTGTCTGCATTTACCCCTTTTGTTTGACAGCGAAGAAATTCATACAGCGAATGTTCGGAGGAACGAAAACTCTCTCAGTAAGTCGAAATCACTTCAAGGGGATAGCACTTCCATCAATTCCCATATCAACAAAGGGGCATGACACGTCACAATTCGATTAACCTGGGACAGTCCAGTCAAGGTCCAACAGATTATTCAAAGTACAGTTAACCTGGGGCAGTCCAGTCAAGATTTCAAGAAATCTCTCATTACGCAGGGTAGTCTGATTCAAGATTCCTTCATCACCACTTGGGGCATTCGAATGTCAAAAGTGTTCAACAAATCAACTACAACATTTCCAGATTCGATTCCTGTATCCAGCCAGGGCATATCTGTTGACGACTACATTGCCAGATTCGACTCCTGTATCCAGTCAGGGCATATCTGTTGACTACATTTCCAGACTCGACTCCTGTATCTAGCCAGGGCACGTCTGAAGAGTTTGAAGATTCGACTCCTGTATCCTGCCAGGGCATATCTATCAACTATCACCTTTCCAGATTCGACTCCTGTATCCAGCCAGGGCATGTCTGAGGAATTCCAGATCAACACCTGCAACAACCCAGGAAACATCTGTGAACGACCGATTGTAGACCAACACCTGTAATAAACCAGGATTTCATCTACATCACCACTTGGGGCATTCGAATGTCAAAAGTGTTCAAACCCGATGCAGTTTTACACAAGCTCATCATCAGGAAACCCTACACCGGTTCCCCTTCAGGATTTCTGAAAACAGTTTACGGATTCATCCCAACAACGGATGTTAATCTATCAACTTGTTCAGATGCAACCTTTGAATTTAGTTTACGGACGCTTCCCAACAACGGATGTTGTTCTATTGCTGATTCCTCTCCAAGACTTCTGAAACAGTTTACGGATTCTTCCCAACAACGGACGCCAATCTACCGACATGTTCAGATTCTTATCAAGACTTCTGAAAACAGTTGATGGATTCATCCCAACAACGGATGTTAATCTATCAACTTGTTCAGATGCAACCTTTGAATTCAGTTTACGGACGCTTCCCAACAACGGATGTTGTTCTATTGCTGATTCCTCTCCAAGACTTCTGAAACAGTTTACGGATTCTTCCCAACAACGGACGCCAATCTACCGACATGTTCAGATTCTTATCAAGACTTCTGAAAACAGTTCATGGATTCATCCCAACAACGGATGTTAATCTATCAACTTGTTCAGATGCAACCTTTGAATTCAGTTTACGGACGCTTCCCAACAACGGATGTTGTTCTATTGCTGATTCCTCTCCAAGACTTCTGAAACAGTTTACGGATTCTTCCCAACAACGGACGCCAATCTACCGACTTGTTCAGATTCTTATCAAGACTTCTGAAAACAGTTCACGGATTCATCCCAACAACGGATGTTAATCTATCAACTTGTTCAGATGCAACCTTTGAATTTAGTTTACGGACGCTTCCCAACAACGGATGTTGTTCTATTGCTGATTCAACCTCAAGATTTCTGAAAACAGTTTACGGGTTCTCCAAGTAAACGGATGTTAACCTATCGCTTGTTCAGATTCTTCTCAAAGCTAACGGAAGATCGCACTCGCCCAAAATTCTCCCTATCCCCAGCAAGGTTCCTTCAATCCCCAGCGGAGTCAGACTTTCAAACTTTCTCCCCACAGAGTTTTGAGGAAGCATATCTTGAGTTCCCCAGTGAAGTCTCCAGGGTTACCTCCCATCAAGCCAAAGATTCTCAATCTGGTCTCCCCGGCATGAGTCTACTAGTGGGAGTTCCCCAGTAGAGGTCATTAGGAATTCTCTTCCCCAGCGACAGCCAAGGATTTATTTTCCCCAGCAGCAGTCAAGACGCTTTTATCCTCAGCCATCTCGGATTCATGTATCCTTGGCAGGATTAGCTCATCAGCCTACATGCGCATTCATTACATTCATATCATAAACATTAATGTCACATGTATTGCATCATGCATCATAACATTGCATGCAGCTAACCCTTTGCCTCTTCAGGTAAGATCAGTCGACAGACACAGATCATCTCCTGAGGTTCATCCAAAAATGGTTCAGATGTGACCCGGACACGGCAACATTTTGATACTTATCCCAGATTCATTCAGACGCATCAGCAGAAACCCTACACCGGTTCTTCTTCAACTTCAAGATTTCTGAAAACAGTTCACGGGTTCTCTAAGTAAACGGATGTTAACCTATCACTTGTTCAGATTCTTCTTCAAAGCGTCTGAAAATAGTTTACGGATTCTTCCCGACAACGGATGTCAATCTACCGACTGATTCAGACTCTTCTCAATTTTTGAAAATAGTTTACAGACGTGTCCCAACAACGGATGCTGCTCTATTGCCTATTCAATCTCAAATAGTTTACAAATTCTCCAGACACGGACATCAATCTGTTGATTGTTCAGACCCCAATTCAGAGATGTTCCAAAACATGGATGCCCTTCTGATATTTGTCCACTTACCATTGACGTACAGTTCAACATCACCATATGGCATCTGTAAGCCCATTCTCAGATGGCATCTGTAAGCCCATTCTCAGATGGCATCTCTGAGCCCATCCCTCGACAAATTCTTTCGCACCAGGTGGCATCTTTAAGCCCATCACCAAATGGCATCTTTAAGCCCATTCACCTCCACCGTCACATCGACGAGCGCAAATTTTCTGGGCACATTAGTGTCCAATCTCCTTTTACCCTCGAGTCACGAAAGGCAAACTTGCCAATCTAACTCTTCAGGTCAAAGAAGATTGAACAGGGGCAACTGTTGTACCCCAAAATTTGCCCTCGCGCTTTTCCACAAGAAATCTCAGCTTCAAACATTTCCTGACTTTTCAAACTGGCTCAAGAATCGTACAAACGGACTTTTCTTGACAGTCAGGCAAAATTAGGGTTTTACTGATTTTTAGAGCTTTGAATTGTTTCATACAGTGGGCTTAGGGTTTGATTGATTTTTGGTTCAATTTTGATCAAGCGAGCGTGATTTGGCATTTAATCAGGAATTAGGGTTTCATGGGCATATTCTCAGAAGAATTTAAATTCCACAGCACTTTGCGGTTTATTTCAAGATTCAGATTAAAATTCGCGTTATCTTGGTTTAATCAGCAAAAGGGACATTGGTTTTGAATTCAGTACGTTTTGATTGGGCCAGTCAGATGCAAGATGCAGTTTTGAATTCACAGTGCTTATGCGTTTGATCAGTCCATTTGAGTTAATTACTTGCTTTGCTTTGGATGTTGAAAAAGACGGGTTTAATTGATCAAGGTTGTTTTATTTTAGTTATTTATTATTCTAAAATTAAATGATTGAATTTATTTTTCAATTTGTTTTAATTCTAAGAATTTTAAATAAGTAAATAAGCAATAAAGAAAGATAGAACCAATTGGATAATTTGATTTTTATTGATATTCGAATTATTTGTACAAATTGTTGTTACAAACAATAATTTACATTTAATTTAAATATTACATAGAATGAAAAACTATCCTATTTTTTAAATATTCTTCGTTCTTCATTCCGCTCCGGTATTCCGTTTTTTCATCTGTAAAAAGAAACAAGAAAAGTCAGAAAGCATTTAATTAAAAGACAGATAAAATTGCTCATCATTAGGGGGCCACTGACTGGGATCAGTTGCCCTCTCTGCAAATCACGGGATTTCTCCCGGTTCACAGAGAGGGAAGATTATTTTATCTCATGAAATGCAAATGTCAAAAAATGCATAGTTTCTAAAAAATTGCAAACTGCATAGAATCTCAATGTCCAATTCAAACCATGTATTTCAAATCTAAACTGAAAGAGTTCAATCCAAACTTTCAATCCAAAACAAAGTCCACTCAAAGAAAATCAATAAAAGCATACAAATTGTCATGGAAAGATTTTTGGAAAAGATATCAGAAGGCAAAGTCAGATCAAATTGTCAAAAAGATAAAGATGCAAAATGTAAGATGCAAGAGTTCTTTTTCATCATTTCCCTAGTCAGCCCCTTCAGAACACAGTACAGATATAACATATAAAATTCAAACTGTACTTTGGAGAGAGAGTAAAGAGAGATAAAGGCAGCAAGGCAGGGATTAGGCACAGTTCAGTAACATAGGCAGCAGGAAGACAGGAAAGGATATACAAATCCAAAAAACTCAGCATAGCAGAGATAAAGGCAATTCACAGCAGACAGTAGAGGGTGAAATAGAAAAGGAAATGTACAAGACAATTCAACATAGGTACAGTTCAATAGCAGCATAGCAGTTCAGGATAGAGAAGTGAGGAGATAAAAAAAGGGGATATACAAAGTCAGAAGAGGGCTAACACAGTAAAAAGGGGATCAGTTCAGAAGAGAGCAACATAGCAGGTTAGAGGGGAGAGAGAAGAGAAAGTATACAAACTAAGCACAACTCTGCATATAGAAAAAACTCAGTTCAACACAGTTCATGGGGCAGTATAGCAGTTCAGAGGATAAAAGAGATATATACAAGCTGAAGCAAAAACACATAAAGGGGCAAAAACTGAGTTGTCTAAAACCAACCTCCTCTCATATCCCCAAACCCATAACATAAACATACTGAGCTTATCAAAACAAAAAAAAAAAGCAAACCATAACCATCATCTGAACCTAACACATTTCAAGCCTCAACCTTCATGCTAAACCCACAAACCTGATATCCAAACCCTGCCTCAACCTTCAAAAAAACATCATAACCTAAAAACTGATAACCTGCATTTTCTCAAACTACATCAACTTGCCACAAAGTCCAGCAACACACTGCAAACCAATAACCTCACCATTTTGGTAAAAAAAACCAACATCTAAAACATTCAAACACCAAGCCTCAGAAGTTGAGCTCCATCATAGGCAAAACAGAAAGGCCTCAGGGGCTTCATCATAAACATCTCAGTAAGGCAACAACAAGAAGCAATATCAACATAGTCAGGGCAACGTAGGCAACCTAGACCCTCAGACCTTTGAGGTCATCACAGGGTGATACGAGAAAATATGCAGTGCTCAAGTGAAGAAGAAAGAAGAAGCATCTCAGGCAACCATACATAAGCAATAAGCATCAGAAACATAAGCAAAGAACGAAGTTACCAGGAAGGCATCAAGAAGCAAGCCAGCGTCTTCATCACTGAATCTTCGCCATCATAGCCTCCTAAGCGTCCTCATCTCCTTCCTTCCCTTTTCCAGTAGAGGTATGACATTTCTTTTCCCTCCTAATGCACCTCCAAATAAAACCAATAACACAACATGAGAGGTCAAACCCCAAGCAGTTAATCAATAAAATACGCAGAAGATCACAAAACGTACTAAAACAAAACAAATCAAAGCGATTACCAAGTTCTACTGCCTCAACAGTGTCGCTGGAGGGAAGGGGAAACGAAGGTAGCGCGGTGGCTCGGGCAAAGAGGCGCAGAAGCTCGCGTAGAAGACGAAGAGGAACAGAACTCAGTGAATATGGCGCCGTTTCCACACGAACCCTAGCTTTCGTTCCCAACTGAACCAATTGCCTAAACCCTAGTTCGCTCAGAATCCAACCATTGGGCTTAACCCGTTCATACTTCCCTGAAGCCCATTTAAAACGCCTCTTTTCTTCTTTACAACATTAAACACTAACTATTCTTTTCATTTTTATAAAAAGCAATATTTTATTACATTAAACACTAATCTCATTTTTATACATAAACAATACATACTATAAAACACTAACCATTCTTTTTATTTTTATAAAAGCAATATTTTATTCCTTGAAAAAATACTAACTTAATTAAAATGTTTTTGTTTATTATCATAAGGTTAAAACATTTTTTTAGACAATATATTTTGTGCATGCATTTTAAAACATTAATTTTGTACATAACAATAACAAAATACTTTTTATACCAATTAACTTGAAAATATTTTTTACATATTGAAACATATTTGTGCATAATATTCATTTTTTCATACATAATTAAAATTAAACTTTTTTTTAATTAACATTCTCTTTATATATAACAATTCAATACATCTTTTAATATTGAAACTCATAAACATGTTGACTAAAATACTTTTTAATTAAAACTTACCATTCTAATCAAAACACTTCATTTTTCTTTTGTACATAATTCAACATATAAATCAAAAATACAGGTTAAAACGTATATCTAGGTCAAAACCCTAATACGGCTCAATTTCACATTTCGCACTTGTACATATTTACATTTACACAATACATATACATTTGCACTTACACAATATATTGCCCTACACACACTTTATCTTATATTTGTATATTTGATATTCATTTTGATCGCACATTCGATTTGGTTGTAAATTATTGGGTACTATAAGTCTCATCCCCTTGTACATTTATACCCCCACTCCCGGATATTATTTTGTAATAGCGTAGATTTACATTCCGCAATTTACAGCTTTTCAATTATACCATGGTTAGACCTAGGGTTTGTATGTACATAAAATCAAACGCTAGATAACCTAATACAAGACGAATGCATATAATCAATACACAAACACACTTGCACCCCCTAGGGTAATCCCACATGTTGCCTTCCAAAATGGGCCATGCTTGCACGTCGAATGTCTTTGGCAAAACAAAATCAAATGATCATAAGTCCCTCGATGACGCTTTCGAAAGTTGCCTAAACGGAATGATCATAGTCCCTTCAAAACAATTTGCCAAAAACACTTGGCATCATTGCATTCATGGTCTATACGATGACCCGTGCCCGTCCCGAATAAACTTCCTAAACGCAAGATTGCCCATCAATTTCAATGGTGGAACAAAATTGTTAAAAGGGGTTAAAACATGACAAAAACCTTTGAGTACATTAGGGTAGACATAACTCTTAGTTACTTGAGATCAAACTTGCAAAAACACTTGCCTTCTTTTCAAAAACCACAATCCACAACACTTTCAAACAAACTCTCAAAAAACATTTGAAAACATCTTTTCGAAAAGATTCACACTTTTGTAAAACACTCAAACACGAGTCAAATACATTAGTTGCCTAAAACAAGGCATCTTTTTCTAAAACATTTTCAAAAAGCACCCACACACACACCATTTTCAAAGCAATCGAAAAACAAGGCAAGTGATCTAAAAAAAACCAAGTAACTAAGAGCCCATGGATAACCATGGATGAAAAGGGCGCTAATACCTTCCCTTTTCATAATCTACCCCCCGAACCCACGAAATATCTCAAAAGGTTTTTGCTGTGCTTTTTAACCTTTCCTTTAGGATAAAGTAAAAAAGTCGGTGGCGACTCTTGCTAACCGCAACATTTGCGAATACGAACGCAAAACACTAGTCAGTTCTCCCACCGTATCACAGCACCCCCCTTTCAGCAACACCACCAGACCCATTTACTTCTTTTTATTTATTTATTTCTTTTCTTTATTTTTGCTCTTTTAATTTTCTTTATTTATTTTAATTCACTAATTAATTATTTTTTTCATAAAAAATCATAAAATCAGTAATTCAAAAAAATTAGAATTAGACTTTTTATTTTAATTTTCTTTTAATGTAATTTAGTTTAACTTAGGAAAATTGTAATTTATTTTCATAAATAAAATCAAAATAGAAATTAGATTATCTCTTGATTTAATTTTATTTTCTCTTTTCAAATAAATAAAAATACAAAAATAGGTTTTAGAATAAATTTATTTATTTTTCCTAATTTAAAATCAATTAGAATTAGGATTTACTTTTTAATGATTTCTTTGTTTTCTTAAAATAACAAAACAAAACAAAAACATTTTTTTAATCAATCGCAATTGGGTTTAGGCAAGGGTCAAAACCCTAGTTTGTTTCGTATTGCATTCATCGCGCGCGTGTTAATTATTTTTGCCAATATTTTTGTAACTATTCACTGGTTTGTAATAGTTTAATCTAGGACTTTTTATTTATCGTTTTTCCTCGGGTTTTTTTGTCTATGTAATTAATCCCCCTCCCCGAATCCTTGTAATAGCGTTGATTTACTCTCTTGCATTTTATTTCTCGCAAATATTTGACTGTTTAGATGTATGCTAATAGGATTGTATGACAAGAATGCATGACAAATTTAATACAGTTAGAAAACCCTAATGTACAAAGATAAATAACTGAAACTAAGAACTCGCACATATCACTCTTAGGGTATACTCTCACTTCGGTTGCCTTCGGTAAGCGATCATTAAGCATAGGGTGTCTTAGTGGTTGCCCTCCTGTCTGACAAAGATCAAAAGTCCCATTCAAACGTTGCCTCAGAAATGTTGCCTCGAATATGATCTTAAGACTCTAGGGTTATTACTAAGGTGTCCTAATATTGCTTTAGTGATCGTACGTCCCTTTCGAATTGACCCTCACAACTCCAACGACGGTGCTACCTATTTCTCAATGGTAAGATAGCGTTGTCTAAAGGAAACGAGAATAGAAACGGTCTTTTTTCGAGTAGGTAGATGCTAGTAGGTACTTGCTCAAGTCAAACTTTTCACACTTACACTTTTCAAACAAATTTTCAAGACAACTTCGTCACACCTTTGAGGACTGATACAAGGGTTATCACGAAGTTAAAACTATTTTCAAAAACAAAGCACATACACAAGAAATTTTTAAAAAAGATGAGCAAGTACCTAAGAGCCCATGGAAAACCATGGATAGAAAGGGTGCTAACATCTTCCCTTTCTATAATCTACCCCCCGAACTCAGAATATCTCGAAAAAGGATTTTTTTTCTGTACTTTTTTCCTTTCCGGTTGGATGAAATAAAATTCGGTGGCGACTCTTGCTTACTGGGACATTTTGCGAGCACAAAACGCAAAACACAAACCAGCATCAAACAGTCGATTCTGCCACCGTATCACACACCCCTCAGATTCAGTCGAGTATAAACTCATTCTGATACTCCTATCAACAATTACCTATGGATGGAATCTGTAAGCCCATCTCAGTCACTTCTCCAAATGGCATCTCTAAGCCCATTCTTGATATAATCTACCAACGACATTACTTAGTGCACTGGTGAGTGCAAATTTCTAGGCACTTTAGTGTTCAATCATCTTCCACCTTCAAGTTACGAATGGCGAATATACCAATCTAACTCTTCAGGTTTAAGAAGATTAAACAGGTGCAGCTGTTGTACCCTAAAATCCCCCCTCCTTTGTTAATACACTTCTCACAAAGATCCTCAATGGCTCAAGCTTGCACAAGTGTTGACTAGGTCAAACCACCTCCTAAGCACTAAGACCCCAAAGTTAAGGTTTTGATTTTCACAAGGACAATTGGACTTCTAATGCTTCCAATGAATTTTATGGTTTATTATAGACCTCCAAGAATGCTTATACCAAGTTTCAAGTCTTGCATCTCAAAATTGCTCAGTCAATTGCTCAGATGATTGAAAATCAATTGTATTGGTTAAAAAGTCAATTGTGGTCAACTTACAGTCAAACTTCAAGATTTTTGACCAATATCAACATTTTGAAGTCATATTCATCAATTTATCAAGTTTGGATCATAATTCCTCAAGAAAAGTGTTCAGATCATCAAAGGGGCAAAATGGTCAAAATTAGGGTTTTGACTGAAAATGACTGATTTTTGACCTTTGACCTAATACATGATCTAATGACTTGAAGCATAATCTTAATAATTCAAGGACAAAATATTGACCTAATTTCATGGTTCAAAAAATTTCTCAAGATCAAACAATTGATAATTGAAATTTGGTCAACTGATGAAAAAGTCAATTGATACACCAAAAGTCAAACTTTGAATTTTTGATCAAAATTGAGTTTCAAAAGTCAATATTCATTGAGACATTAAAAAATATGAAGCTTTATCATCAAGGAATCAAGAAATTCAAAAGTAAATATAAAAAGTCAAACTTTTCAAGACTTAGAAAAATTTCGAAATGTTTCAAACCTTGATGATTTCACTACTTCATGACCTATTTTCACCAAGGTGCAAGATGATTCAAAGAAAACTTTCAACATGAAAATTGTAGATCTTGATGAATTATACAACTTTCTATTAGAGGGTTGATGTCCAAAAAATGCTTAGATTTGAAGATATAAGCCCATGAAGTCATGACATTTTCATAAAACACTTGGTGAAAATTTTGACAAGTTTAGACAGATTTTTTACCTAACTTCTTGACCAATTTTCACCTAGTTCCAATCTGATTTTGTAAAAATGGTCAACATGAAGGTTGTATACAATGTTTTAGGCTTTCCAATATGTCCAATAATTTGAAGAGATCATTTTTGAGCTAAGAGAATCGAAGGCAAGAAGTTGGGCATTCATTCTTGAATTACAAGTCATTTTTAGGATGAACACTTGACCAAATATCCAACCATGCTGCATAATATCACTTTGCAGGCTTCTAACTTGTGTTTCACTCCATAATTAATCGATTACACAACTGTTGGAGCCACTTTCCAAGCATTTGAGCTATTATCCAAGTTGTATTTCAATTTATGACACAAAGGCACCATTGCCATTCTTGAAAAGTTGCTTTAATCACAAAGTCAACTTGTCTTGAGCTTTTCACTTGTTCCTTATGCACAAGATTCATCTACAAAGTCATACAAACATGTTTAAAGCTTCTAACCACTCTAGATAGTCATGTACCTTGCATTGAAACTATGTTTGTCAAGATTGCTTCAAAAACAAGCCAAAGATCCCTAACATGTGATCTTGTGATTTTGATCACCCCAAGCCTTCAAACCTCTTGCCTATAAATTGAGATATTATTTTCAAGCTAAGGGTGCATTGGAAAGCATTGAAACTCCCTCAAACTTCCTCAAACTCAGAATCACCAAAAAAACCTCAAAACTTGTCTTTTTTTTATTTTGAAACCCAAGCTTCAAATTCCCTCGTGCATTTTTTATTCCAATCCTTCAAACATCATCTATACATTATATAGAGGTGATTCAAACACCTGAATCACTTTTGTAACTCCATTTTCACTTTCCTCTATTTTCAAAATCAGTAACCTGTACATTGACTTCTCTAGATCATTACAGACACTCTCAATCCAAAGTAAGCATTGCATTAGCTTCCTGGAGGTCTACTGAAGCTAACCAGATTATCACAATACCTTGGAAGGTGCTCTAACTCAAAACACGATCCCCACCTGCAAAGCGAGTTTTCTGAACTTCTATCTCTTCATACAAACATCATTTGGCTTTGATTTTCAAAGATAAAATGTAGACATCATAGCCCTAAAACTAACCATATCCTTAGAATTCAATTATATTGCCTGAGTGATGTGAATTTTAAGTTTGAACTTTCTATAAAATTTAGGTTATCTTTGGTACCAATAGAAATTTATGCTCATCTTTGATCCATTGTTTAAGTTGTTTACATATTTAGAATCGTGGTGAAATTTCTAACGAGTTTGATGTTTACAATTTCTGAAATTGTTGAGAGATGAGCAAGATACGATTTTCAAAAAAATATATGATACATGGGATGGCACGAGGAAGAAGATGAAGTTGCCTTTAGAACTCAGTTTATTTTATATTTATTAGTTGTTGACTCTAGAACGGATGAAACAGCCACCCCAGTGGCAAAAGGAGCGCGCGT
This sequence comes from Vicia faba, assembly GCA_948472305.1. NCBI lineage: Eukaryota > Viridiplantae > Streptophyta > Magnoliopsida > Fabales > Fabaceae > Vicia > Vicia faba. The sequence goes on from OX451739.1 coordinate 199,715,726, forward strand.
AAGGCATTTGTACTAAGGGTCTTGGGTTCGAGCCCCAGTGACACCTTTTGTTATTTTTCTCAACATTTTTTTCCTTGTTTCATTTTTGCTCACCAGCGCGCTTGGGCCTCCCAGGGTCTGTGTCTGTTTATTTTTTCTTCAGCATTACCCTCTGATTACTCAATAACACGCAGGCCCAAACTTTTTTTTTCTGACTTATACAAAAACTGCATGGGCCTAAAAACTTTCCTTTTGCTACCTCTAACATCTCGTTTACTCTTCAAACCTCTCATCCCACTTCTTTTCATTTTATTTTATATCTTCATTATTTTTATTATTTATTTACATATTTATTTTTATTAAAAACTAACAAAAAAACATAAAAATATATTTTTCTAAATAATTGTATTAAAACTTTTTCATTTCATTTTTTTTATTTTTCTATTTTTATTTTGTATAGATAAGACATTAAAAATATTATCTTAACTATTTAATTTCCTTTCTTAAGTTAAACTAATTTAGACTTAGATTTTTATTTTCTTTTAATTAATCTAGATTTTAGATTTATTTAAACTTCTTGTAATTAATTAATTTAATTTGGGTAATCAAAACTCTTTCCATACAAAAAATCATAAAAACAATCTTCTTTTCTTTTACATTATCTTTATATTCTTGTTGATTTTTATTTTGCATTATTCAATTTGGTTGTAATAGTAATTAGGGTTTATTTTACTTGTCATCCCCATTTGTAAATTTGTATCCCCCATCCCAAAATATTGTAATAGCGTAGGACTTTTAATTTCCGCAATTTATCGCTTTCCATATTATTGCTAGTAATTAGAGTTTGTATAGCAAGACATAAAACCAAACATTAGACAATCCTAATTCAAGACAAAATAAATAAAAACAATACACTTTGCACACATACACCTCTAGGGTTAACCCACACTTTTTATCTTAGATTAAAAACAGTCATGTCCCTCGAACGTGGGATACTTTAACAAAGACCATCGATTACAAGATCGTAGTCCCTCGACGACCCTTCGATGTTGCCTTTGGTAAATGATCTTAGTTCCTCACAATAAACTGCTAAGATATCCTACAATGTTGCCTTCTATGAATGTACGATGACACACACCTGTCCCTTCACATCCAATGATATGGTTTCTTACTAACTAATGGTAAGGTAACATTATCAAAAGAATGAGGAAAAGAACACATACTTTCTTTTGAGTAGGTAGAACACTTATGGTTGCTTGCTCACAAACATTTTAAACCAAACATCTTTCAAACACACCAACACTTTCAATGAAATATTTTCAAAAGTCAACACTTTGTATACATTCTTATAGAGACGAGAATCATTATAAAGTTCGCCTAAACAAAGGTATTTTTCAAAAATACTTTCAAACAAACACATTTATAAAGCATTTAAAAGTGAGCTAGAAATTAAGAGCCCGTAGATAACCACGGATGAAAGGGGTGCTGTTGTACCCAAAAATTTGCCCTCCCATATTCTTCAAGATTTGCCAAGTCAAAGCTCCAAAATCTCCCCAAGGGTTGCACAGTTCAAAGGCCTCCTAACAGTCAAAAACTAGGGTTTTGGTTCTGACAAAGAAAATGAAGTTTCCAAGGGTCCAATCAAGTCTCACATGCCTATAAACATGGTCAAGCATCCTCATGTCAAGTTTCAAGACTTACTGCACAAAATTGCACAGTAAAAAAACCCTAATTGCACTACAGTCAATTGTAGGGGCAAAATGGTCATTTGACAGTCAAAAGTTCAAATTTTTGGTCAACATCTCATTTTGAAGCCACAAACATCATTTGATCAATGCTTGATCATGATTCTCAAAGCTTGGCTTAAAAAGTCTCAAGATGCAAAAGTTTCCATATTTGGACAGTTGAAAAAGTCAACTGTAACTTGATCAAGGCATAACTCTCACATGGATTATCAGAAAAATTCCCTCCAAATCTCATTTTGAAGAGAAAGACATTTTCTACAACTCCTCTTCATACTTCAAGTCCAAAAAATTCCCTCACAAAAAGTTATCAATTTCAACATTATAGGTCATTTTCAAAAGTCAACAAAAAGGGACTTTAAGTCAAAGGCCATAACTTGAGATTGGTAAATAAAAATGACATGGGACCAAATACATTGGTTTGAGGACTCAAAGACCTTTCCAAAATGTCCAAGAACATGAGCAAAGCTTAAAAATTGAGCAAGTTATGCCTTGTGGAAGTTGGGAAATTTTTGGATATTTTGAAAAGTCAACATTGCTTCAAATATCTTAAAAATGCTAATGGGCCTCTTTTTCTTCCAAGAATCATTATCCAAGGCATGTACACGACCATTTGGCCCAAAGGGAAGTTTTTCATCATTTTTATTTATTTATTTGAATTTTTAAATGCTAATAATTCATTTAATTAAAATAAATATGTGGAAAATACTAAACCTAACTTTTTAAATCTTTTTATGCATGGAATAAGCTCAATATTTCGTGCATGATCAGATATGGAAGGAATTAAAGTGATTGGCCATGATTTCTATCAAATATGCATGAAGAAATATTGGAAAAGATTCTTGAAAATCAAATCTTGAAAATCATTAAAAGCAAGGCTATGGGCTTGGATTATTGATCAAATTCGTTCTCTATACATGTGCAAACCTAACCCTAGTGCTGATAACCTCCAGGCTGCGCCATACATCAAGAACCAAAGTTGAGTTTTTGTCAAAAATTTGAAAACTGAAAGTGGCCTTAGAGGACGATTCAGAGGCCAAGATTAATCCCAATAGCTTGCAAAAGTGTTACTGAAGCTAACTGAATAGTTTTCCAACCCTTACACGCCCAGAATTGGTGAATGGAACTCAAACTTTTTCACTTTTTTGCATAAATCGTATTTCATCATTCATGTCATGTTTTTGAATTTTAATACTTGTTTTGTGTTACTCTCATCATTCTGAAGCTAACTGTGTGCTTTAATTGAGTTTTCACGCGCTATATGAAGAACCACCATTAAAGGACGTTAGGGTTCTTCAAATTTTAAATTAGGCGTTTCTAAATACTGTAAAATTAGAGAACCTCAATGCCATGGTTGAAATCAGGGAGCTTGAACGATTTGAAAGCACCCATCGCGCCTAATTTATGTGGCCATATGGCCTATTCGCTATTATTGAAAACTGCACATTTTGGGGGGGTTTAAAACCCCCGCTAACCCTTTTTATATTTCAGGCAAAAGCGCATTAAGGAAGAAGATGATGAAGTGTAAGGCAGCAATTGGTTCATTTAAATTTCGCGCTAAAAAAGTCCACTAACGCACGTTTTGATTGATATTATTTGTTGGTTACATTATAAACAAAGCGCGCGTTTGGTTCCACTGGCAAGGCATTTGGTTGGTAATCCCTGGGACCTGGGTTCGAGCCCCAGGTCCCCCTTTCTATTCCATAATATTTTTCATAATGTCATCCTATGCAGTGCAAGTTTCAGCGTCCACCATGCAACTCACAATCCAGGCATGCCACGCACATATCAAGATCAATCAAAGGCCTATGATCTGAAGAACATAATGGACATGAGTCAATGCACACACACGCTAGCCAAAAAGTCAATAAGGCCAAAGCTTAATGGGCCAAAAACGCTGGACTTTACCTCCAATTTGGGGACAGAACCCCCCTTGGTATTGTATTTCTTTCTATTTTCTTTGTTTTATTTTTATTACTTGTTTTAATTCCATTATTTTCTTTTAATTCAATAAAAATTAATTTCACATAAAAATAATATAAAAATCAGAAAAGACAAAAATTAAAATATGTTTCATTTAAATATTATCTTTTTTTTTTGTAAATAAATCTCACTAACTAATTAGGTTAAATTTAGGTTTAAATCTTAATATTTTTTCTAAATAAACTTAAAATTTGTAGAATTAGGTTTTAATTACTTTTATTCTTTTTTTTTCTTTTCTTTCACCATGATTAATTATTAAAATATTATTTTTTGTAATTAAATTACCTTGCCATTAATTAATTAGGTTTTAGGTTAAATTTTAATGCTTTTCTTAATAAATTAAAAATAACTAGAATTAGGGTTAATTAACTTTTTAATTCCATTTAATTCTCATAAAAAACCATAAATACAAAAAACCTCAAAGATAATTTCTTTCTATTTTATTTTAATTAATTTGTTCATAATAATTTAATTTAATTAAAAAGGGTCCAACGCCCTCGCTTTCGATTTTAATTCTCTTCGCGCATTTTTATTCCTTCTTTTAAATATTAATGTAATTCTCCCAAAGCCGTGTAAACATTTATATTTCTCGCATCTTTATTTTTATGTCAAATCGGGTCCTGGATTTAAGTTTGGCGATGTGGACCCGCGCCTTTGTAATAGTTTAGGAATTTTATCTTTCCGCACTTTTTAACTGTTAATAATTGCATGCAAGAATGAATGACAAAATAAAAACAAAAGCGTAGATCACCCATGACATGACAAGACAAAAATAAATGAAACAACACACAAATCATACACCACCCCTAGGGTACGCTTCACTGTTGCCTTGCCTCTCGAAAGGTGATCGTCGAGTAGAGGATGTCTTAGTAAGTCCTCATGATCCGGGAACCTGGCATGAGGGTAGCTTCTAAGGTGTCTTCCCATTGCTCTGGTGATCACCATGTCCCGAACCTCGAATTGACCCGAACACCTCCAACGGTGGTGCTACCTACCTCTCAATAGTGGGATGGCATTACTTTAAAGGACATTTACACAGACGAATTCCTTAGGGTAGGTAGACAACTCTAGATACTTGCTCTAATTTCAAAACAAATCAAAAATACTTTTCACACCGACACCTTTTCAAAAAGCTTTCGAAAGCAACTTTTCAAACACTCTTGAGGACCGATACAAGAGTCGAACTGGAATTTTCAAAGAAACTTTTTTTAAACCCACATTGAAAAGCAAACAAACCATTTTTGAAAACACAAATGAGCAAGTATCTAAGAGCCCATGGATAACCATGGATAGAAAGGGTGCTAACACCTTCCCTTTCTATAATCTACCTCCCGAACCGAGAGCAATCTCTATAAGGAATTTTTCTGTGCTTTTGTCCTTTCCATTTGGAGAAAATAAAAGACGGTGGCGACTCTTGCTTCTGCGACATTTCGCGAACCAGCGTTAAACAGTCAGTTCTAGATCCACCGATCACAGAACTGGCGACTCTGTTGGGGACTCTTATAAAGTGAGGTGTACCTTAGGACTAAGATCACTTGTGTTTTCAATTGTCTGAATTGTTTGCTTTAAATTGTGGGCCTGTTTCGGGAGTTATATAGATCCTAACCCGGATCTGGGGATACCTTCTTAGAAAGTAGTAACAAGGCTGTGAGGGAACTGTGCGGGGTATACCGACATGGTTGAAACAGTCTGCTACGTTGATGTGGCACTTTGGTGTGTACCAGTAACCCTTGAGTTCAGTCAAGGAGAGTACGGGGCCTCCGCGTGGTGTCGTGAAGCATCAACAGACCTTAGGAACCTTAATTGAACTATCTTGGCCTCTTTAGGGTAGTGAGATAACTGACTTTGGTGCAGTCCGAGGTTGGTTGATACTCGATACTACACTCAATTGAGGGTTGCTTTCCTGGAATATTTCGGTCGCCAGTTCAGTGGCTAAATCGAAACGATGAACAATGAAAGCAATCCCGTGATATTGGGACCCTTAGAACCCGGTTACTTCTAATAGGACAGGTTGAGCCCACCAACTTCAAGAGGGTAATACCCAGACCCCATACTGGCCTAAACTCTAAGGGCTTTTCTTGTGTGACTTGTGTGCCTTCGTACTTGACTACTTGCATGCTTGTTATTTGACACATAAGCTACTTGCAGATTTTGGTCACAGTCCTTAATCGGGACTCATAACAGGGTTACTTACATCACCCCATGCATACCATAACATCATACCATTGCATACACCCTAACCCATTTCAAGGATCTCAAGGGCTTGTGATGCAGGTCATGATGAACCAGAATGTCTAAGCAAGGGGAAAAGGGGATTTATTTTCCTCTAGCCAAGGTTGTCAGGGGCTATGACCCACTCGATATGGTGAGCCTTGACCCTTGAAGAAGGACTCTCAACAACAGGAAGTTCCTTCAATCAAGCCACCAAATTCAAATTCTAACGGTTTTCTTGTTTACCCCGCGAGATCCTTGAAAACATTGCATGCATACATCCATATCATTGCATTACAGGTACCCCTTTTTTTCAGGTTGCTTACCTTCTTCGCTGTTTATTTCAGCCGATCATCATGAATCCTGAATCGTCTACCGAGCAATCCATCAAGGCCCTCCAGGCCCAGAATTCCCAGTTCCAGGAGTTGATTGTGGGCCTAGCTCAGGGTCAAAAGGAATTGAAGACTTTGATTCAGAAGAAGAAGAAGAAGAAGAAGAGGACTATTTTGTTCAGCCCTAGACGCAGATCTGGGAACACACTGCAGGATGAAGCTGAAAGGACAACTCCATCTGTGGGGAAAGGCAGTCCCCATGAGAGAGATGTACCTAGTCCAGTGGTCTCCGACAATGAGACGGAGTTCAATGATGAGCAGTACCCTCCGGCTGAGGACCGGTACAAACAACTAGAGGATCGTCTGAATGCCATGGAAATTCAACAAGTGTCGGGGTTGGATTTCAGAGACCTGGGTCTATCTTCTGGTGTGGTGATCCCCCACAAATTCAAGGTCCCTTCTTTTTCTAAGTATGATGGGGCATCCTGTCCCAGGCTGCATCTCAGATCTTACGTGCGGAAGATTCAACCATACACTGTGGACAAGAACTTGTGGATACATTTCTTCCAGGAGAGTCTTTCAGGGACTCACCTCGAATGGTTCTATCAGCTGGATGGGACCAAAGTTCGTAACTGGGAGGAGTTGGCTACTGCTTTTTACAAGCAATACCAATATAATGCCGACCTTGCTCCTACACGTACCCAACTCCAGGGTATGTCGCTAGGGTCAAGCGAAGGTTTTAAAGAGTACGCACAGAAGTGGAAGGACCTGGCTGGCAGGGTGCAGCCTCCATTAACTGACCGGGAACTCGTTGATATGTTCTTGGGGACCCTGTCCGGGCCGTTCTTCAATCATCTCATTGGTAATTCATCTGCAGGGTTTACCGACCTCATTCTGACTGGGGAAAGAATCGAAGCTGGTATCAAAAGTGGGAAGATTCAAGAGGCCACACATTCTGATACTCACAAAAAGCCTTACATGGGCAAGAAAGAGTCTAATGCTGCATACGGTCAAAAGAGTCGTCGTGACCAACAAGCAGGGGCAGTCATGATCTCTGGTTCTACACCATGCCGACAACCACAAAAGGGAAATCAGCGAAGGTCGGACGAGCCTAAAAGATAATTCACCAACATCAACATGTCGTGGTCACAAGCATTGCAGCACATGTTGAAAATGAATCTGATTGCGGTGATCAACCCTCCTGCAAACCCCAAGACCTCCTCTCCAAACTACAACCCAGAGGCGAGGTGTGCTTATCATTCTAATAGCCCGGGGCACGACACTGAGGACTGTTGGGCGCTAAAATATAAGATCCAGAATATGATCGATGCTAAGGAGATTGAATTCGAGCCTGCTGAGACTCCCAATGTGACCACTGCTCCCTTGCCAAAACATGGCTAAGATTGAGAGATTTTTGCTCATTTGAATTCAAGTTGTATTTTTCTTTTCTTGTTCAAATAAACAATTGTCATGTTAAACTCTTTTATTTCATGAATGCATTACACATGTCTGTCTTGAATTAATTATGTTTACCATACTTAAAACTGTTTTCATATTTTTGTGATGATCAACTCTTGGTTAATAATGCTAAGCCTCTTGAGGGAGGATGGCGAAAACGATACCACGATCTACAGTATGCTTTTGAACAGACCCCGCTGATGAGGTACAGGCATTGTTTCAAATCCTAAACACTGGAGTTATAAGGAAGATAATCCCTCGTCAACCCCTTTGATCCAAAGAAGTAGGAGTTTTTCTTTTCGAAATTTAAAACCCTTAATCATAACCTGGGGCAGGGTAGTCTCTCAGTTGATCCAAGTGCATAACAAATGGCACCAAAGAGGTCCTTATAAAACAAAAGACAGTGATGGTTCAGAACAATCATAAGGATAGGCAGTCATTATATCTCAAAAACTAAAGCCCAATAAGTCAAAAAAACCTATGAAGGAGACTTACGAAGCTGGGGCATCCCGCTGGCTGTAATCACAAAAGAACAGTTCAGGCAAAAAATAGGGATAGCAAAATCAAAAAGAAAGAGGTCTTACAAACCCTCAACAAAAACAAAAAAAAAAGGAATGACTGCTTATTCAGAATAAATCATCAATACCTGAACCATCATTGGAACGTCAGGACAAAGATTCGATCAAGGTCTAATGCACGATCAACTGAGTTTAGGTTTGGAGAACATCACGAAGAGCGGGTGGGTACAAATAAAATTTGAGCCTTTATCCTTTGTTTCTTAAACCGTGAACCAGGCCACGTTATAACCCTTAAAAAGTCCTAGCTGAAGCATGGGTTAGTTCGAAAGCATACTGTTACGAAAGGTATCCTGACTCCTTAAGGCTTGCGATAAAATACGGAGTTGACATCACGTTTTACAAACATTCACTTGCTTTTATTGAAAAATGCATTTTCAAGAATTTCAAGACAGACATAAGCTTTGCATTTTTGATATAACATTGTTTGCATATGGCTATTTGTTTGAACAGCATGGAAATTCGCACGATGAATACCTAGTGAACAAAATCACTTCCAACCAAGGGGCATGATATAACCATGGTCTATTATCTGGGGCAGTCCAGTCAAGATTCGGAGAATCTCTCAAAAGGCCAACCTGTCTGGGGCAAATCTCCGCCCGAGCCACTTGGGGCATTCCAACAACGAATCTTGCCTGATCAAACACCTGCTGGGGGCATGACAAAACACTCCTAACAGGGGCAACTCCCTGCATTCTAAGAGCGTGGATATAGTCGAAAAGAATACTATGCACAATCAAAGACCCGCTAGATTGACATACCTAGGCAAAAATAAGGGCTTCCCGGCGAACCAAAAGGGTTCGGGCAAAAATAAGGGATGAAAAGAAAAAAATCTATGCACCCGGCAAGTCGAAAACCTGAAAAGGCGGCTTGGGCAAAAATGGGTATCCCGGTGGACTGAAAACCCGAAGGGGCAGTCCAGGCAAAAGTTAGGGATTTAAGCGTACGACTATGTCCCGGCATATAATCACCTGTCTACCAGAAGATTTGTCAACTACCTCCACAAGATATCTTTTCCCCTCACCTCAGAAACAGGGACAGTAATGAGTCGTCCAGGCGATACAGTTGCTCTGTCAACCAAAGCACCAAGGAAAGGTTAATGCAAAGACGATTACCATCTACCTTTACAAATTCCAGATCATGTGTTAATATCCAAAACCAAACAGGACAATCATCCACGGACTCATCCACAGGCAACCCTACACCGGTTCCTTCTCAATTTTCAGACAAAGTCTTACACGGACTCATCCACAGGCAACCCTACACTTGTTCCTTTCCTTTCAGAAAAAGTCTTACACGGATTTATCTCAAGATGACCTTACCCCGGTTCATCAAGAAGTTTTACACGAACTTATCCTGTAGTAACCTTACCCCGGTTCCTCCAGAAGTCTTACACGGACTTATCTCAAGATAACCTTACCCCGGTTCATCAAGAAGTTTTACACGAACTTATCCTGTAGTAACCTTACCCCGGTTCCTCCAGAAGTCTCACACGGACTTATCTCAAGATAACCTAACCCCGGTTCATCAAGAAGTTTTACACGAACTTACCCTGTGGTAACCTTACCCCGGTCCCTCCAGAAGTTTTACACGAACTTATCCCGAAGTAACCCCACACAGGTTATCTCTTTCCAGACGTAGTTTTACACGGACTCGTCATCAGTAAACCCTACACAGGTTTCCTTCTCAAAACTCCAGATGTAGTTTTACACGAACTCGTCACCCAAAAACCCTACACAGGTTCTCTATTTTTAAGGATGTAGTTTTACACGAACCCGTCACCCAGAAACCCTACACAGGTTCTCTATTTTTAAGGATGCAGTTTTACACGGACTCGTCACCTAGAAACCCTACACAGGTCCTCTATTTTCCAAGATGCAGCTTTACGGACTCATTGTCAATAAACCCCACACAGGTTTCTTTCAACTCCAAATGCAGCTCCACACGAGCCCAACCTCAAAGTAACCCTACACAGGTGTCCTTCTTTCCAAGATGCGGTTTTACACGAGCTCATCATCAGGCAACCCCACATAGGTTCCCTCTTTCAGCTTACAAAAATTACAACTCAAAAGCTCCCCAGGAGAGTCCAATCCAGTTTCCCCAGGAAAGTTGAAGTTCATCTCCCCAAGCAGTAAGCTTATCCCCAGTAGATTCTAGAAGCTTATCCTCGCAGCGTACGAACGCGTCTCCCAGCTTTGTTCAAAGAGTTATTTCCTTACCAGGATATAACTGGGTTATCCTCAGCCAAAAGCCACGAGAAGATCGTCCTCAGCGAAGTCCTCTTATCCCCAACGAAGTATATTAACACTTCCAACACGACAAGGGTATCCCCAACAAGTTATTATCAACAACTCAACAAAGTACCTCTCTCCCCACAGAGTATGGTCTTCCAGCAAGATGGTTAGAGTACTTTTCTCCCCGCAGAGTGTTTCTATTCGCCAAGTTTATTCCCCGACGGAGTTTATCTTCTCCTACTGGCATTCTTGCAACTATCATCCCCAGCGGACGCAAAAATCTAGTCTTCAACATCAGCCCAGGATGTGACTTCTCGGCACCCGTCAAGGATTTATTTTCCTAAGACGACAAATATACATGCATAAACATCGCACTTCCATAGCATGCATATACGCATCATATCTTACAAATCTCATTTATGTTGAGAACATCATTGCTTGATCCATATCATGCATTGCATATGACAGACCTTTACTTTTCAGGAAGAATTCAGTTAAGATCTCAGCTATATTCAAGACCTAGACCGGTTCAGTTAAATCGACCCTAAGGTTTTTCTGTTTCTTATCCCGTCAAAGGCCTTCTCTGGTTCAGTCAGATCGACCCTAAGATCTCCCTGTTTCTTATCCAGTGGAAGACATCAAGACCTAGACAGGTTCAGTTAAATCGACCCTAAGATTTTTCTGTTTCTTATCCAGTCCAAGGCCTTCTCTGGTTCAGTCAGATCGACCCTAAGATCTCCCTGTTTCTTATCCAGTTGAAGATTTCAAGACCTAGACCGGTTCAGTTAAGTCGACCCTAAGACTTTTCTGTTTCTTATCCAGTCCAAGGCCTTCTCTAGTCCAGCTAAATCGACCCCTAACAGATTTTCCTGATAAAGACTTAGTAGAAGATACCCAAGATTCTCTCAATGATTACTGTTGAGGTTGTAGTCGCCTATGGTTCTCTCCCCGTTACTGCGGAGGTAGTAATCATCCCCAGATTCTCTCAATGATTGCTGTTGAGTATGAAGTTGTCCAAAGATTCTCTCAATGATTACTGTTGAGGTTGAAGTCGTCCAAGATTCTCTCAATGATACTGTTGAGGTAGAAGTCGCCCAAGATTCTCTCAGCATTACTGTTGAGGTTGAAATCGTCCCCAGATTTTCTCAATGATTACTGTTGAGGTTGAAGTCATCCAAGGTTCTCTCACCGTTCCTGTTGAGATAGTAACCATCCCTGGTTCATTCATCACCTTTTGAAGATCCAGATCCAGCTCCTGTAACCAGTCAGGGCACCTCTACACAAAGAGTTTGAAGACCAGCTCCTGTAACAGGTCAGGTACTCATTTTCTTTTGCAGGTACGCAAGTTCTCGCTAAGGAATCTCTTACGCGATCGACATCCTGATGGCATCTGTAAACCCATCCACCTTCCATCATCTCTTAGCATGGCATCTATAAGCCCATCATACTATCCATCAATCTCCAAATGGCATCTATAAGCCCATTCCCATCATCACACTACTATGTGAGCGCAAATTTCTGGGCACTCTAGTGTTCAATCATCTTCCACCTTCGGATTACGAAAGGCACGTCAGCCAATCTGCATCCTCAGGTATAAGAAGATTGAACAGGGGAAACTGTTGTACCCCAAAATTTGCCCTCCCATATTCTTCAAGATTTGCCAAGTCAAAGCTCCAAAATCTCCCCAAGGGTTGCACAGTTCAAAGGCCTCCTAACAGTCAAAAACTAGGGTTTTGGTTCTGACAAAGAAAATGAAGTTTCCAAGGGTCCAATCAAGTCTCACATGCCTATAAACATGGTCAAGCATCCTCATGTCAAGTTTTAAGACTTACTGCACAAAATTGCACAGTCAAAAAACCCTAATTGCACTACAGTCAACTGTAGGGGCAAAATGGTCATTTGACAGTCAAAAGTTCAAATTTTTGGTCAACATCTCATTTTGAAGCCACAAACATCATTTGATCAATGCTTGATCATGATTCTCAAAGCTTGGCTTAAAAAGTCTCAAGATGCAAAAGTTTCCATATTTGGACAGTTGAAAAAGTCAACTGTAACTTGACCAAGGCATAACTCTCACATGGATTATCAGAAAAATTACCTCCAAAGCTCATTTTGAAGAGAAAGACATTTCCTACAACTCCTCTTCATACTTCAAGTCCAAGAAATGCCCTCACCAAAAGTTATCAATTTCAACATTATAGGTCATTTTCAAAAGTCAACAAAAAGGGACTTTAAGTCAAAGGCCATAACTTGAGTTTGGTAAATCAACATGACATGGGACCAAAGACATTGGTTAGAGGACTCAAAGACCTTTCCAAAATGTCCAAGAACATGAGCAAATCTTAAAGATTGAGCAAGTTATGCCTTGTGGAAGTTGGGAAATTTTTGGATATTTTGAAAAGTCAACATTGCTTCAAATATCTTAAAAATGCTAATGGGCCTCTTTTTCTTCCAAGAATCATTATCCAAGGCATGTACACGACCATTTGGCCCAAAGGGAAGTTTTTCATCATTTTTATTTATTTATTTGAATTTTTAAATGCTAATAATTCATTTAATTAAAATAAATATGTGGAAAATACTAAACCTAACTTTTTAAATCTTTTTATGCATGGAATAAGCTCAAGATTTCGTGCATGATCAGATATGGAAGGAATTAAAGTGATTGGCCATGATTTGTATCAAATATGCATGAAGAAATATTGGAAAAGATTCTTGAAAATCAAATCTTGAAAATCATTAAAAGCAAGGCTATGGGCTTGGATTATTGATCAAATTCGTTCTCTATACATGTGCAAACCTAACCCTAGTGCTGATAACCTCCAGGCTGCGCCATACATCAAGAACCAAAGTTGAGTTTTTGTCAAAAATTTGAAAACTGAAAGTGGCCTTAGAGGACGATTCAGAGGCCAAGATTAATCCCAATAGCTTGCAAAAGTGTTACTGAAGCTAACTGAATAGTTTTCCAACCCTTACACGCCCAGAATTGGTGAATGGAACTCAAACTTTTTCACTTTTTTGCATAAATCGTATTTCATCATTCATGTCATGTTTTTGAATTTTAATACTTGTTTTGTGTTACTCTCATCATTCTGAAGCTAACTGTGTGCTTTAATTGAGTTTTCACGCGCTATATGAAGAACCATCATTAAAGGACGTTAGGGTTCTTCAAATTTTAAATTAGGCGTTTCTAAATACTGTAAAATTAGAGAACCTCAATGCCATGGTTGAAATCAGGGAGCTTGGACGATTTGAAAGCACCCATCGCGCCTAATTTATGTGACCATATGGCCTATTCGCTATTATTGAAAACTGCACATTTTGGGGGGGTTTAAAACCCCCGCTAACCCTTTTTATATTTCAGGCAAAAGCGCATTAAGGAAGAAGATGATGAAGTGTAAGGCAGCAATTGGTTCATTTAAATTTCGCGCTAAAAAAGTCCACTAACGCACGTTTTGATTGATATTATTTGTTGGTTACATTATAAACAAAGCGCGCGTTTGGTTCCACTGGTAAGGCATTTGGTTGGTAATACCTGGGACCTGGGTTCGAGCCCCAGGTCCCCCTTTCTATTCCATAATATTTTTCATAATGTCATCCTATGCAGTGCAAGTTTCAGCGTCCACCATGCAACTCACAATCCAGGCATGCCACGCACATATCAAGATCAATCAAAGGCCTATGATCTGAAGAACATAATGGACATGAGTCAATGCACACACACGCTAGCCAAAAAGTCAATAAGGCCAAAGCTTAATGGGCCAAAAACGCTGGACTTTACCTCCAATTTGGGGACAGAACCCCCCTTGGTATTGTATTTCTTTCTATTTTCTTTGTTTTATTTTTATTACTTGTTTTAATTCCATTATTTTCTTTTAATTCAATAAAAATTAATTTCACATAAAAATAATATAAAAATCAGAAAAGACAAAAATTAAAATATGTTTCATTTAAATATTATCTTTTTTTTTGTAAATAAATCTCACTAACTAATTAGGTTAAATTTAGGTTTAAATCTTAATATTTTTTCTAAATAAACTTAAAATTTGTAGAATTAGGTTTTAATTACTTTTATTCTTTTTTTTTCTTTTCTTTCACCATGATTAATTATTAAAATATTATTTTTTGTAATTAAATTACCTTGCCATTAATTAATTAGGTTTTAGGTTAAATTTTAATGCTTTTCTTAATAAATTAAAAATAACTAGAATTAGGGTTAATTAACTTTTTAATTCCATTTAATTCTCATAAAAAACCATAAATACAAAAAACCTCAAAGATAATTTCTTTCTATTTTATTTTAATTAATTTGTTCATAATAATTTAATTTAATTAAAAAGGGTCCAACGCCCTCGCTTTCGATTTTAATTCTCTTCGCGCATTTTTATTCCTTCTTTTAAATATTAATGTAATTCTCCCAAAGCCGTGTAAACATTTATATTTCTCGCATCTTTATTTTTATGTCAAATCGGGTCCTGGATTTAAGTTTGGCGATGTGGACCCGCGCCTTTGTAATAGTTTAGGAATTTTATCTTTCTGCACTTTTTAACTGTTAATAATTGCATGCAAGAATGAATGACAAAATAAAAACAAAAGCGTAGATCACCCATGACATGACAAGACAAAAATAAATGAAACAACACACAAATCACACACCACCCCTAGGGTACGCTTCACTGTTGCCTTGCCTCTCGAAAGGTGATCGTCGAGTAGAGGATGTCTTAGTAAGTCCTCATGATCCGGGAACCTGGCATGAGGGTAGCTTCTAAGGTGTCTTCCCATTGCTCTGGTGATCACCATGTCCCGAACCTCGAATTGACCCGAACACCTCCAACGGTGGTGCTACCTACCTCTTAATGGTGGGATGGCATTACTTTAAAGGACATTTACACAGACGAATTCCTTAGGGTAGGTAGACGACTCTAGATACTTGCTCTAATTTCAAAACAAATCAAAAATACTTTTCACACCGACACCTTTTCAAAAAGCTTTTGAAAGCAACTTTTCAAACACTCTTGAGGACCGATACAAGAGTCGAACTGGAATTTTCAAAGAAACTTTTTTTAAACCCACATTGAAAAGCAAACAAACCATTTTTGAAAACACAAATGAGCAAGTATCTAAGAGCCCATGGATAACCATGGATAGAAAGGGTGCTAACACCTTCCCTTTCTATAATCTACCTCCCGAACCGAGAGCAATCTCTATAAGGAATTTTTCTGTGCTTTTGTCCTTTCCATTTGGAGAAAATAAAAGACGGTGGCGACTCTTGCTTCCGCGACATTTCGCGAACCAGCGTTAAACAGTCAGTTCCAGATCCACCGATCACAGGTGCTAATACCTTCCCTTTTCATAACCTACCCCCCGAACTCAAGAAAATTCTCAAAAGGTCTTTCATGTTCTTTTCACCCTTTCCTTTATTAGATAAAAGAAAAGTCGGTGCGAATATTGCTATCCGCAGCATTTGCGATAAAACAAAAAACACCTAAGTCAGTTCTCCCACCGTATTATAAACGCCTTCTTCACAGTACTTGAAGATGCAGACATCTGAATCTTTCTGCTTCTGATTCCGCCTTCAACGCGTTCCCTCGTTAATATCAACTCGAGGAACCCATCTGAAGAACTTCTAATCAGATGATTGAAGAAAGGATCCGTCAAAGTTCCCATGAACATATCAACCAACTCCCTATCAGACAAAGGAGGTTGAACTCTTCCAGCTAAATCTCTCCATTTCTGGACATATTCTTTAAAACCTTCGTTTGATCCCATAGTCATACTTTGTAATTGCACACGAGTTGGTGCAAGATCAGTATTATATTGGTATTGTTTGTAAAAACAGCAGTCAAGTCTTCCCATGTACGGATATTGGTCCTTTCTAGTTGATAGAACCATTACAATTGTGTTTCAGATAGGCTCTCTTAAAAGAAATGCACCCATAACTTTCTGTCAGCAATGTGCGGTTGAATCTTCCGGACATATGACCTCAGATGAATATTTGGGAAAGAAAAGTTGTCATACTTTGCAAAAGTGAGGACCTTGAATTTATGAGGAATAACAACGCCCGAGACTAAACCCAGATCTTCAAAATCCAGCACAGGCACTTTTTGGATCTCCATAGCATTTAAATGATCTTCCAGTTGTTTGTATTTTTCGTCAGCAGAGGGATATTATTCATTCAGATAAGCTTCCTCCTCTTCATCAGAGTACTTGGCAGAACCGTGGTTTTTTTTCCAGTTTCACGGCTCTTATCATCTTTATCATGTTCGTCGTCTTCTTCTAATGAAGTGTCGGGATCCTAAACTCGCTTGATTGGTCCCTTGAACCTTCTTCCCATGTTAAGGATGCCAGCTAGTTCCTTTGTCTTTCTCTTCTTCTCTTTGGTGATGAGTGCTTTCAGTTCTTCCTACCCCTTGGCTAGGTTCAGGAACATTTGCTGGAACTGGGAATTCTGAGCTTGAAGATCTTTGACAGTTAGCCATTTTTGTTGAAATAAACAGTACGAAGATGAGAAAACTTGTCTTGGGAATACCTGTTATGAAATGATATGGTATGTAAATGTATATGCATATGTAATGTTTTCAAGGACCTCGTGGGATTTAAATTTGTTAAATAAAAAGGAAACAAAGAAACTTAGTAGTAAGTTAGAATTATAATTGCCTTCTAGGCTTACAATGAAAACAAGAGAGTTAAATTATAAAATTCCTGAGGCCTAAGGTATCAAGTATCCCATGGAAGATTCCTCTTTGCATTGACATATGAATTAAGACTCTGCTCTTCATGGAGTCGTTTCGTCATCTCCAATACTTTCTTTTCACTAGCATAGAACTGAGCCTCAAAGGTATCCCTTTCTTCCTTGAGTTGAATCTAGGACTTTTGTAGTTACTCGGGGTCATTAGGCATATCAGGATGAAGAATGGCATGAGGAACATCTCTTTCAACAACAGGCTCTACGATCACTGATAGGATAGAAGGATATGGCATTTTAAGATTTTGAGCACAAGACCGTACCCATCTGAGGTAGGGCTCCAAAGGGATGGAGTACTTATGCCCCAAAGTCTTGCTATTAATCTTATTGGTCATGACCCAAGCATGTATAAACCTTTGACGGTAATTTTGAGGATCATTCTCATAATCTAATACAACACCCTGGATGAGCATATCATGAGGACCGTCTCTTCGAGCATAACCAAACTGACGTAGAGCTAGAGAAGGGTTGTAATTAATACCTTCCCTTATGCCAAGGAGTAGCACATTAGGGAATTCCCCATAGCGGTCAATAATAGTGATGTCCTTTTGAGATCGGGAACACCAATAAATATCTGAATGAGCGGGTGACATCAACCTTTGAGACCACCTCAAGCCTTATTCATTATTTATTATTGATCGGGGAAGGTGCAAAGTAAACCACCTGGAAAGTAAAGGTGTGCAACACATGAGATTCCCTCGCTTCCTCATAGTACGAGTGTAAAGAGAACACAAAATATCTCCAAGAAAAGTAGGCACAGGATTATGGGTAAGAAATATTTTGATGGTGTTCACATCTATGAGTTAGTCCGAATTAGGGAACAACACTAAACCATAGATCAGCAAAGCCAAAATATCCGTAAAAGCATGAAAACTCATGGCATATAGAAACAACTGAGCATTCTCTACCAGAAATTTAGGAAGAATACCTTGACTCCATTTCTTGTGTCCCAATTAGATACGATGTCTGATTGTTTCAGATGTAAGGCTGCTGCAATGTCTTCAGGTTTTGGAACTTGCTCTAGACCAGTGAGATGTATCTAATCAAGAATAGGCACTCCGAGTAACTTAGATAATTCTTCTATTGTGGGCACCAGCTGATAATCCGGGAAGGTAAAATAATGATGCTTATGCTCAAAGAACGGAAACAAAACACTCATCATGTCTTCTTTGAAATCAGGAGTAACCAAACTGAGTAGATAGCCATGTCTTTTGGTGAATTGATAATTTTTGGGGACCTTTGAGACTAAATCCTCAAGCTTGGAAGGTATCCTTACAAAGTTGATTCGGATAATATTTCTGGATCGGAAGCCATGACCTGCATCAAAGGACAAAGATAAATTCCTAGGTCCTTGAAACGATTAGTGAAAATGTTATGATGTTATGATATCATGATTTTATGTTCATGTTTAGACAAGAAGTAGACACAAACAAATCACACAAGAGCCTTAGGTTTAAAGGCTTACATGAGGTCCATAGGTAAGTACCCTTTTCTATTAGAGTTAAGTTGGCTCAACCTGTCTTAAAATAGTAATCGGGTTCTATGGATCTCAATATCACTTATTTTTCTCATAAGTTTTGTTTAGCATGACAACTGACTTGCCACAAAAAAAACCCGAGAGTCGAATCTCAAAGAGTGTAGCATCGAGTATCAGCCAACTTCAGAATGAACCAAAGTCGGCTATCTCACTACCTTCTAATGGCCAAGATGGGTCAATTAAGGTTCTAAAAGTCAGTTAGTGCTTATGACACCTCGTGGAAGCCTAATGTTATCCTCGACTGACTCAAGGAACATTAGTACAAACCAAAGTGTCACACTAACGTAGCCATCACTTCAACCATATCGGTCTACGTCGTACAGTTTCCATGATCAATTGCTACTTACCTAAGGCATCCCTAGATCCAGGTGTAGGATCTTTACAAGTAATGAAACCCAAGCAACCCATAAAGATAAAGCCGACAATGCAAATAAAGAAAATAAAAAGTGATCTAAGACTCTAAGGTAACCCCTCTTTTAACATTCTCTCTGGCAGAGTCGTCAGTTCTATAATTCGGTGGGAGAACTGACTTGTTTTATGTTTTATCATAAATGTTGCGGTTAGCAAGAGTCTCCACTGACTTTTCTTTTATCCAATAAGGAAAGGGTGAAAAGAACAGGAAAGACCTTTAAAGATTTTGAGTTCGGGGGTAGGTTATGAAAAGGGAATCTGTTAGCACCCTTTTCATCTATAGTTATCTACGGGCTCTTAATCGCTTAGCTCACTTTGAAAATTTTCTTATTGTGTGTGTTTGAAAATATTTTAAAAATGCCAATGTAAGGTGAACTTTGTAATGATTCTTGTATCGGTCCTCAAGAACACATACAAAGTGTTTTAAAAATATCTTTGAAAGTGTTTGTGTGAGATTCTTTTGTTTTGAAAAGTGTGAGCAAGCGATTAATATTATTCTACCCACTCAACGTCTTTCTTATACTTTTCCTTCTCCTTAGATAGTTCTATATGTATCATTAGTTAGTAGGAAGCCCTATCGTTGGATGTGAAGGGACAGGTGAAGGGTCATCATACAGTCATTGAAGGCAACTTGTAAGGATGCTTTAGAAGTTTTATAAGAGACTGGATCATTTTTCGAAAGGCAACGTCGAAGGGTCATCGAGGGACTATGATCTTTTATTTGAGGGTCTTTGCTAAAGCATCCATACGTTTGAGGGACATGGTCGTTATTTTTCCAAAGGCAACAGAGGGAGGTCACCCTAGAGGTGCAAATATGCAAGTGTGTTGATTCGGTCATTTTATCTTGCATTAGGGTTTTCTAGCGTTTGATTATTATCTTGCCATACAATCCTATTAACTAACAGTTATATATATATATATATACAAATCATATAAAGTATAAGCGCGAGAAAGTAAAGACATACAGCTATTACATGGCTTCGAGAGAATTACAATATTTAAAAACTTTGCGGTAATTTAAGAACTAAGCTATTACAAAAAAAACTTATGTGACCTATACAATCGTTTTTAAGAAAATAAATGGCGAAAGTAAAAAAAAAGTTTATGAAATTACTTTTTAAAGTCTTAACATCTAAAAGATTAGAAATTAATTTTTTTGTGCATTTTTTGGTTTGATTTGAATAATAAAATAAATAAATTTTAAGATCTAGATTAAATACTTAATTAATCATATAAAAAAATTTAGATCTAATTAATTAAATTAAAAAATGTCCAAAATTAAATTAACCTATTAAAACTCTAAATCTGATTTTATTATATTTTTATGATTTTTTTTATTAAAAAATTTATTAAAATAATTAAAATGAAATAAAAATATAAAAAAAAAAGGATTGAAAAAGGTAAAAATAAAAATGCAAGGGATGAGACTTGAACCCACGCCCATGAGCCTTCTCTGCTGCTTTGCTTGCCACTGTGCCATGCGTTTGTTTGTGTTTGGAAACAGAACGCTGTGTTGCACCCCAAAATTTGCCCTCCCATATTCTTCAAGAAATTGCCAAGCCAAGTCACAAAACTCCCCCAAGGGTGGCACAGTCCAACTGTCTCCTATACAGTCAAAATTAAGGTTTTAAGTCTGATCAAGAAAAGGAAGTGTTCAAAGACTCAATCAAGTCTCATATGCTTACAAACATGGTCAAGCATCCTCATATCAAGTTTCAAGGCATTCAGCTCAAGATTGCACAGTCAAAACCCTAAATTGCACTACAGTCAACTGTAGGGGTAAAATGGTCATTTGACAGTCAAAAGTTCAAATTTTTGGTCAACATATCATTTTGAAGCCACAAACATCATTTGATCAATGCTTGATCATGATTCTCAAAATTTGGCTCAGAAATCATCAAAGATGCAAAAGTTGCTATATTTGGACAGCTGAAAAAGTCAACTGAAATTGACCAGAGCATAACTTTCACATGGATTATCAGAAAAATTCCATCCAAAGCTAATTTTGAAGAGAAAGACATTTCCTACAACTCATCTTCATACTTCAAGTCCAAGAAATGCTCTCACAAAAAGTTATCAATTTCAACATTATAGGTCATTTTCAAAAGTCAACAAAAAGGGACTTTAAGTCAAAGGCCATAACTTGAGATTGGAAAATCAAAATGACATGGGACCAAAGGCATTGGTTAAAGGACTCAAAGACCTTTCCAAAATGTCCAAGAACATGAGAAAAGCTTAAAAATTGAGCAAGTTATGCCTTGTAGAAGTTGGGAAATTTTTGTGAAAAGGCAAAAGTCAACTATCCTTGAAACTTCAATTTTTGACAAAAGGGCCCACTTTCTTCCACTTGACTCAGCCTTGTCATGCCACACACGTGTCCCATGATTAATTTCAAGATCAAACATTGATTTTTCTATTTTATTTAATTTTTGATAATTTAATTCATTTTAAATCTTTAAAAATTCAAATAAAATTCAAAAACCAATGGAATAGTGTCATTTGAATTTGGATAGCTTCCATATATCATGGGCCAGCTCACAAACTCATGCTAGGGTTAAATTGCACACCAAGTCTTGGTTTGCTTAAAAAAAGGGAAAATTGGTTAATGGTGAAAACCCTAGGACTAGTTCTCTCATGGGCATGAATCAAGGCCAGCTAATGACCTAATTCTCTTCCCTCATAAGTGCTAAGTCAAACCCTAACCACAACACACCAAATGTTGCGCTCAAAAGCTCATAAAAAACTTGGAATTTTGACTTGAAAACTCAATTCGGAAATCATTGCTAGAGGTGGATTCAAGGCATAAAAGTTTTTCTAATAGCTTCCTCAAGCCCTGCTGATCACATTGCAATCCCTAACATCCACTCAAACTCCAGGAATTGGTACATAGAACCCTCCCTGTACAGCAAAAAAGTGATGATCGTGTTTTCAGTTTTAGACATCCTCATTGCATTCTAATCATAGATTCTTATTCCTTATGATGTTCTGATACTGACCAATGCGTTTGATTGTATTTTTGTGCCATATATACGGTTTTACCATGTTTACTTTTTAGGGTTTTCAGAGCTCGAATTTGGGGCTTTTGCAATAAGGCAAAATTAAGCCTCAAAACCATGGCCATCCAACTCAGTGCAGAGAGACGAAGAAGAAACACCATTCGCGAACAATTTATGAAGCTTATAGCGCTATTCGCTATTTTCCCTAAAGTCCTCTAAGACCACGCTCTGAAAACCGTGGCTCAATGTTTTAATCTCAGGGGAAACGAGGAAGAAGACCTCGTGGCAGCCAGTGATACGTGGGTTTAAATTTCGCGCGTTTCCAAATAACTAACCCACGTTTTCTCTTTTATTATTCGCTGTTTATTTATATATCAAATAGATTAATTGGCCCGGTTGGTTGGAGCAAGCGCTGGTAACACCTTTGACCTGGGTTCGAACCCCAGGTCTGTATTATGTTCATATTATTTTTCCCTTAGAAATCATGTGCAGGCTCAGTAACGTGGTTCACTATACACCTTCCAAATCCAATGGCCACGCGTCCCTCAGAAACGAATCAAGGGTTCCAGATTGATGAGCACACTAAACCCTAGTCAAATGTATCACACGTTACACTAAAAGTCAAATGGACTCAAGCTTAATTGGGCCAGATTTGCTTGGACTATACCTCACAATAGGGCCTGAACCCCTCCTGGTTTGCTTTTCTCTTCATATTTTTTATTATTGTGTTATTTATTTTTATTGTCTTAATTAATTAATTATTTTTCTACAAAATATAAAAACTTCAAAAATCAGAAAGAAAGATAAAACATAAAAAATATTTAATTTGCATATTTTCTTGTAGATAAATTAACATGTAAATATTTAGTTTTAATTAGGATATAATTTCAATTTCTTTTAAATAACAAAAATACAAAAATATATAGAAATAGGTTTAATTAATCTTGATTCCTTTTAATTTCCTTTTGGTACAATAATAATATTTAATTTATTTATTTTCATAATTAAAATGCATGTAAATTGATTTAGGTTTAAATTAGTTAAAATTTCAATATTTTTCATAATAACTAAAAAATAATTAAAATTAGGGTTTGACATTTTATTTTAGTTATAATTAATTCTCTTTTTTCCATTAAATCTTAAAAAACACTAAAAATACCAAAAACATTTTCTTTTAATTCTTAATTTTAATTCCATTACTATTTTAATTTTTTGCAAAAGGGTCCAACGCCCTCGTTCGTAATTTATTTTATTCGCACATTTGTTTTATTTCGCTTAATTCATTATGTATCTCTCCCGAAGCATTGTAACTTAAACTTCTCGCACTTTTATTTCTTTTGTTTTATTTACTTTCCGTCAAATCGGGTCCGGTTTAATTTTGGCGATGTGGACCCGCGCCATTTGTAATAGTTTAGATTTATTTTCCCGCAAATATTAACTGTTAAATAAGCATGCAAGAATGAATGGATAAAATAAAATCAAGCGTAGATCACCTATACCATGAACAATACAAAATATCTGAAAACGACACACGAATCGCACACACCACCCCTAGGGTACGCCCCACTGTTGCCTTGCCTTTCGAAAAGTGATCGTCGAGTAGAGGATGTCTTAGTAAGTCCTCATGATCCAGGAACCTGGCATGAGGGTAGCTTCTAAGGTGTCTTCCCATTGCTCTGGTGATCACCATGTCCCTATAAACTCGAATTGACCCGAACACCTCCAACGGTGGTGCTACCTACCTCTCAATGGTGGGATGGCGCTACTTTAAAAGACATTTACACAGACGAATTCCTTAGGGTAGGTAGACGACTCATGGATACTTGCTCTCTTCAAAACAAAAATTCAAAGACTTTTCACACCAACACTTTTCAAAAGCTTTCAAAGCAAAATTTTCAAACACTCTGACGTACGAGTCGAACTGAAATTTTTCAAAGAAACTTTTTAAAACCCACAATTGAAAAGCAAGCAAACATTTTTGAAAACACATTGAGCAAGTATCTAAGAGCCCATGGATAACCATGGATAGAAAGGGTGCTAACACCTTCCCTTTCTATAATCTACCTCCCGAACCGAGAGCAATCTCTTTAAGGAATTTTTCTGTGCTTTTGTCCTTTCCATTTGGAGAAAATAAAAGACGGTGGCGACTCTTGCTTCCGCGACATTTCGCGAACCAGCGTTAAACAGTCAGTTCCAGATCCACCGATCACAGAACTGGAGACTCTGCTGGGGATAAACTTAAAGTGAGGTGTACCTTAGGGATAGTTCATAACTGTGTTTTCAATTGTATTGACTTGCTTGCTTTAAATTGTGGGACTGTCTTGGGAGTTCTATAGATCCTAACCCGGATCTGGGGGATACCTTCTTAGAAAGTAGCAACAAGGCTGTGAGGGAACTGTGCGGGGTATACCGACATGGTTGAAACAGTCTGCTACGTTGATGTGGCACTTTGGTGTGTACCGGTAACCCTTGAGTTCAGTCAAGGAGAGTACGGGGCCTCCATGTGGTGTCATGAAGCATCAACAGACCTTAGGAACCTTAATTGAACTATCTTGGCCTCTTTAGGGTAGTGAGATAACTGACTTTGGTGCAGTCCGAGGTTGGTTGATACTCGATACTACACTCAATTGAGGGTTGCTTTCCTGGAATATTTCGGTCGCCAGTTCAGTGGCTAAATCGAAACGATGAACAATGAAAGCAATCCCGTGATATTGGGAACCTTAGAACCCGGTTACTTTGATTAGGACAGGTTGAACTCACCAACTTCAAGAGGGTACTACCCAGACCCCATGCTGGCCTTAAACCTTAAGGGCTTGTCTTGTGTGCCTTGTGTGCCTTACATGTTTGTCTTTGTACATATCTGTGGTGTGTTTAATCATAGCATCATGACATCATCCAGCATCATATGCATTAACTAACCATTTCAGGGGTTCGAATTTTCATCTTTGTTCTTGTGTTGTAGGACATGGAAACTGTTCGTAGAAAGACAATTCAAATCAGTCTTGTAAGGATCCCTCCTCAGCTTAAGGAGCTTATATCCAGGATTCCCGAGAACTCTTCATTCAATGAAAGGCATGGAAGCCTCATCAGCTTGGTCAACACCAACATTGAGGAAGATATGATAAAGGTCCTGTTCCAATTCTTTGACCCTCTGCATCACTGTTTCACCTTCTTGGACTATCAGTTGGTACCTACATTGGAGGAGTTCTCCCGGCTCCTAAAGATCCCTATCCTTGATCAGCTACCCTTCAACGGTACAGAAAAGGAACCTAAGCTTGAAGAGATTGCTAAAGCCTTGCACCTACAGTCATCTGACCTCAAGGGACATTGGGAAGTCAGAAGTGGTATTAAAGGGTTCTTAGCCAGGTTTCTGTTTGAAAAGGCCTATGAATGTTGGAACTCCCTTGACTTGCAAGCTTTTGAAGAGGTTGTGGCCCTCCTTGTTTATGGTTTGGTGCTGTTCCCTAACCCAGATCAGCTCATTGATATCAGTGCTGTCCAGATCTTTATGTCCAGGAATCCTATACCTACGTTGCTGGGGGACATCCTTCACTCATGTTACACTCGAACCATGAGAAAAAGAGGTGTCCTTATGTGTTGCACTCCTCTCCTGGGAAGGTGGTTTATTTCGCACCTTCCACAATCAGTCCTGAAGAATGAGCGGGGTTTGAGATGGTCACAACGGTTGATGACTCTTACACATGCAGATATACATTGGTGCCCTAGGTCCAGAGAAGATGTCACTATCATTGATCGTTGCGGGGAGTATCCTAATGTTCCTTTACTTGGAATCAGAGGGGGTATTACTTATAGCCCATGCCTGGCTTGGAGACAATTTGGTTATGCTCGGAGGGATGGTCCTCATGACATGTTAATTCCTGACATAGCTTTTGACTTCGACAACGATACTCAAGGACTTCGCCAGAGATTTATCAGAGCCTGGAGGATGCCTAGTAGGATAGACAGCAAGACACTGGGGCACAGGAACTCCATCCCTTTGGAGCCTTACCTCAAGTGGGTACGAGCCCGCTCTCAGAAGTTAGTAATGCCTTATCCTCACATGCTTCCAGTAATCAAAGAGCCTGCCTTGGAAGGAGAAGTGTCTCACGTTATTCAGCACCCTGATATGCCCACATCCTGGGAAGAGATGCAGAAGAGCTGGATCCAGCTTAAGGAAGAGCGGAATTCTCTTGAGACTAGTCTGCGTGCCAGTGAAAAGAAGGTCTTGGAGCTCACCCGCCTGTTGCATGAGGAGAGGAACCTCAACACTTACATAGCTCCAAAGAGGATGCACAGCATATTTTGGGATTGATTTGATTTTTTGTACTTTTGCCCATGAGGCTTTGATGTATTAAACAATGATTTTCTTAATAATAACGTGTGTTCCTTTTGGTCTACAACAAATTTGAATTTTCGAACTCTTGAATGCATTGCATAAACACATATCATTCATCATGTGCATCACAGGTACTCTTCTTTTCAGGTTGTTTACTGTTCTTCGCTGTTTATTTCAGCATCATGAACCCTGAATCATCAACCGAGGCATCTATCAAGGCTCTTCAGGCGCAGAACGCCCAATTTCAGGCGCAGAATGCCCAATTTCAGGAGCTGATCAAAGGCTTGGCTCAGGGTCAACAAGAGTTGAAGACCATGCTTCTAAAGAAGACTAAGAAGAAGAGGAGGACTGTGCTATTTAACACTGGGCGCAGACTCGGGAACACCTTACAGATTGAGGCTGAAAGGACTACCCCATCTGTAGGGGAGGGTAGTCACCAAGAAAGGGAGGTCCCTACTCCTGTGGGCTCTGATACTGAAACAGACTTCAACGACGAACAGTACCCTCCTGCTGAAGACCGGTACAAGCAGCTGGAGGACAGATTAAAGGCTATGGAAGTTCAGCGGGTGCCTGGACTGGATTTCGGAGACTTGGGGTTATCCACTGGGGTGGTGATCCCACACAAGTTCAAAGCACCCGCCTTTGTGAAGTATGATGGGGCTTCCTGTCCCAAGATGCACCTCCGTTCTTATGTAAGGAAGATCCAGCCTTACACAGCAGACAAGAACCTTTGGATCCACTTCTTCCAGGAGAGTCTTTCAGGGACTCACCTCGAATGGTTCTATCAGCTGGATAGAATCAGCATTCGTAACTGGGAGGATCTGGCCACTGCTTTTTACAAGCAGTATCAATATAATTCCGACCTCGCTCCTACGCGTACCCAACTCCAGGGTATGTCGCTAGGGTCGGGTGAAGGTTTTAAGGAGTATGCCCAGAAATGGAGAGACCTGGCTGGCAGGGTGCAGCCACCATTGACGGACCGGGAGCTGGTGGATATGTTTTTGGGGACCCTATCTGGTCCATTTTTCAATCATCTCATTGGTAATTCCTATGCTGGGTTTACTGATCTGATCCTGACTGGTGAAAGGATCGAGGCCGGTATAAAATCGGGGAAGATACAGAAGGTTGCCTCCTCCAGTGCTGAAAAGAAACCCTTCAAAAAGGAGGCTAGTGCTGTATATAGCTCCCGGAGACCAGAGCGACCTGAACACCGCCAATCTGTCAGTGCGGTAATGATTGCTAAGCCTGCTGCCGCTCCTCGGCCAACTAATCCTCAAAAGTTTGAAAGACCCCGGAGAGAGTTTACCCGGTTAAGCATGACCTTATCACAGATCCTGCCACAGTTGCTATCCACCAATTTAGTGACTGTCAGGGAGGCTCCAAAGTTTCCCAATACTGCATCCCCCAAGTTTAATCCAAATGCTCGATGTGCTTACCACTCTGATAGCCCGGGGCATAACACAGATGACTGTTGGGCCCTAAAGAATAAGGTTCAAGATCTCATTGATGCAAAGGAAATACAGTTTGAGGCGCCCGAGAGGCCGAATGTTGTAACCGCTCCCATGCCCCAGCATGGAGTGAATGCTGTTGAGGAGGATTTGTATGTAGCTTCGGTGGATGATGTTGCTACTCCACTGCTGATGGTCAAGAGGAACCTGTTGCTAGCCGGTTTATTTCCGGGATGTAGCGAAGGTTGCCCTCTATGTGTTGCTTCCCCTGCTGGTTGTTCTCTGCTGAAGTCAGGCGTCCAAAACCTGATAGATAGTAGAGAGATTTTGTTCAGAAAGACTGTTGTTCCTGCTGCTCCTGTTGAAGAAGTGTCGATCGTTACCATCTTCAACAACCCTTCCAAGGCTCCTTCAAAGAAGCCTGTCCAAATTTTTCCGGTTCACAAGATTGCTCCCATCACCATTACTGTTCCGGGGCCTATCCCCTACAAATCTGATAAGGCTGTCCCATGGCACTATGGGGCGGATGTTTATGTTCTGGGTGTGAAACAAGAGTTCAACATTGATGCTGGTGTCTCCAACATCACTGGGCCTGCTAAGGTCACTCGTAGTGGAAGACTGTTCTCGCCAGACATTGCTCCTCCGGTAATTCATAGGCCTTTGGTCTTCACACCTGCCAGGGTGCCTGTTTCTCCCCCTGACCAAGTATCCACCCCTGCTACCGAGTCGTCTGATACTCGGGACAAGGGGATTGCTGCTGATGTGCCTGCCAGGACGGAGGCACCAAAGACCATTGTTGAGGCTTCCAGGCAGGAAATGGAAGAAATCCTCAAGATAATAAAGAAAAGTGATTTCAACGTTGTAGAACAGCTGGGGCACACCCCCTCTAAAATCTCCATGTTGTCACTGCTGCTGTGTTCAGAGGCCCACGCCAAGGCTCTGATTGCTTTCTTAAAGACAGCCTACGTACCCCAAGAGACGTCTGCTGACCAGTTCACCGACTGTGTGGCCAACCTAATCGCTGATAATGGCCTGGGTTTCTCTGATGCCGATCTGACAGCAAAGGGGAAGAACCATAATGACGCCCTGCATGTCTCCATTGAATGCAGGGGCACTACTCTTGCTCATGTGCTGGTTGACACAGGTTCTTCATTAAACGTGATGCCCAAGAAGGCTCTGGATAGGCTGGATTGTGAGGGTCTAGAGCTCAAACCAAGTAGCATTGCTGTCCGGGCCTTTGACGGGTCCAAAAGAATGGTACATGGTGAGGTGGACATCCCAATCAGGGTTGGGTCACAGGTATTTGATTCAAAGTTCTATGTGATGGACATCCATCCGTCCTATTCTTGTTTGCTGGGTCGCCCGTGGATCCACAAGGCTGGAGCTGTGACCTCCACGTTGCATCAGAAGCTCAAGTACCCGGTCAGGGGGAAGATCGTAACGGTGCAAGGGGAAGAGGAGTACATGGTCAGCCACCTCAACTCCTTCAGATATATAGAAATGGATGGGGAGTTCATTGAAACCCCCTTTCAACATTTTGAGGAAGTGCCACAAACCTTGGCAGCAGCAGAAGCAGTGGATGAAGAGGTTTCTCCTTTGAAGATGGCCTCCTTAAAGGACGCCCGGGCTGTGATCGAAAGAGGTGAATGTGCAAACTGGGGCAAGCTCCCTGATCTTACTCCTAAGACTAACAAGTTTGGGCTGGGTTTCACCACAGAAGCTCAGAAAGCAGTGCGCAGGGCAAGAATCGGAAGACCTCCTGTGCTCATCACCCACTCAGAAGTGAATGCTATTGGAGAGGAAGACAAAGTGGAAGAGTCAGAGTTCGATAGCTGGATCTACCCGACGACCGACGGTGGATTGACCAATTGGACTGCTAAAGACTTTACACCCATAACTTTTGTTCCCCAGTAATGAACTTCTTTGTTTTTGATTTGTAATAAACAATAATTTGAAACTGTATGGCCCGGTGTCTTACCCGGGGCACCGTGGGTTTTGTTTATGAGGGCTTTTGTTTGTCACTGTCATATATCATGAATAAAAGCATTGGACGTTTTTCAAATTTCAAATTTTGCGCTCCTTTTCTTTCCTTTCTTTACATATTGCAAAACAGCTGTATTTACACACACACTCACTCATACAGGTTTCAATCCACTCTGGATCTCACTGGTAACGACTCTGCTACTGCCAGTTATGACTTCGAAAATCCGATCAACTTAGCCGAAGACGAAGGTGAAGATGATTGCGAGGTGCCTGGTGAACTTGCAAGACTGTTACAACAGGAAGAGAGGGCAATTCAACCCCACGAAGAGTCAGTGGAAATAATAAACTTGGGTACTGAAGAAGACAAGAAAGGGGTAAAGATTGGCGCCAACCTAGAGCTCAGTGTGAAGCAACGATTGACTCAGATGCTACATGACTATAAGGAGATCTTTGCCTGGTCCTACGAAGATATGCCCGGATTAGATACCGACATTGTGGTCCATCACTTACCAACTAAAGAAGATTGCCCTCCGGTTAAGCAAAAGGTCCGCCGTATGCGTCCGAAGATGTCTGAGAAGATTAAAGCCGAGGTTATGAAGCAGTTTGATGCCGGGTTTCTTGCAGTGACTTCTTACCCTCAGTGGGTTGCTAATGTGGTGCCGGTACCTAAAAAGGACGGCAAGGTCAGAATATGTGTCGATTACAGGGATCTGAACAGGGCCAGCCCCAAGGATGACTTCCCTCTACCTCACATTGATGTCCTTGTTGATAATACAGCTCAGCATAAAGTGTTCTCTTTTATGGATGGTTTTTCAGGCTACAATCAGACCAAAATGGCTCCTGAAGACATGGAAAAACTACATTTGTTACTCAGTGGGGCACCTTCTGCTACAAAGTCATGCCTTTTGGACTAAAGAATGCTGGGGCAACCTACCAACGTGCCATGGTTGCTTTATTTCATGATATGATCCATCATGAGATAGAGGTGTATGTTGACGACATGATCGCTAGGTCCCAGACTGAGGAAGAACACCTTGATCATCTGCAGAAACTGTTTGACCGTTTGAAACTGTACAAGCTGAGGTTAAACCCGAACAAGTGCACCTTCGGGGTAAGATCTGGAAAGTTGCTAGGCTTCGTGGTAAGTGACAAGGGAATTCAAGTGGACCCTGCTAAAGTCAAAGCCATTCAAGAGATGCCAGTTCCTAAGACAGAGAAGGAAGTCAGAGGCTTTCTAGGACGTCTGAATTACATTGCTCGGTTCATCTCACACCTAACTGCTACCTGTGAACCAATCTTCAAGCTGCTGAAGAAAGATCAGGTAGTACGTTGGAATGATGAATGTCAGGCTGCTTTTGACAGAATCAAAGAATATCTCCAAGAACCAGCCATCCTTATGCCACCAGTTGAAGGGAGACCTTTGATACTTTACCTGACAGTGCTTGATAATTCAATGGGGTGTGTGCTGGGGCAGCATGACGAGTCTGGCCGAAAAGAGCATGCCATTTATTACCTTAGCAAAAAGTTTACCGACTGTGAGACCCGATACTCACTGCTTGAGAAAACTTGCTGCGCTTTGGTATG
Source organism: Vicia faba (assembly GCA_948472305.1). Classification (NCBI taxonomy): domain Eukaryota; kingdom Viridiplantae; phylum Streptophyta; class Magnoliopsida; order Fabales; family Fabaceae; genus Vicia; species Vicia faba. Next base: position 199,747,280 of record OX451739.1, read on the forward strand.
GGCTGCTCGCCGGCTGAGACAGTATATGCTGACTCACACTACCTTGTTGATCTCAAAAATGGATCCTATAAAGTACATATTCGAAAAGCCTGCTCTGTCTGGGAGAATCGCAAGATGGCAGATGATCTTGACGGAATACGACATTCAGTACACGACCCAAAAAGCCATCAAGGGAAGTGTATTGGCAGACCACTTAGCACATCAAGCTGTGGATGACTACCAATCAATGAACTTCGAGTTTCCAGATGAAAGCATTATGATAGTAACTGACTGTGAAATACCTGGACCGGATGAAGGACCTGAACCAGGATCCCGATGGTCTATGCATTTTGACGGAGCATCCAACGCTTTGGGAAATGGTATTGGCGCCATCATCATATCTCCACAAGGTACTCATACTCCACTCACCGCCCGGCTGTGTTTCAACTGTACCAACAACATGGCGGAGTATGAGGCGTGTATCATGGGTCTTCAAGCTGCGATCGACCTGAGGATCAAATTTCTGAGTGTCTTCGGAGATTCCGCTCTTGTGATCAATCAGATCAAAGGAGAGTGGGATACGAAACATCCAAACTTGATTCCTTACAGAGAATGTGTGTTGACCCTGGTCCCCCACTTCACAGAGATAACATTTGAGCACTTTCCAAGAGAAGAGAATCAGTTGGCGGACGCGTTAGCTACAATGTCTTCAATGTTCAAGGTCAAATGGGATAATGAGGCTCCTCGGATCATCATCTGGAAACTGGACGAGCCGGCATACTGTTGTGATCTCGAAACTGAATTGGTGACTGAGAAGCCTTGGTACCACGAAGTGAAGAGATATCTGGAAACTCAGGAATACCCTGAAGGTGCATCTATCAACGATAAGAAATTCCTGAGAAGATTCGCAGCCAAATTCTTCCTTAGCAACAACATCTTGTACAAGCGAAACCATGATTCAACCTTACTGCGTTGTGTGGATAAAACTGAAGCAGAAAGAATCATGGAAGAGCTACATGAAGGGACCTTTGGTACACATTCCAGTGGACACACTATGGCTAAGAAAATCCTACGGGCAGGATATTATTGGTCCACAATGGAAGCTGACTGTTACCAACATTCCAGGACATGCCACAAATGCCAGATTTATGCAGATAAAGTGCATGTTCCTCCGATTCCCCTGAATGTTCTGACTGCGCCTTGGCCGTTTGCAATGTGGGGCATAGACATGATCGGCGAGATAAAACCTACGGCATCCAATGGACATCGCTTCATCTTAGTGGCAATTGATTACTTCACGAAGTGGGTCGAGGCAGCATCCTATGCTACGGTAACCAAGACTGTTGTAGCACGGTTCATTCGGCATAACCTGATATGTCGGTACGGCGTCCCTGAGAGAATTATTACAGACAACGGTACCAATCTGAACAATAAGATGATCGCTGAGCTTTGCGAACAGTTCAAAATACAGCACCACAATTCTTCTCCTTACAGACCGAAGATGAATGGGGCCGTAGAAGCAGCAAATAAGAACATCAAGAAAATCGTGCAGAAAATGACAGTGACTTATAAAGATTGGCACGAGATGTTACCGTTCGCTCTACATGGGTACCGTACCTCAGCCAGGACGTCAACCGGGGCAACTCCTTTCTCTCTGGTTTATGGTATGGAGGCAGTCTTGCCAATCGAAGTGCAAATACCCTCTCTCCGGATAATGAAGGATGCAAATCTGAACGAAGATGATTGGATCCAGACACGACTTGATCAGCTCAACCTTATTGATGAAAAGAGACTTGCTGCTATCTGTCATGGTCAGACGTATCAGAAACGGATGATCAGGGCATTTAACAAAAAGGTCAGACCACAGGAATATCGAGTCGGGGATCTGGTAATCAAGCGAATCATCCTTCCTCAGAGTGATCCAAGGGGCAAATGGACCCCTACGTACGAAGGGCCATTTGTGGTTAAGCACGTGTTCTCAGGAGGAGCAATGATATTAACCAATATGGATGGTGACGACCTTCCTCACCCCGCCAATGCAGACATAGTAAAAAAATATTACGCATAAAAAAAAAAGGACCCGCTAGGCTGACATGCCTAGGCAAAAATTAGGGCTTCCCGTCGAACCAAAAGGGTTCGGGCAAAATGAAGGGATGAAAATGGAAAAATCTGTACACCCGGCAAGTCGAAAACCTGAAAGGACGGCTTGGGCAAAAATGGATATCCCGGTGGACTGAAAACCCGAAAGGGCGGTCCAGGCAAAATTAGGGATAAAAACGTAATGCTATGTCTCATTGATCACTTTGCATCCAGAATCCGGTATCTACATCAAGATCAGATCGATCAGTCAGCTTCACCTTCAACCAAGGTCATCAAGTGATGAGTCGCTCGGAGTTATAAAGGCAATAGCAGAGTTGAAACCCAGTGGATCATTCATCTTTCACACAGCTGTTTTATTTTCTTTTGTACAAAACTTGTATAAACTCTTTTGCTCGGCGACGTTTCTCTTACTAGGACGTCAGCCTCTTGTACACAAAACGCCTATTCACAGGCTATTCAAAATCAATACAAATATACTTTTCAGTTAAACGTGCCAACTGTTTTTCTTTTTCTGTTTTGTTTTGCGAAGAACGTCCAAGGTTCAATTTGTGATATATGCATTGACAATAATTTGCTAACTCATGAATATTTGCGTATGAAACAAAGGAATTAATTGCAGGTGACACTAGAAATAGGGGCAATAAAGAGTTGTCTAGGCAATCTAATTGTTCTATCCTCCAAAGTACCAAGGTAGGTTCAGCTAAAGAACATAACCAGGCATCTTAAATCCCCCAGAGAGCAAGCAAGTCAGTGCATTCTTCTCCAAGCAGAGTTAACAAGTCCCAAGGAAATTGGGTATCCTCCAGCAGATCCCAACATTCCCCAACAGCATATATTCTTAACAAGCATCCCCGGCAGTCTTGGTCTAAAGATTGTTCCCCGGCGGCATACATCAACATTCAAAGGAATCACTTCCCCAGCATATCAAAACTCCCCAGGAGAGTCCAATCCAGTTTCCCCAGGAAAGATGGAATTCATATCCCCAAGCAATAAGCTTATCCCCAGTAGATTCTGGAAGCTTATCCTCTCGCAGAACACGAACGCGTCGTCCGGCTTGATCTAAAGAGTTGTTTCCTTAACAAGATATAACTGGGTTATCCTCAGCCAAAAGCCACGGAAAGAGCGTCCTCGACGAAGTCTTCCTATTCCCAGCGAAGTCCATCAATACTCCCAACATAATAAGGGTATCCCCAGCAAGATATTATCAACATTCCTCCCTCTTCCCACAGAGTATTGCTTCCCAGCATGGTCGCTAGAGTATCTTTTTCTCCCCGCAGAATCTTCCATTTGCCAAGTTTATTCCGCAACGGAGTCATCTTCTCCTACTGGTATTCTTGCAACTATCATCCCCAGCGGAAGCAAAAGCTTATTCTTCAACATCAGCCCAGGATATGACTTCCCGGCACCCGTCAAGGATTTACTTTCCTAGACGAAAAACACATACATAAACATCACATACATCATTGTAGCATGCATAACGCATCGTATCATACAAATCTCATTTATGTTGAGAACATCATTGCTTGATCCATATCATGCATTGCGTATGTCTGACCTTTACCTTTCAGGAAAGAATCAGCTAAATTCTCAATCATCTTTCAAGACCTAGCCTGGTTCAGTTAAATCGACCTTAAGATTTTCCTGATGCTTACCTAGTCAAAGGCTTCTCTGGTTCAGTCAGATCGACCCTAAGATCTCCCTGATGCTTATCCAGTTGAAGATATTCCAAAGCCTTCTCTGGTTCAGTCAGATCGACCCTAAGATCTCCCTGATGCTTATCCAGTTGAAGATATTTCAAGACCTTGTCCGGTTCAGTTAAATCGACCCTAAGATTTTCCTGATGCTTATCCAGTCAAAGGCTTTCTCTGGTTCAGTCAGATCGACCCTAAGATCTCCCTGATGCTTATCCAGTTGAAGACATTTCAAGACCTAGACCGGTTCAGTTAAATCGACCCTAAGATTTTCCTGATGCTTATCCAGTCCAAGGCCTTCTCTGGCTCAGTCAGATCGACCCTAAGATCTCCCTGATGCTTATCCAGTTGAAGATATTTCAAGACCTTGTCCGGTTCAGTTAAATCGACCCTAAGATTTTCCTGATGCTTATCCAGTCAAAGGCCTTCTCTGGTTCAGTCAGATCGACCCTAAGATCTCCCTGATGCTTATCCAGTTGAAGATATTTCAAGACCTAGACCGGTTCAGTTAAGTCGACCCTAAGATTTTCCTGATTCTTACCCAGTCAAAGGCCTCTCTGGTTCAGTCAGATCGACCCTAAGATCTCCCTGATTCTTATCCCAGTAGAAGACACCCAAGATTTTTTCTCAACGAGCGTTGTTGAAATTAAAATCACCCAGACTTTTCTCAACGAGCGTTGTTGAAGTTAAAGCCACCCAAGGTTTTTTCTCAACGAGCATTGTTGAAGTTAAAGTCACCCAAGATTTTTCTCAACAAGCGTTGTTGAAGTTAAAGTCGCCCAAGGTTCTCTTACTATTCATGCTAAGGTAGTAACCATCCCTGGTTCTTTCATCGCCGTTTGAAGCTCCAGACTCAGCTCCTGTAACCAGTCAGGACACATCTATACCAGGCATCTAAAAATCAGCTCCTGCAACGTGTCATGTACTCATTTTCTGTTTTGCAGGTATACAGGTTCTCGCTAAGGAATCTCTTACGCAATCAAACATCCAGATGGCATCTATAAGCCCATTCCACCATCACTGCCACTATGTGAGTGCAAATTTCTGGGCACTCTAGTGTCCAATCATCTTCTACCCTCGGATTACGAAAGGCACGTCAGCCAATCTGCATCCTCAGGTCTAAGAAGATTGAACAGGGGCAACTGTTGCACCCCAAAATTTGCCCTCCCATATTCTTCAAGAAATTGCCAAGCCAAGTCACAAAACTCCCCCAAGGGTGGCACAGTCCAACTGTCTCCTATACAGTCAAAATTAAGGTTTTAAGTCTGATCAAGAAAAGGAAGTGTTCAAAGACTCAATCAAGTCTCATATGCTTACAAACATGGTCAAGCATCCTCATATCAAGTTTCAAGGCATTCAGCTCAAGATTGCACAGTCAAAACCCTAAATTGCACTACAGTCAACTGTAGGGGTAAAATGGTCATTTGACAGTCAAAAGTTCAAATTTTTGGTCAACATATCATTTTGAAGCCACAAACATCATTTGATCAATGCTTGATCATGATTCTCAAAATTTGGCTCAGAAATCATCAAAGATGCAAAAGTTGCTATATTTGGACAGCTGAAAAAGTCAACTGAAATTGACCAGAGCATAACTTTCACATGGATTATCAGAAAAATTCCATCCAAAGCTCATTTTGAAGAGAAAGACATTTCCTACAACTCATCTTCATACTTCAAGTCCAAGAAATGCTTTCACAAAAAGTTATCAATTTCAACATTATAGGTCATTTTCAAAAGTCAACAAAAAGGGACTTTAAGTCAAAGGCCATAACTTGAGATTGGAAAATCAAAATGACATGGGACCAAAGGCATTGGTTAAAGGACTCAAAGACCTTTCCAAAATGTCCAAGAACATGAGAAAAGCTTTAAAATTGAGCAAGTTATGCCTTGTAGAAGTTGGGAAATTTTTGTGAAAAGGCAAAAGTCAACTATCCTTGAAACTTCAATTTTTGACAAAAGGGCCCACTTTCTTCCACTTGACTCAGCCTTGTCATGCCACACACGTGTCCCATGATTAATTTCAAGATCAAACATTGATTTTTCTATTTTATTTAATTTTTGATAATTTAATTCATTTTAAATCTTTAAAAATTCAAATAAAATTCAAAAACCAATGGAATAGTGTCATTTGAATTTGGATAGCTTCCATATATCATGGGCCAGCTCACAAACTCATGCTAGGGTTAAATTGCACACCAAGTCTTGGTTTGCTTAAAAAAAGGGAAAATTGGTTAATGGTGAAAACCCTAGGACTAGTTCTCTCATGGGCATGAATCAAGGCCAGCTAATGACCTAATTCTCTTCCCTCATAAGTGCTAAGTCAAACCCTAACCACAACACACCAAATGTTGCGCTCAAAAGCTCATAAAAAACTTGGAATTTTGACTTGAAAACTCAATTCGGAAATCATTGCTAGAGGTGGATTCAAGGCATAAAAGTTTTTCTAATAGCTTCCTCAAGCCCTGCTGATCACATTGCAATCCCTAACATCCACTCAAACTCCAGGAATTGGTACATAGAACCCTCCCTGTACAGCAAAAAAGTGATGATCGTGTTTTCAGTTTTAGACATCCTCATTGCATTCTAATCATAGATTCTTATTCCTTATGATGTTCTGATACTGACCAATGCGTTTGATTGTATTTTTGTGCCATATATACGGTTTTACCATGTTTACTTTTTAGGGTTTTCAGAGCTCGAATTTGGGGCTTTTGCAATAAGGCAAAATTAAGCCTCAAAACCATGGCCATCCAACTCAGTGCAGAGAGACGAAGAAGAAACACCATTCGCGAACAATTTATGAAGCTTATAGCGCTATTCGCTATTTTCCCTAAAGTCCTCTAAGACCACGCTCTGAAAACCGTGGCTCAATGTTTTAATCTCAGGGGAAACGAGGAAGAAGACCTCGTGGCAGCCAGTGATACGTGGGTTTAAATTTCGCGCGTTTCCAAATAACTAACCCACGTTTTCTCTTTTATTATTCGCTGTTTATTTATATATCAAATAGATTAATTGGCCCGGTTGGTTGGAGCAAGCGCTGGTAACACCTTTGACCTGGGTTCGAACCCCAGGTCTGTATTATGTTCATATTATTTTTCCCTTAGAAATCATGTGCAGGCTCAGTAACGTGGTTCACTATACACCTTCCAAATCCAATGGCCACGCGTCCCTCAGAAACGAATCAAGGGTTCCAGATTGATGAGCACACTAAACCCTAGTCAAATGTATCACACGTTACACTAAAAGTCAAATGGACTCAAGCTTAATTGGGCCAGATTTGCTTGGACTATACCTCACAATAGGGCCTGAACCCCTCCTGGTTTGCTTTTCTCTTCATATTTTTTATTATTGTGTTATTTATTTTTATTGTCTTAATTAATTAATTATTTTTCTACAAAATATAAAAACTTCAAAAATCAGAAAGAAAGATAAAACATAAAAAATATTTAATTTGCATATTTTCTTGTAGATAAATTAACATGTAAATATTTAGTTTTAATTAGGATATAATTTCAATTTCTTTTAAATAACAAAAATACAAAAATATATAGAAATAGGTTTAATTAATCTTGATTCCTTTTAATTTCCTTTTGGTACAATAATAATATTTAATTTATTTATTTTCATAATTAAAATGCATGTAAATTGATTTAGGTTTAAATTAGTTAAAATTTCAATATTTTTCATAATAACTAAAAAATAATTAAAATTAGGGTTTGACATTTTATTTTAGTTATAATTAATTCTCTTTTTTCCATTAAATCTTAAAAAACACTAAAAATACCAAAAACATTTTCTTTTAATTCTTAATTTTAATTCCATTACTAATTTTAATTTTTTGCAAAAGGGTCCAACGCCCTCGTTCGTAATTTATTTTATTCGCACATTTGTTTTATTTCGCTTAATTCATTATGTATCTCTCCCGAAGCATTGTAACTTAAACTTCTCGCACTTTTATTTCTTTTGTTTTATTTACTTTCCGTCAAATCGGGTCCGGTTTAATTTTGGCGATGTGGACCCGCGCCATTTGTAATAGTTTAGATTTATTTTCCCGCAAATATTAACTGTTAAATAAGCATGCAAGAATGAATGGATAAAATAAAATCAAGCGTAGATCACCTATACCATGAACAATACAAAATATATGAAAACGACACACGAATCGCACACACCACCCCTAGGGTACGCCCCACTGTTGCCTTGCCTTTCGAAAAGTGATCGTCGAGTAGAGGATGTCTTAGTAAGTCCTCATGATCCAGGAACCTGGCATGAGGGTAGCTTCTAAGGTGTCTTCCCATTGCTCTGGTGATCACCATGTCCCTATAAACTCGAATTGACCCGAACACCTCCAACGGTGGTGCTACCTACCTCTCAATGGTGGGATGGCGCTACTTTAAAAGACATTTACACAGACGAATTCCTTAGGGTAGGTAGACGACTCATGGATACTTGCTCTCTTCAAAACAAAAATTCAAAGACTTTTCACACCAACACTTTTCAAAAGCTTTCAAAGCAAATTTTTCAAACACTCTGACGTACGAGTCGAACTGAAATTTTTCAAAGAAACTTTTTAAAACCCACAATTGAAAAGCAAGCAAACATTTTTGAAAACACATTGAGCAAGTATCTAAGAGCCCATGGATAACCATGGATAGAAAGGGTGCTAACACCTTCCCTTTCTATAATCTACCTCCCGAACCGAGAGCAATCTCTTTAAGGAATTTTTCGGTGCTTTTGTCCTTTCCATTTGGAGAAAATAAAAGACGGTGGCGACTCTTGCTTCCGCGACATTTCGCGAACCAGCGTTAAACAGTCAGTTCCAGATCCACCGATCACACGCTGCATATTATATTTGGAACCTACGCGTTAGATGGAAAATAACAAAAAAAAAATCCAAAAAGTTGGGATCGAACCCATGCCCTTCATGATACGCGCGCGTTTGTTTTGCCAACTGAGCCATGTTGTTTTTATGTTACTGGAATACAAACAAATGATTATATAATAAAAAGAAAACTGAAATCAAAGAGACTCCGAAGCCCTAGCTCCGATCATCTTCTTTGATTCCACAAAATCCTCCAACCTACGAAAACGATAGGTTCAAAGTAAAAGGGGGACCCTACCCCCCTATATAGACTCTCCTAAATCCAAATCAAATGTTAGTTTTGGCTAAAAATGCTTAGATCATGATTTTCGAAGAAAACAAGTTAGCACGGTTCCTCAATGGCAAATCATATATCTAACGTTAAAAGCTCCATAATGACCGCAACTTGCTCTAAACATTCACATATGAAGATCTAAATGATTAGTAGCTATGAAACACACATGAAATGAAAGATTTAAGAATAATTTTTTTTACCAATCAGAGAAAGTGATTGAACTTGTTTCAGGTGGTGAATTGATTGGGTATGAGTCTGAAAATGTTTCTTAGACCTTCAGGGAATGATTGGAAGCCTTGGATTGCTTTGAAGTGGCTTAGAATTTGAAAATCGAATGTGAGAAAAAATTGACAATTTTGCTCTTTGAAACTCTATTCTCTTGCCACCTCCTCCGTCCTGAGCATATGAAGTTTGTGTGTATTTATAGAGCATTGCATTAGGCCAAACAAATGAGGAAAAGACAAGGTGTTTAATGCCTTGCCAAAACCACATGAAACATGTTTTCAAACATTCCATTTTGAGAAGACTGTGTCTCCATTTCTTGTATCCCACAATTTGTGTGGCTGTAAAGGGGTTATTGGGCCTCAAATTTGATCTAACACCAAGCCCACATGTCTTAGCCCATTAGTTTATCATTTTATTTGATTTATTTTAGTAATACTTGCAAAAAATTAAAATAAATAAAATAAGAAACATGGACATGTACCAAATGATGTATAGGTCCTCTAACATTTCATAAACGCGTTTGAACCTCAAAAGTTAAGCTCATTAGCCCAAAAGTTCAAAATTGTTTAATTGAGGTTTCATGCATTTCTGAAAAATTGCTCAACTTGCACCAAACATAACTCTCTCAATTTTTATCATTTGAAGGTGATTCTTGAATTTTTGGAAAGCTCGAGATGTCTGCTACCATCTATATGTTTATCATTTTTTCATTTGAATATTTTATCTTGATGTAAGTTTTCTTGACAAAAAGTGTCTTTTTGTTGACTTTTGAAATGACCTATAATATTTTGGCTCATATCTCTCAAATGAAGCATTTTTTGGACTTGATCTTAGAGAGACAAAGCTGTAGAGAATTTAATTTCCTTCAAAATTATCTTTGGCTGATAAAATACTAATGAAGCATGTGAAAGTTATGTTTGGTCAAAGTTTAGTTGACGTCTCCTTAAGAAAACCCTAATTTGGTAACTTTTGACTTTTGATGAATTGAGAGTTTTCTTGATGAATCATGATCAACTCTTGATCAAATGAAGAATATGACTTAAAAATGTTGATGTTGACCAAAAATCTTGAAGTTTGACTGTATGTTGACCACAATTGACTTTTTATCCAATATAGTTAATTTTCAATCATCTGAGCAATTGACTGAGCAAACTTGTGATGTAGGGCTTGAAACTTGACATGGGGATTCTTTGAAGCATATGAGGATCCATGAAACTCACTTGGAGTATTAGAAGCTCAATTTTATTTGAAGAAAGCCAATCTCTAGTTGTAGGCCAACTGCTTAGGAAGAGGGTTTGTCTGGCCAATTCCTTGAGTAGTCTTGAGTAATTGAGAACCCTAGGAGCATGAGGAGGTGTCTTGAATCAACTATCTTCAAAAATGAGAGAGCAAATTTTGGGGTACAACAGACGCCTTTGTCTTTTCGCCAAACTTTAAGTTGCTATCTTTCAGCGCTTTCTGCACTAAGTCCTTGAAAAGAACACATTGAGAAGTTTTATGACCCAAGAAATTGTGATATTTACAAAAGCCTTTTTTGCTTATACTCTAATGATGGATTTTTTAGACCCGGAGGTACTATAATCTGACCATCTGATACTAACACATCAAATATTTGGTCACATTCCGTAACATCAAAAGTGTAAGTTTTAGCAACAAACTTCACATTTTTAGGTTCCTCGGGGTTTTTTCCATTTGAGGGTTTTAAATCTTTACAGGCATATGGAAGGTCGGATTTCATTTCGGCCACACTAACCTCCCCCTCCTCTATGTATTCGTTCGTCCACTCTAGAGGATATTCCTCAGTGTCGACATACACAACTTTCTCTTTTTTATGGCTTTTGGAAGTTTTGGCTTTCTCAGCCCTCAAGTGTTCGACTTGATGTACTCTACCATCCAATTGTGCCATGTCCCTAAGGTACTGAGTGTTTAGTTTCTTCCTAATGGAATAATCTAACCCTCCCTCTACCATTTCAACCAACTCTTGTTCAAGGACTCTGGTGAAACACTTGGCTTTGAGTAATCTAAACTTGTTCAGGTAATCATCTATCGAATCAGCTTTTTTCGCCTAACACTAGACAATTCCTTAAGGCTTATCTTGGATTGACCCATGTAAATTTTTTTATGAAAAATGTACTCAAGTTGCTCCTAAGTTCGTATAGAGTTTGGGGCAAGAGTTATGAACCAAGTGAACACATTTTTGGTCACCAAACTGGGAAAATATCTCATTTTCAACCCTTCATCATTAGCGATATCCCTAGCTTCAATTTCAAACCTAGCTACATGCTCGACGGTCGACTCGTTTGTGTCGCTGACGAGCTTAGTAAATTTGGACACTTTACATCCTTTGGTTAATTCTGCCTGTCGAATATAATCAGGCAAGGGGAACATATAATTGGGCATGTGTAAGCCAATATTAAGCCCACTTCGTGATAACACTTCTCCGACTACATTCGCTATATTAATTTGTCCTACGAGATTATTCACGTTCCTGAAAACACGATATGCGTCATGGTTTCTTTGTACCAAGACTGGCCTAGGTTCGTATTTCTCTACTAACTCCTCTTCCTCGTCAGGAATAGGTTCTTGCACTCAAAACCTAGCCAGTAATATTCAATTCCCTTTTCAGCAAAACATTGTAGATGGAGATCGATTGGAATTTCCTTCCTCTTTACAAATATGATTTTGTTTACTTATCTGAAACATATAATAAAACTGTTAGAAGCCATTGAACAAAAGTCATTATGAAACAACAACCAAAAAATAGACATAAAATGAGTATGAGGAAATATTTTTTAAATAGACATTAAAAGTATTTATCTTTTTCTCTTTCACATTTTTTTTCTACCTCACCATCATTCCTTTACTATAGTTGACTTTTTTTTATCTGTGTTGGTTATTTAGTTTTTAAAAAAAAATATGAAAGCCATAAAATCTAGCATACATGGTTAGAAGAATAAAAATATAAAGATCAACAGAAAATACAACATAGATCAAACCAAAGCTAACAAATTTACAACCTGCAAAAGAAGAAAAAAAATACTAAAAAGAGTTAAAATAGAGATTGATTGAAAATGAAAGTTGAAGAAGAAAAAAAGTTAGTTTATAAAAATTATAATATTTACAAAGAGAAAAAAATAAAAAGACTAAGAGAAAAAAGACGAGAGAAATAAATGAGGAAGATAAGCATTATAAGAGAAGAAGATGGATGGATCTAAGAATGCGACAAGAAAAAAAAATGAAAAAGAAAAAAAAAATAGAGAATGAGAAGAACGACCGCTGAGAAAGAAGAAACAGAAACTATGGATATTTGAAGAGAGAAATTTTTTTGAGAAAATCAAATGTTAGACAAAATGTTAACTATTGACATATGAGTTGGTTGAAAAAGAAAACTTTATGCAAAACTTTAATATGAATTATGGAATAGTGGTAGTAATAAATGATTGAAAATTAATTTTTTTTTTTTAATACTTTCTTATTAGTAAACATTTTTCTTATTTAAATTGTTTTAATGGATGTTAGTTTATAGCATAATTTGTCAGCAGTCCTATATTTTCATTTGATATGGCATATTATTATAATGACAAAGTTGAGCATCTGGAGTAGTAGGAGTATTTCAAAGCTCAACTCAGTGTATATATTATGGAGGCATTTATTTATCAAATCAAATGGCCAATTAGTTACAGAATTTCAAATGTTTCTGAGTACGAAATATTGTAATCAAGTAAAGTCGAATATGAACACTTAACAAGTTGGTTTCGTGGTGTAGTTGGTTATCACGTCAGTCTAACACACTGAAGGTCTCCGGTTCGAGTCCGGGCGAAGCCATTTGAGATTTTTTTATGATTTTCAGTACAAAAAACGGTGGGTCAATGTTGGCTGGATTCATGGCATTGATGGTTTTCACATAACAACACATTTCTAGATTTTTGTAGCTAGAATTAATAATTTAGGTCACAATTGACCCCTATTTTATTTTTTAGTTCTTCATCTTATAAAACTTTTAATTTGGCCATTTATTTTTATTTTCAACGTGTTTTTCTTGTTTAAATTGCATTAAAATTAGAAATACCACATCATACAAGCTTAGCTTTTGTGAAATAAAAAACTAGTTTCCAACAAACAAAAACTAAGCTTTTGTGAAATAAAAAACTAGTTTTCAACAAACAAAAACTAAGCTTTTATGAAATAAGAGACTTTTTCAAAACAAACAATAAAAGAAACTAAAGGTGTGTTTGAATGTGTTTTGATTTTTTTTTTTAAATTAGGTCATAAATTAATTTTTTTTAAAATCGTTTTTAAGATAAAGGTATATTAAAGGATTTAACTCACATATTCAACTCACTTGAATTTTTTTTTAAAGCTTAATAAGAAAGAGGTTTTTAAATAAATTTTTAAATCAGATCAGACTTTTAAAAAGGTTAAGTCAGGCCAAAAAAAGTTTATGATAGATCATAGGTCAGACTCAGGCTTTTTAAGTTTTTTTGTAGCTTTACATAGGCCTTCTAAAGTCTAGTCTAGCCTAGTCTATTTCCCCTTACTCACAATGGGAAACTCTTAGATTTTGTAAATAGTTCTATTTATTCTTTAGATAAGGAGCGAGGTTTTGTATCATTGTTAGTCAGGATTTCGACAAATTCCAAATCCAGCTAAATGGAACAATGTGGTCGAAGGCGACATGAAAAGCCTAACTTAGAATAATTGTATAAGACAGAAGAATGTTAAGTCGATGTAAAACACGGTGGTGACATGAGGACCCTATTCACGATAGGCAGTTACGAAAGACGAATGCGGGAAAGGGTTGTCCGCTAGTGGGCTGGAAGGCATGAGAACGTGTAAATCAAATTGAGGAACTGACAGACACATGGCGCTTAGAGAAGATAAGCCTGCCAAAGAAGCAGTTAATTTTTGTACTATAAATAAGGCATTATAAATAATTTTAAGGGCATTCAAACTTACTCAAATCTTAAGCAAACACTCGAAGTACCCAAGCGACGGCCGAAATGAGTCAAGCAAGAGCAATATATGTTTGAATCACCAGTTTTCTTCCATTTTTATGTTAAGCAAATTTACTTTATCTTTTCAAGCTTGTCAGTTTTGTACCAACGTCTTCATCATCTTATAAACCAAGTAGGTTTCATATCGTTTCAAAATCACTTGTACCCAGCTCACTCGCTACGTCTTATTTCAAAAACACTTTATATTTTGAAGCATTTTCCTAAGATTCACTAGTCGATCTCACAAAATAACCTTTAATAAGAGACTAATGTTGTTTATCGATTTCCAAGATAAACAAATTGGCACGCCCAATGGGAAGGTGCTAAAACAAATTTTTAAGTGTTTTTGTTATGTGATATTTTGTTGGCGTGCGTTGGTCATGCATGAATTTAAGAAGTGGGAAACAATTGTCTAAAATGTCATGTTCCAGCACAGATAGGAACACTTCAGACCTTGCCCATAATACTTCATGAAATATGGATATCATACTGACGGCCGCCACAACATAAGGTGCAACAGTTTTGTCCCCTATTAGGACATCTGCCACTATTGGTTCCACGACAACGGTCATGATGGGACCAGGATATGGGGGGTGATCGCCCTTTAACCTCACGGAAGCGCTATTCCAAGTAGGATCAATGCCTATGGGACAATACCAGTATAGTATGCCCCAGTCAATGATGGTTGGCCTTCAGTCGAACGTATCAACTTATGGTGATAATATGATGGCTACAGGGCCACCACCTTTTCATTACCAAAGTATACCTGCTGTGACTACAAGTCCTAGTGGTCGAATAGGGGGAATAAGGTATAACCCACAGACGACACCATCATTGAATACAACTTCGGTGATGGCGTTAAGACAACGGATGGATAGAAGTAATATTGAGTTAATGAATAATCTAAATCAACAAATATGTGTCATTTTCAACCTCATGGTAAATCAAATAGGTCGAACGCTCGAGGAATTCTACGTTCAACCAACGCAAATGCGCCAAAGACCTTTGATGTCGAACGTGAGGCAAGTCGAGATAGAGGAAGATGAAGTGCCTCCAATAAACCATGTAGCCTGTTACTTAAGAAGTTTGTCACTTAAGAAGTTATTTCCCATATTTTAACCTGTATCTATTTTAACCATATCAGAGATTAAAAGCAACATGTATTTATGTTAACAATGCATAAAGATCATAAAAAATAGCGTACATTTTGCATAAAAATCCAAAAGTAATATTTACATCAAACACAAAATATGTTTAATCCAAATGTAATATTTACATCAAAAACACAATATGTTTAAACCAAATGTAATTTTTACATCAAACACAAAATATGTATCAAACAGCAGGACCCTTAAGCACGTTGTAGATATACGCCCAACATTTACGAAGATCTACAAAGTCCTCAATAGGGAATGGAGTTTCATCGTTAAACAAAAAATAGAAGAAAAAAAATGAATATCATGCATGATAATAATTGAATAGTCAACTTATCTATAATATATGTAAATATTTTATGACATATATACCTTATCCCATGAATCAATAATTCTGGCATAGACAATATTTAACACGTGTTTCATGACATAATACCCACACTCATAACTCACTGGTTGTTTCCTCGTCTACAAATTTAAACAATAATTACATGTATATAACCACACATAATTTAATTAAAGAAAAAGGTAATCGGGCCACTTACCTTAGACAAGAGCCATGAGGGCTTTCTTATAATATTGTGCATGATATTCACTTGCTGCACAACAATGTACATTGAAAATGAATTAAACATATTATGCGGTAAACTAATTACAATGTCAAAGAAATTATTAATTTAAAGTCCAAAGTATAAACATACACTTACTAATTAATAATATCTTTCATTTTCCTTCCAAGTTTAGAATGTAAGGAATATAGTGTAGTTATCGTATTTGTCCTAAATGATATGATGATCAATTTCCAATGACCATTGAATAAACACGAGCATATATATAATTAGTATTAACTAAAACAAAACTAAATATATATAAGAGATAAATATCAATTACAAAATTACTTACTCTTTGAGAAATGGTGCTAAGTAACATTCTTTTCCTCCCTCATTTAACCATCTGTTCATGTACTCTTCAATGGCTTTCGGCTCATTAAATGCCCATCGAAGGAAAAATGGATCCAAGATTCTATAAGTACTCGATTTATTTAACTCTATACAAACATGGTTAATGTACCTAAATGGTTAAAGAAAATTAAAAAATTAAGGGAGGAAATACAAAAAAATGATAATGTTCTATAATGACACGCATATTAATTATATACTTACATGCACCAAACTTGTAATATCCCTACGTCCAGCCACTTATATCCAACGAGAAAATCTATTACATCGTCAGGATTATAATAGAAGAGCTCTATCGATGAGCAATGTTCTAGTTGTAGAGGTTGCATTCCATTCATCTCTGCAACACTCAAGTACAACATGGTGATCTCATTTATGGTAGGATCCATGAACTCATTATGATTTTTTGGAAGTGGGGGAGGGCTGAACAATTACTTCCTTTGGTGCTAGTACGTACAACACTTTTACTTGGAAAATGATCATCATGACCATCAATATTATTTTGATCTTCATTATTTATACATTGTTTGATGTTTCCACTTATTCTCTACATCATAATATTCAATTAGAACATAAAACAAAATAAGCACAATATATATCATACATTTATGATAAAACACTAGCATCTCAAATAAAGCACATACCATATATAACTCTTCTAACTTTTCTAACTTTTCCATATCTTTCTTCCGTCTTTCCTTTTCCTCTTCTAACATCCTCATTTTTTCTTCTAACTACTTCTCAACATTCTAAATCTTTTCTCTTTGTGCTTTAAATTCCACACTTTGTGTTTTTTCTTGTAGAACCAAAGTATAAACTCAGGCCGACACCTTCTCTAATACCACAGACACGTCACCCATGCTCGTATGTTCTGATAGCTTCTACTAGTATATCATATCGTAGTTCGGGAACAAATGTGCCTTCACGGGACTCCTCAACCAACTTATCCTACACAAAATGATCACTTACATATTATTACAAAAGCATTTAAGCAATATAATCAAAACAAATCATACTTACAATGTTCTCAACAACTACTTTTGACGTATCTGACATGTACTCTCCATTTGGTCTTAGTCGAGCCCTCTTCTCACGTCTTTACGGTGGAGATGAGATGCGATCATCTATCGTTTCTTGATTTTTTCGAGCATGATTATTTTCTCAAGTTTCCTGTAACCCCCACGAGATAATCTATGGGGGGAACATGTTTTTTTGTCTTGTTTTATATTCATATTGCGCTTTTAGCCTGTTATTCACATAAGGAAAAATATATATGATTAGTATCTATAACTCATTAGCATAAAATTATCGGATAAATATGACTACTACTAACCTTGAATTTCTCAAAATGACGGTCCTTCATAAACTTTTTCCATTGCTTCTTCGATATAAAACTATATCTTTTCCATGGACGAGCAAGGCCAGGCTTATGCTTCCTAACGTAGTATATCGTGAGTCATGACTTAAAGTCCCTACAATAAGTACCGACATAAGTGATCCACCTTTTTTCAACTTTGAGTCATAAGTAAACTCAAAATTCAACTACATTTAAATTAACAAGTATGTATTATAAGCTAGCTAGAAAGTGAAATCGAATAGATGAAAATTAAAACTATTACCTTAACGTATGTTCATATAATATCTTTGATAGCACTTGGCACTTTTTTCCAATCATCTATCAATATACTGGCTTTGCTAAGTGCAAAGACAAATAATCATTTTACGATCATTTGTCTCAATCTTTTCTATTTGTGCTTGAAATTCCACACTTTCGGTGCTTTTTCTTGCAGAACCAAAGTATAAACTCAGACTGGCACCTTCTCCAACACCACAGACATGCCCACCATCCTCATCTGTTCCAATAGATTCTACTCGTATATCATGTCGTGTTTTTGGAACAAATGTTCCTTCACGGTATACCTCAACCAACTTATCTACCTAAAATGAGCACTTACATATTGTTACAAAATCATTTAAATAACAAATAACATAACCAAAAAAATTCATACTTACAACTTTCTCAACAACTATTGTTGACGCATTTGAGGTGTACTCTCCATTTGGTCTTAGTCGAGCCCTCTTCCACTTCTCATGTCTTGATGGTGGAGATGGGATGTGATCATCTCTTGTTTCTTGAATTTTTTTTCAAGCATTATTGTTTTCTCAAGTTTCCTGTAACCTCATGATCAATAGTTTTTACACAAGTATTTAGCATTTATTTTAGTTATCATTTCTTTTAATTGACGAGTGTTTTATTTCATTTTGCCGTATTTTATGCTTTGGTTTTGTGTTTTAGTGTTTTTAGGTTCAAAAGAATAAAACAGGACATGCCGGGGTAGAAAAGTGCAAAATCCAGAGTTTCGGAGGAAGTGCTACAAGAGCCCTGACACGGGTGGTCGTGTAACCTGACACGGGCTGTGTTAAGGGGAAGACTTGGGAAGCATGGAAACCAGGGGCTAACATGAGCGACCGTGTTGCCTGATACGGCCCGTGTTAAACCAACTGCACCAGAGCATAAGAAAGCAAAATCATAGAAGCTGACACGGGTGCCCGTGTCGCACGACGCAGCCTGTGTTAAAACACCTACATGGAAGGGTGGTTAGAAGCAAGAAACAGAGGCTGACACGGATACTCGTTGTTGTAACTGGTTTTTAATTTAAGAGTCATCACTCTTAATTTTTATCCTAAGGAAGGGAATATAAAGGATAACCTTAAAAGCTAAAGATTCTAGTTTTTTTGAACTCGGTTCAAGACGAATGAAAGGTGCTAGGCACCCCTCATCTATCTTGTTCACAAGGATACTAGGGTTAGAAGTGCGATCTTAGGAAATAAGGTTTTAATTTTCATTAGGGGAACTCGCCACAATTTTAGTCGTATGTCTATGTATCCTCTTAGGAGGTATCAGAGTCTCAATTCGTAGTTTGCAGTTGGTTCGTGTTTTTTATGGGTTACGAAGATCTTTGAATTTCCTGCATACTTAGTCTAGGTGTGTGAATAGTTGAGATATTTGACAAAGTACGCAGTTGATTTAAATATACTCGTAACCCTTTTATGAAAATTAATTGTTAGAGTAATTTGATTTATGAAAAAATAATTTTATTGTTGGTTGAATATTTTTTAATGTATTTAATTGTGAAAATAATATCTTTATTAAATGCAATAGAATAAACAGTATTTTTTATGAGTGGGAAAATAATATATGATTTATATGATGATAATAATATATATTATAATTATAAAAATATTAAATATAAAATATAAAAATGGTAAGATAATAAACAAATAAAAAATTAAATTAAAACACAAGGGGGTGTAAAATAAGTTTAGGAGTAAAACTAGGGGGTGCTAATAGTATGGGCCTGAATTCAGATATTGAAGTCAGACCCAAAAGACAAGGGGTATATTTTTACACTGCGTAGAAAAATGGAGGGTGCATGGTGAATCTGTGTGTGTTAGCAAAAATAAAATTAAAGAGGGTTTGCTATTAATAGGCCAGGCCCAAGGAGAGTTGGGAGAGTTCATTTGGACAGTTTGCATACGAGTGTATTGGTGCTACGATGGAAGCGCGTTTTGGGACACTGGAGAGAGATCATGTGGTTGAGATTAGGGGCGTATGACAACACGCGTGGGACGGGACACACATGATCTTTGGACATAATATAATTTTCATTTTACCAAACAATTATTTTATTTCTTTCTTCTTTATCTCTCTTCCTCTCTCAGTCTCTGTTCTCTTTCTTCTAACCTATCATTTTCTTCTATCAACAAACCATAACCCTAGCGGCGCAATCCCAACCCCAATCAAACCGAAGACATAAAACCCCAAACCCCTCTGATCAACCCCAATTAACCCAAATCATAACAATTGTCCAAAATAAAAGCGTAGAAAAAAGTTATGTTTTCGTTACCCTTAACCGCTACTGTTATTTGAGCTTTGTGTTTGTCTACGTGATTCTTCTTCTGATCACTTTTCATTTTTGTCCTCGTAGGTACGAACACGGCGGATGAAGACGAAAGCTCGACAATTCTGAAGGACGAGGGCGGCAGAGCATCTCAGATCTATGGTTTCAGAGATTGAAACCCGAATCCCTTCTTCAACCTTCTTTCAAGCTTCGTCTCCTCTTTTGTAAACTCTTTTTCGTCCCCTCTTCCCCCCCACTCGTTCTATTTTTTATTTTAGGTTTTATAGCATTTTAGAATTATGTATTTTAGGAAGGTTTTTCAATTGTTTATCGTTACAGATTAGAGAATTAGTGAATTATGGATTATTTTGATTTTGTCTGTAATATTCGGATTGTATTGATTATGAAGATTTTATTTTATTTCCTATATTGATTTATTTCTGTTTTGGTTTCTGGACGGTATTAATCTTTGATTTGATTCTGTCTCGATTTAGTCATGTTCTGGAAAGTTAATGTGAATATCTGATTTTTGATTTATTGATCTGAACAGTGATTGTTCATACATTATTTTCTTTAATTCGTACAGTAGATGTTTGTTTGTGGAAACAAACATTTTTTCCCTCACTTGAACTGGGCCTACTCGTTTTGGACTTTGGAAATGGACCATGAAAAAAAGCATTTTCATCAATGCTTTTCTTTTAATCAATAAAACAAAATTCATTTTTAATTAAGTTTATGATGTTTTAATTATAATCAATATTAGCATAATTAATAATAGTAATTATAATGAAATAATAGTGATGTTAATAATAATAATAATAATAATAATAATAATAATAATAATAATAATAATAATAATAATAATAATAATAATAATAATAATAATAATGTTATAATTAAAACAAAACATTTTTTTTTAAATAAACCCAAAAGCTTAATCGGACCACTGTTTTTAAATATTGGGCCTCAATAAAATGATTTGTTTTATGGACCTCTTTGTTTAAAATTGGGCTTTTAACAAGACGTGACCCTATATGGGCCCTCTGTTTCGCAACATACATCCCCTTTTCAATGCTTGAAATGGATTAAAAAATTACATGGGCCCTTCTGATTTAGAAAGACCCATGATTTTTCAAAATAATGTACTCCCATTATAAAAATTCACCTTCTCTCAAAATATGAATGAACCCTTAATGGTCCATCCGATATTGATGGTCCACTTTAGATAAATACACATTTCTTCCATGTTTTAAACCCCCATCGAAATAAAACCTACATAATATGATTTAATTAGAAACCTAGATATAATATAATGATATGGCAAATTTGGGGTATGACAACCGCCCTTATTTAATTACCTTTTGATTGAATAGTGCGAGAATATGCAGGTCTCGCACGTTCTGATCGGAAGTTTATTAAATATTGAAAGACCCCAAAATTTGTCCAGAAGATTATAAGTATACGTTGTACAATGTTCCTATGGGTAAGAAGAATAGGCATAGATGATGATGCATCATCTTACCAGCGTTTGAACCAAAGTTTTTTTTTATAGAACTTAGACACGACGACGCGGATAACTCATCAGTATCTAAGAGATTGTAGATTCTTTTGCATATTTACAAAAAATACAAGTTTTAAAAAAAGTTAACTTACTAATGTTTGGAGACTAATATAGTAAGTTTTAGTTTTATTTGATTTTGTCTATTCATCGCAACCTAGGAGATCAATAAAACAAAGTCTGATAATACATTGCTACCTGGAGACTGATGCAATGGATTATGCATATTTATTCGCATATCTATCGCAACCTAGAGGATAAATAATTTAAGAAAAGGTTGATAACTACATTACTGCATGGAGCCTAACGCAATGAGTTATATCACGGATTTCCTACATCATTGCATGGACACTGATGCAATAGGTTATATGGCAGAAAAAGCTTGATAACAACATTGTTGCATGGAGACCGATGCAATGAGTTATATCATAGAAAAAGTTGTTTTTTTATGATCAAATCTTAGATAGCTAGATCAAAGATGAGATCAGATTTTTTTACCAGTTATGTCTGCTCTCAACCAAGGTAATTGTTTAGCATAAAAATTCCAGGTTCGAGGATTGAAAATGAAGTTTCGCTGATGATGCCGGCTATGTCTATTCTCAACCAAGGCTAACAACATGAAGAAATGCACTCCAAATTCACTGATGAAGTCGGTTGTATCTGTCCTCAACCAAGACTATCATCATGAAGAAATAAACCTCAAATATTTCTTATATGTACATGCACCAAATATTACGAATGACCTTGATACTTTGATATGGTTATGTGTATGTCATGCTTGATGTGAGTCTCTTAGTAGGAAATCTAATGCCGAGATTTCTAAGGAATATACTTCCGAGATTCAATTGTGAACTACCTTCTGCCGAGATCTTCTAGATAATCAACTGCTGAGATTAACTAGGGGAATTTACTGTTGATATTCAATTGTGAACCACCTTTTGATGAGGCCTTCTAGATAATCATCTGCCGAGATTAACCAGGGGAATCTACTGTTGAGATTTAATGTAAAATTACCTTCTGCCGAGGTCTTCTGGATAATCAAACATCGAAATTAACCAGGGGAATTTGCTGTCGAGATTCAACATATAATTACCTTCTCCCGAGGTCTTCTGGATGATCAAATGTTGAGATTTACCAGGGGAATTTACTGTTGAGAATCAACGTAGAATTACCTTCTACCGAGGTCTTCTGGATAATCAACTGCCAAGATTAACCAGGGGAATCTGCTGCCGAGATTCTGTTGAGAACTACCTTCTGCCGAGGTCTTCTGGATAATCAACTGCCAAGATTAACCAGAGGAATCTACTGCTGAAATTCAATGCAAAATAGATAACTTAATTTGTCAATGATAATTATCTTCATATGAAACATGGTTTTATGCCATGCGTGCAAATTTGATTGATGTATGAAATGTAATGATTGATTGATGCATATAGTGAGTGACTTGGATATGTATCAACAGATGTTGGATTTTGAAATGCAAATGTGTAATTGGACTTTTTGAGGTATGCTCGGTCTAAGCTTTCGGAATTCGTCAGATATATTAGATGATAAGTATAACTCGATTCTGGATCAAGGAGCCCTAATGCATGATTTATGCAGCCTTATACTTTAGGATTATGACTCGAATGGGTTTTTTTTGAATGGTGCCCCTGGGATGGGTCGTGGATGATTAAAGCGTAGAGGTTTGCCTATGTAAGAAGTTTTCTTGTTACATGATGGTTGGATGTTATGCCATCATGATTTCTCGATACTCAATTTGAACTCGAAGATTGCTGATGTATGAGAAGGACCTATTGATGATTGTGAAAGTACGTAGAGAGCTTGCCCCTTGATGAACTATTTTTGAACCAACTCCTTTTGATTGAGCCTCGCAGTGGTTTGTCCCAATATTTGAATTTAGAAAGATATGCCCACAATCTCCATGATCTGGAGGAATTACCCTTTAGAAAGAACTTGGACTTCACCATTAACTTTGATATAGATTTTCCCCAAGTATTCGAAGCTATAAAAATTTGTACTTGAAGTTGCTTGAAGGGGAACTTGGACCCTACGTGCAATTGGATGAACTTAGTACGTACTTCCCCAACATTTGAATCTTGGAAGGTTGCCCCTGATTATCAAGGCCCTGAGAGGTTTTTTAAAAACGAGGAAACTGATTCATACCCTATTGTGATATGACTTGATTAAGGAATGCCCCTTCGAAAGGTATGTCCATGATTGAACAATGCTTTGAAATTTGATCCAGGTTGACTGAATATCAGAATGATCACCCCTTGTCAGTAGTACCTTCATGTGATATATCCTTACGAACACTAGTATTTTCCCCTGTCTATAGGTATCTTCCCAGATGATTTTCCCCTAGTTAGAAGCTTCTTGGAAATTCCGCCTTTGATCAGACCTTTTTGAAATCTCCTTGATGCTAAGTATTGACTTGTAAGTAAAATTGTCCTCTTTGAAAAGTAATCCTGATGTGATGGACATGCAAGTTCTTGATATCGAAATTTATTATAGAATAGCAATGGATGATTAGAGATGGAGATTTGAAGAATCAAAGTGATTAATAATTTTAACAAACATAGGAGTCAGTTTAACACAAATTTTGCTTAATATGCTTTCATAGTGAACCTAGCTTCAATTAGGACTTTTGAAGGTTGTAACGTGGCCATGGTTCGTGTTTTAAGAAACAAAAGATATAAGGCTCAAAAAATTGTTAGCCCACGCCATTCTCCTTGATGTTCTCCAGTCTTAATTTCAATTAATGCAACATGTGTGTTTAATCCCCGAGAGGAATTTCGTAGTCGCGTAGATGATGAAAAGCATAGATAAAGATCCAAGCACTGATGAGAAACATTGATAAGATTCGAACATTGATGAGGAGCCTTGATGTTTCTTGAGATGGCAGTCATAAGATTGTTCTCCAATTTGTTTGTTTTTAATCCCTTGTTTTGCACGGACCAATTCTTTTGAATCTCTGGTCCATCGGGATGCTCTGACTTTTGCCTGAGTCAAGTTTTGATTTCCTTTGACTTAGCGGGATTTATCTTTTTTTTTTATAATTTTTTTTTGCTTTTGATTTTGGAAACTCGTGACTGCCACGCTGATTATTATAAGCTTTGTCTTCATTGTTTTCCTCGATTTTGAATGATGTATTTAGGATGAAGATATTGAGAGCTTCATGGATTCCTTATTCCTGATGGATGCAAGGAAAAGGATGTGCTTGAACCCATTCTTAGATTGTTTCCTCGATCTATGATGATGTATTAAGGAAGAAGATATGCTTAAACCTTCACTTAGACGGACTTGATTTTCCCGAGATTTGAACGTATCATTGAATTAATTGAGATCTACCCTGCCCCTGGTTAAGATTAAGGTTTTTTTTTTAGAAAACAAAAATCCAACTCCTGGCTCGAGGGGGTTAACTACGGATTAACTCCTTATTTCTCCACTATTTAGGAATTGAGACAATGCCTTACATTGTTAGCTAAACCTTATTATTAAAAAGCATACGTCAGTAAAATTCAATTATTTTGTATTTTCATCATTCTCCCTCGAAGTTTGTTAAAGTTGTGCAATGGAAGAGAGAAAAGAAGAATAGAAAGTCATTGATTATTTGTGGAATGGATGATTTCAAAAACATGCATGATTATTTATTCGAATTACTGATCACAAAGTATAAAGTTTATAACAAATAACACTTAGCAAGAAAGAAATTACACATGATAAAGCCTAACTATCTTAGGGTTGAGCATCCTTAGTGACCCACCGATCATATGCGGGCCATCTTCTTCAAAAGTTAATTGCTTATTGTCGATCAGCTCTTGTACCACTTCTTTGAATGAATTGCATTCTTCAATCGAATTCCCGCTACTCCATTATGAAACTCACATTGAACATCCGAGTTGTACCAAAGAGGAAATGAAGACTTCACGAATCTAGTTTGTCTAGGGGTTATTGCTGAATTTTGGACCAAGTATGACCATAATTGACTGTATGTCATAGGAATCGGGTCAAATTGGTGAGTTTTCCCTTCTTGGCGGTTTGGACGCCTATGCTGATTTGGGCGTTGATGGTGATTGTTTCGATTCCAAATTGGTCGATTTTGACGTCGATGTTGGGGTGGAATCTTAGCCTGCTGGTTCTGGGGGTATAGGCCATGACTACTGGTGTTGAAGACCAGGAGGTGGTTGTTGGCATTGAGCATCTACTGCATATGAATATTAATGATAAGGCACAAGAGATGGAGTTTTTGGAGCTTGGTAAGTTTCCCATATTGCATGACACGGACCGTGTCAAAACACCTGCATGGAAGTGTGACTAGAAGCAAGAAACAAAGGCTGACACGGGTGCCCGTGTCGCATGACACTGCCCGTGTCAGCCAAGGCGCTAGGAATTCTGATTTTTGTAGTTTTAAGTGTCTTGGATCATTAAGGGTACTTTGGACATTTTGAATTGCTGAGGGATGACCTAATACTATTAAAACCTATTTGTGAGAAGAGGAAAGGGACTTTTTGGCAGCAAAGAATAGTTTACACGATTGAATATTGGAGAAGTCAAGGTTTTTGGAGAGCAGGAGATTTTCATGCGCGGAAGCAATTGAAGATCAAAGTTCATCCCAATCCTTGTAATGTCTATATTCTGTCTTGTGATTATTTTGAACAATATGAGTAGCTAAACCCCCCAATGCTAGGGGGTGTCCCTGATTTGAATATGTAATGATTATGAATTCCTGAGTCCTTTAATAAAGTATTCTCTATTCAATTTAATTGTATAATGTTTTTATGCCTTCCTGATCGGACAAATTATGATTGATTTACGGTTAACAACCAACTGGACCGCGATTGTTAAGGTTTTTGTACAATTAGACTATATTAGACATCACATCGGACTAGGGATACCCTATAGTTACCAAATTTAACCCTTGATAAAATAAAGGCTTGACTCCATCAAATATCTCTAATGACTTAGGATTTAGGATGAATGGTTAAATGTTTTCCTATTAAGGACTTATAGGAAGATAATCTAAAGGGCTGATAATTGAAGGATATGAACTTGTTGAAGAGATCACGATTCAAGATAGTAACTAGGCAAATTATACACCTTACCCTAGCATGCTCCTCACATCTGTGAAAAAGCCATTCTATATTTCTGCTTTTTGTTAAGTGACAATATCAAAACCAAAACCCCAAATTAAGTTTTTGTTTAATTGAACTACGAATTTAACTCAATAATTTCAAGCAGTCATTGAGATTGATATCTTGGGATTTTCCCATTATTAATGCAAGGTAAAAATAGTACACTTACTATTTTTACCATCACCCCATGAGACAATCTATGGGGGAACATGTTTTTTTACCTTGTTTTGTATTCCTATTGCACTTTTAGCCTGTTTTGTATTCCTATAACTCATTAGCATAAAATTATCGGATAAATATGACTACTACTAACCTTGAATTTCTCAAAACGTCAGTCCTTCGCAAACTTTTTCAATTACTTCTTCGGTATAAAACTATATCTTTTCCATGGACGAGCAAGACCAGGCTTAGGCTTCCTAATGTAGTCTATCATGAGTCATGATTTAAATCCCCTCCAATAAATACGGACATAAGTGATCCACATTTTTTTCAACTTTGAGTCATCAGTAAACTCAAAATCAACTACATTTAAATTAATAAGTATGTATTAGAAGCAAGCTAGAAAGTGAAATCGAATAGATGAAAATTAAAATTATTACCTTAACGTCTGTCCATATGTTATCTTTGATAGGACTTGCACTTGTTTTCAATCATCTATCAATATATTGACTTTGCTACGTGCAAGGAACGCAATATAATTCTTAAAAGTAGAATAGTGTTCACAATCAACTACTTTATAGAACGAATCAAACGAGATCAAATTTTTGTCACCTGAGTTGTGTACTTTTGTGAATTGGGGCATCATTGTGACAACTCTTTGTGATCTTTTTGTTTGAGTATTATTTGTACAAGTATCATTTGTACAAGAATCATTTGTATGATCAGTTTCTTTACTAGTAGATGAAGAATTCGACAATGTCGACGTCTATGTTCAAAAACAACAACAACAACAACAACAAAAACAACAATAACATCAAGAACATAAACAACAACCACAACAACAACATTTCACAACAATGGCAATGAAGGTTACTGTAGATGCATGGAGAAAAAGTTTTACGCACCGTAAACGTGATGACTAAGTAAAGGAGAATATTGTGTTGGTGTTGGTAATGTCTTCCTTCCCAACGATGACGACGGTGTTGGTGTTGCCTTCCTTCTCGACAATGACGACGGTGTTCGTGTTGTCTTCCTCCTTGAGGATGACGGTCGTGTTCGTGTTGTCAACCTCCTCGACGAAAATGACCAGTAAAGAGTAACATTATTAAAGTATCAAAGTATTGAACAAAAATGATAAACAGTGAACGACACTGTTATGGTTAAAATCGTGTATCGTTTCAAAGTACTGATGGTTAGGATCGTTTCGTCTTGTTTCTTTTTTCAGTGAAAAATAGAAACTGAAGAGACAAGTTAGCTAGAAGTGTATAATATTTAAACACGTACCACCACGGTCCAAACTCTAAACTGTAATGATATATTATTTGCATAGTAAAATTTTATAAGAAGCGTCAATGTTTAGCCATTTAAAAATTTTAAATGAAAAAAAATTAAATATATCACAACGGTTGAACTAACCAACTGTTGTGCTATTCATTTTATTATTTATATAAAAATAAATAAAAAATAAAAAATAAAAAGCGCACCTTAACCTTAAAAGAATTAAATACTTGAGTTGGCTGGGGCTCGAACCCATGAAAACTTTAATATATCACCACGGTCAGTTAAGTAACCATTATTATATCTTAATAATTATTAATTAAAAAAATAAAAAAATAGTTTGCGCCTGAGTTTAGAGATTTCACCACGGTGTTTGGAATAACCATGGTGACCTGAGCGTTGTTGTTTGCACGTTTTATAGTAGTGACTATTTCGATCTGATTTCGATTTATCCAAAAATACCGATCCGATTTCAATCATTAAAAACTGTCTATCCCTGTTTTGATCCGATTTCAATTATCCAGATTATAATTTCGATCCATTTTTTAAGAAGTTAAATATCCGGACCAACCCAAAAAGAAAACAACCCTAATAATATCAATTTAAGATGTCCACTTAGCATTACTCTTTTACTAAAAAAATATGTAAAATCAAGTTTTGTGAGCGAATAGGAGTTTAAAATTGGTAAATTACTTTTTGAAAATTTTAATTATATTATATTTAACCAATACAACCTAATTTTTTATTGTTTAAAAAATACAACATAATTTTTTTTAAACGTATTCCGCCTACGATAAATTTTAAATTATTTTTATAATTTAACATTTTAAAATAATTTAATTAATTTGTGTGATATTTCTTATACTGACAGTGTTTTATAGTTAAACTTTTCAAAATTATTATTTTTATATTAAAATAAGTGTTGCTTTTGTAAAAAAAATTGTCCTAAAATAACGTTATTTTTAATTTCTAATGTTATTTTAGATTTCATCTTCTAATTATATTTTCTAACTAATATTTCTAATTTATTATTTTTTTCATTATATTAATATTAATTCAAATACATCAATATTTAATAAAATTATTATTTTCTTTCTTTCGTTTATCACATGTACGTGAAGGTGTCACTTATGACAAATTTCAGATGAAATAACACCCATATTTCTTAAATTAATCTTGGGTTTACAATTTTTTTTACCATTAAGAATAAATAATAAAACTGAACCAAAAGCAAAAAAAACCTTGTACACATACACTGCCCTAATCTTGATCTTCTCTCTTCATTCCCACACCGATCCAAAAAACACTCAGTACTATTCCAGTTAATGATTCTCCATATTCAATTTCAATTTCAAATTCACTTTCAATTTCAATTTCAATTTCGTTAACCCTTTCTCCCAAACTTTGAATTTTCCCCCTTTTGTTCATGTCATTTTTCTTTCATTTTCTCAGGTGGTGTTTTGTTTTTGCAGGTGAAGCACTGATTCAGACATGGCTAGTGCGGCGAGTGCTGTGGATGCTTCTGGAAACCCGATCCCTACATCGGCGGTGTTGATGGCATCGTCGAAGCACATTGGACTAAGGTGTCATTCGGAAAATCTGGAGTTTCTGAAATGTAAGAAGAAGGATCAGAACCCTGAGAAGTGTCTCGATAAAGGCCGTGATGTTACTCGATGTGTTCTTGGACTGTGAGTTTCTCATTCTCTTCCATTTTTTTTAACCTAAGATTCAATGCATCTGCCAGCATATTTGAATTTTAACCTAAGATTCAATATTCAATTCAATTTGTAGCAATAGTGAGTTTTGTCGGAGTGTAGTAGTGTGCTGCGTTGAATTTTTCAGTTCTTGATCATCCTTGGATTTTAAATCTATCCGAGCCACTTCAAAGGGTATTTATTGCATTTATAGATACAAAAGGTAATTTAGTACCTTAGTATTCCATTTCGCTGTTTTGGAAATGGATAAATCAAAAATTGAGTTGTCCATCTTGTAAGTTTCTTTGAATTAAGGTGCCTAGAGTCGACTACTGAAGATTCAACTTCTCATCTTCTGTAATGCCATTTATCTCGCTTCTGGTCAATGTTTAACAATAAGTACACATTTCCCTTTTAGCCATGTAATTATGTTATTATGTCATATACTCTTTTTCTTGTTTCCTTCTGTTTTCCTGCTTGATAAATGGATATATAAAATGGTGATAATTCAATTGATCTTGGAAACAAAAGGAACCCGGCCTTTTGCTTTTAGATGCTGTGTTTATATCCCAACTTAGAACTAGTCTTGGATGTTTGGACTGTTTTAAAGTTTTAAAATTAATCTAATTGACAGAAAATTTGGTGATGAATTTATTAAATCTGAGTCCTTATTTTTTAATCTTACGAGACCATGACATAATCTTATTTCACAAAGTCACATGTCTTGTCTTCTATATATTGTAACATGTTTCTTTTTCTTATCTACTAAATTTAAAATATATCAATGCTAATGCCTTTTTTTAGTGGTTATGCATCAATATTAATTTTCTCAATTTCTTTTATCAATACAATTTCTTCAATCAATCAACTGTAAATCAAACGAAATGTTTACAATTCATCACCAAATTTTCTATTAATTAGATAAACTTTAAAATTTCACAAGTAACCCTGCATGGGATATTTGGTAGTTTCTATCAGAAATCGATTCTCGTGGATGTTATTATATTTAGTTTAATAGTCTTATGGATTCACATCCCTGTTTATTGCTGATTTCAACATCTTATAACCAAATTCGTTGATCCTAATACTTTGTACTTTGTTTATAGAATAGAACAGTTCTTTAGTACCATATATTAGATGGATGTCACACCACTGCCATTGCTCTAGTTTTCAAATATCGAAAGATGCAACACATTCAAAAAAATTACTGGATGATGACTCCTTGGCCTTTTGAGAGGAGGCATCATTATTTTTTCTTTTATGGAACAAAATATTTATGGATTTAAAGGATATGGTGCATCGTTGTAGTAAAACAGTTTTACTCTGACATCCAAAGAAAATCCACTATTTTGCCACATCACTCTACTTTTTATTTGTATTTTGAAATTGGTGGTATGAGACATGGAAAAATGGGGCTCTCTCATTGAACGTCATTGTCAGCGTGAAACTGTTTTATACTTACAATGTAGGGCCATTAAACTCCAAATTTATCATCAATATCACACATGCACTGCCTCTTTCAATATAATTGACCCTGTGTGTTCAAAGATACATATAGTTTTTTTTTAATTTTTTATGATGAAAGATGTTTTCTAACGTACCTGATTTTTTTTAATGATTTATTTGATATGTTATGGTTAAGCTTACAATCAGATGACTGCCGAGTTTTTATCAGTTTCTGTCGTTGTCTGAAGTGTTCTCTGTTACACTTACACAGCTGATTTTCTCCTCATGAATTCCTGATAGTAATGAAATGCTTGTTATGCAGTCTGAAGGATTTACACCAAAAGTGCACGAAAGAGATGGACGATTATGTTGGTTGCATGTACTACCATACAAATGAATTTGACTTATGCCGCAAAGAGCAAGAAGCATTTGAGAAAAAATGTTCTTTGGAATGAAATCATTCACACTGCTATTGCTTAAAATAATATCACAGGCAATTTGGAGTTGAGCGCCTGTTTTCCCAAATTCATTTGATCTTTTCTTTGTTTGTATGAATCTTTACCATTGATCATCTAAATGCCTCTGAAGAAATGTATGATGCAGGACAGAACAAATCAATTCCTCTTCAAACATAATAACTTAGATGAGATTTTGAAAGTTGGAACATGCTTGTAATTTAATTGTGTTCAAAAGGAACATTTATTGTGCTTTCACATAAAATGAAGATAGCATGTCAAACTACATACATCCATGATGATGATCTTGTTGGTTTTTGTTTGAAAAATCAGTATTCTGTAGCATTGTGCAGGTTTGGTGATTTTGACCACTTTGTGGAGTAACAACCCGGAAAAATAGCTCAATAAATTGATTGTAATGCAAGCATTTATCACATAAATGCTTACTAGTATATATAGAATTTTTATAATGAAAGATAAACAGGTGCCGAGTTACCATTCTATAGAATCTATGACTGACTACTGTGGACCAAAATTGCGAAAAAGAGGATGAAATGCTCGAATGAGTAAATAGAAAGCAACAATTTATCAAGGTTTTATGCTTTTAGTCTTGTAAGCTAATGAGTTTTCAAAAACATGGGTTCTATTCACCAGTTATATCCCATCACTTTTTGAGATTTAAAATGGAATGTAATTTGATGCATTTTTAACTGAAATATATTAGCATGAATTAGTATATAAAAAATAAATTAAAATTAAATATCACTCGCTCTTAGAAGAATGAGGAATCGAAACAGATATTAAGAAGGAAAAAAATAAAAAACCAAACACATATAATATCTTGTACATATACAGGACCTATCCCACCTTCCTCAACCTTTTGTGTCATATGAAATTTCAAGCCTCCTAGAGAATCAACTGCACAATATTGTGAACTGCAATGTTTTTCTCTATATTTCCATCAAATAGTATCTCAGTTGCAATGTCTTAGTCTCACATACACGCATATGCAAGGATCAAACTACTTGCATGGTTGCTCTCATATTTTGTCGTTTTCAGTTTCGTCTTCCAAAAGCTTGCAAATCGGTTTCGTGGTGTAGTTGGTTATCACGTCAGTCTAACACACTGAAGGTCTCCGGTTCGAGTCCGGGCGAAGCCATTCGTTTTAGTTTTTGAGATTTTTTTTATGATTTTCAGTACAAAAACGGTGGGTCAATGTTGGCTGGATTCATGCCATCGATGGGGCCCCAAGTCATGCACATTAGTTGGTTTTCACATAACAACACATTTCTAGATTTTTGTAGCTAGAATTGATAATTTAGGTCACAATTGACCCCTATTTTATTTTTTAGTTCTTCATCTTATAAAACTTTTAATTTCATTATTTCGGTAAGCTAGAATTCGTTGGCTTCTTACTAATCATCTCTTTTGTTACCTGGAGATTGTATTTTCGCCAAAGAACCGAACTCCACAATTCATCATTTACTTCATGAAGCTTCCATCTTATTTTTAAAATGCAAGCTTTGTTCATGACATCTAATCTTCTCAACGTTAGCCCACAAATATCCTTAGGTTTAGTAATGCATGATGTCTTCTTTCATCTCTTCCTTCGCCTCAAATGAACTTCCTTTGAAGTTTGTGAATTTTCTGTATACAAGCTTTTAGAATATTAGTTTTCATCATTTGGTATATAGGTTAATGCTTCTATCACACTTTTATCAAGTGTAACTCGTCCTGCAAATTCCAACTGAGCTCTTTTCCATGATGTGAGTTTAGATTGCACTTGCTCAATGATGTCCTTACATGAAGGTGAGAAAAACACAAGAAAAGAGGTTGAATTGGGTTGATAATTTAATTTAAAGTCTGATGGATAATAGTGGAATTATATAAAGGATGAGTAAAGAATATAGCAATACAATACACAAGCAATTTATTCTAGTTCTTCCTACAAATCAGGGGTAGTTCATTCCCCTTTCACTTCTAAGAGATTTCCACTATAATTGAATCTGATTACAAGTTACTCAAGCACACAAACAAGAGATTTCCAATGCCTAAACACACAAGTAAGAGACTTCAATGCTCAAGAATACAAGTAAGAGACTTCTGATTACTCAAGCACATAAGAAAGAAACTTTACAAATGCTAAAGCATATAAGTTAGAGACTTCACAAATACTCAAGCATACAAGCAAGAGACTTCACTGCTCAAGAATACAGGCAAGAGACTTCTAACAATCTATCTAACAGATAAATGATAGTGATAGAGTGATAGTTACACTTGATATACAACCAGAGGTGTAAATAGATTAAAACACATAAAACTCTAAGACTTAAGAACTTCTA
Organism: Vicia faba; assembly: GCA_948472305.1. Classification (NCBI taxonomy): domain Eukaryota; kingdom Viridiplantae; phylum Streptophyta; class Magnoliopsida; order Fabales; family Fabaceae; genus Vicia; species Vicia faba. The sequence continues at coordinate 199,781,510 of OX451739.1, forward strand.
AGAATGTACAATGGTAAGAAGTTCTAAGTTAGATTGTGCCCTTTGCTTTGATAGAGTAACTTCTTATTTTCTTGTCAAGACGCAATATTGTATCTTTCTCCAAATCTTCACCTCCTTTTAGAGTTCCAAGAAAGAGTCGATGGAGAAATCTTCAAAAACAAGAGAGACTTTATAGAGAAGCATCAACAAATTTGTTGAAAAGCTTCCTCAAATGGATGATGTCATTGCAACCTCATTTGAACTTCCTTTGCTATAAAAGGAATTATCAGTTGTAAACCTTCAGGATTCTGCAACTTTCTACTCAGTTATTACATGATCAAAATAGGACAAATTAACCTCAAAGTTTGATAGAGATGTGTCAGGACTTCCTCAATTCTTGAGTTTTGACTGGGTTAAGATTCTAGTCCTTCAGAGTCTGAGTATTGGTTTCTAATCCTTCAGACTCTAACTCTTTAGAGATTGGCTTGTTCAGAGTTTGGAGACATCAAATTCTGATCATCTTGATCAAAAGTTGATTATTTAGAATCTAATCTTCAGAATCTGCCTCTTAAAGAGTTTATCTTTCAATGTTCTGTGCAGTTTCAGAATTGACTTTCAATTAGTATATTTATCTTTGTACCTTCACACTTGAACATACATTAGTGTACCTAATTGTTCTTTAAATATTGGGTTATCATCAAAACCAAGGGATATGGTATAAACCAATTTTGTTCCAACATTATAATCCTCTTTCTTAAGATCCTTCCCAGTAAGAGGGACCCCTAGGTATTTTCCTAAGAATGATGTTTCAATAAATCCACCTATTTGCACTAGCTGCTCACGCACATTACGCCACACATCATTAGAAAAATAATTTTGCATCTTTTCTTGACTCACTTGCTGCCCTGGTATCTTACAGAATTGATTCAAAATTCTAGTCACACAATGCATTTAATTTACTGTTGTTTCCCCAAATAATAGCATATTGTCTGCAAACATGAGATAAGAGATATAAGGACCTTGTTTTCCCACCTTAAAAGCTTTCCAGTTACCATTACCCACTGAATGGGATATGAGATGAGAAAGCTTATTTAGGCACAACATAAATATGTATGGGGAGATTGGATCGCCTTGTTGAATACCCCTCTAAGGTTTGAAATAATCCAATTTTTCACCATCCACTTAATATTCGTTTCAACACTCGTCACCCAACGTATAATAAGATTTATGATTTTCTTGGGCATTAGTATTTCCTCTATAACTTTCCATATAAAACACCAATTGAGCTTGTCATATGCTTTAGAGAGGTCAACTTTAATTGTAAAGTATCCTTTTTTGCCATTCTTAGTGCGCACACTATAAACTACCTCTTGAGCCACAATAATGTTGTCGTGGATATTTCTACCTAGAAAAAATCCACTTTGGAAAGGAGAAACTAGGACGAGAATGGATTCCTTGAGGCGCTCCGCTACAAATTTGCTAACCACCTTATAGATGGTGTTGCACAAGGATATTGGCCTGAATTGAGTTACAAATTCATGTTGACTTGTCTTAGGAATTAAGCAAATATCCATTTGGTTTACACTAGAAAAATCACTGGGATGGTCCTAACTTAGCTTGACAAATTCACAGACCTTGGTCCCCACTATATTCTAAGATTTTTGGTAAAATACCGTTAGGAACCCATCATGTCCTGGGGATTTCCAAGATTTCATACAAAACATAGCAATCCTGATTTATTCATCCGTATTTTTGTTTAGATTCATCAGAACATCATTATCAAGTCGAGGATAACTTTAGGTTATTTGTATCCATTCTTGTATAGTATCTTGAAAAGCAAATACATCTTTATAATTCAAGACAACCATATCCCTAGTTTTGCTTTCCTCTTCAATCCATTTACCTTAATTATCTCTTACCATGACAATTTTGTTCCTCCTTCTACATTGGACTGCTTTATGGTGGTAATACTTCATATTTCTATCTCCCTCTATGAGCCATTTAACCCTGGACCTCTGAAACAACATAACTTCCTCCTTGTTTAAAAGTCATTAATCTATTTATAAAGTTTATCCTCTAGTCTCCTTAAGTCACCAACATTATTTCTTGAATGAATATGAATTTTGATACATTCTGTTGTACTCCAAAAATTGCCCTCTAACGTTTTCCAAGATATTCCCCTACATGGTTGGTCACAAACCCTTGCCTAAGGAAAAAGAAAATCTTTGAGTGATGTTTTAAGCACCTTTCGATTGGCCTCATGACAAGCCTTTCGATTGATCTCATGACAAGCCTTTCGATTGACCTTGTGACAAAGCCTTCGATTGGCATTCTGAAAGACCCCTTCGATTGGCATTCCAAAAGATCCTTCGATTGGCACATCAGAATATACTTCAATGGCATGACAACAAAGTGTCCTTGGATGGGCATATCAACAAGGTGATATTTTGATTGTTTCAAATTGAAGGAAATCAAAGAGTACAAGAACTGAGTTTGATTAGGTTTAATTGGATATGAGAATTTCCAAGATCAAGCAATCAACGCAATGTTTCAATTAATCTAAGAAGTTATGATATGGAAGTTCTGAGCATTTCAAATCACGACTCAGAGTCATCGAAGAGAACATACTTGGAAGCTGGCAAAGAGGCCCATTCGAAGGATGCATTCAGAAGTCCATTTGAAGATGCATTTAGAAAGCCGTTCGAAGGAAGTAACAACGCCCATTCGAAGCATGCATAAGAAGTCCATTTGAAGGATGCATTCAGAAGTCCATTCGAAGATGCATTCAGAAAGCCGTTCGAAGGAAGTAACAAGGCCCATTCGAAGCATGCATAATAAATCCATTCGAAGGAGGCAACTCATGGGCTAATCAAAGAGAAGTGCTGGAGGGTATTCGAAGGGGTCAAGTATCCAGGTTCATCCAGAATTTCAAAAGAGGCATGGATATTTTAAAAAAGAAAATCTTTAAATTGGTCTGATTTTTGTCTTGAAGACTATGGATGGATTTTAAGGATACGATTAAGGTTGTTTCTTTTCATTCTAAGACTCTCTCATCATCTCCAATAAATATCCAGTATATCTGCAAGAAAAGAGGGGATACATACTGCACACGAAGAGACTACGCACACGCTGCCCCCCTAAACCACCCCAAAGTTATCAAAATCCTCATAAGTGGTCCCAATCGAAGGAATCTTTAGTAACGTTCCACTCACTCCCTGAAATCTGCAGGAAGCGTTCCCAAGCATCAGTCAAATCACGCCCAAAAGTGCCAAATCGAAGGATTCCATTATTGGTAAACTTTCAAATTCACGTTTATACTTTCATAATGCATTAGTGTTTGTTCAGTGATCGATTCACGCCTAGGATATCATGTGGCTCTGTTTGATTTGGTTTCAAAACTGAGGGCTTGGTTTCGACACCAGGTCCACTATTTTTTTCTTTTGTCTCTAACGCCCACACTGTAGATCTGGCCCAAATAAACCAATGTATGCAGGATCGAAGGTCCTGGGTTTGACACCCATGTCATATTTTTTGCTCATATTTGTCTTGCAGGTTTAGAGCGAAAATACTATCCCTCCCCCAAATCGAAAGGAATAAATCCCTTCCCTGGATCGAAGAAGACTTTCTCTTTCTCTGGGTCGAAAGAACCATATCTTTCCCAGGATCGAAAGAGCCATATCTTGCTCAGGATCGAAATGGCCATATCTTGCCCAGGATCGGAAGAGCCATATCTTACCCAGGATCGAAAGAGCCATATCTTGCCCAGGATCGAAAGATCGTTCCTTCCTTGGATCGAAAAAGCTTCTATTCATTTCCTTATTTTTGGTTTTTGCTTGGTTCTTTTATTTTCTTGCCTTCTTATTAACATTGAAACAAAAATCACAAAAACTTAGGTCTAGTTTGTTTTTAATTAAAATTATTTTTGTTAAACTAATTAATTTAATCATTTTAGCATCTTTCAAAATTAAAACTAAATAGACTTAGACTTTATTTTCTTAAAATAAATGAATAAAAACAAACAAAAAGATCTTATTCTTAGGATTTTTAGACGTTATTTTCAAATTCGCGCACTTTTTAACTGCTCACGGTTGTAATAGCTTTAGATTTAAAATTCTGCACTTTTATTTTCTTGCATTTTTTTATGTAACTGTCCCAAAGCATTGTAATAGTTTAGGATTTATGTTTCTGCTTTTTATTTTTTCGTACTTTACATTTCCTGTACAATATTACTGTTAGTAACTAAGATTACATGGAAAGACTATGAATTAAAACATTAGCTAACTTAATAAAAAGACAAAAATAACTGAATCTCAACACATATGCTCATATGCACCTATAGGGTATCCCCGCTTTGGTTGCCTTTCAAAAAAAATGGTCACGTCCCTCGAGAATGGAGACGCTTTAGCAAAGACCCGCAAAAATAAAAAAGATCATAGTCCCTCGATGACCCTACGATGTTGCCTTTCGGTAAATGATCTCGTCCCTTAAACGAAATTGCTAAAGCGTCTCCGTATGTTGCCTTTATGACTGTTAAACGTCCCTTCGATTGTCCCTTAACATCCAACAATAAGGCTGCCTACTCACTAATAGTAGGATAGCATTGTCTAAAGGAAAAGAGGAAAAGAACGATCCTTTTCGAGTAATAAAGTAGATAGCTGTTAGAAGTTTGCTCAAACTATTTTTGCATTTACACACAAATACTACTTTTCAAAACATTTGCTTTGTTAACGCTCTTGAGGACCGATACAAGAGTTAAATACAAAGCTAATCGCCGCACTAAGGCTTTTCAAAACAATTTTAAACACACAAAGCACAAAGGTATTTTAAAAAAAAAAGAGCAAACCTCTAAGAGCTCGTGGAAAACCACGGACGGAAAGGGTGCTAACACCTTCACTTTCCATAATCTACCCCCCTTACTCAGAAAACATCTCGAAAAGGTCTTTTTCTGTTATGTTCACCCTTTCCTTAATTTGGATAAAAGAAAAGACGGTGGCGACTCTTGCTTACCGCGACATTTGCAAATGAAAAACGCTAACCAGCATATTAAATAGTCGGTTCTGCCACCGTGTTACAGAACTGATGACTCTGCCGGGGAAAAATAAAAGTGGGGTTTACCTTAGAGTTATTTCATATTTAAATTGCTTTTTTGTGCTTGTTTGCTTTACTTTTGAGGGTTTTCTTGGGTTGTTCCTAAAATATCCTACACCCGGATCTGGGGTACCTTATTAGGTAAGTAGCAATAAACCATGGAGGTTGTACGACATAGACCGATATGGACGAAGTGGTGGCTACGTTAGCGCGATGCTTTGGATTGTACTAATGTTCCTTGAGTAAGTTAAGGATAACATTAGGCTTCCTTATAGTGTCACTAAGCGCTAACTGACCTTTAGAACCTTTAATTTACTCATCATATCCATTAGGAAGTAGTGAGATAACCAACTTTAGTTCTGACTGAAGATTTGTTGATACTCGATATTACACTCATTGAGGCTGGACTTTCAAGATTTTTCGACCGTAATACTTAGGTGCGGAGCTGAAACAATTTTTGAAGGGAAGGTCAGTGATTTTGAGGCTCCTTAGAACTCGATTACTATTAATAGGACAGGTTGAGCCAACTAAACATTCAAGAGGGTACATACCTTAAAAACCCATGCAAGCCTTTGAACCTAAGGTCTATTGTGTGATTTGCTTACCTGTGATTTTTAGCATAATCATGACATCATAAACATCATGACATTCATATGTACTAATCATTTCAAGGACATGTTGGATTTACCTCTTGCCTGTCTTGTAGGATATGAATTCAGGTCGCAGAAAAACCATCCGGATTCGCTTCACTGAAGTTCCTCCTAAGCTCAAGAAATTAATCTTGAAAGTCCCCGAGGACTCCTCATTCCACAAGAGACATGGTCACTTGCTCAGTTTGGTTACCACCGGGTTTGACGAAGGTTTGATGAGTGTCTTATTCCAGTTCTTCGACCCTAAGCACCATTGCTTCACATTCCCCGATTATCAACTGGTGCCTACCCTGGAGGAATTCTATAAGTTACATGGCTTACCCATATTGGAGCGAGTACCTTTCATTGGTTTAGAATAAGACCTAACTTCTGAATATGTTGCCGTAGCTTTGCACTTGAAGCCATCTGACATTGAGTCTAATTGGGAAAAATAAGTGAAGTTAAGGGTCTCCTTTCAAATTTCCTGATGAAGAAAGCTAAGATTTTCCTGGATGCTATGAGTTATCATGCCTTCAAATATGTATTAGCCCTCTTGATCTATGGGTTGGTCCTGTTTCCTAATTCAGATCAACTTATAAAATGTGAATACCATCAACATCTTTCTTGCTCACAATCTGGTTCCTACATTGCTCGGGGATATCCTACATTCTCTCCATACTTGTACTCTGAAGAAGCGAGGAACTCTCATGTGTTGCACCCCTCTTCTATATAGGTGGTTTATTTCGCACCTTCCTCGATCAATAATGCAAAATGATTTAGGCTTGAGGTGGAGTCAATGCCTAATGTCTCTCTCCCACTCTGAGATCCATTGGTGTCCTCGCTCTCAAGAGGACATTTCTTTTATTGATCGTTACGGAGAATTTCCTAATGTGCCACTCCTGGGCATTAGAAGAGGCATCACCTACAATCCTTCTTTAGCACTACCTCAGTTTGGCTATGCACGGAGAGATGGTCCACCAGATGTGCTCATCCAGGGTATTGTATTCAACTACTCAGATGATTTGCAAAATTATCGCCAGAGGTTCATCCGCTCTTGGGGCATTGTTAAGAAGACTGATAGTAGGACTTTGAGGCGTAAGAACTCCATCCCTTTGGAACCTTACCTCAAATGGGTGAGAGCTCGAGCCCAAAGTCTTAAGATTCCATAAGATTCCATCTTACCAGTGATCTTAGAACCTATTGTTCAAGGGAGCGAGTCCCATATTATTCTTCATCCTGACATGCCAACCAACTTCGAAGAGTTGCAAAAGTTTTGGATCCAGCTCAAAGGAGAACGGGATAATTTTGAGGCTCAATTCTATGCAAGTGAGAAGAAGGTACTAGAATTAACAAAAAAACTTCATGAATAGAGGAACCTCAACGCCTACCTCAACACCAAGAGGAAGCGCCCATGGGAGACTTAGGAATTTCTTCTCAATGTTTATCCGTGTGTAATCTTTTGTTTCTGTAAAAACTTGCTAATAAAAGGTTTTGCTTCTTATTTTATTTAAAAGAGTTTAAGTCCAATAAGGTCCTTGAAAACATTTCATAAGCATCTCATGCATCTCATTGCATAAGCAGGTTTTAAAGCAGGGTTCTTATCTTCTTTGCTGTTTATTTCAGCAAGTAAAAGAAATGGCTCTTGAAAAAAACATCAAGGATATCCAGGCGCAAAACACCCAGTTCCAGCAAATGATTGTGGCTCTAGCTAAAGGGCAGAAAGATCTGAAAGCCCTCATACTAAAAGATAAAAGGAAGAAGCCAAAGAAACCAACTGGGTTAGTGAATTTGGGAAGAAGGATTAAAGGAACAACGCGGAGAACGTCTGAACTGGTAAATTCATCAAAAGAAGGAGACAATCAAGAAGAGGAAACAAGAGAGGAAGACTCCATCCCAAAGGAATCTGATGATGAATCTGACTATGATGAGGAGCAGTATCCTCCTGCTGATGAAAAATACAAACAACTGGAGGATCGTTTGAATGCAATGGAGGTCAGGAAGGTACCCGGTCTGGATTTTGAAGAGCTGGATCTGGTCTCTGGGGTTGTCATCCCAAAAAAGTTCAAGGTGCCAATATTTGTGAAATATGATGGGGTCTAATGTCCCAAAATGCATCTCCGATCTTATGTGAGGAAGATCCAGCCTCACACTGCTGACAAGGACTTATGGGTCCAATTCTTTCAGGATAGTCTGTCCGGAACTCAACTAAAATGGTTCTACCAGCTGGAAGGAGCCAACATCCGTAATTAGGAGGACCTGGCTGCTGCTTTCTACAAGCAATATCAGTACAACGCATACCTTTCTCCCACCCGTACACAACTCCAAAATATGTTTCTGGATTCGAGTGAGGGCTTTAAGGACTATGTACATAAATGGAGGGATTTAGAAGGAAGAGTCCAAGCTCCCCTATCTGATACGGAGCTGGTGGATATATTTCTCGGTACCTTGTCTGGTTCGTTCTTTAATCACCTAATTGGAAGCTCTTCTATCAGCTTCACTGAATTAATTCTGACAGAGGAAAGGATAGAAGCTGGGATTAGGAGTGGGAAGATTCAAAAAGATGCGTCCTCCAGTGTTGTAAGGAAGCCATTCGTTGGGAATAAGGAGGTTAGTGCTGTGTACCGTCAAAGAAATCAGGACATAACTGAACGCCATCCAACGGTAGGGGCTGTGATGATCTCTAAGTCTGAACCTACCCAACAAAGGAACAATCAACCGAGAACAGAAAGACCATAAGACAGTTTACCCGGATAAACATGACTCTGTATCAAATCTTGCCACAGTTATTGAAGACTAATCTGGTAAATTTGAAGGATGCCCCAAAGAATCCCAACACCGCCTCTCCTCACTACAACCCTAAGGCTCGTTGTGCTTACCATTCAGAAAGTCCAGGCCATGATACCAACAACTGTTAGGCTTTGAAAAACAAGGTGCAGGATCTGATCGAGGAAAAGGAGATTGAATTTGATCCCCATGAGACTCCCAACTTCATAACTGCACCCATGCCTAAGCACGAATCGAGAATCAATGCTGTTGAAGTTGTCTCCGCCACGGAAGATGCTGACAATGATGATGACATGAACAACTGGATCTTCCCTACTCCAACGGTGGACTCAGTAACTGGACCGAAAGAGACTTTGTACCGATTACTTTTGTTTAGAAGTAATTGTCTTTTTGTTTTTTGTTTGGATATATGATAAACAATATAAACTTTACGACCATGTGTCTTACCCGGGGCACAGTGGTTTTATTTGTGAGGGCTATCATAATTCAATTTCATATGGCATTAATAAAGCATTGGACGTTTATGTACACAAATTTTGCGCTCTCTGTTTTTCTTTTCTTTTTACTTTGTCTATAAAACTATACTCTTACACACACTCACGTATCAAACTACAGATCCTTATCCACTCCGGATCCCATTGATAACAGTTCTGCTATTACCAGTTATGACTTTGAAAATCCGATCAACCAAGCCGAGGACGAAGGTGATGAAGATTTTGAGGTACCCGGAGAACTTGCTAGACTGTTACAGCAGGAAGACAGGGCCATACAACCCCATGAAGATCCAGTTGAGATAATAAATTTGGGCACAAATGAAGATAGAAAAGAAGTCAAGATTGGTGCAAATCTGAGGCTTAATGTCAAACAGCGGTTGATACAGATGTTGCATGATTATGTCGAGATCTTTTCCTGTCATATGAAGACATGCCTGGACTAGACACCGATATTATGGTTCATCGCCTGCCAACTAAAGAAGATTTCCCTCCGGTAAAGAAGAAGGTCTGTCGCATGCGCCCTGAAATGTCAGAGAAGATCAAAGTAAAGGTTATGAAACAGTTCAATGCTGGATTCCTGGCTGTCACCTCTTATCCCCAATCGGTTGCTAACATAGTCCCGATGCCTAAAAAGGACGACAAGGTATGGATGTGTGTAGACTACCGAGATTTGAATAGGACAAGCCCCAAGGATGACTTTCCACTTCCCCACATTGATATTCTGGTTGACAACACCGCGCAACACAAGGTTTTTTCCTTCATGGATGGTTTCTCTGGTTACAATCAAATCAAGATGGCACCTGAAGACATGGAGAAGACAACCTTCGTCACACAATGGGGCACTTTCTGCTACAAAGTGATGCCATTTGGGTTGAAGAACACTGGAGCAACCTATCAGCGAGCCATGGTAGCTTTGTTCCATGACATGATTCACCATGAAATAGAGGTCTACGTTGATGACATGATAGCCAGGTCTCAAACCGAGGAAGAGCACCTTGATCATCTGCAAAAGTTGTTTGATAGGATGAATACGTACAAGCTGAGATTAAATCCGAACAAGTGCACCTTCGGAGTAAGGTCTGGCAAACTGCTAGGTTTCATTGTCAGTGACAAAGGTATTCAGGTAGACCCTGCAAAAGTGAAGGATATATAAGAGATGCCGGCTCCTTGCACTGAGAAGGAAGTCAGGGGCTTCTTAGGACGCCTAAATTACATTGCCAGGTTCATTTCCCATTTAACTGCTACTTCTGAGCCAATCCTCAAACTCCTGAAGAAAGATCAAGTGGTAAAGTGGAATGACGAATGCCAGACTTACTTCGAGAGAATCAATGAATACCTTAAAAAACCACCAATTATAATGCCTCCGATTGAAGGAAGACCTTTGGTAATGTACTTAACAGTATTGGATAACTCAATGGGGTGTGTGTTGGGGCAGCATGACGAGTCCGGTCGAAAAGAGCATGCAATATACTACCTTAGCAAAAAGTTTACCGACTGTGAAACAAGATACTCACTGCTCGAGAAAACTTGCTGCGCTTTGGCATGGGCTGCTCGCTGACTGAGACAGTATATGTTGACCCATACTACCTTGCTAATATCTAAGATGGATCCGATCAAGTACATCTTCGAGAAGCCCGCACTCTCAGGAAGAATAGCAAGATGCAAATGATCTTGACTGAATATGATATCCAACATACAACCTAGAAAGAAATCAAGGGAAGTGTACAAGCTGATCATGTGGCTCATCAGGCCATAGATGACTACCAGTCCATGAATTTTGAGTTCATGGATGAGAATATTATGTTAGTGACTGACTGTGAAGAACCTGGACCGGATGAAGGACCTGAGGAAGGATCCCGATGGACTATGGTTTTTGACGGAGCCTCTAATGCACTCGACAATGGAATCACTGTTGTAATCATATCGTCTGAGGGCTGTCATACTCCTCTTACCTCCAGATTGTGTTTTAACTGTACCAACAATATGGCGGAGTATGAAGCATGCATCATGGGTCTCAAAGCTGCTATTGACCTGAGGGTCAAGTTCTTGAGCATTTTCGGAGATTCAGCCTTGGTAATAAGCCAGATAAAAGGTGAGTGGGATACAAAGCACCCGAATCTCATTCCCTAAAAAGAACATATGATGACACTACTCCCACACTTTGAAGAGGTCACCTTTGAACACTTCCCACGAGAAAAGAATCAGTCAACGGACGCGCTAGCTACCATGTCATCTATGTTCAAGGTCAGGTGGGATAACGAGGCCCCTCAGATCACTATTGAAAGGTTGGATGAACCGACACATTGCTAAGAGATTGACACTGAAGAGGTAGTCGACAAGCCTTGGTTCTATGAAGTGAAAAGGTATCTCGAGGCTCAAGAATATCCCGAGGGGGCATCTGTCAATGATAAAAAGTTCCTGAGGAGGTTCGCTACAAAGTTCTTCCTGAGTAATGGAATCCTCTATAAGCGCAACCATGACTCAAATTTGCTTCGGTGCGTAGACAAGAGCAAAGCAAAGAGGATTATGGAAGATCTACATGAAGGTACCTTTGGCACTCATTCTAGTGGACACACTATGGCTAAAAAGATCCTACAGGCAGGATACTATTGGTCCACTATGGAAGCAGGCTGTTATCAGCATTCTTTAACTTGCCATAAATGCCAGATCTATGTTGATAAAGTACATGTACCTCTGGTTCCCTTGAATGTCTTGACGGCTCCCTGGGCATTTTCAATGTTGGGTATTGACATGATCGGAGAGATTAGGCCTACGACTTCCAATGGGCATCACTTCATCCTAGTGGCCATTGATCACTTCACAAAGTGGGTTGAGGCTGCCTCTTTTGCTTCTGTTACCAAGAATTTTGTGGCCTGATTTATCAAGCACAAATTGGTTTTCCGGTATGGTGTGCCAGAGAGAATCATTACTGACAATGGTATAAATCTCAACAATACAATGATCACCTAACTCTGTAAGCAATTCAAGATCCAACGTCATAATTCTTCCCCTTACCCGCCGAAGATGAATGGCACTGTGGAGGCTGCTAATAAGAACATCAATATAATCATACAGAAGATGACGGTGACATATAAAGACTGGCATGAAATGTTACCATTTTCTCTTCATGGCTATCGCACTTCAGCACGTACGTCGACAGGGGAAACTCCTTATTCTCTGGTATATGGTATGGAAGTTGTCCTTCCTATTGAGGTCTAAATCCCTTCTCTGAGGATCATGAAGGATGTGGGTTTGAATGAAGACGATTGGATCCAAACTCGGCTTGATCAACTAAATCTGATTGACGAGAAAAGTCCTACTGCTGTCTGTCATGGTCAAATGTATCAAAAAAGGATGATCAAGGCTTTCAACAAAAAGGTCAGACGTCAAGTGTATCAAGTGGGTGATCTAGTAATCAAGCGCATCATACTACCGCAAGGTGATCCCAGGGGCAAATGGACTCCCACGTACGAAGGGCCATTTGTGATCAAAAGCATATTTTTAGATGGAGCCATGATTTTGACCACCATGGATGGTGACGACCTTCCTCACCTTGTTAATGCGGACATAGTGAAAAGATACTACGCATAAATAAAGACCCACTAGGTTGACTGGCCTAGGCAAAAATAAGGGCATCCCGACAAACCAAAAGGGTTCGGGCAAAAATTAGGGATAAAAAACAAAAAAAAAATTGTACACCCGGCAAGTCGAAAACCTGAAAAGGCGGCTTGGGTAAAAAGGGGTATCCCGGTGGACTGAAAACCCGAAAGGGCATTCTAGGAAAAAATTAGGGATTTGAAGCGTATCACTATGTCCCATTGGATCACCTTGCGACCAGACTTCAGTATCAAACTCAAATGGTACCGATCAATCCAGTCAACTTCGGACAAGCAGCAAAGTGATGAGATGCTCGAAGACATAGAGGCAATAGCAGAATTGGAATCTAATGGGATTATTGCACATAGATGTTTTCTTCTCTTTGTATACTATTTTGTATAGTTTTCACTTCTTACGGCGGTGTTCTCCTACAAGAACGTCAACCTCTTTGTACAAAACTCCTGTTATAGGCAAACTTCAGAAATCAATACAAATCATTTCTTTGAAAGTACAAAACTGTTTGTTTTTCTTTTTCTGTTTTGGTTTTAAAAATACGTCCAATGACTTATTCTTGATATATGCATTTGAATATGATTACTATTCACAAATATTCGCATAAAAAATAGAAATACAATTGCCGACGACTTCAGGAAACGGGGAAAACTCTAAAAAACAATTCGCAGTCCCGACAGTTACTCTTTCCAACATAGTACATGGGCAGGGACAGTTTGAAACGAAGTCACCATTACATATGACCCCGTGAAACCTATGTTCCCCACAGAGCAGAAACAACCAGAGTTTTGACTCCTTTATCCCAAGCAGGAATTATATCCTCCAACAAACTTCCTCCAGTAGAGAGCTGAAGACGGTGTTCCCCAGCCGAGCTTTATAATTTCAAACAGTTATAAAACCTCCTCCCAGGTAGAGTTTGTTTCTCAGACTGCGGAAGCTCATTCCCCAATGGAGTTTATTTCTTTACATCGGCAGAATCTTCCAACAAGCATCTCTCTCCACACACTGATTCTCAAGCAGAATCAATTCTCAACCAGAGTCAATCCCCAACAGGTTATCATCAAACAAAAAGAGGAAATCCCCGGAGAATCATCTCCATTCACCATCCCCAGCGGAAATGAAGGATTCAACCTCCCAATACTTCCCAACAGTGGTCCGGGATTTATTTTCCCAGACTAAAATCGTGATAACATCCCATATTCGTACATCATGGCATGTGCATACACATCGCATACAGCATAATCTCATTTATTTTGAGAGTATCATCACAATGAATTTCATACATCATGACATTGCATGTGACTAATCCTTTACCTTTTTCAGGGAAGAATCAAGTCAACAAACACCATTGAATACTTATGAAACCTGATAGTCTTCTCAAAAGCTACGCCTGATGAAAGGATATTTTATCATCTTCCTCGGAACAATGTTCTCAGAAGACCTTCTCTGGTTCAGTCAGATCGACACTAAGATCTCCCTGATTCTTATTCCAGTTGAAGATATTCCAAGACTTTTTTCTGGTTCAGTTAAATCGATCCTAAGATTTTTCTGATTCTTATCCAGTCAAAGTTAATCCAAGACCTTCTCTGGTTCAGTCAGATCGACACTAAGATCTCTCTGATTCTTATTCCAGTTGAAGATATTCTAAGACTTTTGTCTGGTTCAGTTAAATCGATCCTGAGATTTTTCTGATTCTTATCCAGTCAAAGTTAATCCAAGACCTTCTATGGTTCAGTCAGATCGACACTAAGATCTCCCTGATTCTTATTCTAGTTGAAGACATTCCAAGACTTTTGTCTGGTTCAATTAAATCGATCCTGAGATTTTTCTGATTCTTATCCAGTTAAAGTTAATCTAAGACCTTCTCTGGTTCAGTCAGATTGACATTAAGATCTCTCTGATTCTTATTCCAGTTGAAGATATTCCAATACTGTTGTCTGGTTCAGTTAAATCGATCCTAAGATTTTTCTGATTCTTATCCAGTCAAAGTTAATCTAAGACCTTCTCTAGTTTAGTCAAATCGACACTAAGATCTCTCTGATTCTTATTCTAGTTGAAGATATTCCAATACTGTTGTCTGGTTCAGTTAAATCGATCCTAAGATTTTTCTGATTCCTATCCAGTCAAAGTTAGTCCAAGACCTTTACTGGTTCAGTTAAATCGATCCTAAGATTTTTCTGATTCTTATCCAGTCAAAGATAAACCAAGACCTCTGCTGGTTTAGTTCAAGTCGACCATTGATTTGTTACTGATTCTTTTCCGGTAAAACTTTACTGGTTCAGTTAAATCGACACTAAGATTCTTCTGATTTCCATTCCAGTTAAAGTTAATTCAAGACCTCCGCTGGTTCAGTTCAAATCGACCATGGATTCATTGCTGATTCTTAATAGTTTAATATCATCCTCCCTGTAAGTCACTGTGAAGCCTGGATCCTTACCAGATAGCAGTCCACTTCCATCTCTTCAATCAAGAGATGACTCCCCAGTAGAGTAGCGAACAATTGAAGCTCCTAAAACTCTATGTTCCAAGACAGAGACCAATATTCCTCAGCGGAGTCCTCTCTAACAACAAGAGCAGGAATATCCACCAAGGAATTTCTCATGAAATTAACTTTCATCTGGATAGCATCTTTAAGCCCATCTCTGACGGTCTTCTGTCATCTTTTCCAAATGGCATCTATAAGCCCATTCCCGCCATCAGTAACAATCAGTGTTATTTCGTGCGAGTGCAAATTTCTGGGCACTCTTGTGTTCAATCATCTTCTACCTTCAGATCACGAAAGGCAGACAAGCCAATCTATATCTTCAGGTTTAAGAAGATTGAACAGGGGAAACTGTTGTATCCCAAAATTTGCCCTCTCACATTTTCCAAGATATTCCCTTAGATGGTTGGTCACAAACCCTTTCCTAAGGAAAAATAAAATCTTTGAGTGATGTTTTAAGCACCTTTTGATTGGTCTCATGACAAGCCTTTCAATTTACCTCATGACAAGCCTTTTGATTGACCTTGTGATAACACGAAAATGTATCGTTTTTAGGCCTAATTTACACGAGTTATTTGTATGTTTTTCATCGAATAATATGCATCACGAAGGTATTTGTACGTGTTTTCAGGTAAATTATATTTTCCAAGACATAAGATGGCAAATAAGCTAAAAGGAGAAAAACAAGCTAAGAAATGGAAAGAAGAAAGAAGAAAACAGACATTCTGCTAAAAGCTCACACCATAAGAGCGTTACGAGCACAACGCCTAGCGTTACGTCCGTAACA
Organism: Vicia faba; assembly: GCA_948472305.1. Taxonomy (NCBI): domain Eukaryota; kingdom Viridiplantae; phylum Streptophyta; class Magnoliopsida; order Fabales; family Fabaceae; genus Vicia; species Vicia faba. Next base: position 199,797,362 of record OX451739.1, read on the forward strand.
CCTAGGCGCACACTATTACGAACGTAACGTAACGCGTTACGAACGTAACAAAAGGCCTAAGCTGTTACAGACGTGATGATTTGCATTACGAACGTAACACCATAAAAACTCAGTCTATGCAGTAAACCACGAAGCAGCCCACATGAAGTCCACACGACCCCATTCCATCAGTTGAGAATTTAGCGCACGTACTGAAAGAACGGAACATGACAGTTACAAGAGAGAGCCTATATATTTGTTGGAGATTTCACTTTGAGGGGGTCGGAGAATTTGTTTCAGAACCATATTTTTTTCTTTCTGCATTACTTTGTTTTCTTGTTTTTAAACCAATATATTTTCCTTTCAAGCCTCTATAATTTTCCAGTTTCCAAAAGTGTTAATTCTTCACATCGAAGGATTAACACACTTAGTTCTATATTTCAATTAATTGTACCGCAAAAGTTACTGTACGAATTCAAGATTACCACGACATTATAAATTACAGTTTTTTTTATGCAATTCAATTTTCGTTATTTATATGCTATGTTGATTATCCTCATGAACTGTATTTTACGTTGCATGTTTGCTAAATACATCATGTCCGGCTAATTTCGTTTGTACCGGTATGTGACTCTTAAGCACCGAAGGAATCCGGTGATAACTTGGCTAAAATCTTTTATAAATAATTTTTGGTTTCCAATTTCCATAATTAATTTAACTACCCTTGTCACGAGAGTGAAAGGATATTTAACACGATTTTGCCACGAGAGTGGGAAATTAATCAAGGCAAGAACCTGCATGCGAGAGCTGGGGTTCGACTCAGATAGTGGTAACGAAACATTAATTTTTAAATACACGAGAGTGTTTTAACAAATTAATTAAACTCGAGGTGTTTCCAAAAAGTGTTATTAAATTTAAAGTGCATCCACTAGGTTTAGTAGCATAACTTATTTCATGAACGCGAGAGTGTATGTCTCAGGTTTTTAAACAATTCGTTTTTACCGAAATACTTTATATGCCAAGTGATTCACCGAGTCCCCAAAGTCCGACTATCACATATCAGTATAACTGTAACTATTACTATTAATTAAACCTTTTCACCCTAAAACCAAATATTCATCGCTTAGTTAAACATTTGGTAACATTAGATCGTATGTGATTGATCCTCAGTCTCTGTGGGTTCGATAATCATTTAAAACTAGAACGACTAAACTGTATACTTGCAGTTAGTATCCCGATAGACTCATAAAGTCCCGATCAAGTTTTTGGCGCCGTTGCCGGGGACTGATTAGTCAATTAAGTACGATTCTTCTGTTGCGCATTTAAACTAGGCAACAAAAACCCTTTTTCGATTTGTATGCCAAGGACTCGCTCACAAGGCGAACCTCTTGAAAAATCGACGGACGAACCTGAACGCATCCTTTCCGTAAGACGTGCAGTCAGGGTTTACTGTTTAAATCACGCTATTCCTTTACCGAAACCTGAAATCAAGATTGATTCCAAAACAGATTCTAATTCTTCCTCTGAAACCGAAACCAATCCAGAAATAGACATGGCCGAAGAACGAAGGACCCGTCCATTGAAGGAGTATGCAGCTCCATCACAACAAGAACCCCACAATAGCATTGCTGCTCCAGCAATTAATCGAAACGATTTTGAGTTGAAACCGTCGTTGATATCAGCTATCCAACAATGCCAATTCTCTGGAAATCTTACTGAGGATCCAAATGAACATCTTACGAAATTCGTTCAATTTGCCGACACAGTTATAGCAAATGGTGTTAGTAAAGATGCAATAAGATTACGTATTTTTCCCTTTTCACTAAGAGATAGAGCTTGGGCTTGGTTGCAATCCTTGCCATCAAATTCCGTCACTACGTGGAAGGACTTAAGACTGTATTCTTAGCACGATACTTTCCCCCAAGCAAGACTGCTGCATTAAGAGCTCAAATCAACGGATTTAGGCAGAAGGATACTGAATTGCTATTCGATGCATGGGAACACTACAAAGATATGATGTGAATGTGCCCACATCACGGATTAGAAAATTGGCTGATTATCCATACGTTTTACAATGGACTCTTGTACAACACAAGACTCTCTATAGATGCCACCGCAGGTGGTACACTGATGGACAAGCCTTACGACGAAGCTAACCAACTCATTGAAAATATGGCTCAAAACCACTATCAGTGGGGAGGAGAAAGAACACCTGTGGAGAAAACTCCAACCAAAAGTGGGATGTACGAGATTAGTAGCCTAGATAAAGTTAATGCTAAGGTAGATGCTCTTACCCAAAAGATAGAAAGCTTGACCTTACCTCCTGCAGCCTCCGTGGCTGCCGTAACCCCAAGCTGCGAAGTTTGTGGAGTTCCTGGTCATGTTGGAACCGAATGTCAAATCCTAGCAGGAATATCAGTTGATCAGGTGAATTACGCTCAAGGTAATCCTTATGCTAATACCTATAATCTTGGTTGGAAAAACCATCCTAACTTCTCGTACAAGAATAATAACGCTTTATACGCACCTGGCCAAGCACCCGCTGTACCTCCAGGCTATCAAAAACCAGCTTCTAATGTTCCTAACGTTCCTCGGAAGTCTAACCTTGAAATCCTAATGGAAAACTTTATCGCTAATCAAGCTCAACAAAACAAAGAATTCCTCAATCAAAACGTTCACACCGGTGAACAATTGAAGCTATTAGCAAATAAGGTAGATGCCCTCGCAACTCACAATAAAATGTTAGAAACCCAAATCTCCCAAGTAGCACAACACCAAGCTAGTTCTGCCGCACCTGCTGGTATGTTTCATGGACAACCACAACCCAATCCTAAAGGACATGCTAATTCTATCACATTACAAAGTGAGACAGCACTTGATGGACCGGTAGACCCTAGACTCCAAAACCTGACCATGTATCAAAAACCTGAAAAGGAAGTAGAGAAATCGAAGGAACAACCTGAGAATGTAGAGGAAGACGCAAACGAGAGCGGAGAGGTTTAAGAAAAAGATAAACCTTACGTACCTTCACCGCCATATAAACCACCAATTCCATACCCTCAAAGACTTACAAAATCCAAAAACAAGGGACAATTCATGAAATTCGTAGAACTTCTGAAACAACTAAACGTCACTATTCCATTTACAGAAGCTATAACTCAAATACCGTCATATGCTAAATTCCTAAAGGAAATACTGTCTAATAAGAAAAAAATTGTTGAAAACGAAAACGTTATGCTAACTGCCGAATGTAGCGCCATAATTCAAAATAACATGCCTCCAAAGCTAAAGGATCCTGGTAGTTTCTCCATACCATGTGTAATTGGAAAATCTGTCATAGACAAAGCTCTATGTGATTTAGGAGCAAGTGTTAGTCTAATGCCCTTATCTATTTGTGAGAAGCTCAAACTAGGTGACATGAGACCTACCAAGATGTCCTTACAACTAGCCGACAGATCAGTCAAATTCCCTGTTGGTATGCTAGAAAACATTCCAGTCCGAATAGGACAATTTTACATACCTACTGACTTTATAATAATGGACATAAAGGAAGATTCAAATATTCCCATCATATTAGGAAGGCCATTCTTAGCCACTGCAAGAGCCATTATCGACGTTAATAAAGGAAAGCTTACCTTTGAGGTAGGAGAAGAAAAAGTAGAATTTATTCTTTCCCAATTCTTCAAAGCCCCTGCCATAGACGACTCATGCTGTTTCCTAGATATTATCGATGAATGTGTCAAAGAACTAGAAAGTCAAGAAGACACCTATTCTGGAATATTGAAAATTCCGACACCGTCTATTTTCGAGGATGATGACTAGAGACAGGAATATCATGATGCCAACCTAAGCGAATGTTTCGCCTTAACACCCGATCCTACCCCAACTGCTAAGAAAATTGGTATAGAACTTAAAACGTTACCTAAAGATCTAAGGTATGAATTTTTAGATAAAGAACTCGAATGTCCAGTTATAGTCAATGCCGACTTAGGGAAGATCGAAACCGAAAAATTTCTTAATGTGTTAAGGAAGTATCCAACCGCATTGGGATATAACATATCGGATCTAAAAGGAATAAGTCCTTCTGTCTGTATGCACCGCATTATGCTTGAAGAGGACTGCAAGACTTCTAGAGAACATCAAAGACGAATAAATCCTATTTTAAGTGAAGTCGTAAAGAAAGAAGTGCAGAAACTACTAGAGGAAGGCATCATATACTCGATATTCGATAGCAACTGGGTCAGTCCGGTTCACGTAGTACCTAAGAAAGGAGGTGTTACGGTTATAACAAATACAAAAGGTGAATCGGTAGCACAACGTACCCAAACAAGATGGAGAATGTGTATCGATTATAGAAAACTAAACAAAGCTACGCGCAAGGACCATTTCCCATTACCATTCATAGATCAAATGCTCGAGCGTTTAGCTAAACATTCCCACTTCTGCTATCTTGACGGATACTCAGGAATTTTTCAAATTCCCATTCATCCTGATGATCAAGAGAAAACTACGTCCACATGCCCCTATGGCACCTTTACATATCGAAGAATGCCATTTGGACTATGTAACGCACCTGCAACTTTTCAATGATGCATGATGGCGATTTTCGCAGACTTTTTGGATGGAATTATGGAAGTGTTCATGGACGATTTTTCTGTCTGCGGAGAAAGTTTTGACGAATGTTTATCAAATCTTGAGTTGGTACTAAAACGCTGTGTCAATGTCAACCTAGTACTCAACTGGGAAAAATGTCATTTCATGGTGAGACAAGGAATTGTGTTGGGTCACATTGTATCAAACAGGGGGATTGAAGTTGATAAAGAAAAAAAATCGAAATTATCAAAAACCTTCAACCACCCAAAACAGTTAGAGAAATAAGAAGTTTTCTAGGACACGCTGGTTTTTACCGACGTTTTATAAAAGGTTTCTCTAAAATCACTAAGCCACTAACTGAACTATTGATGAAAGACTCTGAGTTTATTTTCGACGATAAATGCTTAAACGCATTTGAGACGCTTAAAGAAGCATTAATTTCAATACCTATAATGAAACCTCCTGATTGGAACCAACCATTTGAAATAATGTGCGACGCGAGCGATTATGCTGTAGGCGCAGTCCTAGGACAACCCAAGGATAAAAAGCTTCATGCTATTCACTACGCAAGCAGAACACTTGAACCCACACAAATGAATTACGCCACTACGGAAAAAGAACTTTTAGTTGTTGTATTTGCGTTGGACAAATTTCGTTCCTACTTAGTAGGCGCCAAAATTGTTATTTATACGCATCATGTTGCGATCCGATACTTGCTAAGTAAGAAAGACACCAAACCAAGACTACTCAGATGGATCTTACTCCTACAAGAGTTTGACTTGGAAATAAAAGACAAAAGGGGAACTGAAAACGTAGTAGCAGACCATTTATTAAGATTGGATGGAATCCAAACCGAGAGTGTTCCCATAAACGACGATTTCCCATATGAGCGCCTTATTGCTCAACTAGAGACAGCTCCTACCGACAATTTAAAACAATGCGATGAACATTTAACAACTGCGGTAGTAGAAGCCATATGTACCAACACCACATTACCATGGTACGCTGATTTTGTTAACTACTTAGCCGCCGGTGTTCTACCACCCGATTTAACGTACCAACAGCGAAAGAAATTCTTCCATGATCTTAGACAATACTTTTGGGATGAACCACTACTCTTTAAAAGAGGCGCCGATGGTATCTACCATCGCTGTGTTCCTAACGATGAAGTGGACGACGTCATTGCTCATTGCCATTCCGCCCCTTATGGTGGACATGCTAGCACTTCGAAAACTTGTGCAAAAATACTACAAGCTGGTCTTTTTTGGCCCACCTTATGGAAAGACGTTCACGTAGCAATTATGAACTGCGATAGATGTCAGTGCACAGGAAATATATCTAGACGTGACTAAATGCTGCAAAAAGGGATTCTCGAAGTTGAAATTTTCGATGTATAGGGAATTGATTTCATGGGACCGTTTCTAGCATCCTTTGGAAATAAGTATATCCTGATATCCGTTGATTATGTATCAAAATGGATTGAAGCCGTTGCTGCACCCACAAAAGATACACGAGTGGTACTTAAATTATTCAAGAATGTTATCTTCCCACGATTCGGTATACCAAGAGTAGTAATTAGTGATGGTGGTTCCCATTTTATCTCTAGAATTTTCGAAAAATTACTTTCGAAATATGGCGTTAAACATCGCATAGCCACACCATACCATCCTCAAACAAGTGGACAAGTGGAAGTGTCAAATAGGGAAATTAAACAAATCCTTGAGAAAACCGTAGCCACATCTATAAAGGATTGGTCCTCCAAGATAAATGATGCTCTTTGGGCATATAGGACAGCTTTTAAAACCCCCATAGGAACAATGCCGTTTAAATTAGTTTATGGAAAATCTTGTCATTTTCCAGTAGAACTAGAACATAAAGCTTATTGGGCTATTAAAACTCTTAACTTAAATTATACGACTGCTGGCGAGAAACGAATATTAGATATCCATGAATTAGAAGAATTACGTTTAGACACTTATGAAAATGCTAGAATCTATAAGGAGAGAACAAAAAAATGGCATGATAAGCGTATCTCAAGGAAAGAATTTAAGGAAGGAGACATTGTACTCATATTCAACTCTAGACTGAAACTCTTTCTGGGTAAATTACGTTCCAGGTGGTCAGGACCATTCGAAATTAATAAAGTTTTCCCTAGTGGTGCGATAGAAATTAAAGGAAATTCCATAGAACCATTTATAGTCAATGGCCAGCGTTTAAAGCATTATTTTAACATCGAAAATCTAAACTATTCGGCTTATCTGCAATTAAGTGAGCCACCTACCCCGATACCTAACTGAATAGGTACTTTCTGTCGAGCCATCGACATTAAACAAAAGCACTTCAGGGGAGGCAACCCATGTTTACTTTTTATCGTTTTGATATGCTTTTTATTTTTCTTTTAACTTTGTTTTAATCTTTCAATTTTTATGTTGCATCCTTTATTTCTTTTTATTTTTGAACTTCTTTCTCTTTTGATTAAGTTCGGCATTTTAACCTGAAAATACTAACTTAGCCTTTCATACATTTATTAAATATTTTCAGGGTAATTCATTAGCTTTATTTTTTAGCTCCATGGCACGTAGGAACTACATGAACATAGCCCTGAGAGGTAGGCATTAGAGAAGGCGCTTTGAGGATCTAGCTGAGCGAGAGATGCGTCCAACCATTTATGCTGACGACCATGCGATGAATGCCTTAGGCATTTGTGAGAGCGTTATGTATCTGCTTAACCAAATAGGGTGGGACGTTGCTCCAATTTGGAGACGATATTGTACCTACCGTAAGCTAACCCTTGAGTTTTTAAGCACACTAAGCTATCTGCCAAACCATGGGTTAGGTTTTAACCGCGGGCTGATCACCTTCAGAATGTTTAATATGGACTACCGCTACAATCATAGGGAGTTTGCTAATCTGTTAGGATTCCCTAATGGCCCTGATATTTTCACCATGACCCAAGAAGAAATACCGCTAGATCATGACCTTGATTACTTCTGGGGTAGTATTGCTGGAAACAACCATCCTAAGCCAAATGATATTTACTCAGAGTCTATCCATAACCCTGCTATTAGGTACTTCCACAAAATCATTGCCCACACCCTCTTCGGAAAAGAGCAGAATGTTACAGCTGTGTCACGTGATGAGCTTTTCATCATGTATTGTGCTTCACAGAACCGTCCAGTTAATGGTGCCACCTACATGATTGCTAATATGGAGCGCATTATCCAAACAGAGAATGCACCAATCCTTATAGGCAGGTTAATTACTATGATCTCCAATGCTATTGAACTTCGAAGACCTATGTTAGGAACAAATCCGCACTATGGGATTAAGCCAATGAATATTGAGTTTTGCTTTAACACTAGATTCATAGGAAACCTTGGGCCGAATGAATTTGAGCTGCTGATTAACCATGAAACTGTTCACCAGTTTGTACTCCCAAATCCTATTACTAGTGTCCATAACAGAGAAAATTGGTTTTTTAATCTCCACCATCCTCCTACACCGCCTTCGACTCCATCCACTATTGAAATTTATGAAGTCCCAAATACCTCTCCAACTGCTGAAGAATTCGATCCTGAAACACCACCTGGATACCACTAATTTCCTGACCCATGGGATCAGCCTGTAGTGTCCATTGAGTCTACCTTCCCAGTTCCTGAGGCATCACCACCACCTCCACCTGCTGTCACACTCGACTCTTTGAATACTGAAATAACCGGCATGCGGGGTGAGCTTACCTCTTTACATGTGGATTTCCTTGGTTTTATGGATTTGGTAACCGAAAAATTGTATTTCATTCACCAACATCTGTTGTCTACTCATCATGGCTAGGAGTTGCCATAATTATATTAATGTGTTCCGTTTCTTGCATTTGTGTACATAGTAAGGTCACTGTTTCCTCTAAGTGTGGGGGAGGAACCTTAGTTTTAAGTTTTTTATTCTTTGCATTTAGTTATTGTTTGTTCCAAATTGTTACTATTTTCGTTTGTTTCAAATTCTAAACAATTCTATTAGTTAATGATATTTCATTTATTTATCATCAGTTTCAATTTTACTATCATTTTTTTTATTACGAGCTATTACTGTTAATGTCAGTGCTAAATTGCTGCCTTACACTACTGTTACTATATTCAACTATATTGCTATGTGTTTTATCTTCCCTAATAATAACAAGTGCAGCTAATGATGCTTAGGAGAATGGCACGATAATAATATGAAAAAAAATTGAGTCTGCCAGATCCTAAGCTATTTTCCCCATAAACAGAGGTGTTACGAACGCAACACCACTGTTACAAACGTAACAACCCCTTAAATGTTACGAACGTAACGCCCCTGCATTGCGAACGTAACGGGGCTCTCTGTTACGAAATAGAAACAAACAGAGGCGTTTAATTTTTTTTCTTTCTTTCCCATCTCATTTTTCAAACGCACGCTGTAAACCCCAGCTCTTACCCACGTTCAAAATTCTCCACTATACCCATTTTTCAAACTTGCATTCATTCCCAATTAAGAGTAACCCACATTTGCATCCTATAAAAAGATTCACATAGTTTCATCCCATCCCATTCAAACACTCTCTGCAAAACCTCTCCCTCACCACTTTCACAGTAGAACCTTGCTTTAGTCAATAAGTTATCAATGGAGAACAGAGAGGCTGACATGGGTGGAATCGTTTTTAGGAATCAAGACGGTGGACACCAAAGGGAGAAATATTTGAAGTTTCACCGTAGGGGAGTCTTGGCCACGAGATATCCCAACAACGATTGTCTCAACAAATTGGGAATATTTGATGGAGTGCATTGGATGCTCCGTCTCTCTGGCCTCTCATTCGCATGCACGCAACATCACCCGACGTACCCTAAGCTGACGCTCGAATTCCTTAGTTCGTTCTCATATTCAACACCGAGTGATGACGGCATGTTCCTCACGGGCACCGCATCTTTCCGTATGTTCAACACCGAATATACGTTAAACCAAGAAAGAATCACGGAGCTACTCAAATTTTCAATCAAGGAAGACGACTCCGAGACGGTGCACCACAAGGTCCCTGTTATCGAATATTAGGCCGTTGTTTTGTTCGAATTGTGGGAGAAACTCACCAATGTCTCGACAGGAAATTGGGATGAGTGTCTGGCATCTCACGTTCATAACCCCACCACTAGGTACTACTTCAAGATTCTCTCCAACACCTTTTTTGGACGAGCTAATAGCAACAAAGTCAACTCAAAGGAGGTATTTTTCCTTCATTGCTGCCTAGCTGGGAAGACCAAGGTAAATGCTACTCCGTTCCTTCTATGTCATATTCAGTCCCTTTGTGCAAGGGGACAACAACCATTTTTGATCGGAGGGCTGATAACCACATTAGCTCATGGGCTTAATTTGCAAAGACAATTAGAGACTCTTGATGCTCTACCGCCTCTTCTCATGGATTTGGATAACTGCAAATACATGCGTTTGATTAGGAACCGAGATGATGGCAGGTATAATTTGATGGTGAAGAACAAGATTGTTCCAAGTGTGATTATGCCGAATAGGTTGCTCACAAATGTGGCGAATATGGATAAGTGGATTTATGATTTAGATGCCCCTGAACCCAACCTAGCTTCTCAGATGAATCAAAATCCTCAACCTGCTGATGAGGTAGAAGAAGAAATGGATGCACAGCAGCAAACAACACCTCAACAGGATATACCAAGCACTTCTACTAGGCGCAGAAGAAGGCCTCGTTTCCCGACTACTGAAGACCTTTATGAGGCTATGATGGATCAAAACCAAAGGATGATAGATATGCATGCTCAGCTTACCCACCAATCCCAACTGGCCACTGATATCCAAGCTCAGCAAACTGCAATGATGCAACTCATGCAACAGATGCAGCAATAACAAATCGAACAAGGAGCTAGGCATGAGGCCCGTATGGATACTTTGACGACAGAAATAGGTGGCTTGAGTGTACGAATGGACGATTTTCAAGAGAGCCTGCGCCATCTTGGATTTCCTAGTTTTGATGGGCAAAGAAGAGGTCGTGGAAGAGCTAGAGGGAGAGGGCCTGAATGAAGAAATCTCCTCCCATCCTTACCTCCTTTACCTTATTTCGAAACATTGAGGACAATGTTAGATTTAAGTGTGGGGGAGGAAACTCTATCATTTTATTTCTCTTTCTAAAATAGATTTAATTTTTCGCATCATTTTTTTTTGCATTGTTTTTTTTTCTTTCTTGTACTTTCCCTTCAACAAAACAATTTCATGTACAATTAAGTCCTTAATTTTTAAGTTCTTTTTCGTGCATTATTGGATTTACCCAAACTTTACAACTCTTGAGCCATAACGAAAACTTTACGATTATCATATAACGCGATGTGTCCAAACGGCTAGCTAAAACCAAATATTCAATTAAGTTTAGGCCACTTGAGGAAGTTTGACAAAATCATTACGGTTTTGACATTTTAGAACTCCACCTTATGCGATGCCATTTTGGGTACTTATTATACCGCCAACGGCGGATTTTACTTTAAATTACCCCATAGTAGTTTATCTAGCAGTCGGCACCGTCAAAACACAAACTATGCAAGGAATTGATGAATATAAGTGAATGATCCGAAAGAGATGATGATAAAATAGAAATCATTGTCGTGAAATGCCCAAAGTAAGTTAGGTGACCCTCACTCGGTCATTTAGCCCAAAGGATGTAATTCTCACAAGATAAAAGAAAACTTATTGTAAATTGGTTCAGAAGTATCTGGTACTGGACTTTGTAGGGCGGACTACGGACCGATCCCCCGCAATTTACAATTAAGTTATAAAAGAAGGGGTTACCACTTATAAGTGCCAGAACCCCAAGAATCAACGAATCATAGTCGCTAACCGGTTACTTTGCTATGTGCGTGTGGAGATAAAGGGCTTAATGTGATTGCGCTTGAATGAACACGGGTGAAATTTAGTTTAAAGGGTTGATTGGTGATATGACATCATGACTCAGAACGGTTTGCACAATTGGAGTACTCTAATGTCGTCACCGTACCTATTTTGCGTCTAAATCTTTTGGCCTAAATCAAAATTTACAAACTAGCTGGTTTGCGAACATCGGCGCGTGTGTTTAATTTGTCGTTCTTATAATCCGCCTTATCTTTTTACTTGAGGACAAGCAAAGGTTCAAGTGTAGGGGAGTTTGATAACACGAAAATGTATCGTTTTTAGGCCTAAATTACACGAGTTATTTGTATGTTTTTTATCGAATAATATGCATCATGAAGGTATTTGTACGTGTTTTCAGGTAAATTATATTTTCCAAGACATAAGATGGCAAATAAGCTAAAAGGAGCAAAACAAGCTAAGAAATGGCAAGAAGAAAGAAGAAAACAAACATTCTTCTAAAAGCTCACACCAGAAGAGCGTTACGAGCGCAACGCCTAGCGTTACGTCCGTAACACCTAGGCGCACACTGTTACAAACGTAACGTAATGTGTTACGAACATAACAAAAGGCCTAAGCTGTTACGGACGTGATGATTTGCATTACGAACGTAACACCATAAAAACTCAGTCTATGCAGTAAACCACGAAGTAGCCCACATGAAGTCCACACGACCTCATTCCATCAGTTGAGAATTTAGCGCACGTACTGAAAGAATGGAACATGACAATTACAAGAGAGAGCCTATATATTTGTTGAAGATTTCACTTTGAGGGGGTCAGAGAATTTGTTTCAGAACCATATTTTTTTCTTTCTGCATTACTTTGTTTTCTTGTTTTTAAACCAATATATTTTCCTTTCAAGCCTCTGTAATTTTCCAGTTTCCAAAAGTGTTAATTCTTCACATCGAAGGATTAACACACTTAGTTCTATATTTCAATTAATTGTACCGCAAAAGTTACTGTACGAATTCAAGATTACCACGACATTATAAATTACAGGTTTTTTTTATGCAATTCAATTTTCGTTATTTATATGCTATGTTGATTATCCTCATGAACTGTATTTTACGTTGCATGTTTGCTAAATACATCATGTCCGGCTAATTTCATTTGTACCGGTATGTGACTCTTAAGCACCGAAGGAATCCGGTGATAACTTGGCTAAAATCTTTTATAAATAATTTCTGGTTTCCAATTTCTATAATTAATTTAACTACCCTTGTCACAAGAGTGAAAGGATATTTAACATGATTTTGCCACGAGAGTGGGAAATTAATCAAGGCAAGAACCTGCATGCGAGAGCTGGGGTTCGACCCAGATAGTGGTAACAAAACATTAATTTTTAAATACACGAGAGTGTTTTAACAAACTAATTAAACTCAAGTCGTTTTCAAAAAGTGTTATTAAATTTAAAGTGAATCCACTAGGTTTAGTAGCATAACTTATTTCATGAACGCGAGAGTGTATGTCTCAGGTTTTTAAATAATTCATTTTTACCAAAATACTTTATATGCCAAGTGATTCACCGAGTCCCCGAAGTCCGACTATCACATATCGGTATAACTGTAACTATTACTATTAATTAAACCTTTTCCCCCTAAAACCAAATATTCATCGCTTAGTTAAACATTTGGTAACATTAGATCGTATGCGATTGATCCTCAGTTTCTGTGGGTTCGATAATCATTTAAAACTAGAACGACTAAACTGTATACTTGCAGTTAGTATCCTGATAGACTCATAAAGTCCCGATCACCTTGTGATAAAGCCTTCGATTGACATTATGAAAGACCCCTTCGATTGGCATTCCAAAAGATCCTTCGATTGGCACATCATAATATACTTCGATGGCATGACAACAAAGTGTCCTTGGATGGGTATATCAACAAGGTGACATTTAGATTATTTCAAATTGAAGGAAATCGAAGAGTACAAGAACTGAGTTCGATTAGGTTTAATAGGATATGAGAATTTCCCAGATCAAGCAATCAATGCAGAGTTTGACTTAATCTAAGAAGTCCTGATAGGAAAGTTCTGAGCATTTCGAATCAGGACTCAGAGTCATCGAAGAGAACATACTTAGAAGCTGGAAAAGATGCCCATTTGAAGGATGCATTCAGAAGTCCATTCGAAGATTCATTCAGAAAGCCGTTCGAAGGAAGTAAGAAGGCCCATTCGAAGCATGCATAAGAAGTCCATTCGAAGGATGCGTTCAGAAGTCCATTCGAAGATGCATTTAGAAAGCCGTTCGATGGAAGTAACAAGGCCCATGCGAAGCATGCATAAGAAATCCATTCGAAGGAGGCAACTCATGGGCTAATCGAAGAGAAGTACTGGAGGGTATTCGAAGGGGTCAAGTGTCTAGGTTCATCCAGAATTTCAAAAGAGGCATAGATATTTTAAAAAAGGAAATCTTTAAATTGGTCTGATTTTTGTCTTGAAGACTATGGCTAGCTTTTAAGGATATGATTAAGTTTGTTTCTTTTCATGCTAAGACTCCCTCATCTCCTATAAATATCCAGTATATCTGCAAGAAAAGAGAGGATACATACTGCACACGAAGAGACTACGCACACACTGCCCCCCTAAACCACCCCTAAGTTATCAAAATACTCATAAGTGGTCCCAATCGAAGGAATCTTTAGTAACTTTCCATTCACTCCCTGAAATCTGCAGGAAGCGTTCCCAAGCATCAGTCAAATCACGCCCAAAAGTGCCAATTCGAAGCATTCCATTATTGATAAACTTTCAAATTCACGTTTATACTCTCAATTCACGCCTAGGATATCAGGTGGCTCTGTTTGATTTGGTTTCAAACCCGAGGGCCTGGTTTCAACACCAGGTCCACTATTGTTTTGTCTCTAAAGCCCACACTGCAGATCTGGCCCAAATAAACCAATGTATGCAGGATTGGAGGTCCTGGGTTTGACACCCAGGTCATATTTTTTGCTCATATTTGTCTTGCAGGTTTAGAGCGAAAAGACCATCCCACCCCCAGATCAAAAGGAATAACTCCCTTCCCTGGATCGAAGAAGACTTTTTCTTTCTCTAGGTTGAAAGAGCCATATCTTTCCCAGGATAGAAAGAGCCATATCTTGCTCAGGATCGAAAGGTCCATATCTTGCCCAGGATCAGAAGAGCCATATCTTGCCCAGGATCGAAAGAGCCATATCTTGCCCAGGATCGAAAGAGCCATATCTTGCCCAGGATCGAAAGACCGTTCCTCCCCTTGATCGAAAAAGCTTCTATTCATTTCCTTATTTTTGGTTTTTTGCTTGGTTCTTTTATTTTCTTGCCTTCTTATTAACATTGAAACAAAAACCACAAAAACTTAGGTCTAGTTTGTTTTTAATTAAAATTATTTTTGTTAAACTAATTAATTTAATTATTTTAACATCTTTCAAAATTACAACTAAATAGACTTAGACTTTATTTTCTTAAAATAAATGAATAAAAACAAACAAAAAGATCTTATTCTTAGGATTTTTAGACGTTATTTTCAAATTCGCGTGCATTTTAACTGCTCACGGTTATAATAGCTTTAGATTTAAAATTCCGTAATTTTATTTTCTTGCATTTTTTATGTAACTGTTCCAAAGCGTTGTAATAGTTTAGGATTTATGTTTCTGCTTTTTATTTTTCCGTACTTTACATTTCCTGTACAAGATTACTATTAGTAACTAGGATTGCATGGAAAGACTGAATTAAAACATTAGCTAACTTAATAAAAAGACAAAAATAATTGAATCTCAACACATATGCACATATGCACCTCTAGGGTATCCCCGCTTTGGTTGCCTTTCGGAAAAAAATGGCCACGTCCCTTGAGAATGGGGACGCTTTAGCAAAGACCCGTAAAAATCAAATAGATCATAGTCCCTCGATGACCCTATGGTGTTGACTTTCGGTAAATGATCTCGTCCCTTAAACGAAATTGCTAAAGCGTCCCCGTATGTTGCCTTTATGAGTGTTAAATGTCCCTTCGATTGCCCCTCAACATCCAACAATAAGGCTACCTACTCACTAATAGTAGGATAGCATTGTCTAAAGGAAAAGAGGAAAAGAACGACCCTTTTCGAGTAATAAAGTAGATAGCTGTTAGAAGTTTGCTCAAACTATTTTTGCATTTACACACAAATACTACTTTTCAAAAACAATTTCAAAACATTTTCTTTGTTAACGCTCTTGAGGACCGATACAAGAGTTAAATACAAAGCAAATCGCCGCACTAAGCCTTTGAAAACATTTTTAAACACACAAATCACAAAGGTATTTTTATAAAAAAGAGAAAACCTCTAAGAGCCCGTGTAAAACCACGGATGGAAAGGGTGCTAACACCTTCCCTTTCCATAATCTACCCCCTTACTCAGAAAACATCTCGAAAAGGTCTTTTTATGTTCTTTTCACCCTTTCCTTAATTTGGATAAAATAAAAGATGGTGGCGACTCTTGCTTACTGCGACATTTGTGAACGGAAAACGCAAACCAGCATATTAAATAGTCGGTTCTGCCACCGTGTTACACATTCAAATCTTTTCATAATTTGATTTTTCCTTCGAAGAAGTTGATCAAAAGTATAAAGTTTCCACTTCTTCACACATTCTTTAACTATCTAGATTATGAAGCATCGAGTTAGTTTCATCCTAGTTTTCATGCAACACATTTTTATAAAATTGGTCAGTCAACCAGGCACTTTCAAAGCGAAATTATGGAATATCTGCTGACTGTTTTGTGTCATAAGTACAAATGAAAAGCGGCTGATGATCAGATAATTACACCCTGGTAAGAACTTTGACATATCCATTAGGAAATTTTATTCTTCATCTATCATTACCGAAAGCTCTATCAAGTTTCTCATATATACGTTGTCTACTATTGAAGACTGGACCTCTCCAAGTGTAACGAGATCCACTCGCACCCATATCAATTAACCCGCAATGGTCAATTCTCTCCTTAAAAGTGTTGCATTTACTGTTAGATATTGGATCACATCCTTTCTTTTCATGAGAAAATGCAATGTCATTGAAATCAACAATTGTAAGCCAATCTTCGTGCATGCTACCACTTATCTACTTCAAATCATCCCACAACACTCTTCTATTATCGAGGTTAAGGATAACATACAAAGGAGAAAAATACCACACATCTCCTCTATGTAACTTGGATCTCAAGCCTCAAACTATTCATGAACTTAAGACATTTGGATCTCTCAGCATTACCAGTATTGTAATGAGGATAGAACTTAACCAGCTCTTCAAACCTTACAACATACTCTGCTATAGTTCCATTACCCTGCTTTAGCTCAAGGAACTCTATTTCCTTCTTCCCACACACATATTCTGGAAAATACTTCTCCAGAAATTCTTCTTTGAAAACAACCCAAGTAACCTCAACTTCCTCTTCCTCAAACCTCTGATTAGTGTTACCCCACAAGTCCTTGGCTTCCTTTTCAAGCATATGGGTTCCAAACTGCACCTTCTACGCATTTGAACAGTTCATGAATCGAAAGATCTTCTCTATCGCTTTCAGCCATACTTGTGCCTTGTCAGGTTCATGCGCTCCCTCAAAGATTGACAAATTATTCCTCTAAAAATTCCTCAAAGCACAAAGCTCATCATCATTATTGTTCCCAACATTCACATTAACGTGCGGTTGCTACCCAATTTCTCCAACCAACATTGCCAAATCTTCTGCAATCGCGTTACCATTCCTTCCTCCAACCATTGTTCTTAGAATTTCAAATAACAAATCCTCGTTAGAACAAACAATACCGATAATGTCATATACACATATTGAATATAAACGGGAATAAACACATTAATAACACGGTCAACTGACCGACTATGCTCTGATACCACAATTGTAACACCCTCTAAAACCCCGTGGAATAATACAACATAAATCAGAGTAATAACATGCATTTCAAAACAAGAGTGTCACACATACTCCATACATCACAAACCCCTATCATGCTCAATAACACTTATTTAAAATTCATGCTTTTCATATCACTTTCTCATAAGCATGAAGCAGCGGATTTTACTTTCAATCAAATGGATGTAATATTCAAGTCTCTAAAAATAAAATTCATTTATTTAATTAACTTAGGCATAAAAGCCACTTTACACCATAACTCAAATTAGAATAACATAAAAAAGTAGAGTACATAAAGTATCTCTCCAAAAACACGAACCCAAACATTTTCTACTGTTACATGACCATAGCATGACTCAACCCAAATAAATACGAAAAATAAAATAAGCTACTCCATCAGCTACTCTCTTGCTAGAAGCAACTCTAATCTTGAGTACCTGAGTGATATCGTATAAAATATCAATCCAACAGAAGGGTGAGAATTGACATAATTATCAAAATCTTATAACAATGTATAATACATAACATACATGCATACATATAATATTCCCACACTACATATACTTTAAAAACATAACACCCTTAAATAATCATACTATTCATAAGTATTCATGCATCATTCACAATTTCACAAAATACAACAATCTCACATAGTTCACCTAATTCCATATTACAGACATACACACGATATGATCAATGCAACTCAATGAAATACTCATGTATGTGGTACCAATTACTGTTATTTTTATTTGGGTTTTACTTTAAACCGGGTCTGTCCTCTAGACCAATAACACACAAAAGCCAGTCCTTTAAGCTTTCAAACTCCTATCTAGGTTTGAGACAAGTCACTAGCTCCCTCGGAACCAACAAGCATATCTCTTGACAATAAATGATGTATGTGAAATTACAACAACCATATGCAATTAATACTATTCTCTAATCTTAACATCCATACATATCTTCAATAATTTATCACAATAGAATTACCACACAATTACACATACACACATATTTATGAATCATCCACATACAATTCATATTCATTTACAACATTATACAAAACAACATATTATGCATACATATTATGTATACCACACAACACAACATCATGATATCACCATTCACTAAATATGTAATCAACTCATTATGTTATAATCAATAACAATAATGCAACATCACCACAACACACAAATACATATCATTTTACAAAACTACACAGTAATTAAATCACCTACTTCCATTAATACTATTTTTATTGAATAAAATATCGTGTTATATTTCTAATACTTCGAACGAGGACTCAAACGGAATTATGGTTTAAAAGTTGTGAATTTTTCAAGTTTTACAAAAAAATCCTGCATTTTCCTGCGATTTCTTTATGGGAATTTCACTCCAAAACTAATTTTAACATCCAAATTACTATGATTTAAGGCATTATAACCTATATCTAACAGGTTTTTTCAAATGGAAACATCACAACACCATTACTCATCATATTCAACGATTTCTCATCAAAACCTAACAATTTCAAAACCATGGAAATTTAAGGATTTCATCCTAACCATGAATCTACCCATCATACATCATCATACAATTCCCTTAACAATGTAAAAACTCACTCTTACCTTAATTTCTTGATGAACTTTTGAATTCCTCCTTAGGTGCTCTTCTCCTCTTTCTCCCTTTTCATTTTCTCTAGGTTAGCCTCTTTTCTCTTTTTTTATTTATTTACTAACCTAGTTTTCTTTTCCTCTTATACTCTTAACAAAATAACACTAACCCCACAACTACTAGGCCTAATTACTATTCACACTCCTATATATTAGGACTAATTACTTATTAATGACTATTTTATACAATTCTCACTTAATAAAATAATTCCATCATAAACTGACATTATTACTAATTATAATTCTACGCTTCAACATACTTAACCCAAATAACCCATCACATAGAACATATATCAAATAATTCAAATAAAACCAATTACTCACAAAATCAAACAATTAACTAATTAATATATATATATATATATATATATATATATATATATATATATATATATATATATATATATATATATATATATATAACTAATTACTAAAATTGGAGTGTTACAATTAGGGAGAAGGTTCAGGTAAGTATACAACCATGGGAGAAACAAGAGTTCTTTGATTGTTATATGTTACTTCCAAAGGCTCGGGTATGTTGGAATAAGGGACTATGACATTCACTTCAACATCCTGACCTCTTTCCTTGCAAAAACAGTGATCTCTATACTCGTATTAGAAATGTCTTCAATTGTTGGCACATAAATAAGTGACATCTCTTTAAACAAACACATGCTTTTCAATATTTGGAGATCTGCTCTTGCAACATCACACTCATGAGGCTTTCCTTTACAGTTTGGACAAATATCATGACTGACATCAAATAACCCCTTTTGAACCCATTTTTCATGTATCTCTATGGAACTTACCGTGTTGATATCTTCAATTGTAGGCTCTTCAGAATGGCTTCCAACCATATTCACTCTGCCATCCCTGTTTCTGGTAGAGATGATAAGATCCATATCCATCATGCTTTGAATACCGCTTTGTACAATGGAGCAACCACAAGGGTTTATATAGTAGATTCTGCAACCATTATAGACGTATGGTCTCAAATGGCCTAGTCTACAAAAAGTGGTATACATCTTCGTCAGATCTCCTCTTATAAAATGTACATTAAAGATACGGTAGCTTCTAGGACATCCATATACCATATTCATAGCATGCTCTCAATGATTAGGTAGTGGATTAGCTTGCACATTCGGAACAACGTCTCTAAATGATAAGAGATCACTTTTGACCAATTTTTGGACTTCAATATTTAATTGGAAACCATTTTCAGTACTATGACCTGGAGCTCCTTGGTGAAAGGCACAATGAGCCTCTTCCTCATACAGGTATGGGATGTCTTTTAGAACAGTAGGTGGTGTTCTTGTTTGAACCAAATTCTTTTGTAATAAATCAGGTAACAACTCTTCATAAATTATTGGGATTGGGTCAAAGCGCGACACACTTATTACTCTATTTGGATGATTGTTGTATGCTGACTGTTGATTATTGTAAACTTGTTGTTGAGGCTGCTATATGTTGTAAGCCTGTTATTGAGGATGCTGAGTTCTTTACTGTTGAGGGAAATGTGGTTGGTAAGCTAGCACCAGAGGTGTATGATTAATAACGGGAGTGACAATTATAACATGTTGTTATTGATACCTTCTTCTTGGTCTTCCAGATGATACTACATTGATATCTTGTTCTTTCTTCTTTAGGAAATTACTTCCAAATTTTCAGACTCCACTTAATGAACCAACTTCTTTGTTCAACCGTCTCGCACAGATACCTTCCTCGAGTCGCATTCCCATATTCACCATTTCAGTAAAATTATATGGCACACTCATAACCATTCTTTAATAGTAAAACTGTCCCAGGGTATTCAAAAAGATCTTCGTCATTTTCCTTTTCTTTTAGGGGAGGATAGATCTGGGAGGAAACCTCACGCCATCTTTGTGCATATTCTTTGAAGCTTTCCTTGTATTTCGGGGACATAGCTCGAAGTTGATCTTTGTCCGAAGCCATGTCAACATTGTATTTATACTTTTGAATAAAGGCTTCACCAAGATCTCTGAAAGTACAAATCTGTGTGCTATCTAAACTCAGTACCACCCTAGGACGACACCAGACAAACTATATTAAAAGTGGTGGATCAACAGCTGTTCATTATCAGTTTGCGTTGACATCTTTCTGGCATACGTAGTCAAGTGACTCTCTGGACAAGAATTCCCTATGTACTTTTCAAAGTCAGGTACTTTGAACTTCACTGGTATCTCCACATTTGGCACCAGGCATAAGTTGTAAGCATTCTTTCTAAATAGATCTTTCACACTAAGGGCTTTTAGTTCTTTCAGAATTTCTTGAAACTTGTTTTGGAAATCATCCATACTTTCCTCAACACCCAAACATTCAGACGATTCAACATGGTAGACTTGTTCATTTTCAAATGGGACAGTGTGCTCCATTAGAGGAGGAATATACATCACATGAGGAGGAATAGGCATCCCATGATGGGGGCATACATTATATGTTTCATTTCAAGAACTTCAACAACTGGTTGGTATCCCTCAAGCGTAAAGTTGAATGACATCCCTAAGGATATCCTTTAGGCATTTGATACAGCGGAGAGCTGACTGGAGCTACAAAAACATGAGCAGGGATGACTTCATAGATCACCATGGTCTGGAACTATGCTTGAGTTGAACAAGCAGATGGGGAGTCAGTGACTAATTCTGAACAGTCACCAATTCTCCACCATAATTGTCAATCTTTCCATTTCGACCCGAAGGGTAGTCACTTCTTCACGAAACTCGTAGCTCTCTTGCTCTAGTGTGATATCCATCTCCAGTGATTATCCCGAGTGTGGTTTGACTCTATTGGAAGAAAAAGGCACGAGTAAGACTCTAGAATGCAAAGAACGATAGATGAATGATGTGTCATACCCCAATTTTTGACCTAAGATCCCACCCTCAATTTGCATCATTGCATAACAAGTGTTCACGAGTGGTTTGACCTATTTTTTTGCCAATTCTTGATTTAGATTTCGAAATTTTATAACTTCTTCAAATTTCGACATTTTTGAGCGTTTTTTTTTGCATATGATTCTCCTTAACATCATCTACAATTTCTCTTTATAAGTCAAGAGCTGATTATGCTTTGAAAAGCAACGAAAAATAGAAATGTTAGAAGTCGTTTATGAATTTAGTGGAATTTGATTTTTATTGTATTTTATTCATGATTTGTTTTCCATTTAAAAAAATCACAAAAAAATATACTTAGCATCATGTTATTTTTTTTATTTACTATTTTTACCTCTTTACTAAAAAATTATCAAAAATATGTTCTTTTATTAATTTAAATTTATATATTGGTATCATTTATTTCAAAAAAATTCTAAAAAAATTTATATAAGTCATTTTACTTTCTTATATATATTTTATTTTTTATCTTTTAATTTGCACTTATATTTTCATTTATTTTAATTCAAGAAAAAAATCATAAATAATTAATTTAATATCTATTTTATTTTCTATTTTTGTATTTATTATTATTACTAACACTTTTAGTTATTATTATTATTATTATTATTATTATTATTATTATTATTATTATTATTTTGTCCTTTTGTTTTTTTGTGTCAATAAAAAAAAGTTGGGAGCACTATAATGTAGTACAAACACTTCACATAGATTGTCAAATTGTACTTATCAATGGTCAAGAATCATTCTCACACTTCACATGGATTGCCACATCAAGACTCTCACCTCATTCACCCTATAAATAAGACTTTTCTTTTATTTAGAAGAACAATACCATAAATCATTCACTAAACTAAGCCAAAACTCTTTTTTCTCTCTTCATTTTCTTTCAAGTCATTTCTTCCTTTTATTGAATAGGTGTCCTATTATACTTATTCTTTATTTAATTCTATTGTATTTTTACTCTTTATTTATTTAGTACCATAGTTATCACCATTTTGGAAGAAAACTCCATTGATTCAAAATCAAGAGTTGAAAAGTGTTCTTGAACCTCCAAAAGCAAAAGTAATTTATTGTTGTTTAATTTTCAATTTTTTTGTTTGTATTTTTTGTTGTTTATTTACTTATTCTGAGCATAGATCCTTGGTCTTGAGGTTGAGTAGATAAACTTTCATTATTCATTTGTTTAATTTCATGAAAAATTGAGAAAATTATGACATTTATATTATTTTTATTATAGACTTCATCTTATTCTTCTTTATCTATTTTATTTTTATTTTTATTTTTATTTGGATCAATTTGGAAAGTATTTGAGCTTTTTTTAATTCATCTAAGCTTGTCGGATATTTGATGAACTTTCATCATTTTCAATCTACCTCTAAATGCTCTTTTGATCATTCAAGGTACTTGGGATTGATGATAAGTTTGTCATAATGTATCTTCCTTGACTTTGCCTTGATCTCCCATGTTTATTAATTATACTACATTTATAAGAGAGTGAACTTCAAAGTGTCATTTCTATAACATGTATGGATACATACATTCTATGCTCCATATAAAGTTACACTTATCTCAAATCAGATATTAACTTTATATTATACTAACTTTACTTTAATATCATTTATATTTCCACACTTTATATTTTCCTCTTTACTTTTATGCCATTTATCATCCATAGCCTTTTATTTTCTTTACTTTATATATTTTTTCTTTGCTCACTTGAGCATTTACCTTCTCTTTTCTCACTTTATTTTTTATTTCTAATACTTAACTCTTTTGCCTTATTTTCATTTAAAAGTCCATAAAAAAAACTATTAGATTAGGATTATAATTATTTCTTTCTTGCCCTTTTTAAAAAATACCAAAAATATATATTAGTATAATTTTGTCTTTCTTTATTTTATTTAATTTTTGGTTGTTAATTATTTAGTTATTTAATTTCTATTTATTTAATTTCCCTTTGTCGATCACTTAGTCTTTATATTTTGTTTGTCTAACTCCAAAGAAAAAATCGAATTCATTGACTTCATGTCATCGAATATATTTAAAATGATTGTGCGAAAATCCCTTTGTACATTTTTTTAGTTTTATTAATCTAAAAACAAATCTCTTCTAAACCCTAATTTTAAAAAACTCGCACCTCTTTTAAGCCAAAAACTTCGACACTAGGTCGTCGCATTTTCAAAATCTCATCCCCACACTCATTTAGCAAGCAAATCAATTTTAACCAAAAACAGATATTTCAAAAAATTCCTATAGGATACTATAGATACATAGGATGCTAGTACTTTCCCTTTGTATAACCAACCTCCGAACCTTCGATCTCTTTCAAATGCATTGTTTTTTCTTTACTTTTAATATTGCACTTACTTTGCATATTTATGGGTTTTATTTCACACTTTTCCCTTTTCCTTTAGAAATAATAAAGTGCGGTGGCGACTCTTGCTTATTTGTGAGTCAACTTAACTAATGGCTTGATCTCTGATTTTCACCGTTATAGAATTGACGACTCTACTGAGAATTTTTTTTAAAGTGGGTTAAACCTAATTTTTTATATATGTTTTTGTTACTATTTCTTGTTTTCTTATGTGTCATTTTGTGGTTTCTTTGGGTGTTGATTATAACGGACAAGTCCTATACCCGGACTAAGTACACTTAATCTAGGACGGATGGTATAGTCATGTTAACTTTGAGGTAGTAATCTCGAAAAAGGAGGCATGAGATCCCCAAATCAGTGGAGGCCCCTTTGAATGTAGTATTTGTTTACCGAGTAATCAGTAAGACATTGCTGCTCTCGACCTGGGAGCCAGAGAAGCTGAGAGCCGAAGAACCCTTAACCCATCTTGGCCTTTTATATGTAGTGCGGAGACAATGACAGAATAATCCAGAAGTAGTTGTCACATGATGCTGCACTTAGACGAGTTTTTCTTGAGAATATTGCTAATTACCGAGTAATTGGGAAGTTGGTAATATCCGAAAGAAGAATGTAGAGTTTGGGATCCCTTATAACATTGATCTACATGTGATTTGAAAACCTTCATCCATACATTATGGATAGTTCTTACCCCCGGCTCCATGCTCGTGACGTTGAATCTTTCAACTTTGTTTATGACCTTGCTTGTGGTTGTTGTATAGCCATGCCTTCATGCATCCATGAAACCCTTTTCACTTAATTTTCAAGGAATTTGGAAGTCTTTCTTTGTAAACATCACAAGTTTCGTCAAACTCACTGGATCTTGGGTGTTGATGGGGTGAAAACCCTAATCCACCAAAATGGATGATTGATCTTGATGATAACTTGATTAATATTTTGATCCAATTTAAAATTCATCTTATATCTTCATACTTTGATGTTTACAACTTAATATCTTGAGTTCCTTGAAAATCAAATAAAAAATATCTTTTGCATATCATGCATCATTCTACATTTTTTGTTTCACTTTAAAAAGTCATTTCTAACCCTTATTTTTCCTTTGGTCTCACTAGTACAACACTCATGCTAAGAGGAAGATGGAAAATATTAAGCAAGAGATTTCTGGACTCCGTAAGGAGATGATTACTTTGAAAGATGGTATGGAGAATCTAACTAGTTTGGTTGAAACTTTGGTCCCCACGCAAGTCAATTCCTATGAAGAAATAAGGGATGGAAAAGGTCTTTGCAAAAACCCTAAAGTATTTGTTTCATGAGAAGGTGACAGTCAATACACCTAACGATTGCTCTAAAAAGGTGAATATGAGAGTGCTTCTGTCTGAGAATGGTAACTTGGAAGATAATGCGAAGAATTATGGTGATAACTTTGTCAAGAAGAAATAACTTAATTCCAATGCTATTTCGAGAGAAGGGCCGAGGAGACCCCGAAGAAAGAATAATCATCATTAGCAACAACATGTTTTTCCTGTCACCACTATGGTAAATGCAACTTTCGAAGCTCCCAGTCAGCAAGTTCATAATTAGAGGAAACCTCATTTTAACCCGATTCTAATGTTGCATTTAGACTAATTTGATTTAGACTCGATCACCACCGATTGTCCCTGAGGATCTACCATGGTGGTATAAGGAAGATACTTTTTGTGCTTTTCATCAAGGTGCTCCTGGGCATGATCTTGATCATTGCCTCGCTTTGAAGGCTGAAGTACATAAGTTGGTCAAGAGTGATATTTTGTCATTTAAAGATGGTGGTCCTAACGTTTGAATCACCCTTTTTCCAAAACAATAGTGAATCTCGATTAATGATGACCCTGAGGTTTAAAAGAAGTTTTCTCCCACACAAGTCCAAATGGGGAAAGGCTTCTCAGATTATTAGCTCATTTATGCTTTTCATTTTTGTAATCTTTCATGTGTGTCAAAGCTTTGTTTGAATGTAAAAATTTGTTTGCATTTGAATGATAATGATAATACAAGGAATATGTTTGTCTTGAAGAAATCTATTCGTTTCACTCACATTTGTTCTTAATTATGAATTATTTCTCTGCACTATGATACCAAATCTTTTGACCAAACTCTCGCTTAGGTAGATATTGGAGGGAGGATGGTGATCTAAAAAACGCAAAATCTCTGGTTATATGCTTTTGAATAAAATCTTGCTAAAGATGTACATGCATTATTTAAAATCCCTAAACACCGGATATATAAGGAAGATAATCCCTTGCTAACCCCTTTTGAGCCTTGAAGTAGGAGTTTCTTTTCTATACAAAAAACCCTTAATTTTAACCTAGGGCAGGGTAGTTTTCAGTTAATCTGATTAAGTGTTCAAAATTCATAAGGAAGATATTTCTGAAGAGAAACCGCGATGGCTATCCTTCATATATCATGAGGCCAGAAGATACGAAACCATAATGGTTATCCCTCATCCATCAAGAAACGAGGTAGTCACAATCCTCTCAACAAGTAAAGACAAGCTAATGTCACACATTTTGTTCAAAAAAAAGCCCGCTAAGTCGAAAACTTGAAAATGAGCGACTAGGGCAAATATTAGGGCATCCCACTAGACTATCAATTAAAAAGAATTAGTTCAGGAAAAAGTTTGGGAAAACATAAATTGCAAAGAAAGACTACACAAAAATCCTCAGCAAAGAACAAATCCGTGTATCTACAAACACGAAGACATAAGGGTGGTTGCTACTCCGAAAGCTTCGATGTTTCCTTAACCGTCACTAAATCTTTTCTGAAAGATGAACACGAATGTTGAATTAACCTAACTTAAGAGTGGAGAACATCATGAAGAATGGGTGGGAACCAATAAATTTTGAGCCTAAAATTTTTTTTTCTTCTGAAAACCGTGAACCAGGCCACGTTACAACCTTCAAAAGTCCTAATTGAAGCAAGGTTATTTCGATATCATACTTCGACAAGATTGTGTTCCTGACTCTCATAAGTTTTGTTAAATATTTGTGTTGGTATCATATGCTTTTGCTATACAAAAATAAATGCTACGCTAACTCATAAATTTTGTGCAATATCTTTTAAAAATCTTCAAGACTTACATAACTGTTGCATTAGAATTTTCATTCTCAGGATAAACTTTTTCTGCTTGTAAAACATTTGTTTGATATCAAGGAAGCTTACATATAAGCACAAATGATGACTTTAATCTTTTAAGGTCTGAAACTTTGTTAAGTAATTGGCGAATCATTTTCAAGAATGATCATATCCAGGGGTATGTCGCCTGAAGACCTTCAGCATGAACAGGTTGCTGCCTTCATAGTTCGTTTACCCTCATAGGGAAAATTTGAAAACTCTGTTGTGCCAAATATAGTTAATATGGGGCAGTCACGTTAAGATTCGATGAATATCTATAAGAGTTTGAAGACACTAGAGCATTTTGGATGCCAGGTCTTTTGTAAAATCCTCTTGAGACAATTTCTTCTCATCAACCATATAACTTGGGGCATTTTAGAAGTGAAGTTATTCACAATAATTATCGTGCATCATGCATCTTATCAGCAGTAAACTTGGGGCATCCAAAATTAGTTCTAGGGGCAATCCAGATTTGTCAAGATATGTGATATGTTTTGCACACATTATCAGATGGTGGAGTTCCCCAGTATCTCCAGCTAAGCAAGATTTTTCTCTAACTGAAGCGGAGTTCGTGTTGTTATCCTTTTAATAGATTATTGATGTTAGAAGATTGGACTTTGGGGTTTCCCCCAAAAAATATCTTCCACCCCAGAGATATTAGAGCCTTATAGCAGAAATATGCTCCGTCAATGGCTTTTATTCTATCTCCAGTAATGTTCTCATCTTGTTGAGGTTAGTCGAGTATCTGGTTGTACTGTGATGTCTTATCATCTCCAGTTTATCTCTTCTACCTATTTTTCAAACATATACATGACATTCATTTATTCATTCACAGTTATATCATGCACGCACATTCGTATTTGTTGATGTTAATGGGTTCGTGTACCTTGGTTATGTCTATTCAAATAGCGTATTTGCTCTTTCCAAATAGAGTGTCAACTTAAGAAGAAAGTGCGCCTCCTTTCTAATTCCCCATTGAGTTAACTCTCGTGGAAGAATCTTGCTTTAGCTTTCCTTTTCCATCTCTGGATAGGATAAATCCCCAATTGAGTTGTTTCCTCATTGGGTGGAGTCTTATTTGACTGTTTTTTCTCTAGTTTATTCTTGGATTGAGCTTTGTCTCTTACGGATGCTACCCCGTGGATCTCTCTAGGTTATGAAACCTAGATTGAGAGTGCATTTATTTTGCACATTTAAATGCTTGGTCTCCTCAGGAAGAATCTATTCATGGTTTCCCATTGAAGATGAACTTTGTTTCCCAGTAGTGTTGTTGCGACACTCTTTTGGAATCTTAACATGACAACAAGTGGTGGCCTCTTCATGAGCAGCTTGTGTATTATTGATATCTTTGGAAAGTAGTAAGTGGAAGACTATTCATGAGCAGCTTGTGTATTATTGATATCTTTGGAATATAGCAAGTGGATAACTCTTCATTAGCAGCTTGTGTATTATTGATATATTTGTAAAGTATCAAGTGGCAGACTCTTCATAAGCAGCTTGTGTATTATTGATATCTTTGAAAGATAGGAAGTGGCAGACTCTTCATGAGCAGCTTGTGTATTATTGATATCTTTGGAAAGTAGCAAGTGGAAGACTCTTCATGAGAAGCTTGTGTATTATTGATATTGTTGTACCCCAAAATTTTCCCTCGCATTTATCAAATATTTTCTCACAAAGATCTCCTTGGGTTCAAGGCTGCACAAGGGTTAATCAGCTCAAGACACCTCCTTAAGCACTAATGACTGAAATTAGGGTTTGAGATTGCACAAGGATAATTTAACTTTCAATGCCTCATATGACTTTCATGGATCATTACGGACCCCCAAGATTACTCATGTCAAGTTTCAAGCCTTGGATCACATTTTTGCTCAATCAATTGAGCAGTTGACCTAAAAATCAGTTGTATTGGGGAAAAAGTCAACCGTGGCCAATTTACAGTCAAATTTCATAATTTTTGACCTACATCAACATTATAAACTCATATTTATCATTTGATCAAGTTTGGACCATAATTCCTCAAGAAATTTGATCAAATCATCAAAAGGGCAAAATGGTCAAAATTAGGGTTTTGAATGAGAAAGGGCAATTTTTAATTTTTGACCTAGAAAATGGTTAATTGGTTTAAGGAATGATCTCAAGAGTGCAATTGAATCATTTTGACCTAATGGCATGACTCAAAACATTGCTCAAGATCAATTGGATTGATAGTTGATTTTCAGTCAACTGATCAAAAGTCAACTGTACACTAAAAAGTCAAACTTTGACTTTTTGGTCAAAATCAAGTGTCAAAAATCACAATTCATCAAAGCATGTCAAAATATGAAACTTGTTCATCAAGAAATTAAAAAGTCAAGATTTCATTTTGAAAAGTCAAAGTTTTCAAACTTAGAAATTTTTCTAAGTGTTGAAAACTTCATGTTTTTTCACAACTTTGAGCCAATTTTTCACCAAGATGCAAGATGATTCAAAAGAAAATTTCAACATGAAAGTTGTAGATCTCCATGATATCTACAACATTTATTTACACAACTTCTCCTAGAAATTCTTGGATCTCAATTTATTAATCCACGAAGTCATGGTCTTGAAACTAAACACTTAGTAAAAATTTTGCCCTAGTTTAGGCAGGATTTTGACCTAACTTCATGGAAAATTTTCACATATATCCAAGAGGAATTTTCAAAAGTGATTCAAAGAGGGGTTGTAGAGCACATTACAAGCTTTCTAAAATGTCCAAGAACTCCATGAGATCATTCTTGAGCAAGGAGAATCGAAGAGAGGAAGTCAGGGTTTCAAACTAAAATTATAGGACATTTTCATGATGAACAAAAATGCAATTTCAATGTTAGGCTGCATAATCTTGCTTTGCAGGCCTTCTAACTTGTGTATCTATCCATCATTAATGGATTACACAAATTTTTTAGCTTTAATCCAAGTGGTTTAAGCTTTATTCAATTCACATTTCCATTAATGGCACAAAGTGAACACTTCCATTTTGGAAAAGCAAGCTTTATGCACAAAGTCAATTCTTGAGCCTCTAACTTGTTCCCTCTGATCAAACTCCATCTACAATGTCATAAGGAAGTGTGTTTAAAGCACAACCACTCTATCATAGCAAGTACACAAAGCTTTGAAACTTGGATTTCTCAAAAATCACATGTTATGCTTAACTTGTAATTTTGAATTCTGATCAACAACAAGCTTCCAAACTTGTTGCTTATAAATAAAGGCACTATTTGTGAGCTAGAACACGAGCTGAAGCACCCTGAAACACACCAAAACTCTCTCAAATTAGAAATTGCCCAAAAACTCCATTGTTGAACAGTTTCTGACCTTGAACACCAAACTCATATTTCCCTCGTGCGTTTATTGGCCTTTTAGTTCTTAAAGCTTCCTTACATCAAATACTACTCATCCCCATCCTCATTCCATAACTGTAACACCATTTACCATAACCTCCATAACCAAAAAACAGAGTCTGCATTGACTTCTCCAAGCTATTCCAGCCATCCATTGCTCAAGGAAACCATTGCATTAGCTTCCTAGGAACTTGAGGAAGCTAACCTGGTCATTGCAGCACCTTGAATCAAGCTCATTTGCATTTCACAATTTCCAGTTTTGAGGTATTTTTCTTGAACTTTTATCTCATTACTTAGACATTGTTAGGCTTGCATTTGTGAAGATAAAATGTAGACATCATTGCCCTGAAACTGTACATATCCTTAGTTTTCATTTACATGGCTTGAGCTTAGAGAATTTTAAGTTTGAAGTTTCTGAAAAAATTAGGGTTCAAATTAGGGCCAGAGAAATTCTCATTAATCTTTGATCTGTAGCTTTAGTTGTTTACATGGTTAGATTCGTGAGGAAAAATAACACAATTTTCATGTTTACATCTTCCATTTTTGTTGAGAAATGAATGAGATACAGAGGGTCTGGCTGGCTGAAGGTTGAAGATGAAGTACAGGTTATGGAGATGTTTTACATTATGTATTTATTCTTTAACATAAGTTAACGGATGTACAGCCACCCCAGTGGTAAGGCAGCATGCGTTATTGGTAGAGGTCATGGGTTAGAACCTCAGCGCGCTGCCTTTTTGCTTTTTTTTCACATTTTTGAAATTTTTTGGTTTCAGGAAAGCACTTGGGCTTCTATCCTATGGGCCTGACTTTTTTTCTTACAATACTCACTGTTTCACTTATCAACCTCCCTGACTTTATTTTTATTTTTATTTTATTTTACTTTTTTATTTTATTATTATTTTTAATATCATTATTATTATTATTATTATTATTATTATTATTATTTTCATTAATAAAAAATCCAAAAAATATTTATATTTTATCATTTATATTTATTTAGTTTATTTTTCTTCACAAAAACAAAAGAACAAAAATATTTTCTTTAATAAATTAATTTCCTTTTTCTTTAAATACTTAGATAATAAATTATTATTCTATTATTTTCTTGTAAATTAAAATCAATTTAGAATTTAGGACTTTTATTTAATTATTTTTGTTTACTAATTTAATTAAATTCACAAAAACCCTAAAAACTTGTTTTCTTTAAATTAATTTATTTTATTAACTTAATCTTAATTTTCTTATTTTTAGTTAATTATTTTATTTTAATTAATTAAGTCAAAAACCCTTTTCATGAAAAACCAAACAAAAATCACATTTCTCCTTACATTTTATATTCTTGCATTTTATCTTTATTTTTGTACATTTTATTCAAATTCAATATGGTTGTAATAATTTATTTAGATTTAATTTCTTGTAATTACCTATTTGTAATTTGTACACTCCCTCCCCTAAATGATGTAATAGCTTAGTATTTTTATTTTCCTTAATTTAAATGCTTTATATACAAATGCTAGTAATTAGGGTTTTGTATGGCAAGATTAAAACCAACAAATAGCAAACTCTAATCAAAGACAAATCAAGCATGTAAACCAACACACTTGCACACAAACACCCTAGGAGTAAATCCACTTGGTTGCCTTACAAAAATGGCCATATTATGCATGTGAGGTATCTTAGTATGATACGGTGGGAGAACTGACTTGAAGTTTTTGCGTTCTATCGCAAATGTTGCGGTTAGCAAGAGTCGCCACCGACTTTTCTTTTATCCAAAAGGAAAGGTGAAAAAGCACAGGAAAGACCTTTGAGATTGTTTCTTGAGTTCGGGGGGTAGATTATGAAAAGGGAAGGTATTATCACCATTTTCATCCATGGTTTTCCATGGGCTCTTAGTTACTTGCTAGATCACTTGCTTTTGTTTGAAATTATGCTTTGTGTGGTTTTTGAAAGTATTTTGTAAAGAGGACATTGTTTATGCAATCTTTGTAATGATTCTCGTTCGTAAGAATGTATACAAAGATGTTGATATTTTGAAAATGTTTTCAATTTTTGTAAGATGTTTGAAGGTATATGTGATTGTTTTGAAAATAGCAAGGGTGTTTATTTTGAAATGGAGCAAGTAATTAGGAGCAATCTACCTACTCAAAAGTCTTTCTTGTTCATTTTATTTTCCTTTGACATTGTTGTCTTACCATTGATTTGGTAAGCAACCCTATCTTTGGATATTAACGGGACGGGCGTGGGTCATCGTATAGCCATGATTAGCAAAGTTGCAAGGTATCTTAGCATTCTTTTTGAGGGACTAAGATCATTTTGTAAGGCAACTTTGAATAGCGTCATCGAGGGACTATGATCTTGTATTTGTTTGTTTTTGCTAAGATACCTTACACGCGTAATATGGCCATTTTGTAAGGCAACCAAATAAGATAATCCTAGGGGTGCTTGTATGCAAGTGTGTCATTTTCATGCTTGTTTTTGTCTTGGATTAGGGTTTTCTATTTGATTGATTTTATTCTTTCCATACAAACCCTAATTACTAGCATATTATGTAAAAGTGATAAATTGTGAAATTTAAAGTTATTACGCTATTACAACATTTGTGGGAGGGGGGGTATACAATTTATGAATGAGGATTGCAATAATATAAACCTAATTAATCTATTACATCCAAATTTAATTTATACAAGAATTGGAATAAATAATATACAAGATGAATTAAATATGCAAGAATTTGTAAATGCAAAGAAAGAAGATTTTTTTGTTTGGTTTCTTAAGAAAAAGGGTCTTGATTTAAACCTAATTAGATAAAGAAAATAATTAGTCAAGTTTAATATTCATTAAGAGAAAGATTCTTGACTAAAACTCTAATTCTTCTTGATTGATTAAAAAGAATAAAGTTTATATAAAAAAGTATTTTTTATATTTATATTTTTTTGTCTTGAAAAAAATTAATTATAGTGTTATAAAATATTCTTTAGTCTTTTGGTATCAAAAATATATTTTCATTAGTATAAAATAAATAATATTTTAGTTTTAATTAAATTTACAAGATGATTAGTGAAAATAAATAAAGTGTGATCAAAATAAAATATATTTTTTTTGTGAAAAAATAAATAAACTAAATTAAATCATAACTCTACTATTTTTGTATTTTTTTTGTTGTGATTTTTAATATTGAAATAAATATATTTAAGAATATAAAATGAGAATAAAATGAAAAATAATAATAATGGGTCAGGGGTGAAAATATGAGACAGGGAGGAAATGTTAGAAAAAATACAATTGGCCCATGAGGTGGAGGCCCAGCGCTGCAAGAGGCAAAAAAAATATGGAAAAATGTGAGAAAATGCAAAAGGCAGTGCACTGAGGCTCGAACCCATGACCTCTAGCAATAACGCATGCTGCCTTACCACTAGGGTGGCTGTACATCCGTTTATATGAACAAAACCAAAAATATATATTAGAAATTGTTTTCTGAAGGCAACTTCATCTTCAACCTTGAGCCATGGCTGGACCACCTGTATCTTCCTCATTTCTCCACAAAAATGGAAAGTTCAAACATGAAAGTTGTGGCGTTTCTTCCCATAAATTCAACCATATAACTTATGTAAACTAAAAGTCAAAGATAAAGTCTAATTTTACTGGCCCTAAATTGAAACCTAATTTTCTCAGAAATTTCAAATTCAAAATTCTCTATACACAGTTAATATAAATGGAAACTATGAACATGGTTAGCTTTAGAGCAAGGATATCTACATTTTGTTTTCATAAATCAGGATCAAATGATGCTTGTATGAAGAGATAAAAGTTTTAGTTTTTTCCTCTTGCAGCTGGAATCGTGAATGGAGTTTGAGCAACTTTTGAGATGGCCTGAGGATCTGTTTAGCTTGCCTGGACCTCCTTGAGTGTATCCTAACTCTTGCTTTTCCTTGAATGTCCCTGAATCTCTCTACTCAAGTCAACCTGCAAGCTTGGTTTTTGAAAATGGTGGATAGTGATGGAGGAGCTACATTCTTGAAACAGGGGCCTGGATTTCTTTGGTATGATGTATAAAAGGTGTTTGAGTGATTAGTTTTCAAAATGCACGAGTTGAAATGATGATCATGAGTTTTGGTTCAACACTGTATGTTAATGGTATTCTTGAACAGGTTTTTGGTTTTGGAATGTTTGAGGCAGTTGCAGGGCAATAGCATTCGTGTGTCCTCTTGAAAATAGTGTGTCTACTTATAAGCAAGCAATTTTAAGACTTGTAACAACTCATATTTCAAAAACTCACATGTTTTGCTTGGTTACTTGTTTTTGAAGCAAAGCTAGTAAGCATGTTTCAAGGTGAAGTACAAAGCTTGTAGGGGGGCTGAGACCTTTAAACATACTTGTTCTGATTGTGTGGAGTGTTCTTGTGCAGAAATAAAAAATGCAAGGCTCAATGCAAGCTGACTTTGCATAAAGCTTACTTTTCTAAAATGGCAATGTTGCCTTTGTTCCCAAAATGGAATTAAGTTTGTACAATGCAATGAATGCTTGGATTAAAGCTTCCAAGAGATATGAAAACATTTAATTATAGAGTGAAATTCAAGTTAGAAGCCTGCAAAGTGGGATTTGTACAACATGCTTGAGGATTGGA
This sequence comes from Vicia faba, assembly GCA_948472305.1. Classification (NCBI taxonomy): domain Eukaryota; kingdom Viridiplantae; phylum Streptophyta; class Magnoliopsida; order Fabales; family Fabaceae; genus Vicia; species Vicia faba. Next base: position 199,832,795 of record OX451739.1, read on the forward strand.
TCCAATGTTCTTCACAAAATGGCTTGTAATCCAAGTGATAAAACACCAACTTCATCTCTTTGATTCTCCCTACTCAAGAATGATCTCAAAGAGTTCTTGGATATTTTAGAAAGCTTGAAATTTTCTATACAACTCATCTTTGAATTTCTTTTGAAGATTCCCTTTGGAACTATGTGAAAAATTTCCATGAAGTTAGGTCAAAAATCTGCCTAACTAGGGCAAAATTTCACTAAGTCATTTTTTAGTTCATGAGCATGTATTCACAAAATTATAACTTGAGATCCAAGCATTTTTAGGAGAAATTGTGTGAATAAAAGTTGTAGATTTCATGGAGAGCTACAACTTTCATGTTGGAAGTTTCCTTTGAATCATCTTGCATCATGATGGAAACTTGGCTCAAAGTTGTGAAAAAATAAGAAATTTTCTATAAGAAAAATTTCTAAGTTAAGAAATTTCATCTTTTCAAAATAAAATCTTGAATTCTTGAATTCTTGATTAACAAGTTCATATTTTGGAATTTTTTGATGAATTATGATCTTTGGCATTTGATTTTGACCAAAAAGTCAAAGTTTGACTTTTCAGTATACAATTGACTTTTGATCAGTTGACTGCAAAATTCATCTGTCAATCCAATGGACTTGTAGTGTTTTGAACCATGTAATTAGGTTAAAGTGATGCAATTGGACTCTTGAGATCATGCCTTAACCCAATTGATCACTTGCTAGGTCAAAAACCAGAAATTGCCCTTTCCCAGTCAAAACCCTAATTTTGACCATTTTGTCCCTTTTGATGATTTGATCAAATTTCTTGAGGAGTTGTGGTCCAAACTTGATCAAATGTTGCATATGAGTTTAAAATGTTTGTGCGGATAAAAAATTATGAAGTTTGACTATAAATTGGCCATGGTTGACTTTTTCCCCAATACAGTTGATTTTTAGGTCAACTGTTCAATTGACTGATCAAAAGTGTAATCCAAGGCTTGAAACTTGACATGAGTAATATTGGGGGTCCATAATGGTCCATGAAAGTCATATCAAGCATTGATTGTTAAAAAACCCTTGTGCAAACTCAAACCCTAATTTTGGTCATCAGTGCCTAAGGAGGTGTCTTGAGCTGATCAAACCCTGGTGCAATCTTTGAGCCCAAGGAGATCTTGTGATCAAATTCTTGATAAGTAAGAGGGAAAATTTTGGGGCACAATAGCTTCCCCTGTTCAATCTTCTTAAACCTGAAGAGTTAGATTGGCGTGTTTTGCCAGTCGTGACTCGAAGGTGGAAGATGATTGGACACTAGAGTGCCCAGAAATTTGCACTTGGTGATGTGAGAGTCGAGGGAATAGGCTTAAAGATGCCATTTGGAGAGGTGCTAGAAAGTTGTTGGAGATGGGATTGTAGATGTCATCCAAAAGTGATTGTTGAATTGTAATTTGTAAGCTTGAAAGAATGAGTATCAGAATGGCGTCCGTGTCTGGAGCGTATTTGAGTTGTATCTGGGAGCTGATTTTGAATGATTATCAGAATGACACCTGTGTCTAGAGCGTATCTGAAGATTGAATCTGAATGAGTATCAGAATGGCGTCCATGTTTGGAGCGTATTTGAGCTGTATCTGGGAGCTGATTTTGAATGATTATCATAATGTCATCTGTGTCTGGAGCGTATCTGAACTGTATCTGAAGATTGAATCTGAATGAGTATCAGAATGGCGTCTGTGTCTGGAGCGTATTTGAGCTGTATTTGGGATATGATTTTGAATGATTATCATAATGGCATCTGTGTCTGGAGCATATCTGTACTGTATCTGAAAGTTGAGTCTCAATGAGTATCAGAATGGCATCTGTGTCCGGAGCGTATCTGTAATGTATCTAAAAGTTTAGTCTGAATGAGTATCAGAACGGCGTCCGTATCTGGAGCGTATCTGAACTATATCTGAAAGTTGAGTCTGAATGAGTATCAAAATGGCGTCCGTGTCTGGAGCATATCTGAACTGTATCTGAAGGTTGAGTCTGAATGAGTATCAGAATGGCATCCGTGTCTGGAGCGTATCTGTATTGTATCTGAAAGTTGAGTCTGAATGAGTATCAGAATGTCATCCGTGTCTGGAACGTATCTGAACTGTATCAAAAGAAAATCTGAATATTGTTAATGGTAATTGTTTAATCTTATCCTGAAAAGGGTAAAATTTTAGCTAAAATGTAGAGTCATGTTGTATGAAATGCATAGTATAATGCCTTCATGTTGTCAATGTTTATGATATATGGATGCAATGTATGCGTATGTGAGCTAGTTTGATGTACTGCTATTGGATTGGGGCAAATAAATCCCTGACTGTTACTGAGGATATGGAGTATAAGTTTTCATGTTGTGAAGTCTAAGTGTTGATGAATTTCTGTTTAGAGAAATAAACTCTGTTGTAAGGGAAATGCCGTATACTGCTTGTAAAATTCCATTGGGGAATCCTGAGAAATTTGACGACTTCTACTGGGGAGTGATAACTGGGAGTTTTGTTCCGCTGGGGATTAAACGACGTACTGTGGGGATTTCTTAGGTAATAGCCTAGAGGTATTTCCCTACCCATTCAACCCATCAGTAATTGCCTTTTTCATTTTGTTTATTTGTGAACAGTAATTATATTCAAATGCATATGTTCAACAATGAATCATTGGACGTTTTTGTAGACAAAACACAAGCGTAAAGAAAAACAAATAGTTTTTGCACTTTCAAAGATATATATTTGTATTGACTTTGAGTAAGTATTTGTGTACAAGGAGACAAACATTCTAGTAAGAAAATGCTGTCGTAAAAAGAAAATTTTGATGCAAAGAAAAGATAGCTATGTGTAAAAATCCCATGGGGTTTCCATTCTGCTATAGCCTTCGTATCTCTGAGCATCTTGTCTATTTGTTGCCTTGTCCGAAGATAACCGAACCGCCCTTTTGGGTTTTCAGTCCACCAGGAAACCCTTTTTTGCCCAAGTCGCCCTTTCGGGTTTTCAACTTGCCGGGTGTACATATTTTTTTTTATCCCTAATTTTTGCCCGAACCTTTTTGGTTCGCCGGGATGCCCTTGTTTTTCCTAGGTATGTCAACCTAGCGGGTCTCTTATGCGTAGTATCTTTTGACTATGTGCACGTTTGCAGGATGCGGCAGGTCGTCACTGTGATCGGTGGATCTGGAACTGACTGTTTAACGCTGGTTCGCGAAATGTCGCGGAAGCAAGAGTCGCCACCGTCTTTTATTTTCTCCAATTGGAAAGGACAAAAGCACAGAAAAATTCCTTAAAGAGATTGCTCTCGGTTCGGGAGGTAGGTTATAGAAAGGGAAGGTGTTAGCACCCTTTCTATCCATGGTTATCCATGGGCTCTTAGATACTTGCTCAATATGTTTTCAAAAGTGTTTGCTTGCTTTTCAACGTGGGTTAAAAAGTTTCTTTGAAAAGAAGTTTCAGATCGACTCATACGTCAGAGTGTTTGAAAAGTTTTTGTTTTGAAAGCTTTTGTGTGGCGTGAAAAGTATTTTTTGAGTTTAGAGCAAGTACCTACGAGAACCTACCTACCCTAAGGAATTCGTCTGTGTAAGAGTCCTTTAAAGTAGTGCCATCCCACCATTGAGAGGTAGGTAGCACCACCATTGGAGGTGTTCGGGTCATTTCGAGTTTTAGGGTCAATTCGAGATTTAGGGACGTGGTGATCACCAGAGCAATGGGAAGACACCTTAGAAGCTACCCTCATGCCAGGTTCCCGGATCATGAGGACTTACTAAGACGCCCTCTACTCGACGATCACCTTTCGAGGCAAGGCAACAGTGAGGCGTACCCTAGGGGTGGTGTGTGCGAATCGTGTGTCGTGTTTCAGTTATTTATCTTGTCATGCTTGTCGTGTTCTACGCTTGATTTTATTAGACATTCATTCTTTCATGCTTGATTAACAGTTATAATTTGCGAGGAAAATAAATCTACGACTATTACAAATGGCGCGGGTCCACATCGCCAAAATTTCCAGGACCCGATTTAGCGGAAAATAAATAATGCGATAAAATAAAAGTGCAAAGAATTTAAAGTTACATGGCTTCGGGGCAATTACAAAATTAAAATAAGCGATAATAAAATAAATGCGCGTAATAAAGAAATTAAAACAAAATTAGGGCGTTGGACCCTTTTACAAACAATTAAAATTAATGAATTAAAATTAAGAATTAAATGTTTTGGTATTTTTTGTATTTTTTAGGTTAATTAAGAAAAAGGAATCAATTAAATTAAACGGCGAATCCTAATTCTAATATTTTTTTTTTATTAAGAAAGAATTAAAATATGACCTAAATTAAACCTAATTCACTTATGTACAATTTAAATAGGAAAATAAATAAATAAATAATAATTATTATTCTAAAAAAAAGGGGGAAAATATTAAAGGGAAATAAAAAGAATTAACAATTAAAACCTAAATTCTACATTTTTTTGGATTTTTATGAGTTTTTTGTATTTTGTTAAAAATAATTAATTAAATAAATAGCCAAAATAAAAGAAGTTAAAAGAAAAATTAAAGAAAGAATAGAAATAAAAATAAAAATATAAGGCAAACCAGGGTGGGGGTAGCCCCAATTTTGGAGGTGTTTTTGTGAAAAGCCTGGCCCAATAAGCTTCAGTCTTCGTTGACTTTTTGGATTAGATGCTAGTGCGTTGACCAACGTTCACCATAGGCCTGGGATCTGAGCCCTTGGATTGCTGTTGATAGACGCGTGGATGGTGGTTTTTGGATGGACTATGGTAGTCCTTAGAAGCGTGCCTGCATGTGAATTTGATTTGAAAAATAATATAGGAAATATACAGACCTGGGACTTGAACCCAGGTCTTTGACGTTGCCAGCTAACCACTTAACCACTGAACCAAGCCCTTTCAATTTAATATAGGATATCAAATAAATATAATAAAGGAAATATGGTGTTAGTGGAGATTTTCAGCGCGAAATTTAAAAGGACCATTCATGCCTTGCCAACTCAGCTTCTTCTTCGTTGCCTTTGTTTCCCTGAAAAACAACAAATATTTAACGGGGGTTTTGAACCCCCTCAATATATGCTTATGTTAAAAATAGCGATTAGCACGCTTCGATTCAGAAATTTGGCGCGACTATTGGAATCATTTCGTCCAAACCTCCTGATTATGATCCTGGCATTATGGTGTTTCAATTTTACCAGACGAGGGAACCCCTAATTCTGAAACCTGCCAAACCCTAATGTCGTTCATGGTGAAATCATGCTTAGGCCATAAAAACTCAATTAATTATGATGGTTAGTTCACAAACTTCATAAGGAGTAAGAATATACAAAGAAAAATGCAAAAAGATACTTAGATCATGCTATGCGATTTGAGAATTTTTGAGGCACAGTTGGACTTTTTGATACCAATTCGGGATGCTTTGGCTGTTGTTAATGATTGGAATGCGTCCAAGGATGTCTCAGGATGCTAATGGAATGAAGATTACAGCTTGAATCGACCGCAAACCTTGAATTCAGTTCTTGAGTTTTATGAAAAAAAGTCAAATTTGCAAAGGGGTTTTCAGCGCAGCTTTTTAGTCTTAGAGCATTAGGGTTGTGATGCTGATCATATATGGAGTGATTAGGTTAAGAAAAATTGGACAAAATCTTATGCATTGATGAATTTTGGATATTTGATTTCATGGATCTTTTACAATCTTTTTTTCATGGTTCTTGTGTCAATTAGGTTTCAATCAAGCCAAAACCTTCTATATCAGCATGTGCACGAAATCTCAAGTCCAAATCATGCATAAAAAGATTTGTTTAGGTTAAGGTTATATTTTTCATGAATTAAAATGATTTAAATGAATATAAATTAATATTAATTCAAATAAATAATTAAAAAATATGAAAATACTTCCCTTTGGGCCTAGTAGTCGTGCATAGGCTTGGCATGAAGAAATTTGGAAGGAAAATAGGCCCATTTGCATTTTTAGGCCTTTTGCATCAATGTTGACTTTTTAAAATTCCCAAAAATTTCCCAACTTCCACAAGGCATAACTTGGTCAATTTTTAAGCTTTTCACATGTTCTTGGACATTTTGGAAAGGTCTTTGAGTCCTCTAACCAATGCCTTTGGTCCCATGTCATTTTGATTTACCAATCTCAAGTTATGGCCTTTGACTTAAAGTCCCTTTTTGTTGACTTTTGAAAATGACCTATAATGTTGAAATTGATAACTTTTTATGAGAGCATTTCTTGGACTTGGAATATGAAGATGGATTGTAGGAAATGTCTTTCTCTTCAAAATGAGCTTTGGATGGAAATTTTCTGATAATCCATGTGAAAGTTATGCCCTGGTCAATTTCAGTTGACTTTTTCAGCTGTCCAAATATAGCAACTTTTGCATCTTTGATGATTTCTGAGCCAAATTTTGAGAATCATGATCAAGCATTGATCAAATGATGTTTGTGGCTTCAAAATGACATATTGACCAAAAATTTGAACTTTTGACTGTCAAATGACCATTTTGCCCCTACAGTTGACTGTAGTGCAATCTAGGGTTTTGACTGTGCAATTTTGAGCTGAATGCCTTGAAACTTGACATGAGGATGCTTGACCATCTTTGTGAGCATATGAGACTTGATTGGACCATTGAAAACTTCCTTTCTTTGATCAGAACTCAAACCCTAGTTTTGACTGTATAGGAGACAGTTGAGCTGCACAACCTTTGGAGACTTCTGAGGCTTGGCTTGGCAATTTCCTGAAGAATATGGGAGGGCAAATTTTGGGGTACAACAGTTGCCCCTGTTCAATCTTCTTAGACCTGAGGATGCAGATTGGCTGACATGCCTTTCGTAATCCGAGGGTAGAAGAAGATTGGACACTAGAGTGCCCTAGAAATTTGCGCTCACATAGTAACAGTGATGGAGGAATGGGCTTACAGATGCCATTTAGAGGTTGATGAATAGGATGATGGGCTTATAGATGCCATCTGGATGTTGATTGCGTAAGAGATTCCTTGGCGAGAACCTGCATACCTGCGAAAGAAAAGTGAGTACCTGACACGTTGCAGGGGTTGATTTCAGATGCTTGATATAGATGTGTCCTGGTTGGTTACAGGAGCTGAGTCTGGAATATAGAAAGGTCGGTGAGTTGTCTCTACTGACAGGTTATCCTCATGGACAGGTGGTCTTTAACGACGAGTGTCTATGACGACGAATGTTTATCGCGACGAGTGTTTATTATGACGCGTGTCTATTACGACGAGTGTCTATTACGACGAGTGTCTATCACGACGAGTGTCTACTACGACGAGTGTCTATTACGACGAGTGTCTATTACGACGAGTGTCTATCACGACGAGTGTCTATTACGACGAGTGTCTATTACGACGAGTGTCTATCACGACGAGTGTCTATTACGACGAGTGTCTATTACGACGAGTGTCTATTACGACGAGTATCTATTACGACGAGTGTCTATTACGACGAGTGTCTATTACGACGAGTGTCTATTACGACGAGTGTCTATTACGACGAGTGTCTATTACGACGAGTATCTATTACGACGAGTGTCTGTCACGACGAGTGTCTATTACGACGAGTGTCTATTACGACGAGTGTCTATTACGACGAGTGTCTATCACGACGAGTGTCTATTACGACGAGTGTCTATCACGACGAGTGTCTATTACGACGAGTGTCTATTACGACGAGTGTCTGTCACGACGAGTGTCTATTACGACGAGTGTCTATTACGACGAGTGTCTATTACGACGAGTGTCTATCACGACGAGTGTCTATTACGACGAGTGTCTATTACGACGAGTGGAAGTAATTTTAACTGGATTTGCCTCCTTTGACGAGTTGTCTTTAATGACGAGATGTCTTCAATGACGGGTGTCTATACTGACGAGATGTTTTCTTTGACTTTAGGAAGTAATTAACTGGACATGTCTTCTTTGACTGGGTGGACATCAGAAAATCCTTTGGGATTTAACTGGGCTTGTCTTCTTTGACTGGATTGGTCTCTTTTGACTGTATTTGTCTGCATAGCTGATCTTCTAACTGTATCCTTCCTGAAAGGTAAAGGTCAGTCATATGCAATGCATGATATGGATCAAGCCATAATTTTTCAACATATTGAGATTGTATGATATGATGCGTATATGCATGTATCATGATGTATAGCAATGTGATGTTTATGAATGTGTCTTCGTCTAGGAAAATAGATCCTTGACGGATGCCGGGAAGTCGAATCTTGGGCTGATGCTGGAGAGTGGATTTTGCTTCCGCTGGGGATGATAATTGCAAGGATACCGGTAGGAGAAGATGACTCCGTTGCGGAATAATCTTGGCAAATGGAAGATTCTGCGGGCGAAAAGATACTCTAGCGATCATGCTGGGGAGTGCTACTCTGTGGGGATAGAGATGCTTTTGCTGAATTGTTGGTGGTAATTTGCTGGAGATATCTTGTTGTTGGAAGTGTTGATAAACTTCGCTGGGGGTAAGAAAAAACTACGTTGACGACGACCTTTCCATGGCTTTTGGCTGAGGATAACCCAGTTATATCCTGTTAGGGAAATAACTCTTTAAATAAAGCCGGGCGACGCGTTCGTGCTCTGCGAGGATAAGCTTCCAGAATTTACTGGGGATAAGCTTATTGCTTGGGGATATGAATTCCATCTTTTCTGGGGAACCAGATTGGACTCTCCTGGGGGAGTTTTGACCTGTATTGGTTATGTTCTTCAACGGAACCTACCTTGATACCTTGGAGGACAGAACAATCAGATTGCTTAGACCACCCATTATTGCCCCTGTTTCTGAGGAGAGGAAGACCTGTGAGGCGCTGATAGTGATTGATGGACAAACCTTCTTCTGGTAGGCAAGTGACAAGATGCCGGGACATAGTCGTACGCTTTGATCCCTAACTTTTGCCTGGACCGCCCTTTTGGGTTTTCAGTCCACCGGGATACCCATTTTTGCCCAAGCCGCCTTTTCGGGTTTTCGACTTGCCGGGTGTACAGATTTTTTCGTTTCATCCCTTCATTTTGCCCGAACCCTTTTGGTTCGTCGGGAAGCCCTTATTTTTGCCTAGGTATGTCAACCTAGCGGGTTTTTGATTATGCGTGGCATCTTTTTGACCATGTCCACACTTTCAGAAAGTAGGGAGTTGCCTCTGTTAGAAGTGTTGCCCTATTACCAGAAGGTATTTGATCAGGCAGGATTCCTTGTTGGAATGCCCCAAGTGACTCAGGCGGAGATTTGCCCCAGGCTATTCGGCCTTTGAGAGATTCTCTGGATCTTGACTTAACTGCCCCAGATGATGGACCATGATCATGCCATGCCCCTTGATGGGAAGAACTTTTGTTCACCAGATATTCATCGTGCGAATTTCCCTGCTGTTCAAACAAAAAGTCATATGCAAACAAAGTTATGTTAAATATGCAAAGCCTATGTCTGTCTTGAAGATTTTGAAAATGCATTCTTTTCATAAAACAAGTGAATGTTTGTAAAACATGATGTCAACTCCGTATTTACCGTAGGCCTTAAAGAGTCAGGATACCTTTCGTAACAGTACGCTTTCGAACTAACCCATGCTTCAGCTAGGACTTTTAAGGGTTATAACGTGGCCTGGTTCACGGTTTAAGAAACAAAGGATAAAGGCTCAAATTATATTTGTACCCACCCGCTCTTCGTGATGTTCTCCAAACCTAAACTCAGTTGATCATACGTCAGACCTTGTTTGAGTTTTTGCTCTGATTTTCCAGTGATGGTTCAGATGTTGATGATTTATTTTGAATAGGCAGTCATCTCCTTTTTTGCTGAGGGTTTGTAAGACCTCTTTCTTGATTTTTGTTATCCCTTTCTTTTTTGCCTGAACTGTTTCCTTTTTTGGAATTACAGTCAGCGGGATGCCCCAGTTTCATAAGTCCCTTTTATAGGTTTTGACTTTTTGGGTTTTTTGTTTATTTGTTTTTTTTTTTGATAATGACTGCCTGTCTTTATGATTGTTCTGAACCATTACTGTTTTTCGTAAGGATCTCTTTGGTGCCATTCGTTATGCACTTGGATCAACTGAGAAGACTACCCTGCCCCGGGTTATGATAAAGGGTTTTAATTTTCGAAAATAAAAACTCCTACTTCTTTGGCTCAGATGGGTTGACGAGGGATTATCATCCTTATAACTCCAGTGTTTAGGGATTGAAACAATGCCTGTACCTCATCAGCGGGGTCTGTTCAAAAGCATACTGTAATGATCATGGTATCGTTTTCGTCATCCTCCCTCAAGAGGCTTTAGAATTATTAACCAAGAGTTGACATCAGAAAAAATATGAAAACGATTTGCATATAGTGAATGCGAATATATTGCTTCAAAATAGACATAAGCGATGCATTACTGTGATAACAATGTTTAACATGAATAAATGTTTCAACAGAAGAAAATTACAACTTGAATTCAATGAACAAAAGTGCTTTCTATCCTAGCCATGCTTTGGCAGGGGAGCGGTGATCACATTCGGAGCTTCTGAAGAGTCGAGCTGGATTTCCTTTGCGTCAATCAGATCTTGAACTCTGTTTCTCAAAGTCCAACAGTCATCTGTAGCATGTCCCGGGCTGTCGGAATGATAGGCGCAGCGAGCATTGGGATTGTACCTTGAAGGTGTCCTGTTAGGATTCTTTGGGGGATCCATGAGAGTCACCAGCCTGGTTTCCAGCAGTTGTGGCAATATCTGTGACAAGGTCATGCCGAGGGGAGTAAATTGCCTCTTAGGTCTTTCTTCCCTTTGTTGATTGTGACGCTGAGGAGCGCCAGCCGGTTTTGCTATAGCTACTGCGTTGGCAGCACTAGATTCTCTCTTGGATGGCTTCTTCTCAGTGTTCGAGGAATCACCATTCTGTATTTTCCCTGACTTGATGCCAGCTTCTATTCTTTCCCCGGTCAAGATCAAATCTGTAAACCCAGCAGCAGAATTCCCAATCAGGTGGTTGAAGAATGGACCAGACAGGGTCCCCAAGAACATGTCGACGAGCTCGCGGTCAGTCAGAGATGGTTGTACCCTTCCAGCAAGGTCCCTCCATTTTTGAGCATACTCTTTAAAGCCTTCGTCTGTACCCATAGACATCCCCTGAAGCTGAGTACGCGTGGGAGCAAGATCGGCATTGTACTGGTAATGCTTGTAAAATGCAGTGGCTAAGTCTTCCCAGGTACGGATGTTGGCTCCACTCAATTGATAGAACCATTCGAGCTGAGTCCCTGAAAGGCTCTCTTGGAAGAAATGGATCCACAAGTTTTTGTCAGCTGTATAGGGCTGGATCCTCCTTGTGTAAGCCCTGAGATGCAATTTAGGACAGGATGCCCCGTCGTATTTAGCAAAGGCAGGTGCCTTAAACTTGTGCGGGATCACTACTCCAGAAGACAGACCTAGATCCTCGAAGTCCAGGCCAGGCACCTTTTGTATCTCCATAGCACTGAGTCGATCTTCCAACTGCTTATACTTGTCCTCAGCCGGAGGGTATTGCTCGTCGTTGAACTCCGTCTCGTTGTCGGAGACCACTGGACTTGGCACCTCTCTCTCATGGTGGCTGCTTTCCCTCACAGATGGGGTTGTCCTCTCAGCTTCAACCTGTGATGTATTCCCAGATCTGCGCTTAGGGCTGAACAAAACAATCCTCTTCTTCTTCTTCTCCTTCTTCAAGAGCAGAGCTTTCAGATCTTGCTGCCCCTGGGTCAAGTTCATGATTAGCCCTTGGAATTGGGCATTCTGGGCCTGGAGGGCCTTGATAGACTGCTCAGCTGATGATTCAGGGTTCATGATGATCGGCTGAAATAAACAGCGAAGAAGGGTAAGCAACCTGTCAAAGGGATACCTGCAATGTAATGATGTATGATATGCATGTAATGATTTCAAGGACCTCGCGGGGTAAACAAGAAAATTGTTAGCATTGGCATTTATAGCTTGATTGAAGGACACCCATGTTGTTGAGAATTCTTCTTCAAGGGTCAAAGGCTCACCATATCCAGTGGGTCATAGCCCCTGACAACTTTGGCTAGAGGAAAATAAATCCTCTTTGCCCCTTGCTAGATGCTTGATTCATCATGACCTGCATCACAAGCCCTTGAGATCCTTGAAATGGGTCAGGATTTATGCAATGGTATGATGTTATGGTATGCATGGAGTAATGTGAGTAGCCCTGTTATGAGTCCCAATTAAGGACTGCAAACCAAAACCTGCAAGAAACTTGGTAAAACCTGTTATGAGTCCTAATTAAGGACTGCAAACCAAAACCTGTAAGAAACCTAGTATACCCTGTTATGAGTCCCTATTAAGGACTATAAACAAAACCTGCAAGTAGTTCATGTGTCAGGTAACAAGCATGCAAGTAGTCAAGTACGAAGGCACACAAGTCACACAAGAGAAGCCCTTAGAGTTTAGGCCAGCATGAGGTCTAGGTATTACCCTCTTTCAGTTTGTTGGGTTCACACCTGTCCTAATCAAAAGTAACCGGGTTCTTAGAGGATCCCAATATCATTGACTACCCTCAATCGGTCATAACTCCAGCATCGCAATCTTTTCTTGCGGCCAGAACCATCACGAGAGTTTAGCCTCAATGGGCGTAGCATGCTGCTACTGTTCTAAAGGCCAAGTTGTGTCAATTAAGGTTCTAAGGTCTGTTGGTGCTTAACGACTCCTTGGAAGACCCATATTCTCCCCGTTTCGACACGAGGGATATCGGTACAGACCAAGGCGCCACACCAACGTAGCCACTGCTTCACCCATGTCGGTATACGCCGGACAGGTCCCTCACAGCTTATGCTACCTAAACAGGGTATCCCCAGATCCGGGTTAGGATCTATGTAACTCCGATGCAACCCACAATAATAAAGCAAGCAAAGAAGACAATTGAAAACACAGTGATCTTAATCCTAAGGTACACCCCACTTTAAGTTTAGTCCCCAGCAGAGTCGCCAGTTCTGTGATCGGTGGATCTGGAACTGACTGTTTAACGCTGGTTCGCGAAATGTCGCGGAAGCAAGAGTCGCCACCGTCTTTTATTTTCTCCAATTGGAAAGGACAAAAGCACAGAAAAATTCCTTAAAGAGATTGCTCTCGGTTCGGGAGGTAGGTTATAGAAAGGGAAGGTGTTAGCACCCTTTCTATCCATGGTTATCCATGGGCTCTTAGATACTTGCTCAATATGTTTTCAAAAGTGTTTGCTTGCTTTTCAACGTGGGTTAAAAAGTTTCTTTGAAAAGAAGTTTCAGATCGACTCATACGTCAGAGTGTTTGAAAAGTTTTTGTTTTGAAAGCTTTTGTGTGGCGTGAAAAGTATTTTTTGAGTTTAGAGCAAGTACCTACGAGAACCTACCTACCCTAAGGAATTCGTCTGTGTAAGAGTCCTTTAAAGTAGTGCCATCCCACCATTGAGAGGTAGGTAGCACCACCATTGGAGGTGTTCGGGTCATTTCGAGTTTTAGGGTCAATTCGAGATTTAGGGACGTGGTGATCACCAGAGCAATGGGAAGACACCTTAGAAGCTACCCTCATGCCAGGTTCCCGGATCATGAGGACTTACTAAGACGCCCTCTACTCGACGATCACCTTTCGAGGCAAGGCAACAGTGAGGCGTACCCTAGGGGTGGTGTGTGCGAATCGTGTGTCGTGTTTCAGTTATTTATCTTGTCATGCTTGTCGTGTTCTACGCTTGATTTTATTAGACATTCATTCTTTCATGCTTGATTAACAGTTATAATTTGCGAGGAAAATAAATCTACGACTATTACAAATGGCGCGGGTCCACATCGCCAAAATTTCCAGGACCCGATTTAGCGGAAAATAAATAATGCGATAAAATAAAAGTGCAAAGAATTTAAAGTTACATGGCTTCGGGGCAATTACAAAATTAAAATAAGCGATAATAAAATAAATGCGCGTAATAAAGAAATTAAAACAAAATTAGGGCGTTGGACCCTTTTACAAACAATTAAAATTAATGAATTAAAATTAAGAATTAAATGTTTTGGTATTTTTTGTATTTTTTAGGTTAATTAAGAAAAAGGAATCAATTAAATTAAACGGCGAATCCTAATTCTAATATTTTTTTTTTATTAAGAAAGAATTAAAATATGACCTAAATTAAACCTAATTCACTTATGTACAATTTAAATAGGAAAATAAATAAATAAATAATAATTATTATTCTAAAAAAAAGGGGGAAAATATTAAAGGGAAATAAAAAGAATTAACAATTAAAACCTAAATTCTACATTTTTTTGGATTTTTATGAGTTTTTTGTATTTTGTTAAAAATAATTAATTAAATAAATAGCCAAAATAAAAGAAGTTAAAAGAAAAATTAAAGAAAGAATAGAAATAAAAATAAAAATATAAGGCAAACCAGGGTGGGGGTAGCCCCAATTTTGGAGGTGTTTTTGTGAAAAGCCTGGCCCAATAAGCTTCAGTCTTCGTTGACTTTTTGGATTAGATGCTAGTGCGTTGACCAACGTTCACCATAGGCCTGGGATCTGAGCCCTTGGATTGCTGTTGATAGACGCGTGGATGGTGGTTTTTGGATGGACTATGGTAGTCCTTAGAAGCGTGCCTGCATGTGAATTTGATTTGAAAAATAATATAGGAAATATACAGACCTGGGACTTGAACCCAGGTCTTTGACGTTGCCAGCTAACCACTTAACCACTGAACCAAGCCCTTTCAATTTAATATAGGATATCAAATAAATATAATAAAGGAAATATGGTGTTAGTGGAGATTTTCAGCGCGAAATTTAAAAGGACCATTCATGCCTTGCCAACTCAGCTTCTTCTTCGTTGCCTTTGTTTCCCTGAAAAACAACAAATATTTAACGGGGGTTTTGAACCCCCTCAATATATGCTTATGTTAAAAATAGCGATTAGCACGCTTCGATTCAGAAATTTGGCGCGACTATTGGAATCATTTCGTCCAAACCTCCTGATTATGATCCTGGCATTATGGTGTTTCAATTTTACCAGACGAGGGAACCCCTAATTCTGAAACCTGCCAAACCCTAATGTCGTTCATGGTGAAATCATGCTTAGGCCATAAAAACTCAATTAATTATGATGGTTAGTTCACAAACTTCATAAGGAGTAAGAATATACAAAGAAAAATGCAAAAAGATACTTAGATCATGCTATGCGATTTGAGAATTTTTGAGGCACAGTTGGACTTTTTGATACCAATTCGGGATGCTTTGGCTGTTGTTAATGATTGGAATGCGTCCAAGGATGTCTCAGGATGCTAATGGAATGAAGATTACAGCTTGAATCGACCGCAAACCTTGAATTCAGTTCTTGAGTTTTATGAAAAAAAGTCAAATTTGCAAAGGGGTTTTCAGCGCAGCTTTTTAGTCTTAGAGCATTAGGGTTGTGATGCTGATCATATATGGAGTGATTAGGTTAAGAAAAATTGGACAAAATCTTATGCATTGATGAATTTTGGATATTTGATTTCATGGATCTTTTACAATCTTTTTTTCATGGTTCTTGTGTCAATTAGGTTTCAATCAAGCCAAAACCTTCTATATCAGCATGTGCACGAAATCTCAAGTCCAAATCATGCATAAAAAGATTTGTTTAGGTTAAGGTTATATTTTTCATGAATTAAAATGATTTAAATGAATATAAATTAATATTAATTCAAATAAATAATTAAAAAATATGAAAATACTTCCCTTTGGGCCTAGTAGTCGTGCATAGGCTTGGCATGAAGAAATTTGGAAGGAAAATAGGCCCATTTGCATTTTTAGGCCTTTTGCATCAATGTTGACTTTTTAAAATTCCCAAAAATTTCCCAACTTCCACAAGGCATAACTTGGTCAATTTTTAAGCTTTTCACATGTTCTTGGACATTTTGGAAAGGTCTTTGAGTCCTCTAACCAATGCCTTTGGTCCCATGTCATTTTGATTTACCAATCTCAAGTTATGGCCTTTGACTTAAAGTCCCTTTTTGTTGACTTTTGAAAATGACCTATAATGTTGAAATTGATAACTTTTTATGAGAGCATTTCTTGGACTTGGAATATGAAGATGGATTGTAGGAAATGTCTTTCTCTTCAAAATGAGCTTTGGATGGAAATTTTCTGATAATCCATGTGAAAGTTATGCCCTGGTCAATTTCAGTTGACTTTTTCAGCTGTCCAAATATAGCAACTTTTGCATCTTTGATGATTTCTGAGCCAAATTTTGAGAATCATGATCAAGCATTGATCAAATGATGTTTGTGGCTTCAAAATGACATATTGACCAAAAATTTGAACTTTTGACTGTCAAATGACCATTTTGCCCCTACAGTTGACTGTAGTGCAATCTAGGGTTTTGACTGTGCAATTTTGAGCTGAATGCCTTGAAACTTGACATGAGGATGCTTGACCATCTTTGTGAGCATATGAGACTTGATTGGACCATTGAAAACTTCCTTTCTTTGATCAGAACTCAAACCCTAGTTTTGACTGTATAGGAGACAGTTGAGCTGCACAACCTTTGGAGACTTCTGAGGCTTGGCTTGGCAATTTCCTGAAGAATATGGGAGGGCAAATTTTGGGGTACAACAGTCACCATCCATGGTGGTCAAGATCATTGCCCCACCAGAGAAAATGTTTTTGATTACAAATGGTCCTTCATAGGTAGGAGTCCACTTGCCCCTAGGATCACCTTGTGGCAGTATGATGCGTTTGATCACCAAATCTCCAACTTGATACACTTGGCGTTTGACCTTTTTATTGAAAGCCTTGATCATCCGTTTTTGATACATTTGACCATGGGAAACAGCAGTAAGTCTCTTCTCATCAATCAAGTTCAGTTGATCAAGTCGAGTCTGGATCCAATCGTCTTCATTCAACCCGATATCCTTCATAATCCTCAGAGAAGGGATATGGACCTCGATAGGCAACACAACTTCCATGCCGTAAACCAGAGAATATGGTGTTGCCCTGGTTGATGTGCGAGCCGTGGTACGATACCCGTGGAGAGCAAATGGTAACATCTCATGCCAGTATTTGTATGTGACTGTCATTTTCTGTATGATCTTTTTAATGTTCTTATTCGCAGCTTCGACAACACCATTCATCTTTGGCCGATAGGGAGAAGAATTATGATGCTGAATCTTGAATTGTTCGCACAAGGCGATGATCATAGTGTTGTTGAGGTTTGTACCATTTTCAGTGATGATCCTTTCCGGGATACCGTACCAGTAAATGAGATTTTGCTTGATGAAGCGGGCAACAACATTCTTGGTAACGGAAGCGAAAGAAGCTGCCTCCACCCATTTTGTAAAATAGTCAATGCCCACTAGGATGAAGCGGTGTCTATTGGAGGCTGTCGGCTTGATTTCCCCAATCATATAAATCCCCCACATAACAAAGGGCCAAGGAGCCGTCAAGAAATTCAGAGGAACCGGAGGCACGTGCACCTTGTCCGCATAAATCTGGCATTTATGGCAGGTTCGAGAGTGTTGATAGCAATCTGCTTCCATGGTAGACCAGTAATAGCCTGACTGTAGGATTTTCTTTGCCATCGTATGCCCACTAGAATGGGTGCCAAAAGTGCCTTCATGTAATTCAGCCATGATCCTTTTAGCTTCGACCTTATCTACGCACCGAAGTAACAAAGTCATAATTGTGTTTCTACAGAATGCCATTACTAAGGAAGAATTTAGCAGAGAATCTCCTTAAGAACTTCTTATCATTAATTGAAGCTCCTTCTGGATATTCTTGAGCCTCGAGATACTTCTTGACTTTGTGAAACCAAGGCTGGTTCACTACTTCTTCAGTATTAATCTTGTGACAGTGCGTTGGTTCCTCCATTCGCTCGATGGTGATATGGGGAGCCTCATTATCCCAATTAAGTTTAAACATAGATGACATTATTACTAGAGCGTCTGCTAGCTGATTTTCTTCTCGCGGGAAATGCTCGAAGGTAATCTTCTCAAAATGTGGTAACAATGTCAAAACATGTTCTTTATAAGGGATAAGGTTAGGGTGTTTGGTGTCCCATTCCCCTTTGATCTGGCTAATAACCAAAGCTGAGTCTCCGAATACATCCAAGGATTTGATCCCCAAGTCTATGGCAACTTTGAGACCAAAGATGCACGCTTCATATTCCGCCATGTTGTTTGTACAATTGAAGCAAAGTATGGCAGTAAAGGGAGTGTGACACCCTTCCGGAGATATGAGTACAACACAAATACCATTGCCGAGTGCATTGGATGATCCATCAAAGAACATGGTCCATCGGGATCCTTGTTCAGGTCAGTCATATGGCCTGAATTCTTCACAGTTGTCTAATTTCATGATGTCCTCATCCAGAAATTCGAATTTCATGGATTGGTAGTCTTCTACAGCTTGGTGAGCGAGGTGATCAGCTAGTATACTGCCCTTTATAGCTTTTTGGGTAGTATACTGTATGTCATATTCTGTCAGGATCATCTGCCATCTCGCTATTCTCCCAGAAAGGGCAGGCTTCTCGAAGATGTATTTTATCGGATCCATTTTAGATATCAACAAGGTAGTATGAGTCAGCATATACTGTCTTAGCCGACGAGCAGACCATGCCAGAGCGCAACAAGTTTTCTCGAGCAATGAATATCTGGTTTCATAATCAGTAAATTTTTTGCTCAGGTAGTAAATAGCATGCTCTTTTCGGCCAGACTCGTCATGCTGCCCCAATGCACACCCCATTGAGTTTTCTAAAACAGTCAGATACATGATCAACGGTCTTCCCTCGACTGGTGGCATCAACACAGAGGGCTCTTATAAGTATTGTTTGATTTTGTCAAAAGCAACTTGGCATTCATTATTCCATTTGACTACTTGATCTTTCTTCAATAGTTTAAAGATTGGCTCACAAGTAGCTGTCAGGTGAGAGATGAATCTGGCAATGTAGTTCAAACGCCCCAAGAATCCTCTGACTTCCTTCTCAGTACGAGGAGCAGGCATCTCTTGTATTGCTTTAACTTTGGCAGGATCGACCTTAATACCTTTGTTGCTGACGATAAAGCCTAGGAGTTTACCAGACCGTACCCCAAATGTGCATTTGTTTGGATTCAACCTCAGCTTGTACTTCTTCAGTCTCTCAAACAATTTTTGTAAGTGATCAAGATGCTCTTCCTCTGTTTGAGATCTGGCTATCATATCGTCCACGTAGACCTCTATTTCGTGATGTATTATGTCGTTAAATAGAGCTACCATGGCGCGCTGATAGGTTTCCCCAGTGTTCTTTAGTCCGAATGGCATCACCTTATAACATAAAGTGCCCCATTGTGTGACAAATGTTGTTTTCTCCATGTCTTCAGGCGCCATTTTGATTTGGTTGTAACCTGAGAATCCGTCCATGAAGGAAAACACTTTGTGTTGTGCCGTATTGTCAACTAGGATATCAATATGGGGGAGTGGAAAATCATCCTTAGGGCTCTCCCTATTCAAATCTATGTAGTCCACACACATCCGCACTTTGCCGTCTTTTTTGAGTACGAGAACAACATTGGAAACCCATTGAGGATAGGAGGCGACGACCAAAAATCCAGCATTGAATTGCTTCATGACCTCTTCTTTAATCTTTTCTGACATATCAGGTCTCATGCGACGAACCTTTGGCTTTACTGGCGGGGCAATCTTCTCTTGTAGGCAAACGATATACCACAATATCTACATCGATCCCCGACATGTCTTCATATGACCAGGCAAAGACTTCAACATAATCGTGTAATAACTGAATCAGACGCTCCTTGATGCTGGGTCCCAGATTGGCACCCACCTTGACCTCTTTTTTTTCTTTTTCGGTACCCAGATTGATTGTATCCACGGGTTCCTCGTGAGGTTGAATGGTTCTCTCTTCTTGTTGTAGCCGTCTGGCAAGTTCCCCTGGTACTTCACAATCTTCCTCACCTTCGTCTTTGGCTTGGTAGATTAGATTCTCAGAGTCACAAAAGGCCATAGTAGTATCGTTACCCATGGGATCCCGAATGGATGTATACCTGCATTGTGAGTGTGGGTGTGCGTAAGAGTATAACTATCTTTGAAAGAGAATAAAAATATAAAAGAAAAACAATGAGCATAAAATTTTGTATGCAAACGTCCATGATTTATTGATGTCATATAAAAATGAGATATTAACCCTTACAAATGGACCATTGTGCCTCGGGTAAGACACAAGGTTTTAAGAGTGCGAATTGTTTCAATATTACAGATCTAACAAAATGTAAAGACAAATTATTGTGGGATAAAAGTGATCGGGACGAAGTCTCTAGCCTCCCAATTGCTGAGCCCTCCATTGACAGTTAGGAAGATCCAATCCTCTAGGTTGCAACCATCTTTACCATCTTCTACTGCGTTGAATTCACAATTGTTGATCTTCAGAGGCGGTCCTCCAGCACGAGCACGGCGTACAACCTTTTGAGCACTTGAAGTGAAACCTAGGCCAAACTTGTCAGACTTATATGGGATATCTGGGAGCTGTCTTCAAATAGTGCACCCTCCTTCTTCTACCACTGCTTTGGCATCCTTCAGAGATGACATCCGGAGTAGAGGCCTTGTAATCTTGGGAACCTGAGACACAACCTTGGTTACTTCCACATCTTGGGGGACCTATTTAAAGTGTTGAAATGGAGTTTCAATGAATTCACCATCTAATTCCACATATCTGAAGGAATTGAGATGGCTGATCATGTATTCTTCCTCTCCATGAACGGTGATAATCTTCCCTTGAACTGGATACTTCAGCATTTAGTGCAATGTAGAAGTAAAAACGCCAGCATTGTGGATCCATGGTCGACCTAGCAAGAAGGAGTATGAAGGGTGGATGTCCATTACATAAAAAGTTGAATTAAAAGTTTGGGTTACAACTTTTATGGGGATATCCATTTCCCCGTGCACCATCCTCTTCGAGCTGTCAAAAGCCCTTACCACTATGTTACTTGGCTTCAAAGTCAACCCCTCACAGTCAAGTCTATCAAGAGCTTTTTTGGGTAATACATTCAGAGATGAGCCAGTGTCCACCAAAACATGAGCCAGAGTTGTGCCCCTACATTCTACTGAGACATGCAATGCCTCATTATGCTTCCTTACCCTCGGTGTTAGATCAGCATCTGAAAAACCTAAGCCATTGTCCGCAGTTAGGCTGGCTACGCAGTCTTGAAACTGCTCGGCAGATGTCTCTTGAGGTACATGGGAGGTTTTTAATAACTTCACCAAGGCTCTTGCATGTGCCTCGGAATATAGTAGCAATTCCAGCATAGAGATTTTAGAGGGAGTTTGCCCCAGTTGTTCAACTACATCGTAGTCGCTTCTCTTTATAAATTTTAAGATCTCCTCCATTTCTTTCTTGGAGGTCTCAGGGATGGTCAATGACTGAGCCTTCCTCCGGACAGGCTCAATTAGAACATTTTTCTCTCGAGTCTCGGTCAACTCGGCAGCAGGAGTGTCAGTAAGAATGATCACAGGGGTTGTAACGGCTTTGTCAATTGGAGTATTTGAAGAGATGATTATGGGTGCGGTAGTAACCTTTGGAGCAGCCACAGGGATGATTACGGGTCTAGAAACTGCTTTTGAGTGAGCAATTTCTAGAGAAAAGATCCTACCAATTCGGGTAATCTTGCTAGTTCCTGCAATGTTACTGAGTCGGAGTTGACCTTCTCGGAGCTTGAATCTTCGGCGGCTGGCCAGTCCTGCTTGATACCATGGTAATAGACATCCCCTCCATAATTCCATGGCACAGTTTTGTCTGACGCATATGGGACTGGTCCAGGCATTGTGATTATTAAAGGAGCTGCTTTTGGAACTGATGTAATTCTAACGGGTCTTTTGGTGGAGACCCTGGAAGAATTGGCGGAAATGGTAATGATAGAAACATCTTCAAAAGGGATAGGTGAAACAGGAGTCTTTTCAAACAAAATTTATTTGTCATCTATTAGGCACTGAACACCTATTTTCAACAAAGGACAACCGGTTGGGGAGGACAAACAGAGATGGCAAACTTCACCACAGCCTGGGAACACACCGACATTCAACAAATTCATTTTAATAGTAAAAAGTGGGGTCATGAGTTCATCAATTGAAGTAACAAACAATCCTTCTTCAATGGCATTGGTATTTTGGCCATGTCTGGGCATAGGGGCAGAAATGACATTTAGCTTTTCAGGCGCATCGAACTCAATTTCTTTTGCTTCAACGAGGTCTTGTATTTTGTTCTTTAGAGCCCAACAGTTATTAGTATCGTGACCAGGACTTTCAGAGTGATATGCACAACGGGCATTGGGATGATAATGAGGAGATGTTGTATTGGGATTTTTCGGAGCTTCTTTCAAGATTACCAAGTTAGATCTTAGTAGATGCAGTAATACTTGAGACGGGGTCATATTGATTCTGGTGAACTGCCTGACTGGCCTTTCCATCCTTGGTTGATTATTTTTTGCTGATCAGATGCAGGCTTAGGAATCATAACAGCCCCCACCATTGGTCGGTGTTCGGCCCTATCTTGGTTTCTTTGCGGATATACGACAACCACCTCCTTCTTTCTGATGAAGGGCTTCCTTACAGCTGTAGAAGAAGATGTATCTTTCCATTCTTTATACCGGCTTCTATCCTCTCTTCGGTCAGTATTAGTTCAGTAAAACCTACAGATGAACTTCCGATTAAATGATTGAAGAAGGGACCAGACAAGGTTCCTAAGAACATGTCTACCAATTCTCTCTCAGACAGAGGGGGTTGAAATCTTCCAGCCAAATCTCTCCATTTTTGTGCATAGTCTTTGAAACCCTCATTGGAAGCCATGGCCATACTCTAGAGTTGAGTACGAGTAGGCACCAGATCAGCATTGTACTGATATTGTTTGTAGAAAGCTGCAGCAAGATCTTCCCAATTGTGAACATTAACTCTTTCTAGTTGGTAAAACCAGTCAAGTTGAGTTCCAGACAGACTATCTTGGAAGAAATGCACCCATAAGTCTTTATCAGCGGTACGGGGTTGAATTTTCCTCACGTATGACCGAAGATGCATTTTAGGGCATGAAACTCCGTCATATTTGGCGAATACATGTGCTTTGAATTTCAGAGGAATCACAATCCTCGACACTAAACCCAATTCCTCAAAATCCAAGCCAGGAACCTTTTGGATTTCCATCGTGCTCAAACGCTCTTCGAGATGTTTATACTTGTCATCCGCTGGAGGGTATTGTTCTTCAGAGTAGTCTTCTTCTTCCTCTTCCTCCTCTGATTCTGACAGGACAACTGTTTCCTTGCCTTTACCATCTTGGTTGTCTCTTTCACCGAATGTTGCTGCAAAGTCCAAAGTCCTTCTTGTCTGCCCATGAAATCTTCTTCCCATGTTTAAGACTCCGGTTACCTTCTTTGTTTTCTTTTTCCTCTCTTCAGCCAACAAAGTCTTCAATTCTTCTTGTCCCTTGGCTAGGGTCAAGAGAAACTGTTGAAACTGTGTATTCTGAGTTTGGAGATCCTTTACTGTTTGCTCAAGATCCATCTTACTGAAATAAACAGTAGAGAGATGAGGAGACTTGTTGCAAAATACCTGCTTATGTTATGATGAATGGTATGTGCATATGCAATGTTTTCAAGGATTTCAAAGATTCAATTTTTTTTTAGACAAAAAGGAAACACATGTTATATTAATAAGATAAAGTTTGAGTACATCAACACCCCTTGGGCAAAATAATACAAAAACTCTAAGATAGAAAAGTTGTACGCATCCTCTTTGATGCAATGTAGGCATTGAGAGTCTGCTCCTCATGAAGTAGCCTAGTGAGTTCCAAAACCCTCTTCTCTCTTGCGTAGAATTGGGCTTCGAAAGTATCTCGCTCTCCTTTGAGTTGTATCCAATCCCTTTGTAGGTCTTCAAGAGATGTGGGTATGTCAGGATGTAGGGTAGTGTATGGAAAATCTCCCTCTATGATAGGCTCAATGATTATCGGGAGAATGGAGGGGTAAGGAATCATAATATTCTGAGCACGAGTTCGTACCCATTTGAGGTAAGGCTCAAGAGGGATGGAATTCTTGTGCCCCAAAGTCTTGCTATCCATTTTGTTCAAGATCCTCCAAGCTCGGATAAATCTCTGGCGAAGACCTTGATCGTCGTTGTCGTAGTAAAATACCAAACCTTGAATCAGTATCTCATGTGGGCCATCCCTTCAGGCATAACCAAACTATCTTAAGGCCAAACAAGGGTTGTAGGTGATACCTCCCCTAATGCCAAGTAAAGGGACATTAGGAAATTCTCCATAACGGTATACAATGATAACATTCTCTTTGGATCGGGAGCACCAATGAATGTCTGAATGTTTGAGCGTCATCAACCTTTGTGACCACCTTGAACCTTGTTCATTCTTTAATACAGATTAGGGAAGATGAGAAATAAACCATCTTTCCAAGAGAGGAGTGCAACACATAAGGACACCTCTTTTCCTCATTGTGCGAGTGTGAAAAGAGTGTAGGATATCTCCTAGCAATGTAGGCACCGGGTTGCGGAATAAGAAGATTTTGACGGTGTTGACATCTATGAGTTGGTCAGTATTTGGAAGCAAAACCATCCCATAGATGAGGAGAGCCACAATTTCCTCAAAGGCTTGCAAGTCCAAGGAATTCCAACAACTTTGGGCTTTCTCAAACAGGAACTTTGCTAAGAAACCTTTGGCACCACTCCTTGTTTCCCAATAAGTTGTGATATTAGATGAGTGCAAATGTAGAGCTTGAGAAATCTCTTATGGATTTGGATATCTTTCCGTACCGTTGAAAGGTAGTTGATTGAGAATGGGAATCCTCAAGAGTTGGGAGAATTCTTCCAAAGTAGGCACAAGTTGATAGTCGGGAAATGTGAAGCAATGGTGTAAAGGATCAAAGAACTGAAAGAGAACCTTCATCATGTCCTCATCTGTGTTGGAGGTGACTAAGTTGAGTAGGCGACCATGTCTCTCGGTGAATGGGGAGTTTTCAGGAATCCTTGAAACTAGCTCCTTAAGTTGTGGAGGGATTCTCACAAGGTTAACTTGAATAGTTTTCCTGCGAAGTGAATCCATATCCTACAAAACAAGAACAAAGATGAATCCCAAAATCCTTGAAATGGTTAGCGGATGTATATGATGTTCATGTTGTTCATGATGTTATGTATAAGTATGCATATACAAACAAAGCAAACAAGTCCTTAGGTTTAGGCTTGCATGGAGTCTTATAGGTAAGTACCCTCTTGAAGTTTAGTTGGCTTAAACCTGTCCTAGTAATAGTAATCGGGTTCTAAGGAGCACAATATCACTGGATTGTTTCAGCTCAAGCCCCTTTAATGGCGACCGAAATAGCCAAAGAAACCAAACCTCAATGAGTGTAATATCGAGTATCTACCAACTTCGGACTGTACCAAAGCCGGCCATCTCACTACATCCTAAATGGCCAAGTTGGTCAAGTAAAGGTTCTAAAAGTTCATTAGTGCTCCATGACATCACTCAGCGGCCCTGTATTCTCTTTGATTAACTCAAAGGTTACCGGTACCCACAAATATGTCGCACTAATATAGCTATTGCTTAGACCATATCGGTATACCCCGCACAATTTCCACAATGTATTGCTACTTACCTATAATGTATCCCAAATCCGGGTAGAGGATTCAAACCCAAACAAAGAACCATAATATAAAGCATACAAGTCAAACAATGTAAGCAAATAAATGTGATCTATCCCTAAGGTAACCCCACTTTTAAAAATGTCCCCAGCAGAGTCGCCAGTTCTGTGATACGGTGGGAGAGCTGACTTGAGGTTTTTGCGTTTTATCGCAAATGTTGCGGTTAGCAAGAGACGCCACCGACTTTTCTTTTATCCAAAAGGAAAGGTGAAAAAGCACAGGAAAGACCTTTGAGATTGTTTCTTGAGTTCGGGGGGTAGATTATGAAAAGGGAGGGTATTAGCACCCTTTTCATCCATGGTTTTCCATGGGCTCTTAGTTATTTGCTAGATCACTTGCTTTTTTTGAAATTGTGCTTTATGTGGTTTTTAAAAGTATTTTGTAAAGAGGCCATTGTTTAGGAAATCTTTGTAATGATTCTCGTTCGTAAGAATGTATACAAAGATGTTGATCTTTTGAAAATGTTTTCAATTTTTGTAAGATGTTTGAAGGTATATGTGATTGTTTTGGAAATAGCAAGGGTGTTTGTTTTGAAATGGAGCAAGTAATTAGGAGAAATCTACCTACTCAAAAGTCTTTCTTGTTCATTTTCTTTTCCTTTGACATTGTTGTCTTACCATTGATTTGGTAAGCAACCCTATCTTTGGATATTAACGGGACGGGCGTGGGTCATCGTATAGCCATGATTAGCAATGTTGCAAGGTATCTTAACATTCTTTTTGAGGGACTAAGATCATTTTGTAAGGCAAATTTGAATAACGTCATCGAGGGAATATGATCTTGTATTTGTTTGTTTTTGCTAAGATACCTTACATGCGTAATATGGCCATTTTGTAAGGCAACCAAATGGGATAACCCTAGGGGTTCTTGTGTGCAAGTGTGTCATTTTCATGCTTATTTTTGTCTTGGATTAGGGTTTTCTATTTGATTGATTTTATTCTTTCCATACAAACCCTAATTACTAGTATATTATGTAAAAGCGATAAATTGCGAAATTTAAAGTTACTACGCTATTACAACATTTGTGGGAGGGGGGGTATACAATTTATGAATGAGATTGCAATAATATAAACCTAATTAATCTATTACAACCAAATTGAATTTATATAAGAATTGGAATAAATAATATACAAGATGAATTAAATATGCAAGAATTTGTAAATGCAAAGAAAGAAGATTTTTTTTGTTTGGTTTCTTAAGAAAAAGGGTCTTGATTTTAACCTAATTAGATAAAGAAAATAATTACTCAAGTTTAATATTCATTAAGAGAAAGATTCTTGACTAAAACTCTAATTCTTCTTGATTGATTAAAAAGAATAAAGTTTATATAAAAAAAGTATTTTTTATATTTATATTTTTTTGTCTTGAAAAAAATAAATTATAGTGTTATAAAATATTCTTTAGTCTTTTGGTATCAAAAATATATTTTCATTAGTATAAAATAAATAATATTTTAGTTTTAATTAAATTTCCAAGATAATTAGTGAAAATAAATAAAGTGTGATCAAAATAAAATATATATTTTTTGTGAAAAAATAAATAAACTAAATTAAAACATAACTCTACTATTTTTTTTTATTTTTTTGTGATTTTTAATATTGAAATAAATATATTTAAGAAAATAAAATGAGAATAAAATAAAAATAAAATAATAATGGGTCAGGGGTGCAAATATGAGACAGGGAGGAAATGTTAGAAAAAAATATAATAGGCCCATGAGGTGGAGGCCCAGCGCTGCAAGAGGCAAAAAAATGTGGAAAAATGTGAGAAAATGCAAAAGGCAGCGCACTGAGGCTCAAATCCATGACCTCTAGCAATAACGTGCGCTGCCTTACCACTGGGGTGGCTGTACATCCGTTTATATGAACAAAAGCATAAATATATATTAGAAACTGTTTTTTGAAGGCAACTTCATCTTCAACCTTGAGCCATGGCCGGACCACCTGTATCTTCCTCATTTCTCCACAAAAATGGAAAGTTCAAACATGAAAGTTATGGTGTTTCTTCCCACGAATTCAACCATATAACTTATGTAAACTAAAAGTCAAAGATAAAATCTAATTTTACTGGCCCTAAATTGAAACCTAATTTTTTCAGAAATTTCAAATCCAAAATTCTCTACACACAGTTAATATAAATGGAAACTATGAACATGGTTAGCTTTAGAGCAAGGATATCTACATTTTGTTTTCACAAATCAGGATCAAATGATGCTTGTATGAAGAGATAGAAGTTTGAGTTTGTACCTCTTGCAGCTGGAATCATGAATGGAGTTTGAGCAACTTTTGAGATGGCCTGAGGATCTGTTTAGCTTGCCTGGACCTCCTTGAGTGTATCCCAACTCTCACTTTGCCTTGAATGTCCCTGAATCTCTCTACTCAAGTCAACCTGCAAGCTTGGTTGTTGAAAATGGTGGATAGTGATGGAGGAGCTACAGTATTGAAACAGGGGCCTGGATTGCTTTGGTATGATGTATAGAAGGTGTTTGAGTGATTAGTTTTCAAAACGCACGAGTGGAAATGAAGATCATGAGTTTTGGTTCAAAACTGTATGTTAATGGTATTCTTGAACAGGTTTTTGGTTTTGGAATGTTTGAGGCAATTTCAAGGCAATAGCATTCGTGTGTCCTCTTGCGAATAATGTGTCTACTTATAAGCAAGAGATTTTAAGAATTGTAACAACTCAGATTTCAAAAACTCCAATGTTTTGCTTGGTTACTTGTTTTTGAGGCAAAGCTAGTAAGCATTGTTTCAAGGTGAAGTACAAAGCTTGTAGGGGCGGGGGGTGAGACCTTTAAAAACACTTGTTCTTATTGTGTGGAGTGTGTTTGTGCAGAAAGAAAAAATGCAAGGCTCAATGCAAGCTGACTTTGCATAAAGCTTACTTTTCTAAAATGGCAATGTTGCCTTTCTTCCAAAAATGGAATTAAGTTTGTACAATGCATTGAATGCTTGGATTAAAGCTTCCAAGAGCTATGAAAACATTTAATTATGGAGTGAAAGTTAATTTAGAAGCCTGAAAAGTGGGATTTGTACAACATGCTTGAGGATTGGATCCAATGTTCTTCACAAAATGGCTTGTAATCCAAGTGACAAAACACCAACTTCATCTCTTCGATTCTCCCTACTCAAGAATGATCTAAAAGAGTTCTCGGACATTTTGGAAATCTTGCAATGTTCTCTACAACTCATCTTTGAATTGATTTTGAAGATTTCCCTTGGAACTATGTGAAAAATTGCCATGAAGTTAGGTTAAAAATCTGCCTAACTAGGGCAAAATTTCACTAAGTCATTTTTTAGTTCATGAGCATGTATTCACAAAATTACAACTTGAGATCCAAGAATTTTTAGGAGAAATTGTGTGAAGAAAAGTTGTATATTTCATGGAGATCTACAACTTTCATGTTGGAAGTTTCCTTTGAATCATCTTGCATCATGATGAAAACTTGGCTCAAAGTTGTGAAAAAATAAGAAATTTTCTATACTTAGAAAAATTTCTAAGTTAAGAAATTTCATCTTTTCAAAATAAAATCTTGAATTCTTGATTTCTTGATGAACAATTTTCATATTTTGGCATGTTTTGATGAATTATGATCTTTGGCATTTGATTTTGACCAAAAAGTCAAAGTTTGACTTTTCAGTATACAATTGACTTTTGATCAGTTGACTGAAAAATTCATCTGTCAATCCAATGGACTTGTAGTGTTTTGAACCATGTAATTAGGTAAAAGTGATTCAATTGGACTCTTGAGATCATGCCTTAACCCAATTGATCATTTGCTAGGTCAAAAACCAGAAATTTCCCTTTCCCAGTCAAAACCCTAATTTTGACCATTTTGCCCCTTTTGATGATTTGATCAAACTTCTTGAGGAGTTGTGGTACAAACTTGATCAAATACTACATATGAGTTTAAAATGTTGGTGTGGATAAAAAATTATGAAGTTTGACTGTAAATTGCCCATGGTTGACTTTCCCCCCAATACAATTGATTTTTAGGTCAACTGTTCAATTGACTGATCAAAAGTGTAATCCAAGGATTGAAAATTGACATGAGTAATCTTTGGGGTCCATAATGGTCCAAGAAAGTCATATGAAGCATTGATAGTTCAAAAATCCTTGTGCAAACTCAAACCCTAATTTTGGTCATCAGTGCCTAAGGAGGTGTCTTGAGCTGATCAAACCCTGGTGCAATCTTGAGCCCAAGGAGATCTTGTGAGCAAATTCTTGATAAGTGAGAGGGAAAATTTTGGGGTACAACACTTAGAAAAAACAAAAAAATACAAGATCATAGTCCTTCGATGACGCTATCCATGTTGCCTTTCAAAATAATCTTAGTCCCTAAAGAAAATGCTAAGATATCTTGCAACATTGCTAATCATGGTTATACGATGACCCACGCCCGTCCCTTTTACATCCAAAGATAGGGCTACTTACCAAATTAATGGTAAGATAACAATGTCAAAGGAAAGAGGAAATGAATATGAAAGACTTTTGAGTAGGTAGAATGTTCCTAGTTACTTGCTCAATTTCAAACAAAAACATCCTTGCTATTTTCAAAACAAACACCAACACTTTCAAAAACATCTTTCAAACTTGAAAACATTTTCAAAAGATCAAACACTTTGTATACATTCTTATGAACGAGAATCATTACAAAGTTTGCCTAAACGATGGCATCTTTACAAAATACTTTCAAAAAAACCACACAAAGCACATTTTCAAACAAAAGCAAGTGATCTAGCAAGTAACTAAGAGCCCATGGAAAACCATGGATAAAAAGGGTGCTAACACCTTACCTTTTTATAATCTACCCCCCGAACTCAAGAAAACATATCAAAGGTCTTTCCTGTTCTTTTCAGCTTTTTCTTTTGGATAAAAGAAAAGTCGGTACGACTCTTGCTAACCGCAACATTTGCGATCAAACGCAAAACAACCAAGTCAGTTCTCCCATCGTGTTACAGATATATTTGGAAGATAACAAGTGGTGTACTTTTCATGAGAAGCTTATGTATTATTGATATCTTTTAAAGATAGAAAGTGGCAGACTCTTTATGAGCAGCTTGTGTATTATTGATATCTTTGGAAGATAGCAAGTGGCAGATTCTTCATGAGCAGCTTGTGTATTATTGGCATCTTTGGAAAGTAGCAAGTGGCGGACTCTTCATGAGTAGCTTGTGTATTATTGATATCTTTGGAATATAGCAAGTGGCAGACTCTTCATGAGCAGCTTGTGTATTATTGATATCTTTGGAAGATAGAAAGTGGCGGCCTCTTCATGAGCAGCTTGTGCATTATTGATATCTTTGGAAGACAGCAAGTGGTGGCCTCTTTATTTGAGCAACTTGTGTATCCCCAACAATATGTTATTTCAACAGAAAGTGGTGTCTCTTTTGAGAAGTTTTCTTATCAACAGCAAATGACGTCTCTTTTGAGAAGTTTGTATATTATGTTTTCCGAGTGATATCTTGGATAAAGAAGAAACTATTCTCCATTCTAGGCAAAATCCAGAATTCAGAGAAGTTTATTATCCTTTCCGAGTGGTATCTTGACCAAAGAAGAAGTTGAGACCCGTTCTTGGTGGAATGCCAGAATTTTGGGAAACTTATTATTGTTCTTTGAGCTGGTAGTTCACTTGTTTGTTAGTCAACATCTTCTTCTTTCTCCTCATTAGACTTTTCCCTAATAGAGTTGAGCTTTCTCCAGTCTCAGTACTGATGCCAATCATTTACCAGTCTCAGTACTGATGTAAATCATTTCTTTCTCCAATCTCAGTACTGATGTAAATAATTTCTTTTCTAGTCTCAGTATTGACGCCAATCAGTTACCAGTCTCAGTACTGATGCAAATCATTTTTTCTCCAGTCTCAATACTGATGTTAATCATTTACTAGTCTCAGTACTGATGTAAATAATTTCCTTTTCCAGTCTCAGTACTGATGTAAATTATTATCAGTCTCAGTACCGAAGTTACCAGTCTCAATACTGATGTAAATCATTTCCTTTTACAGTCTCAATGCTGATTTCAATCATTTGTTACTAGTCTTAATACTGATGTCAATCATCTGTTTCCAGACATAAGCACTAATGTCAATCATTTACCAGTCTCAGTACTGATGATGATGTTACCAGTCTCAATACTGATGCAAATAATTTCTTTCTCCAATTGAAATATTAATGTAAATCATTTCATCCCCAATCGTAGCGCTGATGTCAATTATTCGCTTACCACTCTCAAGGCTGACATTCACTATCGTTTCTGAGTCAGTATTATGCTGTTTGTTCTACCATCAACCCTGAGTTGGTATTTCGCCTTCCGTAAAAGTTGGTGCATCTTTGTTTCACCTTCAGTAAAGTTCAGTAGTTCACCTTTGGTAAAAGTCGGTGCATCTTTTATTTTTCTACCTTTGACCCTGAGTCAGAAATTTACCATCATCATAAGTCAGTAGTCATTTATCTTTTCACAGCCTATGCAAAGCGTCTTCTCTGATAGAGTTAGAAACTTTTCTTCTCTCAAAGTTATTCCCCAATAAGAGTCTCTCATTTGAAGTATGTGGCTCTGTTTCTCGAATGGAGTTATAATCTCTTCCCCTATGGGATTATTTTATCACGTGCTTGGTTTCTCCAGTAGTAGTTTGTCTCATGCGACATCATTCCCTATGAAATTCAGAGCATTGCATCCATATCATATCATAAACATCATTGTGGTATCTTAGGACTAAAAATTGTGTATTCTATATTTAAGTATCTTCAATCTCGTCGAAATGAAGATTT
Source organism: Vicia faba (assembly GCA_948472305.1). Taxonomy (NCBI): domain Eukaryota; kingdom Viridiplantae; phylum Streptophyta; class Magnoliopsida; order Fabales; family Fabaceae; genus Vicia; species Vicia faba. The sequence continues at coordinate 199,865,190 of OX451739.1, forward strand.
CAATCTTCATATCTTCGAATAGAAGAAACTTAAATAGGGGCAGCTGTCATACCCCAATTTTTGACCTAAGATTCCACCCTCCATTTGCATCATTGCATAACAAGTGTTCACGAGTGGTTTGACCTATTTTTTTTTGCCAATTCTTGAGTTAGATTTAAAAAATTTATAACTTCTTCAAATTTCGACATTTTTTAGTGGTTCTTTTTGTATATGATTCTCCTTGACATCATCTACAATTTCTCTTTACAAGTCAAGAGCTGATTATGCTTTGAAAAACCACGAAAAATAGAAACGTTAGAAGTCGTTTATGAATTTAGTGGAATTTGATTTTTATTGTGTTTTATTCATGATTTCTTTTCCATTTAAAAAAATCACAAAAAAATGTACTTAGCATCATGTTATTTTTTTTATTTACTATTTTTACCTCTTTACTAAAAAATTATCAAAAATATGTTCTTTTATTAATTTAAATGTATAAATTGGTATCATAAAAATCTAGAAAAATTTATATAAGTCCTTTTACTTTCTTATATGTATTTTATTTTTTATCTTTTAATTTGCGCTTATATTTTCATTTTTTTTAATTCAAGAAAAAAAATCATAAATAGTTAATTTAATGTCTCTTTTATTTTCTATTTTTGTATTTATTATTATTACTAACACTTTTAGTTATTATTATTATTATTATTATTATTATTATTATTATTATTATTATTATTATTATTATTATTATTACTATTATTATTATTATTATTATTATTATTATTATTATTATTATTATTATTATTACTACTACTTTGTCCTTTTGTTTTTTTGTGTCAATAAAAAAAAGTTGGGACCACTATAATGTAGTACAAATACTTCACATAGATTGCAAACTTGTACTTATCAATGACCAACAATCATTCTCACACTTCACATGGATTACCACATCAACACCCCCACATCATTCACTATATAAATAAGATCTTTCTTTCTTTCATTTGGAGGAACAATACCATAAATCACTCACTAAACTAAGCCAAAACTCTCTTCTTTTTTTTTCTCTTCATTTTCTTTCAAGTAATTTTTTCCTTTTATTGAATAGATATGCTATTATACATGTTCTTTATTTAATTTTATTATATTTTTACTCTTTATTTATTTAGTACCATAATTATCACCATTTTGGAAGGAAACTCCATTGATTCAAAATCAAGAGTTGAAAAGTGTTCTTGAACCTCCAAAAGCAAAAACAATTTATTGTTGTTTAACTTTCATTTTTTTCTGTAAATTTTTGTTGTTTATGTTACTTATTTTGAGCATGAATCCTTGGTCGTGAGGTTGAGTAGATAAACTTTCATTATTCATTTGTTTAATTTCATGAAAAATTGAGAAATTTATGACATTTATACTATTTTTATTATAGACTTCATCTTATTCTTCTTTATCTATTTTATTTTTATTTTTATTTTTATTTGGATCAATTTGGAAAGCATTTGAGCTTTTTTTAGTTCATCTAAGCTTATCAGATATTTGATAAACTTTCATCATTTCCAATCTACCTCTAAATGGTCCTTTGATTATTCAAGGTACTTGGGATTGATGATAAGTTTGTCATAATGTATCTTCCTTGATTTTTTCTTGATCCCCCATGTTTGTTAATTGTACTACATGTATAAGAGAATGAACTTCAAAGTGTCATTTCTCTAACATGTATGGGTACATACATTCTATGCTCCATATGAAGTTACACTTATCTCAAATCGGATTATTAACTTTATATTGTACTAACTTTACTTTGATATCATTTATATTTTCACACTTTATATTTTCCTCTCTTTACTTTTATGCCAGTTATCATCCATAGCATTTTATTTTCTTTACTTTATGCATTTTTTCTTTGCTTACTTGAGCATTTATCTTCTCTTTGTTCACTTTATTTTTTATTTCTAATTTTTAAGTCTTTTGCCTTATTTTCATTTAAAAGTCCATACAAAAAATATAAAAAAACTATTAGATTAGGATTATAATTATTTCTTTCTTTCCTTTTTTATACCAAAAATATATATTAGTATAATTTTGTCTTTCTTTATTTTATTTAATTTTTGGTTGTTAATTATTTAGTTATTTAATTTCTATTTATTTAATTTCCCTTTGTCGATCATTTAATCTTTATATTTTGTTTGTCTAACTCCAAAGAAAAAATCGAATTCATTGACTTCATATCATCAAATATATTTAAAATGATTGTGCGAAAATCCCTTTGTATATTTTTTTAGTTTTATTAATCTAAAAACAAATATCTTCTAAACCCTAATTTTAAAAAACTCGCACCTCTTTTAAGCCAAAAACTTCGACACTAGGTCGTCGCATTTTCAAAATCTCATCCCCACACTCATTTAGCAAGCAAACCAATTTTAACCAAAAACAGATATTTCAAAAGGTTCCTATAGGATACTATAGATACATAGGGTGCTAGTACCTTCCCTTTGTATAACCAACCCCCGAACCTTCGATCTCTTTCAAATGCATTGTTTTTTCTTTACTTTTAGTATTGCATTTACTTTGCATATTTATGGGTTTTATTTTGCACTTTTCCCTTTTCCCTTTGAAACAATAAAGCGCGGTGACGACTCTTGCTTATTTGCGAGTCAAGTTAATTAACGACTTCATCTCCGATTTTCACCGCTACATGATGCATGATATGTGACACAAAATGATTTATTATTTTTTTATAGTTTTCAAGGAAATCATTTTATAAGTTTGAAAACATTGTAAATGAAACAATACCATTTTTTAAAATAAAAATTAGCCAAAAAAACCTCATTTCATTAATCAAAGAATGATTACATTTGAAGTATACTTTTAAAAGATCATAAGAATAAAAGAGGAAATCAACTAGGTCTTTGGGTCCTAAGGAGTCCCATCTGAAGAACTAAATCCTACTCGCATCTTGATCTTCTTTTTTTAAAAACCTTCCATCTCAGTCTTCTCTTGACCAACAAATCAATGACTTTCTTCCAAGCATCGGGAGCTAGACCAATATCTATCAAATCTTCTTGTTTCCTCTTCTACTCTTTAGCATACTGTTTGAGCAAAGCGTCCTTCTGGCGAAGCTTCTCATCCTGTTCCACAAGCTAACCATCTTAAAGAAAAAGTACATCCTCTTTGTTCTTCAACTGTCTATTTAAGTCCCTTTTTTCATACTCCAATATGTGATACGTTCCATCCTCAGTATATCTTTCTAATCTCATCCTAGCAAAAATTTCTTAATACTCTTCCATGTTCTTAATGGGAATGGTGAAAGACAAAGGTGTGACTGCCAGTTGAAAAGGCTTTTCAAGAGAATAAGGCACTTTAAGCTTGCAAGCCCTATCATGGACCCACTGAGTAAAGGGTTCAAAAGCAATGCAAGGTTTCTTTCCCAAACAATCTTTACCTTTCCTATGAATCATCTGCCATGCATCCATAATTTCCTCTTTCATGTCTAAATTATCCTCCTCATCAAGGTAAAAGAAACCTGATAACATAATATTATCGAGTTTTTTCTTCATCGGGCATCTGATAAGTGTCAAAATGTCATGATTTTGTGTATATAATTTGTGGCACTTATCAGTTCTTTTGCTAATACTCGTTGAAAAAATCCCAACTTTGTTTGTAAATATGTATACTTTGTATATAATTAAGTTTTTGATTCATTTGTGTACCGTTTGATAGTTTTAATGTCATTTTGTAGGTATTGTTGCATATTTGGAGCATCAAGGAATAAGGCGTCGAAGGCACGACTTTGGATAGGCATTTTTGGAAGAATTCAAGAAATAAAGTTGCTTCAGGTCGCGCTTAGTACGCTCCCAACACATAATATGGAGCAGAGGCAATGAGTTTAACGCTAAGCTCGATATTTGGCAATTAGCGCCATTTAAGGCGGTTTAGTTGAATAAGTGACAGCGCGCTTAGCGCGATTTTGATGCTTAGTGCGGTCTGCGTATTTCAGTTTTGTATAAATAGTTTCAAAACATATTTTGTTAGGTTTTATCATCTCTTTCCCTCATGGAGGTGCTTTGGTCATGTTTTATGTAGTTTAGAGCTTTACCCAACATCATTGGGTGATGCATCCTGTTGATTAGTTATGGGTTGTCTCGGATCATGTTGACACCACAAGAAGTTTTCTATTCATCTCCTTCTTCCCTATGTATCATTCCAATGATGGGTGTTATATGTATATTTTACTCTTATTGTATGTATATTTGTTGATCATGGGATTGTATATATGCTTGCTTTATAAATATTTATTGATGTTGTTCCTTGACCTTTTTGCATTTATGTTTGGGGTTTGTGTTGTTTTAGAGATAAACTTCACTAATCTTGGTCAGGGAATGATATCTATTAGTTTCTATATGCTAGATATAAATTTCGAGCTAATAATCGTCATGGGTATCGAAGCTTAATATCTTTGTGTTGTCTGTGTTACGTTGAGTGATCATCGACGTGAGCATTACGGTTGTCTCAACTTTGTGTTAGACATAACCTTTGTTGTGGCACCTTTAGAATGATGCCTGCTGATTTTGATGAGTAATGTTGGTTGTGTGAAATTTATCGCAAGTTTAATTATTTGACGGGTAGAATGAAATGCAATTCCAGAATAAATTCTCTTAGGCTACAGATGATTGTTTACCCGCTTTATTAATTCCTTTATTTACTTTTCCCTCATTTTTCATGCAAACCCAATCAAAACTTAGAGATTCGAAACCGTTTAATGTTAGTTTTTCCCTTGCACTAATCCTTTGGAGACGATACGATATAACCTAGATCACCCTATAAAAATACTTACTTTTGCTTACCGCTTTACTGCTTCAGCAAAATGGCGTTGTTGTCGGGGATTGGTGTTTTTATTGGATCACATTATGATAGTTTCTTTGTTTTTGAGTTTTGCACATAAGGTTTATATTGTGTAAAATCTTGTTTTAAACTTTGCTATCATACTTGTGTATATGCATACTTTGATACTTGTACATTTTACTCGTGGTGTATATACTTGGTATATTTAATGTTTATTCAAGTGTTTGGTTAGGACACTTAATTTTGGTTTGTGCGGTGATGTAACACCGTGGCATGATAGGAGAAAGTTACTAGCTAAGAACAATAAAGGCGTCAAGTTAATGACGTAAAACAAGCATGCTGTATTATTTTTAGTTGTTGTAATATAGGTAGTGGGGTGAAATTGTCTGAACAAGTTGAAATCGGACCAACTTTGAAATTCTCAATCTTCACTTTTCAACTTGTTCATCCATTTCACATATTCTTTTAGTATGTTTATAGTAGTTGTTTTAATGTGTTATTTTTGTGTTTGTCCAAGATCTTGTTTTGAGTAGCTTGAGGAAATTTGAGGTGATTTTTCCAAGTTTAATCGTTTCAACTTACGAATGCATGGTAATGATATTGTTTAAAGTTTGGTATATTTCCAAGGTATGTGTTTATCGATTTCTAGACTATGACATGTACATGAAACTTAGGCACTTTACAAATTTCATGCCATTCATTCTTTTGTACTACTTGTTCATAATGTGAATCACTTTAGTTTCTACCGCATTGTAAGGAAGCTTTCCATTGTTCATATATGCTGGAGACCAACATTCTTGTTTTAACTTGATTTTATTATGTTTAATCTTTTATTTGTATTGATTGTATGAAAGCATGAAAAGGATCAAGGCACTTTGTTTCATTTTGAGCACAACTACCTAGACAAATAGTCAATTTTCGCTTTGTGTGTGTGATAATTCGTAACCCCTTTTGAGCCTTTTTATCATTATCCATTTTGTTTGAACTTAATTCTTGTCTATGAGTATTTAGTTCACTTTTTATATGGATGTTGATTGTTGTTTTTTTTCTTGAACCCTCAACTTTGTATTATTGTATGGATTTTTACCTTGCCTTAGAAAGTAGGGAGTATTCACACATTAATGTTGGTTGAATCCAAGTTGGAGAGAGAATGATTGTTCGCTTATTGGTTTGTTGCTATGAGGTGTTGAAAGAAGAAAAGAAAAGTAATGAGTGGAAAAAAAGAAATAAAATAGAAAAAAAAAGAAATTTTCTTTGAAAAAGAAACAAAAAGAGTTCAAATAATTGTGCAAATAATTATGGTGTTTTGGTGTGAAAATTTAGGAATATGGAATAAGTGTGATTGAAATTTTGGTGCTTGAGCCTTTCTGAATTAATCAATCCCTTAGAATTAATCAAGTTTTTTCAATTACCTTTAGAAATTTCCCCTTGTTTGTTAACCAAACCACATTACAACTTTGGATAAATGCATAATTTAGTCTTTTGTTTGCAAGATTGTTGGATGAGTGTCAAAGTACCTTACCTTTGTGTGTTTTACATCTACCAATAAATTTTTGCTAGGCGTGATTCATGATTGAGCTTGTTTTGAATGTTTAGTATAATTTTTGTACTTAGGATTCGTTTCATTTTCATGTTGTCGTAGTAGGATTGTGGTAAGTATTTACTTTGCTTGTGCCCTTTTGTTGAACCATACATTTGTTTTCCGTTTTCAAAACTTGTTAATTCATGATTCTTTAGTTAGTTACTTTTGTTCTTTGATTTGTTTGGCCTTGTTTGAGGACAAACAAGTTCAAGTTGGGGGAGAGTTTGATAAGTGCCAAAATATCGGTGTTTTGTGTATATAATTTGTGGCACTTATCAATTCTTTTTCTAATATTCGTTGAATAAATCCCAACTTTGTTTTTAAATATGTATACTTTGTATATAATTGAGTTTTCGATTCATTTGTGTATCGTTTGATAGTTTTAATGTCTTTTTGTAGTTATTGTTGCATATTTGGAGCATCGACAAATAAGGTGTCGAAGGCACGACTTTGGATATGTATTTTTGGAAGAATTCAAGAAAAAAAGTTGCTCCAGGTCGCGCTTAGCACGCTCCCAACATGGAATCTAGAGCAGAGGCAGTCAGTTTGGCTCTAAGCCCAGTATTTGGCGCTTAACGCCATTTAAGGCGGTTTAGTTGAATAAGTGACAGCGCGCTTAGCGCAGTTTTGGCGCTTAGCGCGGTTTGTGTATTTCAGTTTTGTATAAATATTTTTAAAACAAATTTTGTTAGGTTTTATCATCTCTTTCCCTCATGAAGGAGTTCTGATCCGATTTTCTGTAGTTTAGAGGTTTACCGAACATCATTGGGTGTTGCATCTTATTGATTGGTTATGGGTGGTCTTGGATCGTGTTGACACCACAAGAAGTTTCCTATTCAACTCCTTTTTCCCTATGTATCATTCCAATGGTGGGTGTTATATGTATATTTTGCTCTTATTGTATGTACATTTATTGATCATGGGATTGTATATATGCTTGCTTTACAAATCTTTATTGATATTGTTCCTTGACCTTTTTGCATTTATGTTTGGGGTTTGTGTTGTTCTAGAGATAGAATTCATGATAGGTCGCCCGTAGATCTAGCTTTCCTGATAGGTCATCCGTAGGCCTCGTTTCTCAAGCAGATCGTTTGTAGGTCACTTTCTCCTTAGGATCACAAGTCATCCATAGATCTTATCCGTTGTCTTTTCATACCTATCCTGTCAATTTCCATGTCGCATAACAAACATCCTTTTGAGAACCTTGTATTGGCACCGTTACCACGTTACGAGCGATCACTACTTAAAATTCATCCATAAACCTTTTTCACCAGAAAAATAGAAAATTATTTCCCCAGTAGATATCAAAAAAATAAATAACCTGCTCACACCATGCTTTCAGAACAAATTTTCGGAATTGATATTTAATTATCTTCTACCTTGAACGTTTGAAGGCTCTCGCCAATCACACTTTCAGGTTTAAGAAGATTAAATAGGGGAAGTTGTCATACCCCAAATTTGTCCTACCCCTTTATAAGGTTCATTTGGCTTATGCATCTCACATCATTCATGTACATACTCCTCGGTAGGTCATTTAACATCGCATCCATCATTAATCAGTAAGTTGTCATGGGATCAAGGCATTTCTTTTTGGAAGCTATACATAAAAAGATTGTTCCGTTGGGTAGCACGATAAGGTAAAACTATGATTTTTCAAGGTTTAAAGGTATTCCGCATGTTCCTCAAGCTATAAAATCAAAAATAAATCAAGCCATCATCATGTCAAGCTCTCATGTATTTCAGCATGCTCTGAATTACAGAGAAATCAGGTGTTTCTGTGAATTTGAGACGGTGCGAACCAGAAACAACATTTTTGCTAGTTTGAGACTGTTTTAAAATGACTCCTGATGAATTAGAATTGTCTCAGTATCTTCTTCATTTCATCTATTCAGACCGGAAGCCAATTCTATGAAGAAAGTCTCCAAAGAATATGATCTCCCTGAAACGATATTTGAATTTAATGATTGGTTATCTGTTTCTTGGGCGTTCGGAAATTCATAAATTTCATTTGATTCCATATTTTCGGTTGATTCTGCAAGCATTAAGACATTCATGATTTTCTTATCATTTCTCGTGTTCGGATCTATTGTAACCTAAAATTTTCCCTCCCATTCGTAAGACAAAATGGTTTAAGATACCTCCTCATGCTCATGAAGGTCTCAAACACTCAAGACTTATCAAGGGTTGACCAGACAAACCCTCATCCTAAGCAATTGACCTACAACTAGGGTTTTGATTCTCTCAAAGGAAATTGAGTTTCTAATGCCTAAAATGGACTTCATTGTTTCTCATATGTCTTGAAGTATCCTCATGCCAAATTTCAATCCTTACATCACAAGTTTGCTCAATCAATTAGTCAGATGATTGAAAATCAGTTGTATTGAACAAGAAGTCAATTTTGACCAATCTATAGTAAAACTTCAAGATTTTTTTGTCAACATCAACATTTTGAAGTCACATTAATCATTTTATCAAGGGTTGATCATGATTCATCAAGAAAACTGTATATTCATTAAAAGTCAAAAGTTACTAAATTAGGGTTTTCTTAAGGAGAACTCAACTGAACTTTGACCAGACATAACTTTCACATACTTCATCAGAAATTTCTCAACCAAAGCTCTTTTTGAAGGAAATTCAATTCTCTACAACTTTGTCTTTCTAAGCTCAAGGCTAAAAATAATTCATTTGAGAGATATGAGCCAAATCTTTACAGGTCATTTTAAAAGTCAACAAAAAAACATCTTTTGTCAAAGCAATTTACATCAAGTTAAAGACTTCAAATGATAAAATGACCAACATGAAAGTTGTATGAGACAACTTGATGTTTGCAAAAAGTCCAAGATCATCTTCATATGACAAAAATTGAGTGAATTATGATTGGTGCAAGTTGAGTAATTTTGAGAAAATGCATGAAGTCTACTTTGAGCAAAGTTGAATTTTTGGGCTAATGGGCCTAAGTTCTTAGGTTCAAACATGCTCATAACCTTATAAAGGACCCCTAAATCCATTCACATATTTTTTATGATTTTTATTTCTTTTATTTGGATTTTCTCCATTTAAATGCAAATTAAATCAAATAAAATATGAAAGCATTGAACTTAGGCGTGTGGACTTTTGTTTTGATCAAATTGGAGGCCCAAAAAGCTCATGACAACTTACAAAAACCGTGTAAGGATGATTGGCACAAGATTGAGCTTAAAAAAAATAAACTTTTCATGAAAATTCCAAATCAAATATCACACCATGAATTACAAATATTTTGTCCACTTTTGTTGACCTAATTCTTCCACTATAAATACACAACAACTTCGGATGGTAAAGGGGACGCATACTACCTCCAAGAAGCAACCCTAAAATTCCAAATTTTTCAAAAAGCTAGGGCTCGATCAAACCCTTATCTCCCACGATTTTCAGTCCATTCCAAGCATCAATCAAGCTTCCTGAAGACTACAGGAACTCATTCCAATTATCCGTGAAGCTCGTAGCATCCCAAATCATCACAACCAAGTATCACCAGTTTGTTGAACTTTCTTGAACTCAAACTCATAATTCATACATTTTTGATTGATTCTATGCATGTATACCTGTTTATAATGATGTTTTCTCTTGTTTAGAATCATTGTTTGCAAGCTTTAGTGCGGGAATAACATAACACCATTGTTAGGGACCGAAGCTCTGAAAGCTTAAAAACCCTAGATACAGGTTGTTTTAGCTGAAACTAACACCACCATTGAGATCACATGGTCCTAATTAGTGGATCATGATTATTTGTTTTCTTATTTTGACCGATTAAAAAAAATCCCTCATCAGGGACGATGGTGGTAACCACCATTCACGATGGTCAAGGGTTTTGAGGGGGTGGTGCTGACTCCTGCGTGGCCTATCCTCTCTGTTGTACCCCAAAATTTGCCCTCTCATTTATCAAGATTTTCCTCACAAGACTTCTTAGACTCAAGACAAGATTAGGGTTTGGTCAGCTCAAGACACCTCATCTTGCACTGATAACCCAAAATTAGGGTTTGAGTTTGCACAAGGATTTTTGGACCATCAATGCTTCATGTGACTTTCATACACCATCTTGGACCCCTAAGATTGCTCATGTTAAGTTTCAAGCCTTGAATCACATTTTTTATCAGTCAATTGGACAGTTGACCTAAAAATCAGCTGTATTGGGGAAAAAGTTAACCATGGCCAATTTACAGTCAAATTTCATAATTTTTGATCCACAACAACATTCTAGACTCCTTTGTACCATTTGATCAAGTTTGGATCACAACTCCTCAAGAAATTTGATCAAATCATCAAAAGGGCAAAATGGTCAAAATTAGGGTTTTGATTGAGAAAGGGCAATTTCTGATTTTTAACCTAGCCAATGACCAATTGAGTTTAAGCCTGATTTCAAGAGTTCAATGGCATCATCTTGACCTAATTACATGGTTCAAAAGATCTCAAGTTCATTGGATTGACAGATGAATTTTGTAGTCAACTGATCAAAAGTCAATTGTGCACTGAAAAGTCAAACTTTGACTTTTTAGTCAAAATCAAATTCCAAGGGTCATAGTTCATCAAGATATGTCAAAATATGAAACTTGTTCACCAAGAAAATCAATTTTGAAAATTAGGGTTTTGAATTTGAAAATTTTCATAACTTAGAATTTTTCTAAGTATGAAAATTTTCTTATTTTTTCCCAACTTTCCACCACTTTTTCACCATGATGAAATTTGATTCAAAGAAAACTTCCAACATGAAAGTTGTAGTTATCTATGAAATATACAACTTTGATTCACAAACATTTCCCAAAAGATGATTGGATATCAAGTTATGAATTTGTGAACATAGGTCCATGAACTAAATAACTTAGTGAAATTTGGCCCTAATTTAGGCAGGTTTTAGACCCAACTTCATGGAAATTTTTCACCTAGTTCCAAGAGGTATCTCAAAATTCATTTCAAAGATAGATTATAGAGCATATTTCAAGCTTTCCAAAATGTCCTATAACTCTCTAAGATCATTTTTGGTTAGGGAGAATCGTAGAAGGGAAGTTTGTATTTTATCACATTTGTTCATTCCATTTTCACAAAGTATCAAGTTGCAAATCAGATCCATGATGCTTGTACCTTGCTTTACAGGTCCTAAACTCATTCTACACTCCATAATTAAATGCAAACTCATAGGTTAAAGGCTTTATCTTTGATTTTGGAACTTTACACAAGTTGTAATTCCATTTTAGGCATAAAGCTCACATTGCCATTTTCATAAAGGTGAACTTTTGCAATTTTGTCAACCTTGAGCCTTAGACCTCTACCTTTAATAAAAATAACTTCCACAGGTCTTAAGCAATTTGTACAAGCCCTTTGCAGCCCTCAAGCTAGCCAGTACAAGCATGTTGCATAAGTCATGTCACTTTACTTAAAAAGCAAGAAAGTTGGTGAAAAGAAAAGAGCTTGCACATCAGATGAGGAGTGGACTTTGTATCCATTCTATACATATTCACAAACATATCACAAGGCAGGACACGATTACTTTGCATCCAAAACACTCTCAAACTCAAAAAACACAAAATTTTGCCCAAACTCAGAACTTCTGCAAAATCTTAGCCAATTCATTTTTTGCTCGTGCGTTTTGTGGCTTAACACTTGAAACACCTTCTACATATCATATCAAAGCAAGCCAAGCCCTTACCCTGCATCTGTAAGCCCTGTTTCAGCCATTGCCATTTTCAAACTTGGAGCTTGCAGCTTGACTTGTGCAGAGACTTATGGCCATCCACAAAGCAAGCTAGGCATTGGAATAGCTTGAAGGAAGTTCAAGGAAGCTCACACGATCCTCAGGCCTCCATTAAAGTCCCTACATTGCTCTATCCAAATCCAACTGAAGGAGGTATTTTTCAAAACTCTACCTCTCTGAATAGGCATCCTCAAGCCACGATTTGTGAAGAAAAAATGTAGCCCTTAACATGGTGAAGCTGTACATATGCATACTTGTCATTTATATTAACTGTGCCATGAGAATTTGAAGCTTGAAGTTCCTGGAATTTCTAGTTCACGAATTAGGGCTGACAAAATTCTCTTTGATCTTTGAGAGTTAGGTTACAAATTTTATATGGTTGGAATCGTGAGATTAAATGCTACATGTTTCATGTTATGAGATTTTGTTTTTGTGCAAGCATGTGAAAGTTACAGTTTGAAGGCAAATACGCGCGCAAAAGAGAAGCTGGAGGACAGGGACGAAGCGCCTGGGCCTTTGGCGCCTTGGGCCTTCTGTTTTTGATTTTCACACCCCCTGACCACTATTTGCACCCCCTGGCATATTTGTTTTATTTTTCATATTTCTTTTTATATTTTTATATTTATTGCTTTTATTTATTTTTCTGAATCATAAAAACCATGAAAAATATTTTCTTTATTTTTTGCATTTTATTTTATTTTATTTATTATTTTTTGCATAAAAAAATAGTTTATTAGGATAATATACTTTATTTTATTAAATAAATTGTAAATATATTTAAAAATACTATACATTTTTATTATGTTATTTATATACATAAAATATTTATTTTCATACATATTTTAATTTTTAATATTTGTACATAATATTATTTGTTATTTTCTTGTACAAAAAATGGACATAATAATAATAATAGGAAACATATATTTCTTTTAATCAAAAAATTAGGGTTTTCCCCTCCAAAAATAAATAATATTTTTTCTCTTTTTCTAGGGTTAATTAATTTATTTTCTCATACATTAAACAAATACAAAACATTTTTTTACATAAATACATTGCATTGCATTTTCAATATTTGTACATTTATTTAATTCGCACAATATTCAATTGGGTTGTAATAAATATATTTAGATTTATTTTGTGCAATATCCCTATTCAAAAACTTGTATCCCCCCTCCCATAATAATTGTTGTAATAGCTTAGTTTATTTTACGCAATTTATTGCTTTCCTATACCATGTTTAGTAAATTAGGGTTTGCATGACAAGACCAAAAACAAAACAAATAGAAAAGACCTAATCCAAGACAAATCAAATGCATGTAAAATGACACACATTGCACACAAGCACCCCTATGGTTTCTCCCACTTGGTTGCCTAAAATAAATGGCCATGTTACGCATGCGAAGTATCTTGGCAAAACAATACAAAAATAAGATCATAGTCCCTCGATGACGCTATACAAAGGTTGCCTAAAACAAAATGATCTTGGTCCCTCAAAAATGCTAAGATACTTGGCAACATTGCTATCATGGTCATACGATGACCCACGCCCGTCCCGTTAACATCCAAAGATAGGGTTGTTTACCAAATCAATGGTAAATCAACAATGTCAAAGGAATAAAAATGGATAGGAAAGACATTTGAGTAGGTAGATAGCTTCTAAGTTACTTGCTCCATTTCAAAACAATCCTTGCTATTTTCAAAAACACACCACACATTTCAAAAACATTTCCAAACATCTTTCAAAACATTGAAACATTTTTCAAAAGACAAACATCTTTGTATACATTCTTACGAACGAGAATCATTACAAAGATTGCCTAAACGATGGCCTCTTTTCAAAATACTTTCAAAAACCACACCAAACACCAAGCACCATTTCAAAGAATTTCAAAGTAAAGCAAGTGATCTAAGCAAGTAACTAAGAGCCCATGGAAATCCATGGATGAAAAGGGTGCTAGCAGCTTCCCTTTTCATAATCTACCCCCCGAACTCAAGAAAACATCTCAAAGGTCTTTCCTGTGCTTTTTTACCTTCCCTTTTGGATAAAATAAAAGTCGGTGGCGACTCTTGCTAAACCGCGACATTTGCGACGAAACGCAAAACCTCAAGTCAGTTCTCCCACCGTATCACAGAACTGGCGACTCTGCTAGGGTTAGTTATAAAAGTGGGGTTACCTTAGGGTTTAGATCACCTTTATTTGCTTACAATTGTTTGACTTGTTTGCTTTACACTTTGGTTCTATTGTTTGGGTTTGAATCCTCCACCCGGATTTGGGAAACATTATAGGTAAATAGCAATACATTGTGGAAACTGTGTGGGGTATATCGACACGGTCTAAGCAATAGCTATGTTAGTGTGACATATTTGTGGGTACCGGTAGCCTTTGAGTCAATCAAAGAGAATACGGGGCCACTGAGTGATGTCATGAAGCACTAACTAACTTCTAGAACCTTTACTTGATCAACTTAGCCTTTTAGGATGTAGTGAGATGACCGGCTTTGGTGCAGTCCGAAGTTGGTAGATACTCGATACTACACTCATTGAGGGTTGGTTCCTTGGAATATTTCGGTCGCCAGTAAAGAGGCTTGAATTTAAACATTGAACAAGGAAACAATCCAGTGATATTGAGCTCCTTAGAACCCGGTTAATATTTCTAGGACAGGTTGAGCCAACTAAACTTCAAGAGGGTACTTACCTATGAAACCCCATGCAAGCCTAAACTAGGAACTTGTGTGATTTGCTTGTACATATATACTTGTGCATAACATCCTGGACATCATAAGCATCATTTTCATCCACTAACCATTTCAAGGATTTCGAAATTTCATCTTTGTTCTGTTTTGTAGGTTATAGATTCACTTCGCATGAAAACTATCAAAGTCAACCTTGTAAGAATTCCTCCACAACTCAAGGAGCTAGCTTCAAGGATTCCTGAGAACTCTCCATTCACCGAGAGACATGGTCGTCTACTCAACTTGGTCACTTCCAACACAGAGGAAGACATGATGAAGGTTCTTTTCCATTTCTTTGACCCTTTGCACCACTGCTTCACATTTCCTGACTACCAGCTTGTGCCTACTTTGAAAGAATTTTATCAACTCTTGAGGACTCCTATTCTCAATCAACTACCTTTCAACGGTACGGAAAGAGATCCAAAGCTAGAAGAGATTGCTTAAGCCCTGCACTTACACTCATCTGATGTCACAACACATTGGGAAACTAGAAGTGGTGTCAAAGGCTTCTTCGCAAAGTTCTTGTTTGAGAAGGCCCAAAGCTGCTGGAACTCCTTGGAATTACAAGCTTTTGAGGAAATTGTAGCTCTTCTCATCTATGGGATGGTCTTGTTCCCTAATCCTGACCAACTCATAGACGTGAGGGCTGTCAAAATCTTCATGTCACGCAATCCGGTGCCTACATTGCTTGGGGATATCCTACACTCTTTTCACACTCGTACAATGAGGAAAAGAGGTGTTCTCATGTGTTGCACTCCTCTCCTGGCAAGATGGTTTATTTCTCATCTTCCCCAATTAGTCTTGAAGAATGAGCAAGGTTTGAGGTGGTCACAAAGGTTGATGACACTTAAACATTCAGATATTCATTAGTGTTCTCGATCCAAAGAGAATGTTATTATTGTCGACCGCTGTGGGGAATTCCCTAATGTCCCTCTACTTGGCATTAGGGGAGGCATCACCTATAACCCTTTCTTGGCTCTAAGACAGTTTGGTTATGCCCGGAGGGATGGCCCACATGATATGCTGATTCAAGGCTTGGTTTTCTACTTCGACAACGACAATCAAGGACTTCGACAAAGGTTCATCCGAGCTTGGAGGATGCCAAACAAGGTAGATAGTAAGACCCTGGGACACAAGAATTCCATCCCTCTTGAGCCTTACCTCAAGTGGGTATGAACCCGTGCCCAAAGTCTTATGATGCCTTACCCCCCTGTTCTCCCAGTGATTATAGAGCCTGTTAAGGAAGGAGAGGTTCCATACACCATCCTACATCCTGACATGCCGACATCACTCGAAGATCTACAAAGGAGTTGGATACAACTCAAGGGAGAACGCGGTACTTTTGAAGCCCAATTCTACGCAAGCGAGAAGAAGGTTTTGGAACTCACTCGGTTACTTCATGAAGAGCAGACTCTCAACACCTACATTGCACCAAAGAGGATGTGAAACGTCTTTTTATCTTAGAATTTTGTATTATTTTGCCCTAGGGGAATTGATGTATTCAAATTCTATTTTATTAATATAACGTGTGTTTCCTTTTTGTTTGAAACAAATTTGAATTTTCAAATCCTTGAAAACATTGCATGAATACATATCATTCATCATGAGCATAAACAGGTCTTTGCAACAAGTTTCCTCATCCTTCTACTATTTATTTCAGCAAGATGGATCTTGAACAAACGGTTAAAGACTTATAAGCTCAGAATTCACAATTTCAAAAGTTACTCTTGACCTTAGCCAAGGGGCAGGAGGAGCTAAAGACTCTGCTAGAGAAAGAGAAAGAGAAAAAGAAGAAGAAGCCAGCTAGTGTGGTTATCATGGGCAAAAGGTTTCAGGGACATGCCAGAAGGACCTTAGATTTTGTAACAACATCCGATGAAGGGGAAAGAAAAGGAAAAGAAACGGCAGTGCCATCAGATTCTGAAGCAGAAGAAGAGGAAGAAGAGGACTACTCGAAGCAACAATACCCTTCGGCCGATGATAAATACAAACACCTGGAAGAGCGTCTAACTGCTATGGAGATACATAGAGTACCGGGGCTAGATTTTGAGGAATTTGGGCTAGTGTCAGGAATTGTAATCCCGCCCAAGTTTAAAGTGCCACTATTTGCCAAGTATGATGGGGTTTCTTGTCCCAAAATGCACCTACGCTCCTATGTTAGGAAAATTCAACCGCATTCTGCTGACAAAGACTTGTGGGTCCACTTTTTCCAGGACAGTTTATCAGGAACGCAGCTTGATTGGTTATACCAGTTGGAAAGGGCTGATGTCTATAATTGGGAAGACTTGGCAGTAGCCTTCTATAAATAGTATCAATACAACACCGATTTGGCACCAACCCGTACTCAACTCCAGATTATGGCTATGGTATCAAATGAGGGCTTCAAAGACTACGCCCAAAAGTGGAGGGATCTAGCCGGAAGGGTGCAACCACCTTTATCTGAAAGGGAGCTAGTGGACATGTTCCTGGGAACTCTATCAGGTCCTTTCTTTAATCATCTAATTGGGAGCTCCTCTACAGGGTTCACCAAATTGATTTTCACTGGCGAGAGGGTAGAAGCCGGTATAAGAAGTGGGAAAATTCAGAAGGACACATCTACCTCTGCAGCTGTAAAAAATCCATTCACTGGAAAGAAGGAAGTGTCTGCTGTCTATTCACAGAGGAATCAGGGAAGAACTGAGCGCCGATCAACAGTGGGGGCCGTTATGATTCAAAAGCCTGCGTCAGACCAGCCAAGAAACAATCAGCCGAGAAATAATCAGCCAAGGGTGGAAAGGCCAGTACGACAATTCACCAAGATTAACATGACTCTAGCTCAAGTCCTACCACATCTTTTGAAGTTGAATCTGGCCATGCTAAAAGAGGCCCCTAAAAATCCCAATACTGTGTCTCCTCACTACCATCTGAATTCCAGGTGTGCATACCATTCTGAAAGTCCAGGGCACGACACCGACAACTGTTGGGCTCTGAAGAACAAGATTCAAGACCTGATAGACGTAAAGGAAGTTGAGTTTGAAGCGCCTGAGAAACCAAATGTTATCTCCGCTCCAATGCCTAGGCATTGTCACAATGCCAATGCTGTTGAAGATGATCTGTTTGTTTCTACCGTGGATGAACTGTTAACTCCGCTCCTTATCATCAAGTTGAATTTGTTGAAAGCTGGTATTTTCCCAGGTTGTGACAAAGATTGCCATATTTGCCTATCCTCATCATTTGACTGCCCTCTGTTGAAAAAAGGTATCCAACAACTGATTGATAACCAAGAAATTTTGTTTGAGAAAGCTCCCATTTTACCCGTTCCAGTTAAAGAAGTTTCTATAATAACCATCTACGCCAATCCTTCCAGGGTCCCTAAAAGACCCGTTAGGATTACATCTTCTCCAGTGACTACTCCACTTAAGATAACAATGTCCGGGCCGGCCCCTTACAAATCAGATAAAACGGTACCATGGAATTATGGTGGAGAAATCTACTACCATGGTGTCAAACAGATTGAATCGAATGCCGAAGAAGAGAGCTCTGAAGAGGACAATTCTGACATCAGTAACATTGCTGGAACAAGCAAGATTACCCGCAGTGGGAGAATCTTCTCTCCAGAGATTGCCCCTCCAAAGGCAGTCTTTGGACCCGTGGCTGTTCCGAAGATTACATCTGCACCAGTAATTGTACCTGCAAGCGTACCTGCCAACAAAGACAATACAATTCCTATCCCTACTTCCACTGTTGAGAATAAAGGAAAGAATGTTCAATAGAAGCCTGTCCTGACGAAGGCTCAGTCACTAGTTATTCCTGAAACATCCAAGAAGGAGATGGAAGAAATCCTGAGGATCATTAAGAAGAGTGATTATGATGTGGTTGAACAACTGGGGAAGAACCCCTCCAAAATATCTATGTTAGCATTGTTACTGTGCTCTGAGGCACATGCTAAAGCTTTGGTAAAATTTCTGAAGACAGCTCATGTACCGCAAGAGACGTATGTGGATCAATTCAAAGAGTGTGTGGCCAGTTTGACAGCTGACAATGGCCTGGGTTTCTCCGATGCTGACTTGACGCCCAAAGGGAGAAAACACAACGATGCACTACATGTCTCAATGGAGTGTAGAGGAACGACCCTAGACCATGTCTTGGTAGATACTGGTTCATCTCTGAACGTCTTGCCAAAGAAAGCCCTTGATAGGTTAGATTGTGAGGGGCTGACATTAAAACCCAGCAATATAATTGTGAGAACATTTGACGGCTCTAAAAGGATGGTCCATGGGGAGGTGGACATCCCGATCAAGGTGGGAACCCAGACGTTCAATTCAACTTTCTACGTGATGGACATCCGTCCTTCTTACTCTTGTCAGTTGGGACACCCCTGGATTCACAATACCGGTGTTGTCACCTCCACTGTGCATCAGATGCTGAAGTACCCCGTTCAAGGGAAGATCATAAATGTCCATGGGGAAGAGGAATACATGATTAGTCATCTGAATTCTTTCCTCCATGTGGAATTGGATGGCGAGTTCATCGAAACCCCTTTTCAACATTTTGAAGAAGTCTCTCAGGAAATAGCGGCGACCAAAGCGGTATCCTCAACTCCTATAATCACAAGACCACCACCTCAGATGTCGTCTCTAAAGGATGCAAAGGCAATAGTGGAAGAAGGGGGATGCACCATCTGGGGGCAGCTTCCGGATATTCCGTACAAGTCAGACAAGTTTGGTTTGGGGTTTACTTCAACCGCTCAGAAGGCTGTGCGCCGCGCCCGTGCCGGAGGGCCACCTGTGAAGATCAACCACCAAGGGGCTAATCCACTAGAGGACAGTGAAGAGGATGACAACCTGGAAGATTGGATATTTCCTACTGTCGGCGGAGGACTATGCAACTGGGAAGCCAAATAATTCATCCAATTACTTTCATACCGCAGTAATTTATCTTTTACATTTCTGTTGGACTTATAATAATTCACAAACAATTAGTACATTTTAAACCTTGTGTCTTACCCGAGGCACAACGGTCCATTTGTAAGGGTTTTTATTTCGTTTTCATATGTCATTTCAATGAATCATGGACGCTTTTTCATATATAAACCTTTTGTGCTCATTGTTCTTTCTTTTACATTTTATTGTTTTAAGATGGCTATCCCTCACACACACCCACACTCACAAATGCAGGTATCCTTCCATTCCGGATCCCATGAGTAACGATACTGCTATAGCCTTCAGTGACTCTGAAGATCTGATCTACCAAGCCGAATACGAAGGTGAGGAAGATTGTGAGGTGCCAGGGGAATTGGCTAGATTATTACAACAAGAAGAAAGAGCTATTCATCCTCATGAGGAGATGTTGGATACAATCAACTTGGGTACTGAGGAAGATAAAAAGGAAATCAGAGTGGGTGCCAATCTAGAGCCGAGTGTCAAGGAGCGCCTAATTCAGTTGCTGCATGATTATGTTGAGATCTTTTCCTGGTTATACGAAGACATGTCGGGACTCGATACTGACATTGTGGTACACCGTCTACCCACAAGAGAATACTGTCCACCAGTGAAGCAAAAAGTCCGCCGCATGAGACCTGACATGTCAGAGAAGATCAAAGCAGAAGTGATGAAGCAGTTCAATGCTAGATTTCTGGCTGTTACTTCCTATCCATAATGGGTTGATAACATTGTTCCCGTGCCTAAAAAGGACGACAAAGTGAGAATGTGCATGGATTATAGAGATTTAAACAGGGCCAACCCTAAATATGACTTTCCACTTCCGCACATCGACATCCTGGTTGATAATACAGCTCAGCACAAGGTATTTTCTTTCATGGACGGATTCTCAGGCTATAACCAGATCAAAATGGCACCTGAGGACATGGAGAAAACTACATTTTTTCACACAATGGGGTACGTTCTGCTACAAAGTGATGCCATTCGGACTGAAGAATGCCGGGGAAACCTATCAACACGCCATGGTAGCTTTGTTTCATGATATGATACATCATGAGATAGAGGTCTACGTAGATGACATGATAGCCCGATCACAAACTGAAGAAGAACACCTTGATCACTTGCAAAAGCTGTTTGTCAGGTTGAAAGAGTACAAGCTAAGATTGAATCCAAACAAGTGCACATTCGGAGTCCGATCCGGTAAACTCTTAGGTTTCATTGTCAGCAACAAAGGCATCGAGGTTGATCCTTCCAAAGTCAAAGCAATACAAGAAATGCCTGCTCCTCGCACTGAGAAGGAGGTCAGAGGTTTCTTAGGGCGCCTAAACTATATTGCTAGGTTCATTTCTCACCTAACATCTACTTGTGAACCAATCTTCAAGCTGTTGAAGAAAGATCAGGTAGTTAGATGGAATGATGACTGTCAGATTGCTTTCGATAAAATCAAGGAGTATTTACTAGAACCTCCTATCTTGATGCCACCAGTCGAGGGAAGACCGCTAATCATGTATCTGACCGTCCTAGAGAATTCAATGGGGTGCGTATTGGGGCAGCATGACGAGTCTGGCCGAAAAGAGCATGCTATTTATTACCTGAGCAAAAAGTTTACCGACTGTGAAACCAGATATTCATTGCTCGAGAAAACTTGCTGCGCTCTGGTATGGGCTGCTCGCCGGCTAAGGTAGTATATGTTGACTTATACCACTTTGCTGATATCTAAGATGGATCCGATAAAATACATCTTCAAGAAGCCTGCTTTGTCTGGTAGGATATCTAGATGGCAGATGATCCTAACAGAATATGACATACAGTATACTACCCAAAAAGCTATAAAGGGCAGTGTGCTAGTTGATCATCTGGCCCATCAAGTTGTAGAAGATTATCAATCCATGAAGTTTGACTTCCCTGACGAAGACATCATGACATTGGACAACGTTGAAGATTTCAGACCATATGACGGACCTGAACAAGGATCCCGATGGACCCTGTACTTTGATGGGGCATCCAATGCGCTTGGTAACGGTATCGGTGCTGTACTTATATCTCCGGAAGGATGCCATACTCCTTTTACTGCCAGACTTTGCTTCAATTGTACGATCAACATGGCAGAGTACGAAGCATGCATCTTTGGACTCAAGGCTGCCATAGACTTGGGAATCAAATCTTTAGTTGTGTTTGGGGATTCAGCTTTGGTCATCAGTCAGATCAAAGGAGAATTGGATATTAAGCATTCAAACCTCATCCCTTACAAAGAACATGTTTTGACATTGCTACCACATTTTGAGCAAATTACCTCCGAGCACTTCCCGCGAGAAGAAAATCAGCTAGCAGATGCTCTAGCTATAATGTCATCCATGTTTAAACTTAATTGGGATAACGAGGCTCCCTAGATCACCATTGAACGGATGGACGAACCAGCACACTGTCACGAGATTAATACCGAAGAAGTAGTGGACCAGACTTGGTTCCACTAAGTCAAAAGGTATCTCGAGGCTCAGGAATACCCAGAAGGAGCTTCAGTCAATGACAAAAAGTTCTTAAGGAGATTCTCGGCTAAGTTCTTCCTAAGTAATGGCATCTTGTACAAACGCAATCATGATTCTATTCTGCCCCGTTGTATGGACAAGATTGAAGCTGAAAGGATTATGCTTGAATTGCATGAAGGTACCTTCGACACTCACTCTAGAGGGCATATGATGGCAAAGAAAATTCTACGGGAAGGCTATTACTGGTCTACCATGGAAGCAGACTGCTATCAACACTCCCGGACCTGCCATAAGTGTCAAATCTATGCAGATAAGGTGCACGTGCCTCCGGTTACTCTAAATGTCTTAATAGCTCCTTGACCCTTCGCTATGTGGGGAATTGATATGATTGGGGAGATCAAGCCTACAGCCTCCAATGGACACCGCATCATTTTAGTGGCCATTGATTATTTCACAAAGTGGGTCGAAGCAGCTTCCTTCACATCCGTTACTAAGAATGTTGTTGCTCGCTTCATCAAGCAGAATCTTATCTGTCGGTACGGTATCCCAGAAAGGATCATCACTGATAACGGTACGAACCTTAACAATACTATGATCACCGCCCTGTGCGAGCAGTTCAAGATTCAACATCACAATTCATCCCCCTATCGGCCAAAGATGAATGGTGTTGTCGAAGCTGCGAACAAAAACATCAAAAAGATCATACAGAAAATGACAGTCACCTACAAGGACTGGCATGAGATGCTGTCATTTGCTCTCCACGGGTACCGTACCATGGCTCGCACATCAACTGGGGCAACACCATATTCTTTGGTTTATGGCATGGAGGCTGTTTTACCTATTGAGGTTCATATCCCCTCTTTAAGAATCATGAAGGATGCATGTTTGAGTGAAGATGATTGGATCCAAACCCGACTTGACCAATTGAACTTAATTGACGAGAAGAGACTTACTGCTGTTTGCCATGGTCAGACGTATCAAAAGCGGATGATCAAGGCTTTTAACAAGAAAGTCAGACGCCAAGTGTATCAAGTTGGAGATCTAGTGATCAAGCACATCATCTTGCCACAAAGTGATCCCAGGGGAAAATGGACTCCTACCTACGAAGGACCATTTGTAATCAAGAACATCTTTTCTGGTGGGGCAATGATCTTAACCACCATGGACAACGACGACCTGCCGCACCCTGCAAACGCAGACATAGTCAAAAGATACTACGCATAAAAGACCCGCTAGGTTGACACACCTAGGCAAAACAAGGGCATCCCGGTGAACCAAAAGGTTCGGGCAAAAGTTAGGGATAAATAAAAAAAATATGTACACCCGGCAAGTTGAAAACCCGAAAGGGCGACTTGGGTAAAAAAAGGGTTTCCCGGTGGATCAAAAACCCAAAAGGGCGTTCCATGCAAAAGTTAGGGAATTAAAGCGTATGACTATGTCTCGTCAGATCACTTTAAGGACAATCTCTTCACAGACAAACCTGGAGCTTCCGATCAATTCAATCATCTTCGGATGAAGCAGCAAATGGGCAAGATACTCGGAGATACGAAGGCTATAGCAGAATGGGAACCCCATGGGATTTTTTTACACATAGCCATCTTTCTTTGTATAAATTTTTCTCATTTTTATGACACCATCCTCTTACTAGGATGTCTGTCTACTTTGTACACAAATACTTATTTAAAGTAAATACAAAGATATCTCTTTAAAGTGCAGAAAACCATTTGTCTTTTTCTTTTTTCACACTTATGTTTTATTTGCAAAAACGTCCAATGATTCATTAATGAACATATGCATTTGAACATAATTACTGTTTACAAATAAACAGGATGAAAAAGAACAATTACTGACAGGTTGAAAGGAT
Organism: Vicia faba; assembly: GCA_948472305.1. Classification (NCBI taxonomy): domain Eukaryota; kingdom Viridiplantae; phylum Streptophyta; class Magnoliopsida; order Fabales; family Fabaceae; genus Vicia; species Vicia faba. The sequence goes on from OX451739.1 coordinate 199,889,325, forward strand.
AGGAAAATGTCTTTAGGCTATTCCTTGAGCAATACCTACAGTACATCATTAAGATCCCCAGCGGATCCAAAACTTTGAACTACATATCCCCAGCGGAGTTGAAATTTCCAACTATCAATCCCCAATGGAGACCATCCAGTTTCTCCAAATTCCCCAGCAAGTTATTTTGAAGCCTGAAAAATAACCAGACAATAACTTCTGATAACTCCCCAGTAGAATGGCAGACAACCCAAACTCCTGAACCTACTCCCCAGCAGTATAGCTTTCTTCCCCATGGAGTTTTCATTGCTCCCCAACAGAATGAAGATTTTCATTCTTAATTCCCAGCAGAAGTCATCAAAGTTCTCATGATTCCACCAAGCAGATTACTCAAGCAGTATTTGGCGTTACTCTCACAACAAATTTTTTTGTCAATACTCCAACTTTAAGACATGAAGGATCCCTATATCCCTAGAGAAGCCGCCAAGGATTTTTAATCCCCAGCAGTGGTCAAGGATTTATTTTCCTCAGCAATACAGCAAATCAGCTTACATGCACATATATTACATCCATATATCATAAACATTGATAAAGCACATTTATTGCATCATACATTTCATGCAACATAACTTTGTGTTTCAGCCAACATTTTACCCTTTTCAGGATAAGATTAACAACTACCATTAACAATGTTCAAAGATTTTAGATACAGTGCGGATACGCTCCAGATACGGATGCCATTCTGATACTCATTCAGATTTCAATTTCAGATACAGTATTGATACGCTCCAGATACGGATGCCATTCTGATACTCATTCAGATTTCAGCTTTCAGATATAGTTCAGATACGCTCTAGATACAGATTCCATCCTGATACTCATTCAGATTCAGCTTTCAGATTCAAGTCCAGATACACTCCAGACACGGAAGTCATTCTGTCACTTATTCAGATTACAGTGCGGATACGCTCCAGACACGGATGCCATTCTGATACTCATTCAGATTTCAATTTCAGATACAGTACGGATACACTCCAGATACGGATGCCTTTCTGACACTCATTCAGATTTCAACATCAAGATACAGTCCAGATACACTCCAGACACGGAAGTCATTCTGTCACTTATTCAGATCCAGATCCAGATACACTCCAGACACGGAAGTCATTATGTCGCTTATTCAGATTCCAAATTCAAGATACATTACGGATACACTCCAGACACGGAAGTCATTCTGTTACTTATTCAGATTACAGCTAAGAGACGCTCCAGACACGGACACTATTCCATTGCTCATACAGATTCAGTCTCCAGATACAATTCAGATTCGTTCTAGATACGGACACCATTCTGATACTCATTCTTTTAACTTACAATTCAGCAAACATTCTTGGATGGAATCTATAAGCCCATCTCAAACAAGATTCTATCACCTCTCCAAATGGTATCTTTAAGCCCATTCCCTCAACTACACTTTGACGAGTGCAAATTTACGGGCACTCTAGTGTCAATTCATCTTTTACCTTCGAGTCACGAACGACAAAACTCGCCAATCTAACTCTTCAGGTTTAAGAAGATTGAACAGGGGCAGTTGTTGTACCCCAAAATTTTCCCTCTCATTTATCAAGATTTTCCTCACAAGACTTCTTAGACTCAAGACAAGATTAGGGTTTGGTCAGCTCAAGACACCTCATCTTGCACTGATAACCCAAAATTAGGGTTTGAGTTTGCACAAGGATTTTTGGACCATCAATGCTTCATGTGACTTTCATACACCATCTTGGACCCCTAATATTGCTCATGTTAAGTTTCAAGCCTTGAATCACATTTTTTATCAGTCAATTGGACAATTGACCTAAAAATCAGTTGTATTAGGGAAAAAGTCAACCATGGCCAATTTACAGTCAAACTTCATAATTTTGTATCCACAACAACATTCTAGACTCCTATGTACCATTTGATCAAGTTTGGATCACAACTCCTCAAGAAATTTGATCAAATCATCAAAAGGGAAAAATGGTCAAAATTAGGGTTTTGACTGAGAAAGGGCAATTTCTGATTTTTAACCTAGCCAATGACCAATTGAGTTTAAGCATTATTTCAAGAGTTCAATGGCATCATCTTTACCTAATTACATGGTTCAAAAGATCTCAAGTTCATTGGATTGACAGATGAATTTTGCAGTCAACTGATCAAAAGTCAACTATGCACTGAAAAGTCAAACTTTGACTTTTTGGTCAAAATCAAATGCCAAGGGTCATAATTCACCAAGATATGTCAAAATATGAAACTTGTTCACCAAGAAAATCAATTTTGAAAAATTAGGGTTTTGAATTTGAAAAATTTCATAACTTAGAATTTTTCTAAGTATGGAAATTTTCTTATTTTCCCCAACTTTCCACCACTTTTTGACCATGATGCAATTTGATTCAAAGAAAACTTCCAACATAAAATTTGTAGTCCTCCATAAAATTTACAACTTTGCTTCAAAAACTTTTCCCAAAAGATGCTTGGATCTCAAGTTATGAGTTTGTGAACATAGGTCCATGAGGTATCTCAAAATGCATTTCAAAGATGGATTATATAGCACATTGCAAGCTTTCCAAAATGTCCAAGAACTCTCCAAGATCATTTTTGGTTAGGGAGAATCGAAGAAGGGAAGTTGGAATTTTATCACTTTTGTTCATGCCATTTTCACAAAGTATCAAGTTGCAAATCAGATCCATGATGCTTGTACCTTGCTTTACAGGTCCTAAACTCATTCTACACTCCATAATTAAATGCAAACTCAGAGGTTAAAGGATTTATCTTTGCTTTTGGAACTTTACACAAGTTGTAATTCCATTTTAGGCATAAAGCTCACATTGCCATTTTCATAAAGGTGAGCTTTTGCAATTTTGTCAACCTTGAGCCTTGGACATGTCCCTTTGATGCAAACAACTTCCACAGGTCTTAAGCAATTTGTACAAGCCCTTTGCAGCCCTCAAGCTAGCCAGTACAAGCATGTTGCATAAGTCATGTCACTTTACTTAAAAAGCAAGAAAGTTGGTGAATAGAAAAGAGCTTGCACATCAGATGATGAGTGGACTTTGTATCCATTCTATACATATTCACAAACATATCACAAGGCAGGACACGATTACTTTGCATCCAAAACACTCTCAAACTCAAAAAACACAAAATTCTGCCCAAACTCAGAACTTCTGCAAAATCTTAGCCAATTCATTTTTTGCTCGTGCGTTTTGTGGATTAAAACTTGAAACACCTTCTACATATCATATCAAAGCAAGCCAAGCCCTTACCCTGCATCTGTAAGCCCTGTTTCAGCCATTGCCATTTTCAAACTTGGAGCTTGCAGCTTGACTTGTGCAGAGACTTCTGGCCATCCACAAAGCAAGCTAGGCATTGGAATAGCTTGAAGGAAGTTCAAGAAAGCTCACACGATCCTCAGGCCTCCATCAAAGTCCCTACATTGCTCTATCCAAATCCAACTGAAGGAGGTATTTTCAAAACTCTATCTCTCTGAATAAGCATCCTCAAGCCTCGATTTGTGAAGAAAAAATGTAGCCCTTAACATGGTGAAGCTGTACATATGCATACTTGTCATTTATATTAACTGTGCCATGAGAATTTGAAGCTTGAAGTTCTTGGAATTTCTAGGTCACGAATTAGGGTTGGCAAAATTCTCTCTGATGTTTGAGAGTTAGGTTACAAATTTTATATGGTTGGAATCGTGAGATTAAATGCTACATGTTTCATGTTATGAGATTTTGTTTTTGTGCAAGCATGTGAAAATTACAGTTTGAAGACAAATACGCGCGCAGAAGAGAAGCTGGAGGACAGGGACGAAGCGCCTGGGCCTTTGGCGCCTTGGGCCTTCTGTTTTTGATTTTCACACCCCCCTGACCACTATTTGCACCCCCTGGCATATTTGTTTTATTTTTCATATTTCTTTTTATATTTTCATATTTATTGCTTTTATTTATTTTTCTGAATCATAAAAACCATGAAAAATATTTTCTTTATTTTTTTCATTTTATTTTATTTTATTTATTATTTTTTGCATAAAAAAATAGTTTATTAGGATAATATACTTTATTTTCTTAATTAAATTGTAAATATATTTAAAAATACTATACATTTTTATTATGTTATTTATATACATAAAATATTTATTTTCATACATATTTTAATTTTTAATATTTGTACATAATATTATTTGTTATTTTCTTGTACAAAAAATGGACATAATAATAATAATAGGAAACATATATTTCTTTTAATAAAAAAATTAGGGTTTACCCCTCTAAAAATAAATAATATTTTTTTCTCTTTTTCTAAGGTTAATTAATGTATTTTCTCATACATTAAACAAATACAAAACATTTTTTTACATAAATACATTGCATTGCATTTTTAATATTTGTACATTTATTTAATTCGCGCAATTTTCAATTGGGTTGTAATAAATATATTTAGGTTTATTTTGTGCAATATCCCTATTCAAAAACTTGTATCCCCCCTCCCATAATAATTGTTGTAATAGCTTAGTTTATTTTACGCAATTTATTACTTTCCTATACCATGTTTAGTAAACTAGGGTTTGCATGACAAGACCAAAAACAAAACAAATAGAAAAGACCTAATCCAAGACAAATCAAATGCATGTAAAATGACACACATTGCACACAAGCACCTCTGGGGTTTCTCCCACTTGGTTGCCTAAAATAAATGGCCATGTTACGCATGCGAAGTATCTTGGCAAAATAATACAAAAATAAGATCATAGTCCCTCGATGACGCTATACAAAGGTTTCCTAAGACAAAATGATCTTGGTCCCTCAAAAATGCTAAGATACTTGGCAACATTGCTATCATGGTCATACGATGACCCACGACCGTCCCGTTAACATCCAAAGATAGGGTTGTTTACCAAATCAATGGTAAATCAACAATGTCAAAGGAATAAAAATGCATAGGAAAGACATTTGAGTAGGTAGATAGCTTCTAAGTTACTTTCTCCATTTCAAAACAATCCTTGCTATTTTCAAAAACACACCACACATTTCAAAAACATTTCCAAACATCTTTCAAAACATTGAAACATTTTTCAAAAGACAAACATCTTTGTATACATTCTTACGAACGAGAATCATTACAAAGATTGCCTAAACGATGGCCTCTTTTCAAAATACTTTCAAAAACCACACCAAACACCAAGCACCATTTCAAACAATTTCAAAGCAAAGCAAGTGATCTAAGCAAGTAACTAAGAGCCCATGGAAATCCATGGATGAAAAGGGTGCTAGCACCTTCCCTTTTCATAATCTACCCCCCGAACTCAAGAAAACATCTCAAAGGTCTTTCCTGTGCTTTTTTACCTTTCCTTTTGGATAAAATAAAAGTTGGTGGCGACTCTTGCTAAACCGCGACATTTGCAACGAAACGCAAAACCTCAAGTCAGTTCTCCCACCGTATCACACTCTCAATGTGATTGGTTGGTTCAAAGTTCTATGGCCCCACCTTACTACACGCGTGATTGTTTTAATTGAGTCTGATTTTTTTTACTTCAATTTATATTATATTGAATGATAATGATTATACTAACACAAAACACCAGTGTCCCAGTGGTAAGAGTAATGGTCATTATGCGTGAGGGCATGGGTTCGAGCCAACCCTTATGCAATTTTTCTTTTATTTTTCAAGGAAAAATACAAGGTTAACATATGTTGAGCTCTAGCCATTAAACAACACAAACACAGTGCTAGCCAGGTGGAAAGAATGCTCACTGGTGACTTCAAGGGGGTTGGTTCAAGTCCCACCTCAAACATTTTGGTTTTCATATTTTTACCTTGGTTTTTCACTCCATTTAACTTATTATTTTTAACTAATTAACATTAAATCATTAAATATTAACCCTTAACCAAATTAGGCTTAGGTTTTTTAATTAACTAGAATTAGTGTTTAGCTTTTAATTAATTAATTAATTAGACCTTAGGTTTTAATTAAAATTAATTAGTTTTAGGGTTTTAGCCAAATAATTCTTCTTAATTAATTAGACATTAGGGTTTTTAATTATGGTTTTAGGCTTTTTTAATTAACTTAATTAATTAGTTATTAGGTTTTAATTATCATCCCTAATCCTAAATCATTTTCTAAAAACACAAAAACATTAAAACATTTTTTTCTAACATCCTTTCTTATTCTTACTGTTATTTAAATTCTGAGACAAGTGTATAGGTCGCATTCTCAATTGTAATAGCGTAGATTTACTTTCCCGCAAATTTCTATACTTATGTATCTCTCCCAAAGCCATGTAATAGCGTAGGATTTTATATTACTCACTTTAATTTTCTATACATATTTAACTGTTAGTAGTTAGGGTTTGTATGAAAAGACTAACAATTGGACATAGAAAACCTAATTTTCAAGACTAAATAATTTAAACTAATACACTTTTCACACTTCACCTCTAGGGTAACCTCTCTTGTTGCCTTACGATACAATTGGTCATGTCCCTCGAAAGTAGGGATACTTTAGCAAAAGACCCTCGATATACAATATCATCATGGTCCCTTTAGAATAAAGATCATAATACCTCAATGACCCTTTGAGTTGCCTACAAAATGATCTAGTCCCTTAGATGACCCTACGAGCAAAATTATGATAGTCACTTTGATACAATTGTTAAAGTATCCTTACACGTTGCCTTCGATAACCATACGATGACCCTACGCCTATCCCTTCACATCCAATAGATAGGATTACCTACCAACTAATGGTATGGATAATACTATCTCCAAAGGAGAAGGAAAATAACAAGAAAGACTTCAGTGGGTAGGACTCTTGAATGCTTGCTCACAAACAAAACATTTTTCACATCACACTTTCAAAACAACAAATATTTTCTAAAACACTTTGTATAAATTCTTGAGGACCGACACAAGGATTATTACAAAGTTATCCTTACATTGGCAATTCAAAATATTTTCAAATAAATCACACATACAAAGCAAGTTTTAAAAGTGAGCTAAGCAATTAAGAACCCGTAGATAACTACAGATGAAAAGGGTGTTAACACCTTCCCTTTTCATAACTCACCCCCCGAACTCAAAATCTATCAAAGGTCTTTCCTGTTCTTTTCACCTTTCCTAATTGTTGGATAAAAGAAAAGTCAGTGGCGACTCTTACTAACCGCAACATTTGTGATAAAACCAAAAAAGTCAGTTCTCCCACCGTATTATAGAACTGGCGATTCTACTGGGGACTTACTTAAAAAAAGAGGGGTTACCTCAGAGTTTAGATCACTTTTACTTGCTTTAATTGTTTTCTTTAAATTTAAGGGCTTGTTTGGGTATTATTCCTTGTGTTAAAGATCCTACACCCAGATCTAGTGATTCCTTAGGTAAGTAGCAATAGATCATAAATACTATACAATGTATACCGATATGGTTAACATGATAGCTACAGTTAGTGTAACAATTTGGTTTGTACTTATGTTCCTTGAGTCAGTCGAGGATAACACTAGGCTTTTGCGTGGTGTGTTTAACACTAACTTACTTTTAGAACCTTAATTGGCCCATATTGGCCATTAGAAAGTAGTGAGATAATCAGCTTTGGCGCAGTCCGAAGTTGGTTGATATTTGAGGCTACGCTCATTGAGATTCAACTTTCGGGATGTTTTGGTGGCAAGCCATTTGCCGTGCTAAAATAAAGCCTGCCAGAAAGATATGTATGAGATTCTTAGAACCTGATTACTATTTTAGGACAGGTTGAGCCAACTTAACTTCAGTGGGGAATGGTACTCACCTATGGACTTTATGCAGACCTTTAAACCTAAGGCTCTTGTATGACTTGTTTGTGTTTGCTACTTATTTAACATGAACATAACATCATAACATCATATCATCATAACATAACATTTTCACTAACCATTTCAAGAACCTGGGGATTTATCATTGTTCCTTGTTGCAGGTTATGGCCTCCGCTCGCATAGATACTATCTGAATCAAATTTGTAAGGGTACCTTCCATGCTTAAAGAGTTAGTCTCAAAGGTTCCCGAAAACTCTCAATTCACCAAGAGACATGGTTATCTACTCAGTTTGGTTACCTCGGGTTTTGAAGAAGACATGATCAGTGTTCTGTTCCAGTTCTTTGATCCTAAGCATAACTATTTTACCTTCCTAGATTATTAGTTAGGACCCACAATAAAAGAGTTTTCTAAGATACTTGGAGTACCTATTCTTGATCAGACATCCTTCAACGATTTAGAGAAAGTTCCAAAACCTGAAGTTATTGCAGCAGCCTTACATCTGAAGCGGTAAGACATTATATCTAATTGGGAAACAAGAAGTGGAGTTAAAGGTCTTCTTGATAAATTTCTGATAGAGAAGGCTCAATTGTTTCTAGATGCTATGAGTTTTCATGCTTTTGAGGTGATCTTGGATATGTTGATCTATGGTTTGGTACTATTCCCTAATACAGACCACTCATAGATGTGAACACCATCAAAATATTTCTTACTCATAATCCTGTGCCTACTTTGCTTAGAGATATTTTGCACTCTCTTCACACTCGTACTATGAGAGAACGGGGGACTCTCATGTGTTGCATACCTTTACTATCCAGGTGGTTTATTTCTCACCTTCCCTAATTAGTGATGAAGAATGAACAAGGTTTAAAGTGGTCTCGAAGGATGATGCCACTCTCTCATTCAGATATCTATTGGTGTTCTTGACCTCAGGAGGATATCACTATTATTGAACGCTGTGGGTAATTCCCTAATGTGACACTCCTTGGTATAAGGGGAGGTATTACTTACAACCCTTCTCTAGCTCTACGTCAATTTGGCTATGCTCGAAGAAACGATCCTTATGATATGCTTATCCAGGGAATTGTATTTGATTACGAGAATGATCCTCCAGGTTATCGTCAAAAGTTTATACGTGCTTGGAGCATGGTGAATAAGATTGATAGCAAGACTTTGGGACACAAAACTCCACCCCTTTGGAGCCCTACTTCAGATGTGTGTGATCTCGTGCTCAAAATCTTATAATGCCATATCCTACTGTCCTACCAGTAATTGTGGAGCGTGTTGTTGAAGGAGATATTCCTCATATCATTTTAATCCAGATATGCCTACTGAACTTGAAGAGCTACAGAAGTATTAGATTCAATTGAAAGAAGAAAGGGACACCTTTGAGACTCAATTCTATGCTAGTGAGAAGAAAGTGTTGGAGCTGAAAAAATGAATTCACGAAGAGCAGAGCCTTAATGCATCTGTCAACATAAAGAGGAAGCATCCATAGGAGACTTAAGTCTTAGGTCTTAGGAGTTCATAATTTTTTTCCTTGTAACCCTTTTTGTTTTCATTGTAAGCCTAAAAGGAAATTATAATTTGAACTTACTAATAAGAGTCTTTGTTTCTATTCCATTTTGATTAATAAATTTAAATCCCACGAGGTCCTTGAAAACATTGCATATGCATCTACATGCCATACATATCATTGTATAATAATTTTCCGAGACAGGTTTCTCATCTTGCTGTTTACTTCAACAAAAAATGGCTCTCGAACAGACAGTCAAAGATCTCCAGGCTCAAAATGCTCAATTCCAAGAGATGTTCCTAAACTTAGCCAAGGGGCAAGAAGAACTGAAGGCACTCATCGCCAACGAGAAGAAGAAGAAGACAAAGAAACCAAACGACATACTTAACATGGGGAGAAAGTTCATAGGTCTTGTGATACGGTGGGAGAACTGACTTGGGATTTGCGTTTGTGTTCCCAAATGTTTCAGTTTAGTAAGAGTCGTCACCGACTTTTTATTTTATCCTAAGGAAAGGTCAAAAAGCACAGGAAAGACCTTTGAGATGTTTTCGTGGGTTCGGGGGGTAGATTATGAAAAGGGAAGGTGCTAGCACCCTTTTCATCCATGGTTATCCATGGGCTCTTATTTACTTGCTTTAGATCACTTGTTTTTGTTTGAATGTGCTTGTGGTGTGTGTTTTGAAAGTATTTTTGAAAATGGAACTTCGTAATGGTTCTCGTTTCTATAAGAACGCCAACAAAGTGTTTGTTTCAAAAAATAGTTCAAAATTGTGTTTGTGTTTTTGAAAGTATTTTGAAAATGGAACTTCGTAATGGTTCTCGTTTCTATAAGAACGCCTACAAAGTGTTTGTTTCGAAAATAGTTCAAAGATGAGAGTGTGGGTGTATAAAAATGTTTTTTTGTTGTGAGCAAGCGAGTAACTAGGAGCGAATATACCAACTCGAAAGGTCTTAAATGTGCTTTTCCTTCTCCTTTAGATGTGGCTATCTTACCATTGATTTGGTAAGAAGCCCCATCGTTGGATGTGAAGGGACGGGCATTGGGACGTTTGTATAGTCATAGAAGGCAACGTATGGGATGTTTTAGGAATGTCGTTTTAGGGACTAGATCGTTTACCGAAGGCAACATCGAGGGTCATCGAGGGACTACGATCTTTTATCGAGGGTCTTTGCTAAAACTCCCATGCTCGAGGGACATGACTATTTTCCGAGGTAACAAGTGAGATTACCCTAAGGGTGCACGTGTGCAAAGTGTGTTTTATTGCATGCATTTGTCTTTGATTAGGGGTTGTCAAGTTGTTGGTTTTATCTTGCCATACACACCTAGTTACTAGCATTTGTACAAAGCAATAAAAATGCAAGAAATAAATATCCTACACTATTACAACCATATTGAAAAGCAAGAAAATATAAAGGCAAAAAAACAAAATAAAAAAAAACAAGGAAAATGAGCTTTTCGACCCAGGCAGCAGCACCCTTCGACTTGCATTCTGTTGGCCTCCTTCGATTGGGGCCAGCATCAGTGAGGTTCTGTCGTTTGACTGGCTTGGAAGTCAGTGTATGGCGAAGCCTTCTGGTTCTGCCTTGTTGTCTTCTTCGACTAGAGGTTGAAAGCAGTGAGGGAATGCCTTTCGACTGAGCCTGGAAGTCAGTGTATGGTTTTCCTCCTGGTTGTCTCTTTCGTTCGACCTGGAGAAAGAGGATAGAAGCCAAAAGCTTCGTTTCCTATTTCCTGTTTGTGATCGATGGATCTGGAACTGACTGTTTTTAATGCTGGTTCGTGAAATGTCGCGGAAGCAAGAGTCGCCACCGTCTTTTATTTTCTCCAACATGGACAAGACAAAAGCACAGCAAAATTCCTTATGAGATAGTTTCTCGGTTCGGGAGGTAGATTTATAGAAAGGGAAGGTGTTAGCACCCTTTCTATCCATGGTTATCCATGGACTCTTAGGTACTTGCTCTTATGTTTTCAAAAGTGTTTGCTTTTCAAGTGTGAGTGGGTTTGAAAAAGTTTCGTTTAAAGATTTCAGATCGACTCTTGTATCAGTCCTCAAGAGTGTTTGAAAAATTGTTTTGAAAGCTTTTTGAAAAGTGTCGGTGTGAAAAGAGTTTTTGATTTGTTTTTGAAGAGAGAAAGTATCTACGAGTCATCTACCTACCCTAAGGAATTAGGCTGTGTAAATGTCCTTAAGGTAGTGCCATCCCATCATTGAGAGGTGGGTAGCACCACCGTTGGAGGTGTTCGGGTCAATTCGAGTTTAGGGACAGTGTGGTCACCAGAGCAACAGTAGGACACCTTAGAAGCTACCCCTATGCCATTGATCCTTTTTAGTCCGAGGCAACCGTTTCGAGGCAACTATTCCGAGGCAACCGTTTCGAGGCAACTTGTTTTGAGGCAACTGGATCAATGGACATAAGGACTTACTAAAACGTCCTATACTCGACGACCACGTTTCGAAGGCAAGGCAACAGTGAGGCGTACCCTAAGAGTGGTGTGTGAATTTGTGTGTTGTTTTCATGTTATGTTTTATCTTGTACATGTATCATGGTGATCTACGCATTGTTTTTAATTAGCCATACATTCTTTCATGCAATTAGAATTTAAAAGTGCGGAAATTTAAATGCGGAAAGATAAATCCTACGCTATTACAAGGCGCGGGTCTATACATCACCAAATTACAAAGACCCGTTTTTGATAAAGATGCGGAAAGTAATGACGGAAAGATAAACCTAATTACTATTACATCTGAGAAACAGTTACATAATGATCGAAAGAAATAATGCGTGAAAAGAATTAAAATTAGGACGTCTGAGGGTTTTGACCCTTTGCATGAAATTAAATTAAATTAAAGTCCAATTAATTATTTAATTAAAGAAAAGAAAGTGTTTTAGTGTTTTTTTGTATTTATGAAAAATAAAGAACAAGAATTAAAAGGAAACCCTAAATCTAGATTATTTTAATTATTAATGAAAATATTAAAGTTAACCTAATTTACTAGTTAATTAATTTATTTACATGTTTATTTACAAAATTAATGATAATTAATAATAATGATAAATAATAATGATTAATAATTTATTTAAGAAAAAGATGAAAATGTAAAAAAAAACCTAATTCTAGATACTTTTTACTTATTAAGAAAAAGATTAAAGTTTAAAAACCTAAATTAAACTAAGTTAATTGTTAGAGTTTATTTACAAAAAAATAGGTTAGTGATGAAATTAATAATAATTAAATATATTTGTATTTTTGATTTTTCTGTTTTTATTATAGAAAATTATTTTATGGTGAAAAAAACAATTAAAACAATTAAAAAAGAATTAGAAAAGAAAAGAAAATAAAATTAAAAAGAATGCAAACCAAGGGGGGTTTCAGGCCCAAGGGGAGGTTTTTTTGAAAGTATTCTGGCCCATTAGACAAAAAGCCTTGTTTGACTTTCTGGCATCACGTGCGTGTTTATTGACCCCTGAGTACCGTGGTCTGCATTCTTTGGCCATTGGATTGGGTTTCATGGCCATTTGTGTTCTGACTGTTGGCCATTTGTGTTCTGGCCTCAACGTTCCTTAATCTTCTCAGGATGTCTGTCTCGCCATGTATTGGTGTCATGCATAAGTTGTTCTTTTTTGGCCATTTGGCTTTTGGCTTTTGGCCATTTGTGTTTTGGCCTCAACGTTCCTTAATGAACCTGCATGGGATCCTGTCTAAATCTGCAGTGTTGACTCTCATGAACATATTAAATAAAATCATAAAATGCAAATAAAGCCAATATATGAAGAAATTTAATGTTTAGGCACAATATGGCATGTATGAATGATTATACCCTTTTCATCATGGAGATCAAATCAATCTTACCCTTACTGGAAAATTAGTGACATGAATGCTTTTATGCCCTTTGGATCATGGAGATCAAGCCAGCCTTATCCTTACTGAAGAAGTAGTGAGGTGTTGGTTTGTAACTGTGATGGCTTGTTTGTAGTGAGAGAGGGATTTGTAATAAGGATTTCAAAGTTTTAGGGTTCTTGAAAGAATTTGATATTCTAACAGTGTTGTGACAAGGTTTTTTCTCTCTTTTTTCTCCTCTCTCGTTTGTGTGAAAAGAAGGTGATTATATAATAGAAATTAGGGTAAAGAAAATGGGCTTTGAATGTGCAATTGGGCCTCCAATGTTCACTTGAGTTCGTCACTTTCCAGGCTAAATCGCAGGGACTTAAGTGCAATTTTAGAAGTTGAAATATGAAAACAAAATGTAGCCGACATCGATAACTAACTCCTGTCCGAAAATCGACTCAATCGGATAAACGGTGAATTAGTTATGAATTTTTGAAGTTTCAGCTCAGACAAACTTATTTTGGGCTCCAGTGTCGACTCTGACACGTTCTTCAATAAAAAACTGGTATTGATCGGAGCATAATCCGGTCTCGACCTTTGAAGAAAAGTTGTAGATCTATGAGTCAGGGACCTTGTGTAAAAATATGAGCCCAATCCGATAAAAATTGACCGAGTTATGAATTTTCGAAGTTTCGGCCCAGATGAAATAATATTCAGCATTCAGGATTTTCAGCGTGTCACGCACTCTGAGCAAAAAACGAAGGCCTTTTGAATACTGTTTGAACTCAATACCATCTGTGAAAATGTAGCCAACTCAATTTGTGAAATTTTGGCGCCGGAACCAGCTCGATACGATGAAAATAGACCAAGTTATGATTTTCTAAACATGACGCAAATAAACTTCTGTCACAAATTTTTTGTACGAAAATACTTGATAAATCCACATTTTTGAAGACCTTCTGATCGAAATTGGCTTCCAGCCGTGAGAGATGAAAACGTAGATAATGTCAAGACGGAATTTTGGCCACTGGAATGGGTTCAAAACGAGTCACGAACTTCAAGTTATGAATTTTTTAGCGCGTAAAAACTGCACTTTCAGCACACTTTTTCACCATATTTCTTCAAGAAAACTCGCACATTCGGATACCTTCTTTAAAGAATTGACTCTTGAGCCGAACCTGAATTTGAGAATATATTATCAGAGATATCTTGGTGAAGGAACACCTGAATATGACGCGCCGGGTTGGACTTGTGAATTTTTCTTGAAATGTTTTGAGAAATATGGGAGGGCAAATTTTGGGGTACAACACTGTTTCCTGTTCCTTTCATTTAAAGCATTAAATAGAAACATGGCCTGAGGCCATGCTAGTATTTGTTTGGTAAACAATTTAACAGTTAAAGCAAGTTCAGGTAAACAGAAAGCAAAAACGAAAGAGTTAGCTCTGAAAAATATGTTAAAAGGGTGGAAACGAAAGGAACAATGGTATGTACATGTTTCAAACAAAAGGGAAAATTATTATGCCATGAAACGAAAAGTTCAAAGGTAAGAATAACTTACCTTGCTTCAGGCCTTGAATGGATGTGGGATTCGAACATGAACTGCTACCTGGACGTTTCTGGAATTCGAAGAGTAGTCACAGGGGGTTTGCTTTTGGTTCGAAGAGTTGTCACAGAAGGTTGTCTTTGAGTTTGAACAAACTTCTATGTGTGGGGTGTTCTTCATAATCGAAAGAGGCGAGTGTTTGGGATTCTGGGTTTTGATTTCTCAAGTGTTGATGAACTTGAGAGTTTTATTGTGTTTGAGAAAATTTGGGAGATTCGCTCCTCTGGTCCAAAGATCCTCTCCTAGCTTTGTAAATGTTCCTCTATTTATAGAGAAAGAATGGACACGTTGTCCAAAGCCAGCCTTGCAAATAAATGATAAAATAATGTAACGTGAAAGTACATGTGGGGGGGCTCTTGGCAGTTGGGGTGCAGAAGATGTGACTTATGCTTCTGACGTTGCTTGTGCTCAGACCAAAATCAGGTTGAAAGATGATTTTGTGACTAAAGTACTCTCTATGAAAGGAAAGAGCATGTAGCCTTTAACCAATAATAGTAGTATCTAAAAGACAAAGTTTAAAACCCTTATACAAGCTTCTGACTATGTAAAGATTTGGACGCAACATAGCCTGGAAAACGAGATTTAGTCTTGAGTCAAATGCAAGAATGAGATCGAAGCGCACTTGTTCGAAGGAAGCCTTTGCCTCAGTCGAAGCTTGTGGTCGAAACAAGCTTACTCAAACGAAGCTAATTCCCTGTCGAAGCTTGAATCGAAACAAACATATTGCCCAATCGAAAGACTATGTTCGAAGGAAGCAATGTTTCCTAATCGAAGCATGTGGATCGAAACAAACATAAAGGGAGTCATTGCCTTTTAGCGTGAGGGAAGTTCCTGACTTCTGAGTCGAAGGGTGTTCCTTCAAGGGAAGCAAGAACTTAGTCAAATCTTATATGAAGATATCTCTTGGCTCAAACGAAGCTTGTGAGAGGTAAAGTCTGCAAGAGGCCCTTGGTGCAAGTGGATTCGAAGGAGGTTTCAAATCCAAACGAAGGATGTACCTAAACTTGCATTCGAAGGAGGTTTCAAATCCAAACGAAGGATGTACCTAAACTTGCATTCGAAGGAGGCTTAGATTCAGTCGAAGGGTGCTAAATCGAAGGAGACATGTTTTCCTCCAAATTTGTCAAAATGTTATTTTTATCTGTTTTCTCCCTTTTTGACAGTCTCCTTTTAATTTTGGTATTGGAAAATCCCAATGCACTTGTTCAAGCTTGAACCTTGAAAATCCTTGTAAGAAAGGCCTTGAGAATTGAGAGGGCAAATTTTGGGGTACAACAGCTGCCCCTGTTCAATCTTCTTGAACCCGAAGAGTTAGATTGGACGTTTTTCCGTTTGCGACTCGAAGGTAAAAGATGATTGGACACTAGAGTGCCCAAAAAATTTGCACTCGTCAAAGCGTAGTTTGAGGGAATGGGCTTAAAGATGCCATTTGGAGATGTGACAGAATCTTGTCGGAGATGGGCTTAAAGATACCATCCAAGAATGTTTGTTGTAAGTGCAATGTTGTAGGTCAGAAGAATGAGCATCAAAATGGTATCCATGTCTGGAATGCATTTGAACTGTATGTGGAGACTGAGTCTATATGAGCCAAAGAATGGCGTCCATGTCTGGAGCGTATCTGACATGTATTTGAATGAGAAACAGAATGACATCCGAATCTGGATCGTATCTGGACTGTATTTTGAATGAGTGACAGAATGACATCCGAATCTGGATCGTATCTGGACTGTATTTTGAATGAGCGACAGAATGACATCCGAATCTGGATCGTATCTGGACTGTATTTTGAATGAGTGACAGAATGACATCCGAATCTGGATCGTATCTGGACTGTATTTTGAATGAGTGACAGAATGACATCCGAATCTGGATCGTATCTGGACTGTATTTTGAATGAGTGACAGAATGACATCCGAATCTGGATCGTATCTGGACTGTATTTTGAATGAGGGACAGAATGACATCCGAATCTGGATCGTATCTGGACTGTATTTTGAATGAGTGACAGAATGACATCCGAATCTGGATCGTATCTGGACTGTATTTTGAATGAGTGACAGAATGACATCCGAATCTGGATCGTATCTGGAATGTATTTGGAATGAGTGACAAAATGACATCCGAATCTGGATCGTATCTGGACTGTATTTTGAATGAGTGACAGAATGACATCCGAATCTGGATCGTATCTGGACTGTATTTTGAATGAGTGACAGAATGACATCCGAATCTGGATCGCATCTGAACTGTCTCTAGAAGGGATCTGGAATAAGTATCAGAATGTCAGCCATATCTGGATCGCATCTGAACTGTCGCTAGAAGGAATCTGGAACAAGTATCAGAATGTCAGCCATATCTGGATCGCATCTGAACTGTCTCTAGAAGGAGTTTGAAATAAGTATCAGAATGTCAGCCATATCTGGATCGCATCTGAACTGTCTCTAGAAGGAATTTAGAATAAGTATCAGAATGTCAGCCATATCTGGATCACATCTGAACTGTCTCTAGAAGGAATCTGGAATAAGTATCAGAATGTCAGCCATATCCGGATCGCATCTGAACTGTCTCTAGAAGGAATCTGCAATAAGTATCAGAATGTCAGCCATATCTGGATCACATCTGAACTGTCTCTAGAAGGAGTTTGGAATAAGTATCAGAATGTCAGCCATATCTAGATCGCATCTGAACTGTCTCTAGAAAGAATTTAGAATAAGTATCAGAATGTCAGCCATATCTGGATCGCATCTGAATTGTCTCTAGAAGGAATCTGGAATAAGTATCAGAATGTCAGCCATATCTGGATCGCATCTGAACTGTCTCTAGAAGGAATCTGGAATAAGTATCAGAATGTCAGCCATATCTGGATCACATCTGAACTGTCTCTAGAAGGAATCTGGAATAAGTATCAGAATGTCAGCCATATCTGGATCGCATCTGAACTGTCTCTAGAAGGAATCTGGAATAAGTATCAGAATGTCAGCCATATCTGGATCGCATCTGAACTGTCTCTAGAAGGAATTTGGAATAAGTATCAGAATGTCAGCCATATCTGGATCGCATCTGAACTGTCTCTAGAAGGAATTTAGAATAAGTATCAGAATGTCAGCCATATCTGGATCGCATCTGAACTGTCTCTAGAAGGAATCTGGAATAAGTATCAGAATGTTAGCCATATCTGGATCGCATCTGAACTATATCTAGAAGGAATCTGGAATAAGTATAAGAATGTCAGCCATATCTGGATCGTATCTGAACTGTCTCTAGAAGGGATCTCAGAAGATGATGATCTTTGCCTGTTGATTGATCTTTCTTGAAAAGGTAAAGAGTTAGTTGTATGCAATGTCATGATGTATGCATTGTGTAATGATGTTCTCAAAATAAAATGAGATTTGTGTCATATGTATTTTGTATGCATATGTTATGAATGTTGTTGAAGTGTAATTTTGTCTTGGACTTTGCTCAAAATGTTTCCACCGGGGATCCCTGCTTTGTTGTTTGAGGAGAACTCTGCTGGGGGATATTGAAAACTCTGTGGGGAGTATGTTTATTTCTGCTTGGGAAGAGAGTTTAGGAGTCTTAGTCGTCTGTTGCTCTACTGGGGAGTCGAAGTTGAACTGATATCTGGTCGGGTCCAGGTTTCGCAGTAACTTGCTAGGAATTGTAGAGTAGTCTACTGTGGAAGATGAGTTGTGGTCCTTTGATTTGTAGTAGTCGGAGAGGCAAACTCAAGCTGGGGAATCCTGGTGTTGTTGGGGAAATAAACCCTGTCGTCAGTCCGCTAGAGAGGTGACATCTTTGTTGGGGGAAGTCCTCGAGGATTCTTGAGGTTGATTCAGCTGGGGAAAGGGGGTCAGAGATTATACTCTTGATGGGGAATCATCCTATGAGAAGGACTTTGGGGAGACTTGTCATTGCCCCTAGTAGCGAATGTTTGTGGCATTGCCAAAAAGTTTGATTGTATTTAACCCTTTGTCGGGGTTGACGTTCAATGCCCCAAGTGACGGAGATGGAGACTTGCCCCTGGTTACTCTACACTTCTTCAGAAATTTCTTGAAATCTTGACTGGACAGCCCCAGGTGTGCTGGATAGTGACATGTTAAGTCCCCCTGTTGATAGGAGATTCGTCAATGGAAGTGTCATCCTTCTTGAATTGAATTTGTTCACTGAGAGAGCTTTTGTTCACTGGATATTCATTGTGTGAATTTCTCCGCTGTTAAACAAATAGCCATATGCAAACAATGATATTCAAAAAATGCAAAGTTTATGTTTGTCTTGAAGTTTTTTGAAAATGCGTTTTAGCGAGTAAAGAAATTTTGCTAAGAAAATTCAAACTCAGGATTTAGAGCAGAGCCTTACAGGAGTCAGGATACCTTTTGTAACAATATACTTTCGAACTAACCCATGCTTCAGTTAGGACTTTTGAAGGGTTATAACGTGGCTTGGTTCACGGTTTAAGAAACAAAGGATAAAGACTCAAAGTATATTTGTTCCCACCCGCTCTTCGTGATGTCCTTCAGTCCTAGACTCAGTTAATTGTGCGTCGAACTCTATTCGAGTTTGGAACGACATTTTGATGATGGTCCACACCAGTTGAGTTTTTTGTAGGCAGTCATCATTTTTTGCAACATTTTTCACGTTGTTGAGGATTTGTAATGACCTCTTTCTTTTGATTTGTTATCCCTAACTTTTGCCTGACTGTTCCTGTTTTTCGAGATTACAGTCAGCGGGATGCCCCAGTTTTCTTAAGCCTCCTTTGTAGGTTTTGTCTAAGTGGGCTTTTCTCTTTTGAGAGATAATGACTGCCTATGAGATAAGGAACCATCACCATCTTTTGGTTCCAAAGGAAAGTTTTTGATGTTATTCGTTGTATTATGAACTGAGAGTTTGCGACTTCAATGCGCATCTTTTTTAAATTAACTGAGAAACTACCCTACCCCAGGTTTAAATCAAAGGTTTCAATTTGTTTAGAAACAGAAAAATCCTACTTCTTTGGCTCGAAGGGTTTGACTAGGGATTATCTTCCTTATAACTCCTGTGTTTAGGATTTGAAAGAAACGCCTGTACATCGTCAGCAAGTTCTGTTTAAAAGCATACTGTATAAGATTATGGCATTGTTTCGTCATCCTCCCTCTAAAGGCTTGTAGCTTTTTATCAAGAGTTAAATATCATAAAGAAAGTAGGAAGCATAAGAATAGTGAAAACGAATGGATGAATTCAAGACAAACATATGCAATGCATTAATGAAACAGAGTTTGACATCAACAGATAATTGTTTGAATACAAAAGAAATTACAACTTGAAAGTTCAAATGGAACAAAAGTCTCCTAGTTCGAGCTTTGTCATTTCAGGTGGAGGACCCTTAGAGGAAGATTTTCATCTCACCATCCGGCATGAATTCCAACACTCCTTCATCAATCAAGTCTTGGATCTTGTTTTTCAAATCCCAACAGTCATCGGTGTCATGTCCAGGACTATGGGAGTGGTATACACAAAACGCGTCGGGGTGATAGCTAGGAGTAGAGGTATTGGGCTTCCGAATATGATCCTTTAAAGTAAGCAGGTTGACCTCTAACGAGCGTTTCAGTATTAGAGATGATGGTATGTCAGTCTCAAAGAAATGTCTTCCAGATGTATTTTTCTTACGCCAATTACCCTATTGACGCTGACGAGGTTGTTGCTGGGCCTGTGACCCTGAAGCAAGTTGAGGAGCTTTTCCCTTGTCTTCTTGTCTTAAAGGGGGTTGAATGATAACTTGATCTTCAACCTTAGGTGTTTTCCCCACTTGGTTGTTCCGAAGCAGTTTGTTGACGAGAACCCTGAGCTCCTCTTGTCTTTGAGCCAGGTTTTGGATGAGAGCCATCTGGCCCACAAGCTGTCCCATCATCTGGATCTTCATTGTTGGCAGCTCAAACTGTAGTTCCTCCAACTGGTCATTCCTGACACTGCCTGAATTCCCCAGGACCATGCCCCTTGTGAGGAGAGCTTTCACTTCTTCTTGCCCCTGGGACAGGTTTAAGAACATTTCTTGAAGTTGAGCATTTTGATCCTGGATGTCTTTGACAGTCCTTTCTAGAGCCATCTCTACTGAAATAAATAGTAGGAGAATAAGGAACCCTAAAAAGGAAAACCTGTTATGGTACAATGCATGATATGTGGATGCATGTTTTCAAGAATCTCGTGGGGTAAACACAAGAAAATGTTAGAGGTCGAATTTTGATCAACATCTTTGATTGGAGAACTTTGTATCGATGGATGTCTTTCCACGAGAATCAAGCTCACCATGTCAAGTGGGTTATAGCCCCCGATTCAAGTTGTTGCACTTGATCTTTGACGGTGTTTGTTTAGAGGGGAACCCTCTTTCCCTTTGGTAGATGTCTGGTTAAACGTGACCCTGCATCAAAAGACCCTCGAGATCTTTGAAATGGTTATTGAAAATGCTATGGTATGATGTTATGATGTTATGTACATGTATGCAAAAGTAGGCAAGTGTATATACAGACAGTCATATTCACACAAAGCAAACAAGTCCTTAGGTTTAGGCTTGCATGGGGTTTGTAGGTAAGTACCCTCTTGAAGTTAGTTGGCTCAACCTGTCCTAAAATAGAAACCGGATTCTAAGGAGCTCAATATCACTGGATTATTTTCTGTGTTTATTGTTTTGGTTTAGCCACTTGACTGGCGACCAAAATATTCCAAGAAAACAATCCTCAATGAGTGTAGTATCGAGTATCTACCAACTTCGGACTGCACCAAAGTCGATCATCTCACTACCCCTAAAAAGGCCAAGATGGTCAAGTAAGGTTCTAAGAGTTCGTTAGTGCTTCATGACATCACTCAGCGGCCCTGTATTCTCTTTGATTAACTCAATAGCTACCGGTACCCACAAATATGTCACACTAACGTAGCTACTGCTTCAACCATGTCGGTATACCCCGCACAGTTCCCTCACAATTTATTGCTACTTACCTAAAAGGTGCCCCCAAATCCGGGTGTAGGATTTAAAACAAACCCAAGCAAGGAACCCAAAAAGTAAAGCAATCAAAGCAATCAAGGTAAGCATGTAAAGGTGATCTAAAACCCTAAGGTAACCCCACTTTTAGAATTCGACTCCCCAACAGAGTCGCCAGTTCTGTGATACAGTGGGAGAACTGACTTGGGATATGCATTTGTGTTTGCAAATGTTTCGGTTTAGCAAGAGTCGCCACCGACTTTTTATTTTATCCTAAGGAAAGGTAAAAAAGCACAGGAAAGACCTTTGAGATGTTTTCGTGGGTTCGAGGGGTAGATTATGAAAATGGAAGGTGCTAGCACCCTTTTCATCCATGGTTATCCATGGGCTCTTAGTTACTTGCTTTAGATCACTTGCTTTTGTTTGAATGTGCTTGTGGTGTGTGTTTTGAAAGTATTTTTGAAAATGGAACTTCGTAATGGTTCTCGTTTCTATAAGAACGCCAACAAAGTGTTTGTTTCGAAAAATAGTTCAAAAGTGTGTTTGTGTTTTTGAAAGTATTTTGAAAATGGAACTTCGTAATGGTTCTCGTTTCTATAAGAACGCCTACAAAGTGTTTGTTTCGAAAATAGTTCAAAGATGAGAGTGTGGGTGTATAAAAATGTTTTTTTGTTGTGAGCAAGCGAGTAACTAGGAGCGAATCTACCTACTCGAAAGGTCTTAAATGTGCTTTTCCTTCTCCTTTAGATGTGGCTATCTTACCATTGATTTGGTAAGAAGCCCCATCGTTGGATGTGAAGGGACGGGCATTGGGACGTTTGTATAGTCATAGAAGGCAACATATTGGATGTTTTAGCAATGTCGTTTTAGGGACTAGATCGTTTACCAAAGGCAAAATCGAGGGTCATCGAGGGACTACGATCTTTTATCGAGGGTCTTTGCTAAAACTCCCATGCTCGAGGGACATGACTATTTTCCGAGGTACCAAGTGAGATTACCCTAAGGGTGCACGTGTGCAAAGTGTGTTTTATTGCATGCATTTGTCTTTGATTAGGGGTTGTCTACTTGTTGGTTTTATCTTGACATACACACCTAGTTACTAGCATTTGTACAAAGCAATAAAAATGCAAGAAATAAATATCCTACACTATTACAACCATATTGAAAGGCAAGAAAATATAAAGGAAAAAAAACAAAATAAAAAAAAACAAGGAAAATGAGCTTTTCGACCCAGGCAGCAGCACCCTTCGACTTGCATTCTGTTGGCCTCCTTCGATTAGGGCCATCACCAGTGAGGTTCTGTGCTTCGACTGGCTTGGAAGTCAGTGTATGGCGAAGCCTTCTGGTTCTGCCTTGTTGTCTTCTTCGAATGGAGGTTGAAAGCAGTGAGGGAATGCCTTTCGACTGAGCCTGGAAGTCAGTGTATGGTTTTCCTCCTCGTTGTCTCTTTCGTTCGACCTGGAGAAAGAGGATAGAAGCTAGAAGCTTCTTTTCCTATTTCCTGTTTCCTGTTTCTTTCATTTAAAGCATTAAATGGAAACATGGCCTGAGGCCATGCTAGTATTTGTTTGGTAAACAGTTTAACAGTTAAAGCAAGTTCAGGTAAACAGAAAGCAAAAACGAAAGAGTTAGCTCTGAAAAATATGTTAAAAGGGTGGAAACGAAAGGAACAATGGTATGTACATGTTTCAAACGAAAGGGAAAATTATTATGCCATGAAACGAAAAGTTCAAAGGTAAGAATAACTTACCTTGCTTCAGGCCTTGAATGGATGTGGGATTCGAACTTGAACTGCTACTTGGACGTTTCTGGAATTTGAAGAGTAGTCACAGGGGGTTTGCTTTTGGTTCGAAGAGTTGTCACAGAAGGTTGTCTTTGAGTTTGAACAAACTTCTATGTGTGGGGTGTTCTTCAGAATCGAAAGAGGTGAGTGTTTGGGATTCTGGGTTTTGATTTCTCAAGTGTTGATGAACTTGAGAGTTTTGTTATGTTTGAGAAAATTTGGGAGATTCGTTCCTCTGGTCCAAATATCCTCTCCTAGCTTTGTAAATGTTCCTTTATTTATAGAGAAAGAATGGACATGTTTTCCAAAGCCAACCTTGCAAATAAATGATAAAAAATGTAACGTGAAAGTACATGTGGGGGGCCTCTTGGCAGTTGGGGTGCAGAAGATGTGACTTATGCTTCTGACGTTGCTTGTGCTCAGACCAAAATCAGGTTGAAAGCTGATTTTGTGACTAAAGTACTCTCTATGAAAGGAAAGAGCATGTAGCCTTTAACCAATAATAGTAGTATCTAAAAGACAAAGTTTAAAACCCTTGTACAAGCTTCTGACTATGTAAAGATTTGGACGCAACATAGCCTGGAAAACGAGATTTGGTCTTGAGTCAAATGCAAGAATGAGATCGAAGCGCACTTGTTCGAAGGAAGCCTTTGCCTCAGTCGAAGCTTGTGGTCGAAACAAGCTTACTCGAAGGAAGCTAATGCCCTGTCGAAGCTTGGATCAAAACAAACATATTGCCCAATCGAAAGATTGTGTTCGAAGGAAGCAATGTTTCCTAATCGAAGCATGTGGATCGAAACAAACATAAAGGGAGTCATTGCCTTTTAGCGTGAGGGAAGTTCCTGACTTCTGAGTCGAAGGGTGTTCCTTCAAGGGAAGCAAGAACTTAGTCAAATCTTATATGAAGATATCTCTTGGCTCAAACGAAGCTTGTGAGAGCTAAAGTCTGCAAGAGGCCCTTGGTGTAAGTGGATTCGAAGGAGGTTTCAAATCCAAACGAAGGATGTACCTAAACTTGCATTTGAAGGAGGTTTCAAATCCAAACGAAGGATGTACCTAAACTTGCATTCAAAGGAGGTTTCAAATCCAAACGAAGGATGTACCAAAACTTGCATTCGAAGGAGGCTTAGAGTCAGTCGAAGGGTGCTAAATCGAAGGAGACATGTTTTCCTCCAAATTTGTCAAAATGTTATTTTTATCTGTTTTCTCCCTTTTTGACAGTCTCCTTTTAATTTTGGTATTGGAAAATCCCAATGCACTTGTTCAAGCTTGAACCTTGAAAATCCTTGTAAGAAAGGCCTTGATAATTGTGAGGGCAAATTTTGGGGTACAACAGCTGCCCCTGTTCAATCTTCTTGAACCTGAAGAGTTAGATTGGCAGTTTTGTCGTTCGCGACTCGAAGGTAAAAGATGATTGGACACTAGAGTGCCAAAAAAATTTGCACTCGTCAAAGCGTAGTTTGAGAGAATGGGCTTAAAGATGCCATTTAGAGATGTGACAAAATCTTGTAGGAGATGGGCTTAAAGATGCCATCCAAGAATGTTTGTTGTAAGTGCAATGTTGTAGGTCAGAAGAATGAGCATCAAAATGGTATCCATGTCTGGAATGCATTTGAACTGTATCTAGAGACTGAGTCTATATGAGCCAAATAATAGCGTCCGTATCTGGAGCGTATCTGAAATGTATTTGAATGAGTGACAGAATGACATCCGAATCTAGATCGTATCTGGACTGTATTTTGAATGAGTGACAGAATGACATCCGAATCTGGATCGTATCTGGACTGTATTTTGAATGAGCGACAGAATGACATCCGAATCTGGATCGTATCTGGACTGTATTTTGAATGAGTGACAGAATGACATCCGAATCTGGATCGTATCTGGACTGTATTTTGAATGAGTGACAGAATGACATCCGAATCTGGATCGTATCTGGACTGTATTTTGAATGAGTGACAGAATGACATCCGAATCTGGATCGTATCTGGACTGTATTTTGAATGAGTGACAGAATGACATCCGAATCTGGATCGTATCTGGACTGTATTTTGAATGAGTGACAGAATGACATCCGAATCTGGATCGTATCTGGACTGTATTTTGAATGAGTGACAGAATGACATCCGAATCTGGATCGTATCTGGACTGTATTTTGAATGAGTGACAGAATGACATCCGAATCTGGATCGTATATGAACTGTATTTTGAATGAGTGACAGAATGACATCCGAATCTGGATCGTATCTGGACTGTATTTTGAATGAGTGACAGAATGTCATCCGAATCTGGATCGTATCTGGACTGTATTTTGAATGAGTGACAGAATGACATCCGAATCTGGATCGTATCTGGACTGTATTTTGAATGAGTGACAGAATGACATCCAAATCTGAATCGCATCTGAACTGTCTCTAGAAGGGATCTGGAATAAGTATCAGAATGTCAGCCATATCTGGATCGCATCTTAACTGTGTCTAGAAGGGATCTGGAATAAATATCAGAATGTCAGCCATATTTGGATCGCATCTGAACTGTCTCTAGAAGGAATCTGGAACAAGTATCAGAATGTCAGCCATATCTGGATCGCATCTGAACTGTCTCTAGAAGGAGTTTGGAATAAGTATCAGAATGTCAGCCATATCTGGATCGCATCTGAACTGTCTCTAGAAGGAATTTAGAATAAGTATCAGAATGTCATCCATATCTGGATCGCATATGAACTGTCTCTAGAAGGAATCTGGAATAAGTATCAGAATGTCATCCATATCTGGATCGCATCTGAACTGTCTCTAGAAGGAATCTGGAATAAGTATCAGAATGTCATCCATATCTGGATCGTATCTGAACTGTCTCTAGAAGGAGTTTGGAATAAGTATCAGAATGTCAGCCATATCTAGATTGCATCTGAACTGTCTCTAGAAGGAATTTAGAATAACTATTAGAATGTCAGCCATATCTGGATCGCATCTGAACTGTCTCTAGAAGGAATATGGAATAAGTATCAGAATGTCAGCCATATCTGGATCGCATCTGAACTGTCTCTAGAAGGAATCTGGAATAAGTATCAGAATGTCAGCCAAATCTGGATCGCATCTGAACTGTCTCTAGAAGGAATCTGGAATAAGTATCAGAATGTCAGCCATATCTGGATCGCATCTGAACTGTCTCTAGAAGGAATCTGGAATAAGTATCAGAATGTCAGCCATATCTGGATCGCATCTGAACTGTCTCTAGAAGGAATTTGGAGTAAGTATCAGAATGTCAGCCATATCTGGATCGCATCTGAACTGTCTCTAGAAGGAATTTAGAATAAGTATCAGAATGTCAGCCATATCTGGATCGCATCTGAACTGTCTCTAGAAGGAATCTGGAATAAGTATCAGAATGTCAGCCATATCTGGATCGCATCTGAACTGTCTCTAGAAGGAATCTGGAATAAGTATCAGAATGTCAGCCATATCTGGATCGCATCTGAACTGTCTCTAGAAGGGATCTCAGAAGATGATGATCTTTGCCTGTTTATTGATCTTTCTTGAAAAGGTAAAGAGTTAGTTGTATGCAATGTTATGATGTATGCATTGTGTAATGATGTTCTCAAAATAAAATGAGATTTGTGTCATATGTATTTTGTATGCATATGTTATGAATGTTGTTGAAGTGTAATTTTGTCTTGGACTTTGCTCAAAATGTTTCCACCGGGGATCCCTGCTTTGTTGTTTGAGGAGAACTCCGCTGGGGGATATTGAAAACTCTGTGGTGTGTATGTTTATTTCTGCTTGGGAAAAGAGTTTAGGAGTCTTAGTCGTTCGTTGCTCTACTGGGGAGTCGAAGTTGAACTTATATCTGGTCGGGTCCAGGTTTCGCAGTAACTTGCTGGGGATTGTAGAGTAGTCTACTGGGGAAGAGGAGTTGTGGTCCTTTTATTTGTAGTAGTCGGAGAGGCAAACTCAAGCTGGGGAATCCTGGTGTTGTTGGGGAAATAAACCCTGTCGTCAGTCCGCTAGAGAGGTGACATCTTCGTTTGGGGAAGTCCTCGAGGATTCTTGAGGTTGATTCAGCTGGGGAAATGGGGTCAGAGATTATACTCTTGCTGGGGAATCATCCTATGAGAAGGACTTTAGGGAGACTTGTCATTGCCCCTAGTAGCGAATGTTTGTGGCATTGCCAAAAAGTTTGATTGTATGTAACCCTTTGTCGGGGTTGACGTTCAATGTCCCAAGTGACGAAGATGGAGACTTGCCCCTGGTTACTCTACACTTCTTCAGAGATTTCTTGAAATCTTGACTGGACTTCCCCAGGTGTGCTGGATAGTGACATGTTAAGTCCCCCTGTTGATAGGAGATTCGTCAATGGAAGTGTCATCCTTCTTGAATTGAATTTGTTCACTGAGAGAGCTTTTGTTCACTGGATATTCATTGTGTGAATTTCTCCGCTGTTAAACAAATAGCCATATGCAAACAATGATATTCAAGTAATGCAAAGTTTATGTTTGTCTTGAAGTTTCTTGAAAATGCGTTTTAGCGAGTAAAGAAATTTGGCTAAGAAAATTCAAACTCAGGATTTAGAGCAGAGCTTTACAGGAGTCAGGATACCTTTTGTAACAATATGCTTTCGAACTAACCCATGCTTCAGTTAGGACTTTTGAAGGGTTATAACGTGGCTTGGTTCACGGTTTAAGAAACAAAGGATAAAGGCTCAAATTATATTTGTCCCCACCCGCTCTTCGTGATGTCCTTCAATCCTAGACTCAGTTAATTGTGCGTCGAACTCTATTCGAGTTTGGAACGACATTTTGATGATGGTCCACACCAATTGAGTTTTTTGTAGGCAGTCATAATTTTTTGCAACATTTTTCACGTTGTTGAGGATTTGTAATGACCTCTTTATTTTGATTTGTTATCCCTAACTTTTGCCTGACTGTTCCTGTTTTTCGAGATTACAGTCAGCGGGATGCCCCAGTTTTCTTAAGCCTCCTTTGTAGGTTTTGGCTCAGTGGGCTTTTCTCTTTTGAGAGATAATGACTGCCTATGAGATAAGGAACCATCACCATCTTTTGGTTCCAAAGGAAAGTTTTTGATGTTATTCGTTGTATTATGAACTGAGAGTTTGCGACTTCAATGCGCATCTTTTTTAAATTAACTGAGAAACTACCCTGCCCCAGGTTTAAATCAAAGGTTTCAATTTGTTTAGAAACAGAAAACACCTACTTCTTTGGCTCGAAGGGGTTGACTAGGGATTATCTTCCTTATAACTCCAGTGTTTAGGATTTGAAAGAAACGCTTGTACATCGTCAGCAAGGTCTGTTCAAAAGCATACTGTATAAGATTATGGCATTGTTTCGTCATCCTCCCTCTAAAGGCTTGTAGCTTTTTATCAAGAGTTAAATATCATAAAGAAAGTAGGAAGCATAAGAATAGTGAAAACGAATGGATGAATTCAAGACAAACATATGCAATGCATTAATGAAACAGAGTTTGACATCAACAGATAATTCTTTGAATAAAAAAGAAATTACAACTTGAAAGTTCAAATGGAACAAAAGTCTCCCAGTTCGAGCTTTGTCATTTCAGGTGGAGGACCCTTAGTGGAAGATTTTCATCTCACCATCCGTCATGAATTCCAACACTCCTTCATCAATCAAGTCTTGGATCTTGTTTTTCAAATCCCAACAATCATCGGTGTCATGTCCAGGACTATGGAAGTGGTATACACAAAATGCATCGGGGTGATAGCTAGGAGTAGAGGTATTGGGCTTCCGAATAGGATCCTTTAAAGCAAGCAGGTTGACCTCCAACAAGCGTTTCATTATTAGAGATGATGGTATGTCAGTCTCAGAGAAATGTCTTCCAGACGTATTTTTCTTACGCCGATTACCCTGTTGACGCTGACGAGGTTGTTGCTGGGCCTGTGACCCTGAAGCAAGTTGAGGAGCTTTTCGCTTGTCTTCTTGTCTTAAAGGGGGTTGAATGATGACTTGATCTTCAACCTTAGGTGTTTGCCCCACTTGGTTGTTCCGAAGCAGTTTGTTGACGAGAACCCTGAGCTCCTCTTGTCTTTGAGCCATGTTTGGATGAGAGCCATCTGGCCCACCAGCTGTCCCATCATCTGGATCTTCATTGTTGCCAGCTCAAACTATAGTTCCTCCAACTGGTCATTCCTGACACTGCCTGAATTCCCCAGGACCATGCCCCTTGTGAGGAGAGCTTTCACTTCTTCTTTCCCATGGGACAGGTTTAAGAACATTTCTTGAAGTTGAGCATTTTGATCCTAGATGTCTTTGACAGTCCTTTCTAGAGCCATCTCTACTGAAATAAACAGTAGGAGAATAAGGAAACCTGAAAAGGAAAACCTGTTATGGTACATTGCATGATATGTGGATGCATGTTTTCAAGAATCTCGTGGGGTAAACACAAGAAAATGTTAGAGGTCGAATTTTGATCAACATCTTTGATTGGAGAACTTTGTATCGATGGATGTATTTCCACGAGAATCAAGCCCACCATGTCAAGTGGGTCATAGCCCCCGATTCAAGTTGTTGCACTTGATCTTTGAAGGCATTTGTTTAGAGGGGAACCCTCTTGCCCTTTGGTAGATGTCTGGTTCAACGTGACCCTGCATCAAAAGACCCTCGAGATCTTTGAAATGGTTATTGAAAATGCTATGGTATGATGTTATGATGTTATGTACATGTATGCAAAAGTAGGCAAGTGTATATACAGACAGTCATATTCACACAAAGCAAACAAGTCCTTAGGTTTATGCTTGCATGGGGTTTGTAGGTAAGTACCCTCTTGAAGTTAGTTGGCTCAACCTGTCCTAAAATAGAAACCGGGTTCTAAGGAGCTCAATATCACTGGATTATTTTCTGTGTTCATTGTTTTGGTTTAGCCACTTGACTGGCGACCAAAATATTCCAAGAAAACAATCCTCAATGAGTGTAGTATCGAGTATCTACCAACTTCGGACTGCACCAAAGTCGGTCATCTCACTACCCCTAAAAAGGCCAAGATGGTCAAGTAAGGTTCTAAGAGTTCATTAGTGCTTCATGACATCACTCAACGTCCCCGTATTCTCTTTGATTAACTCAAAAGCTACCGGTACCCACAAATATGTCACACTAACGTAGCTATTGCTTCAACCATGTCGGTATACCCCGCACAGTTCCCTCACAGTTTATTGCTACTTACCTAAAAGGTGCCCCCAAATCTGGGTGTAGGATTTAAAACAAACCCAAGCAAGGAACCCAAAAAGTAAAGCAATCAAAGCAATCAAGGTAAGCATGTAAAGGTGATCTAAAACCCTAAGGTAACCCCACTTTTAGAATTCGACTCCCTAGCAGAGTCGCCAATTCTGTGATACGGTGGGAGAACTGACTTGGGATTTGCGTTTGTGTTCGCAAATGTTTCGGTTTAGCAAGAGTCGCCACCGACTTTTTATTTTATCCTAAGGAAAGGTCAAAAAGCACAGGAAAGACCTTTGAGATTTTTTCGTGGGTTCGGGGGGTAGATTATGAAAAGGGAAGGTGCTAGCACCATTTTCATCCATGGTTATCCATGGGCTCTTAGTTACTTGCTTTAGATCACTTGCTTTTGTTTGAATGTGCTTGTGGTGTGTGTTTTGAAAGTATTTTTGAAAATGGAACTTCGTAATGGTTCTCGTTTCTATAAGAACGCCAACAAAGTGTTTGTTTCGAAAAATAGTTCAAAAGTGTGTTTGTGTTTTTGAAAGTATTTTTAAAATGGAACTTCTTAATGGTTCTCGTTTCTATAAGAACGCCTACAAAGTGTTTGTTTCAAAAATAGTTCAAAGATGAGAGTGCGGGTGTATAAAAATGTTTTTTTGTTGTGAGCAAGCGAGTAACTAGGAGCGAATCTACCTACTCGAAAGGTCTTAAATGTGCTTTTCCTTCTCCTTTAGATGTGGCTATCTTACCATTGATTTGGTAAGAAGCCCCATCGTTGGATGTGAAGGGACGGGCATTGGGACGTTTGTATAGTCATAGAAGGAAACATATGGGATGTTTTAGCAATGTCGTTTTAGAGACTAGATCGTTTACCGAAGGCAACATCGAGGGTCATCGAGGGACTACGATCTTTTATCGAGGGTCTTTGCTAAAACTCCCATGCTCGAGGGACATGACTATTTTCCGAGGTAACAAGTGAGATTACCCTAAGGGTGCACGTGTGCAAAGTGTGTTTTATTGCATGCATTTGTCTTTGATTAGGGGTTGTCTACTTGTTGGTTTTATCTTGCCATACACACCTAGTTACTAGCATTTGTACAAAGCAATAAAAATGCAAGAAATAAATATCCTACACTATTACAACCATATTGAAAGGCAAGAAAATATAAAGGCAAAAAAACAAAATAAAAAAAAAACAAGGAAAATGAGCTTTTCGACCCAGGCAGCAGCACCCTTCGACTTGCATTTTGTTGGCCTCCTTCGATTGGGGCCAACACCAGTGAGGTTTTGTCCTTCGACTGGCTTGGAAGTTAGTGTATGGCGAAGCCTTCTGGTTCTTCCTTGTTGTCTTCTTCGACTGGAGGTTGAAAGCAGTGAGGGAATGCCTTTCGACTGAGCCTGGAAGTCAGTGTATGGTTTTCCTCCTGGTTGTCTCTTTCGTTCGACCTGGAGAAAGAGGATAGAAGCCAGAAGCTTCGTTTCCTATTTCCTGTTTCCTATTTCTTTCATTTAAAGCATTAAATGGAAACATGGCCTGAGGCCATGCTAGTATTTGTTTGGTAAACAGTTTAACAGTTAAAGCAAGTTCAGGTAAACTGAAAGCAAAAACGAAAGAGTTAGCTCTGAAAAATATGTTAAAAGGGTGGAAACGAAAGAAACAATGGTATGTACATGTTTCAAACGAAAGGGAAAATTATTATGCCATGAAACAAAAAGTTCAAAGGTAAGAATAACTTACCTTGCTTCAGGCCTTGAATGGATGTGGGATTCGAACTTGAACTGCTACCTGGACATTTCTGGAATTCGAAGAGTAGTCACAGGGGGTTTGCTTTTGGTTCGAAGAGTTGTCACAGAAGGTTGTCTTTGAGTTTGAACAAAGTTCTATGTGTGGGGTGTTCTTCAGAATCGAAAGAGGTGAGTGTTTGGGATTCTGGGTTTTGATTTCTCAAGTGTTGATGAACTTGAGAGTTTTGTTGTGTTTGAGAAAATTTGGGAGATTTGCTCCTCTGGTCCAAAGATCCTCTCCTAGCTTTGTAAATGTTCCTATATTTATAGAGAAAGAATGGACATGTTGTCCAAAGCTAGCCTTGCAAATAAATGATAAAATAATGTAACGTGAAAGTACATGTGGGGGGCCTCTTGGAAGTTGGGGTGCAGAAGATGTGACTTATGCTTCTGACGTTGCTTGTGCTCAGACCAAAATCAGGTTGAAAGCTGATTTTGTGACTAAAGTACTCTCTATGAAAGGAAAGAGCATGTAGCCTTTAACCAATAATAGTAGTATCTAAAAGACAAAGTTTAAAAACCTTGTACAAGCTTCTGACTATGTAAAGATTTGGACGCAACATAGCCTGGCAAACGAGATTTGGTCTTGAGTCAAATGCAAGAATGAGATCGAAGTGCACTTGTTCGAAGGAAGCCTTTGCCTCAGTCGAAGCTTGTGGTCGAAACAAGCTTACTCGAAGGAAGCTAATGCCCTGTCGAAGCTTGGATTGAAATAAACATATTGCCCAATCGAAAGACTGTGTTCGAAGGAAGCAATGTTTCCTAATCGAAGCATATGGATCGAAACAAACATAAAGGGAGTAATTTCCTTTTAGCGTGAGGGAAGTTCCTGACTTCTGAGTCGAAGGGTGTTCCTTCAAGGGAAGCAAGAACTTAGTCAAATCTTATATGAAGATATCTCTTGGCTCAAACGAAGCTTGTGAGAGGTAAAGTCTGCAAGAGGCCCTTGGTGCAAGTGGATTCGAAGGAGGTTTCAAATCCAAACGAAGGATGTACCTAAACTTGCATTCAAAGGAGGTTTCAAATCCAAACAAAGGATGTACCTAAACTTGCATTCGAAGGAGGCTTAGAGTCAGTCGAAGGGTGCTAAATCGAAGGAGACATTTTTTCCTCCAAATTTGTCAAAATGTTATTTTTATCTGTTTTCTCCCTTTTTGAGAGTCTCCTTTTAATTTTGGTATTGGAAAATCCCAATGCACTTGTTCAAGTTTGAACCTTGAAAATCCTTGTAAGAAAGGCCTTGAGAATTGAGAGGGAAAATTTTGGGGTACAACAGGTCCAGTCAAGCAAGCTCAAGATCTTGATATCCCATTGGACGAAGATGACAAATGGGATGAAGATGGTAAGA
Source organism: Vicia faba (assembly GCA_948472305.1). Lineage (NCBI taxonomy): Eukaryota > Viridiplantae > Streptophyta > Magnoliopsida > Fabales > Fabaceae > Vicia > Vicia faba. Next base: position 199,923,114 of record OX451739.1, read on the forward strand.
GTGTTAAAACTGAAAAAAATAATCATGGTTCTAACAAATGTTCTGATGAAGAGGAAGAGGATTATTTGGATGAACAATATCCCCCTGTGGGCGAGAAGTATAAGTTGTTAAAAGAGCGTCTGAAAGCTATGGAGATATAGAAGGTGCCTGGCTTGAACTTTGAAGAATTGAGTTTAGTCCTAAGAGTCGTCATTCCTCCTAATTTCAAAACTCCTACCTTTGCTAAGTATGATGGTGTTTCTTTCCCGAAGCTGCATTTGAGATCATATGTTCAGAAAATTTAACCAGACACTGCTGACAAGAAATTGTGATTGCATTTCTTTCAAGAGAGTCTGTCTGGAACACAATTGGAATGGTATTATCAACTCGAAGGTACCAATATCCATGCATGGGAAGATTTTCCTGCAACTTTCTATAAACATTATCAGTATAATTATGATTTGGAACCAACCCGCATGCAACTACAAAGTATGTCCATGGGTTCTGAGGAAGGCTTTAAAGAGTACGCACAAAAAATGGAGAGATCTTGAAGGCAGATTTCAACCTCCTTTGGCTGATAGGGAATTATTTGACAGGTTCATAAGTATGCTAACATGTCCTTTCTATAATCACCTACTTGGAAGTTCTTCAGTTGGTTTCATTGAACTGATATTGACAGGGAACATGTTGAGAATGGAATCAGAAGTGGTAAAATTTAGGTGGCTACATCTTCAACTACTGCAAAGAAGTCATACAATGGTAAGAAATAATCCAATGTTATGTACAGCCAGAAGGGTTGTAATAAGAGTGATTGTAACCAATCTATGAGGGCCGTTTTGATCTCTAATCCTGCGCCAGTGCAACAACAACAACAGGGTAATAAGCGTAAGCATGATACACCCAAAAGGCAATTTACCAAAAACAACTTGCCATTGTCTCAAGCATTGAAACACATGTTAAATATGGAGCTGATTACATTAAAAGAACATCTTCAAAACCCCAGTACTTCCTCTCCCCGTTACAATCCTAATGGAAGGTGTGCATATCACTCCAGCAGTCCGGGACATGACACTAACATCTGTTGGGTGTTGAAAAATAAGATTCAAGAATTGATTGAAGCTAAATTAATTGATTTTGAAAGAGTGAAAATGCTGATAGCGACAACGACTCGGCCGCCAACAATGGAAGTTTCTAGTTCATTGAATTTTTATTTGAAAATTCTCTTATTTGTTCAAAAACTTATCTTTATGTCAAACTTCAGTTTTCCCATTAATGCATTGCATATGTTTGTCTTGAATTAATCCATTCGTTATCATTGTATTCAAACTATGTTCTTACTTCTTTTTATGATATTCAACTCTCGTTAAAGCTGTAAGCCTTTAGAGGGAGGATGACGAAAACAATACCAAAATCTCATACAATATGCTTTTAAATAGACCTTACTGATAATGTACATGCATTGCTTCAATTCCTAAATAGTGGAGATATAAGGAAGTTAATCCCTAGTCAACCCCTTTGAGCCTAAGAAGTAGGAGTTTTTTTTCATGAAAATTGAAACCCTTAAACATAACCTAGGGCAGGGTAGTTTCGCAGTCAAATCAATTGTGCATTCACAAGCTTAACCTTCGTGCACAACGATTAGTGTCGAAGATACTCTTCTGAATCAAAAATCAATGATGGTTCCCCGCAATCATTGAGTCAGGCAATTATTATCTTTCAAAAGAAAAGCCCGCTAAGTCTAAACCTATGAAGGATACTTAAGAAGAAAAAAAACTAGGGTGTCCCGCTGACTGTAATCTCAAATGAAACAGTTCAGGAAAAAGTTAGGGATAATAAAGTTAAAAAGAGGTCGCTACAAATCCTCAAAAAAAGAAAGATGTTACAAGAAAAATGATTGCCTTCCTAAATAAACTTCCGGTTTCGGAACCATCACCAATGTATCAGTTCTATAATTCCAAACTCTATTGGAACCTAAATGCCTAATTAACTGAGTATATGACTGAAGAACATTATGGAGAACAGGTTTCATGCAAATAAACTTTGAGCCTTTATCCTTTGTTTCTTAAACCGTGAACCAGACCACATTATAACCCTTAAAAGTCCTAACCGAAGCATGGGTTAGTTCGAAAGCGTACTGTTACAAAGAGGTATCCCGACTCCTGTAAGGCTTACTATAAATCTTGAGTTGATATCACATTCTTACAAATTTTGTTTTACTAAAAATTAATTTTTTAAACTTCAAGACAGATATAAGCTTTGCATATGACTAAGTGTTTGACAGTAGAGAAATTCGCATGACGAATATTTAATGAATGAAAATCCTCCCAATGGACAAAATTACTTCAGATGATGTGTCAAAGAGAAATACACCTCCAGTAACAAGCCTTTCATGGACCCAATTGGTTATAAATCAAGGGGCATGACATGTTATTGTCTAACTCATCTGTGCCAATCAAGTCAAGATTCAAAGAATCTCTCAAAAATGTTGAATAACCAGGGGCAAATCTCCATCTAAATCACTTGGGGCATGTTACATTGATCATGAGTTTCAGAAAAAGCCACTATGAAAATTGAATCTTCGGTATCACCTAATTGCTTGTCTATGTCAGTAGTATCAGATGGTGTCATTCTTCTATGACAGTTCTTAGAAAAATACTGACGAAGGTCAAGACTATCAGAAAGTTGGCAATCAATGGTTAATCAATAACTTCAAACATCGGGTGCACGAGACTAATCCTAGGGAAAAATGGAATCCCGCATACAAAGGGCCACGTATGATCAAGAAAATATTTTCTGGCAGTGCTACAACACTTACTACCATGAACAGTGAAAATTCTCCACACCCTGTGAACGCGGGCATAGTCAAAAATACTACGCATGAAAAAGAGACCTGCTAGGTTGATTGGCCTAGGAAAAAATAAGGGCATCCCAACGAACTAAAAGAGTTCTAGAAAAAATTTGGGATATAGAAATAAAATTGTACACCCAGAAATTCGAAAACCTGAAAAGGCAGCTTGGGAAAAAAAGGGTATCCCGGTGGACTGGAAATCTGAAAAGGAGGTCCAGGCAAAAGTTAGGGATTAAAGTGTACGATTATGTCTCGTCATCTCATCACTTGTTTATCAGTAGAAGGTTTATCACTCTGATCAGCATTTACTAAAGACTCTAGGAGTTGGGATAATATTCAAGTTATCTATAAATCCCCACAATCTCATGGAACTATCTCTATAGAGCTATCTTCACAAGATCATCCCCAACAGAGATATATTCCCCAACAAATCTAATATGCCCCCAGACAAACTGGGGCATCTTCCAGTAGTTCATCTCTATATCCTTGATGGATAGATTGACATGATCATCTTCCCCAATAGGTCCCCTATAGGATAAGGAAGTTTGACCATTTCCCCAGCATACAGTGGAAACTTCCTCAGCGCAGCCTATGAAATCCAATCCCCATCAGAGATTATTTCCTCAACACAATCTACAGGGTTTAATTCCCCAACGGAGTTTATTTCTCCAATATTAAAAATTCCCCAACAAAATTCTCTTCTCCAGCCAAAAGTCTTTCAATGTTGTCCTCCTCAGAAGAGCTGATAACCATATCTGAAACCTGGTCAGATAGCGCATAAGAGAAATATCCATCTCTTTTATCCCTAGTCAGGGTACATAAGAATCAAATCCTTCAATAAAAATAACAAAGAATGACTGACTCTCCTTGAATACTTCTATCCCCAAGCAGAAGTCGAACATCCCCAGCGGAGTGTCCTCAAACAAAGTTGAAGAATTACTATTCTTCATACACAACAATAATCAGGGATTTATTTTCCCCAACTAGACTTTGTTACAAGAAACTACCGATACTCTCAAATAACATATTGTATCCTTACATCATTTACAGAATATCATAACATATGCATACAGAATGCATACAATATTCTCATTTATTTTGAGAGCATCATTATGCAATGCATTACATACATCATGACATTGTATAAAAATAACTTTTCCTTTTCAGGTTAGTTCCCAAATAGATAGATATTGTCAACAATTTATCATATTTCAAATACAATCAGACAATGATTCATTCTGATAAACACATCTTTCCAATATAATCGGTCGAAGATTCACTCTAGATTCTCTTCTGGATATAATTCATATACGATCGAGATATAGATTCATTCTGATACTCATTCCAGTATATCTTCTAGATACAATTCGGATACGATCGGGATATAGATTCATTCTGATACTTATTCCAGTACATCTTCTAGATACAGTTCAGATACGATCTAGATATATATTGATTCTGACACTCATTCTAGGTTCTCTTCTAGATACAGTTCAGATATGATCTAGATATAGATTCATTCTGAAACTCATTCCTGATTCACTTCTAGATACAATTCAAATACGAGCTAGGTATAGATTCATTTAGACACTCATTTCAGATTCACTTTTAGATAAAATTTAAATACGATATAGATATAGATTCATTCTGACAATCATTCCAGATTCTCTTCTAGATACAGTTCATATACAATCGAGATATAGATTCATTCTGATACTCATTCCCGTATATCTTCTCGATAAAGTTCAGATACGGTTGAGATATAGATTCATTTTGATACTCATTCTACTACATTTTTCAGATACAGTCGGGCAAAGACTCATTCTGATCCACTTTTAGATACAGTCGGGCGTAAACTCATTCCAATACATTATTCAGATACAGTCGGGCGAAGACTAATTCTGATCTTCTTATAGATACAGTTAAGACATAGACTCATTCTAGAAAATCATTCAGATACAATCAAGACATCATATTCATTCTGACACTGCCCAACATGTCTACTAGATACAGTCATACATAAACTCATTATGGTATACTTTTTCAGATACAGCCGGGCATAAACTCAATTTGATACTCCTATCAATAGTTACTTTGGATGGCATCTATAAGTCCATCTCCGATGTCATCCCATTATCTTTTTCAAATTGCATCTTTAGGCCCATTCCCGATACAAACAACCCGCGGTATTGCTTCGTGCACCGATGAGTGCAAATTTCTAGGCTCTTAAGTGTTCAATCCTCTTCCACCTTCAGATTACGAAAGGCAGGCATGCCGATCTAACTCTTCAGGTTTAAGAAGATTAAACAGGGACAGTTGTTGTACCCTAAAATTTTCCCTCCCATTCTTAATACAAAATGGTTCAAGATACCTCCTCATGCCCATGAAGGTCTCAAACACTCAAGACTTATCAAGGGTTGACCAGGCAAACCCTCATCCTAAGCAATTGACCTACAACTAGGGTTTTTCTTCTCTCAAAGGAAATTGATTTTCTAATGCCTAAAATGGACTTCATGGTTTCTCATATGTCTTGAAGTATCCTCATGCCAAATTTCAAGCCTTACATCACAAGTTTGCTCAGTCAATTGGTCAGATGATTGAAAATCAGTTGTATTGAACAAAAAGTCAACTTTGACCAATCTACAGTCAAAATTTAAGATTTTTTGGTCAACATCAACATTTTTTATTCACATTCATCATTTGATCAAGGGTTGATCATGATTCATCAAGAAAACTCAAGATTCATCAAAAGTCAAAAGTTACTAAATTACGGTTTTCTTAAGGAGAAGTTAACTGAACTTTGACCAGGCAAAACTTTCATATACTTCATTATAAATTTCTCAGCCAAAGCTTATTTTGAAGTAAATTCAATTCTCAACAAATTTGTCTCTCTAAGCTCAAGGCTAAAAATGCTTCATTTGAGAGATATGAGCCAAAACTTTACAGGTCATTTTAAAAGTCAACAAAAAGACATCTTTTGTCAAAGCAATTTACATCAAGTTAAAGACTTAAAATGATAAAATGACCAACATGAAAGTTGTAGTAGACATCTTTATGTTTCCAAAAAGTCCAATATCATCTTCATATGACAAAAATTGAGAGAGTTATGATTGGTGCAAGTTAAGCAAGTTTGAGAAAATGCATGAAGACTACTTTGAGTAAAGTTGAAATTTTGGGCTAATGGGTCTAAGTTCTTAGGTTCAAACGTGCTCATAACCTTATAAAGGACACATAAATCCATTCACATGTTTTTTTATGATTTTTATTTCTTTTATTTGGAGTTTCTTAATTTAAAATGAAAATTAAATCAAATAAAATATGAAAGCATTGGACTTAGGTGTGTGAACTTTTGTTTTGATCAAATTGGAGGCCCAAAAAGCTCATGACAACTTGCCAAAACCGTGTGAGGCTGATTGGAACAAGATTGAACTTAAAAATGAAACGTTTCATTCAAATTCCAAATCAAATATCACACCATGAATTACAAATATTTTGTCCACTTTTGTTGACCTAATTCTTCCACTATAAATACACAACAACTTCCGATGGCAAAGGGGACGCATGCTGCCTCCAAGAAGAAACCCTAAAATTTCAAATTTTCCAACAAGCAAGGGCATGATCAAACCCTTGTCTCCCACGATTTTTAGTCCATTCTAAGCATCAATCAAGCTTCCTGAAGACTCCAGGTACTCATTCCAATTATCCCTGAAGCTCGTAGCATCCCAGATCATCACAACAAAGTATCACCAGTTGGTTGAACTTTCTTGAACTCAAACTCATAATTCATGCACTGTTCATTGGTTCTATGCACATATACCTATTTATAATGATGTTTGGACTTGTTTAGAATCATCGTTTACAATTTTTAGTGCAGGAACAACAAAACACCATTGTTAGGGATCGAAGCTCTCAAAGCTTCGAAACCCTAGCTACATGTTGTTTTAGTTGAAACTAACACCACCATTGAGATCACAAGACCCTAATTAGTGGATCAGGATTATTTGTTTTCTTGTTTTGGTCGATTTTAACAGGTTTTGAAAAATCCCTCATCAGGGACGATGGTGGTAACCACCATTCACGGTGGTCAAGGGTTTTGAGGGGGTGGCGTTGACTCCTGCATGGCCAATCCTCTCAATGTGATTGGTTGATTCAAAATTCTATGGCCCGGCCTTACTACGCGCGTGATTGTTTTAATTGAATCTGATTTTTTTGTTCTTCAATTTATATTATATTGAATGATAATGATTATACTAATGAGAAACACCAGTGTCCCAGTGGTAAGAGTAATGGTCATTATGCGTGAGGGCATGGGTTCGAGCCAACCCTTGTGCAAATTTTCTTTTATTTTTCAGGGCAAAATACAAGGTTAACATATGTTGAGCTCTAGCCATTCAACAACACAAACGCAGTGCTAGCCAGGTGGAAAGAATGCTCACCGGTGACTTCAAGGGGGTGGGTTCAAGTCCCACCCCAAACATTTTGGTTTTCATATTTTTTAACTTATTTTTTCACTCCATTTAACTTATTATTTTTAACTAATTAACATTAAATCATTAAAAATTAAACCTTAACCAAATTAGGCTTAGGTTTTTTTAATTAACTAGAATTAGGGTTTGGCTTTTAATTAATTAATTAATTAGACCTTAGGTTTTAATTAAAATTAATTAGTTTTAGGGTTTTAGCCAAATAATTATTCTTAATTAATTAGACGTTAGGGTTTCTAATTAGGGTTTTATGTTTTTTTAATTAACTTAATTAATTAGTTATTAGGTTTTAATTATCATCCCTAACCCTAAATCATTTTCTAAAAACACAAAAACATTAAAACATTTTTTCTAAGACCCTTTCTTATTTCTTAGTGTTATTTAAATTCTGAGACAAGTGTATAGGTCACATTCTTAATTGTAATAGCGTAGATTTACTTTCCCGCAAATTTCTATACTTATGTATCTCTCCCAAAGCCATGTAATAACGTAGGATTTTACATTCCGCACTTTAATTTTCTGTAAATATTTAACTATTAGTAATTAGGGTTTTCATGGAAAGTGTTGTACCCCAAAATTTTCCCTTTCTTTTCTCAAGACATTTCTTATCAAAAATTTCAAATGCTCAAGGGTTCTCATGAGTTTGATCAGACAAGCTCATCTCCTATGCACTAGATCCATAAATTAGGGTTTTAGTTTTCTCAAGGACAATTGGACTTTTGATGCCTCAAATTACTTTCATGATTCATTATAGGTCTCCAAGATTGCTCATACCAAGTTTCAAGTCTTGCACCACAAATTTGCTCAATCAATTGCTCAAATGACTGAAAATCAACTGTACCAGATGAAAAGTCAATTATGGTCAACATATAGTCAAACTTCATGATTTTGGACAACATCAACATTTTTAAGTCATATTCATCAATTGATTAAAGGTTGATTATGATTCCTCAAGAAAAGCACTCAAATCATCAAAGGGGCGAAATTGTCAAAATTAGGGTTTTGATTGAGAATGACTGATAAGTGAATTTTGACCTAGTACATGACCTAATGTCTTGAAGCATGATCTCAAGGAATCAAACACAAAATACTTACCTAATTTAATGGCTCAAATCATTTCTCAAGATCAATTGATTGATAGTTGAAATTTGATCAATTGATGAAAAGTCAACTGATACACAAAAAGTCAAACTTTGACTTTTCTGGTCAACATTGAATTTCAAAGATCAAGATTCATAAAGACATTAAAAAAATATCAAACTTTATCATCAAGAATCAATAAAGTCATGAAAGTCCACAAAAAGTCAAAGTTTTCAATACTTAGAAAAATTCTAAGTGTTTTTTAACCTTGATAATTTCACTACTTCATGACAATTTTTCACCATGATACAAGATAATTCAAGGAAAACTTTCAACATGAAAGTTGTATATCTTGATAAATTTTACAACTTTGTCCCTTAATTTTGATGTCCAAAAAATGCTTAGATTTGAATATATAAGCTCATGAAGTCATGACATTTTTGTATAAACACTTAGTGAAATTTTCATCAAGTTAGTGTCATACCCCAAATTTTGACCTAAGATACCACCTCCCATCTGCATTATTACATAGCAAGCGTTCACAAGCGATTCGACCTATTTTTGCCAATTCTCGAGTCAGATTTCAAAAATTCATAACTTCTTCAAATTTCGACATTTTTTTAGTGGTTCTTTTACATATGATTCTCCTTTGCAACAACTACAACTTTTCTTTACAAGTCAAGAGATGAGTATGCTTTGAAAATCCACGAAAAAATAGAAATATTAGAAATCATTGTGAATTTGGTGAAATTTAACTGGTTTTGCCTGACTTTATTAAATCATGATTTTTTTTCATTTTTTATCATCTTTCTTTTATTCTTATTTTTCATAAAAAGAAAATCCCCAAAATATATTTAGTTCATATCAGTTTTACTTTATCCAAAATATAAAAAAAATGTATAGTTTTGTTAGTTTCATTTAATTTTATATTTTTATTGATAATTCGGAAAATCTCAAAATACATATAAGTTCTTTTACTTTTTTGCATTTTTAGAGTATGTAAGTCTATTTTGTTCTTAGTTGTAGTTTTATTTATTTAATTCGAAAATATGAAAATATATGGTTTAATTTTATTTTTATTCCCTCTATTATTAATTTTGATTATAATTCCATTTGAAATGTTTTTAGGTTGAATTATTAATAGAATTAAAACCAATTTTGATATCTCTTTTCTTTCACTTTTATATTTTCAGTTTAGTTTTACTAACATTTTATTGTATTATTTGTGTCATTACTATTATTATTAGTATTATAATTATTATGCTATGTCCATATAAATCTGTCCTTATGCTGCAAAAACCTGCACAAGTAATGCCAAGGAAAACAGTCACATAATCTTTGTTGCCCTGTTATAAGACCAGCATATCAGTCCAGAAATTGCATCAAATAAAACACACCAAAACTTGTATCAAAAAGCCATAAATCAGATCACCACATTTGTTCAAACTCACCAAATTTCCCCCCCTCAAATTGCATGGATCTTTAGTATATAAGAGGGATTTTAGAAACAATGAGAGGGCAGTTCACAAAGAGAAAAAACACAAACTTGCAGAAGCAGGATAGCCTGCATAACTCAAAGCCTGTTTCAAACTGCAAGCAGGATAGCCTGCATAACTCAAAACCCGTTTCAAACTACAAGCAGGATAGCCTGCATAACTCAAGCCTGCCCTCCTTACCAAAACCAGAAGCAAACCTTCTAACCTGCACCATTTTGAACCAAGCACAACCATCCACAAGAACTCGTCGCCTCAACAACACCAACATTTTCGAGTCAGTTTCTGAAAGTAGAAAGAATCAGAGGGAAAAAGAAAGTGGAATTCACAGCCTTACCCGTTAAAGCCTCCGCAGGAATCGTAAGCTCGTCGGACTAGCTCCGACCTTGTGAGTTCATCTTTTTTTTTCCTCCCTTTGCATTTTGTATACCATCGCGATTCATCATGATTTGTTGTTGAATGTTGAAATTTCTTGTTTTTGATTATTTATCTTTTATAGCCATGCCTGAATTGATTTGTTTTGAGTTGAGTTGTTATCATTGTTTATCGCATAAGAAAGATTGAGACAGTTGGAAATAGAGTATAGAACGAGTTACCGTTGTTGTTGTTCTGTTTTAGAGTTAACGAGAGCCATGACGAAACCAGAAGCAGTGTTGTTGTTTGATCGCATGAGAAACAGTTCGAAAGAAGGAGCAGGATTCGTTGTTGGTGTTGTTCGATTTCGATTTAGAAAAGAGAGATCGAAGAGAGAGTTCGAAAGAGAGATCGAAGAGAGAAAGAAAGAGTTCGAAGGAGAGATCAAAGAGAGAGTTCGAAAGAGAGATCGAAGAGAGAGTTCGAAAGAGAGATCGAAGAGAGAAAGAAAGAGTTTGAAAGAGAGATCGAAGAGAGAGTTCGAGATAGAGATCGAAGAGAGAAAGAAAGAGTTCGAAAGAGAGATCGAAGAGAGAGTTCGAAAGAGAGATCGAAGAGAGAGAAAAAGAGTTCGAAAGAAGGAGACACGAGTTCAATCCCATGCTGGACCTTTTTATTTCGTTTTCAGCTTATTTCCCAATGATATTAATTTAGCTTTAATTTAGCCTATATTAGATATGGTTTAGTACTTTAGAATTAATTTACTTTAGATTAAATTTAATAACTTTTAGAATTTTAATTTTAATAAATCTTAGAACTTTAACTTAGTCTGGATATAATTTAGAAAGTTCATGATCTTAGTTTTATGTGTTGTTTAGAATTAATTTAGTAATTTATCTTCTTTAGAAAATTGGTTATCTTCTCTTTATTTTTTTAATCGTCTTAATCTTCTCGAATTAAATATTTCACTGCCTTTCTTGGTATTAATTTGTTCGCTTAAATTTATTTCCTTGCGTATCCTTGATTACTTATATTGTGATGTTCATCTTATTTTTGATTTGTTTGCTTCTACTCCAAGGGAAAGAATTAAAATTATTGACTTCATGTCATCAAATATGTTATCCGATTGTGCGAAACCCTTCATACATTTTAGATTTTTTTTGTTAAATCTTCTAAAAGAACTCAATTTTAAAAACCCACCCCTTTTAAGTTAAAACTTCGATATTAGATCGTCGTATCTTCAAACTCTCGCCCACACCTATTTTTAGCCAAATGAACCATTTTAATCAAACAAACAATTTTAACCAAAAACAGATATTTCAAAAGGTTCCTATAGAATACTATAGATACATTGGGTGCCAATACCTTCCCATTGTATAACCAACCCCCGAACTCTAGACCTCTTTTCAAAAACGCCTTGTATTTTCATTACTTTTAAAGTATTATTTTACATTGCATATTTTAGGGTTTTATTTCGCTCTTTTCCCTTTTCCCTTGGAAATAATAAAGCGCGGTGGCGACTCTTGCTTTTGTGAGACGAATTAATTAATAGTTCGATCTCCGATTTACCCCGCTACATTTTTCATCGCTACAGAATTGGCGACTCTGCTGGGGAGAGATTGACCTCTTGCTGGTCCATCCCTAAGTGGGTTAAGCCTAGTTTGTTTATCTGTTTTATTATTATTTGATTTGTTTGATTATATGTTTATATTGGGGTTGTTTGGGTTTTTTGCAAAGGACGAATCCTATACCCGGATTAAGTTACACTTAAGAATAGGACGGGAGGTATAGTCATGTTAACTTTGAGGGAGTAATCCCGAAGAAGGAGGCATGAAATCCCCCTCTCAGTGGAAGGCCCTTTTGAACGTAATATTTGTTTACCGAGTAATCGGGAAGACATTATTATTTTTGACATGGGAGCCAGAGAAGTTGAGAACCGTAGAACCCTAACCCATCTTGGCATTTTAGGTGTAGCGTGGAGATTATAACGGAGTAATCCGGAAGTAGTTGTTACGCGATGCTACGCTCAGACGAGTTTCTCTTGAGAATATTGCTAATTATTGAGTAATCAAGACGTTAGTAATATACGAAGGAGGAATGTAGACTCTGGGAACTCTTATAACCTTGTCTTGCAGGTGTGATCAAACCGTTAGTACACACCTTGGGGTGGGCTTTACCCTTGACTCCATGTTCGAAACGTTGAACCTTTGAACCCCATATTTGTGAACTTGTGTGTAACTGTTGCATTATCATTCATCCATGCATCCATCAACATTTTTTGAAAAAAACTATCAAAATGAACGATCATTTGCATCGCATATCATGCATCATCCAACATTCCACTTCACATTAGAGTCTTATCCTTGTTTCTTTTTCCACTCTGGTAGATTGTCAAGCTGTCTCATCGATACGATACCCGAGCCAACCGTCAGAGGAAGATGGAAGATCTAGAACAGGAAAACCACGAGCTTCGTGAGGATGTCGCTACCCTTCGTGTTGGTATGGAGAAACTAACTGCGCTGGTGGAAAGTTTGATGGCTGCTCAGAATCAGCCATCGACTGCAGCTGCTGAGATTCAGACTTCAACTACTGTGGTTTCTGAGATTGTCACCGTTCCAACATCTGTGACTCAAATCAACTCCCCGCTTCAACATCATATGCCAAAAGGTTTTCCGTGGGGAATGCCTTATAACTTTGTGCCAGAAGGGTATCAGCCTGTCGTACAGCCTTTGGTTTAACCTACCGTGTCTTTTCCTCAACCAGAGACAACTACTATGTCGCCTGTAATCCCGTCTGTGGCACCTTTCCCTCAACCAGTGATGACAACTGTCGCTCCTGTGGTTCATTCTATGCCATACATGAATGAACCTGCTTATCATGCCGAGCTTGCTGAAAGTCTGGGTCTTTTCGATAGAATGGAGGAATTTCAAGACCAGTTTCAAGAGATGCAGAGGGAGATCAGAGCGTTAAAGGGGAAAGATTTGTTTGGAAAGAATGCTCATGACCTGTGTTTAGTTCCAAATGTAAAGATTCCAGCCAAATTCAAAGTACCAGACATTGAAAGGTATAAAGGTGATTCGTGTCCACGGAGTCATTTAACTATGTATGTGAGAAAGATGTCTACATATTCTGATGATCATAACTTGTTAATTCACTACTTTCAAGACAGTTTGACTGGTGCCGCTCTAAAGTGGTATATGGGTTTGGACAGCACTCGAATCCTTAATTTCAACGATCTTAGTGAAGCTTTTGTTCGCCAGTATAAGTACAACGTCGACATGGCGCCGGACAGAGATCAACTCCGGGCGATGTCCCAGAGAGACAAGGAGTCCTTTAAAGAATATGCCCAGAGGTGGCGCGAGATTGCTGCTCAGATTTATCCCCCTCTTGAGGAGAAAGAAATGACAAAGATATTCCTGAAGACTTTAGGTTCCTTTTATTATGAAAGAATGATTGCCAACGCACCCAGTGACTTCACCGAGATGGTAAGTATGGGCATGCGGTTGGAAGAAGGGATTCGTGAAGGACGTTTGGTTAAGGAAGGAAGTCCGTCTAGCAGTATCAAGAAGTTCGGAAGTGTTTTCCGTAAAAGGAAAGAACAAGATGTCAGTGTAATTTTCCCTGGGAGACCAAGGAGAGGTTATTCACATGTTGCGGCAGTCACTCCGACTGTCCGCCCAACATTGGTGACCCCAACTCATCAAACCCCACCAATTCTGCAACGGCCATTTCAACAGCAGCCTCGACAACAGGCTTATCAATTTAATAACCATAATCGTTCACCAAAGAAACCGCAATTTGATGCCATTCCCATGACTTACACTGAATTGTTCCCTGCTCTGATCAGAAAGAACCTCATAACGACGAAGCCTCCTCCTGTCGCACCGAATAGTACTTCTCCGTGGTACAATGCAGACCAGTTCTGTGAATATCATCAAGGGTCTCCAGGGCACAACATTGAAAATTGCTTTGCTCTAAAGGCGGATGTGCAGAGATTGATTAAGAACGATATCTTGTCTTTCAAGGACGTTAACCCGAATGTTAGAGATAATCCTTTGCCTCGACATGGGGCAGCATCAGTGAATATGGTGGAAGGTTGTCCGGGAAAGTTTCGAGTTTTTCAAGTTGAACACATAAGAGATTCGTTGATCAGGTTACATTAAAGCTTAAGAAGACTTGCCTTTTTTAGGCATCATCATGATTATGATGTTTGTGAATTTTGTTCAAGAGAAGTTGATTGCCCTATTGTGAAGGAGGACATTCAAAAATTATTAGACCAAAGGGTTATCACTATTACATATGACAGAGATCCGGTGGATGAAGTGAATGTTATAATACCACAATTCAACTTGCCTGAACCAGTAGAGATCATTTACGACAGTCAGACAGCACCTGTTGCTCCTTTGATCATTTATCCACCTGGTCCTGTGCCTTACAACTCAGACCAAGCTATACCGTATAAGTATAACGCCAAAATGATTTAGAATAGGGTAGAAGTCCCTATACCAACAATGCCATCTTTTGTTAACATCGCTGATGTGAGAAGAGTTACGAGAAGCGGACATGTCTTTACAACAGTACCTTTGAAGAGACCAGAAGTTCAAGTCAGGAGGACCATACCGGCAAAAATTCCAACGAGAAATGTTGAACCCAGGGTTGAGGTAGGCCGATCCAATGAACCTATCTCACATCCCGATGATGATGAGATTCTAAAGCTCATCAAGAGAAGTGAATACAAGATTGTGGACCAACTATTGCAAACTCCTTCCAAGATTTCTTTGCTTGCTTTACTGAGAGATTCTGGTGCCCATAGAGAAGCTTTGATGAAGGTCTTGGACCAGGCATTCGTGGATCATGATGTGACGGTTGACCAATTTGATGGAATTGTGGGAAATATTACTTCGTGTAACAATCTTGGTTTCAGTGATGAAGAGCTTCCGGAGGAGGGAAGGAACCATAATATGGCTTTGCATATCTCAATCAGTTTTGGAAATGATACTTTATCAAGTGTGCTAGTGGATACAGGTTCTTCGTTAAATGTAATGCCCAAAACTACATTATCTCGACTCTCATATCAAGGTGCTCCCATGAGACCTAGTGGGGTAATTGTCAAAGCGTTTGATGGTTCTAGGAAGACTGTCATTGGTGAAGTGGGTCTTCCTATAATAATTGGTCCTCATACTTTTCAGATCACTTTTCAAGTAATGGATATTCGTGCCGCCTACAGTTTCCTATTGGGTCGTCCATGGATCCATGATGCAGGGGCAGTCACTTCCACGCTCCATCAAAGATTGAAGTTCGTAAGGCATGGAAAGCTGGTAATGATTGGTGGAGAGCAGGCTATGGTGGTAAGCCATTTGTCATCTTTCTCTTTTATTGATGCTGATGAGGATGTTGGAACCCAATTCCAAGCTCTATTTGTTGCTAATAATGAAGTGAAGAAGAAAGGGACATCTATTTCTTCTTTTGAGGATGCGCGGCGAGTGGTTGAAAGTGGTTCAGCTGAAGGTTGGGGCCAGGTGTTGACTTTGCCTGAGAACAAGTCTGGAGAAGGTCTTGGTTTTTGTCCCATGTCTACAAAAGTCAAGCAGGAAACAGTTATCCGTCCGATACAAGAGGTTTTCCAAAGTGTAGGTTTTATCCATCCAACTCCTCCTGAAGTTGATGCTATAATAGGAGACGATTCTGAAGAGGATTTACCCGACTTTGTAACGCATGGAGTGGTTTGCCAGAACTGGATTGCTGTTGATGTTCCTGTTGTGATGCACATTTCTGAGTAATGTTTTGTTATTTTTGGAAAAAAATTTCCACTCTGCCCAAGGCGAAGAGTATTTGTGTCGGGCTATGTTGAAAATAAATCCTTTTGCTCTGCCCAAGGCAAAAGAGAAAATGTCTGGGCTCTTTGTTTCAAGTATTGCCAATCATGAATAAAAACGTTATTTTGTCCACTACTGTTTTATTTTTCACTTTTTATGGGAAATAGTAATGAAAATTAATTGGTAGTAATAGGAAAATATAATAATCTTTTGTTTCATTTGTACAACATTCATATTAATCAATTTCTAAAATAAAGCATAATCATATGTGCAGATTAATCCATGACTTAACCATTGAAAATAATGATCCTATGCCCCCTCCCAACTTTGAATTCCCTGTGTTCAGAGCCGAGGAAGAAGATAGCGAAGAAGTTCCTGATGAAATTTCCCGTTTACTTGAGCTTGATGAAAAGACTATTCAGCCGTTTGAAGAGCCTATAGAGATGATCAATTTGGGTGATGAAGAAGATAAAAAGGAAGTTAAGGTCAGAGCATTGCTTATCCCAGAGGTCAAAGAGAAAATGTTGGAGCTTCTCAGAGAGTATGTTGACGTGTTTGCTTGGTCCTACCAAGACATGCCAGGTTTGGATAACAATATTGTGGAGCATCGTTTGCCGTTGAGACCTGAATGTCCGCCGATTAAGCAGAAGTTGAGAAGGACTCGTCCCGATATGGCTGACAAGATCAAAGAAGAAGTTCAGAAACAAATTAATGCAGGTTTCCTTG
The DNA here is from genome assembly GCA_948472305.1 of Vicia faba. Classification (NCBI taxonomy): domain Eukaryota; kingdom Viridiplantae; phylum Streptophyta; class Magnoliopsida; order Fabales; family Fabaceae; genus Vicia; species Vicia faba. Next base: position 199,939,894 of record OX451739.1, read on the forward strand.
TTACATTGGTCTATCCTCAATGGTTAGCCAATATAGTGCCTGTTGCTAAGAAGGATGGCAAAGTTTGGATGTGTGTAGATTATAGAGATCTGAATAGAGCTAGCCCAAATGATGATTTTCCATTACCACACATTGATGTATTGGTCGACAGTACCGCAAAGTTCAAAGTCTTTTCTTTCATGGATGGTTTCTCCGGTTACAATCAAATCAAGATGGCACAAGAAGATATGGAGAAGACAACTTTCATTACACCTTGGGGAACATTTTGTTATCGGGTAATGCCGTTTGGTTTGAAGAATACTGGTGCAACATACCAAAGGGCCATGACTGCTTTGTTCCATGATATGATGCATAAAGAGATAGAAGTGTATGTAGATGACATGATTGCCAAATCGCAAACTGAAAAAGATCATTTGGAACATTTATTGAAGTTATTCCAGCGTTTGAGAAAGTATAAACTCCGTCTGAATCCCAACAAGTGCACTTTTGGTGTTTGTTCTGGAAGACTTCTGGGTTTCATTGTCAGTCAGAAAGGTATTGAGGTAGATCCTGATAAAGTCAAAGCTATTCGGGAAATGCCCACACCCAAGACGGAAAAACAAGTAAGAGGATTCCTCGGGAGACTGAACTATATTTCTAGATTTATATCTCATATGACGGCTACCCGCGGGCCGATTTTCAAGCTTCTCCGAAAGAACCAAGGAGGTGTGTGGACAAAAGATTGTCAGAGAGCTTTTGATAGCATCAAAGAATATTTACTTGAACCTCCTATTTTGATTCCTCCGGTGGAAGGAAGACCTTTGATTATGTACCTGACTATATTGGAAGATTCCATGGGATGTGTGCTTGGTCAACAAGATGAGACTGGAAGAAAGGAACATGCCATATATTACCTGAGTAAGAAATTCACAGACTGTGAATCTCGATACTCAATGCTAGAGAAAACCTGTTGTGCTTTAGCTTGGGCTGCTCGCTGTCTGCGCCAGTATATGATTAACCACACCACTTGGTTGATCTCCAAAATGGATCCGATCAAGTATATCTTTGAGAAGCCCGCCTTATCTGGAAGAATAGCCCGTTGGCAGATGTTGTTATCTGAATATGACATTGAGTATCACACTCAGAAAGCAATCAAAGGGAGTATTTTAGCCGATCATTTGGCTCACCAACCAATTGAAGATTACCAATCCATCAAGTTTGACTTCCCGGATGAAGATGTTATGTACTTGAAAGCTAAAGATTGTGAAGAGCTGTTACCTGAAGAAGGACCTGATCCCGAATCCCGTTGGGGTTTGATATTTGACGGAGCTGTGAACTCTTATGGAAATGGAATTGGGGCAATCATCGTCACTCCCCAAGGTACTCATATTCCGTTCACGGCGAGATTGAAGTTTGACTGTACGAACAACATGGCTGAATATGAGGCATGTATAATGGGTCTCGAAGAAGCAGTGGATCTAAGGATTAAGATTCTTGATATTTACGGAGACTCGGCATTGGTAATTAATCAAATCAAAGGAGAATGGAAGACTCGTCATCCTGGTTTGATCCCTTACAGAGATTATGCTAGAAGATTGTTAACCTTCTTCAACAAAGTAGAGTTACATCATATCCCTAGAGATGAAAACCAAATGGTTGATGCTTTAGCTACTTTGTCTTCAATGTTTCAAGTGAATGGTTGGAACGATGTGCCTACAATCAGAGTTATGCGCCTCGACAGACCTGCTCATGTGTTCTTAGTAGAAGAGGTCACCGATGACAAACCATGGTTCTATGACATTAAACGTGTTCTTCAAACTCAAGAGTACCCGCCTGGGGCATCCAATAAAGATAGGAAGACGTTGAGGAGATTGGCAAGTAGTTTCTTCCTCAATGAAGAAGTGTTATGTAAGAGGAATTATGACATGGTCTTGCTCAGATGCATAGACAGACATGAAGCAGACATGCTGATGCAAGAAGTACATGAAGGATCCTTTGGCACTCATGCCAACAGACATGCAATGGCTAAAAAGATGTTGAGAGCTGGTTACTATTGGATGACAATGGAATCTGATTGCTGCAAATATGTGAAGAAATGTCATAAATGCCAGATTTATGCGGACAAGATACATGTGCCACTGACCCTCCTCAATGTTATCTCTTCACCTTGGCCTTTCTCTATGTGGGGCATTGATATGATTGGAATGATTGAACCCAAAGCTTCAAATGGTCATCGTTTCATCTTGGTAGCGATCGATTATTTTACTAAATGGGTAGAAGCAGCATCTTATGCTAATGTAACCAGATATGTGGTAGTCAGATTTATCAAGAATCAGATCATTTATCGATACGGCATCCCGAGCAAGATCATCACTGATAATGGCTCGAATCTGAATAACAAGATGATGAGAGATCTTTGTGAAGAGTTCAAGATCGAACATCATAATTCTTCTCCTTACAGGCCGAAAATGAATGGGGCAGTTGAAGCTGCTAACAAGAACATCAAAAAGATTGTCCAGAAGATGGTGGTAACTTATAGAGATTGGCATGAAATGCTTCCGTTTGCTTTACATGGATACCGTACTTCAGTTCGAACTTCAACAGGTGCAACCCCATTTTCCCTAGTTTATGGTATGGAAGCAGTACTCCCCGTGGAGGTTGAGATTCCGTCTATGAGAGTGTTGATGGAAGCTAAACTTTCTGAGGCTGAATGGTGTCAAAGTAGATATGATCAGTTGAATTTAATTGAAGAAAAGAGATTGACAACGTTGTGTCGTGGTCAATTATATCAGCAGAGAATGAAGAAGGCTTTTGATAAGAAGGTTCGACCACGCGAGTTCAGAGAAGGTGACCTTGTGCTCAAGAAGATATTATCTTTCCAACCTAATTCTAGGGGCAAGTGGGCTCCGAATTATGAAGGACCGTATGTCGTTAAGAAAGTTTTCTCTGGAGGTGCCATGATTCTCACAAATATGGACGGTGAAGAGCTCCTGCGCTCCGTGAACGCCGACGCAGTCAAGAAGTATTTCGCCTAGGTTTGAGTTGACAGTTCGCTAAGTTGAAAACCTGAAGGGGCGGCTTAGGCAGGCTTTTGGTCAGACCGGCTGTGGCATTTGAGCACATTTCGGAATTCGAAGTTGTTAGGGAGAATAGTGATCATTGTTTTTTTGTAACCCTTTCTTTCATGTACTATTTCCCAAACTTTTGTAAACCGTTGGAGTCGCGTTGTTAGCGAACTACCATCTTATTAATGAAATTTGAGCATTTACCTTTTGTGGGCAAAATTTTAATTTTACGGAAATATTTGAAACAAAGTTATTTAAAGTATTCTTATTTTTAAAATGTGTCGTTAATAATGAAAGGAATATTAACAACATCATCAATATAATAACTCCTCAAATAACAACATAAGTTTCAATAAATAAACAACAAAATAAGACAAGCATTCATTTCCCCCTGAGTGCTACGTATCAGAGCAAATGACACCAAACTCGAACTAACAATGCTATCGGCTACTCATCTTAGTTACCTGCACGTTACCAACAAAGGGCAACATTCAAACAGAAGGGGTGAGATATCAAACTACATAAATAGGGTTATGATAAACAATATATTAGGTAAAGAATAAAAAGAATCACCACTTCATACAACAATAATTCAACACTTCACAATCATCAACACTAAAATTCAACATATACGAATCAAATATTCAACTCGAAACTATGTGAATGCATGTGGTACAATCGGAGTAAAACTTCCAACATAAACATTTTCCAGTAATTTTGAGGCATAAGGCATAAGCCTTCTTCACAAATCATTTTGCCAATACAGGCCTTCACAAAATCCGCCAATATAGGCCTTCACAAATGAAAATGTATGAATGTATGACACATACAACAACATCATTAAACACTTCACGAGGCATACGCCTATATCACTACTTCATTGGCCATAGGCCTACAACGTCATCAACGTAATCAACAACAATTCATGGCAACAACATATTCATTATATATTCACTAGGATTCACACCATAAGGCTTCCCACAAAAATAATTCATAGTCACATTATCAATAGAGAATTCCACATATACTCAATGATATCTCGCAACAACAACACGTTCATCGATCATCATGAAATACCACAACATTAGTCACAATACCTATAATCAACAATGTCCATAAACCAGACGGAACGACTTAACCAACTGTACCAATAATTCGGTGTAATCGACATAATTTTAACAAAAAGACATATCCATATTTACCTATTAATTAAACTTAGTTATCTGGTCAAATTTCGTTAAATTCTGGACAACTAATTATACCCTTAATTCGGCTACTGACTAGTGGTTTTTACACAGGAATTTTAGTAGTTACTTAGTCATTGCTTCGTTCAACTAACTGATGTTGTATTCCTTATCACCATATTTTATGTTTTGGTTTGCAGAAGAATCAAATAGGACGAATCGGGTTAGAAAAAGTGCATAAGTCTTATTTTTAGAAAATTTGCTACAGCAGCTGACACGGGTGGCCGTGTTGTCTGACACGGCCATGTCAGAAGAAGGAAAGGGAAAGGTGTGGAGCGCAGGGGATGACACGGGTGCCCGTGTCAGCTGACACGACCCGTTTCAGGAAGCCTGGAGCTTAAAAAACCAGTTTTTCCTCCCTTCACACATGTGCCTTGTTCTTGTTCATTCCTTGTTCCAATTTACCCATTTATCCTAGCTTAGCATTAACCCAACACAATTCAAATACAACAAATAACAACACAATTCAAATCAATCGTAAATTTTAATAGTAACACAACCAATTTTTATCACAACATAGTAGTGAAACTAATACCCTAAACCCTAATTAAAATTCATCGTGCTCCCATTTATTTAGCAAGAACCCCACCCTTACCTTGGATTGAGTGCATCTATTAGAAACTTCAATGGAATTTCTGGGGATTTGGCACTAGTAGCAGCTTCCTCTTGTTCTTCTTCTCCTCTCAAAACCTTATTCCTCTTTCTCTTCTCTTTTCTATTCCTGATACACTATCCTCTCTTTCTCCTCTATTTCTATTCCTAATACAATAATATTATTTCTCTTAATAAATCTAAATGGGCCTAAGTGACATACCCCCTTATTACTTCACAACACCACAAATTAAGCCCAATCTCATATTTAAGCTTAATAATAAAATAATGCTTCAACTTAATTCCACCAAATTAAATTCGATTATCTAACATGCCACTAAATAAAATAATTCTGGCTTCAACGATAAAAATTCAAATTAATATAAAATATTCAAAAATATTTAATTAAATAAATAATTAAATATCGGGGTGTTACAATTCTCCCCCACTTAGAATATTTTCGTCCTCGAAAATAAAAGTTTACCTGGTTCAAATAGCTCGAGTTAAGAGTCTTGCATCTTGCTCTCCAACTCCCAGGTCACACTTTCTCCAGTAGCTCCTAACCAGACAACTTTCACCAATGCAATCTCCTTTCCTCTTAGAATCTTCATCTTGTGATCCACGACTCGCACAAGCACCGACTCCACTGTGAGATTATCCCGTACTTGCACATCATCCATTTGAATCACATGAGACGGATCGGGAGTATACTTCCGGAGTTGCGATACATGAAACACATCGTGCAAATTAGCAAGATTTGGCGGTAACACCACTCGGTAAGCAACTTTCCCAACTCTATCCAATATCTGATACGGACCAATAAAATGAGGAGTGAACTTCTTAGACTTCAGATCTCACCCAACACCAGTCACAGGTGTGACTCTCAAAAACACATGATCACCAGCTTGGAATTCACCAGATTCATGCCAAAACAACAGAGTCCTAAACCTCCAACCATACAACGCCTCAAAAGGTGCCATCCCAATACTCGAATGGTATTTGTTATTGTAAGTGAACTCAATCAACGGAAGATAAGCACCCCATGAACCTCTCTTCTCAATAACACATGCCCTCAACAGATCCTCCAATGACTGGATTGTCCTCTTGGTCTGACCATCCGTCTGAGGATTATACGCCGTACTCAAACTCAACTTAGATCCTAACGCCTCTTGCAAACTTTTCTAGAAATCAGAAGTAAACCTCGGATCTCTATCTGACACAATACACAAAGGAACACCATGCAACTTCACAATTACTCTGGTGTAAATCTCTGCCAACTTCGAAATTGGATATGTGATGTTAATAGGTATAAAGTGTGCCAAATTTGTAAGCCTATCAACAATCACCCATATCGAATTATGTCCTCTCAAGGTACTAGGTAATCCCGTTACAAAGTCCATCGAAATGCTATCCTATTTCCATTTCGGAATCTCTAACGGTTGCATCAACCCTACAGGCTTCTAATGCTCAATCTTCGACTTCTGACAAATCAAACAAGCATACACGAACTGTGCCACATCACGCTTCATACTAGGCCACCAAAACAAGCCCTTCAAGTCTTGATACATCTTTGTAGATCTTGGATGAATACTCAAACTGCTTCTATGACTTTCCTTAAGAATCACTTTCTTAATCTCTTCATTATCAGGAATGAAAATACGATCTCGGAATCTCAACACACCTTGTGCATCTATCTTGAAATCATCATTCTCAGATTGATCGATTCCCATCATCATATCCACCAACTTCACATCTAGCTTTTGAGCCCCACTGATACTGTTGAGAAAGTCATTATTAATCTTTAATATTCCCAACATAACACTTTGTGGTGTCACTTCACAAACCAAACTCAAATCTCGGAATTTCTCAATCAACTCCAACTCTTTAACCATCATTACCGACATGTGCAAAGTCTTTCGGCTTAAAGCATTGGCCACAACATTAGCTTTTCCTGGAGGATAATTCAAACCGAAATCATAATCCTTCAGCAATTCTAACCACCTTCGTTGCCTCATATTCAACTCTTTCTGATAAAAAAGATACTTCAAACTCTTATGGTCACTAAACACTTCGAATCTAGAACCATAAAGATGATGCCTCCAGATTTTCAACACAAAGACAACTGCAGCCAATTCTAAATTATGCGTAGGATAATTCTTTTCATGAGTCCTCAATTGCCTCAATGCATAAGCAACCACCTTACTATTTTGCATGATTACACCACCTAACCCCATCAGACAAACATCACAATACACAACAAAAGGTTCTCCCAGATTAGGCAAAGTCAAAACCGGAGCCGACGTCAACCTCTTCTTCAACTCGATAAAACTTTCTTCACATCGACTATCCCACACAAAGGCTTTACCCATACATGTCAACTTGGTCAATGGAAGTGCCAACTTAGAAAAACCTTCGATAAACCGTCTATACTAACCAGCTAATCCCAAGAAGCTTCTAATCTCAGTAACCAACTTTGGAGCTTCTCATTACAATACAGCATCAACTTTAGAAGGATCCACGGTAATGCCACTACCAGAAATGACATGACCAAGGAAACTAACCTCATGCAACCAAAATTCTCACTTGGACAACTTCGCATACAACTTCTTCTCTTTCAAAACTTGTAATACAACTCTTAGGTGCTCTTCATGTTCTTCTTCCGATTTAGAGTAAATCAGAATGTCATCAATGAATACCACCATAAAACGATCCAAATAAGTATGAAAGATACGATTCATATACTCCATGAATACTCCTGACGCATTAGTAACACTGGAAGGCATCACCGAATACTCGTAGTGTCCATACCGAGTTTTGAATGTGGACTTTCGAATATCATCTTCTTTCAATCTAATTTGGTGATATCATGACCTCAAATCAATCTTATAAAACACACTTGCACTCACTAATTGATCCATCAAGTCATCAATTCTCCGAAGCAGATACTTGTTCTTAACCGTCACTTTATTCAACTGTCTATAATCGACACAAAGTCTCATACTTCCATCTTTCTTCTTTACTAACAACACAGACGCTCCCCACGGTGATACACTTGGTCTTATAAACTTTTTCTCAAGCAACTCTTCTAAATGCTTCTTCAATTCAAACAACACAAATGCAGACATCCTGTATGGTGGCATAGAAACAGGTCTGGTACCAGGTACAAGATCAATTGCAAACTCAATTTCTCTTTCTAGCGGTACGTCAGGAATTTCATCAGGAAACACTTCAGGAAATTCTCGCACCACCCGCAACTCATCAATCCTAACTTGGTTCTCAATAGATAGTGACACCATCAATGAGAACATCTGTGCTTCGTCTTGCATCAATTACCACAACTGTTTACCAGTCAACAAACCAACTTCTTCTTCTTCAAGAGTATAAAACCTCAAAGACTTGTTATAGAAATTGATATGAACATAGTTATACTCTAACCAATTCATACCCAAGATCACATCTAACCCGCTTAACGGCAAACAAATCAAATCAACAACAAAGTCTTTGTCGAAGATCGACAAAGGACAATTCAAACACATACAAGAAGTAGTCACATATCCCTTAGCCGAAATCTCGACGACCATTTCTCCATTCATAGAAGACAACACAAGAACAAATCTTTCAACACAATCAGCAACAATAAAACAATGAGTAGCACCAGTATCAATAATAATAATTAACTGCGTAATATTAATGAAACATGTACCTCTGATGAGTCTGTCCTCACTAGCTGTCAGAGTCCCAGCCAAAGCAAACACCTACCACCATTTTGTGCCTTCTTTGGTTTCTGACACTGAGTACTAATATGTCCTTCTTCACCAAAATTGAAACAAATCACCTCCTTATGCCTACACTCAGGAGTTGTGTGTCCCATCTTTCTATAACGGAAACACCTCTTCATATCAGCAGTAGTGCACACATTACTCTTATGACCAGGTTTCCCACATTTGAAACATACAACTCTAGCAGGAGCATCTCCCCCACTAGTCCTCTGACCATGAGCAACTCTTTGTTTACCTCTACCAACATCATAAGGTTTGCCACGGTTCTGTTGTTTCTTGCCTCTCTTATCATTAACAGTCTTGTGATGAGCATTGCTATCCTCTTCAAAGATCCTGTAATTATGAACCAAATCAGAAAAGACACGAATCTTCTGATATCCAATAACCTTCTTGATTTCCGAGCGCAACCCATTCTCAAACTTGATGCACTTATAAAATTCATCACCTTCACCGTCAAAATGTGGATAGAACTTAGCTAGATCAATGAACTTAACAGCATACTCAGTGACGGATTTGTCCCCTTGCTTCAACTCAAAGAACTCAATCTCTTTCTTACCCCAAACATCTTCAGGATAATACTTCCTCAGAAACTCCCTACGGAACATAATCCAAGTGATTTCCTCATCTGCAGCTTCCAACCTTGCATGCATCTCTAGCCATCAGTCATCAGCTTCAACTGCTAGCATCTGAGTGCCATACCGAACCTTATGTGCTGGAGTGCAATCCATCACACAGAAGATCCTCTCAATCTCCTTCAACCAATCTAGTGCTCCATCAAGATCATGCTTACCCTTGAACACCGGAGGATTCTCCCTTTGGAAAGTCGCCAAACTACGAGATCCATCATTCTCGTCAGCATTAGACTGATTCTGGATAGCCCGGGCCATCACTTGCAGAGCAGCGACAATCACATCATTGTTCCTTCCATCAATATTATCCTATTACTTCCACACAAATAACGGTTAAGAAAACTAATAATACTCGATTGTTAAACAACTACGACTCAATAACTTGGCCGGACTGATTGACTTGCTCTGATACCACTAACGTAACACCCAAATTCTACCCCAAATAATTATCGGAAAATCAGAGTATAAAAATTTCCAATATAATTAGGATCTCACATATTCAACAAAAACACATAAATTGGTCATGCTTTTAGAATTGTAAGTGTTTGCTTGTTGGCATTAATTTTTGGTAAAACCAGATTTGCGAATGTCATGACTGATGTCATAACATTCTGGGATAAAGACAAATTCTGTAGAAGGAATGTTCTACATAAACAACTCAGTATGAGTGAATATCATGATGATTAAGCTATGATCATATGTACTGAATTCTACCAAAATCAGTGAGCAGGATACATGATGTCATAACCAATGTTAAGACATCCTGTACTGATCAAGTTGTTGTGCATATTTATTGTTCCTGAGAATTTTCAGGAATCTGGTGTGCTATTCTGAGTTGAAGTATATTGACTAGATCAGATGCTCACGTGGATATTAGGTTAACCTTGCTTAACCCTAATCTGTTATGATGAAAGCCCAAGACCAAGTCTTTAGGTTAACTTTGGTTAACCCTAGCTATTTTTATGGAAGCCCAAAATGAAGAATAGACTGCATATATATTTCTCACAAATCCTAATGGTGTGCAGCGCTTTTAGAGAAATCAATAAGTCATTTTGTAGTTGTGGTAGTTTTAGTAATTACTGTGAGCCAAGCAATTATCACTTGATAAGTGACTTAGAGTAGTATTTGGTTGTAAGGGTTGTTTATCACTCAAAGCTTTGAAGCACGAGTGTTGTGTCTCTTGATTAAAGCTTTGAAGCAAAATCAAGCGTGTGTATTGAAGAATGTCTTCATAATCTTATTAATCAGTAGATTAGTATCACTGCTGTGATTGAGGGGGAGTGAGTAGGAACTCAGCTTTAAGTAGGACTTAGATTGAAGTTGCATTGGGTAGGTCTTAAGTGAAGGAGATAAACTGGTTGGTTTATTCCTAAATTAATACCTCTTATAGTGAATTTACTCCCTGGCTTGGTAGCCCCCAGTAGGTGTTGTTATTTACTGAACTGGGTTAACAATTGATTGTGTTCTTTACTGTCTTTTAAATTACTGTTTGGTTTGTGTACAATTTGTCAAATACGGTGTCATGACATTCACTGTGACATTAAGTATCTGTTGCTAGAATTTCAATTGGCATCAGAGCAGGCACCCTGCCTGTCTTTCTGGGTGAGATCTAGGGATATTATTTTCTGGCGCTATGGACAAGGAAGGAGGATTTGGGAACATACCACCTATTCTGGATGGATCAAACTATGACTACTGGAAACCTCGTATGATTGCCTTCTTGAAGTCACTGGACAATAAAGCTTGGAGAGCTGCTGACAAAGGATGGAACCATCCCACCATAACTGGGAAAGATGGGACGACTAGTCTGAAACTTGAGGAAGAATGGAGAAAAGAAGAAGAAGAGTTAGCCCTGGGTAACTCTAAAGCATTGAATTCCTTGTTCAATGGAATTGATAGAAACATATTCAGACTAGTACATCAATGTGAACTGGCTAAGGATGTTTGGGACACTCTCAAAACCACCCATGAGGGTACATCCAAAGTAATAATGTCAAGACTTCAGATGCTCACTACCAAATTTGAGAATCTAAGGATGAAGGAAGATGAGACCATTCATGAGTTTCACATGAACATCTTGGAAATTACCAACACCTCAGGAGCATTGGGAGAAAAGATGTCAGAAGAAAAGCTGGTGAGAAAGATTCTCAGATCCTTGCCTAAAAGGTTTGCAATGAAAGTGACTGCTATAGAGGAAGCTCAGGATATCTGTAACTTGAAGGTTGCTGAACTCATTGGGTCACTTCAGACATTTGAGATGGGGATCAGTGACAATGTTGACAAGAAAAACAAGAGCATAGCCCTTGTATCCAATACTGAAGATGAAAGCAAGGAGAGTGATGAAGAGAATATATCAGAAGCTATAACTATGCTTGGAAGGCAGTTCAACAAACTCATCAAGAGAATGGACCCAAAGTCAAGGTCAAATGTCAAGAACATTTCCTCTGACATTAGCAGATCCTATGACTCAAGCAGAAGAATGAAGTCTGAAGAAAAGGGAAATCAAAGCAGAGGAATCCAATGCCATGGATGTGAAGGATATGGGCACATTCGAGCTGAATGTCCTACCTTTCTAAAGAAATAAAAGAAAGGAATGTCTGTTACTTGGTCTGATGGTGACTCAGAAAGTGACTCTGAAGAAGAATCTGCTAAACTAGTTACTGCACTATCTGGTGTTTGTAACTTTGATAATGATTCTAGTGATGAGGAAGTGACATTTGAAGAACTTGCTGACTCCTACAAGAAGCTATGTATCAGAAGTGCTGAAGTTTGTCAGCAAAATGAGAAACAGAAAAAGCTCATAGTGAAGTTGGAGGCTGAGAAGAAGGCAGACACTGCTAGTATAAGTCATCTCAAAGGTGAAGTTCTAATGTTGAACTCCAAACTTGATCAGATGACTAAGTTTGTCAAGATGTTAACAACTGGAACTGACAAGTTAGAAGAAATCCTCCAGGCTGGACAAAATGTAGGAAACATGTCTGGTTTAGGATTTGTGGCTGCAAAGAAATCTGCTGTTGACAAGAAGAAGACCAGGCCTGATAAACAAATGTCAAAGCAGATGTCACAACATAGGACTCAACATCAAGAACAGAGAAATATGAAGAAAAAGTATCAAAAATGGAGATGTCATTATTGTGGGAGGTTTGGTCACATAAAGCCATTCTACTTTAGATTATATGGATATCCTAATCAGACCCCATATGTCAAACCTAATACTAACAAGGCACCATATACTCAACAGTGGAAGAAAAAGACTGCAGCCCTGATAGCTCACACCTCCCTTAGAGTTTCTGCCAAGGAAGACTGGTACTTTGACAGTGGATGCTCTAAACACATGACTGGAATCAAGAATCTGCTGAATGATGTCAAACCTCATACTACTAGTTATGTCACTTTTGGAGATGGTACTAGAGTAGAAATCAAAGGAGTTGGAAACTTGGACTGCCATGGAGTTCCAAACCTAAATGAAGTGTTGCTGGTAAATGGTTTGACTGCTAATCTCATAAGTATCAGACAATTATGTGATCTAGGATTCAAGGTCAACTTCACCAAGTCTGAATGTCTTGTAACTAATGAAAAACAAGAAGTTGTAATGAGAGGAGTCAAATCAAAAGACAACTGTTACTTATGGGAGTCTGAGAACACTAACTACTCTTCTGTGTGCTCTATAGCCAAAGAAGAAAAGGAAGTGAAAATGTGGCACCAAAAACTTGGTCATTTACATCTTAGAGGGATGAAAAAGATCATATCCATGGAGGCTATCAGAGGGATTCCAAGGCTTCAGATTGATGAAGGGAGAGTTTGTGGTGAATGTCAGGTTGGAAAGCAAACTAGAATGTCACATCCAAAGACAAGACATTTGACCACCTCTAAGGTGCTAGAACTTCTACATATGGATCTGATGGGTCCCATGCAGGTGGAAAGTCTTGGTGGAAAGATATATGCCTATGTTGTTGTGGATGATTTTTCCAGATTCACCTGGATAAACTTCATTAGGGAAAAGTCTGATGTATTTGATGTATTTAAGGAATTGTGCAAAAGAATTCAAAGAGAAAAAGAAGGATGCATTGTTAGAATCAGAAGTGATCATGGTAAGGAATTTGAAAATAGTAAGTTTGATGAGTTCTGTTCCTCATAAGGAATCAATCATGAGTTCTCTTCACCTATAACTCCTCAACAAAATGGAGTTATGGAAAGGAAAAACAGGACTATACAGGAATCTGCCAGAGCAATGATACATGCCAAGAAGCTTCCTATTCATTTTTGGGCTGAAGCTATGAATACAACATGTTATGTCCATAACAGGGTCACCTTGAGAAAGGGAACATCATCCACCCTTTATGAACTATGGAAAGGAAGAAAGCCTACATTGAAGTACTTCCATATCTTTGGGAGCAAATGCTATATTCTGACAGATCGTGAACAAAGGAGAAAGATGGACCCTAAAAGTGATGAAGGAATATTCCTAGGATACTCTACCAACAACAGAGCATATAGGGTGTTCAATTCTAGGACCAAAGTTATGATGGAGTCTATAAATGTCATAGTTGATGATCACCATGAGGAAACAAATGTCCCATATGATGTTGAGACATTCTTTGAGACTTCAACACAAGTGTCTAAAAAGGATGATGTGCCTAATCCTACTCCATCAGAGTCTGAATCAAAGGAAGCTAACAAAGATCCTTCCATCAGAATTCAGAAAGATCATCCTAAGGAACTCATCATAGGAGATCCTAACAGTGGAGTCACTACAAGATCTAGATAAATCATCACAAACTCTTGTTTTGTGTCTAAGATTGAACCAAAAAATGTTAAAGAGGCTTTGACTGATGAATACTGGATTGGAGAAATGCAAGATGAATTGAACCAGTTCAAGCAACATGAAGTATGGGAGTTAGTTCCTAGACCAGAAGGAACAAACATCATTGGCACAAAGTGGATCTACAAGAACAAGTTAGATGCTGAAGGAGTTGTCACCAGGAATAAGGCAAGGCTTGTTGCTCAAGGATACACTCAAGTTGAAGGGGTTGATTTTGATGAGACTTTTGCTTCTGTAGCCAGACTGGAATCAATCAGACTTCTCTTGGGAGTTGCTTGTCTCCTTAAGTTCAAGCTGTTTCAGATGGATGTGAAGAGTGCCTTCCTAAATGGGTACTTAAATGAGGAAGTGTATGTGGAACAGCCTAAAGGATTTGTGGATCCAAACTGTCCTGATCATGTCTACAAATTGAGGAAAGCATTATATGGTCTGAAACAAGCTCCTAGAGCTTGGTATGAAAGGTTGACAAAGTTCCTCACTGACAAAGGATACAGGAAAGGAGGTTTGGATAAAACTCTTTTTGTCAAGGATGAAGGAGGAAAGATAATGGTAGCTCAAATTTATGTTGATGACATAGTGTTTGGAGGAATTTCAGATAAAATGGTTAAACATTTTGCTAACCAGATGCAAGCTGAATTTGAAATGAGCCTCATGGGAGAATTGACCTACTTTCTTGGACTACAAGTCACACAGATGGAAGACTCAATTTTTCTGTCTCAAAGTAAGTATGCAAAGAATATTGTCAAGAAGTTTGGGATGGAGAATGGAAGTCATAAAATGACTCCTACACCTACTCATTTAAAGTTGTCCAAAGACACAAGTGGGGCAAATATGGATCAAAGTTTGTACAGAAGCATGATAGGAAGTCTGCTATACTTAACAGCCAGCAGACCTGACATTGCCTTTGCAGATGGAGTATGTGCAAGATACCAGGCTGAACCCAAAGTAAGTCACATCAACCAGGTGAAAAGAATTCTGAAGTATGTGAGTGGAACTTACAATTATGGCATGATGTACTCTCATGGATGTGAACCAATTATGTCTGGTTATTGTGATGCTGATTGGGCTGGTAGTGCTGATGATAGAAAGAGCACCTCTGGAGGATGCTTCTTTTTGGGAAATAATCTTGTTTCTTGGTTCAGCAAGAAACAAAACTGTGTGTCTTTATCTACTGTTGAAGCTGAATACATAGCAGCTGGTAGCAGCTGTTCTCAAATGATCTGGATGAAACAGATGTTGGCTGAGTATAATGTCACACAAGATGTCATGACATTGTACTGTGACAATTTGAGTACTATTAACATATCCAAGAATCCTATACAGCACAGCAGGACTAAGCATATTGACATTAGACATCACTTCATCAGAGATCTTGTGGAGGAGAAGGTGATTAAGCTGGAACATGTTGCCACTGAACTACAACTGGCTGATATTTTTACCAAGGCACTTGATGCTAGTCAGTTTGAGAATTTAAGGGGCAAGCTGGGTATTTGCCAATATGAAGAGATGTAGCAATTAATTTTGCTTAATACAAGTTTTGAAATAGATATTTTAATCAAGTTTATTATGATTGGGCTAATCATTTGTTTCCCTCTTTCTTTCCAAAAGTTTAAGAAGAGGAATAGACATATTTATATCTCCATCTTATCAGTTTACTGCATCACTCTCCATTCCCTCAAAAGAAAATTTCACACTCGCTGTCACTTGTATTCTCAATCTCTCAAGATGTCTCAACAATCTGTGTCATCATCTTCATCAAAGGCAACTGCATCTTCCTCACCCACTGACACCGAACCTAGGGCAAACGTAAACCCCATGGATGCTGATGTTCTTGAGGTAACTCCACTTCGTGCAATGGCAGCTGATCCTACTAAGGTCAAGAAGCTGCGAACCAGACATGCAAGAAGATCACAAGCTTCTCCCTCTGGTAAATCTTCTCAACCATCATCCTTTGTTCCTCCAGAGATAGCTAATAGGGAAGGTTCTGCTTATGTGCATCAAGCTATTGCCAGACTAGTCACTAGGATTCTTAATGAGAATCACTCTGTTCCTGGTGTATCTGTACCATTGAACCAAGAAACTGCTAGCCCTATTTTAGAAAGTGATCCCAATGTCACTCAGAATGTTGAGACACCTGATGACAACATTGAGAAATCTCCAGAGAAACCTGATGATCACCAGACCCCTACTGACAAGGCTGTTGAACCTCCTGTCATTGATGCTGATGAAGAACAACATGATGGTTCTGCAAGAAGCTCACCAGAAGATGCTGCTGAAAATAGTGCTTCCTCAGGGGATGACAGTACCTGAAGGTCTGTGTTTGCTGAGTTGTAAAGATTGATGCTGGAACTTGCTACTGCTATTTGATACCTTCTCTCTGTTTCTGTGTATTTTGGATTTCCTTTTGATGACTGTATAACTTGAAGTACTAGATCCTTTGGCCTCTTTATGGCTAAAAAGGGGGAGAAGTAATTGTGGTTCTACTGCATGTTGCTTCTGCATTCTAATCTCTGATTGTTTAGGGGTTTTATCCAAATTTTTTTCAAAGGGGGAGTTTGTAAGTGTTTGCTTGTTGGCATTAATTTTTGGTAAAACCATATTTGCGAATGTCATGACTGATGTCATAACATTCTGGGATAAAGACAAATTCTGCATAAGGAATGTTCTACAGGAATAACTCAGTATGAGTGAATATCATGATGATTAAGCTATGATCATATGTACTGAATTCTACCAAAATCAGTGAGCAGGATACATGATGTCATAACCCATGTTAAGACATCCTGTACTGATCAAGTTGTTGTGCAGATTTATTATTCCTGAGAATTTTCAGGAATCTGGTGTGTTTTTATGAGTTGAAGTATATTGACTAGATCAGATGCTCACGTGGATATTAGGTTAACCTTGCTTAACCCTAATCTGTTATGATGAAAGCCCAAGACCAAGTCTTTAGGTTAACTTTGGTTAACCCTAGCTATTTTTATGGAAGCCCAAAATGAAGAATAGACTGCATATATATTTCTCATGAATCCTAATGGTGTGCAGCGCTTTTAGAGAAGACCAATAAGGCATTTTGTAGTTGTGATAGTTTTAGTAATTACTGTGAGCCAAGCAATTATCACTTGATAAGTGACTTGGAGTAGGATTTGGTTGTAAGGGTTGTTTATCACTCAAAGCTTTGAAGCATGAGTGTTGTGTCTCTTGATTAAAGCTTTGAAGCAAAATCAAGCGTGTGTATTGAAGAATGTCTTCATAATCTTATTAATCAGTAGATTAGTATCACTGTTGTGATTGAGGGGGAGTGAGTAGGAACTCGGGTTTAAGTAGGACTTAGATTGAAGTTGCATTGGGTAGGTCTTAAGTGAAGGAGATAAACTGGTTGGTTTATTCCTAAATTAATACCTCTTATAGCGAATTTCCTCCCTGGCTTGGTATCCCCCAGATGTAGGTGTTGTTATACACTGAACTGGGTTAACAATTGATTGTGTTCTTTACTGTCTTTTAAATTACTGTTTGGTTTGTGTACAATTTGTCAGATACAGTGTCATAACATTCACTGTGACATTAAGTATCTGTTGCAAGAATTTCAAGAATAGATACATAACACTTAAAGAAGCGGAATGAACACAACTCATGAATAAAGTCTTCATAACATAAACCAAACTTTGATTAATCACACATCAGACTCATAATAATTCTCTAAATAAGATATAACATCTTTTGAATCATGAAACAACATCAATATAATAACTCCTCAAATAACAACATAAGTTTCAATAAATAAACAACAAAATAAGACAAGTGTTTATTTCCCCCTGAGTGCTACGTATCAGAGCAAATGACACCAAACTAGAACTAATAATGTTATCGACTACTCATCTTGGTTACCTGCACGTTACCAACAAAGGGCAACATTCAAACAGAAGGGGTGAGATATCAAACTACATAAATAGGGTTATGATAAACAATATATTAGATAAAGAATAAAAATAATCACCACTTCATACAACAATAATTCAACACTTCACAATCATCAACACCATAATTCAACATATACAATTCAAATATGCAACTCAAAACTATGCGAATGCATATGGTACCATCAGAGTAAAACTCCCAACATAAACATATGCCAGTAATTTTGAGGCACAAGGCATAAGCCTTCTTCACAAATCATTTTGCCAATACATGCCTTCACAAAATCCGCCAATACAGTGTTGGTGTAAGCCCTAGAGGCCAATACTTTTGGTACTTGTATCGAATTATTTATTAATAATAAAAGGCATTTCTTTATTATGTTTGCTTTCCAAAATAATAAAGTCCCTAGAATGGTTTATTTGTTTAATGAAATGTTAAGTGTGACTTAATCATGAGATCCCATTAAACATAAGACACTATTCTTAAAGTATCCGTAGTCAAGCTTTAATGTGAAGTGGGATAACATTAAAGCATTAAGATTATTATGAAGATAGATTGATGATCACATCTCATGGATCATAGATAAGGAGTTATCAAGTCTTGACATAGGTATGAATATTAGGAGTAATATTTATACTGGATTGACCCGCTATGAGAATACTACATAGAATGTTATGCAAAGTGTCATAAGTTATTCTCATGATGATAATGGTGTATACCACCCTTCGACCTGAAACCACTATGGACCCTAGATGTAGAGTCAAGTACTTTATTGCTGATCAAACGTCATCCGTAACTGGATGACTATAAAGACGGTTAATGGGTACTTCACAAAGCATGCTAAGGGACATGAGTGACCTAGATGGAATTTGCTCATCCTGCATAACAGGATAAATGTCTAAGGGCCCAATATTGAACTGGAAAAGGGTGACACAGTGTATGCCTTGTGTTCAATATAGACATGAGGGCAAAAGGGTAATTGTACAACACAAATATTATCACGGAAAAGGTTTGGTCAAATCACATGACATTTTCGTGACTTGGGTAACAGTGATGTGTTGCTAGATACCGCTCACTGTTTATTATATTAAATGTGTGATTTAATATAATTGCCAACGTCGCGAAAACCTACAGGGTCACACACATAAGGACAGGTTGATGAGAGATAGAATAAATAAGGAACAACGTAAGGTACGATGCACTTAAGTGTAATACGGAAAGTGGTAAGGTACCACGTGGATAAGTGATATATGGTACATCATAAGGTATGGTGTCCATAAGCTTAATTGGGCTTTTAGCTTATAGCCTTAATTGGGCTTTTGGCTTGTAGCCCACACGAGTGATTCTATAAATAGATCCCTTGTGATGAAGCAATTTCGCTTGATGCAATTTCGTTTTTGATTCTCTCTCTCACTCAAGGTTTCCGTTCGTGATCAGCTAGCACTGTGACCGGAAGCGATCTGTTCGTGTGGACTGAATAGAGGCGTTGTTCTTCATCAACGCTCGTGATCACAACATCAAAGGTCTGAATCGCCACAAGAGGTAAATATTTCTATCACTGACCATGTTCATTCGTAAGGATCGCTAAAGGAAAATTTTAAATTCCGCTGCGCTTTTGATCGCAACTTTCCTTCATACAGACCTTCGCAAATGCAAATGTATGAATGTACAACACATACAACAACATCATTAAACACTTCATGAGGCATACGCCTATATCACTACTTCACTGGCCATAGGCCTACAACGTCATCAACGTAATCAACAATAATTCATGGCAACAACACATTCATTTTATATTCACTAGGATTCACACCATAAGGCTTCCCACAGAACTAATTCATAATCACATTATCAATAGCGAATTCCACATATACTCAATGATATCTCGCAATAACAACACGTTCATCGATCAACACGAAATAACACAACATTAGTCATAAGACCTATAATCAACAATGTCCATAAACCAGACGGAAGGACTTAACCAACTGTATCTATAATTTGCTGTAATCGACATAATTTCAACAAAAAGACATATCCACATTTACCTATTAATTAAACTTAGTTACCCGGTCAAATTTCGTTAAATTCCGGACAACTAATTATACCGCTTAATTCGGCTACTGATCAGTGGTTTTTACACATGAATTTTAGTAGTTACTTAGTTATTGCTTCATTCAACTAACTGATGTTTTATTCCTTACCACCATATTTTATGCTTTGGTTTGCAGAAGAATCAAACAGGATGAATCGGGTCAGAAAAAGTGCATAAGTCTAATTTTTAGAAAATTTGCTACAGCAGCTGACACAGGTGGCCGTGTTGCCTGACACGGCCGTGTCAGAAGAAGGAAAGGGAAAGGCGTGGAGCACAGGGGATGACACGGGTGCCCATGTCAGGAAGCCTAGAGCTTAAAAAACCAGTTTTGCCTCCCTTCACACATGTGCCTTGTTCTTGTTCATTCTTTGTTTCAATTTACCCATTTATCCTAGCTTAGTATTAACCCAACACAGTTCAAATACAACAAATAACAACATAACTCAAATCAATCGTAAATTTTAATAGGAACACAACCAATTTTTATCACAATATAGTAGTGAAACTAATACCCTAAACCCCAATTAAAATTCATCATACTCCCATTTATTTAGCAAGAACCCCACTCTTACCTTGGATTGAGTGCAACTATAAGAAACTTCAATGGAATTTTTGGGGATTTGGCACTAGTAGAAACTTCCTCTTGTTCTTCTTCTCATCTCAAAACCCTATTCCTCTCTGTCTTCTCTTTTCTTTTCCTGATACACTATCCTCTCTTTCTCCTCTATTTCTATTCCTAATACAATAATATTATTTCTCTTAATAAATCTAAATGGGCCTAAGTGACATACCCCCTTATTACTTCACAACACCGCAAATTGAGCCCAGTCTCATATTTAAGCTTAATAATAAAATAATACTTCAACTTAATTCCACCAAATTAAATATGATTATTTATCATGCCACTAAATAAAATAATTTCGGCTTTGACGATAAAAATTCGAATTAATATAAAATGTTCAAAATATTTAATTAAATAAATAATTAAGTATCGAGGCGTTACACCTCGAACCCCCTCAAACTCCTTGAAACTCAGAGTTTCATCAAAACCTCCATTGTTTGTCATTTCTGGCCAAAAACTTCAAACTCACAATTCACTCGTGCGTTTCCTCTCTAGATCAGTCACAAAGCTTCTATACCTCATTTACAACTCATCCCCATCCCTGTTTCATAACTGTAACTCCATTTCCATCATTGTCCAAACCTCACTTTGCACCTCTGCAACTTGACTTCTCCAGCACGATTCAAGCACTTTCAGCACCAAGTAAGAGTTGCATTAGCTTCCTAGGAGTACAGTGAAGTTATCCAGATCATCACAACACTTCCAGGGATGCTCAAACTCCATACATGATTTCCAGTTTTGAGGTAAGTTTTCTCAACTATGAACTCTCTCTACAATAATCATTAATGATTACTTTGTGAATGAAAAATGTAGACATAATTACCCTGAAGTTAACCATGCCATTAGTTTTCATTTATATTGCCTGAGTGATGTGACTTTTGAAGTTGAACTTTAAAAAAAAAATAGATTTTATTTGGTACCAATCGAAATTCATGTTCATCTTTGATTTATAGCTTTAGTTATTTATATGGTTAAATTCGTGGTGAAAAATGGAACAAGTTTCATGTTTACACTTTTGAAAATGGTTGAGAAATGAGCAAGTTTAGAAATTTGAAAATGTAACAATGGAGATGCTGGCGCAAGGTTAGGGATGAAGTGCAATCAGGAAAGGGTTTATTTTAAATTTATTACAACTTGTCTTATAAACAGATGAAACATCCACCCTAGTGGAAGAGGAAGCGCGCGTAAGGCATTAATCTATATGGACATGGTTCGAGCCCCAGTGGTACCCTTTTGTTTTTCACATTGTTTATTCTTGCAGATTTAGCGCACCTGGCTTCCTGGATTCCATCATGTACCCTCATTCCTTCACCATTTGATCATTGGACAAGCCAATCCAATGCTCTACAAAGGAGGACCATGATACACCTTTAAAAGCCAGCCACACATGATTCATACAGCGCTGGGCTTCCCTTGTGTTTGGGCCATTTCTCTTTTATTTTTTCTATTTTCTTACCCTCCTTTTACTCAAAATAACTAGGCCCATTTTGTTTTATTTTTTGACTTAAACAAAAAATATCTTTTGCGCCTAGCACCCCATTTTCTTTTAAACCCCCATTTTTGTTTTGACACCCAGGCCCAATTATTTTTATTTCTTTCATATTTTCTTTATTTTGATTTATTTATTTATTTTATCTAAACCAAAAAAATACCAAAAAGAATATTTTCTTAATTAAATTAAAAATGTTTTAATTTAGGCATTTTATTTCATTTTATTTTATTAAATTGAATTTTATTTTCTTTTACGAATTAGTATGAACATTCAAATTATTTTCTAAACAAGTTATTTAGACTTGGGTTTTACTTTCTTCTTAACTTCAATGAACTTAGATTTTAGGTCTTGTTAATAATTAATTAACTTTTCTTAATTAATTAGCTTAATTAGGTTAATTACTAAAACCTTTTTCTATCAAAAACCCTAAAAAAACAATCTCTTTCTCCCTCTTTACATTTTGTAAATTCTATTATTATTATTATTATTCATATTCAATGGTTTGTAATATATAATTAGGCTTTATTTCTTTCCACCCCCTATTCACGAACTTATGCCCTCCAGTCCCAAAGCGTTGTAATAACGTAGGACATTTAAATTCCGCAATTTATCGCTTTCCTTATTATTGTTAGTAATTAGGGTTTGTATGAGAAGATTTAAAACCAAACATTAGAAAACCCTAATTCAAAGATAAATATTTGAAATAAAACACTTTGCACACATGCACCTCTAGGGTAACCCACACTTGTTGCCTCAGATAAAAACATTCATGTCCCTTGAACGTGAGATGTTTTAGCAAAGAACAACGATTAAAAGATCGCAGTCCCTCGATGAACCTTCAATGTTGCCTTCGGTAAATAATCTTAGACCCTTACGACAATTGCTAAAATATCTTACAAGTTGCCTTCTATGATTGTACGATGACCCACGTCTGTCCCTCACATCCAATGATATGGCTCTCTACCAATCAATGGTAAAATAGCAATATCTAAAGGAGGAGGAAAAGAACAAAGACTTTTTGAGTAGGTAGATTGCTCGTAATTTCTTGCTCATAAACAAAACCATTTCCACACTTCACACTTTCAAAACACTTTTCAAACAAACATTTTATATACATTCTCGACGATAAGATAATCATTACAAAATTGCCTTACATTGGCATTTTCAAAATATCTTTCCAAACATTCCCTTTCAACAAATATTTTTAAAACCAACACCTTGTATACATTCTCTAACGATACGAGAATCATTGCAAAGTTTGCCGAACAAAGGAGTTTTCAAAATATTTTCAAACTTACACAAACACAAAGCATTTCAAAGTGATCAAGCAATTAAGATCCCGTAGATAACTACGGATGAAAAGGGTGTTAACACCTTCCCTTTTCATAACCTACCCCCCGAACTCAAGAAAATTATCAAAAGGTCTTTCCTATTATTTTCACCCTTTACTTTATTGGATAAAAGAAAAGTCTGTGGCGACTCTTGCTATCTGCAACATTTGCGATAAAATGCAAAAACACCAAGTCAGTTCTCCCACCGTATTACATAACTGGAGACTCTACTGGGGAATGAAGCTAAAAGTGGGGTTACCTTAAGATATAGATCACCTTTATTGCTTTTACTTGTTTGCTTTACATTTATGGGTTATGCTTGGGTTTATTTCTTGTATAGATCCTATACCCGGATCTGGGGCATATTAGGTAAGTAGCAACAAATCGTTGGGATTATGTGGCATAATACCGACATGGTTGAAGCGATGGCTATGTTAGTGTGACATATTTGTTGGTATCGGCGTCCCTTGAATCCGGTTAAGGAATACAGGGCCGTTGTGTGGTGTCATGAAGCACTAATTGACCTTAGAACCTTAGTTGAACAACTTGGCCATTAGAAAGTAGTGAGATAGATGGATTTGGTGCAAGACTAAATCTGGTTGATGCTCGATACTACACTCATTGAGATCAGACTTTTGGGATATTTTGGCTGCAGTTTGGATGCCTGAGCTAAAACAATTCTAATGAAGAAAGATCAGTGATATTGAGGCTCCTAGAACCCGTTTACTTCTTTTAGGACAGGTTGAACCAACTAAACTTCAAGAGGGTACTTACCTATAAACCCCATGCAAGCCTAAACCTAAGGCCTTGTGTGCTTTGTTTATGATTATTTGTTCATAAACATCATGACATCATGCCATATCATTTTCACTAACCATTTCAAGGACCTAGGGATTTATCTTTGTTCTGTTTTGTAGGATATGGCTTCCACTTACAGAAATACCATACGAATCAACTTCGTAAGGGTGCCTCCTCAACTCAAAGAGTTAGCGTCAAGGGTTCCTGAAGATTCTCCGTTCACCAAAAGATATGGTCGACTCCTCAATCTAGTTACCTCAAGCTTTGAAGAAGACATGATAAAGGTGCTCTTTCAGTTCTTTGACCCTGTACATCATTGTTTCACCTTTCCCAATTATTAATTGGTGCCCACAATGGAAGAATTCTATCAACTTCTATGAGTACCTATTCTTGATAAAATACCCTTCACCGGTTTAGAGGAAACTCCAAGACCTGAAGTTATTGCCAAGGCCTTACATTTTAAGAGTTATGACAATGTAGCCAATTGGGAGACAAGAAGTGGGGTCAAAGGCTTTTCGGCTAAATTCCTGATGGATAAGGCTCGACTATTTTGGGATGCTATGGATTTACAAGCTTTTAAGAAGATATTGGCTCTTCTAATTTATGGGTTAGTGCTTTTTCCTAAACCTGACCAACTCATAGATGTGAATGCTGCCAAAATTTTCCTTACCCATAACCTCGTGCCTACATTGTTTGGAGACATTTTGCACTCTCTTCATACTCGCACTATGAGGAAGCGAGGGACTCTTATGTGTTACTTTCCTTTACTATTTAGGTGGTTTATTTCGTACCTTCCCCGATCTGTATTGAAGAATGAGCAAGGTTTGAGGTGGTCGCAAAGGATGATGTCGCTTTCTCATGCAAATATACATTGGTGCTCTCGATCTCAATAGGATATTACTATCATTGACCATTGTGGGGAGTTCCCTAATGTTCCAATCTTGGGAATTATAAGAGGTATTACTTATAACCCTTCTCTGGCTCAATGAAAAATTGGCTATGCTCGATGTTATACCCCAAAATTTCCCCTCTCATGTTTCCCAAGGTTTCTTTTACATGGTTGGTTATAAAAGCTTGCCTAAAGAAAAGGAAATTTTTTTAATGATGTTTAAGTATCCTTCGATTGGCCTATCAGCAATATCCTTCGACTGAAAGTGAATAAAAGGGTCTTCGATTGGCATCTGGACAAGGAGTTTCAACTGGGCTTCTAAAACCCTTCGACCAAGCATTGGCCCATCAACTTCGAATGCGCGTTGGTTCCCCTTCGAGCAAGCCTTAGTCCAAGTTTCATTCAGGTGAGAACCCCCTGCAAGTTCCCTTCGATCCACCAGCAGTGGCCTCCTACATGTTTATTTCGACTCACTAGGCCAAAGGACCCTTCATGCTTGCCTTGGATTCACTAAGACAAAGACATCCTTTGTGCTTGCCTTCAATGCACAAGGCCAAAGACTCCTCAATATAGTTTCTGTACTATGGCATACAATTTTGCCCCTTCGAAAGAGCATTCCAAAGGTCTAGTTGAAGGACACACATTGGAGAGTCATTCGAAGAAGGCACAAAGCATGTATGTGGTCCCTTCAAAAGAACACACACATTGGTTCAAAACGAAGAATACACAAAGGGCCCATTCGAAGGACACTTTAATGGGAAACACATATTGTTGTCTAAAAAGGGGGTCTGGTTGAAGGATGGATCTAGTTGGTCAAAAAAAAAGAAGAATAATCAAAGAGGCCTGCTGGCCCAAAATCCAACATACTGCCAGTTTCAAACTAATGTGCACAAGCACATTCATGCCAAAGGAAGCTTTAATTGACCATAATGAAGTCTTTCAATTGGGATTGATCGAAAGAGTTATAAGAATGGAACCAGAGCCATTTGAAGGAGGAAAGTCAAGGCCAATCGAAGGGTATGGCTGGAAAGTATTCAAAGGAGTAACATGTCCAGGTTCATCCCAAGGCTCAAGGGGGCATGAATATTTCAAAAAAGGAAGTCTTTAAATGTGTCTGATTTTTGTCTCATGGATTTCAATGCCATGGTTAATGGCTTGTTTCTCGCCGTTACTATCACACTCCTATAAATAACAGGCCTAAGGCACATTGCAAAGGGGCGGAAAAATCTTTAAAAAAAAGAAAGAAACACTCTTGCCACACTCACATTACCAGCCAGACGCTGCATCACACACAATACTTGTTACTAATAGAAGTTGCAGGATGCCTGCTGTTGTACCCCAAAATTTGCCCTCCCATTTTCTCAACATTTCTCATCACCAAGCCCTTGGAGATCAAGATCCAGTTAGGGTTTCATCTGCTCAAGACTTCTCCTTGCACTGTTGACCCAAATTAGGGTTTGTGTTTGCACAAGGATGTTTTGACCTAAAATGCCTAAGATGACTTTCATGCTTCATATTGGACTCCCAAGTTTATCCATATCAAGTTTCAAGTCTTGATTCCAAGTTTTGCCCAGTCAACTGGACAGTTGACCTAGAAATCAACTGTATTGGGGAAAAAGTCAACTGTGGCCAATTGACAGTCAAATCTCATGAAAATTGACCCACATCAACATTATGAACTCATATGGACCATTTGATCAAGTTTGGATCACAATTCCACAAGAAATTTGATCAGATCACCAAAAGGGCAAAATGGTCATTTTTAGGGTTTTGACTGCACAAAGGCAATTTTTGACTGTTTGACCTAGCCAATGGCCAACCAAGCTCACATATGGATTCAAGAACCCCATGGAATTGTCTTGACATACTCAACAAGTTTAAAAGATCCCAAATGCACAAGATTGACAGTTGAATTTCCCAGTCAATTGATCAATTTTGACTGTATACTGAAAAGTCAAACTTTGACTTTTTGGTCAAAATCAAGAGTCAAGATTCATTTTTCATCAAAACATGCCAAATCATGAAACTTGTTCACCAAGAAATCAAAAATTGCAAATTAGGGTTTGAAATGAGAATTTTTCATAACTTAGAATTTTTCTAAGTTATGAAAAACCCTAATTTTTTCCCAACTTTGCCCCATTTTCTCACCAAGATTCATTTGGATTCAAGCAAAAGTAAAAACATGAAAGTTGTAGCTTGTTGCAAAATCTACAACTTTGATTCACAAAGTTTTCCCAAAAGAAGCTTGTATCTCAAGTTACAATTTTTGGAACAAGGGTACCAAACCATTCTTAACTTGGTGAAAATTTGACCTATTTTAGGCAGGATTTTTGCCTAACTTCAAGACCATTTTTCACATGCTTACACTTGGAATTTAAATTTTCACTTCAAAGATGGATTGTAGTACACATTCCAAGCTTTCCAAAATGTCCAAGAACTCATCAAACAACCTCATGGTTAGGGAGAATCGAATTTGGCAAGTTGGGCAAAAGTCACTTTTGTTCTTGACCAAGACATGTTCATACACATTGCCATTTTCAAGTCAGCTTGGTTTATGCTACATTACAGGCCTCTAAACCATCTAACACTCAATAATTTAATGCATACTCATAAATGGAAAAAGTGAAATAACCATTTTTGAAAAGTTACACTTTATGTCAATAAGCAAATCAAGAAGGTACAAAGGAAATCTCTTTGGCACAAGTTTAGGAGTTAATCACACTGATCAAGGGGAAGTTTAGCAGCATAGTATGGGGGCCTGTACAAGCTAGAAACATCAAGTGGCCATTGCTTGCTTAAAGTGTAAGAAACATTGCATATGACATACCAACTCTCAAATCAGTGAACCAAGGCTTAGAGAAAGTTATCAAACACATTCTAAACATTCATCCTAAGCTGAAGCACGACCCTAAGATCCTTAATACCTCTCCATTCCCAGAATCACCTTCAAACTGCTCAAAACAGGGCAACCCTGCAGTTTGAGTTCCATAGCTCAAACCTTCCATGCTTTCTTGCTAAAAACTTGTCAAACACATTCCCTAACATCCCTTGAAGCTAATCAAAACCTAAAACACGACCTGTAACACTCCCAGACAACATCACCATTTTCATTTTCTTGTTTTGCAGTTGAAGTTCTCTAGCACGATTCAAAAGGTTTTAAGACAAAGTAAAGCTTGGAATAGCATCCCTGGACATCAAGGAAGCTGTACCAATCATCACCTTGCATTGAAGACACCTCAATCACCAGATACAACTTCAACTGAACAGGTAAGTTCATGAACACGAATCTCTCTATCCAGGCATTGTTAGCTTTAGGTTTGTGAAGAAAACATGTCACATTCATAGCCCTGAACATGCCCATATGATTAGATTTCATTTATATTATGTATGCTTAGAGAATTTTAAGTCTGAACATTGATAAAAATCTAGGTCAGGAATTGGGAGAGAAGAAATTCTCTCTCATTTCTGAGAGTTAGATTGATTTCTTTATATGCCTGGAATCGTGGCTTCAAGCTCTACAAGTTTCATGTTTGAAGATTTGGCAAAAGATCAAGGAATTGGAAGTTAGAAAACGCGTGTTTGCTTGAACAAAAGTGTTCTGAGGTTGAAGATGACAACTTTCTGGGCTGGGCCTGTTTGACTTTTCGTTTTGCACCCTTTTATTACTTTTACACCCCCTGAGCCCATTCTGTTTATTTTAGTGATTTTTTGACTTTTTCTTTTTTGGTTTGACTTATTTATTTTTTCTTATGATATTAAAAATATAAAAAATATTTTTCTCACCATTTTCCTATTTATTAGATATTTATTTGTTTAGATTAGTTTTTTGAACATAAATAAATAAATAGATATACTTTTATTTAAAAAATGTTAAAATAGTGCAAATACATTTTTATTTTCATTTTATTTCATTTTATCTTCTGAAAATATTTTATATAAAAAAATACTTTTTTTTAAATATTAAATATTATTATTTTGTACATATAATATATATTTAGTAAATAATATATATATATATATATATATATATATATATATATATATATATATATATATATATATATATATATATATATATATATATATATATATATATATATATATATATATATATATATATATATATATATATATATATATATATATATATATATATATATATATATATATATATATATAGTATTTAGGTTAAAATACAAAATATACACACTTTTATTTTTTTATTAATATTTAATATAAAAATACCTTTTTGACAAATATATTTCATTTTTATTTTATTTTAGTATATAATAAATAAATATTGTACATAATAAATAACTAATACATTTTATTTAATAAAATTAGGGTTTTGCCCTAAACATAAAAAATCCAAAAATAATTCTTTTTTTATTTTGTTCATTTGACACACAAAAATACTTCTTTTTCATACACATAAAAAACATTTTTTGCATCTTGCATATTTATTCTTATTTTATTTAATTTATGCAATTAAATATCTTGTAAATAATTCAATATCGATGTAATAGTTTAGGTTTAAATTCCTTGTCAGAATCCCCATTTGAACATTTGTACCCCCCTTTCCATATTGTGTTGTAATAGCTTAGTAAATTTATTTTCCGCACTTTATAGCTTTCTAACTATACCATGTTAGAATTAGGGTTTGTATGCGAATCAAAAACTACAAAATAGTTTGACCTAATTTCAAGATAAACAAGCATGAAAATGGACACACAAATCACACTTGCACCCCCTAGGGTATTCCACTTGTTGCCTTCAATAAATGGGCCATATTGCATGTTAGGTCTCTTTGGGCAAAAACAAATACAATTCAAATGATCATAGTCCCTCGACGACGCTTTCGAAAGTTGCCTAAAAATGATCAAGTCCCTTAAAGGAAAATTGCCCAAAGATACTTGGCACTGTTGCAATTATGGTCTAAACGATGACCCGCGTCCGTCCCTTTCATATCCTAACACAAGATTGTCCACCAAATGCAATGGTGGAACAAATTTGTTAAAAGGGTTAAAACATAGCAAAAATCTTTGAGAACTTTAGGGTAGATAGCTCTTAAGTACTTGTCAACTTGCAAAACAAAACACTTGCCTATTTTTCAAACCTCACTTCACAAACACTTTCAAAACAAACTTTCAAAAAACCTTGAAACATCTTTTCAAAAAGACAAACACCTTTTGTAAAACATTCGAGTAAAGAATTGTTACAAGGGTAGCCTAGACAAGGCATCTTTTTCAAAACATTTTCAAAACCACATACAAAGCACCATTTCAAACAATTGAAAACCAAGGCAAGTTGATCTAAGCAAGTACCTAAGAGCCCATGGATAACCATGGATAGAAAGGGTGCTAATACCTTCCCTTTCTATAATCTACTCCCCGAACCCAAGAAAATATCTCAAAGGTTTTTGCTGTGCTTTTTAAACCTTTCCTTAGGATAAAATAAAAAGTCGGTGGAGACACTTGCTCAACCGAAACATTTGCGAAAACAAACGCAAAACCCTAGTCAGTTCTCCCACCGTATCACAGAACTGGCGACTCTGCTGGGGAAATTTTTAAAAGTGGAGTAACCTTAGGGCTTAGATCACCCTCTTGCATGATTAATTGTTTGTCTTGATTGCTTTATATTTTGGCTCTATTGTTTGGGTTTGCAATCCTACACCCGAATTTTGGGAAACATTCATAGATAGCAATACGTTGTGGAAACTGTGCGGGGTATACCGACACGGTCGAAGCAATAGCTATATTAGTGCGACATATTTGTGAGTACCGGTAACCCTTGAGTTCAATCAAGGAGAGTACGGGGCCGCTGAGTGATGTCACTAAGCACTAATGACCTAGAACCTTACTTGACCATCTTGGCCTTTTATTAGGGGTAGTGAGATGACCGGCTTTGGTGCAGTCCGAAGTTGGTAGATACTCGATACTACACTCATTGAGGGTTGTTTTCTTGGAATATTTTGGTCGCTAGTTAAGTGGCTAAACCAAAACAATGAACAACTAAAACAATCCAATGATATTGAGCTCCTTAGAACCCGGTTACTATTTATAGGACAGGTTTTAAGCCAACTACACTCAAGAGGGTACTTACCTATGAAACCCCATACAAGCCTGAAACTAGGGTTTGGTGTGAATTGCTTGTACATATGTTTTGTGCATACATCATAAACATCATGAAGCATCATATGCATTCACTAACCATTTCAAGGGTTTGGATCTTCATCTTTGTTCTTGTTTTGTAGGTCATGGAAATTCCTCGCAGAAATACCATCCAAGTCAACCTTGTGAGAATCTCTCCTCAACTCAAGGAGCTCACCTCAAGAATTCCGGAAATCTCATCCTTCAGTGAAAGACATGGTAGACTGCTCAGCTTAGTCAACACCAACATTGAAGAAGACATGATGAAAGTGCTATTCCAGTTCTTTGACCCTCTTCACCATTGTTTCACTTTCCCCGATTACCAGTTGGTGCCCACTTTGGAGGAGTTTTCTCAACTCCTAAGAATCCCTATCCTTAATCAACTACCCTTCAACGGTACGGAAAAGGAACCAAAGCCGGAAGATGTTGCTCGGGCATTACATCTACAGCCATCTGACATCAAGGGGCATTGGGAAACCAGAAGCGGCGTCAAAGGATTCTTAGCAAAATTCTTGTTTGAGAAGGCACAAGAATGTTGGAATTCATTGGACCTACAAGCCTTTGAAGAAATTGTGGCACTCCTCGTCTATGGGTTGGTCTTGTTCCCAAATCCTGACCAATTGGTGGATGTCAACGCCGTCAAAATCTTCTTGTCCAGAAATCCAATACCAACATTGCTTGGGGACATCCTTCACTCATTTTACACACGAACAATGAGAAAGATGGGTGTTCTCATGTGTTGTACTCCTCTCCTTGCAAGGTGGTTTATTTCGCACCTTCCATAATCTGTCTTGAAGAATGACCAAGGCTCGAGGTGGTCCCAACGGTTGATGACTCTTACTCACTCTGATGTACATTGGTGTTCTCGGTCCAGAGAAAATGTCATCATCGTCGATCATTGTGGAGAGTTTCCTAATGTTCCTTTACTTGGAATCAGAGGAGGTATCACCTACAACCCTTGCCTAGCTTTGAGGCAATTTGGATATGCACGGAGGGATGGCCCTCATGACATGTTGATTCCTGACCTAGTTTTTGACTTCGACAACGATGCGCAAGGACTTCGCCAAAGATTCATCAGAGCTTGGGGGAGGCCCAACAAGGTTGATAGCAAGACTCTGGGACACAAGAACTCCATCCCTCTTGAGCCTTATCTCAAATGGGTACGAGCCCGAGCCCAGGGTCTAATGATGCCTTATCCTCACGTTCTCCCTGTGATTAAAGAGCCCGTTAAGGAAGGGGAGGTTCCCTACACCATCCTATATCCTGACATGCCTACATCGTGGGAGGAAATGCAGAAAAGTTGGATTCAGCTCAAGGAGGAACGGAACACTTTTGAAGCTAGCTTCTACGCCAGTGAGAAGAAGGTTCTAGAGCTTACCCGCCGACTCCATGAGCAAGAGGCCCTCAACACCTACATTGCGCCAAAAAGGATGCGCAACGTCTTTTTGCCTTGAGAAGTTGTTTTTATAATATTTGGCCCATGGGGCATTTATGTACTAACAAATTTCTTCTTATTAATATGACGTGCGTTCCTTTTTGTCTACCACAATTTTGAATGTTCTAAATACTTGAATGCATTGCATACATAAGCATACCATTCATCATGTGCATAAGCAGGTCTCACGCCAGGTTTCCTTATCTGTCTGCTGTTTATTTCAGTAGGATGGATCTCGAGCAAACAGTCAAAGACCTGCAAACTCAAAATGCACAGTTCCAGCAACTCCTGATGACCTTGGCTAAGGGTCAGGAGGATATCAAGACCCAAATAGGGAACAAAGACCCAGTGAAGAAGAAGAAAAAGAGACTCGGGGTGGCTACTTTAGGGAGAAGATTTGAAGGAGAGGCTAGGAGAGTGCTTGAATTTCCTCCCGTTTCTGATGAAGGAACCAGTAAAGGAGGTGGGGCTGCGGTACCTTCCGAGTCCGATGTGGAAGAAGAGGGAGATGAAGTGGATGAAGACTATTCTGATCAACAATACCCTCCAGCTGATGATAAATACAAAGGCTTAGAAGACAGGTTGGCCGCCATGGAGCTACAAAGAGTACCGGGTTTGGATTTTGAAGACTTGGGTTTGGTTGCCGGGATTGTGATTCCCCCAAAATTCAAAGTGCCAGTTTTTGTGAGGTATGATGGGTTGTCCTGTCCAAAAATGCATCTCAGGTCCTACGTGAGAAAGATCCAACCCTATACGGCAGATACAAATCTTTGGATCCATTTCTTTCAAGACAGCCTTTCTGGGGCTCAATTGGAGTGGTTTTATCAGCTAGAGGGAACCAGCGTCCGAAATTGGGAAGACTTGGCCACCGCCTTTTACAAACAATACCAGTATAATTCTGACCTTGCTCCTACGCGTACCCAACTTCGGGGTATGTCATTAGGAACAAGCGAAGGATTCAAAGAGTATGCACAAAAATGGAGGGATTTGGCTGGCAGGGTGCAGCCTCCTTTAACCGACCGTGAACTTGTTGATATGTTTCTAGGGACCCTATCTGGGCCATTTTTCAATCATCCGATTGGTAACTCTTCCGCGGGGTTTACCGATTTGTTCTTAACAGGCGAAAGAATAGAAGCTGGCATCAAGTCAGGAAAGATTCAGAAGGGTGTTGCTGCAAGTGTTGAGAAGAAGCCTTTTAAGAAGGAAACAACTGTGGTATACTCCCAGAGAAGAGCAGGGAAGAATGAGCGCCGGCCAACTGTAGGAGCCGTAATGATTCAAAACTCTTCAAGTGAGCAGCCTCGCTATAACCAGTCCAGACCAAATCAGCAACGGGTGGAACGGCCACAACGGCAGTTCACCCGCATTAATATGACGCCAGCGCAAGTGCTTCCCCATCTGTTAAAGTTGAATCTTGCCACCATCAAGGAGGCACCAAAGAATGTGAATACTTCCTCTCCACATTACCATCCTAATGCTAAATGCGCCTACCATTCTGACAGTGTCGGGCACGACACCAATGATTATTGGGCACTCAAGCATAAAATCCAAGACCTGATAGAGGCGAAGGAAGTGGAGTTCGACGCTCCGGAGAAGCCTAATGTGATATCTGCCCCCATGCCGAAGCACGACCGAAATGTCAATTCCGTTGAAGAAGATTTGTATGTTGCTGATGTCAATGATCTGATAACTCCGTTGCTAACCATCAAGTTGAATCTGTTAAGGGCCGGGATCTTCCCGGGATGTAATGAAGATTGCTATTGTTGTTACTCTCTGTCGTTTGATTGTCCGCTACTGAAGATAGGTATCCAAGGACTTATGGATAGTCGACAAATTTTGTTTGAAAACATTTCTGCCGTTCCAACTCATACTGAAGATGTCTCAATCATAACCATTCACGACAATCTTTCCAAGGCCGTCAGAAATCCTGTTAAGATTACACCAGCTACGAAATCTGTTCCTTTGAAGATAACAATGCCAGGGCCTGTCCCCTATGTTTCTGAGAGGTCGATACCATGGAATTATGGCGGTGACGTCTACTACCATGGTATTAAACAAATCGAAATAAGTGAAGAAAGTTTGGATGATGAAGAAGCCAACATTGGTAACATTGCAGGCACGAGCAAAATCACCCGGAGCGGGAGAATATTTTCTCCAGAGATTGCCCCTCCAAGAACAATCTTTGGACCCTCATCTGCTGACAAGGTCATCCCTGCACCAATAAAACTCTCTGCTAGAACCCCTTTGATTGAAGATGTTGTTGTTCCTAGTACTGTCCCTCCTACCGCTGCTGATAAAGGTAAGGGAATCCAAGATGAGCTCGTCAGGACGAGGGCTCAACCCTTGGTCATCCCGGAGACCTCCAAGAAGGAAATGGATGAGATCTTGAAGATAATCAAAAGGAGTGATTACGATGTGGTAGAACAGCTGGGGAAAACCCCCTCAAAGATCTCCATGCTGGCATTACTGCTTTGCTCGGAAGCGCACGCTAAAGCTCTGATAAAATTCCTGAAGGCAGCCCATGTGCCCCAGGAAACCTCTGCAGATCAATTTCAAAATTGCGTGGCTAGCCTTACTGCGGAAAATGGATTAGGTTTCTCTGATGCCTACCTAACTCCTAAAGGTAGAAACCACAATGATGCTTTGCACATTTCAGTCGAGTGCCGAGGAACTACTCTCGCACATGTCTTAGTCGACACTGGTTCGTCGCTGAATGTATTGCCTAAGAAGGCCTTGGACCGACTAGATTGTGAAGGGTTGGAGTTGAAGCCGAGTGATATTGTTGTCAGAGCTTTCGATGGTTCGAAGAGAATGGTCCATGGGGAGGTTGAAATTCCCATCAAGATAGGCACTGAGGTATTTAAGTCTACCTTCTATGTGATGGACATCCGTCCGTCATACTCTTGCCTGCTGGGTAGGCCTTGGATACACCATGCTGGGGCAGTCACCTCCTCCTTACATCAGATGTTGAAGTATCCTGTCAAGGGAAAGATCATTACTGTCCATGGCGAAGAGGAGTACATGATTAGCCACTTGAACTCTTTCCGATATGTGGAAGTAGAAGGTGAGTTCATTGAGACGCCTTTCCAGCATTTCGAAGAAGTCCTTCCTGAAATAGCAGTAGCAAAGTTGGCAGTTGAGGCACCGAGGCAGATGACCAGGATGGCATCTCTGGAGGACGCAAGGGCCGCAATAAAGGAAGGGAAGAATTCAGCATGGGGGCAGCTGCCCGATATTCCACATAAGACCGACAAATTTGGATTAGGGTTCACGGCCGCGGGCCAGAAAGCTATGCGCCATTCGAAGATTGAAAGGGCGCCAGTCAAAATTTCTCCCTACGGAATCAACGCTTTGGAGGATGAAGACAAAGAGAGCAACATCGAAGAGTGGATTTACCCGAAGGTCAAAGGAGGATTGTGCAACTGGGAGGCAAAAGACTTTGTCCCCATCACTTTTATTCATCAGTAATTTATCTGTCAAACATTTCCTATTTGGTCTGTAATATTTGTTTTCGAACAATCCGTACACTATCTTTTCACCTCATGCCTTGCCCGGGGCATGTAGGTCCATTTGTAAGGGTTTTGATTATTTTTCATATCCATATGCCATGTTTAATGATTCATTGGACGTTTTTCATTTGATAAACTGCTTGTGTTCATTTTCTTTCCTTTTGCATTTTCTGTTTAAGGATGGCTATCCCTTACACACACTCACAAATGCAGGTACCCAT
Organism: Vicia faba; assembly: GCA_948472305.1. Taxonomy (NCBI): domain Eukaryota; kingdom Viridiplantae; phylum Streptophyta; class Magnoliopsida; order Fabales; family Fabaceae; genus Vicia; species Vicia faba. Next base: position 199,976,465 of record OX451739.1, read on the forward strand.
CCACTCCGGATTCCATGTGTGACTATTCTGCTATATCCTTCAATAACTCTGAAGATCTGGTCAATCAAGCCGAGTATGAAGATGACGAAGGTTGTGAAGTACCAGGGGAACTAGCCAGACTTCTACAGCAAGAGGAAAGAGCCATCTTACCGCACGAAGAGTCATTGGAAACTGTCAACTTAGGGACCGAGGAAGACCGGAAAGAGGTGCAAGTGGGTGCCAATCTGGAACCGAGTGTCAAGGAACGCCTGATACAGTTGTTGAATGAGTATGTTGAGATCTTCGCTTGGTCTTATGAAGACATGCCAGGTTTAGACACAAACATCGTGGTTCACCGTCTCCCCACAAGAGAGGATTGTCCACCGATCAAGCAAAAAGACACCCGAATGAGGCCTGACATGTCTGAAAAGATCAAAGCAGAAGTGATGAAGCAATTCGACGCTGGCTTTCTGGCTGTTACGTCCTATCCTCAATGGGTCGCTAACATCGTGCCAGTACCTAAGAAAGATGGCAAAGTCAGGATGTGTGTGGACTACAGGGATTTGAATAGGGCCAGCCCCAAAGATGATTTTCTACTTCCACACATTGACATTTTGATCGACAATACAGTGCAACACAAAGTGTTTTCCTTCATGGATGGATTCTCGGGTTACAATCAAATCAAAATGGCCCCCGAGGATATGGAGAAAACAACTTTTGTCACACAATGGGGCACTTTCTGTTACAAGGTGATGCCGTTCGGGCTGAAGAACGCAGGGGCAACCTATCAACGCGCCATGGTAGCTTTGTTTCATGATATGATACATCATGAGATTGAGGTTTACGTAGACGATATGATAGCTCGGTCACAAACAGAGGAAGAGCACCTTGAACATCTAGAAAAGCTGTTTGCCAGGTTGAAGGAATACAAACTCAGGCTGAATCCAAGTAAGTGCACTTTTGGAGTTAGGTCTGGTAAACTCCTAGGATTCATTGTAAGCAATAAAGGCATTGAAGTCGATCCAGCAAAAGTAAAAGCAATACAAGAGATGCCTGCTCCCCGTACTGAAAAGGAGGTTAGAGGATTCTTGGGGCGCTTGAATTATATTGCCAGATTCATCTCCCATCTGACTTCTACCTGTGAGCCAATTTTCAAACTCTTGAAGAAAGATCAGGTAGTCGAATGGAACGACGATTGCCAGGCTGCTTTTGATAAGATCAAGGAGTACTTGCTAGAACCTCCTATTCTGATGCCACCCGTCGAAGGAAGACCATTGATCATGTATCTGACCGTCTTGGAAAACTCAATGGGGTGTGTTTTGGGCCAGCATGACGAGTCTGGTCGAAAAGAGCATGCTATTTATTACCTTAGCAAAAAGTTTACCGACTGTGAGACTCGCTACTCACTGCTCGAGAAAACTTGCTGCGCTTTGGTATGGGCTGCTCGCCGACTAAGGCAGTATATGTTGACTCATACTACCTTGTTGATCTCCAAAATGCATCCTATCAAATATATCTTCGAGAAGCCTGCTTTATCTGGAAGAATAGCCAGATGGAAAATGATCCTGACTGAGTATGACATCCAGTACACCACCCAAAAAGCTATAAAAGGGAGTGTACTAGCTGACCATCTGGCTCATCAAGCTATCGAAGATTATCAACCCATGAGATTTGACTTCCCAGACGAGGACATCATGAATTTGGACAACATTGAAAGTAACGGACCGTATGACGGACTCGAAAAGGGATCCCGATGGATCCTGTACATTGATGGTGCTTCAAATGCACTTGGAAACGGTATCGGTGCGGTACTCATTTCTTTGGAAGGTTGTCACACACCTTTCACGGCCCGACTTTGCTTCAGCTGCACAAACAACATGGCTGAGTATGAAGCTTGCATATTTGGTCTCAAGGCTGCTATAGACTTGGGGATCAAATCTTTGATCGTATTTGGGGACTCGGCTTTGGTTATCAGTCAAATCAAAGGAGAGTGGGATACCAAGCACCCTAATCTTATCCCATACAAAGAACATGTCCTGACATTGTTGCCTCATTTCGAGCAAATTACCTTCGAGCATTTCCCGCGAGAAGAGAATCAGCTAGCAGATGCTCTAGCTACAATGTCCTCCATGTTTAAACTCAACTGGGATAACGAGGCTCCCCAAATCACCATCGAGCGAATGGATGAACCTGCACATTGTCACGAGATTAATACCGAAGAAGTAGTGGAACAACCCTGGTTCCATGAAATCAAAAGGTATCTCGAGACTAGAGATTATCCCGAGGGAGCTTCCGTAAATGACAAGAAGTTCTTAAGGAAATTCGCTGCCAAATTCTTCCTGAGCAACGACATCCTTTACAAAAGAAGCCATGATTATGTATTACTCCGATGCGTAGACAAAGCTGAAGCAGAGTTGATCATGACTGAGATACACAGCGGCACATTTGGCACTCACTTGAGCGGGCATACAATGGCTAAGAAGATCCTAAGGGCAGGCTATTACTGGTCTACCATGGAAGCAGACTGCCATCAACATTCCCGTACTTGCCACAAATGTCAAGTCTACACTGACAAAGTTCATATCCCTCCGGTTCCTCTCAACGTTCTGACTGCTCCTTGGCCATTTGCAATGTGGGGCATTGACATGATTGGAGAGATCAAGCCCACGGCTTCCAACGGACATCACTTCATCCTAGTTGCCATTGACTATTTCACCAAATGGGTTGAAGCAGCTTCCTTCGCCTCTGTTACTAAAAATGTGGTTGCCCGCTTCATCAAGCAAAATCTCATATGTCGGTATGGTGTTCCAGACAGGATCATCACAGACAACGGTACAAATCTGAATAACACGATGATCACCGCATTGTGCGAACAGTTCCAGATTTATCATCACAATTCATCTCCCTATCGGCCGAAGATGAACGGTGCTGTTGAAGCTGCGAACAAAAACATTAAGAAGATCATTCAGAAAATGACAGTCACTTACAAAGACTGGCATGAGATGTTACCGCTTGCTCTACATGGATACCGTACGATGGCACGTACTTCAACCGGGGCAACCCCATTTTCTTTGGTATATGGCATGGAAGCTGTCCTGCCTATGGAGGTTCAGATTCCTTCTCTAAGGATTATGAAGGACACAGGTTTGAATGAAGATGATTGGATGCAGACCCGACTTGATCAACTCAATTTGATCGACGAGAAGCGACTCGCTGCTATATGCCATGGTCAGACGTATCAAAAACGGATGATCAAGGCCTTCAATAAGAAAGTCAGACGTCAAGTGTATCAAGTCGGGGATCTCGTAATCAAGCGGATTATCTTGCCGCAAAATGATCCCAGGGGCAAATGGACTCCTACATATGAAGGACCATTTGTGATCAAGAGCATATTTTCTGGTGGTGCAATGATTCTGACCACCATGGACGGCGACGATTTGCCGCACCCTGCGAACGCGGACATAGTCAAAAGATACTACGCATAAAATAACCCGACAAGTCGAAAACCCGAAAGGGCAGCTTGGGCAAAAATGGGCATCCCGGTGAACCGAAAACCCGAAAGGGCGGTTCAGGCAAAAATTAGGGATAAAAACAAAAAAATCTGTACACCCGGCAAGTTGAAAACCCGAAAGGGCGGCTTGGGAAAAAAGGGGTTTCCCGGTGGATCGAAAACCCGAAAGGGCGATTCAGGCAAAAGTTAGGGAATTAAAGCGTATGGCTATGTCTCGTCGGATCACTTCAAAGACAATCTCTTCATCAACCAGTTCCAGGCTTCTGATCAATCCAGTCATCGGCAGACGAAGCATTGAATGGACAGATATTCAGAGTTGTGAAGGCTATAGCGGAATGGAATCCCATGGAATTATTTCACATAGCCATCCTTATTTTGTATAAATTTTTCAATATTTACGACAAAATCCTCTTACTAGGATGATTGTCTCCTTTGTACAAATATACTCAGAGAAAGTTAATACAAATACTCTTCCCAGAAATTTGTGTCATTTCCCTTTTTCTTTTTCTCTTGCACTATTTGTTTTATTTTGAGAAACGTCCAATGTTTTGTTAAATAGGCATATGCATTTGAACATAATCATTTCCTTATGAATCAAGAAAGAGGATTACTGATAGGTTGAAGGTACAGTTGGATATCTTGATACCCCTTTAAAGGAAACCCTCAGGAGATTTGGAATCCATATCCCCAGCAAGTTTTGAAGCTTATCCCCAGTAGATTCTGGAAGCTTATCCCCTATGGAGAATAGACGTCTCTCCCGAGTTTTATTCAAAGTTATTCCTCACAAGGGCTTATAACTGGGTTATCCTCAACTTATCGCCACGGAAGATTGCACTCGGCAAATTCTTCCTATCCCCAGCGGATTTCATCAAAGTTCCCCGGCATAACTTATCAATACAATCCCCAGAGGAGTTTATTTTTGTTACCCGCAGCCAGAGAATCCTCCAGAACTCAATTCCCCTCAGAGTTTAAGTTTCAGTATCCCCAGCCGAGCTAAAACTTCAGATTATCAATCCCCAGCGGAGCCAGACTAGTGAACCTTCTCCCCATAGAGATACTTCCCACCAAACTGAAGATTCTCAGTCTTATATCCCCAGCATGAGTCTATTAGATTGGAACTCCCCAGTAGAAGTCATCAGGAATTCCCCAGAAGATTGGTATACAACCCAAGCTCCTTTTTCTCCAGCAACAACCGGGAATTGTTCGTCCCGGCAGCGGTCAAGATGCTTTTATCTTCAGTCATCTCGGATTCATCTATCCTCAGCAAGATAGCTCAGCAGCTTACATGCGCATTCATTTACATTTCATATCATATAACATACGTTGCATCATGCATCATACCATTGCATACAACTAACTCTTTGCCTTTTCAGGTAAGATCAGTCGACAGACTAAAATCATTATCTTCCAAGACCTTTGAAAATAGTTTACGGACGCTTCCTAACAACGGATGCTTCTCTATTGCTTATTCAACTTCAAGATTTCTGAAAACAGTTCACGGTTTCTCCAAGTAACGGATGTTAACCTATCGCTTGTTCAGTTTCTTCTCAAGACTTCTGAAAACAGTTTATGGATTCTTCCCAACAACGGATGTTAATCTACCGCTTGTTCAGATGCAACCTTTGAAAACAGTTTACGGACGCTTCCCAATAACGGATGCTGCTCTATTGCTTATTCAACTTCGAGATTTCTGAAAACAGTTCACGGGTTCTCCAAGTAACGGATGTTAACCTATCACATGTTCAGATTCTTCTCAAGACTTCTGAAAACAGTTTATGGATTCCTCCCAACAACGGATGTTAATCTATCAACTTGTTCAGATGCAACTTCTGAAAACAGCTTTACGGATTCCTCCCAACAATGGATGTTAACCTATCGCTTGTTCAGTCTCTTCTCAAGACTTCTGAAAACAGTTCATGGATTCTTCCCAACAACGGATGTTAATCTACCGCTTGTTCAGATGCAACTTTTGAAAACAGTTTACGGATTCCTCCCAACAACGGATATCAATCTATTGCTTGTTCAGACCCCCAATTCAGAGATGGTCCAAAGCATGGACACCTTCCTGATACTCATTCCAGAGGGCATCTTTAAGCCCATCCCCGACAGGTTTCTGTCACTCCTCCCGATGGCATCGTTAAGCCCATCTCCAAATGGCATCTCTAAGCCCATTCCCGCATCCATTGCTTTGACGAGTGCAAATTTAAGGGCACTCTAGTGTCCAATCTCCTTTTACCCTCGAGTCACGAAAGGCAAACTCGCCAATCTAACTCTTCAGGTTCAAGAAGATTGAACAGGGGCAACTGTTGTACCCCAAAATTTGCCCTCCCATTTTCTCAACATTTCTCATCACCAAGCCCTTGGAGATCAAGATCCAGTTAGGGTTTCATCTGCTCAAGACTTCTCCTTGCACTGTTGACCCAAATTAGGGTTTGTGTTTGCACAAGGATGTTTTGACCTAAAATGCCTAAGATGACTTTCATGCTTAATATTGGACTCCCAAGTTTATCCATATCAAGTTTCAAGTCTTGATTCCAAGTTTTGCCCAGTCAACTGGACAGTTGACCTAGAAATCAACTGTATTGGGGGAAAAGTCAACTGTGGTCAATTGACAGTCAAATATCATGAAAATTGACCCACATCAACATTATGAACTCATATGGACCATTTGATCAAGTTTGGATCACAATTCCACAAGAAATTTGATCAGATCACCAAAAGGGCAAAATGGTCATTTTTAGGGTTTTGACTGCACAAAGGCAATTTTTGACTGTTTGACCTAGCCAATGGCCAACCAAGCTCACATATGGATTCAAGAACCCCATGGAATTGTCTTGACATACTCAACAAGTTCAAAAGATCCCAAATGCACAAGATTGACAGTTGAATTTCCCAGTCAATTGATCAATTTTGACTGTATACTGAAAAGTCAAACTTTGACTTTTTGGTCAAAATCAAGAGTTAAGATTCATTTTTCATCAAAACATGCCAAATCATGAAACTTGTTCACCAAGAAATCAAAAATTGCAAATTAGGGTTTGAAATGAGAATTTTTCATAACTTAGAATTTTTCTAAGTTATGAAAAACCCTAATTTTTTCCCAACTTTGCCCCACTTTCTCACCAAGATTCATTTGGATTCAAGCAAAAGTCAAAACATGAAAGTTGTAGCTTGTTGCAAAATCTACAACTTTAATTCACAAAGTTTTCCCAAAAGAAGCTTGTATCTCAAGTTACAATTTTTGGAACAAGGGTACCAAACCATTCTTAACTTGGTGAAAATTTGACCTATTTTAGGCAGGATTTTTGCCTAACTTCAAGACCATTTTTCACATGCTTACACTTGGAATTTCAATTTTCACTTCAAAGATGGATTGTAGTACACATTCCAAGCTTTCCAAAATGTCCAAGAACTCATCAAACAACCTCATGGTTAGGGAGAATCGAATTTGGCAAGTTGGGCAAAAGTCACTTTTGTTCTTGACCAAGACATGTTCATACACATTGCCATTTTCAAGTCAGCTTGGTTTATGCTACATTACAGGCCTCTAAACCATCCAACACTCAAGAATTTAATGCATACTCATTGTGCCAAAGCCTTATTTTGTGTATCCAAGCATTGTATGCAAGATTAGGCCATAAATGGAAAAAGTGAAATAGCCACTTTTGAAAAGTTACACTTTATGTCAATAAGCAAATCAAGAAGGTACAAAGGAAATCTCTTTGGCACAAGTTTAGGAGTTAATCAAACTGATCAAGGGGAAGTTTAGCAGCATAGTATGGGGGCCTGTACAGGCTAGAAACATCAAGTGGCCATTGCTTGCTTAAAGTGTAAGAAACATTGCATATGACATACGAACTCTCATATCAGTGAACCAAGGCTTAGAGAAAGTTATCAAACACATTCTAAACATTCATCCTAAGCTGAAGCACGACCCTAAGATCCTCAATACCTCCCCATTCCCAGAATCACCTTCAAACTGCTCAAAACAGGGCAACCCTGCAGTTTGAGTTCCATAGCTCAAACCTTCCATGCTTTCTTGCTAAAAACTTGTCAAACACACTCCATAACATCCCTTGAAGCTAATCAAAACCTAAAACACGACCTGTAACACTCCCAGGCAACATCACCATTTTCATTTTCTTGTTTTGCAGTTGAAGTTCTCTAGCACGATTCAAAAGGTTTCAAGACAAAGTAAAGCTTGGAATAGCATCCCTGGACATCAAGGAAGCCGTACCAATCATCACCTTGCATTGAAGACACCTCAATCACCAGATATAACTTCAACTGAACAGGTAATTTCATGAACACGAATCTCTCTATCCAGGCATTGTTAGCTTTAGGTTTGTGAAGAAAACATGTCACATTCATAGCCCTGAACATGCCCATATGATTAGATTTCATTTATATTATGTATGCTTAGAGAATTTTAAGTCTGAACATTGATAAAAATCTAGGTCAGGAATTGGGAGAGAAGAAATTCTCTCTCATTTCTGAGAGTTAGATTGATTTCTTTATATGCCTGGAATCGTGGCTTCAAGCTCTACATGTTTCATGTTGGAAGATTTGGCAAAAGATCAAGGAATTGGAAGTTAGAAAACGCGTGTTTGCTTGAACAAAAGTGTTCTGAGGTTGAAGATGACAACTTTCTGGACTGGGCCTGTTTGACTTTTCTTTTTGCACCCTTTTATTACTTTTACACCCCCTGAGCCCATTCTGTTTATTTTAATGATTTTTTGACTTTTTCTTTTTTGGTTTGACTTATTTATTTTTTCTTATGATATTAAAAATATAAAAAATATTTTTCTCACCATTTTCCTATTTATTAGATATTTATTTGTTTAAATTAGTTTTTTGAACATAAATAAATAAATAGATATACTTTTATTTAAAAAATGTTAAAATAGTGCAAATACATTTTTATTTTCATTTTATTTCATTTTATCTTCTGAAAATATTTTATATAAAAAAATACTTTTTTTTAAAATATTAAATATTATTATTTTGTACATATAATATATATTTAGTAAATAATACATATATATATATATATATATATATATATATATATATATATATATATATATATATATATATATATATATATATATATATATATATATATATATATATATATATATATATATATATTTATTAGAGTATTTAGGTTAAAATACAAAATATACACACTTTTATTTTTTTATTGATATTTAATATAAAAATACCTTTTTGACAAATATATTTCATTTTTATTTTATTTTAGTATATAATAAATAAATATTGTACATAATAAATAACTAATACATTTTATTTAATAAAATTAGGGTTTTGCCCTAAACATAAAAAATCCAAAAATAATTCTTTTTTTATTTTGTTCATTTGACACACAAAAATACTTCTTTTTCATACACATAAAAAACATTTTTTGCATCTTGCATATTTATTCTTATTTTATTTAATTTATGCAATTAAATATCTTATAAATAATTCAATATTGATGTAATAGTTTAGGTTTAAATTCCTTGTCAGAATCCCCATTTGAACATTTGTACCCCCCTTCCCATATTGTGTTGTAATAGCTTAGTAAATTTATTTTCCGCACTTTATAGCTTTCTAACTATACCATGTTAGAATTAGGGTTTGTATGCGAATCAAAAACTACAAAATAGTTTGACCTAATTTCAAGATAAACAAGCATGAAAATGGACACACAAATCACACTTGCACCCCCTAGGGTATTCCACTTGTTGCCTTCAATAAATGGGCCATATTGCATGTTAGGTCTCTTTGGGCAAAAACAAATACAATTCAAATGATCATAGTCCCTCGACGACGCTTTCGAAAGTTGCCTAAAAATGATCAAGTCCCTTAAAGGAAAATTGCCCAAAGATACTTGGCACTGTTGCAATTATGGTCTAAACGATGACCCGCGCCCGTCCCTTTCATATCCTAACACAAGATTGTCCACCAAATGCAATGGTGGAACAAATTTGTTAAAAGGGTTAAAACATAGCAAAAATCTTTGAGAACTTTAGGGTAGATAGCTCTTAAGTACTTGTCAACTTGCAAAACAAAACACTTGCATATTTTTCAAACCTCACTTCACAAACACTTTCAAAACAAACTTTCAAAAAACCTTGAAACATCTTTTCAAAAAGACAAACACCTTTTGTAAAACATTCGAGTAAAGAATTGTTACAAGGGTAGCCTAGACAAGGCATCTTTTTCAAAACATTTTCAAAACCACATACAAAGCACCATTTCAAACAATTGAAAACCAAGGCAAGTTGATCTAAGCAAGTACCTAAGAGCCCATAGATAACCATGGATAGAAAGGGTGCTAATACCTTCCCTTTCTATAATCTACTCCCCGAACCCAAGAAAATATCTCAAAGGTTTTTGCTGTGCTTTTTAAACCTTTCCTTAGGATAAAATAAAAAGTCGGTGGCGACTCTTGCTCAACCGAAACATTTGCGAAAACAAACGCAAAACCCTAGTCAGTTCTCCCACCGTATCACACCAGCCCATAGAAATGCTTTCTTGGCCTATACACGCATCAGTCAGGCGAAAATCATGCTTCCAGGAGGCGTTCCTAAGCACTTTGCAAGCCATCTCCATCCAAAATAAAGCATCCTATTGGTAATAAACCTTCAATCTTAAACTAATTTTGATTTGTTGCATGACATATTAACATTTGTAATTAAAGATTAAGGACCTGGGTTCGATACCTAGGTCTGCATTTGTTTTATTTCTAACACTTGTTACAGATCCAGCCTAAACAGGCCAACACACAGGATCAAAGGACCTGGGTTTCGACACCCAGGTCATGCTTTTATTTTGTTGACACTTTTTCTTGCAGGTTTCACTACTATCCTCCATAAGCAAGTCATCAGATGCGCCCAACAATATTATTTGCTGGATCGAAGGTGTGATACGGTGGGAGAACTGACTTGGGTTTTGCGTTTGTTTTCGCAAATGTTTCGGTTGAGCAAGAGTCGCCACCGACTTTTTATTTTATCCTAAGGAAAGGTTAAAAAGCACAGCAAAAACCTTTGAGATGTTTTCTTGGGTTCGGGGGGTAGATTATGAAAAGGGAAGGTATTAGCACCCTTTTCATCCATGGGCTCTTAGTTACTTGTTTTAGATCACTTGCCTTGATTTTCAATTGTTTGAAATGGTGCTTTGTGTGTGGGTTTGAAAATGTTTTGAAAAGAGGCCATTGTTGTGGCAACCTTTGTAATGATCCATGTTTGAATGTATACAAAGGTGTGTATCTTTTGAAAAGTTTTCAATGTTTTTGGAAGTTGTTTTGAAAGTGTTGTGGAGTGTGGTTTTGAAAAGTAGGCAAGCGTGTTTTGCAAGTTTGATCAAGTAACTAAGAGTTGTCTACCCCTAAATTTACTCAAAGGTTTTTCCTATGTTTTAACCCTTTTAACAATTTTGTTCCACCATTGTATTTGGTGGACAATCTTGTGTTAGGATGTTAACGAGACGGGCGCAGGTCATCGTTTAGACCATGAATGCAATAGTGCCAAGTGTCTCTGGCAATTTTGCTTGAAGGAACTATGATCATTTTGATTAGGCAACTTTCGAAAGCGTCATCGAGGGACTATGATAATTTGAATTGTTTTGTTTTGCCAAAGACACCCAACATGCAACATGGCCCATTATTGAAGGCAACAAGTGGAGTAACCCTAGGGGTGCAAGTGTGATTGGTGTTGTCCATTTTCATGCTTTTTGTCTTTTGTTTAGTCAAGCTATTTGTTATTTGATTTGCATACAAACCCTAAGTCTATCATGGCATATTTAGAAAGCTTTAAAATGCGGAATTTAAAGTCCTAAATTATTACAAAATAATCATGGGGATGGGGGTACAAATGTTCAAATGGGGATGAGACTTTAATAGGAGAGTAGTATCCCAATATTTACAACCAAATCGAATCAATCGCAAATGTAATATGTCTCAATGTATAGGAATAAGTAAATGTGTATGAGTAAATGTATTTGTGTAAGTGTATGTGATTTATTTACAAGTGAAATAAAAATAATAAAAAAAGGTTAATTTTGGATATTTTCATGTTTAGGGCAAAACCCTAATTTTGCAAATAAAAAGGTATTTATTATGTATTATATATAATATTTATTAATTATATACAAAAAATAAATAAAAAGGGAAGTATATTGTAAAGAAGTATTTTTGAGGTTAAATATTAATAAAAAGAAAAAATGTATTATTTCTTATGTTTTTATCCTAAATATTCTAATAAATATAAGTATTTATATTATGTATTAAATATATTAAATATATACAAAAATAGAATATTTATTATTTACAAAAAAAAGTATATTTTTCAGAAAATGTTTCCAAAATGTAAATAAAAAAATAATAACTAAAAAATATGTTTTGTATTATTATTTTTAATGTTTTAAACAAATAGTATTATATTTATTTATATATGTAACTAAATGAAACAAACAAATATCAAATAAAATGCAAAAAATATGAGAAAAATATTTTTAGTGTTTTTTCATGCTTGAATGAAAATATAAAATCAGAATCAAAAAGAAAAAAAATCAAAAATGACAAATATATCACATAATGGGCCAGGGGGTGTAAGTGTGAAAAGGTAGTGTAAACAGAAAAACAAAACAGGCCCGGCCCAAAGAGGCTTTGTCTTTAACCTCCAGCACCTTTCAAACACAAAAAACGCGCGCTTCCTTCCATCCCTGTTATCTCTTGATTCCTTGACTTTCAACAAAAAGTTACAACAACAATGTTATAGAGCATCATGTCACGATTCTAAACATATAAAGAAGTTGATCTAACTCTCAGAAATGAGAGAGAATTTCTCCTCCCCCAATTCCTGACCTAACTTTTTTTAAATGTTCAGCTTCAAAATTCTCTCAGTACACACAACATAAATGAAAAGTAATGATATGGGTAGCTTCAGGGCCATGAGTAGGACATAACTTCTTCACAAACCTAAGCCTAGATATGCTTGGATAGAGAGATAGAAGTTCAAACTTTTACCTGTTCAGCTTGAATCGTGTGCAACAATGGAGGTGCTTTCAATGCAGTGTGAGGACTTATACAGCTTGCTTGAGGTCCAAGGATGCTCTTCCAACCTCTAGCTTGCTTTGAAACTAACTGAAACGAGCTATGTAACTCAACCTGCACAACTGAAAAAATGAAAATGGTGAACTTGGTTAGAGGTGTTACAGTCTGTATCTAGGGCTTGGGATATCTTGCATGGATGTTATGGAGTGTGTTTGGACTGGTTTGGATGAAAATGCACGATGGAAATGAACTGGCCAAGTCAAAATGCAGAATGCCCTGTTTCTTGCAGAAAAATGGTGTTTTTGTGAATGAGGGAGTTTTAGGGATGGTTTGGTCGTGCTTCAGGTTAGTTAGGGAGTATGGAAAGTGTTCACAAACTTTGCTTTGGCTAGTTGTTACAGGAATGAGAGATGGGATCCGTTTTGCCAAGTTTCTTCCTTCTTAAGCAAAAGTTGTCAAGTTAGGTTGTAGGCTACCACAGGCCCTTCAAACATGCTGTACAAATCACTCTTGATCAGTGGAATTAGTTCATGAACTAGTTCCCAAAAGATCTGCTTTGGTACTTCTTTAATTTGCTTTTGACATAAAGCACTTCTTTTCAAAAATGGCTAAAATGCTTTTTTCCATTTTAAGACTAATCCTTCATGTAATGACCAAATGCACAAAATAACATCTTGGCACAATGGTTTAGCATTGAATTATTGAGTGTTAATGGGATTAGAGGCCTGTAACCTAGCTTGTGCAAGCTGAGTTTGAAAATGCATAGTGTATGAACATGAAATTGGCCTATGAACAAAGTGACTTTTGTCCATCTTGACAAATTCGAATCTCCCTAACCACAAGGGTGTTTGAGAATTTCTTGGACAATTTGGAAAGCTTGGAATGTGTACTACAATCCATCTTTGTAATGAAAATTGAAATTCCAAGTGGAAGCATGTGAAAAGTGGCCATGAAGTTGGGCAAAAATCCTGCCTAAAATAGGTCAAAAAATTTCTAAGTTAAGAATGTTTTGCACCCTTGTTCCAAAAATCATAACTTGAGCTACAAGCTTGTTTTGAGGAAACTTTGTGAATCAAAGTTGTAGATTTTGCAATGTACTATAACTTTCATGTTTTGAGTTTTGTTTGAATCCAAATGTATCTTGATGAAAAGATGGGACAAAGTTAGGAAAAAATTAGGAAATTTCTTAACTTAGAAAATTTCTAAGTTATGAAATTTCTTCATTTCAAACCCTAATTTGTAATTTTTGGTTTCTTGATGAACAAGTTTCACAATTTGACATGTCTTGATGAAAAATGAATCTTGACACTTGATTTTGACCAAAAAGTCAAAGTTTGACTTTTCAGTATATAGTCAAATTTGATCAGTTGATTGGGAAAATTCATCTGTTAATCTTGTGCATTTGGGATCTTTTGAACTTGTTGAATGTGTCAAGACCATGTCATTGAGTCCTTGAGTCCATATGTGAGCTTTATTTGCCATTGGTTAGGTCAAACAGTCAAAAATTGCCTTTGTGCAGTCAAAACCCTAAAAATGGCCATTTTGCCCTTTTGGTGATCTGATCAAATTTCTTGTGGAATTGTGATACAAACTTGATCAAATGGTCCATATGAGTTCATAATGTTGATGTGGGTCAAAAATCATGAGTTTTGACTGTCAATTGACCACAGTTGACTTTTTCCCCAATACAGCTGATTTCTAGGTCAACTGTCCAATTGAATGGGCAAAGATTGGAATCAAGACTTGAAACTTGGTATGGATAAACTTGTGAGTCCAACATGAAAGGAGGAGTCCAAACATCTTTGTGCAAACTCAAACCCTAATTTGGGTCAACAGTGCAAGGAGGAGTCTTGAGCAGAGCAAACCCTAACTTGATCTTGAGCTCCAAGGGTCTTGTGGTGAGAAAATATTGAGGAAATGGGAGGGAAAATTTTGGGGTACAACAGTTGCCCCTATTCAATCTTCTTAGACCTGAGGATGTAGATTGGCTTGCGTGCCTTTCGTGATCCGAAGGTGGAAGATGATTGAACACTAGAGTGCCCAGAAATTTGCACTCGCATACTGGAGTATCAGCAATGTGATGTTGGGAATGGGCTTATAGATGCCATTTGGAGATAGGATGGATAGGAGTATGGGCTTATAGATTCCATCTGGAGGTGTGACAGAACCTTGTCGGGAATGGGCTTATAGATGCCATTTGGAGGTGTTGATCGCGTAAGAGATTCCTTAGCGAGAACTTGCGTACTTTGAGAAAGGAAGATGGTTTCCTGGCCTGTTACAGGTGTTGATCTTCAAACTCTTCATGCAGATATGCCCTGGCTAGGTACAGGTATCGAATCTACAATTAGTTGCTCACAGATGTGCCCTGGCTAGATACAAGAATCGAATTCGGAACTTCAAAAGGTTGCTTACAAACGTGCCCTGGCTGGATACAGGTATCGAATCTACAATCAATCGCTCACAGATATGCCCTGGATAGATACAGGAATCAAATCCGGAACTTCCAAAGGTTGCCTACAGACGTGCCCTGGCTGGATACAGGTATCGAATCTGGAATTGGTCGTCTACAGATATGCCCTGGCTGGATACAGGTATCGAATCTAGAATTTGTCGTCTACAGATATGCCCTGGCTGGATACAGGTGTCGAATCTGGAATTTGTCGTCTACAGATATGCCCTGGCTGGATATAGGTATCGAATCTGGAATTTGTCGTCTACAGATATGCCCTGGCTGGATACAGGTATCGAATCTGGAAACTCTTCATGCAGATATGCCCTGGCTGGATACAGGTATCGAATCTACAATCAATCACTCACAGATATGCCCTGGCTAGATACAGGAATCGAATCTGGAATTGTGACAGTTGATAGTAATCATCTTTGTATTGTCCTTTTTCCTGAAAAGGCAAGACATTAGTTGTATGCAATGTCATGATGTATGAGATGCATGATGTCATGATGTTCTCAAAAATAAATAAGATTGTGTGATATGATACGTATATGCATGCGTCATGGTGTATGATAATGTGATGAATGTATTTTTTTGTCTAGGAAAATAAATCCTTGACGACTGCCAGGAGTTTGTGGAATCATGGGCTGATGTTGAAGAGTGGAGTTATTCGTTTCCGCTGGGGGTGATGGTTGCAAGAATAAACCGGTAGAAGAAGATGACTCCGTTGGGGAATAAACTTGTTGGAGAGATTACTCTGCGGGGAATTACTCTGTGGGAAGAGATACTTCGCTGAGGTTTTGATGAGGGCTCCGCTGGGGATTCCACTGATAAGTTATGTCGGGGAATTTGATGAACTCCGCTGGGGATAAGAAGAACTTCGCCGAGGAAGATCTTTCCGTGGTAATTAGCTGAGGATAACCCAATTATAAGCTCTGGTGGGAAATAACCTTTGAATAAAGTCGGGGAGAGACGTATGTACTCTGCAGGTGATAAGCTTCCAGAATCTACTGGGGATAAGCTTCAGAATCTACTGGGGAGGATGATTCAACTTTCCTGGGGAAACTTTGGACTGTACTGGGGAATGGTTCCACTGGATGCCTGTATTCCGCCGGGGAACAATCTTATACTAAGACTGCCGGGGATGCTTGCTGAGGAATGTCTATACTCCGCTGGGGATGTTGAGATCTTCTGGGGATACCCAACTTCCTTAAGGCTGACAGTAGACTAACTTTGTTTGGGGAGAGTATCGCTGACTTGCTGAAGATACTGTACCTTTCCAGGGCTGATGGGAGACCAACTCTGCCTGGGGAGAGTATTGCTGAATCTTGTCTTACTCAACGGGGAGTGAAGGTATCCTGGTTACGTTCTTCAGCCGAACTTACCTTGGTACCTTAGTGGACAGAGCAACTAGATCGCTTAGACAAATCTTTACTGCCCCTGCTTCTGATGTCATATGTAATTAGTCCTTTGTTTCGCATGCAAATATTCATGATTAGCAATTAATGTCAAATTCATATATCAAAAATGAACATTGGACGTTCTTTGTAAAACAAAACAGAAAAAAGGAAAAACGATGGGTAATTTGTCTGAAAAATTGAACTTGTATTGATTTTGAATTTTGCTTGTAAATAGGCGTTTTTATGTACAGGAGGATGACGTCCTAGTAAGAGAACGCCGCCGAGCAAAATAGAGTTTATACAATTTTGTGAAAAGGAAACAAAACAGCTATGTGAAAAATAATCCCACTGGGTTCCAACTCTGCTATCGCCTTTATGTCTTCGAGCGTCTCATCACTTTGCTGCTTAGTTGAAGATGAAGCTGATTGATTGGAGACGTCCGAACCCGATAGTTGATGTCGAATTCTGGATGTGAGGTGATCCAATGAGACATAGTATTACGCTTTATCCCTAACTTTTGCCTGGACCGCCCTTTCGGGTTTTCAGTCCACCGGGATACCCATTTTTGCCCAAGCCGCCTTTTCAGGTTTTCGACTTGCCGGGTGTACAGATTTTTTTTCATTTCATCCCTTATTTTTGCCCGAACCCTTTTGGTTCGCCGGGAAGCCCTTATTTTTGCCTAGGTGTGTCAACCTAGCGGGTCTTTAATTCATGCGTAGTATATTTTTACTATGTCTGCATTGGCGGGGTGAGGAAGGTCGTCACCATCCATGGTGGTTAGAATCATAGCTCCTCCTGAGAAGATATGTTTAACCACAAATGGCCCTTCGTACGTAGGGGTCCATTATCCCCTGGGATCACCTTGAGGAAGAATGATGCGCTTGATTACCAGGTCTCCGACTTGATACTCTTGTCGTCTGACCTTCTTGTTAAATGCCTTGATCATCCGTTTTTGGTATGTCTGACCATGACAAATAACAGTGAGTCTCTTTTCGTCAATTAGGTTTAATTGGTCAAGCCGAGTCTGGATCCAGTCATCTTCGCTCAAACCTGCATCCTTCATTATCCGGAGAGAGGGTATTTGGACTTCAATAGGCAAGACTGCCTCCATGCCATAGGCCAAGGAAAAGGGAGTCTCCCCTGTTGACGTCCGTGCTGAGGTACGGTACCCATGAAGGGAAAACGGTAACATTTCGTGCCAATCTTTGTAGGTCCCTGTCATCTTCTGCACAATCTTCTTGATGTTCTTGTTCGCTGCTTCTACAGCCCCATTCATCTTCGGCCGGTATGGAGAAGAGTTGTGGTGATGTATCTTGAATTGCTCGCAGAGCTCGATGATCATCTTGTTGTTAAGATTGGTACCATTATCCGTAATGATCCTCTCAGGTATGCCGTATCGACAGATCAGGTTGTGCCGAATGAACCGTGCCATGACGTTCTTGGTTACGGTAGCGAAAGAAGCTGCTTCGACCCACTTTGTGAAATAATCAATCGCTACAAAGATGAATCGATGCCCGTTGGATGTCGTAGGTCTGATTTCACCGATCATATCAATGCCCCACATTGCAAAAGGCCAAGGTGTTGTCAAGACGTTCAGAGGAACCAGAGGAATGTGTACCTTATCAGCATAGATCTGGCATTTATGACAAGTTCGAGAATGCTGATAACAGTCAGCTTCCATTGTGGACCAGAAATATCCTGCCCGAAGAATTTTCTTTGCCATAGTATGTCCACTGGAATGTGTTCCGAAGGTACCTTTATGTAGCTCTGCCATGATCCTTTCTGCTTCAGTCTTATCCACACAACGCAGTAAGGTTGAATCATGGTTTCGCTTGTAGAGAATGCCATTGCTGAGGAAGAACTTTGCCGCAAACCTTCTCAGGAACTTCTTGTCATTAACATATGTGCCTTCGGGGTATTCTTGAGCTTCAAGGTACCTTTTTACTTCATGATACCAGGGTTTTTCTGTTACCTCTTCGGTCTCGAGATCGCAGCAATGTGCAGGTTCATCCAACTTCCAAATAATGATCTGGGGTGCCTCGTTGTCCCATTTGACTTTGAACATAGAAGACATCGTAGCCAACGCGCCTGCTAACTGATTCTCCTCTCTTGGGAAGTGTTCAAAAGTTATCTCCTCGAAGTGGGGAATCAACGTCAACACATACTCCTTGTAAGGAATAAGATTCGGGTGTTTCGTATCCCACTCGTCTTTGATCTGATTGATCACGAGATCGGAATCTCCGAAGACACTTAGAAACTTGATCCTTAAGGCAATTGCAGCTTGAAGACCCATGATACATGCTTCATACTCTGCCATGTTGTTGGTGCAGTTGAAACATAGTCGGGCGGTGAGTGGAGTATGAGTGCCTTTAGGGGATATGATCACAGCACCGATACCATTACCCAAAGCGTTCGAGGCTCCGTCAAAGTGTATAGACCATCGGGATCCTTCCTCAGGTCCTTCATCCGGTCCAGGTACGTCACAATCAGTCACTACCATGATATCCTCGTTTGGAAATTCAAAGTTCATCGACTGGTAATCGTCCACTGCCTGGTGTGCCAAATGGTCTGCCAATACACTTCCCTTGATTGCTTTTTGAGTCGTGTACTGGATGTCGTATTATGTCAAGATCATCTGCCATCTTGCTATTCTTCCGGACAAGGCATGCTTTTCGAATATGTACTTGATTGGATCCATTTTTGAAATCAACAGAGTAGTGTGAGTCAACATATACTGTCTCAGCCGGCGAGCAGCCCATACCAAAGCGTAACAAGTTTTCTCGAGCAGTGAGTATCGGGTCTCACAGTCGGTAAACTTTTTGCTAAGGTAATAAATGGCGTGTTCTTTTCGGCCAGACTCGTCATGCTGCCCCAACACACACCCCATTGAGTTGTCCAGTACTGTCAAGTATAAGATTAGAGGTCTCCCTTCAACCGGCGGCATAAGAATGGGTGGTTCTTGGAGATACTCTTTGATTCTTTCGAAAGCGGCCTGACACTCGTTGTTCCAACGTACTACTTGATATTTCTTCAGCAGCTTGAAGATTGGTTCACAGGTAGCAGTTAGATGCGAGATGAATCGGGCAATGTAGTTCAACCATCCTAGAAAGCCTCTGAATTCTTTCTCTGTCTTGGGAGTTGGCATCTCTTGTATGGCTTTCACTTTGGCAGGGTCCACTTGAATGCCTTTGTCGCTTACGACGAAGCCTAGCAATTTTCCAGATCTCACCCCAAAGGTGCACTTGTTTGGGTTCAACCTCAGCTTGTACAACTTCAGACGGTCAAACAGCTTCTGTAGATGGTCAAGGTGTTCCTCCTCAGTTTGGGACCTTGCAATCATATCGTCGACGTATACTTCAATCTCATGGTGAATCATGTCATGAAATAAAGCAACCATGGCACGTTGGTAGGTTGCCCCAGCATTTTTCAACCCAAAAGGCATGACCTTGTAGCAAAAGGTGCCCCATTGAGTAACAAAAGTGGTCTTCTCCATGTCTTCAGGAGCCATCTTGATCTGATTATAACCGGAGAAACCATCCATGAAGGAGAATACTTTATGCTGAGTAGTGTTGTCAACCAGAACATCGATATGAGGCAGAGGGAAATCATCCTTAGGGCTCGCCCTGTTCAAATCCCTGTAATCAACACACATTCGGACCTTACCATCCTTCTTCGGCACTGGAACCACGTTGGCAACCCACTGAGGGTAAGAAGTCACTGCTAGAAACCCGACATCAAATTGTTTCATAACCTCGGCTTTGATTTTCTCGGACATTTCTGGACGCATACGGCGGACCTTCTGTTTTACCGGAGGGCATTCTTCCTTGGTAGGCAGGTGATGAACCATAATGTCGGTATCCAACCCAAGCATGTCTTCGTAAGACCAGGCAAATATTTCCACATAGTCATGCAGTATCTGAATCAACCGTTGTTTCACACTGAGCTCTAAATTGGCACCAATCTTGACTTCCTTTTTGTCTGTCTCAGTACCTAGATTTACCGTTTCCACTGGCTCTTCATGTGGCTGAATGGCCCTCTCTTCCTGGAGTAACAGTCTTGCGAGCTCACCAGGCACTTCGCAATCATCTTCACCTTCGTCTTCAGCTAAGTTGATCGGATTTTCGAAGTCATAACTGGCAGTAGCAGATTCGTTACCAGTGAGATCCAGAGTGGATTGGAACCTGTATAGGTGAGTGTGTGTAAATATAGCTGTTTTGCAATATATAATAAAGAAAGAAAAGGAGCGCAATATTTTGAAATGCAACAAACGTCCAATGTTTTTATTAATGATATATGAAAATAACACACAAAAGCCCTCACAAATGAAGCCACGGTGCCCCGAGTAAGACACCGAGCCATAAAAGTTTCAAAATATTGTCTTTTACAAATTCAAAACAAAAGAGTTCATTACTGAGTGACAAAAGTAATAGGTGTGAAGTCTTTAGCAGTCCAGTTGCTTGGTCCACCGTCGGTTGTTGGGTAGATCCAGTTGTCGAATTCAGATTCCTCCACGTCGTCTTCAATAGCATTTACTCCCGGGTTGGTGATGAACACATGAGGTCTTCCAATCCTTGCCTTACGGACAGCCCTCTGAGCCTCTGCAGTGAAACCCAAACCAAACCTGTCGGTCTTTGGAGTGAAATCAGGAAGTCGGCCCCAGTTTGCGCACTCACCCTTCTCAATAACAGCCCGGGTATCCTTTAGGGAGGCCATCTTCAACGGAGAATCTTCTACAGTCACAGTCTCTGCTGACGCCAGTGTCTGAGGCACCTCTTCAAAGTGTTGAAAGGGGGTCTCAATGAACTCCCCATCCATCTCTATGTACCGGAACGAGTTGAGGTGGCTGACCATATATTCTTCTTCCCCCTGAACTGTGACAATCTTCCCTCTGACCGGGTACTTAAGCTTCTGATGTAGTGTGGAGGTCACAGCTCCAGCCTTGTGGATCCATGGATGACCCAGCAAACAAGAATAGGATGGTCGGATGTCCATCACATAGAAAGTAGAATCAAAAACTTGAGAACCAACCCTAATTGGAATGTCAACTTCCCCATGTACCATCCTTTTCGAACCGTCAAAGGCCCGGACAACAATGTTACTAGGCTTGAGCTCTAAACCCTCACAATCCAACCTGTCTAGGGCCTTCTTGGGTAATACGTTCAATGAAGAACCGGTGTCTACCAATACATGGGCAAGAGTAGTGCCCCTGCATTCAATGGAGACATGCAGGGCGTCGTTATGGTTCTTTCCTTTGGCAGTCAGATCGGCGTCAGAGAAGCCCAACCCATTATCGGCGGTCAAGTTGGCCACACAATCGGTAAATTGATCAGCAGACGTTTCTTGTGGCACATGGGCCGTCTTCAGGAAGGAAATCAGGGCCTTAGCATGGGCCTCTGAACACAACAACAGTGATAACATAGAAATTTTTGAGGGGGTGTGCCCCAGCTGCTCAACTACATTGAAATCACTCTTCTTGATAATCTTGAGGATCTCTTCCATCTCTTGCTGGGAAGCTTCAACAGTGGTTGTCTTTGGTGCCTCCGTCAGGGCAGGAAAATCAGTAGCAATCCCTTTGCCCCAAGCGTCAGATGACTCGGCAGCAGGGGTAGAAATAGGAACTTGATCAAGAAGGGGAGCAGACACACTTGCAGGTGTGATGATAAGAGGTCTCTGAATAGCTGGTGGCGCAATATCAGGCGAGAAGAGCCTGCCACTGCGAGTGACTTTGGCAGGCCTGGTGATGTTACTGACGCCGGTACTTGTATCAAACTCTTGTTTTATTCCAAGAACATAAACATCTGCCCCCATAGTGCTAAGGGACAGCTTTGTCAGATGTATAAGGGAGAGGCCCCAGAACAGTGATGATGATAGGAGCAATCTTCTGAGTAGACATGATTTTGACAGGCTTCTTTGAGGGAGCCTTAGGAGGGTTGTTGAAAATAGTAACAATGGACACTTCTTCAGCAGGGACAGCAGGAACATCAATCTTCTCGAACAAGATCTCCTTGTTATCCATCAGGTTTTTGACGCCTAACTTCAGCAAAGGACAACCAGCAGGTGAAATAGCACATAAATGGCAACCTTTACTACATCCCGGAAATAAACCGGCTAGCAACAGGTTCCTCTTGACAGTCAACAACGGAGTAACAATATCATCCACGGAGGCCACATACAGGTCTTCTCCCACAGCATTCACTCCATGCTGGGGCATGGGAGCAGTCACGACATTGGGCCTTTCGGGCGCCTCGAACTGTATTTCTTTAGCATCAATAAGGTCCTGAACCTTATTCCTCAGAGCCCAACAATTGTCCGTAGTATGCCCCGGGCCGTCAAAGTGATAGGCGCAGCGGGCGTTGGGGTTGTACTTTGGAGAAGCTGTGTTCACTACCTTCGGAGCTTCTTTGACAGTTACCAGATTGGTTGACAGTAGTTGCGGCAAAATCTGAGACAGGGTCATGCTGAGTCGAGTGTACTGTCTTTTAGGCCTCTCACCCCTTGGTTGGTTATACTGCTGAGGAGCAGCAGCAGGCTTTGAAATTACCACCGCGTTGACAGCTTGGCGGCGTTCCGGCTTATTTTGTCTTCTGGGACCATAAACAGCACTGGCTTCCTTCTTGAAAGGCTTCTTTTCAGTACTCGAGGAGGCACCTTTCTGTATCTTCCCCGACTTGATACCAGCTTCTATTCTCTCACCAGTCAAGATCAAATCTGTAAACCCATCAGAAGAATTCCCAATCAGATGGTTGAAGAACGGACCAGACAGGGTCCCCAGGAACATGTCAACAAGTTCACGGTCAGTCAAAGGTGGCTGCACCCTTCCAGCCAGGTCCCTCCACTTTTGCGCATACTCCTTAAAACCTTTGCCTGTCCCCAGTGACATACCCTGGAGTTGGGTACGCGTGGGAGCGAGGTCGGAATTGTACTGATACTGCCTATAAAATGCAGTAGCCAAGTCCTCCCAGTTTCGGATACTGGCTCCATCCAGCTGATAGAACCATTCGAGTTGAGCCCCTGAAAGGCTATCCTGAAAGAAATGGATCCATAGGTTCTTGTCTGCAGTGTAAGGCTGGATCTTCCTTACATATGATATGAGATGAAGCTTAGGGCAGGAAGCCCCGTCGTACTTCGCAAAGGCAAGTGCCTTGAACTTATGTGGGATCACCACCCCAGAAGATAAGGCTAGATCTCCAAAATCCAACCCCGGCACATGTTGAACCTCCATGGCACTTAAACGGTCCTCTAGTTGCTTGTACATGTCTTCAGTAGGAGGGTACTGTTCATCATTGTAATCTGTCTCGTTGTCGGAGACCATAGGACTAGGAGCCCTTCCCCCTTGGGGACTATCTTTCCCTACAGAGGAAGTAGCCTGATCAACCACATTCTGCAGTGTATTCCCAAATCTCCGTCCAGTGTTAAACAGCGCAGTCCTCTTCTTCTTCTTCTTCTTCTTCAAAAGCAGAGTCTTCAACTCCTGTTGACCCTGGGCTAAGCTCATGACCAGCTCTTGAAACTGGGCGTTCTGGGCCTGGAGGGCCTTGATAGCTTGTTCGGTAGTAGGCTCAGAAGACATGATGATTGAGTGCTGAAATAAACAGCAAAGAAGATTAAGCAACCTGTAGAAGAAGGGTACCTGTTATGCATATGATGCAATGAGATGCGTATGATTTATGTTTTCAAAGACAATCGGGATTCAACTTTGTAGACAAAAAGGAAACACACTTCATTAGATTCAAACTTTAAATTGTTCAACAATTGGCCCTTAGGCATTACAAGAATGAAAATACTGAAAAGGAAATAAAAGCTGTAAAAGAAACATCCAAAGCCCATCAATGCTCCCATGGCCTCCTCTTCTCAGTACGGATATAGTCGTTCAGGATCCGCTCCTCCTCCAATTGCTTAGTCAGCTTCTAGATCTTTTGTTCCTGTTCGTTGAACTTTTCCCGATAAGAATCCCGTTCTTCCTGTAGCTGCGCCCAAGATCTCTTTAGTGTATCAACATCAGTGGGTATCTGAGGAGGGAGGACAGTTGGAGGAACCCCGTCTTCATCAGGAAATTCAAGAATGATAGGCCTGACAGCTTCGTATGGCATACCTAACTTCTGAGCACGGATGCGGACCCATCTGCACTAGGGTTCCATGGGTAGAGAAGTCTTCGATCCCAACTCATGTGGGTCAGCTTTGTGAATTCTGTCCCAAGCCTTGACGAATCTACGGCGCAGCTCGTCACTGTCTACCTGAAACTCAAAACTGATGTGAGGTACCAACATCTCATGAGGCCCTGCTCTCCTGGCTCTTCCAAACTGACGGAGAGCTAAACATGGATTATAAGAGATTCCTCCCTGGGTACCGATCAATGGAACATTAGGATATTCTCCGCAACGATCAATAATGGCTACCTCATCCAAACCTCTGAGAGTCCAAATGATGTCATTATCAGTGAGAGACATTAACCTATGAGCCCAGCCCATTCCTTCTTTGTTCTTCAGCACGAACTTAGGGAGGTGCGAAATAAACCACCTCACTAACAAAGGAGCACAACACCATAGAGTTCCCCGTCTTCGGGCAGTACGAGCATAGAGTTGTTGCAGGATATCACCCAAGAGAGTGGGTACAGGGTTCCGAGACATGAAGATCCTTATGGCATTGATATTGACAAAGTTATCAGGATTTGGAAACAATACTAGACCATAGATTAAGAGAGCCAAAATGTCTTCGTACACCTTGAAGTCTAAGTCATTCCAGAAACTATTAGCTTTGCCAACCAGAAACTTAGCCAAAAAGCCCTTAACTCCACTTCTAGTCTCCCAGTTAGCCATTACCTCTTCTTTGGTCAAGGGAAGGGCTGCAGCAATCTCTTCAGGCCTAAGAGTCTTCTCACAACCAGTGAATGGAGTCTGCTCCAAAACAGGGATACCAAGTAACTCAGAATTCTTCCAGGGTAGGGATCAACTGGAAGTCTTGAAAAGTGAAGCAATGGTACAGGGGATCATAAAACTGGACCAGGACACTCATCAGTTGTTGGTCCCACTTTGAAGTGACTAAACCGAGGAGAGAACCATGCCTCTTGATGAAGGAAGTAGTGTTTGGAATCCTATCAACCAATTCCTTGAGAAAAGTAGGTGATTGAACAAAGTTGAGCCGGATAGTATTCCTACGCATGGGCATCATGATGTCCTACAAAACAGAGCAAAGATGAAACCCTCTTGTCTTTGAAATGGGTCAGTCCTTATGCAGGATGCATGCAATGGTATGATGGTATGATGTTATGATAAAGCACACCACAAGTATTCACAAAGGCAAGCATGATAAGGCACACAAGTCACACAAGACAGCCCTTAGAGTTTAGGCCATCATGAAGTTTAGGTATTACCCTCTTTCAGTTTCGTTGGTTAAGACCTGTCCTACCAAAAGTAACCGGGTTCTAGAGGATCTCAATATCACTGACTACCCTCAATCGGTCATAACTCCAGCATCGCAATCTTTTCTTGCGGCCAGAACCATCGCGAGAGTTTAGCCTCAATGAGTGTAGCATACTGCTACTGTTCTATGGCCAAGTTGGGTCAATTTAGGGTTCTAAGGTCGGTTGGCGCTTAATGACTCCTTAGAAGACCCATATTCTCCTCGTTGCAACACAAGGGATATAGGTACAGACCAAGGTGTCACACCAACGTAGCCACTGCTTCACCCATGTCGGTCTACGCCGGACAGGTCCCTCACAGCTTATGCTACCTAAAGGGTATTCCCCAGATCCGGGTTAGGATCTATGAAACTCTGATGCAAAGCCCACAAATATAAAAACAAACAAAGCAAGAAATTGAAAACAAGAGTGGTCTAATCCTAAGGTAACCCCACTTTTAATTTTATTCCCCAGAAGAGTCGCCAGTTTTGTGATACGGTGGGAGAACTGACTTGGGTTTTGCGTTTGTTTTCGCAAATGTTTCGGTTGAGCAAGAGTCGCCACCGACTTTTTATTTTATCCTAAGGAAAGGTTAAAAAGCACAGCAAAAACCTTTGAGATGTTTTCTTGGGTTCGGGGGGTAGATTATGAAAAGGGAAGGTATTAACACCCTTTTCATCCATGGTTATCCACGGGCTCTTAGTTACTTGTTTTAGATCACTTGCCTTGATTTTAAATTGTTTGAAATGGTGCTTTGTGTGTGGGTTTGAAAATGTTTTGAAAAGAGGCCATTGTTGTGGCAACCTTTGTAATGATCCATGTTTGAATGTATACAAAGGTGTGTATCTTTTGAAAAGTTTTCAATGTATTTGGAAGTTGTTTTGAAAGTGTTGTGGAGTGTGGTTTTGAAAAGTAGGCAAGCGTGTTTTGCAAGTTTGATCAAGTAACTAAGAGTTGTCTACCCCTAAATTTACTCAAAGGTTTTTCCTATGTTTTAACCCTTTTAACAATTTTGTTCCACCATTGTATTTGGTGGACAATCTTGTGTTAGGATGTTAACGGGACGGGCGCGGGTCATCGTTTAGACCATGAATGCAATAGTGCCAAGTGTCTCTGGCAATTTTGCTTGAAGGGACTATGATCATTTTGATTAGGCAACTTTCGAAAGCGTCATCGAGGGACTATGATCATTTGAATTGTTTTGTTTTGCCAAAGACACCCAACATGCAACATGGCCCATTATTGAAGGCAACAAGTGGAGTAACCCTAGGGGTGCAAGTGTGATTGGTGTTGTCCATTTTCATACTTTTTGTCTTTTGTTTAGTCAAGCTATTTGTTATTTGATTTGCATACAAACCCTAAGTCTATCATGGCATATTTAGAAAGCTTTAAAATGCGGAATTTAAAGTCCTAAATTATTACAAAATAATCATGGGGATGGGGGTACAAATGTTCAAATGGGGATGAGACTTTAATAGGAGAGTAGTATCCCAATATTTACAACCAAATCGAATCAATCGCAAATGTAATATGTCTCAATGTATAGGAATAAGTAAATGTGTATGTGTAAATGTATTTGTGTAAGTGTATGTGATTTATTTACAAGTGAAATAAAAATAATAAAAAAAGGTTAATTTTGGATATTTTCATGTTTAGGGCAAAACCCTAATTTTGCAAATAAAAAGGTATTTATTATGTATTATATACAATATTTATTAATTATATACAAAAAATAAATAAAAAGGGAAGTATATTGTAAAGAAGTATTTTTGAGGTTAAATATTAATAAAAAGAAAAAATGTATTATTTCTTATGTTTTTATCCTAAATATTCTAATAAATATAAGTATTTATATTATGTATTAAATATATTAAATATATACAAAAATAGAATATTTATTATTTACAAAAAAAAGTATATTTTTCAGAAAATGTTTCCAAAATGTAAATAAAAAAATAATAACTAAAAAATATGTTTTGTATTATTATTTTTAATGTTTTAAACAAATAGTATTATATTTATTTATATATGTAACTAAATGAAACAAACAAATATCAAATAAAATGCAAAAAATATGAGAAAAATATTTTTAGTGTTTTTTCATGCTTGAATGAAAATATAAAATCAGAATCAAAAAGAAAAAATAAAAAATGACAAATATATCACATAATGGGCCAGGGGGGTGTAAGTGTGAAAAGGTGGTGTAAACAGAAAAACAAAACAGGCCCAGCCCAAAGAGGCTTTGTCTTCAATCTTCAGCACCTTTCAAACACAAAAAACGCGCGCTTCCTTCCATCCCTGTTATCTCTTGATTCCTTGACTTTCAACAAAAACTTACAACAGCAATGTTATAGAGCATCATGTCACGATTCTAAACATATAAAGAAGTTGATCTAACTCTCAGAAATGAGAGAGAATTTCTCCTCCCCCAATTCCTGACCTAACTTTTTTTAAATGTCTAGCTTCAAAATTCTCTCAGTACACACAACATAAATGAAAAGTAATGATATGGGTAGCTTCAGGGCCATGAGTAGGACATAACTTCTTCACAAACCTAAGCCTAGATATGCTTGGATAGAGAGATAGAAGTTCAAACTTTTACCTGTTCAGCTTGAATCGTGTGCAACAATGGAGGTGCTTTCAATGCAGTGTGAGGACTTGTACAGCTTGCTTGAGGTCCAAGGATGCTCTTCCAACCTCTAGCTTACTTTGAAACTAACTGAAACGAGCTATGTAACTCAACCTGCACAACTGAAAAAATGAAAATGGTGAACTTGGTTAGAGGTGTTACAGTCTGTAGCTAGGGCTTGGGATAGCTTGCATGGATGTTATGGAGTGTGTTTGGACTGGTTTGGATGAAAATGCACGATGTAAATGAATTGGCCAAGTCAAAATGCAGAATGCCCTGTTTCTTGCAGAAAAATGGTGTTTCTGTGAATGAGGGAGTTTTAGGGATGGTTTGGTCGTGCTTCAGGTTAGTTAGGGAGTATGGAAAGTGTTCACAAACTTTGCTTTGGCTAGTTGTTACAGGAATGAGAGATGGGATCCGTTTTGCCAAGTTTCTTCCTTCTTAAGCAAAAGTTGTCAAGTTAGGTTGTAGGCTACCACAGGCCCTTCAAACATGCTGCACAAATCACTCTTGATCAGTGGAATTAGTTCATGAACTTGTGCCTAAAAGATCTTCTTTGGTACTTCTTTGATTTTCTTTTGACATAAAGCACTTCTTTTCAAAAATGGCTAAAATGTTTTTTTCCATTTTAAGACTAATCCTTCATGTAATGACCAAATGCACAAAATAACATCATGGCACAATGGTTTAGCATTGAATTATTGAGTGTTAATGGGATTAGAGGCCTGTAACCTAGCTTGTGCAAGCTGAGTTTGAAAATGCATAGTGTATGAACATAAAATTGGTCTATGAACAAAGTGACTTTTGCCCATCTTGACAAATTCGAATCTCCCTAACCACAAGGGTGTTTGAGAATTTCTTAGACAATTTGGAAAGCTTGGAATGTGTACTACAATCCATCTTTGTAATTAAAATTGAAATTCCAAGTGGAAGCGTGTGAAAAGTGGCCATGAAGTTGGGCAAAAATCCTGCCTAAAATAGGTCAAAAATTTTCTAAGTTAAGAATGTTTTGCACCCTTGTTCCAAAAGTCATAACTTGAGCTACAAGCTTCTTTTGAGGAAACTTTGTGAATCAAAGTTGTAGATTTTGCAATGGACTATAACTTTCATGTTTTGTGTTTTGTTTGAATCCAAATGTATCTTGATGAAAAGATGGGACAAAGTTAGGAAAAAATTAGGAAATTTCTTAACTTAGAAAATTTCTAAGTTATGAAATTTCTTCATTTCAAACCCTAATTTGTAATTTTTGGTTTCTTGATGAACAAGTTTCACAATTTGACATGTCTTGATGAAAAATGAATCTTGACACTTGATTTTGACCAAAAAGTCAAAGTTTGACTTTTCAGTATACAGTCAAATTTGATCAGTTGATTGGGAAAATTCATCTGTCAATCTTGTGCATTTGGGATCTTTTGAACTTGTTGAATGTGTCAAGACCATGTCATTGAGTCCTTGAGTCCATATGTGAGCTTGATTTGCCATTGGTTAGGTCAAACAGTCAAAAATTGCCTTTGTGCAGTCAAAACCCTAAAAATGACCATTTTGCCCTTTTGGTGATCTGATCAAATTTCTTGTGGAATTGTGATCCAAACTTGATCAAATGGTCCATATGAGTTCATAATGTTGATGTGGGTCAAAAATCACGAGGTTTGACTGTCAATTGACCACAGTTGACTTTTTCCCCAATACAGCTGATTTCTAGGTCAACTGTCCAATTGAATGGGCAAAGATTGGAATCAAGGCTTGAAACTTGGTATGGATAAACTTGTGAGTCCAACATGAAGCATGAAAGTTATCTTGGGCATTTTAGGTCAAAACATCTTTGTGCAAACTCAAACCCTAATTTGGGTCAACAGTGCAAGGAGGAGTCTTGAGCAGAGCAAACCCTAACTTGATCTTGAGCTCCAAGGGTCTTGTGGTGAGAAAATATTGAGGAAATGGGAGGGAAAATTTTGGGGTACAATAGAAGGCATGTCTTCACATGATCGGAGGCTATCCTTCAAATGGATCGAAGACCACTTGTCATCATAGGATCAGAGGCCTTCCTTCATGGATCAAAGACCATCATTTCTTTGATCGAAGGATTCTTTTATTGAATTTATTCTTATTTTTATTTTTACTCACTTCTTTTAAATCAAAAATAAAATAAAATAAAATCACAAAGAACTTAGGATTAGTTTTTTTATTAATTAAATTAATTTCTGAAATAATTAATTAATTGATTTTAACATCCTCTTTTCAAAAAGAATTAAAATAAATTAGAATGTAGGTCTAATTTTATTTTCTCAATTTATTTTCTTTGCATAAAAATTAAAAACAAACAAAAAGATTTATCTTCCTTAGGATTTAGACGTCCTTGTTAATTTTTTTGTGCATTTATTTACTTTCGCATTTTTCATCTTATTGTAATTGCTTCCCAGTTTATAATAGTAACTAGGACTTAATTTTTTGCATTTCTATAATGTACCTCTCACAAATCCATGTAACAGCGTAGGATTTACATTCCCGCACTTTACATTTCTGCACTTTAAGTTCCTGTATATATATTAACTATTTGTAATTAGGCTTGTATGAAAAGACTAATAATCAAACGCTAGAAAACTTAACAAAAAGACAAAAATGATTGAAACATAATACACTTGCACATATACACCTCTAGGGTACTCCACTTTGGTTGTCTTCGGAAATAAAACAGTCATGTCCCTCGAGACAGGGACGCTTTATCAAATACCCATAAATCAAAAGATCATATTCCCTCGATGACCCTACAGTTGCCTTTCGGTAAATGATCTAGTCCCTAAACCGAAATTGCTAAAGCGTCTCTACATTGTTGCCTTTATGACTGTATGTCCCTCATACATCCAACGATGGGGCTTCTTACCAAATCAATGGTAAGATAGCAATATCTAAAGGAGGAGGAAAAAAATTAGACCTTTTGAGTAGGTAGGACGCTCGTAGTTGCTTGCTTGCTCACAACAAAAAAATCATTTTTACACATACACTTCTCAATTGAAACATTTTCAAAAGTCAAAACCCTTTGTACGCATTCTTATAGAGACGAGAATTATTACAAAGGCACTTTTCAAAAACATCTTCCACAAACACTTCTTTAAACTATTTTCAAAACCAACACTTTGTACGCATTCTTATAGATACGAGAATCATTACAAAGACATTTTCAAAATATTTCCAAACCCACACCACAAGCACATTTTCAAACAAAAGCAAAGTGAACTACCAAGCAACTAAGAGCACGTAGATAACTACGGATGTAAAGGTTACTAACACCTTTCCTTTCCATAATCTACCCCGCTTACTCTCGAAAAGGTCTTTTTCTATACTTTTCACCCTTTCCTTAATTTGGATAAAAGAAAAGTCGATGGCGACTCTTGCTTACCGCAACATTTGCGAACACAAACGCAAAACTAGTATTAAATAGTCGGTTCTGCCACTGTATCACAGAACTGGCGACTCTGCTGGGGACAAATAAAAGTGGGGTTACCTTAGAGTTAGTTCATTTTTAATTTATTTTAATTGTTTGCTTTGTATGCTTTATCCTTGGAGGGTTGTTTTGGGTTGTTACTATAGATCCTACACCCGAATCTGGGGCACCTTTTAGGTAAGTAGCAATAGATCGTGGAAACTGTATGGGGTATACTGACACAGTTGAAGCGATAGCTACGTTGATGTGACACTTTAGTTGGTATCGATAGCCCTTGAGTAGTCAAGGAGAATACGGGGCTGCTGCGCGATGTCATGAAACATCAACTGACCTTAGATCCTTTAATTGAACAACTTGGCCATTAGGAAGTAGTGAGATAGACGTATTTAGTGTAGTCCTAAGTCGGTTGATACTCGATACTACACTCATTGAGATTTGACTCCTGAGTTTTGTTTAGTGGCAAGTCAGTTGTCGATCGGAACAAAACTTATGGGAAAAATCAGTGATATTGAGATCCCTTGGAACCCAGTTACTATTACTAGGACAGGTTGAGCCAACTAAACCTCAAGAGGGTACTTACCTACAAACCCCATGCAAGCCTAAACCTAAGGCTACTTGTGTGATTTATTTTCTTTCATTATTAATTACTTGAACTCTTTGTAGGGTTTTGTCTATTATCTGATGACATGAGTCTTTGTCCAATAACCTGGATTTATAGCAAGACATACTTGTCTTTATCACCCTACATTTTGCTTGATGCATATCATACACATCATAATATCATACCATAGCATTTCCTTAACCATTTCAAGGATCTCAAGGGCCTATGATTCAGGTTATGATGAACCAGACACCTAGCAAAGGGCAAGGGGATTTATTTTCCTCTAGCCAATGCCTTCAACAGACCAAAACACAACAACTTGAGTTAGGGGCTATGACCCACTCGATATGGTGAGCTTGACTCTTGTAGAAGGACATTCAATGATACGAAGTTCTTCAATCAAAGCTGCAAAATTCAACTTCTGACATTTTCTTGTTTAACCCGCGAGATCCTTGAAAACATTTGCATATCATACATGTCATTGCATAACAGGTATTCTCCAGACATGTTTCTTATCCCTTCGCTGTTTATTTCAGCAGAATAATGGCTCTTGAACAAACAATCAAAGACCTTAAAGCTCAAAACGCTCAGTTCTAACAAATGTTCCTGACTCTGGCTAAGGGGCAGGAAGAATTAAAAAATCTCGTCATCAAAGAGAAGAAGAAGAAGGCAAAGAAATCGGCTGGTATCTTGAATATGGGAAGAAGACTAAGAGGACCAGTCAAGGGAGATCTAGATATTCAACTCCATCAAATGAGGGGGATAATAATGAAGAAGATAACAACCCGGGGACTGATGAAGATGAAGCTGATTATTATGAGGAGCAATATCCTCTTGTTGATGATAAATATAAACAGCTAGAGGATCATCTCAATGCTATGGAGATTCAATAGATACCTGGCTTGGACTTTGAAGAATTAGGGCTGGTTTCTGGCGTAATCATCCCACCAAAATTCAAGGTTCCCACATTTTCCAAATATGACGGGGTTTCTTGTCCTAAACTTCACTTGAGGTCATATGTCAGAAAGATCCAGCCTCACATTGCTAACCGGAAGACATGGGTCCATTTCTTCCAAGAAAGTTTGGCTGGCACTCAAATGGAGTGGTTCTATTAGTTATAAGGAACTGACATCCATACCTGGGAATACTTGGTTGCTGCTTTCTACAAGCAGTACCAATACAATGCTGACCTGAGACTAACTCGAGTGCAATTGAAGAATATGTCCATGGGCTCAAGAGAAGGGTTCAAGGAATATGTGTAGAAATGAAGGGATTTGGCTGGCAGGGTGCAACCTCCTCTGACTGATCAGGAAATGGTGGACATGTTCATGGGCACTCTGACAGGCCCGTTCGTCAATTTGCTGATTGGAAGTTCCTCATCCGGTTTTATAGAGATGGTTCTGACTGGGGAGAGGATTGAAAGCGGTATCAAGAGTGGGAAGATTATGATGGCTGCATCATCTATTGCTGAGAAGAAGCCATTTGGTCGCAAAAAAGAAATTAATATTGTCTATGGCCAAAAGAGCCATAATAAAAATAACCACCATTATTCTGTGGGAGAGGTGTTAATATCTAATCCTACACTTGTTCAACATCAACGGGGAAATAGGCGTAGGATAAAGTATCAAGAGAGGAAGTAAATTGATATTAATATGCCTTTGTGTGATACGGTGGGAGAACTGACTTGAGTTTTTGCGTTTTTTGTTCGCAAATGTTTCGGTTGAGCAAGAGTCGCCACCGACTTTTTATTTTATCCTAAGGAAAGGTTAAAAAGCACAGAAAAAACCTTTGAGATGTTTTCTTGGGTTCGGGGAGTAGATTATAGAAAGGGAAGGTATTAGCACCCTTTCTATCCATGGTTATCCATGGGCTCTTAGTTACTTGCTTAGATCACTTGCTTTTGCTTTTCAATTGTTTGAAATGGTGCTTTGTGTGGTTTTGAAAATGTTTTGAAAAAGTTGCTTTGTCTAGGCAACCTTTGTAACAATTCTTGTTTGAATGTTTTACAAAGGTGTTTGTCTTTTTGAAAAGATGTTTCAATGTTTTTGAAAGTTTGTTTTGAAGTTGTGTTGTGATGTGTGTTTTGAAAAATGG
Organism: Vicia faba; assembly: GCA_948472305.1. Lineage (NCBI taxonomy): Eukaryota > Viridiplantae > Streptophyta > Magnoliopsida > Fabales > Fabaceae > Vicia > Vicia faba. Next base: position 200,011,025 of record OX451739.1, read on the forward strand.
CAAGGATTGTTTTGCAAGTTTGGTCAAGTAACCAAGAGCTATCTACCCTAAATTTCTCAAAGATCTCTCTCATGTTTTAACCCTTTTAACAGTGTTGTTTCACCATTGTATTTGGTGAACAACCTTGTGTTAGGATGTTAACGAGACGGGCGCGGGTCATCGTTTAGACTATGAATGCAATAGTGTCAAGTATTTTGGCAATTTTCTTGAGGGACTATGATCATTTTGTTTAGGCAACAAGATAGCGTCATCGAGGGACTATGATCATTTTGTTTGTTTTTGTTTTGTTTTGTTTTGCCAAAGTACTTGACATGCAAACATGGCCCATTTTTGAAGGCAACAAGTGGAGTAACCCTAGGGGTGCAAGTGTGCATTGTGTTTGTTTTTCATGCATGTTTATCTTGAATTAGGTCAAGCTATTTGTTGATTGATTTTGCATACAAACCCTAAGTCTAAACATGGCATAATTGAAAGCTTTTAAATGCGGAAAATTAAATGCTAAGCTATTACAACAATGATTATGGGGATGGGGGTACAAGTTTGAATTTGGGGATATTTGACAAGAAATTAAATTCTAAGCTATTACATCCATATCGAATATACAAATATTTAACATTTAAATAAATACAATGTAAATAAATATCAAAATGCAATGTATTATGCAAAAAAGGATTTTTTTATGTATGTAAAAAGGTTTTCATATTTGAAGTATAAACAAAATAAAAAAGGTCATTTTTTGGTTATTTTTGTTATTTAGGGTTAAACCCTAATTTTGAATAAATAGTATTTATTTATTAATTATGTACAATATATGTTAATTTATACAAAAATAAATAAAAAAAAGAAGTATATTGTTAAAAAAGTATTTTTAGTGTCATATATTAATAAAAATAAAAATGTATTATTTTCATATTTTTATCCTAAGTATTCTAATAAATATAATATACAAGTATTCATATATATATATATATATATATATATATATATATATATATATATATATATATATATATATATATATATATATATATATATATATATATATATATATATATATATATATATATATATATATATATATATATATATATATATATATATATATATATATATATATATATATATATATATATATATATATATATATCTACTAAACCTATTAAATATAAAAGATAAAATTAATTATTTATGTATATAAAAAAATGTATATTTAAGAAAATATTTTCAAGGTGTAAATAAAAATAATAACTGAAAATAAATATAATTTTTATATTATTTTTTAGGGTTTTAGTAAAAAGTATTTATATTATTTACATACATATATTCTAACAAAGCAAATAAATGCCAAATAAATGTAAAAGATGTGGAAAAATATTTTTGGAGTTTTTTATGTTTGAACAAAAAATATTAAGTCAAAATCAAAAAGAAAAATGCAAAAATAACAAATATTTCACATAATGGGCCAGGGGGGTGCAAATGAAAAAAGGGGTGCAAAGAGTGAAACAGACTCAGGCCCAACCCAAGCCAACCTTCTTCAACCTCCAGCTTCTGTTTGAAATAAAAAAAACGCGTGCCTCTTGTTCCATCTGCTAATTCCTGATTCTTTGATCTTTTGACAAAACTTAAAACATGAAAATTATAGAGCTTGAAGCAACGATTTCAACCATATAAAACACTTGTCCTAACTCTAAGAAACCAGGGAGAATTTCATCACCCCCAATTTCTGACCTAATTTTTCTTCAATGTTCATAGCTAAAATTCTCACAGTATGCTTAATATAAATGAAAAGTAAACACATGTATGGCTTCAGGGCTATGAGTAGGGTATGTTTCATTCACAAACCTGAGCTTAACTCTTCCTAGATTGAGAGATAGAAGTCCATGGTTTTACCTGTTTCATCTTGAATCGTGTACAGCAATGTGGCCAACTTCAATGGAGTTTGAGCTTTTGTATAGCTTGCCTGAGGTCCAAGGATGCTTCCCAAATGCCTAGCTTGCTTTGAAACCAACTGTATCGTGCTATGGAAGTCCACCTGCACAACTTGAAAGTAAAAATGGAAAGTAGGGTTAGAGGTGTTACAACTTGAGTTCAAGGCTTGGGATAGTTTCAATGGATGGTATGGAAGGTGTTTGAAAGGTTTTTAGCCAAAGTGCACGAGTGGATTGAGTTATAGAGGTCAAGTTGCAGAACTTGCCCTGTTTTGCAGCAAAACAAGGATTCTGAATATGAACAGGTCTTAGGGATGAATGAGTCGTGCTTTGGGCTTGTTTTGATGTGTGGAAGATGTTTACAAAGTTTGTTTAAGCTCTAGTTTGCAGGAAGTGAGAGTTGGTTCAGTTTTGCAATGTTTCTTCTATGTGAAGCAAGGAAAGTGTGTTTGATGTTATAGACCTGTCCAAGCCTGCCTGCCATGCTGCATCTCATGTTCTTGATAAAACAAATTTGTGGACTTGATTTTGTCTCTAAAATCTGGCCCCCATGTCCAAGGATTTTGAATTTGACATAAAGTGATACTTTATCAAAATGGCAAATTTGCTTTTTCCAATTAGGGATTAATTTAACATGTATTGTCCAAATGGGTGAAACAATGTCTTAACACAATGGCTAGGCATTAAATTAAGGTGTGTAAAACTGGTTTTGAGGCCTGCAAGCTAGCATTGTACAAGCTAATTTGAAAATGCAAGTTGTGATGAACATGCCTTGGCCATGAACAAAAGTGAGTTTTGGCCAACTTTGCAAATTCGATTCTCTCTAACCACAAGGGTGTTTGAGAAGTTCTTGGACAATTTGGAAAGCTTGAAATGTGTAATACAATCCATCTTTGTAATGCAAATTGAAACTCCAAGTGGAACCATGTGAAAAATGGCCAAGAAGTTGGACAAAAATCCTGCCTAGAATAGGGCAAAATTTCTCTAAGTTAAAAATGTTTTGCACCCTTGTTCCAAAAATCATAACTTGAGATACAAGATTCCTTTGAGAAAACTTTGTGAATCAAAGTTGTAGATTTTGCAATGGAATACAACTTTCATGTTTCAAGTTTTGTTTGAATCCATTTGCATCTTGGTGAAAAAATGGGACAAAGTTAGGAAAAAATAAGAAAATTTCATAACTTAGAAAATGTTATGAAATTTCTTCATTCTAAACTCTAATTTGCAATTTTGGGTTTCTTGATGAACAAGTTTCATAATTATGCATGTCTTGATAAAAAATGAATCTTGGCACTTGATTTTGACCAAAAAGTCAAAGTTTGACTTTTCAGTATACAGTCAAATTTTGATCAGTTGACTTAAAAATTCATCTGTCAATCCTATGCATTTGAGATCTTTTGAACTTGTTGAATGGGTCAAGACAATGACATTGAGTCCTTGAGTCCATATGTGAGCTTGGTTTGCCATTGGTTAGGTCAAACAGTCAAAAATTGCTTTTGTGCAGTCAAAACCCAAAAAATGACCATTTTGCCCTTTTGGTGATCTGATCAAATTTCTTGTGGAATTGTGATCCAAACTTGACCAAATGGTTCATGTGAGTTCATTATGTTGATGTGGGTCAAAGATCATGAAGTTTGACTGTCAATTGGCCACAATTGACTTTTTCCCCAATACAGCTGATTTCTAGGTCAACTGTCCAATTGACTGGGCAAAGATTGGAATCAAGGCTTGAAACTTGGTATGGATAAACTTGTAAGTCCAACATGAAGCATGAAAGTCACTTTGGGATTTTTAGGTCAAAACATCCTTGTGCAAACTCAAACCCTAATTTGGGTCAATAGTGCAAGGAGGAGTCTTGAGCAGAGCAAACCCTAACTTGATCTTGAGTTCCAAGAGTCTTGTGGTGAGAAAATGTTGATGAAATGAGAGGGAAAATTTTGGGGTACAACAGTTGCCCCTGTTCAATCTTCTTGAACCTGAAGAGTTAGATTGGCAAGTTTGCCTTTCATGTCTCGAAGGTAAAAGGAGATTGGACACTAGAGTGCCCGTAAATTTGCACTCGTCAAAACATAGGTGCGGGAATGGGCTTAAAGATGCCATTTGGAGATATGATGGATAGCTGTTGGAGATGGGCTTAGAGATGCCATCTGGAGAGGTGACAAGATCTTGTCGGGGATGGGCTTAAAGATGCCATCTGGAATGTTTGTTGAACTGTATGTCGTTGATGAGTGAGTGAGTATCAGAAAGGTATCCATGTTTTGAATATCTCTGGACTGGGGGTCTGAATAACCAATAGATTGACATCCGTGTTTGGAGAATCCGTAAACCGTTCTCAGAAGTCTTGAATCTGAACAAGTGATAGATTAACATCCGTGTTTGGAGAATCTGTGAACTGTTTTCAGAAGTTGAGTCTGAACAAGCGATAGATTAACATCCGTGTTTGGAGAATCCGTAAACTATTTTTAGAAGTTGTGAATCTGAACAAGCGATAGATTAACCTCCGTGTTTGGAGAATCCGTAAACTGTTTTCAGAGGTTGTGAATCTGAACAAGTAATAGATTAACATCCGTGTTTGGAGAATCCGTAAACTGTTTTCAGAAGTTGTGAATCTGAACAAGTAATAGATTAACATCCGTGTTTGGAGAATCCGTAAACTGTTTTCAGAAGTTGTGAATCTGAACAAGTAATAGATTAACATCCGTGTTTGGAGAATCCGTAAACTGTTTTCAGAAGTTGAGTCTGAACAAGCGATAAATTAACATCCGTGTTTGGAGAATCCGTAAACTATTTTCAGAAGTTTGGAATCTGAACAAGCGATAGATTAACATCCGTGTTTGGAGAATCCGTAAACTGTTTTCAGAAGTCTTGAAGTTGAATAAGCAATAGATCAACATCCATGTTGGGAGCGTCCGTAAACTATTTTCAAGAGTTGAATCTGAATAAGCGATAGATTAACATCCGTGTTTGGAGAATCCGTAAACTATTTTCAGAAGTCTAAGCTTATTAATCTTATCCTGAAAAGGGTAAAATATTATCTGAAACACAAAGTCATGTTGCATGAAATGTATGATGCAATATATGTTATATCAATGTTTATGACATGAATGTAATGAATGCGTATGTAAGCTGATGAGCTGTCTTGCTGAGGATAGATGAATCTGGATAGCGGGAGATAATAGAATCTTGACTGCTGCCAGGGAAAGTGAATCCTTGACTGCTGCAGGGGATTGCAAGAATCTTTGATTGCTGAAACTGAGACATCCTTTGTTGACTGCTGACTGCTTGGGGAACAAGATCTTCAGTTGTTGAGGGATCTTAGGATCACTGTTGGGGTTTGAAAAATCCTTGGTGACTTGTGGGGAATGAGAATTCTGATGATCTCTACTGGGGAGTCCAGAACCTGGTAGACTTATGATGGAGAAGTAAGACTGAGAATCTTCAATCTGATGGGAAGTATCTTTGTGGGGAGAATGTCCACTAATCTGGTTCCGCTGGGGATTGATAGTTGGAAATTTTAGCTCCGCTGGGGATTAACAGTTTTGGCTCCACTGGGGATCTTGAAACTTGACTCTGAGGGGAATTAGATTCTGGAAGGCTCTCAGGCTGGGGAAATCAGTTTTGAGAAAGCTTTTGTTCTGCTGAGGATCCTGAAGTTTAACTCTGTTTGGGGAATTAAGCTCTGGATTTTAACTTTGTTGAGGAATTTGGAATTTAATTCCACTGGGGATTTCTCCTGAAAGGGCATCAAGATATCTATTTGTACCTTCAACCCATCAGCAATCATCTTTCTTGATTTGTAAGCAAATGATTATGTTCAAATGCATATGCCTATTTAACAAAACACTGGACGTTTCTCAAATAACATAAGTGTAAAAAAGAAAAGAAGACAAAGCAAATTTCTGCACTGGGAAAAGTATTTGTATTAACTTTTTATGAGTATCTTTTGTACAAAGGAGACAGATATCCTAGTAAGAGGATGTTGTCGCAAACATTTGAAAAATTTATACAAAAGAAAGATGGCTATGTGTAACAATTCCATGGGATTCCCATTCTGCTATAGCCTTCACAACTCTGAATATCTTGTCCATTCATTGCTTCGTCCGCCGATGATTGGATTGATCAGAAGCTCGGATCTTGTTGGTGAAGAGATTGTTCTTTAAAGTGACGAGACATAGTCATACGCTTTAATTCCCTAACTTTTGCCTGAATCGCCCTTTCGGGTTTTCGATCCACCGGGAAACCCTTTTTTGCCCAAGTCGCCCTTTCAGGTTTTCAACTTGCCGGGTGTACAGATTTTTTTGTTTTATCCCTAATTTTTGCCTGAACCGCCCTTTCGGGTTTTCGGTTCACCGGGATGCCCATTTTTGCCCAAGCCGCCCTTTCGGGTTTTCGACTTGTCGGGTTATTTTATGCGTAGTATCTTTTGACTGTGTCTGCGTTTGCAGGGTGTGGCAAATCGTTGCCATACATGGTGGTCAGAATCATTGCGCCACCGGAAAATATGCTCTTGATCACAAACTGTCCTTCGTAAGTAGGAGTCCATTTGCCCCTGGGATCACTTTGCGGCAAGATGATCCGCTTGATTACAAGATCTTCGACTTGATATACTTGACGCCTGACTTTCTTGTTGAAAGCCTTGATCATCCGTTTTTGGTACGTCTGACCATGGCAAACAGTAGTGAGTCGTTTCTCGTCGATCAAATTGAGTTGATCAAGTCGGGTCTGAATCCAATCGTCTTCACTCAAACCAGCGTCCTTCATAATCCTTAAAGAAGGAATCTGAACTTCCATGGGTAGGACAACTTCCATGCCATATACCAAAGAAAATGGGGTTGCCCCTGTTGAAGTACGTGTCGTGGTACGATATCCATGCAGAGCAAACGGTAACATCTCATGCCAGTCTTTGTAGGTAACTGTCATTTTCTGAATGATCTTCTTGATGTTTTTGTTCGCAGCTTCAACAGCACCGTTCATCTTCGGCCGATAGGGAGATGAATTATGATGATAAATCTTGAACTGTTCGCATAGATCGGTGATCATAGTATTGTTCAGATTTGTACCGTTGTCTGTGATGATCCTGTCGGGGACACCATACCGGCATATGAGGTTCTGCTTGATGAAGCGGGCAACCACATTCTTTGTAACAGAGGCAAAGGAAGCTGCTTCGACCCACTTGGTGAAATAGTCAATAGCGACCAAGATGAAGCGATGTCCATTGGATGCCGTGGGCTTGATCTCTCCAATCATGTCAATGCCCCACATTGCGAATGGCCAATGAGATGTTAGAATGTTGAGAGGAACAGGAGGAATATGTATTTTGTCGGCGTAGACTTGACATTTGTGACAAGTACGGGAATATTGATGGCAGTCAGCTTCCATGGTTGACCAGTAATAGCATGCCCTTAGAATCTTCTTAGCCATCGTATGTCTGCTCAAGTGGGTGCCAAATGTGCCGCTGTGTATCTCAGTCATGATCAACTCTTCTTCAGCTTTGTCCACACAACGAAGTAAAACTCAATCATGGTTGCGCTTGTAAAGGATGCCATTGCTTAGGAAGAACTTGGCCGCAAATCTCCTTAAGAACTTTTTGTCATTGACGGACGCTCCTTCGGGATATTCTCTGGTCTGGAGATACCTTTTGATTTCATGAAACCAGGGTTGTTCCACTACTTCTTCGGTATTAATCTCATGACAATGCGCGGGTTCATCCATTCGCTCGATGGTGATTTGGGGAGCCTCGTTATCCCAGTTGAGTTTAAACATGGAAGACATTTTAGCCAGAGCATCTGCTAGCTGATTTTCTTCTCGCGGGAAATGCTCGAAGGTGATCTGCTCGAAATGAGGCAGTAATGTCAGGACATGTTCTTTGTATGGGATAAGATTAGGATGTTTGGTGTCCCACTCTCCTTTGATTTGACTGATAACCAAAGCCGAGTCCCCAAATATGATCAAAGATTTGATCCCCAAGTCTATAGCATCCTTGAGACCAAAGATGCAAGCTTCATATTCGGCCATGTTGTTGGTACAACTGAAACAAAGTCGGGCAGTGAAAGGTGTATGACAACCTTCTGGGGAAATGAGTACCGCACCGATACCGTTTCCAAGTGCATTTGAAGCACCATCAAAGTACAGGGTCCATCGGGATCCATTTTCAGGTCCGTCATACGGTTCGTTACCTTCAATGTTGTCCAATGTCATGATGTCCTCGTCCGGGAAGTCGAATCTCATGGATTGATAATCTTCGATAGCTTGATGAGCTAGATGGTCAGCTAGTACACTCCCTTTTATAGCTTTTTGGGTAGTATACTGGATGTCATACTCAGTCAGGATCATTTGCCATCTAGCGATTCTTCCAGATAAAGCAGGCTTCTCGAAGATATACTTGATCGGGTCCATTTTGGAAATCAGCAAAGTGGTATGAGTCAACATATACTGCCTTAGTCGGCGAGCAGCCCATACCAAAGCGCAGCAAGTTTTCTCGAGCAGTGAGTAGCGAGTCTCACAGTCGGTAAACTTTTTGCTAAGGTAATAAATGGCATGCTCTTTTCGACCAGACTCGTCATGTTGGCCCAATACGCACCCCATTGAGTTGTCCAAAACAGTCAGATACATGATCAGCGGCCTTCCTTCGACGGGTGGCATCAGGATTGGAGGTTCTAGCAAATACCCCTTGATCTTATCAAAAGCAATTTGACAATCATCGTTCCATTCGACTACCTGATCTTTCTTCAATAGTTTGAAAATTGGCTCACAGGTAGACGTCAGGTGAGAGATGAATCTGGCGATATAGTTCAAGCGTCCCAAGAATCCTCTAACCTCCTTTTCAGTACGGGGGGCAGGCATTTCTTGTATAGCCTTTACCTTTGTTGAATCGACCTCAATGCCTTTGTTGCTGACAATAAATCCCAGAAGTTTACCAGACCTGACTCCAAAAGTGCACTTACTTGGATTCAGCCTGAGTTTGTACTCCTTCAACCTGGGAAACAGCTTCTGCAAATGTTCAAGGTGTTCCTCCTCTGTTTGTGATCGAGCTATCATGTCGTCTACGTAAACCTCAATCTCATGATGTATCATATCATGAAACAGAGCTACCATGGCGCGTTGATAAGTTGCCCCTGCGTTCTTCAGTCCGAACGGCATCACCTTGTAGCAGAAGGTACCCCATTGTGTAACAAAGGTTGTTTTCTCCATGTCCTCGGGGGCCATTTTAATCTGGTTGTAGCCCGAGAATCCGTCCATGAAAGAAAATACTTTGTGCTGAGCCGTGTTTTCAATCAAGATGTCGATATGCGGCAGCAGGAAATCATCTTTAGGGCTGGCCCTGTTCAAATCCCGGTAGTCCACACACATTCTGACCTTGCCGTCTTTTTTAGGTACTGGCACGATGTTAGCAACCCATTGTGGATAGGATGTAACAGCCAGAAATCCAGCATTGAACTGCTTCATTACTTCAGCCTTAATCTTCTCAGACATGTCGGGCCTCATTCGGCGAACTTTTTGCTTGATCGGTGGACAGTCCTCTCTTGTAGGGAGACGGTGAACCACGATGTCTGTGTCTAACCCCGACATGTCTTCATAAGACCAGGCGAAGATTTCAATGTATTCATTTAACATCTGTATTAAGTGCTCCTTGACACTTGGTTCCAGATTGGCACCCACTTGTACTTCTTTCCTGTCTTCCTCTGTTCCTAAGTTGACAGTTTCCAACAACTCTTCATGAGGCAAGATGGCCCTCTCTTCTTGTTGTAGAAGTCTGGCTAGCTCTCCCGGTACTTCACAATCTTCGTCATCTTCGTACTCATCCTGATTGACCAAATCTTCAGAGTTATTGAAGGATACAGAAAAATAGTCACCCATGGAATCCGGAGTGGACGGGTACCTGCATTTGTGAGTGTGGGTGTGTGTAAGGGATAACCATCCTTAAACAAACAAAAATGCAAAAGGAAAGAAAATGAACACAGCAGTTTATAAATGAAAAATGTCCAATGATTCATTAAACATGGCATATGGTTATGAAGAGAATCAAGCCCTTACAAATGGACCTACATGCCCCGGGCAAGGCATGAGGTGAAAAATAGTGTGCAGATTGTTTTAGTAATTATTACAAACCAACAGGAAATGTTCGAAAGATAAATTACTGATTGATGAAAGTAATGGGAACGAAGTCTTTCACCTCCCAGTTGTGCAGTCCCCCTTCAAGGGTTGGGAAGATCCAATCTTCAACGTTAGCCTCTTCGTCTTCGTCTTCTAAAGCATTGATTCCATGAGAAGAAATCTTGATGGGTGTCTTTTCAATTTTGGAGCGACGCATAGCTTTTTGCCCCGCAGCCGTAAATCCCAACCCAAACTTGTCTGTCTTGTGAGGAAAGTCAGGCAACTGTCCCTATGTTGAGCTCTTCCCCTCCTTCATTGCAGGATTTGCGTCTTTCAGAGATGCCATCCTGACCACCTGCTTGGGTACCTCAGCTACTGCCTTTGCTACTGCCACCTCGGGAGAAACTTCCTCAAAGTGTTGAAAGGGTGTTTCGATGAATTCGCCATCCACTTCCACATACCAAAAGGAATTCAGATGACTGATCATGTACTCCTCCTCACCGTGTACAGTTATGATTTTTCCCTTAACAGGGTATTTCAGCATCTGATGTAGAGAGGAAGTGACTGCCCCAACATTATGAATCCACGGCCTTCCTAGCAAGCAAGAGTATGATGGGCGGATGTCCATCACATAGAATGTGGAGTTGAACACCTCAGTGCCTACCTTGATGGGAATGTAGACCTCCCCATGCACCATTCTTTTAGATCCGTCAAAGGCCCTGACAATGATATTACTTGGTTTCAGCTCCAAGCCTTCACAATCCAACCAGTCCAGAGCTTTCTTAGGCAGCACATTTAGAGAAGAACCAGTATCGACCAAGACATGGGCGAGAGTAGTTCCTCGGCATTCAACTGACACATGCAATGCGTCATTGTGCTTTCTTCCCTTCGGAGTCAGGTCAGCATCAGAGAAACCCAGGCCGTTGTCGGCGGTAAGGCTGGCTACACAATCCTGGAATTGATCGGCTGAGGTTTCTTGGGGCACATGGGTTGTCTTCAAAAATCTTATCAAAGCTTTGGCATGAGCCTCCGAACAAAGCAGTAGGGTCAACATGGAGATCTTCGAGGGGGTTTACCCCAGTTGTTCCACCATATCGTAATCACTCTTCTTAATTATTTTCAGAATCTCCTCCATTTCTTTTTTAGAGGTCTCAGGGATGACCAATGGCTGAGCCCTTGTCCTGACGAGCTCTTCTTGGATCCCTTTCCCTTTATCAGCAGCAACAGAAGGGACAACCACAGGAGTAACAACTTCTTCAATCATTGGCGTTCTTGCAGATAGTTTTACCGGTGCAGGAGTAACCTTGGGAGCAGCTGAGGGTCCAAAGATTGCCTTTGGAGGGGAAATCTCTGGAGAGAAAATTCTTCCACTTCGGGTGATTTTGCTCATACCGACAATGTTTCCAATGTCGGCAGTTTCTTCGTCAGAGCTTTCTTCAGTTATCTCAATTTTCTTAACACCGTGGTAGTAGATTTCTCCACCATAATTCCACGGTATTGATTTGTCAGATTTGTATGGGACGGGCCCAGGCATGGTTATCTTCAAGGGTACAATCTTCGGAGCGGATGTAATCTTAACAGGCCTTTTGGGGACCTTGGAAAGATTGGCGGAAATGGTGATTATTGAAACTTAATTGATAGGAGTTGGAGTAACAAGAGTCTTTATGAAAAGAATTTGTTGGCTGTCCATTAGGCGTTGGATGCCTATCTTCAGCAATGGACAGTCGATCGGTAGGGAGGAACAAAAGTAGCAATCTTCTTTACAACCTGGGAAAATCCCAGCCTTCAACATATTCAACTTGATTGTCAGTAGCGGAGTTATTAGATCATCAACAGTAGAAACAAACAGATCTTCTTCAATAGCATGGACATTGCGACCATGCTTTGGCATTGGAGCGGAGATTACATTCGGCTTCTCAGGGCGTCGAACTCAACCTCTTTAGCATCTATCAAATCTTGAATTTTATTCTTAAGCGCCCAGCAATCGTTGGTGTCATGCCCGGCGCTGTCAGAATGATAGGCACACTTTGCGTTGGGATGATAATGTGGGGAAGTGGTATTCACATTTTTTGGCGCCTCTTTGATATTGGTGAGATTCAGCTTCAACAAATGGGGAAGAACTTGTGCGGGCGTCATGTTGATGCGGGTGAACTGCCATTGTGGCCGTTCTCCCCATTGCTGTTTAGGTCTAGACTGATTGTTACGAGGCTGATCATTTGACGAATTTTGAATCATCACGGCCCCTACAGTCGGCCGGCGCTCAGTTCTTCCCGATCCTTTCTGAGAGTATATAGAAGTTGCTTCTTTCTTAGCTGGGAAAGGTTTTTTAACAGTTGTGGATGCAGAGGCATCCCTTTGAATCTTCCCACTCTTAATACCAGCTTCCACCCGTTCGCCAGTCAGAATCAGTTCGGTAAACCCTGCAGAAGAGCTCCTGATCAAATGGTTGAAGAAAGGGCCAGATAGGGTCCCTAAGAACATATCAACTAGTTCCCTATCTGAAAGCGGTGGTTGCACCCTTCCGGCCAAGTCGCGCCATTGTTGGGCGTATTCTTTTAATCCCTCATTTGAGGCCATCCCCATACCTTGTAGCTGAGTACGGGTTGGCGCCAAGTCGGCGTTGTATTGATACTGGCGATAGAAGGCAGGTTCCAAGTCTTCCCAGTTATGCACCTCTGACCTCTCAAGCTGGTAAAAGCAATCTAGCTGTGTACCAGACAGGCTGTCTTGGAAGAAGTGTACCCAAAGATTTCTGTCGGATGAATGAGGTTGAATTTTTTTGACATACGACCTTAGGTGCATCTTCGGGCAAGACAGACCGTCATATTTTGCGAAAGTTGGCACCTTAAACTTTGGAGGGATCACAATCCCAGCAATCAATCCCAATTCTCCAAAATCTAACCCGGGAACCCTTTGCAGCTCCATAGCTGCCAGTCTATCCTCCAGGTTTTTGTATTTGTCGTCTGCTGGTGGGTATTGCTGCTCTGAATAATCTTCATCTTCCTCAACCTCTTCCTCTTCAGCCTCAGACTCAGAAGGTAATGCAGCTCCTTTTCCCTTACCGGTCCCCTCATCAGATGTGGAGGGGAATTCAAGAACCCTCCTAGCTTCATTCTCAAATCTTCTTCCCAGTGTAGCTACCCCAACTCTTTTCTTCTTCTTTTTTCCTTTTTCTTGCTCTTTATTCCCTAACAGTGCTTTAAGATCCTCCTGACCCTTTGCTAAGGTCATGAGAAGCTGTTGAAACTGCGAGTTTTGTGCCTGCAGATCTCTGACCGTCTGCTCAATATCCATCTTACTGAAATAAACACCAGAAAGATAAGGAAACCTGGTGTGAAGACCTGTTTATGCATATGATGAATGATATGTTTATCCATGTAATGCATTCAAGGATTTAGAAATTCAAAATTGTTGCAGACAAAAAGAACACACGTCATATTAATAAGAAGAAATTTTGTCAATACATAAATGCCCCATGGGCCAAATATTACAAAAACTTCTTAAGGTAAAAAGACGTTGCGCATCCTCTTTGGTGCGATGTAAGTGTTGAGGGTCTCCTCCTCGTGAAGTTGGCGGGTAAGCTCCAAAACCTTCTTCTCACTGGCGTAGAAGCTGGCTTCAAAAGTATCCCTTTCTTCCTTGAGTTGGATCCAACTCTTCTGCATTTCCTCCCATGATGTTGGCATGTCAGGATGTAGGATGGTGTATGGAACCTCTCCTTCCTTAACAGGCTCTTTAATCAAAGGGAGAATGTGAGGGTAAGGCATCATAAGACTCTGGGCGCGGGTTCATACCCACTTGAGGTAAGGCTCAAGAGGGATGGATTTCTTGTGCCCCAGTGTATTGCTATCTACCTTGTTAGGCATCCTCCAAGCTCTGATGAATCTTTGGCGAAGTCCTTGCGCATCGTTGTCGAAGTCAAAAACTAGGTCAAGAATCAGCATGTCATGAGGGCCATCCCTCCGTGCATATCCAAATTGTCTCAAAGCTAGACAAGGGTTGTAGGTAATGCCTCCCCTAATGCCAAGTAATGGAACATTAGGGAACTCACCACAGCGATCGATGATGATGACATTTTCTCTAGACCGAGAACACCAATGTACATCAGAATGTGTGAGGGTCATCAACCGTTGTGACCACCTTAAGCCTTGTTCATTCTTCAAAACTGTTTGTGGAAGGTGAGAAATAAACCACCTTGCAAGGAGAGGAGTACAACACATGAGAACACCTCTTTTCCTCATTGTTCGTGTGTAAAATGAGTGGAGGATGTCCCCAAGCAATGTAGGTATGGGATTCCTGGATAGGAAAATCTTGACAGCATTCACATCTATAAGCTGGTCAAGATTTGGGAACAAGACCAACCCATAAATGAGGAGTGCCACAATCTCTTCAAAGGCTTGCAGATCCAAAGAATTCCAACACTCTTGTGCCTTCTCAAACAAGAATTTTTCCAAGAAGCCCTTGACACCACTTCTGGTTTCCCAATGCCCCTTGATGTCAGATGGTTGCAAGTGTAGTGCTTGAGCAACATCTTCAGGCTTTGGTTCTTTTTCCGTACCGTTGTAGGGTAGTTGGTTAAGAATAGGAATTCTCAGGAGTTGAGAAAATTCCTCCAAAGTAGGCACCAATTGGTAGTCGGGGAATGTGAAACAGTGGTGAAGGGGGTCAAAGAATTGGAACAACACTTTCACCATGTCTTCTTCAATGCTGGTGTTGACTAGGCTGAGCAGTCTACCATGTCTTTCACTGAAGAGAGAGCTTTCTGGAATTCTGGATGTAAGCTCCTTGAGTTAAAGAGGGATTCTCACAAGGTTGACTTGGATAGTTTTCCTGCGAAGAACTTCCATGACCTACAAAACAAGAAAAAAGATGAAGATCCAAACCCTAGAAATGGTTAGTGGATGCATATGATGCTTTATGATGTTCATGATGTATGCACAAACATATGTACAAGCAAGTCACCCAAAACCCTAGTTTCAGGCTTGCATGAGGTTTCATAGGTAAGTACCCTCTTGAGTGTAGTTGGCTTAAAAACCTGTCCTATAAATAGTAACCGGGTTCTAAGGAGCTCAATATCATTGGATTGTTTTCTATGTTCATCATTTTGGTTTAGCCACTTAACTAGCGACCAAAATATTCCAAGAAAACAACCCTCAATGAGTGTAGTATCGAGTATCTACCAACTTCGGACTGCACCAAAGCCGGTCATCTCACTACCCCTAATAAAAAGGCCAAGATGGTCAAGTAAGGTTCTAGGTCATTAGTGCTTAGTGACATCACTCAGCGGCCCCGTACTCTCCTTAATTGAACTCAAGGGTTACCGGTACTCACAAATATGTCGCACTAATATATCTATTGCTTCAACCGTGTCGGTATACCCCGCACAGTTTCCACAATGTATTGCTATCTATGAATGTTTCCCAAATCCGGGTGTAGGATTTCAAGCCCAAACAAGAGAACCAAAATGTAAAGCAATCAAAGCAAACAATTAGTCATGCAAAAGGGTGATCTAGGCCCTAAGGTTACTCCACTTTAAAAGAACTCCCCAGCAGAGTCGCCAGTTCTGTGATACCGTGGGAGAACTGACTTGAGTTTTTGCGTTTTTTGTTCGTAAATGTTTCGGTTGAGCAAGAGTCGCCACCGAATTTTTATTTTATCCTAAGGAAAGGTTAAAAAGCACAAAAAAAACCTTTGAGATGTTTTCTTGGGTTCGGGGAGTAGATTATAGAAAGGGAAGGTATTAGCACCCTTTCTATCCATGGTTATCCATGGGCTCTTGGTTACTTGCTTAGATCACTTGCTTTTGCTTTTCAATTGTTTGAAATGGTGCTTTGTGTGGTTTTGAAAATGTTTTGAAAAAGTTGCTTTGTCTAGGCAACCTTTGTAACAATTCTTGTTTGAATGTTTTACAAAGGTGTTTGTCTTTTTGAAAAGATGTTTTAATGTTTTTGAAAGTTTGTTTTGAAGTTGTGTTGTGATGTGTGTTTTGAAAAATGGCAAGGATTGTTTTGCAAGTTTGGTCAAGTAACCAAGAGCTATCTACCCTAAATTTCTCAAAGATCTCTCTCATGTTTTAACCCTTTTAATAGTGTTGTTTCACCATTGTATTTGGTGAACAACCTTGTGTTAGTATGTTAACGGGACAGGCGCGGGTCATCGTTTAGACTATGAATGCAATAGTGTCAAGTATTTTGGCAATTTTCTTGAGGGACTATGATCATTTTGTTTAGGCAACAAGATAGCGTCATCGAGGGACTATGATCATTTTGTTTGTTTTTGTTTTGTTTTGTTTTGCCAAAGTACTTGACATGCAAACATGGCCCATTTTTGAAGGCAACAAGTGGAGTAACCCTAGGGGTGCAAGTGTGCATTGTGTTTGTTTTTCATGCATGTTTATCTTGAATTAGGTCAAGCTATTTGTTGATTGATTTTGCATACAAACCCTAAGTCTAAACATGGCATAATTGAAAGCTTTTAAATGCGGAAAATTAAATGCTAAGCTATTACAACAATGATTATGGGGATGGGGGTACAAGTTTGAATTTGGGGATATTTGACAAGAAATTAAATTCTAAGCTATTACATCCATATTGAATATACAAATATTTAACATTTAAATAAATACAATGTAAATAAATATCAAAATGCAATGTATTATGCAAAAAAGGATTTTTTTATGTATGTAAAAAGGTTTTCATATTTGAAGTATAAACAAAATAAAAAAGGTCATTTTTTGGTTATTTTTGTTATTTAGGGTTAAACCCTAATTTTGAATAAATAGTATTTATTTATTAATTATGTACAATATATGTTAATTTATACAAAAATAAATAAAAAAAAAGAAGTATATTGTTAAAAAAGTATTTTTAGTGTCATATATTAATAAAAATAAAAATGTATTATTTTCATATTTTTATCCTAAGTATTCTAATAAATATAATATACAAGTATTCATATATATATATATATATATATATATATATATATATATATATATATATATATATATATATATATATATATATATATATATATATATATATCTACTAAACCTATTAAATATAAAAGATAAAATTAATTATTTATGTATATAAAAAAATGTATATTTAAGAAAATATGTTCAAGGTGTAAATAAAAATAATAACTGAAAATAAATATAATTTTTATATTATTTTTTAGGGTTTTAGTAAAAAGTATTTATATTATTTACATACATATATTCTAACAAAGCAAATAAATGCCAAATAAATGTAAAAAATGTGGAAAAATATTTTTGGAGTTTTTTATGTTTGAACAAAAAATATTAAGTCAGAATCAAAAAGAAAAATGCAAACATAACAAATATTTCACATAATGGGCCAAGGGGGTGCAAATGGAAAAAAGGGGTGCAAAGAGTGAAACAGACTCAGGCCCAGCCCAAGCCAACCTTCTTTAACCTCCAGCTTCTGTTTGAAATAAAAAAAACGCGCGCCTCTTGTTCCATCTGCTAACTCCTGATTCTTTGATCTTTTGACAAAACTTAAAACATGAAAATTATAGAGCTTGAAGCAACGATTTCAACCATATAAAACACTTGTCCTAACTCTAAGAAACCAGGGAGAATTTCATCACCCCCAATTTCTGATCTAATTTTTCTTCAATGTTCATAGCTAAAATTCTCACAACATGCTTAATATAAATGAAAAGTAAACACATGTATGGCTTCAGGGCTATGAGTAGGGTATGTTTCATTCACAAACCTAAGCTTAACTCTTCCTAGATTTAGAGATAGAAGTCCATGGTTTTACCTGTTTCAGCTTGAATCGTGTACAGCAATGTGGCCAACTTCAATGGAGTTTGAGCTTCTGTATAGCTTGCCTGAGGTCCAAGGATGCTTCCCAAATGCCTAGCTTGCTTTGAAACCAACTGTATCGTGCTATGGAAGTCCACCTGCACAGCTTGAAAGTAAAAATGGAAAGTAGGGTTAGAGGTGTTACAGCTTGAGTTCAAGGCTTGGGATAGTTTCAGTGGATGGTATGGAAGGTGTTTGAAAGGTTTTTAGCCAAAGTGCACGAGTGGATTGAGTTATAGAGGTCAAGTTGCAGAACTTGCCCTGTTTTGCAGCAAAACAGGGATTCTGAATATGAATAGGTCTTAGGGATGAATGAGTCGTGCTTTGGGCTTGTTTTGAAGTGTGAAAGATGTTTACAAAGTTTGTTTAAGCTCTAGTTTGCAGGAAGTGAGAGTTGGTTCAGTTTTGCAATGTTTCTTCTATGTGAAGCAAGGAAAGTGTGTTTGATGTTATAGACCTGTCCAAACCTGCCTGCCATGCTGCATCTCTTGTTCTTGATAACACAAATTTGTGGACTTGATTTTGTCTCTAAGATCTGGCCCCCATGTCCAAGGATTTTGAATTTGACATAAAGTGATACTTTATCAAAATGGCAAATTTGCTTTTTCCAATTAGGGATTAAGTTAACATGTATTGTCCAAATGGGTGAAACAATGTCTTAACACAATGGTTAGGCATTAAATTAAGGTGTGTAAAACTGGTTTTGAGGCCTGCAAGCTAGCATTGTACAAGCTGATTTGAAAATGCAAGTTGTGATGAACATGCCTTGGCCATGAACAAAAGTGAGTTTTGGCCAACTTTGCAAATTCGATTCTCTCTAACCACAAGGGTGTTTGAGAAGTTCTTGGACAATTTGGAAATCTTGGAATGTGTAATACAATCCATCTTTGTAATGAAAATTGAAAATCCAAGTGGAACCATGTGAAAAATGGCCAAGAAGTTGGACAAAAATCCTGCCTAGAATAGGGCAAAATTTCTCTAAGTTAAAAATGTTTTGCACCCTTGTTCCAAAAATCATAACTTGAGATACAAGCTTCCTTTGAGAAAACTTTGTGAATAAAAGTTGTAGATTTTGCAATGGAATACAACTTTCATGTTTCAAGTTTTGTTTGAATCCATTTGCATCTTGGTGAAAATGGGACAAAGTTAGGAAAAAATAAGAAAATTTCATAACTTAGAAAATGTTATGAAATTTCTTCATTCTAAACCCTAATTTGCAATTTTGGGTTTCTTGATGAACAAGTTTCATAATTTGACATGTCTTGATAAAAAATGAATCTTGGCACTTGATTTTGACCAAAAAGTCAAAGTTTGACTTTTCAGTATACAGTCAAATTTTGATCAGTTGACTGAAAAATTCATCTGTCAATCCTATGCATTTGAGATCTTTTGAACTTGTTGAATGGGTCAAGACAATGCCATTGAGTCCTTGAGTCCATATGTGAGCTTGGTTTACCATTGGTTAGGTCAAACAGTCAAAAATTGCCTTTGTGCAGTCAAAACCCTAAAAATGACCATTTTGCCCTTTTGGTGATCTGATCAAATTTCTTGTGGAATTGTGATCCAAACTTGACCAAATGGTTCATGTGAGTTAATTATGTTGATGTGGGTCAAAGATCATGAAGTTTGACTGTCAATTGGCCACAGTTGACTTTTTCCCCAATACAGCTGATTTCTAGGTCAACTGTCCAATTGACTGGGCAAAGATTGGAATCAAGGCTTGAAACTTGGTATGGATAAACTTGTAAGTCCAACATGAAGCATGAAAGTCACTTTGGGCTTTTTAGGTCAAAACATCCTTGTGCAAACTCAAGCCCTAATTTGGGTCAACTGTGCAGGGAGGAGTCTTGAGCAGAGCAAACCCTAACTTGATCTTGAGTTCCAAGAGTCTTGTGGTGAGAAAATGTTGATGAAATGAGAGGGCAAATTTTGGGGTACAACACTTTGTCTCAAGCATTACAACAATTTCTAAAAGAGGAGCTGATTACGCTAAAGGATCCTCCTCAAAAACCTGATACCTCTTCTTCTAAGTACAATCCTAATGTAAAATGTGTTTACCATTCTGATAGTCCTGGGCACGACACCAACAAATGTTGGACTTTGAAGAACAAGATTAAGGATTTGATTGACAGCAAGGAGATCGAATTTAACTCTCCTAAAACCCCAACGTGATCACTTCTCCCATGCCAAATCAGGGTCAAAATTGAGAGCGTTTATTTCATTTGAATTATCAGTTATAATTTCGTTAAAAACATTTATCTTTATGTCAAACTTTGGTTATTCATATTAATACATTGCATATGTTTGTCTTGAATTATTTCATTTGTATTCATTATATTCAAACTGTGTTTTTACTTCCTTTTTGTGATATTTAACTCCTGATTAAAAAGCTCTAAGCCTTTAGAGGGAGGATGACAAAAATGATACCATAGTCTCTACAATATGCTTTTGAACAGACCTTGTTGATGATGTACAAGCGTTCTTTCGAATCTTAAATAGTGGAGTTATAAGGAAGATAATCCCTAGTCAACCCCTTTGAGCCTAAGAAGTGGGAGTTTTTCTTTTCAAGCAAGTTAAAACCCTTGATCATAACCTGGGGAAGGGTAGTTTTCTCAGTTAATTCAGATGTAGATTCAGTCACAAATTCTACCTTCATACACAACAAATAGTGTAGAAGATGCTCTCTAAAAGTTGATGATGGTTCCACATGATCGTCAAGACAGGCAGGCATTATTTTTCAAAAGAAAAGCCCGTTGAGTCAAAACCTATGAAGGGGACTTAAGTAAAAAAACTGGGGCATCCCGCTGACTGTAATCACAAAAGAAACAGTTCAGGCAAAAGTATGGATAACGAAAACAAAAAAGAGGTCCTACAAATCCTCAAAAAAAAAGCTTAAAAAAATGATTTCCTTCTTAAATAAACGTTCAATTTCTGAACCATCACCAAGTATTAGAGCAAAGATTCCAGTCTCAATTAGGATCTAAACGCACAATTAACCAAGCATAAGACTGAATAACATCACGAAGAATGGGTTGGGTACAAATAAAATTTGATCCTTTATCCTTTGTTTCTTGAACCGTGAACCAGGCCATGTTATAACCCTTAAAAGTCCTAACTGGAGCATGGGTTAGTTCGAAAGCATACTGTTACAAAAGGTATCCTGACTCCTGTAAGGTTCGCTATAAATCCTGAGCTGATATCACACTTTTACAAAACTTGTTTGTTTTACTAAAAGTGAATTTTTTAAACTTCAAGACAAACATAAGCTTTGCATTTTTCAATACCATTGTTTGCATATGATTATTTGTTCAAACAGCAGAGAAATTCACACAACGGATATTCGATGAACGAAAATCCTCTCAATGGACATAATCACATCAGATGGAAAGACATTCCAGTGATAGACCTTTCATAATCGACGGGCATAGCATGGTGTCCAGCTGATCTGGGGCAGTCAAATCAAGATTCGAGGGATCTCTCAAAAATGCCAAATAACCAGGGGCAGATCTCTATTTGAATCACTTGGGGCATTGGACATGAATTCCAGTGATGAATCATGTACGATCCAGCAAACACCTTTTGGCAGTGTGGCAACACTTACTACTGTGAACAATGATAATCTTTCAGACTCAGTTAGGATCTAAACGCACAATTAACCGAGCATATGACTGAATAACATCACGAAGAATGGGTTGGGTACAAATAAAATTTGAGCCTTTATCCTTTGTCTCTTGAACCGTGAACCAGGCCACATTATAACCCTTAAAAGTCCTAACTGGAGCGTGGGTTAGTTCGAAAGCATACTATTACAAAAGGTATCCTGACTCCTGTAAGGTTTTCTATAAATCCTGAGCTGATATCACACTTTTACAAAACTTGTTTGTTTTACTAAAAATGAATTTTTTAAACTTCAAGACAAACATAAACTTTGCATTTTTCAATACCATTGTTTGCATAAGATTATTTGTTCAAACAGTAGAGAAATTCACACAACAGATATTCGATGAACGAAAATCCTCTCAATAGACATAATCACATCAGATGGAAAGACATTCCAGTGATAGGCCTTTCATAATCGAGGGGCATAGCATGGTGTCCAGATGATCTGGGGCAGTCAAATCAAGATTCGGGGGATCTCTCAAAAATGCCAAATAACCAGGGGCAGATCTCTATCTGAATCACTTGGGGCATTGGACATGAATTTCAGTGATGAATCATGTATGATCCAGCAAACACCTTTTGGCAGTGTGGCAACACTTACTACTGTGAATAATGATAATCTTTCAGACTCAATTAGGATCTAAATGCACAATTAACCGAG
This sequence comes from Vicia faba, assembly GCA_948472305.1. Taxonomy (NCBI): domain Eukaryota; kingdom Viridiplantae; phylum Streptophyta; class Magnoliopsida; order Fabales; family Fabaceae; genus Vicia; species Vicia faba. Next base: position 200,033,199 of record OX451739.1, read on the forward strand.
CATAGGACTGAATAACATCACGAAGAATGAGTTGGGTACAAATAAAATTTGAGCCTTTATCCTTTGTTTCTTGAACCGTGAACCAGGTCACGTTATAACCCTTAAAAGTCCTAACTGGAGAATGGGTTAGTTCGAAAGCATACTGTTACAAAAGGTATCCTGACTCCTGTAAGGTTCGCTATAAATCCTGAGTTGATATCACACTTTTACAAAACTTGTTTATTTTACTAAAAATGAATTTTTTAAACTTCAAGACAAACATAAGCTTTGCATTTTTCAATACCATTGTTTGCATATGATTATTTGTTCAAACAGCAGAGAAATTCACACAACGGATATTCGATGAACGAAAATCCTCTCAATGGACATAATCACATCAGATGGAAAGACATTCCAGTGATAGACCTTTCATAATTGAGGGGCATAGCATGGTGTCCATTTGATCTGGGGAAGTCAAATCAAGATTCGAGGGATCTCTCAAAAATGCCAAACAACCAGGGGCAGATCTCTATCTGAATCACTTGGGGCATTGGACATGAATTCCAGCAATGAATCATGTATGATCCAGCAAACACCTTTTGGCAGTGTGGCAACACTTACTACTGTGAACAATGATAATCTTACGCACCCTGTGAATATGGACATAGTCAGAAGATATTATGCATGAACAAAGACCCGTTAGGTTGACTGGCCTAGGAAAAAATAAGGGCATCCCGACGAACCAAAAGGTTCGAGCAAAAATGAGGGAAATATACAAAAAATTGTACACCCGGCAAGTCGAAAACCTGAAAAGACGGCTTGCGTAAAAAGGGGTATCCCAATGGACTGAAAATCTGAAAGGACAGTCTAGGCAAAAGTTAGGGATTAAAGCATACGACTACGTCCCTTCATCTCTTCATTTGTCTATCAGTAGAAAGTTTTATTACCCTGATCGGCATTCACCAAGGACTCCAAGAGTTGGGATAACAATCAAACCATCTACAAAACCTTGGCAGATATTTTCTCCAGCAGGTACAGAGGCAGGGGAATCCTGCTACAAGGTCGCTTCCATATTCGTAGCATGCAGCCTAACGATGTCAGGTGTTCTCATACCCTCGGCAGAGCAATAATCTCCAATTACTGCTCCAACATCTAAGAGTTCCCCAGTGAAGTCGTCAAACTTTATGGTTTCCCCAACAGGATTCCATAAAAATCTACAAGCAGTTCATGGAGTTTTCCTTCCCCAACAGAGTTTATTTCTCAAACAACGGAAGTTCATCTCCCAAAATTTCAACTTCAACAAAATTTAAATACATATTGTTGTACCCCAAAATTTTCCCTCTCATTTTATCAAGATTTCCCCTCACAAGACTCTTTGAACTCAAGACCAAATTAGGGTTTTGCTCTACTCAAGACATCTCCTTGCACTGATGACATAAATTAGGGTTTGAGTTTGCACAGGGATTTTTGGACTTTAAATTCTCAAAGTGACTTTCATACTTCATGTTGGATTTATGAGATTGCCTCTACCAAGTTTCAAGCCTTGAATCAAATTTTTGCCCAGTCAATTGGACAGTTGACCTAGAAATCAGTTGTATTGGGGAAAAAGTCAACTGTGGCCAATTTACAGTCAAAACTCATAATTTTTGATCCACATCAACATTATAGGCTCATATGAACCATTTGATCAAGTTTGGACCACAACTCCTCAAGAAATTTGATCAGACAATAAAAAGGGCAAAATGGTCATTTTTAGGGTTTTTGACTGTATAAGGGCAATTTCTGATTTTTCACCTAGCCAATGGCAAATTGGGTTCAAGTATGGATTCAAAGACTCAATGGCATCATCTTGACCCATTCACAAGGTTCAAAAGATCTCAAATGCATTGGATTGAAAGATGAATTTTTCAGTCAACTGATCAAAATTTGACTATACACTGAAAAGTCAAACTTTGACTTTTTGGTCAAAATCAAGTGCCAAGGGTCATTTTTCATCAAAATGATTCAAAACATGAAACTTTTTCATCAAGAAACCTAATTTTGCAAATTAGGGTTTAAGATTGAAAAAATTCATAACTTTGCCCAACTTTGCCCAACATTTTCACCATGATGCAATTGGATTCAAACAAAACTCCCAACATGAAAGTTTTAGTCCTATACAAAATCTACAACTTTGATTCACAAATTTTTCCCAAAAGAAGCTTGGATCTCAAGTTATGATTTTTGGAACAAGGGTCCATGAGACTTTTAACTTAGTGAAATTTTGCCCTAATTTAGGCAGGATTTTGACCTATCTTCATGACCATTTTTCACATAGTTACATTTGGAATCTCAAAATGAATTTCAAATATGTATTGTAGAGCATATTACAAGCTTTCTAAAATGTCCAAGAACTCTCCAAAATCATTTATGGTTAGGGAGAATCGAAGATTTGAATTTGGCAAAAAGTCACTTTGATCCATGGCATTTTCATGTTGACACAAGTTGCAAAATCTGTCCAAACTTGCTTTGTACTTGATTACAGGTCTCTAAACCCTTCCACACTCAAATATTGAATGCAAACTCATTGATTTAAGGTGTTATTCTGATCAATAGAGGTTTACACATTGAATTAATCCTAAAATGGCAAAAAGGTAGCATTTCCATTTTCATAAAGGCAACTTTATGTCAACTTGCTTCCCTTGAGCTTTGGACCTCTCTATTTGCAGCAAACAAGTTCCATAAACTTAGGCAAATTTACAACAAACTTGTGCATGCTTGGAGATATCCTGTACAGGCCTATCTTGTATCACTTCACACTTTTCTTTCAAAACAAGTCAACTTGCCAAAATCACATAACTTGAGTATCTGTGATAACCAAGCTTGGTGACCATTCCAAACAAGTTTTGCACATTGCCTTGAGTCAGAAACACGAGCCATCCATCCCTCAAACACTCTTGAACATCAAAACACATTCCTCTTGCAAAACAGGGCATCTTCTGCACTTTGAGTTCCAAAACAAAAACCACTCGTGCATTTTGCCCCAAACCACTTCCAACACATTCCTCATAACCCATTTGAACTATCCCAACCATTGGCCCTTGACTGTAACTCCATTTGCAAGCTTCACCATTTCTGATTTCAGCTTGTGCAGGTTGACTTCTATAGGCCTATTCAAGCAAGCTCAAAGCAAACAAAGCATTGGGGAAAGGTCAGAGGAAGTTTAGGCAAGCTCCCAAACACCTCAGGCCTCACTAAAAAGCTCTACATTGCCATACTTGTGTTCAACTGAAACAGTTATTTTTCAACTTCCTATCTCTCTATTTAGGAATCATTAGGCTTAGATTTGTGAATAAAAAATGTAGTACTCATAGCCCTTAAGCTGTACATATGCTTAGTTTTCATTTAAGTTAAGCGTGCTGAGAGAATTTGATTGATGAACTTAGTGAAAAAGTTAGGTTAGAAATTAGGGCCAGAGAAATTCTCTCTGGTCTTTGAGAGTTAGATTAAGTTTTTTATATGGTTAGAATTGTATGATCATGCTCTATAGCTTTCATGTTGCAAGTTTCCGTTTTTAAGCACAAATGCAGGAGATACTTGTACATCAGAACACGCGTTTTTTTGTTCAAAGGTTGAAGATGAAGCTGTAACTGGGTTGGGCTTGGCTTGGCATGACTTTTTGCACCCCCTAACCTGCTTCTTGCACCCCCTGGCCCATTTCATTATATTTTTGTATTTTTCTATTTATTTTTCATTTCTGATTTTATTTTATATTTTCTAAACATAAAAAAATATCAAAAACATTTTCATAAATTTTCACATTTTATTTTATTATTTTTTATTATTTTTTAGACATAAAAATAATTATTAAATAGTATATACCTTTAATTTCTTTAATAAAAAACTTATAAATATTATAGAAATATTATATATTTTTATTATTTATACATATAAAATAATATTTTTTCACATATTTTATTTCTTAATATCTTTGTATATATTTATATTTATTTTCTTGTACATAAAATAAATAATATAATATATATTATCTTAAAACAAAAACTAGGGTTTCCACCCTTATTAAAAATAATATTTTTTCTAATATATTTTATTTTTTGACACTTGAATATATTTTTTATTTATTTTATTGTACATAAATAAATAAATATTATAATTTTCATGGATAACTAAGAGCAAGTGATCTAAACAAGTGATCTAAACAAGTAACTAAGAGCCCATGGATATTATTATTTTATTGTACACTTGAATATTATTATTTTATTTTATTGTACCAAAAGCAAGTGATCTAAACAAGTAACTAAGAGCCCATGGATAACCATGGATTAAAAGGGTGCTTGCACCTTCCCTTTTCATAATCTACCCCCCCGAACCCAAGAAAACATCTACAAGGTCTTTCCTGTGCTTTTTTGACCTTTCCTTTGGATAAAATAAAAAGTCGGTGGCGACTCTTGTTAAACCGAAACATTTGCGAACACAAACGCAAAACCTCAAGTCAGTTCTCCCACTGCATCACAGAACTGGCGACTCTGTTAGGGAGTAATCTAAAAGGGGGGTTACCTTAGGGTTTAGATCACCTTTACATGCTTACCTTGTTTGCTTTGATTGCTTTACATTTGGTTCTATTGTTTGGGTTTGAATCTTCTACCCGGATTTGGGAAACATTCATAGGTAAATAGCAATACATTGTGGAAACTGTACGGGGTATACCGACATGGTTGAAGCAATAACTATATTAGTGCGACATATTTGTGGGTACCGGTAGCCTTTGAGTCAATCAAAGAGAATACAGGGCCGCTGAGTGATTTCATGAAGAACTAATGAACTTTTAGAACCTTTACTTGACCATCTTGGCCTTTTTTAGGGGTAGTGAGATGACCAGCTTTGGTGCAGTCCGAAGTTGGTAGATACTCGATACTACACTCATTGAGGGTTATTTTCTTGGAATATTTCGGTCGCCAGTTAAGTGGCCAAACTGAAACAATGAACACAGAAAATAATCCAGTGATATTGAGCTCCTTAGAACCTGGTTACTATTTATAAGACAGGTTGAGCCAACTAACTTCAAGAGGGTACTTACCTATGAAACCCCATGCAAGCCTGAAACTAGGAACTTGTGTGACTTTCTTGTACATATACTTGTGCATACATCATGAACATCATAAAGCATCATATGCATCCACTAATCATTTCAAGGGTTTGGATCTTCATCTTTGTTCTAGTTTTGTAGGTAATGGAATCTCTTCGCAGAAATACGATTCAAGTCAAACTTGTGAGAATCCCTCCTCAACTCAAGGAGCTTGCTTCCAAGATTCCATAAAATTCTCCCTTCAGTGAAAGACATGGTAGACTTCTCAACTTGGTCAACTCCAACATTGAAGAAGACATGGTGAAAGTTCTCTTCCAGTTCTTTGATCCCATACACCATTGCTTCACATTTCCTGATTACCAACTAGTGCCTACTTTGGAGGAATTTTCTCAACTCCTGAGGATTCCTATTCTCCATCAACTACCCTACAACAGTACAGAAAGACAACCAAAGCCTGAAGATGTTGCTCAAGCCCTACACTTGCAACCATCTGATATCAAAGGTCATTGGGAAATCAGAAGTGGTGTCAAGGGTTTCTTGGCAAAGTTTCTATTTGAGAAGGCACAAGACTGCTGGAATTCTTTAGATCTGCAAGATTTTGAGGAGATTGTAGCACTTCTCATCTATGGGTTGGTCTTGTTCCCAAACCCTGATCAGCTTATAGATGTGAATGCTGTCAAGATTTTCATATCTCGGAATCCCGTGCCTACATTGCTTGGGGATATCCTCCACTCATTTCACACACGAACAATGAGGAAAAGAGGTGTTCTCATGTGTTGTACTCCTCTCCTAGCAAGGTGGTTTATTTCTCACCTTCCCCAATCAGTCTTGAAGAATGAGCAAGGCTTGAGGTGGTCACAACGATTGATGACTCTTACACATTCTGATGTTCATTGGTGTTCTCGGTCCAGAGAAAATGTCATCATCATTGATCGTTGTGGGCAATTTCCTAATGTCCCACTACTTGGCATTAGGGGAGGCATTACCTACAACCCCTGCTTGGCTCTGAGACAATTTGGGTATGCCCGAAGGGATGGCCCTCATGACATGCTGATTCCAGACTTGGTTTTTGACTTCGACAACGATGCTCAAGGACTTCGACAAAGGTTTATTCGAGCTTGGAGGATGCCCAACAAAGTGGACAGTAAGACACTGGGGCACAAGAATTCCATCCCCCTTGAGCCTTACCTCAAGTGGGTATGAACCCGCGCCCAGAGTCTTATGATGCCTTACCCCTACATTCTTCCTATGATCAAAGAGCCTGTTATGGAAGGAGAGGTTCCATACACCCTTCTACATCCTGACATGCCAACATCATTGGAAGATTTGAAAAAGAGTTGGATACATCTCAAGGAAGAACGGAATACTTTTGAAGCCATCTTCTACGCCAGTGAGAAGAAGGTTTTGGAACTTACTCGTCGACTCCATGAAGAGCAGACTCTCAACACCTACATCGCACCAAAGAGGATGCACAATGTCTTTTTACATTAGAATTTTGTATTATTTTGCCCATGAGGCACTTATGTACTAACAAAGTCTATCTTATTAATATGACGTGCGTTTATTTTTTGTTTGCAACAAATTTGAATTTCTGAATCCTTGAAAGCATTACATGAATACATATCATTCATCATATGCATAAGCAGGTCTTCACACCATGTTTCCTTATCTCTCTACTGTTTATTTCATCAAGATGGATATAGAGCAGACAGTCAAAGACCTGCAGGCGCAGAATTCACAGTTCCAACAGCTACTCATGACCTTGGCAAAGGGTCAGGAGGAGCTCAATGGTCTACTGGAAAAAGAAAAGGAGAAAAAGAAAAAGAAAAGAGTTGGTGTAGCTACTATGGGAAGAAGATTTGAGAACCAAGCTAGAAGGGTCCTGGATTTCCCCTCGACATCTGATGAAGGGGTTGGCAAAGGAAAGAGAGTTGCAGTGCCCTCCGAGTCTGAGGCTGAAGAAGAAGAAGAAGAAGAGGATGAAGATTACTCTGAGCAGCAGTACCCTCCTACAGACGACAAGTATAAGAATTTGGAAGAGCGTCTGGCAGCCATGGAGGTATAAAGAGTGCCTGGGCTGGATTTCGAAGAATTAGGTTTGGTTGCTGGAATTGTGATTCCCCCTAAATTCAAGGTGCCTACATTTTCTAAATACGATGGTTTGTCTTGTCCAAAGATGCATCTGCGTTCTTACGTCAGAAAGATCCAACCTCATTCTTCTGATAAGGATCTATGGGTCCACTTTTTTCAAGATAGTTTGTCGGGTACGCAATTCGATTGATTCTATCAGCTTGAGAGATCTGATGTACACAACTGGGAGGATTTGGTTGCTGCCTTCTACAGACAATATCAATATAATGCCGATTTAGCACCTACTCGTACTCAATTACAGAGTATGGGTATGGTCTCTAATGAAGGATTTAAGGAGTATGCCCAGAAGTGGAGGGACTTGGCTGGAAGGGTGCATCCACCATTGTATGAGAGAGAGCTTGTGGATGGGTTTTTTTTAGGGACCCTGTCAGGTCCATTCTTTAATCACTTGATCAGGAGCTCATCTGTAGGGTTCACCGAGCTAATTCTGACTGGTGAAAGAGTTGAAGCTGGCATTAAGAGCGATAAAATTCAAAAGGATGCATCTGCTTCCGCTGCTATCAAGAAAACTTTTCCAGCCAAGAAAGAAGTCTCACCTATTTACTCCCAGAGAAATCAAGGAAGAATGGAGCGCTGACCAGCGGTGGGGGCTGCGATGATTCATAATTCCGCAGCCGATCAACCTCGAAGCAGTCAACCCAGAACCAACCAAGCAAGGGTGGAAAGGCCTGCACGACAATTCACCCGGATCAATATGACACCTGCTCAGGTTCTCCCTCATCTGTTGAAGTTAAACCTTACAAACTTGAAAGAGGCTCCGAAGAACCCAAATACCTCTTCTCCCTACTACCATTCAAATGCAAAGTGTTCTTATCATTGGGACAACGTGGGGCGCGACACCAACAATTGTTGGGCCCTCAAAAATAAGATCCAGGATTTAATAGATGCCAAGGAGGTGGAGTTTGATGCACCTGAAAAGCCTAATGTGATATCCACTCCAATGCCAAAACATGGTCATAATGTCCATGCTATTGTAGAAGATCTTTATGTTGCTGCCGTTGATGACTTAATGACTCCATTGCCAATGATCAAGATGAATCTGTTGAAAGCCAAGATTTTCCCGGGCTGTGAAAAAAAATTGTTACCTTTGTTCGACCTTGCAATCCGACTGTCTGCTATTGAAGTTAGGCATCCAATGCCTAATGGATAATCAAGAAATCCTCTTTAAGAAAACTCTTGTTACTCCTGTTACTCCAATCAACGTTGTTGCTATAATCACCATTTCCGACAATCTTTCCAAGGTCTCCAAAAGACCTGTTAAGATTACACCTGATCCAAAGTTTGTACCTCTGAAGATAACAATGTCGGGGCCTATCCCATACAAGTCCAACAAGACAATACCGTGGAATTATGGAGGAGAGATCTTCTACCACGGTGTTAAGCAGATCGAATCAGTGGAAGAAAGTTTCGATGAAGAGACTCCTGACATAGGAAATATTGCGGGGACAAGTAAGATCACCCGCAGTGGGAGAATCTTCTCTCCGGAGATTGCTCCTCCAAGGGAAATCTTCGGACCCTCAATTGCTCCTAAGATTACTCCTGTTCCAATCAACACACATGTACGAACTCCAGTGATTGAAGAAATTGTTACTCCCGAAGCTATACCATTTGCTGTTACTGCTGATAAAGGTAAGGGGATCCAGGAAGTGCCCGTCAGGACGAGGTCTCAGCCTTTGGTCATCCCTGAGACCACTCAAAAGGAAATGGAGGAGATTTTAAAAATAATTAAGAAAAGCGACTATGATGTAGTAGAACAACTGGGGTAAACCCCTTCAAAAATCTATATGCTGGCCCTATTGCTCTGTTCCAAAGCTCATGCCAAAGCCTTGATCAAATTCTTGAAGACGGCCCATGTGCCTCAAGAAACCTCTGTGGACCAGTTCCAAGAGTGTGTATCCAGCCTAACCTCCGACAATGGTCTTGGCTTCTCCGATGCCGATCTAACATCTAAGGGGAGAAAGCATAACGACGTGCTGCATGTCTCGGTGGAATGCAGAGGGACTACTCTTGCTCACGTTCTGGTTGATACCGGGTCATCTTTAAATGTCTTGCCTAAGAAAGCATTGGACAGATTGGACTGTGAAGTTTTGACCTTAAAGCCCAGCAATATCATTGTAAGAGCCTTTGATGGTTCTAAACGGATGGTCCACGGGGAGGTGGACATCCCAATTAAAGTGGGTACTGAAACTTTCCACTCCACATTTTATGTCATGGATATCCATCCCTCCTACTCTTGCTTGTTAGGAAGACCCTGGATTCATCATGTTGGGTCTGCATCAGAAGCTTAAGTACCCAGTCCAGGGGAAAATTGTGACAGTTTGTGGCGAGGAGGAGTATATGATAAGCCATCTGAATTCATTCCGCTATGTTGAATTATATGGTGAATTCATCTAGACCACCTTTCAGCACTTTGAAGAGGTTTCTCCTGAAGTTGCGGTAGCCAAGACAATGACTTTTGTGCTTATCATTACCAAACTTGTGTCCCAGATGTCATCCCTTAAAGATGAGAAGGCTGTGATCGAGGAAGGAGGAAGCACAGTATGGGGTCAACTGCCAGATTTTCCTTACAAGACAGATAAGTTCGGTTTGGGTTTCACTGCTGCTAGTCAGAAGGTTGTGCGTCGCTCCCAGGCTGGAGGACCACCATTGAAAATCACTCATCATGGAGTTCATGCTTTAGAGGATGATGAAGAAGAGAGCAATTTTGAAGACTGGATCTTTCCAACTATTGAAGGAGGACTGAAAAACTGGGAGGCGAAAGACTTCGTTCCCATTACTTTCATCAATCATTAATTTATCTTTTTAACATTTTCTGCTGGTCTTTAATAATTTTTAAATAATTCGTACAATTTTTGCCTTATGCCTTACCCGAGGCATATAGGTCCATTTGTAAGGGCTTGATTTTTCATCTTCATATGCCATTTTTAATGAATCATGGATGTTTTCATATATAAACTTTTGTGTTCATTGTCTTTCTTTTTACAATTTATTTGTTTAAAGGTGGCTATCCCTTACACACACCCACACTCACAAAATGTAGGTACCCATCCACTCCGGATTCCATGGGTAACAATTCTGCTATGGCCTTCAGTGACTCTGAAGATCTGGTCAATCATGCTGAATACGAAGGTGATGAAGACTGTGAAGTGCCTGGAGAGTTGGCTAGACTTTTGCAACAGGAAGAAAGGGCTATTCTACCTCACGAGGAATTGTTAGAGACTATCAACTTGGGAACAGAGGAAGACAGAAAAGAGGTTAAAGTGGGTGCCAACCTAGAGCCAAATGTCAAGGAGCGTTTAGTTCAGCTGTTGAATGAATATGTCGAAATCTTCGCCTGGTCCTATGAAGACATGTCGAGACTGGATACAGATATTGTGGTTCACCGTCTCCCTACAAGAGAAGACTGTCCACCAATCAAGCAGAAAGTCCGCCAAATGAGGCCCGACATGTCCGAAAAGATCAAAGTTGAAGTGATGAAGCAGTTCAATGCTGGCTTTCTTGCTGTTACTTCCTATCCACAATGGGTTTCTAACATTGTGCCCGTGCCTAAGAAGGACGGAAAAGTCAGAATGTGCGTGGATTACAGAGACTTAAACAGGGCTAGCCCTAAAGATGACTTTCCACTACCACACATTGACATCTTGGTTGACAATACAACTCAACATAAGGTATTCTCTTTCACGAATGGGTTTTCAGGGTATAACCAGATCAAAATGGCCCCCGAAGACATGGAGAAGACTACTTTTGTTACGCAGTGGGGTACCTTCTGCTATAAAGTGATGCCATTCGGACTGAAGAATGTCGGGGCAACCTATCAGTGTGCCATGGTAGCTTTGTTTCATGACATGATACATCATGAGATTGAAGTCTACGTAGACGATATGATAGCCCGTTCACAGACAGAAGAAGAACACCTCGACCATCTGCAAAAGCTGTTTGTCATATTGAAAGAGTACAAGCTCGGACTGAACCCTAACAAGTGCACTTTCGGAGTCAGGTCCGGTAAACTTTTGGGATTCATCGCCAGTAACAAATCGAGGTTGATCCTGCCAAAGTCAAAGCTATACAGGAAATGCCTGCCCCTCGCACTGAGAAGGAGGTCAGAGGTTTCTTGGGACGCCTAAACTACATTGCAAGGTTCATTTCTCACCAAACATCTACCTGTGAACCAATCTTCAAGCTATTGAAGAAAGATCAGGTGGTTAAATGGAATGATGACTGTCAAGTTGCTTTCGATAAAATTAAGGAGTATTTGATGGAACCTCCTATCTTGATGCCACCCGTCGAAGGAAGGCCGTTAATCATGTATCTGACTGTCCTGGAGAATTTAATGGGGTGCGTATTGGGCCAACATGAAGAGTTTGGCCGAAAAGAGCATGTCGTTTATCACCTTAGCAAAAAGTTTACCGACTGTGAGACTCGCTACTCACTGCTCGAGAAAACTTGTTGCGCTTTGGTATGGGCTGCTCGCCGGATAAGGCAGTATATGTTGACACATACCACTTTACTGATCTCTAAGATGGATCCAATCAAGTACATCTTCGAGAAGCCTGCTCTATCCAGAAGAATTGCTAGATGGCATATGATCCTCACCGAATATGATATACAGTACACGACCCAAAAAGCCATAAATGGGAGTGTGCTAGCCGATCATCTGGCCCATCAAGCTGTTGAAGATTACCAATCCATGAGGTTCGACTTTCCCGACAAGGATATCATGACTTTGAGCAACATTGAAGAAAACAGACCGTATGACGGACCTGAACAAGGATCCCAATGGACTCTGTACTTTGATGGTGCCTCCAACGCACTTGGAAATGGTATCAGTGCGGTACGTATCTATCCACAAGGTTGACATACACCTTTCACTGCTAGACTCTGCTTCAGCTGCACCAACAACATGGCCGAATATGAATCTTGTATCTTTGGTCTCAAGGATACTATTAACTGGGGAATCAAATCTTTGATTGTATTTGGAGACTCAGCTTTGGTTATCATTCAAATCAAAGGAGAGTGGGATACTAAACATCCAAACCTCATCCCTTACAAAGAACATGTTCTGACATTGTTACCACACTTCGAGCAGATTACCTTCGAGCACTTCCCGTGAGAAGAGAATCAGCTAGCAGATGCGCTAGCCACAATGTCTTCCATGTTTAAACTTAACTTGGATAATGAGGCTCCTCAAATCACCATTGAACGAATGGACGAACCTGCACATTGTCACGAGATTAATACTGGAGAAGTAGTGGACCAACCTTGGTTTCATGGCGTCAAAAAGTATCTTGAAGCACAAGAATACCCTGAAGGAGTTTCAGTCAATGACAAAAAGTTCTTAAGGAAGTTTGCAGCCAAGTTCTTTCTGAGCAATGGTATCCTATACAAGCGCAATCTTGATTGTGTCCTACTCCGTTGTGTGGACAAGGTTGAAGCTGAGCAGATCATGGCTGAACTACATAATGGCACCTTTGGCACCCACTCAAGTGGTCATACGATGGCTAAGAAGATTCTACGGGAAGGCTACTACTGGTCTACCATGGAAGCTGATTGTCATCAACATTCTCGTACTTGTTACAAATGCCAAATCTATGCTGACAAGGTACATATTCCTCCAGTTCCTCTCAATGTCTTAACAGCTCCTTGGCCATTCGCGACGTGGGGAATCGACATGATTGGAGAGATCAAGCCTACAACATCCAATGGACACCGTTTTATCCTGGTGGCCATTGATTACTTTACCAAGTGGGTCAAAGCAGCTTCCTTCGCCTCCGTTACAAAGAATGTGGTTGCCCGCTTCATCAAGCAGAACCTCATATGCCGGTATGGTATCCCCGACAGGATCATCACTGACAACGGTACAAATTTGAACAATATTATGATCACCGCTCTGTGCGAGCAGTTCAAGATGCAACGTCACAGTTCATCTCCCTATCGGCCTAAGATGAACGGTGTTGTCGAAGCCGCGAACAAAAGTATCAAGAATATCATTCAAAAGATGACAGTCACCTACAAGGACTGGCATGAGATGTTACCGTTTTCTCTGCACGGGTACCGTACCATGGCACGCACTTCAACTGGGGCAACACCCTTTTCTTTGGTATACGGCACGGAAGCTGTTTTACCTATCGAGGTTCAGATTCCCTCCTTGAGAATCATGAAAGATGCTAGTTTGAGTGAAGACGATTGGATTCAGACCCGGCTTGATCAACTTAACTTGATTGACGAAAAGCGACTTACTGCTGTTTGTCATGGTCAGGCGTATCAAAAACGTATGATCAAGGCCTTCAACAAGAAATTCAGAAGACAAGTATATCAAGTCGGGGACCTTGTAATCAAGCGGATCATCTTGCCGCAAAGGGATCCCAGGGGAAAATGGACTCCTACTTACGAAGGACCATTTGTGATCAAAAACATCGTTTCTGGTGGGGCAATGATCATGACCACCATGGACGGCGATGACCTGCCGCACCCTGCGAACATAGACATAGTCAAAAGATATTACGCATAAACGACCCGACAAGTTAAAAACCCGAAAGGGAGACTTGGGCAAAAATGGGCATCCCGGTGAATCGAAAACCCGAAAGGGCGGTTCAGGCAAAAATTAGGGATAAAACAAAAAATCTGTACACCCGGCAAGTTGAAAACCCGAAAGGGCGACTTGGGCAAAAAAGGGTTTCCCGGTGGACTAAAAACCCGAAAGGACGATCCAGGAAAAAGTAGGGAATTAAAGCGTATGACTATGTCTCGACGGATCACTTTAAGGACAATCTCTTCACGGATAAGCTCCAAGCTTCTGACCAATCCAATCATCTGCAGACGAAGCAACGAATGGACAAGATGCTCAGAGTTACGAAGGCTATAGCAAAATGGGAACCCCGTGGAATTTTTACACATAGCCATCTTTCTTTGTATAAATTTTTCTAAAATTTTATGACAAAATTCTCTTACTAGGATGTCTGTCTCCTTTGTACAAAACACTTACACAAAGTTAATACAAAGATACTTCAAAGTGCAGAAAATTGTTTGCCTTTTCTTTCTTTTTATGTTTTATTTGAAAACGTCCAATGATTTATTAAATGAGCATATGCATTTGAATATAATCACTACTTACAAATAAAACGAAATGAGAAAGAATAATTACTGACAAATTGAAAGTATGGGAAAACATCTTTAGGCTATTTCAGGAGAAATCCTCAGCAGAGCTAAAGCCTTGAAATACATATCCCCAGCGGAGTTAAGTTTCAAAATCCCCATAAGAACTAAGTTTCCAAACTCCCAATCCCCAGCGGAGCCAGAAAACTTTAAACTGCAAACCCTCAGTGAAGATAAAGCTTTCTTCCCCAACGAAGTCTAAAACTTCAACCCTCAAACCCCGGTGGAAGACCATCTAGTTTCCTCCAATTCCCCAGAGAGTTGTCTTAAAAATAGAAGATTCCCTTGCAAGTTATCTTAGAGCCTGACAACTAACCAGACGACAACTTCAGATAATTCCTCAGTAGATTGGCATATAACCCAAGCCCTTGAGAACTCTTCAACAGAATAAACATTCTCCCCACATAGTTATTTCCCAGCGGATCGAAGATTCTCATTCTCTTTTCTCCAATTGAAGCCTCCCAAGTTTCAATTCCCCAGTAGAGATCGTCAGAGTTTTCCTTATTCCCCAGCCATAGTCATCAAAATTCTCTGGATTCCTCAAGCAGGTTTCCCAAACAGACTTGAAGGATCCCTATATCCCCAGGAAAGTCATAAAGGATTCTCACATTTCCACAGAAGTTGTCAAAGTTCTTGTTAATCCCCACAAGTTGCCAAGGATTTTCTATCCCCAACAGTGGTCCAATGATTTCTCATCCTAAGCAATCAAAGATTTTGAATCTCCAACAGCGGTCAAGGATTTATTTTCCCCGGCAACAGTCAAAGATTTCATTATCTCCAACTATCAAGGATTTATTTTCCTCAGCAAGATAGCTAATCAGCTTACATGCGTATCCATTACATTCATATATCATAAACATTGATAGAACACATTTTATTACATCATACATGTCATGCAACATAACTTTGTGTTTCAGCTAACATTTTACCCTTTTCAGGATGAGATTAAAAGCTATCGTTAACAACTATTCAAAGATTTTAGATACAGTGCGGATACACTCCAAGACATGGAAGTCATTCTACTACTCATTCGGATCTCTTATTCAAATACAGTATAGATACACCCCAGACACGGAGGTCATTCTAATACTCATACAGACTTCATCAATCAGATACAGACTAGATACACTCCAGACACGGAAGCCATTCTATTTCTCATACAGATTTAACTATCAAATTCAAGTCCAGATACACTCCAGACACGGACGTCATTCTGTCACTTGTCCAGATCCCAGTTACAGTACGGATACACTCCAGACACAGAAGTCATTTTGCTACTCATACAGGTCTCAATTTCAGATACAGTCCAGATACGCACCAGACACGATTTCCATTCTGTCACTCATTCGGAATTTACCCCCAGCCCAGAGATGCTCCATACACGGATGTTTTTTCTGTCGCCCATTCAGAATTCAGATACAATACAGATACACTCCAGACACGGCAGTCTTTCTGATATTCATTCAAGAATTAAATACAGTTACAGCTCGGATACGCTCCAGACACGGACGCCATTCCTGTGCTCATACAAATCTAATCTCTAGATACAACTCAGATACGTTCCAGATACGGATACCATTCTGGTGTTCATTCTCCTGATTTTCAACAAACAGTCTTGGATGGCATCTTTAAACCCATCTCCAGCAAGATTCTACCATCTCCAAATGGCATCTTTAATCCCATTCCCTCATCTACACTTTGACGAGTGCAAATTTACGGGCACTCTAGTGTCCAATCCTCTTTTACCTTTGAGTCACGAAAGGAAAACTCGCCAATCTAACTCTTCAGGTTCAACAAGATTGAACAGGAGCAGATGTTGTACCCCAAAATTTTCCCTCTCATTTTATCAAGATTTCCCCTCACAAGACTCTTTGAACTCAAGACTAAATTAGGGTTTTGCTCTACTCAAGACATCTCCTTGCACTGATGACCTAAATTAGGGTTTGAGTTTACACAGGGATTTTTGGACTTTCAATGCTCAAAGTGACTTTCATACTTCATGTTGGATTTATGATATTTCCTCTACCAAGTTTCAAGCCTTGAATCAAATTTTTGCCCAGTCAATTGGACAGTTGACCTAGAAATCAACTGTATTGGGGAAAAAGTCAATTGTGGCCAATTTACAGTCAAAACTCATAATTTTTTATCCACATAAACATTATAGACTCATATGAACCATTTGATCAAGTTTGGACCACAACTCCTCAAGAAATTTGACCAGACAATCAAAAGGGCAAAATGGTCATTTTTAGGGTTTTTGACTGTATAAGGGCAATTTCTGATTTTTCACCTAGCCAATGGAAAATTGGGTTCAAGTATGGATTAAAAGACTCAATGGCATCATCTTGACCCATTCACAATGTTCAAAAGATCTCAAATGCATTGGATTGACAGATGAATTTTTCAGTCAACTGATCAAAATTTGACTATACACTGAAAAGTCAAACTTTGACTTTTTGGTCAAAATCAAGTGCCAAGGGTCATTTTTCATCAAAATGAGTCAAAACATGAAACTTGTTCATCAAGAAACTTAATTTTGCAAATTAGGGTTTAAGATTGAAAATTTTCATAACTTAGAATTTTTCTAAGTTATGAAATTTTCTTATTTTTTCCCAACTTTGCCCAATATTTTTACCATGATGCAATTGGATTCAAACAAAACTCCCAACATGAAAGTTGTATTCCTCCACAAAATCTAAAACTTTGATTCATAAAGTTTTCCAAAAAGAAGCTTGGATATCAAGTTATGATTTTTGGAACAAGGGTTCATGAAACTTTTAACTTAGTGAAATTTTGCCCTAATTTAGGCAGAATTTTGACCTATCTTCATGACCATTTTTCACATAGTTCCACTTGGAATCTCAAAATTAATTTAAAATATGGATTGTAGAGCATATTACAAGCTTTCCAAAATGTCCAATAAATCTCCAAAATCATTTATGGTTAGGGAGATTTGATGATTTGAATTTGGAAAAAACTCACTTTGATCCATGGCATTTTCATGTTGACACAAGTTGCAAAATCTGTCCAAACTTGCTTTGTACTTGATTACAGGTCTCTAAACCATTACACACTCAAAAATTGAATGCAAACTCATTGGTTTAAGGTGTTATTCTGATCAATAGAGGTTTACACATTGAATTAATCCTAAAATGACAAAAAGGTAGCATTTCCATTTTCATAAAGGCAACTTTATGTCAACTTGCTTCCCTTGAGCCTTGGACCTCTCTCTTTGCAGCAAACAAGTTCCATAAACTTAGGCAAAGGTACAAAAAACTTGTGCATGCTTGGAGATAGCCTGTACAGGCCTATCTTGTATCACTTCACACTTTTCTTTCAAAACAAGTCAACTTGCCAAAATCACATAACTTGAGTATCTGTGATAACCAAGCTTGGTGACCATTCCAAACAAGTTTTACACATTGCCTTGAGTCAGAAATACGAGCCATCCATCCCTCAAACACTCTTGAACATCAAAACACATTCCTCTTGCAAAACAGGGCAGCTTCTGCACTTTGAGTTCCAAAACAAAAACCACTCGTGCGTTTCGCCCCAAACCACTTCCAACACATTCCATATAACCCATTTGAATTATCCCAACCACCGGCCCTTGACTGTAACTCCATTTGCAAGCTTCACCATTTCTGATTTCAGCTTGTGCAGGTTGATTTCTACAGTCCTATTCAAGCAAGCTCAAAGCAAACAAAGCATTGGGGAAGGTCAGAGGAAGTTCAGGCAAGCTCCCAAACACCTCAGGCCTCACTGAAAAGCTCTACATTGCCATACTTGTGTTCAACTGAAACAGTTATTTTTCAACTTCCTATCTCTCTATTTAGGAATCATTAGGCTTAGGTTTGTGAATAAAAAATGTAGTACTCATAGCCCTTAAGCTGTACATATGCTTAGTTTTCATTTAAGTTAAGCATGCTGAGAGAATTTGATTGATGAACTTAGTGAAAAAGTTAGGTTAGAAATTAGGGCCAGAGAAATTCTCTCTGGTCTTTGAGAGTTAGATTAAGTTTTTTATATGGTTAGAATTGTATGATCATGCTCTATAGCTTTCATGTTGCAAGTTTTCGTTTTTAAGCACAAATGCAGGAGATACTTGTACATCAGAACACGCGTTTTTTTGTTCAAAGGTTGAAGATGAAGCTGTAACTGGGTTGGGCTTGGCTTGGCATGACTTTTTGCACCCCCTAACCTGCTTCTTGCACCCCCTGGCCCATTTCATTATATTTTTGTATTTTTGTATTTATTTTTCATTTCTGATTTTATTTTATATTTTCTAAACATAAAAAAATATCAAAAACATTTTCATAAATTTTCACATTTTATTTTATTATTTTTTATTATTTTTTATTATTTTTTAGACATAAAAATAATTATTAAATAGTATATACCTTTAATTTCTTTAATAAAAAACTTATAAATATTATAGAAATATTATATATTTTTATTATTTATACATATAAAATAATATTTTTTCACATATTTTATTTCTTAATATCTTTGTATATATTTATATTTATTTTCTTGTACATAAAATAAATAATATAATATATATTATCTTAAAACAAAAACTAGGGTTTCCACCCTTATTAAAAATAATATTTTTTCTAATATATTTTATTTTTTGACACTTGAATATATTTTTTATTTATTTTATTGTACATAAATAAATAAATATTATAATTTTCATACATATTCTTAAACCAAAAATTAGGGTTTTTACCCTTAACAAAAATAACTTTTTATTTTCTTTTTTAATACATTAAATATTTTATTTTTACATATATAAAAATAAACAAAAAAACATTTTTTTTGCATATTTATAATATATTGCATATATATGTAATTGCTTATTTAAATATTGTTTATTTATCATTTGAGCAAAGAAATTCAATTTGGTTGTAATAACTTAGGGTTTTAATTTCTTGCAAAATAATCCCCTATCCAAAATTGTATCCCCCTCCCCATATCAATGTTGTAATAGCCTAGATTACTTTTACGCACTTATGCTTTCAAATATGCCATGATAGAGATTAGGGTTTGTATGCAATATCCAAAATCAAAATAAATAGTTAGACCTAATACAAGACAAAAATGCATGAAAATGATAACACCATGCATACATGCACCCCTAGGGTTTCATCCACTTGTTGCCTTTAAAATGGCCATGGTATGCATGTTGAGTATCTTGGCAAAATAAAAACAAAATAAAAGATCATAGTCCCTCGATGACGCTATCTTGGTTTCCTATACAAAATGATCTAGTCCCTCAAAAATTGCTAAAGATACTTGGCGTTATTGCTATCATGGTCAATACGATGACCCGCGCCTGTCCCGTTTAACATCCAAATACAAGGTTTTTTACCAAATTCAATGGTAAAACAACAATGTAAAAGGGTTAAAAATGTGTAGGAAAGATCTTTGAGTAGATAGGGTAGACAACTCTTAGTTACTTGATCAAAACTTGCAAAAACATCCTTGTTATTTTCAAACACACCTCACAACACAATTTCAAAACATTTCCAAAAACAAACTTTCAAACTTTCAAAACATTGAAACATCTTTTCAAAAGACCATACACCTTTGTATACATTCAAACAAGAATCATTACAAAGGTTCCCACAATGATGGCCTCTTTTCAAAACATTGAAACATCTTTTCAAAAGACCATACACCTTTGTATACATTCAAACAAGAATCATTACAAAGGTCGCCACAACGATGGCCTCTTTTCAAAACATTTTCAAAACCACACATAAAGCACCATTTCAAACAATTGAAAAGCAAAAGCAAGTGATCTAAACAAGTAACTAAGAGCCCATGGATAACCATGGATGAAAAGGGTGCTTGCACCTTCCCTTTTCATAATCTACCCCCCGAACCCAATAAAACATCTCAAAGGTCTTTCCTGTGCTTTTTTGACCTTTCCTTTGGATAAAATAAAAAGTCGGTGGCGACTCTTGTTAAACCGAAACATTTGTGAACACAAACGCAAAACCTCAAGTCAGATCTCCCACCGCATCACACATACATTCTTCATCCCCAGCAACAATCAGGGATTCATTTTCCCTAGTTCAACAATACAACAATGGAATGACTGACACATTCATGCATTACATTCATACATCATTTTACAGATGTCATAGCATAGGCAGCACATATGCATATATTACAAATCTCATTCGTTTTGAGAACATCATTTGCACTCCATGCATCATGACATTCTATGCAGCTAAACCTTTATCTTTTCAGGTAAAGTCTATACACAAACGAATTTCTGGTACTCTGTTGAGGTAGCAATCGTTAAAGATTCCTTGATTATCTATTGAGGTAGAAATCATCAAAGATTCCTTCATTATCTGTTGAGGTAGCAATCTTCCAAGATTCCTTCATTATCTATTGAGGTAGCAATCGTCAAAGATTCCTTCATTATCTATTGAGGTAGCAATCGTCAAAGGTTCCTTCATTATCTGTTGAGGTAGCAATCGTCAAAGATTCCTTCATTATCTGTTGAGGTAGCAATCGTCAAAGATTCCGTCATTATCTGTTGAGGTAGCAATCGTCAAAGATTCCTTCATTATCTGTTGAGGTAGCAATCGTCAAAAATTCCTTCATTATTTGTTGAGGTAGCAATCGTCAAAGATTCCTTCATTATCTATTGAGGTAGCAATCGTCAAAGATTCCTTCATTATATGTTGAGGTAGCAATCGTCAAAGATTCCTTCATTATCTATTGAGGTAGCAATCGTCAAATATTCCTTCATTATTTGTTGAGGCAGCAATCGTCCAAGATTCCTTCATTATCTATTAGGTAGCAATCATCAAAGATTCCTTCATCATCTATTGAGGTAGCAATCGTCAAAGATTCCTTCATTATCTAATCGTCAAAGATTCCTTCATTATCTATTGAGGTAGAAATCATCAAAGATTCCTTCATTATCTGTTAAGGTAGCAATTGTCAAAGATTCCTTCATTATTTGTTGAGGTAGCAATCGTCCAATATTCCTTCATTATTTGTTGAGGTAGCAATCGTCAAAGATTCCTTCATTATCTATTGAGGTAGCAATTATCCAAGAGTCCTTCATTATCTGTTGAGGTAGCAATCGTCAAATATTCCTTCATTATCTGTTGAGGTAGAAATCGTCCAAGATTCCTTCATTATCTATAGAGGTAGCAATCGTCAAATATTCCTTCGTTATCTGTTGGGGTAGAAATTGTCAAAGATTCCTTCATTATCTATTGAGGTAGCAATTGTCAAATATTCCTTCATATAACCCTCCAGAGGCAGTCCAACACGGACTCAACCTAAAATAGCCCTACACAGGTTTACTTCTGGTACATCTCTAGATAAAAGTTAATTTCATTCTCCCCAGTGGGTTACTGTGAAGCCTGGATTTCAACCAGAAAAACAGCAAACTTTCATCTCTCCAATCCAGAGATAACTCCTCAGTAGAGCCATGGACAACTGAAGTTCCTAGACTCTATTCCCCATAAAGTTTTCCTCAAGCAGGAGAACAGCAGGAATCAACATTCCCCAGCGGACTCCTCCTCAGACAACACGAACAAGGATCCCACACAAAGAGACCTCTTATGATGTCAGCATCTACTTTGGATGGCATCTTTAAGCCCATCTCTGACGACTCTTTGTCATCTTTTCCAAATGGCATTTTTAAGCCCATTCCCGACATCATCAATCATCAGCGTTACTTCATGCGAGTGCAAATTTATGGGCACTCTAGTGTTCAATCATCTTCCACCTTCAGATCACGAAAGGCAAACAAGCCAATCTAAATCCTCAGGTTTAAGAAGATTGAACAGGGGCAGCTGTTGTACCCCAAAATTTTCCCTCTCATGTTTCTCAAGGTTTCTTTTACATGTTTGGTTACAAACGCTTGCCTAAAGAAAATGAAATTTTTTTGAATGATGTTTAAGTATCCTTCTATTGGCCTGTCACCAATATCCTTCGACTGTAAGGTGAACAAAACAGTCTTCGATTGGCATGTCAGCAATATCCTTCGATTGGCCTCTGGACAAGGAGTTTCGACTGGGCTTCTAAAACCCTTCGACCAAGCATTGGCCCATTAGCTTCGATTGCACGTTGGTTCCCCTTCGAGCAAGCCTTAGTCCAAGTTTCACTCAGGCGAGAACCCCCTGCAAGTTCCCTTTGATCCACTAGAAGTGGCCTCCTACATGTTTATTTCGACTCACTAGGCCAAATGCCCCTTCATGTTTGCCTTGGATTCACTAAGACAAAGACCTCCTTTGTGCTTGCCTTCAATGCATAAGGCCAAAGACTCCTCAACAAACTTTCTGCACCATGGCATACAATTTTCCCCCTTCGAAAGAGCATTCCAAAGGTTTAGTCGAAGGACACACATTGGAGAGTCATTCGAAGAAGGCACAAAGCATGCATGTGGTCCCTTCAAAAGAACACACATATTGGTTCAAAACGAAGAATACACAAAGGGTCCATTCAAAGGACACTTTGATGGAAAACACATATTGTTGTCTAAAAAGGGGGTCTGGTCGAAGGATGGATCTAGTTGGTCAAAACGAAAGAAAAATATTCAAAGAGGCCTACTGGCCCAAAATCCAACATACTGCCAGTTTTAAACCAACATGCACAAGCACATTCATGCCAAAGGAAGCTTCGACTGACCAAAATGAAGTCTTTCGATTGGGCTCAGTTGAAAGAGTTATAAGAATGGAACCAGAGCCATTCAAAGGAGGAAAATCAAGGCCAATCGAATGGTATGGCTGGAAGGTATTCAAAGGAATAACATGTCCAGGTTCATCCCAAGGCTCAAGGGGGCATGGATATTTCAAAAAAGGAAGTCTTTAAATGTGTCTGATTTTTGTCTCATGGCTTTCAATGCCATGGTTAATGGCTTGTTTCTTGCTGTTACTATCACACTCCTATAAATAACAAGCCTAAGGAACATTGCAGGGGGCGTCATAAGAAAAAGAAAGAAATAATCTTGCCACACTCACACTACCAGCCAGACGCTGCATCACACACAATACTTGTTACTGATCGAAGCTGCAGGCTTCCTGCCCATAGAAACGTTTTCTTGGCCTATACACGCATCAACCAGGGGAAAACCTTTCCTCCAGGATGCGTTTCTAAGAAATTTGCAAGCAATCTCCATCCAAAACAAAGCATCCCATTGGTAACAAACCTTCGAACTTAAACTAATTTTGATTTGTTGCATGACATATTAACATTTATAATTCAAGATTAAGGAACTGGGTTTGACATCCAGGTCGGAATTTGTTTTGTTTCTAACACTTGTTTAGATCCAGCCTGAACAGGCCAACACGCATAGGATCGAAGGACCTAGGTTTCGACACCCAGGTCATGCTTTTGCTTTGTTGACACTTTTTCTTGCAGGTTTCAGTGCTTTCCTCCACAGGTAAGTTATCAAACGCCTCCATCAACATTCTTTGTTGGATCAAAGGCTTGTCTTCACATGATCGTAGGTTATCCTTCACATGGATCGAATACCACCTGTCTTCATAGGATCAGAGGCCTTCCTTCATGGATCAAAGACCATCATTTCTTCGATCGAAGGATTCTTTTATTGCATTTATTCTTATTTTTATTTTTACTCACTTCTTTTAAATCAAAAATAAAATAAAATAAAATCACAAAGAACTTAGGATTAGTTTTTTTATTAATTAAATTATTTCTGAAATAATTAATTAATTGATCTTAACATCCTCTTTCCAAAAACAATTAAAATAAATTAGAATGTAGGTCTAATTTTATTTTCTCAATTTATTTTCTTTGCATAAAAATTAAAAACAAACAAAAAGATTTCTCTTCCTTAGGATTTAGACGTCCCTGTTACTTTGTTTGCGCATTTATTTACTTTCGCATTTTTCATCTTATTTTAATTGCTTCCCAGTTTGTAATAGTAACTAGGACTTTACTTTTAGCATTTCTATAATGTACCTTTCACAAAGCCATATAATAGCGTAGGATTTATATTTCTGAACTTTACATTTCTGCACTTTAAATTCCTGTATATATATTAAATGTTAGTAATTTGGCTTGTATGGAAAGACTAATAATCAAACGCTAGCAAACTTAACAAAAAGACAAAAATGACTGAAACATAATACACTTGCAGATATACACCTCTAGGGTACCCCACTTTGGTTGCCTTCGAAAATAAAATAGTCACGTCCCTCGAGACAGGGACGCTTTAGCAAAGACCCATAAATCAAAAGATCATAGTCCCTCGATGACCCTACAGTTGCCTTTCGGTAAATGATCTAGTCCATAAATAGAAATTTCTAAAGCTTCTCTACATTGTTGCCTTTATGACTGTATGTCCCTCATACATCCAACGATGGGGCTTCTTACCAAATCAATGGTAAGATAGAAACATCGAAAGGAGGAGGAAAAGAACATTAGGACGCTCGTAGTTGCTTGCTTGCTCACAATAAAAAAAATCATTTTTACACCTCCACTTTTCAATTGAAACATTTTCAAAAGTCAAAACCCTTTGTACGCATTCTTATAGAGACGAGAATCATTAAAAAGGCACTTTTCAAAATCACTTTCAAAAATATCTTCCACAAAAACTTCTATGAACTATTTTCAAAACCAACACTTTGTACGCATTCTTATAGATACGAGAATCATTACAAAGGCATTTTCAAAATATTTCCAAACCCACACCACAAGCACATTTTCAAACAAAAGCAAATTGAACTAGCAAGAAACTAAGAGCCCGTAGATGACTACGGATGGAAAGGGTGCTAACACCTTCCCTTTCCATAATCTACCCCCTTACTCAGAAAACTCTCAAAAAGTTTTTTTTTCTATACTTTTTACCCTTTCCTTAATTTGGATAAAAGAAAAGTCGGTGGAGACTCTTGCTTACCACAACATTTGCAAACACAAACGCAAAACCAATATTAAACAATCGGTTTTCCACCGTATCACACTCGAAGAGATGGTCCCCATGACACACTCATTTAAGGTATTTCATTCGACTATGAGAACGATGTTCAAGGTTATCATTGAAGATTTGTACATGCTTGGGTCATGGTAAGCAAGATTGATAGCAAGACTTTGGGGAATAATAACTCCATCCCTCTTGAGCCTTATCTCAAATGGGTACGAGCTCGTGCTCGATGTCTCATGATGCCGTATCCATCTATCCTACTAATAGATGTGGAGCCTTTTACTGAGGGAAATATTCCTTATACCATTTTCCATCGGGACATGCCTACCGACATTGAAGAGTTGCAGAGATCGTGGATTTAACTCAAGGGGGAATGAGACACCTTTGAAGCTCAATTCTTTGCAAGCGAGAAGAAAGTGTTGGCGCTCACCAAGAAACTTCACGAGGAGAAAAGTTTGAATGCCTACCTCGACACAAAGAGAAAACTCTCCTGGGAGACTTGATTCTTTTGATTTAGGAGTTCATTTTGTTGTCTCTTCGAGACATGTTTTCTTTCCTATTGTAAGCTCAAGTGGAAATTGTAACTTTTTAACTTATTAATATAATTGTTGTTTCTATTTCCTTTTTGGCTAAGAAATTTAAATCTCTTGAGGTCCTTGAAAACATTGCATCCATATAGCATGCATCATATCATAAGTAGGTTTTCCGATATAGGTTTCCTCATCTTTTTACTGTTTATTTCAGTATAAGATGGATCTAGAGAAAAACATCAAAGATCTTCAAACTCAGCACGCACAGTTCCAAGAGACTCTCCTCAAATTAGCTAAAGGATAGAAAGAAACGATGGCACTCCTTGCCAACAAAAGAATACCAAGAAATGGGTTGTTATTCTCAACATGGGAAGAAGGTTCAAGGGCCCGCCCGACTGGCTCAAATAGAAGAGGCTTCTTCTGAGGAAGAAGACAATCAAGAAGAGGAAGTTAGAAGCACCAGAGTTAGGGGTGGATATAACCAGATTACTGAGGACGAAGACTATTTTGAAGAGCAGTATCCATCAGCGGATGAGAAATACAAACAGCTAGAAGACTAACTTAAGGTTGTAGAGATCCAAACACTGCCTAGTTTGGACTTTGGAGACTTAGGTATGGTCCCTGGGGTGGTCATTCCCCACAAATTTAAGGTTCCTGTCTTCGCCAAATAAGATGGGGTCTCCTGTCCCAAGATGCATCTGAGGTCTTATGTACGCAAGATTCAACCATACACCGCCGGTAGGAAGTTATGGGTTCATTTCTTCCAAGAGAGTTTATCTGGGACACAGTTGGAATGGTTCTATCAACTAGGAGGGACTAATATCCACACATGGGAGGATCTGGATGTTGCCTTCTACAAATAATACCAATACAATGTTGACCTTGTGCCAACCCGCGTGCAATTACAAAGTATGACTATGGGCTACAATTAACTCACCGGGCAATACAAACTAACTTCCCGACTTCCATATCAAACCAGAGCTCATCAAAAGAAAGTAATGGAGAAAATCGAACATAATCAAACTGCATTTCAAGAAGACTTGGAGAAGGTAAAAGGAAGCATCGACTCAGTAAAGGATAACATGAGTCAAGTCGTGCTTGCCTTGAAGAATATCATAGAAAGACAAGATCAGATTCCCAAGGTAGATTTTGAAGAAATATCCCAAACCATTGGTCACCAACCTAGACACGAACCAAAATCCAGTCCCGTAAAGTCAATTGTTGCCCAACAAGAGACCATCGTGACTGGAGGTTTAGTTCCACCTCCTTCGAAGGTGGGGGCATCCCATACTTTTCAAATTCCAATTAACGACGTGGATAACTATATAGACCTATAATATGGAGACCATGATTTGAAGGGAATTACTGAAGCTCTTGAAGATCCTGTAGCAGTCAACCAGTATAAAGCTCTTGAAGAAATACTGAAGGTTGTGGAGGGTTATGATGCTTTCGACGTTGATGCTCTTGAAATGGGTCTAGTTCCAGATGTAGTGATTCCCCCTAAAATCAAAGTACCTGACTTTGGAAAATATAAGAGTCCCACATGCCCAAGGAACAATATATGCATGTACTGTAGGAAAATGCATGCATATGCTCATGATTAGAAACTAATGATCCACTTCTTCCAAGATAGCCTGAGTGGGGCGTCCCTAGATTTGTATATGCAGTTAGAACGAGAACTAGTTAGATCATGGGAAGACCTTGCAAACACTTTCTTAAAACAATACAAATACAACTTAGACATTGCTTCTAATCGCATGAAACTTCAGAATTTGTCCCAAAAGAAGGACAAATCTTTCAAAGAATATGCTCAACGATGGAGAGAAGTGGAAGCACAAGTGCAACCACCACTATTTGAAAAGGAGTTGGGATACATGTTCATGAGTACTCTACAAGGTCTGTATTATGCGAAAATGGTAGGCATCGTCTCCTTCGGATTCTTTGATTTGGTGATAATTGGCGAATAAATTGAAGCTGGTGTGAAAAGTGGCAAGATACAAGTGGCTTCCAGTACTCCTTATAACCCAAAGAAGCATACTCCGAACTTCTCAAAAAAGAAGGAAGGGGAAGACAATGTTGTCATAGCACACCAGAAAACACATCAACCATTGGTTATCCCACGAGAAAAATAACAAAGTAGGTTTGACAGACCTCCAAGAAGGTTTGATGCTTTTCCTATGCCACACAGTCAATTACTACAACACTTACTCAAGGCATTCTTGGTAGAACTGAAGCCATTTGTTCCTCTAATTGGGGGAACTCCCACCAAAATATGATGCAAATGCAAGGTACGAGTATCATGCCAATTCTCCAGGGCATACTATAGAGAAGTGTTGGGCCTTCAGACACAAGGTTCAAGATCTATTTGATTCCCAAGACATCACCTTTGATAAGCCTAATATCAAAACAAATCCTATGCCTCCGTGTGATGGTCCAGTTGTGAACGCAATCGAGATAATCACTGATCATAGAGAGACTAAACGAGTGAAAGCTCTAATTGATATGTTAAAGGAGAATTTATTGGAACATGGCTTTCTCTTGGATAATAATGATTCTTTCGAGAACACTTTCAAGAAATTGGTGGATCAAGAGATAGTCCAATTTGGGCATTACTCTAAAGAAGGATATGTAGTTGCAATCAATGGGAATACAAGAAGACCGTTGGTGATTCCTTGCCAAGGTTTAAGTTCTGCAAAGAAACCACTTGTAATCCTTTGTGGAGAACCAATCTCAATAAAAATACCAGTAACAATACAAGTTGTAATACGGTGGGAGAACTGGCTTGGGATGTTTTGTGTTTGATCGTAATTGTTGTGGTTATCAAGAGTCACCACCGAATTTTCTTTTATCCAAAAGGAAAGGCTGAAAAGAACAGGAAAGACCTTTGAGATTATTTTCTTGAGTTCGGGGGGTAGATTATAAAAAGGGAAGGTATTAGCACCCTTTTCATCCATAGTTATCTATGTGCTCTTAGTTGCTTGCTAGATCACATTTCCTTTGTTTGAAAATGTGCTTTGTGGTGGTTTTTGAAAGTATTTTTGAAAAGGCGCCTTCATTTAGGCGAACTTTGTAATGATTCTCGTTTAGGCGAGAATGTATACAAAGTGTTGGACTTTTAAAAATATTTCATGTTTTAAAAGTGTTTGTTGTTTGTTTTGAAAGTGTTTGGTATGTGTTCGCAAGGATGTTTATTTTGAAAGTGAGAAAACAACTAAGAACGTTTCTACCTACTCAAAAGTCTTTTTGCTCATTTCCTCCTTTCCTTTGATATTGCTATCTTACCATTGATTGGTAAGAAGCCTTATCTTTGGATGTAAAGGGATGGGTGTGAGTCATCGTATAGTCATGATAGCAATGTTGTGAGATATCTTAGCATTTCTCTTTGAGGGACTAAGATCATTTGAAAGGCAACATTTGTAGCGTCATCGAGGAACTGTGATCTTGTATTTTGATTGTTTTTGCTAAGACATCCCACATGCGTAACATGACCATTTTTTAGGTAACAAGTGGAGTTAACCCTAGAGGTGTAAGTGTGCAAGTGTTTATTTTTTCATGCTTGGTTTATCTTGAATTAGGGTTCTCTAAGCATTGATTTTATCTTTCCATGCAAACCCTAATTTACTAGTATTGATATGAAAGCGATAAATTGTGGAAAGTAAATTTACTATGCTATTACATCATTTGGGGATGGGGTATACAAATTTACAAATAGGGGTTGCAAGAAATTAAACCTAATTATCTATTACAACCATATTGAAATTTGAATAATGTACAAAAATTGAAAGGAATATAATGTACAAGGATATAATTGGAAAAGAAATAGATTTTGTTTGGTTTTTAAGGAAAGGGTTTGGTTTTGACCTAATTAACTAAAAGAAATAATTAATTAAATTAAGAAAATTAAACCTAAATTAGTTAAGAAAAGAAATTAAATTTAATCAAGAAAGCATTTTTAGGTTTT
Organism: Vicia faba; assembly: GCA_948472305.1. Lineage (NCBI taxonomy): Eukaryota > Viridiplantae > Streptophyta > Magnoliopsida > Fabales > Fabaceae > Vicia > Vicia faba. Next base: position 200,062,982 of record OX451739.1, read on the forward strand.
TTTTTATGAATTTTTTTTTATTCAATTAAACTAAAATAAAAATTAATTAAAAGAAAATCTAAATTCTAAGTTAATTTAAATAAAGGAAATTAAAACCTAAGTCTAATATTAATTTGTTTAGGAGAAGAAATTAAATTTGCAATAAGAAAATATTTTTGTGTTTTTTATTAATAAAAATAATATTCATAATAATATTAATAATATTAATAGTAATAATATTTTTTAAAGAAAAGAAATTAAGAAAATAAAATAATATAAAGAAATAAAATCATGGGGGTAAAAACTAGATTTGGGTGTTTGTTTGTGTAAAACAGTTTTTGTTTTGTTAGGCCCAATGGCCTGTTTTTGGAATCAGAAAAGAAATATAAAAAAATGGGCCTGCGTGGTGATAAGTATACAGGGGTATTATTAAGAAAAAATGCAAGGCCTGGTGAGGGATGGCCCAAGGCGCGCTGGTTTCTTGCAAAAAGGAAGAAAATGTTAGAAAAATGAAAAAGTGGCAGTGCTAGAGCTTGAACCCACGCCCTTCACATAATACGCGCGTTGCCTTACCACTGGGGTGGCTATACATCCGTGTATTAAACTGAAACCATGTTATTATATTATAAAACAAATTCTAGGCCTGCACTTCATCTTCTTCCCTGCGCGCGTTTACAGTGAGAACAACAACATTTTTGAATTTGTGAACTTGTTCATTTCTCAATCTTTTTTCAAACTTCAAACACCAAACTTGTTAGAAATTTAACCATGATTCTAAATATGTAAATAACTTAAACTAATTCTTAAAGATGAGCATGAATTTCTGTTGGTACCAAATCTAACCTAATATTTTCAGAAACTTCAACTTCAAAATTCTCCCTACTCAATCAATATAAATGAAAACTATGGACATGAGCAGTTTTAGGGCAATGATATCTATATTTTATCTTTGAAAATGCACACCTAACAATGCCTAAATGAAGAGATGAAAGTTCAAAAAATTACCTCCTAAACTGGAAATTGTGGAATGAGTTTGAGCTTGTTTCAAGTGGTGGTGATGATCAGGTTAGCTTCCTCAAGTTCCCAAGAAACTAATGCAACCCTTACTTGGTGCTGGAAGTGCTTGAGTCATGCTAGAGAAATCAAGATGCAAGCTCTTTTTTTGTTATGGAAGTTGATGAAGATGGTGTTCCAGTTGGATAACATGTGTTGGGATTGTTTATGTATGATGTTTAGAAGCTTTTGGAAGCAAAAGGCCAAGAAACGCACAAGTGGTTTTTGATTTTGGGATTTCTGGCCAGAATATGCAACAATGGAGGTTTGTTATGCAATTCTGACTTTGGGAGGGTTTTAGGGCTTAAGCATTCGCGTGTTAGCTTGCAAATAGTGTATGTATTTATAGGCAAGAGGTTTTGTGTGCTACAACAAGTCAGAATTTGAAATATCAAGTTGTAAAACCTTTACTTGTTTTTGAAGCAACCATGATAAACATCTTCCTAAAGCTTGTACCATGCTATTGTAGAGTGTTTGAACTTTAAACAAGCTTGCTTCTGACTTATAAATGTTGTGTATGCAAAAGGAACAAGTGCGAAGCTCAAGACAAGTTGACTTTGCATAAAGCTTGCTTTTTCAAAATGGAAGTGGTGACTTTCTTCCTTAAATGGCAAGGTGTATTGGACAAAGCTTAAATCAAGTGGTTCATAGCTCAAAAGCTTGTGCAATATTCTGATTAAGGATATATACACAAGTTAGAGGGCCTGGAAAGTGGGATTATGCAGCATTGCTTGGAATTGGATCAAATGTTCATCATGAAAATGACTTGAAAAACAAGTTTGAAACCCTAACTTCTTGCCTACGATTCTATTAGCTCAAGTATGATCTAAATGAGTTATTGGACATTTTGGAAATCTTATAAAATCCCCTACAACATTCATGTTGGACATTTTTGAATATTCCCCTTTGGGACTAGGTGAAAAGTTTCCATAAAGTTAGGTCAAAATCCTGACTAACTAGGGCAAAATTTCACTAAGTCTTTTTAGTTTCATGGGCATGTCTTTATAAATTCATAACTTGAAATCCTAGCATTTCTAGAAAAATTTATGTCCTACAATATTTTATATCTCATTGAGATCTACAACTTTCATGTTGGAAGTTTCCCTTGAATCATCTTGCATCATGGTGAAAATTTGGCACAAAGTTATGAAAAAAGTTAACTTTCTAACACTTAGAAAAATTTCTAAGTCTTAGAATTTTGACTTTTCAAAGATAACTTTGACTTTTTAATTTCATGATGAACAAGTTTCATATTTTTACATGTCTTGATGAAATATGATTTTTAAAATTTGATCAAAAAGTCAAAGTTTGACTTTTCAGTGTACAATTGACTTTTCATCAGTTGACTGAAATTCATAATCCAATGATCTTGAGAGGTGATTTGAACTATGAAATTAGGTCAAGATGGTGAATTTGAATCCTTGAGATCATGTCTTAAACCAATAAGTCATTTTCCTGGTCAAAAGTCAAGAACTGAGCCTTCTCAAACAAAACCCTAATTTTGACCATTTTGCCCTTTTGTTGTTCTGAACAAATTCTTTGAGGAATTGTGATCCAAACTTGATCAATTGACATATATGAGTTCATAATGTTGATATGGATAAAAAATGATGAAGTTTGACTATAAATTGACCACCGTTGACTTTTTCATCAATACAGCTGATTTTAGGTCAACTGATCAGTTGACTGAGCAAAAATGTGATCCAAAGCTTGAAACTTGACATGAGCAATCTTGGGAGTCCAAAATGATACATGAAATTCATTTGAGGCCTTGAAATTCCAATTGTCCTTGTGAAAATTCAAACCCTAATTTTGAGTTGTCAGTGTTGAGGAGGTGTCTTGAGCTGATCAAACCTTGTGTAGTCTTGAATCAATGGAGATATTATGAGAGATTTCTTGAGAAATGAGAGGGAAAATTTTGGGGTACAACAACTTCCCCTGTTCAATCTTCTTAAACCTGAAGAGGTAGATTAGCGGATCCGCCATTCGTGACTTGAAGGTGAAAGATTATTTAACACTAAAGTACCTAGAAATTTGCACTCGAAGATGTATTGGGAATGGGCTTATAAATGCCATTTGGAGGAATGATGGTAAATACTGAAAGAAGTATCAGCACAAATCTTTGGTCGATTTATACTAAAAACTTGATGTTTTACCTGTGGGAAAAAGGGTTAGTTAAATGCAGATGTATGCATGGCGTTCTCAAGATGAATGAGATTGTGCTAAATGTGTTTTATATGTATTGTAATCTCAAGCCTCAACTCAACTTTAGTTTTGATGAAAGACAAACAAGCTAGTTTGATGAAAGACAAACAAGCACTATGGCAAGAAGGAAAAGAAGTGGAATTAGCTTAAAGCATCATTCACTCAAATCTTCAAGGATCATGGCAAGCAATCAAGTATATCAATTCTCATTTGAACTACATTGATTAGAAATGCTCAAAAATGATATACACACTTGCCACAACACTTCACTTAAAGTATAAAACAAATTTTAAGTTTTTCACCGATGTACATCGATTAACATATGATGTAAATCGATTTACACATGCTTTTTCAAAAACTGATTGTTTCTGGCAGCAATCGATTTACATGAAGTGTAAATCGATTGATCACAGAACTGAGTTGAATTTTTAACACTTGTAAATCGATTTACACATCATGCTAATCGATTTACACTTCAAGTTTTTTGAAAACAAGAACGTTACAAACCCGTGCAATCGATTTACATCTCATGCTAATCGATTTACACGTTGTAACTTGTGAAAAATCTGAACTAGTTTCAAGATATCCTTCACACCTTTTCTCCAATAGATGCATGGTCATACATTGCATCCTCTCAAGTTTTTGAAACAGAAAAGTGTCCATTTGGAAAGGTATCTTGATTACTTTAAATACTAAATCTTTCAAATTAAAAAATAACTCTTCTCTTATGCAATAATTCTGAACTTTGTAAAATATTCAAACTTCATATTTCTTAACTTTTAAGAACAAAGATTTTCTGCACTTTCACACATATAAGAACAGAAATCTTTGAGCATTATCTAACCATTGTGTGACAGTTTGAATTGCTTACAAGAGAAGAAAGAAGAAACTTCATTTAAGTCACTCTATGTGATCAACATCTTTTAAGAAATCATATTTCATAGAATTATACAAAGTGTAACTTATTTCCAGGATTGTTGGAATTAAGTATTGGAATACTTGTGTACCTTGTTGTCCATTGTTGGAAACAAGAGGTATCTTTTGAAAGGATTGTTCTCAAGAGACTTATTGGAAATCCAAGAGGGTGTTCTTGGTATTTGTTAGAGTCTTTAGTTGATAAGACTAGGAAGAGTCTTGTAAAAGTTCTAACAAAATAGTGAAATCTCTTGCGTGTTTGCAAGGGGACTGGACGTACTTCCGGGGTGTGGAAGGAACCAGGATAAATCTCCGTGTCTTTTTACTTTCTGCACTTTACAGTTTTTCCAAAGCACTAAAACAAAACCAGAAAGTATAAAATAAGTAAAAAATCGACTACCACCTAATTCACCCCCCCCCCCCCTCTTAGGGCAATCTTAAACTTACATGTATATGCTATGATGTATGAATGTGGGATGCATATTTGTCCGGGAAAATGAATCCCTGACTACTGCTGAGGAGTTATGGGGAGGTGAATCCCGGATAGCTGTTGGGGAAGAAGAATATACATATCTTCAAATTTGTTAAAAGAATGCTTCCGTCGGGGATTATCTCTTGAATGTTAGCTGTTATCTGGTCAGATACATGCTTCACAACAACTTGCTGAGGATGAGGAAGTCAATTGTTATCTGGTCAGATTCCAGGATTCACAGTAACTTGCTAGGGAAGAATAAATTAATGGTTATCTAGTCAGATACCAGGATTCGTAGAAAATTTCTTAAAGTTGAACTGTTATCTGGTCGGACCCATGCTTTGCAGTAACATGCTTGAAACTAGTTACTATCTGGTCGGGTCCAGGCTTTGCAATAACTTGTCTAAAAAGATGAAGTTGAACTGATATCTGGTCGGATCCAGGCTTCACATTAACTTGCTTGAAACTAGTTGTTATCTAGTCGGAATCCAGCCTCTACAATGAATTTCTGAGGGAGTATAGTTATTGATATCTGGTCGGATCCAGACTTCATAATAACTCGCTTGAAAAGATGAAGTTGAACTGATATCTGGTCAGGTCCAGGCTTCACAGTAACTTGATGAGGTAGAGCCAAAATCTACTGGGGAAAGGAAGTTAAACCCTTGTCTGGCTAAGTCCAAGTTCTTCAATATCTCGAAGAGTTAAACTATTATCTGTTTGGATCCAGGCTTCATAGTGTCTTGAGAAGTTAACTATTATCTGGTCGGGTCCAGGCTTCATAGTGTCTTAAAATTGTACTATTATCTGGTCGGGGCTAGGCTTCATAGTATCTTGAGAGGTTAACTATTATCTGGTCGGGTCCAGACTTCATAGTAACTAAAAAGTTTCACTATTATATGGTCAGTTCCAGGCTCATAATGACTGAAAATTATACTATTATCTGGTCGAGTCCAGGCTTCATAGTATTTGAAAAGTTACACTATTATCTGGTCGGGTCCAGGCTTCATAGTAACTGAAAATTGTACTATTATCTGGTTGGGGCCATGCTTCATAGTATTTTGAACGAATGAAGTTGACTGTTATCTGGTCGAATCCAGGCTTCACAACAACTTACTGAAGTTAAAATTGTTATCTGGCCGGATTCTAGGCTTCACAGCAACTTTTGGAGATAGCAATGACTTTGTTGGCGACTTCACTGGGGATTAGGGGTTGTGGCCCTCTGATTTGTAATAGTCTGAGAGGAAAACTCAAGCTGGAGAGGATAGACTCAGCCTGGACAGACAGATTTAGTTGGGGAAATAAACCTTGCTGGGGAAATAAACCTTGTTGAAGAAATAAACTCTGTTGAGGAATACTTGACGAACTGCTGACGAGGTGAGTTCTTTTAGGAAGATATCCACAAGGCTTCTTCTTTTAGGATCAACTTAGCTGGGAGAGAGCTGTCAAGAGATTGAGACTCTGGCTGGGGATCAACCTATGCAAAGAGACTTTATGGGCAACTCTGTTGGTGATTGGTTTATTGTAGCCGTCCTTGTGGGGATAATGCTAATGAAATAACTCTGTAGGGATATTCCATATTGTTGTACCCCAAAATTTTCCCTCCCATATTTCTCAATACATTTCAAGTAGGGTCCTCAAATTGCTCAAGGAAGTCCAAGGGTTGACCAGACAAACTCTCTCCTAAGGCAGTCTACCTCAAATTAGGGTTTCATGTTGTATCAAGATATTTGAGTCCCATGGATCCCAAATTCTCACCATTGTCCTAATATGTTCTCAAGATCATCCTTGTCAAGTTTCAAGCCTTGCAGAGGAAGTTTTCCCAGTCAATTGCTCAAAAGGCCTGAAAATCGACTGTGTTAGGGCAAAAGTCAATTGTGGCCCACATACAATCAAACTTCAATATTTTTTATCAACATCCTTATTTTGAAGTATTATTCATCATTTTATCAAGGGTTGATCACGATTCCTCAAGGGTTGCTCACAATTCATCAAAACCCAAAAGTTGTTAAATTAGAGTTTTGTAGGAAAAGTCAACTCAACTTTGACCAAGAATAACTTTCTCATACTTTATTAGAAATGACCCATCCAAAGCTCATTTTGAAGAGGTTTCAATTACCTACAATTCATCTTCATCTCCCAAGTTTAAAATATGCACTCACAAAAAGTTATGAATTTGGACATTATAGGTCATTTTGAAAAGTTAACAAAAACACCTTTTTTGTCAAAGCTTCATACATGAACATGGAAGACTCAATTGAGATGAGAACAAAAGGGTTGCTTAGAGGATATATCAAGCTTTCTAAAAAGTCCAATAACACTCTTATAGAGTCAAAATTGAAGGAGTTATGCATTGGTGAAGTTGACCTTTTTTGCAAAATTCCCAAAAGTCAAATATGCTTCAAATTGCAATTTTTGCTAAATGGGCCCAACTTTTTGTGCTTTTATTGAGTTTGTAACATGGTTCACGACCCATGATCCTTCCCACTTGCCTTTGTTTTATTTTTGTCATTTATTTTGATTTTTATTTCATTTAAATCAAATTAAATCAAAATAAAATCATGAAAATATCAAAATCATTTAAACCTTGAGATTTTGTGCATATTTCAGGTCCATGAATAGATGGCAATGAGATCAAATCGTCCAAGGCTTTTTTTGTACACAAAAAGATTAGTTTTTGTCTTGTTTTGGAAAGATTTACATGAGAATCAAATCTTGATCAATGATCATTATTGGATAAGATTTGATGCAAACTTGGAACCCTAATTGAGTCTATAATATATATTGAACATTTACAGACTAAAAGCACAAGAATTGGAGGTGTGAGAAGCTGGGGAAAAACTTGCAAAAATCACCAAAAAGTGTTGAATCAAATTGCAGGTTAGAGGAAAATTTACACCATTCCAAGGCTAGCAATCAATTCCGAGCCATCCCCTGAAGCTAACCTGATCATAATCAAGCCTTGATTTGCGTAGAATCCATCTCCACGACCCTCACGGTTTGACATTTTTTTCAAAATCGTATCCCTTTATTCTTGCATCTTTATCATGTTTCAATGACATATTTGTAATCCTCATCGTGTTTGCAAGCTAACAGTACCATTTAATTGCATTTTTGGAAGCCATACTGAGATCCACCATTGTTAGGGTTTAGGTTTCGTTTTTAGGGGTTTTAATTGTAGGTGAAATTGGCCCAAAAGAGGAGTACTATGGTGTCCACAAGGTCAAGACGAATTGATCTGCACCATTAGTTTTCATTTATTGAGCTTGTATGAAATTCTGGAAATATGCAGGGGTTGTACCTACGCTTTTTGTCCGTAGGTAAAAGTCTCCAGACTTTTAGCAACGGAGGGAGGTAGGAGATGATGGCGTGGCGTGGCCTGACTGGTCCATTCAAAAGTTTGCGCGCGTTACAATATTACTTTGCTTGTTTCTAATATAATATTTGTTGGTTATTCCATAGACAAACAGGTGCGCTAGCTCAGTTGGTTAATGGGCAAAGGAAATTGCCAAAGGACCTGGGTTCGATCCCCAGGTCCCCTTGTTACTCAATATTATTTTTCCATATGTGATTCCATGCGCAGGTTTCCCATAGATCCACCATGGACCATCATATTTCAACCATCAGATTGCCCACAAGCTGGATCCAAAGGCCATCACACGAAGGTCTACCATGCATCTTAGTCAAGCCAACGCGTTAGATTATGGCAGTCAACGTGGACCAAGGCTTTTGGCCCCAGAAGTCAGAATGACACCCCCCCTCAATTGCTAGTATACCAGGCCCAATTCTTTCTTTTTCTTTCTATATTTTTCTTTATTTATTTAATTTTGGTTAATTTATTTTCTAGCAAAAATTAATTCTTTTTTTACAAAAAACTCATAAAATCAATTTCATCAAATTAGAATTTAGGTTTTTATATTTTGTCAAAATTAATTTAATTAACTTAATTTAATTTTAGGGCAATTTTAACTTTTTGTAAATAAATTAAAAGCAATTAGAAAATTAGGGTTTTGTTTAATTTAATTTTTATTTTCTTTTCTAAATATAACCACAATACAAAATAGGTCAAAATTATTTATTTTTCTTAATCTAAATTAATTAGTAATTAGGTTTGTACATATTTAATTAAAACCTTATTTCCTCAAAAATAATCAAAAACAACCAAAAAATGATTTTTCTTTTAATTAGGTTTAGACGGGGTCAAAACCCTGATTTTTCTCGTTCTTAATTTATCGCGGGCGTTTATTATTTTTGCAAATATTAATGTAACTGCTCATGGGATGTAATAGTTTAATTAGGATTTTTCCTTTTATTTATTGTTTTACGGGTTTTTTTGGCTATGTAATTAATCCCCCTCCCCGAAGCCTTGTAATAGCGTAGTTTTATTTTCCGCATTTTAATTTTCGCAAATATTAACTGTTAGATGTATGATAATAGGATTGCATGACAAGAATGTATGTAAATTTTAAACAGTTAGCAAACCCTAAATGTGCAAAGATAATAACTGAAATCAAAACACTCGCACATGTGCACTCCTAGGGTATACTCTCACTTCGTTTGCCTTCGGTAAACGATCATTAAGTATAGGGTGTTTTAGTGGTCGCTCTCTTGTCTAAACAAAGATCAAAATGTACCGTTCGGAAATGTTGCCTCAGAAAGGTTGCCTCAGAAATGTTGCCTCGAATATGATCTTAAGACACTAGGGTTATTACTAAGACGTCCTAACGTTGCTTTAGTGATCGTACGTCCCTTTCGAATTGACCCTTACAAATCCAACGACGGTGCTACCTACTCACTAATAGTAGGATAGTGCTGTCTAAAGGAAACAAGAACAGAAACATTCTTTTTTCGAGTAAGTAGATGCTAGTAGGTACTTGCTCAAAAATCAATTTTTTCCACACTTACACTCTTTTCAAACAAAGTTTCAAAAACACTTCGTAACACTCTTGAAGACAGAAGCAAGGGTTAAAACGAAGGAAAATAAAAACTTTTCAAAACACACAAACACGGAAGAAATTTTTAAAAATGATGAGCAAGTACGTAAGAGCTCGTGGAAAACCACAGATAGAAAGGATGCTAATACCTTCCCTTTCTATAATCTACCCCCATACTCAAAATCTCGAAAAAGGAATTTTTCTGTGCTTTTTTCCTTTCCAGTTGGATAAAATAAAAGTCGGTGGCGACTCTTGCTTACCGCGACATTTTGCAAACATAAACGCAAAACGCAAACCAGCATTTTCAAAAAAAAAACAGTCTGTTTCTGCCACCGTATCACAGAACTGGCGACTCTGCTGGGGATTTTATAAGTGGAGTATACCTTGGGATTAGTTCATCATAAATTGCTTCTTTTGTTTGATTTGATTGCTTTATTTTTACGAGTCTTGTATTGGAAGTTACTATAGATCCTAACCCGGATCTGGGGAACACCTTTTAGGTAAGTAGCAATAAACTGTGAGGGAACTGTACGGCATAGACCGATACGGTTGAAGCAGTAGCTACGTTGATGTGGCATATTGGTTGGTACCGGTATCCCTTGTGGAGAAACGAGGAGAATACAGGACTGCTATGTGTGTCGTTAAGCATCAAGTGGCCTTAGAACCTATAATTGACCAACTTGGCCATAGGAAGTAGTGAGATAGTCGGCCTCGGTGTAAAGCTGAGAACTGGTTGATACTCGATACTACACTCATTGAGACCATACTCTCGAGATAGTTCCGTCCGCAAGAAAAGATTGCGTGAGCTGAAACCATGACCGATGGAGGATGGTCAGTGATATTAAGAATCTCTAGAACCCGGTTAGTATTATTAGGACAGGTTGAAACCAACTGAACTTCAAGAGGGTAATACCTAGACCCCATGCAAGCTTTAAACTTAAGGGCTTCTGTGTGACTTGTTTGCCTTTACCATGTCTGTTATCTGCTATACATGTTGTGTGTTTTACCATGACATCATGCATCATAACATAGCATGCATACTTCATTATACTAACCATTTCAAAGACCGAGGGGATTTATCTTTGTTCTGTTTTGCAGATTATGGCTTCCATGCGCAAAAACACCATCCGAGTTAACTTTGTGCAAATACCTGCTCAACTCAAAGAGTTAGTCTCCAAAGTTTCTGATACTTCTTCATTTATTAGAAGACATGGTCAGCTCCTTAGTTTGGTTACCTCAAGGTTTAATGAGCAGATGATGAGTGTGCTTTTCCCATTCTTCGATCATGTGTATCATTGTTTCACTTTCCCGGACTATCAGCTAGTTCCCACTATGGAAGAGTTTTCTCACTTATTGGGCATATCCATCCTTGAGAAAATACACTTCACAGGTATGGAAGAGACTCCTAGACAAGAAGACATTGCCTCAGCTCTGCATCTGAAATGGGCTGATATAGTATCCAATTGGGAGACACGAAGAAAAGTTGAAGGTTTCTTATCCAAGTTTCTGATAGATCAAGCTCAACTATTCTGGGATAACTTGGATTTTCAGGCTTTTGAAGACATCTTGGCTCTCCTTATCTATGGTTTGGTTCTTTTCCCGAATCTAGATTACTTCATAGATGTGAATACGATTAAGATCTTCCTATCTCGCAATCCTGTACCTACTCTTCTGGGAGATATCTTGCATGCCCTCTATACTCGTACTGTGCGCAGAAGAGGGACTCTCATGTGTTGTATGTCGCTGCTGGAGAGGTGGTTTATTTCGCACCTCCCCAAATCTGTATTGAAGAATGAGGAAGGTTTTGGGTGGTCTTACAGAATAATGTCCCTTGCCCATACAGACATTCTTTGGAGTTCCAAGGCTATGGAAAGCACTGCTGTCATTGATCGATGTGGGGGATACCCTAATGTCCCGTTGCTTGGTATTATAGGGGGAATAACCTACAGTCCTTGCTTGGCTTTACGACAGTTTGGTCGTGCCCGGAGAGACGGTACTCATGAGCTACTTCTTACATATATTACATTTGACTATAAGGGGGACGTTGACGAGCATCTCCGAAGGTTTATACGAGCTTGGGGCATGGTGAACAGGTCTGACCCTTAAGAGCTAGGACCAAAGACTTCTCTCCCTATGCAACCTTATCTCCAGTGAGTCCGAGCTCGAGCCCAAAAGCTTGGGATGCCTTATGAAGCTGTGTTACCAGTGATTGTGGAGCCTACCAATGAAGAGGGTGTTCCTTATACAGTCCTTTATCCCTACATGCCCACTGATCTTGGGGCATTGAAGAGATCTTGGATTCAGCTGAAAGAGGAGAGGGATACCTACCGAGAGAAGTATCATGAGCAAGAAAGGAAGATCCTGAAGCTCACCAGGCAACTTGAGAATGAAAGGACAATCAATGACTATGTCAGCACAAAGGGGAAGCGTCCATGGGATTTCTGATTTATTTTGCTTTTTCTAGTTTAGATTTGTTTTTCATTTACCTCTTTGTAAATGCCTTGAAAGGAATTGTTGAACCTTTTTACAAGTTTAATCTAATAAAGTTTGTTTATTTCTTGATTTGCAAATTTAAATCTCCCAAAGTCTTTGAAATCATTACATACGCATCCCATTATCATGCACATCATTACAGGTACCATTACAGGTTTCTCATCTTCTTCGCTGTTTATTTCAGCACGAAATGTCTTCTGAAATACCTACCGATCAAGCCATCAAAGCTCTTCAGGCACAGAATGCCCAATTCCAAGAGATGTTATTGAACTTGGCTAAAGGGCAAGAAGATTTGAAGACTCTCATCCCGAAGGAGAAGAAGAAGAAGAAGAAGAAGAAGAAGAAGAAGAAGAAGAAGTTGGTTCTTCTGAATATGGGTAACAGATTTGGGAATAGGTTGCGACAGGAAGCTGATCTGTCTCTTTCATCCAAAGGAGAAGAGAACCAAGAAGAAGAAAAGGGTCCCAGTCCTGTGGTCTCTGATAATGATACTGACTTTGATGATGAACAGTACCCTCCTGCTGAGGATAGGTACAAACAACTTGAAGACCGTCTGAGTGCTATGGAGATTCAGAAGATTCCTGGTTTGGACTTTAGAGATTTGGGACTGGCATCGGGAGTGGTGATCCCTCATGAGTTTAAAGCTCCGGTTTTTGCTAAGTACGATGGAGTATCCTGTCCAAAGCTCCATCTCTGCTCGTATGTCCGAAAAATCCAACCTTACACTGCTGATAGAAATTTGTGGGTGCATTTCTTTCAAGATAGTCTGTCAGGGACTCAGCTTGAATGGTTTTATCAATTGGAAGGAGCTAATGTCCAAAACTGGGAGGACCTTGCTGCTGCTTTCTACAAGAAGTATCAGTATAATGCCGACCTTGCTCCCGCTCGTACTCAGCTTCAGGGTATGTCTATGGGTGTAAGTGAAGGTTTTAAGGACTATGCTCAGAAGTGGAGAGATTTGGCTGGAAGAGTCCAACCCCCTTTGTCTGACAGGGAGTTGGTGGACATGTTTCTAGGGACATTGTATGGTCCATTTTTCAATCATCTGATCTGCAGTTCGTCATCTGGGTTTACTGAATTGATTTTGACTGGGGAGAGAGTAGAAGCTGGTATCCGAAATGGTAAGATACAGAAAGGTACTTCATCAAGTGCAGAAAATAAGTCTTTCACCGTTAAGAAATAAGCTAGTGCAGTCTACGGCTCGAGGGGCCAAAGTAGACCTGAACGCCGTCAAGCAGTAAATGCGGTAGTAATATCAAGACCCACCGTTGCCCCACAATGCAACAATCAACAAAGAATGGAGAGACCACAGAGATAGTACACTCGGCTTGATATGACCTTGTCTCAAATTCTACCACAATTATTGAAGACCAACTTGGTAACTCTGAGGGAAGCCCTGAAGAATCCCAGCACCACATCTCCGCTATATAATCCGAACGCCCGTTGCGCCTATCACTCTGATAGCCCAGGTCATGATACGAACAACTGTTGGGCCCTGAAGAATAAGGTGCAATATTTGATTGAAGTTAAAGTGATTGAGTTTGACACTCCAGAGAAACCCAACGTCATAACTGCTCCTATGCCCAAACATGGTCATGGAGTAAATGTTATGGACGATGACTTATTTGTGACCTCCGTGGAAGAAATTTCTACTCCTTTGATGACAGTTAAGAATAATCTATTGTTGGCCGGTTTATTTCCAGGTTGTGGAGAAGGTTGCCACCTATGTTCAACCCTGCCTGCTGGTTGCCATTTATTGAAATCAGGTGTTCAACGCCTGATGGATAACAAAGAGATCCTTTTTGAGAAGACTATGATTCTGTTGGTTCCAATTCAAGATGTTGCCATTATAACCATTTCCGCCAATCCTTCCAAGGCTTCCTCGAGAAAGCCTTTTAGGATTACACCGCTCCGTTAATCATTACTATCCCGGGCCCTATCCCATACACTTCGGATAAGGCTGTCCCTTGGCACTATGGGGCCGATGTGTATTACCATGGAGTTAAGCAAGACTTAAATATTGAAGAAGTTGATGCTGATGTTAGAAATATTGTCGGGGCTAGAAAGGTCACCAGAAGTGGAAGACTCTTCTCTCCTGAGATTTCCCCTTCGACTGTTCACAAACCTGTTTCCATTCCCTCTGCTAATACATCAGTTTCTGTCCCAATTCCTGTTCCAGTTATCACCCCTGTCGCCGAGTCATCTGACACTCGGGGCAAAGAAATCACAGGTGAGCCTGCCCGGGTGGAGGCACCTAAGAAGATCATTGTAGAAACCTCTAAGCAGGAGATAGAGGAAATTCTGAAGATTATCAAGAAGAGTGACTACAACGTAGTCGAGCAGCTGGGGCAGACCCCGTCAAAAATCTCCATGTTATCCTTGTTAATGTGTTCGGAAGCCCATGCAAAGGCTTTAATTGCTTTCCTCAAAACTGCGCATGTGCCGCAGGAAACTTCTGCCGATCAATTCAAAGACTGTGTAGCTAGTTTGACTGCCGACAACGGGTTGGGTTTCTCAGATGCAGATCTGACTGCTAAAGGAAGAAATCACAATGATGCTTTGCACGTCTCGATCGAGTGCAGGGGCACTACTTTGGCCCACGTACTGGTGGATACTGGGTCCTCATTGAATGTTTTGCCAAAGAAAGCACTAGATCGTCTAGACTATGAAGATTTGATTATGAAGCCGAGTAATATTGTGGTTAGAGCTTTCGATGGGTCAAAAAGGATGGTGCACGGGGAAGTGGACGTCCCTATTAAAGTTGGCTCTCAGACTCTTGCATCTACTTTCTATGTGATGGATATCCGACCATCTTATTCTAGCTTGTTGGGTCGCCCTTGGATTCATAAGGCTGGGGCAGTGACTTCTACGCTCCATCAGATGTTGAAATATCCAGTAAAAAGGAAGATCGTCACGGTACGAGGTGAAGAGGAGTACATGGTGAGTCATCTTAATTCCTTTCGCTATATGGAGATGGATGGGGAATTCATCGAAACCCCGTGTCAGAACTTTGAAGAAGTCCCCCAGACTTTAGCGTCGACTGAAGTTACTACTGACGAACCTCTGATAAAGATGGCTTCCCTCAAGGATGCCAGGACTGTAATTGAAAAAGGTGGGTGTGCAAATTGGGGTCAGCTCCCTGACTTTGCACACAAAACTGACAAGTTTGGGTTGGGCTTTACTGCAGAGGCTCAAAGGGTTGTTCGGAGCGCGCAAATTGGAAGACCTCCTCTGCACATCAGTAATCGGGGAGTGAATTCAATTTAGGATGATGAAGAAGAGTCAAATATCGACAATTGGATTTACCCGACTACCAACGGTGGATTGAACAACTGGGCGGAAAAAGACTTCGTGCCCGTTTCTTTTATTACACAGTAATTGACTTTTTTTTTTTAGATTTGTAACAGACAGTTTAAAACTTTATGACCCGGTGCCTTGCCCAAGGAACCTTGGCTTTGTTTGTGAGGGCTTATTATTTGTCATTTTCATATATCATCAATAAAGCATTGGACGTTTTCTTGCATTACAAATTTTACGCTCCTTGTTTTTCTTTTCTATCTCGCACTTTATCAAAACAACTATTGTCTTACACACACTCACATATCATAATGTAGATCCACATCCACTCTGGATCCCACTGATAACAACTTTGCTACTGCCAGTTATGACTTCGAAAATCCGATAAACCAAGTCGAGGACGAAGGTGAAGATGATTGTGAAGTGCCTAGGGAACTTGCTAGACTGTTACTACAAGAAGAGAGGGCCATACAGCCTCATGAAGAGCCAGTGGAACCAGTGAATTTGGGTACGGAGGAAGACAAGAAAGAGGTCAAGATAGGTGCAAATCTGGAACCTAGTGTCAAGCAACGGTTGATACAGATGCTACGCGACTATGTTGAGATCTTCGCTTGGTCTTATGAAGATATGCCTGGTTTAGACACTGATATTGTGGTACACCGCCTGCCGACCAAAGAAGACTGTCCTCCGATAAAGTAGAAGGTTTGTCGTATGCGCCCAGAGATTTCTGAGAAAATCAAAGCTGAGGTCATGAAACAGTTCGACGCCGGATTTCTAGCTGTTACTTCTTACCCACAGTGGGTTGCCAACGTGGTTCCGGTGCCCAAGAAGGATGGTAAGGTACGAATGTGTGTGGACTATAGAGAACTGAACAGGGCGAGCCACAAAGACGATTTCCCACTGCCTCACATCGATGTTCTGGTCGACAATACCGTGCAGCATAAGGTCTTCTCCTTTATGGATGGTTTTTCTGGTTACAATCAGATTAAGATGGCTCCCGAGGACATGGAGAAGACAACTTTCGTTACACAGTGGGGCACTTTCTGTTACAAGGTAATGCCTTTCAGGTTGAAGAATGTTGGGGCAACTTATCAACGCGCCATGGTCGCTTTGTTCCACGACATGATTCACCATGAGATTGAAGTTTATGTTGATGACATGATTGCAAGGTCCCAGACTGAAGAAGAACACCTTGACCATCTCCAGAAATTGTTCGACAGGTTAAAGATGTACATGCTGAGGTTAAACCCGAACAAGTGCACCTTCGGGGTAAGGTCTGGTAAGCTGTTGGGTTTTGTCGTTAGTGATAAAGGTATTCAAGTGGATCCTGCAAATGTGAAGGCTATACAGGAGATGCCAGCTCCCCGAACGGAAAAGGAAGTTAGAGGCTTTTTGGGACGTCTAAATTACATTTCCCGATTCATTTCACATCCGACTGCTACTTGTGAGCCAATCTTCAAGCTGCTGAAGAAAGATCAAGTGGTAAGGTGGAATGATGAATGTCAGGCCGCTTTCGAAAGGATCAAAGAATATCTCCAAGAGCCGCCTATCCCGATGCCTCCAGTTGAAGGAAGACCTTTGATCTTATACTTGACAGTACTGGATAATTCAATGGGGTGCGTGATGGGGCAACATGACGAGTCTGGCCGAAAAGAGAACGTTATTTACTACCTTAGCAAAACATTTACCGACTGTGAGACCCGATACTCACTGCTTGAGAAAACTTATTGCGCTTTGGGATGGGCTGCTCGCTGGCTGAGACAGTATATGCTGACTCACACTACCCTATTGATATCAAAGATGGACCCCATCAAGTATATCTTCGAAAAGCCTGCCTTGTCCGGAAGAATAGCAAGATGGTAGATGATCTTAACTGAGTATGACATCCAATACACAACCCAAAAAGCAATCAAGGGGAGTGTGTTGGCAGATCATTTGGCGCATCAAGCCGTGGATGATTACCAATCCATGAATTTCCAATTCCTGGATGAGAACATCATGTTGGTAACCGACTGTGAAGACCCTGGACCGGATGAAGGACCTGAGGAGGGATCCCGATGGTCTATGTATTTTGATGGAGCCTCAAACGCGTTGGGTAGTGGCATTGGCGTCGTGATCATATCTCCTGAGGGTTATCATACTCCATTCACCGCCCGATTATGTTTTAACTGCACCAACAATATGGCGGAGTATGAAGCGTGCATAATGGGCCTTTGAGCTGTTGTTGACCTAAGGATTAAGTTTTTGAGTGTGTTCGTAGATTCCGCTCTAGTGATCAGTCAGATTAAAGGCGAGTGGGATACGAAGCACCCAAATATTATTCCTTATAAGGAGTATGTACTGACATTGCTTCCGCACTTCGAGGAGATGACCTTTGAACATTTACCCAGAGAGGAGAATCAGTTAGAGGACGCGCTAACTACCTTGGCTTCTATGTTCAAAGTCAGGTGGGACAATGAAGCTCCCCAGATTACCATTGAGAGGTTGGACGAACCCGCACATTGTTGTGATATTGAGACTGAAGAGGTAGCAGATAAACCCTGGTTTCACGAGGTAAAAAGGTATTTTGAGGCTCAAGAGTACCCCGAGGGTGCATCTGTTAATGATAAGAAGTTTCTGAGGAGATTCGCGGCGAAGTTCTTCATCAGTAATGGTATCCTTTATAAGCGTAACCATGATTCAACCTTACTACGGCGTGTAGACAAAAACGAGGCAGAAAGGATTATGGCGGAATTACATGAAGGTACTTTCGGAACTCATTCCAGTGGACATACCATGGAAAAGAAAATCCTATGGGCAGGATATTTTTGGTCTACTATGGAAGCCGATTGTTATCAACATTCTCGGACCTGTCACAAGTGCCAAGTCTATGATGATAAGGTGCATGTACCTCCACTTCCTCTGAACGTCTTGACGGCACCTTGGCCCTTTGCAATGTGGGGCATCGACATGATTGGCGAGATCAGACCTACTGCGTCCAACGGGCATCGTTTAATTCTAGTAGCTATTGGTTATTTCACAAAGTGGGTTGAGGCAGCTTCCTTTGCTACAGTAACCAAGAATGTCGTGGCGCAGTTTATCTGACACAATCTGATATGTCGATACGGTGTACTAGAGAGGATCATTACTGACAATGGTATAAATCTCAACAATACGATGATCACCGAGCTCTGCAAACAGTTTAAGATAAAGCATCACAACTCTTCTCCCTACCGGCCGAAGATGAATGGGGCTGTTGAAGCGGCTAATAAGAATATCAATAAGATTGTGCAGAAGATGACGGTGACATACAAAGACTGGAATGAGATGTTACCATCCGCTCTTCATGGGTACTGTACCTCAGCACAGACGTCAACAGGGGCAACACCCTACTCTTTGGTGTATGGCATGGAGGCAGTCTTACCCATTGAGGTCCAGATACCCTCTCTCCGGATTATGAAGGATGCAGGTTTGAGCGAAGACGACTGGATACAGACCCGACTTGATCAGCTGAACTTAATCGATGAAAAGAGACTTACTGCTATTTTTCATGGTCAGACGTATCAAAAGCGAATGATCAAGGCATTTAACAAAAAATTTAGACGACAAGAGTATCAAGTCGAGGATCTGGTGATCAAACGCATCATACTGCTACAAGGTGATCCCAGGGGAAAATGGACTCCTACGTACGAAGGGCCATTTGTGGTTAAGAACATTTTCTCTGAGGAGCTATGACTCTAACCACCATGGATGGTGACGACCTTCCTCACCCCGTCAATGCAGACATAGTGAAAAAATACTACGCATAATCAAAGACCCGCTAGGTCGAATGGCCTAGGCAAAAACAAGGGCTTCCCGGCGAACCAAAAGGGTTCGGGAAAAAGTAAGGGATGAAAATTAAAAAAAACATGTACACCCGGCAAGTCGAAAACCTGAAAAGGCGTCTTGGGAAAAAAAGGGTATCCCAGTGGACTGAAAAACTGAAAGGGCGGTCCAGGCAAAAATTAGGGATTAAAGCGTAACACTATGTCTCATTGGATCATCTTGCAACCAGACTTCGGTATCGACTATCAAGCTCGGACGGCGCCAATCAATCTGATCTACCTTCAACCAAGTAGCAAAGTGATGAGACGCTCGAAGATATAGAGGCAATAGCAAAGTTGGAACCCAGTGGGATTGTTCACATAGCTGTTTTTCTTTGTTTTTCACAAATTGTATAATTTCTATCTTTCGGCGGCATTCTCTTACTAGGACATCAACCTCTTGTACAAAACGCCTATTACAGGCCAACTTCAAAATCAATACAATTCATTTTACAATAAATTTCAAAGTTGTTTTTCTTTTCCTATTTTGTTTTGCAAGAACGTCCAATGATTCATTTTTGATATATGCATTTGAAAATAATTGCTGCTCATAAATATTTACATGCGAAACAAAAGACAATTACTCGTAATTCCAGGAACAGGGACAAACAAGAAGTGTATGAACCTTACAGTTGCTCTATCCACCAGGTACAGGGATAGAGCCAGCTTGAGAAAATGACTAAAAGTGCATACAATCCCCGCAGAGCAGGAAATGCCCAAAACAGTGGTGTCAATTCTCCCCAAGCAGAGTTTATCTACCACCAACAATGAAAGACTATCCCCAGTGGAGTTTATTTCTTCCACAAGCAGAAACTCAATCCCCAACAGGGTTCATTATCGCCAGCAACGGTAATTTATCCCCAACCGAGGTTATTTCTCCAAATCAGCAGATCTTCTGGAAAACTATCTCTCTTCCCCACAGAGTCGCTCTCTTGCCAGTTTATTCTCCAGCAGAGTCATTCTCCCGCCAATTTATTCTCAAATCATCTTCGGTCGTTATCCCCAGCGAGCGAAACTCTTTGTACTCTCCAGCAGCAGTCCAGGATTTATTTTCCCCAACTAGAGAGCATCATAAAAAACATTGCATATCCAGACATCATGACACGCGCATACGCATCATACAACACAATCTCATTTATTTTGAGAAAATCTTTACTCAATACAAATCATACATCATAACATTACATACGACTGACTCTTTACCTTTCAAGGAAAGATACAATCAAATCCTCACAAGTTTTCCCTGGTTTGGTCAAATCGGTGCTAAGATTTCTTTTCCAGTTCAAGCTATGAAGCCTGAATCCGACCAGATAATATCTTGATTTCTCCATCACACTATGAAGCCCGGAGAACGACCGGATAACAGTGCCAAAATACCGCGAAGCCTGGAATCGACCAGATAGTGGTTTATCTTAAATTCAAGCTATGAAGCCCGAATTCAACCGGATAATAATTTAATCCCCAGCAAGTTATTGTGAAGCCTGGAGAACGACCAAATAGAAATGCAAGTTACTGTGAAGCCTGGATTACGACCAGATAGCAGTACAAAGACACCATGAAGCCTGGAATCGACCAGATAGTGGTATATCATAAACACAAGCCGTGAAGCCCAGAAATCAACCGGGTAATAGCTCAGCAAGTTATTGTGAAGCCTGGATTACGACCAGATAGCAATACAAGACACCATGAAGCCTGGACTCGACCAGATAATCGTATAAGACGTTGTGAAGCCTGCATTACGACCAGATAGCAGCCAAGCATACTACGAAGCCTGGAGTCGACCAGATAGTGGTATATCTTTAATGCAAGTTATGAAGCCCAGATTAGACCGGATAATATCTTGATTTCTCCAAACTCCATGAAGCCTGGATTCGACCAGATAATGGTATAAGACATCGTGAAGCCTGGATTACGACCAGATAGCGGTAAAATACACTGAAGCCTGTGATTACGACCGGATAACAGTAAGGGACACTGCGAAGCTTGGATTTCAACCAAATAGAAGTCTACTTGGCCAATTATTATGAAGCACGGAAATCGACCGGATATTAGTAGGCCTTAAAATCAAATGGAAGCCCGGATGCGACTGGATAACCACTTGATTTATTCTGAAGCCTGGAATACGACCAGGTAAGAAGTAAGGTATTGTGAAGCCTGGAATCGACCAGATAGCAGTACAGGATACCATGAAGCATGGATTCGACTAGATAATGGTATGAAACATTGTGAAGCTTGGATTACAACCAGATAGCAATAAAGGACATTGTGAAGCTTGGATTTCGACCAAATAGCAGTTTACCTGGACAATTACTAAGAAGCCCGGAGTCGACCGGATATTAGTGTGCCCTAAATTCAAGTTGAAGCCCGGATGCGACCGGATAACAACTTAATTCCTTCTGAAGCCTGGAGTACGACCAGATAAGAATTGAGAAATTTCAAAGCCTGGATTACGACCAGATAGCAAGTTTAATCTCATCTCCCCGTTAAGTCACTGTAAAGCCTGGAGCACGACCAGATAGCAGTTGATCATATCCCTATGAAGCCTGGATCACGACCAGATAGTGGTTCATTTTCACCTCTTCGACCAAGAGACGATTCACCAGTAGAATAACGGACAACCGAAGCTCCTAAAATTCAACTTTTACCAAGACAGAGACTAGCATTCCCCAGTGAAGTCCTCCTAAACAACAGGTGTGCAAGCTCTCGCTAAGAAATCTCTTATGCGATCGACATTCCTTCGGATGGCATCTTTAAGCCCATCCTCCATCATCAATCTCCAAATGGCATCTATAAGCCCATTCTCGACATCACAAGACAAGTACCACTTCATACGAGTGCAAATTTCTGGGCACTCTAATGTTCAATCATCTTCCACCTTCGGATCACGAAAGGCCAGCAAGCCAATCTACATCCTCAGGTTTAAGAAGATTGAACAAGGGAAGCTGTTGTACCCTAAAATTTTCCCTCCCATATTTCTCAATACATTTCAAGTAGGGTCCTCAAATTTCTCAAGGAAGTCCAAGGGTTGACCATACAAACTCTCTCCTAAGGCAGTCTACCTCAAATTAGGGTTTCATGTTGCATCAAGATATTTTAGTCCCAAGGATACCAAATTCTCACCATTGTCCTAATATGTTCTCAATATCATCCTTGTCAAGTTTCAAGCCTGCAGAGGAAGTTTGCCCAGTCAATTGCTCAAAAGGCCTGAAAATCGACTATGCTAGGGCAAAAGTCAATTGTGGCCCACATATAGTCAAACTTCAAGATTTTTGGTCAACATCCTCATTTTGAAGTATTATTCATCATTTGATCAAGTTTTGATCATGATTGCTCAAGGGTTGCTCACAATTCATCAAAACCCAAAAGTTGCTAAATTAGGGTTTTGTAGGAAAAGTCAACTCAACTTTGACCAAGCATAACTTTCTCATACTTTATAAGAAATGACCCATCCAAATCTCATTTTGAAGAGGATGAAATTTCCCATAATTCATCTTCATCTCCCAAGTTCAAAATATGCACTCACAAGAAGTTATGAATTTGGACATTATAGGTCATTTTGAAAAGTCAACAAAAACACAGTTTTTGTCAAAGCTTCATACATGAACATGGAAGACTCAATTGAGATGAGACCAAAAGGGTTGCTTATAGGAAATCTCAAGATTTCTAAAAAGTTCAAGAACACTCTCATATAGTCAAAATTGAAGGAGTTATGCATTGGTGAAGTTGACCTTTTTTGCAAAATTGCCAAAAGTCAAATATGCTTCAAATTGCAATTTTTGCTAAATGGGCCCAACTTTTTGTGCTTGTATTGAGTTTGTAACATGGTACTCGACCCATGATCCTTCCCACTTGCCTTTATTTTATTTTTGTCATTTATTTTGATTTTTATTTCATTTAAATCAAATTAAATCAAAATAAAATCATGAAAATATCAAAATCATTTAAACCTTGAGATTTTGTGCATATTTCAGGTCCATGAATAGATGGCAATGAGATCAAATCGTCCAAGGCTTTTTTTGTACACAAAAAGATTAGTTTTTGTCTTGTTTTGGAAAGATTTACATGAGAATCAAATCTTGATCAATGATCATTATTGGATAAGATTTGATGCAAACTTGGAACCCTAATTGAGTCTATAATATATATTGAACATTTACAGACTAAAAGCACAAGAATTGGAGGTGTGAGAAGCTGGGGAAAAACTTGCAAAAATCACCAAAAAGTGTTGAATCAAATTGCAGGTTAGAGGAAAATTTACACCATTCCAAGGCTAGCAATCAATTCCGAGCCATCCCCTGAAGCTAACCTGATCATAATCAAGCCTTGATTTGCGTAGAATCCATCTCCACGACCCTCACGGTTTGACATTTTTTTCAAAATCGTATCCCTTTATTCTTGCATCTTTATCATGTTTCAATGACATATTTGTAATCCTCATCGTGTTTGCAAGCTAACAGTACCATTTAATTGCATTTTTGGAAGCCATACTGAGATCCACCATTGTTAGGGTTTAGGTTTCGTTTTTAGGGGTTTTAATTGTAGGTGAAATTGGCCCAAAAGAGGAGTACTATGGTGTCCACAAGGTCAAGACGAATTGATCTGCACCATTAGTTTTCATTTATTGAGCTTGTATGAAATTCTGGAAATATGCAGGGGTTGTACCTACGCTTTTTGTCCGTAGGTAAAAGTCTCCAGACTTTTAGCAACGGAGGGAGGTAGGAGATGATGGCGTGGCGTGGCCTGACTGGTCCATTCAAAAGTTTGCGCGCGTTACAATATTACTTTGCTTGTTTCTAATATAATATTTGTTGGTTATTCCATAGACAAACAGGTGCGCTAGCTCAGTTGGTTAATGGGTGAAGGAAATTGCCAAAGGACCTGGGTTCGATCCCCAGGTCCCCTTGTTCCTCAATATTATTTTTAAATATGTGATTCCATGCGCAGGTTTCCTATAGATCCACCATGGACCATCATCTTTCAACCATCAGATTGCCCACAAGTTGGATCCAAAGGCCATCACATGAAGGTCTACCATGCATCTTAGTCAAGTCAACGCGTTAGATTATGGCAGTCAACATGGACCAAGGCTTTTGTGCCTAGAAGTCAGAATGACACCCCCCTCAATTGCTAGCATACCAGGCCCAATTCTTTCTTTTTCTTTCTATATTTTTCTTTATTTATTTAATTTTGGTTAATTTATTTTCTAGCAAAAATTAATTCTTTTTTTACAAAAAACTCATAAAATCAATTTCATCAAATTAGAATTTAGGTTTTTATATTTTGTCAAAATTAATTTAATTAACTTAATTTAATTTTAGGGCAATTTTAACCTTTTGTAAATAAATTAAAAGCAATTAGAAAATTAGGGTTTTGTTTAATTTTATTTTTATTTTCTTTTCTAAAAATAACTACAATACAAAATAGGTCAAAATTATTTATTTTTCTTAATCTAAATTAATTAGTAATTAGGTTTGTACATATTTAATTAAAACCTTATTTCCTCAAAAATAATTA
This sequence comes from Vicia faba, assembly GCA_948472305.1. Taxonomy (NCBI): domain Eukaryota; kingdom Viridiplantae; phylum Streptophyta; class Magnoliopsida; order Fabales; family Fabaceae; genus Vicia; species Vicia faba. The sequence goes on from OX451739.1 coordinate 200,087,683, forward strand.
AAAACAACCAAAAAATGATTTTTCTTTTAATTAGGTTTAGACGGGGTCAAAACCCTGATTTTTCTCGTTCTTAATTTATCGCGCGCGTTTATTATTTTTACAAATATTAATGTAACTTCTCATGGGATGTAATAGTTTAATTATGATTTTTCCTTTTATTTATCGTTTTATGGGTTTTTTGGCTATCTAATTAATCCCCCTCCCGAGAGCCTTGTAATAGCGTAGTTTTATTTTCCGCATTTTAATTTTCGCAAATATTAACTGTTAGATGTATGATAATAGGATTGCATGACAAGAATGTATGTAAATTTTAAACGGTTAGTGATCGGGACTTTATGAGTCTATCGGGATACTAACTGCAAGTATACAATTTAGTCTTTCTAGTTTTAAATGATTATCGAACCCACAGAGACTGAGGATCAATCGCATACGATCTAATGTTACAAATTTTTAACTAAGTGATGAATATTTGGTTTTATGGGAAAAGGTTTTAATTAAAAGCAATAGTAATAGTTATACTGATATGTGATAGTCGGACTTTGGGAACTCGGTGAATCACTTGGCATATAAAGTACTTCGGTAAAAACGAATTGTTTAAAAACCTGAGACATACACTCTCGTGTTCATGAAATAAGTTATGCTACTAAACCTAGTGGATGCTCTTTAAATTTAATAACACTTTTTGAAAACAAATCGAGTTTAATTAATTTGTTAAAACACTCTCGTGTATTTAAAAATTAATGTTTCGTTACCACTATCTAGGTCAAACCCCAGCTCTCGCGTGCAGGTTCTTGCCTTAATTAATTTCCCACTCTCGTGGCAAAATCGTGTTAAATATCCTTTCACTCTCGTGACAAGGGTAGTTAAATTAAATATGGAAATTGGAAACCAGAAATTATTTATAAAAGATTTTAGCCAAGTTATCACCAAATTCCTTCGGTGCTTAAGAGTCACATACCGGTACAAACAAAATTAGCCAGACATAATGTATTTAGCAAACATGCAACATAAAATACAGTTCATGAAAATAATCAACATAGCATATAAACAACAAAGATTGAATTTCATAAAAAACCTGTAATTTATATTGCCGTGGTAATCTTGAATTCGTACAGTAGCTTTTGCGATACAATTAATTGAAATATAGAACTAAGTGTGTGTTAATCCTTCGATGTGAAGAATTAACACTTTAGGGAACTGAAAGTTACAGAGGCTTGAAAGGAAAATAATGGTTCAAAAGCAAGAAAATAAAGTAAAGCAATGCAGAAAGAAAATATGGTTCTTAAACAAATTCTCCGACCCTTTCAAAGTGAAATCTTCAACATATATATAGGCTCTCTCTTGTAACTGTCATGTTCCATTATTTTGGTACGTGCGCTAAATTCTCAACTGATGGAATGAGGTCGTGTGGACTTCGTGTGGGCTGCTTCGTGGTTTACTGCATAGACTGAGTTTTTGATGTGTTACGTTCGTAATGGAATTCATTACGTTCTTAGCAGCTAGGATTTTTGTTACGCTCGTAACGCGTTACATTATGTTCGTAATAGTATGCACTAGGCGTTACGTTCGTAACGCTAGGCGTTGCGCCCGTAACGCTCTCTGGTGTGAGTTTCTTAGCAGAATGTCATTTTTATTCTTTCTCCTTGCCATTTCTTAGCTTGTTTTGCTCCTTTTAGCTTATTTTCCATCTTATGCCTTGGAAAATATAATTTACCTGAAAACAAATAAAAATACCTTCGTGATGCATATTATTCGATAAAAACGTACAAATAACTCGTGTAAATTAGGCCTAAAAAGCGATACGTTTTCGTGTTATCAAACTCCCCTACACTTGAACCTTTGCTTGTCCTCAAGCAAAAAGATAAGGCGGTTTATAAAAATGACGAATTAAACATGCGCGACGATGTTCGCAAACTAGCTAGTTTGTAAATTTTGATTAGGCCAAGAGATTTAGACGCAAAAGAGGTACAGTGACGACTTTAGAGTACTCCAATTGTGCAAACCGTTCTGAGTCATGTTGTTATAACACCAATCAACCCTTTAAACTAAATTTCACCTGTGTTCATTCAAGCGCAATCACATTAAGCCCTTTATCTCCACACGCACATAGCAAAGTAACCGGTTAGCCACTATGATCCGTTGATTCTTGGGGTTCTGGCACTTATAAGTGGCAACCCCTTCTTTTTATAACTTACTTGTAAATTGCGGGGGATCGGTCCATAGTCCTCCCTACAAATTTCAGTACCAGATACTTCTGAACCAATTTACAATAAGTTTTCTTTTATCTTGTGAGAATTACATCCTTTGGGCTAAATGACCGAGTGAGGGTCACCTAACTTACATTGGGCATTTCACGACAAAAATTGCTATTTTATCATCATCTCTTTCGGATCATTCACTTATATTCATCGATTCCTTGCGTAGTTTGTGTTTTGACGGTGCCGACTGCTAGATAAACTACTAGGGGCTAATTTAAAGTAAAATTCGCGGTTGGCGGTATAATAAGTACCCAAAATGGCATCGCATAAGGTGGAGTTCTAAAATGTCAAAACCGTAATGATTTTGTCAAACTTCCTCAAGTGGCCTAAACTGAATTGAGTATTTGGTTTTAGCTAGCCGTTTGGACACATCGTGTTGTATGATAATCGTAAATTTTTTGTTATGGCTCAAGAATTGTAAAGTTTGGGGAAATCCAATAATGCACGAAAAAGAACTTAGCAATTAAGGACTTAATTGTACATGGAGTTGTTTTATTGAATGGAAAGTACAAGAAAGAAAAAACGAGGCGAAAAATTAAATCTAATCTAGAAAGCGAAATAAAATGATAGAGTTTCCTCCCCCACACTTAAATCTAACATTGTCCTCAATTTTTCGAAATAAGGTAAAGGAGGTAAGGATGGGAGAAGATATCTTCATTCAGGCCCTCTCCCTCTGGCTCTTCCACGACCTCTTCTCTGCCCATCAAAGCCAGGAAATCCAAGATGGTGCAGGATCTCTTGAAAATCTTCCATGCGTACACTCAAACCATGCATTTCTGTCGTCAAAGTATCCATACGGGCCTCATGCCTAGCTCCTTGTTCAATTTTTTGCTGCTGCATCTGTTGCATGAGTTGCATCATTGCAGTTTCCTGAGCTTGGATATCAGTGGCCTGTTGGGATTGGCGGGTAAGCTGAGCATGCATATATGTCATCCTTTGGTTTTGATCCATCATTGCCTCATAAAGGTCTTCAATAGTCGGGCAACGAGGCCTTCTTCTGTGCCTAGTAGAAGTGCTTGGTATATCCTGTTGAGGTGTTGTTTACTGCTGTGCATCTATTTCTTCTTCTACCTCATCAACAGGTTGAGGATTTTGATTCATTTGAGAAGCTAGGTCGGGTTCAGGGGAATTTAAATCATAAATCCACTTATCCATATTCGCCACATTTGTGAGAAACCTATTTGGCATAATCACACTTGGAACAATCGTGTTCTTCACCATCAAATTATACCTGCCATCATCTCGGTTTCTAATCAAACACATGTATTTGCAGTTATCCAAATCCATGATAAGAGGTGGTAGAGCATCAAGAGTCTCCAGTTGGCTTTGCAAATTAAGCCCATGAGCTAATGTGGTTATCAGTCCTCCGATCAAAAATGGTTGTTGTCCCCTTGCACAAAGGGACTCAATATGACGTAGAAGGAATGAAGTAGCATTTACCTTGGTTTTCCCAGCTAAGCAGCAATGAAGGAAAAATACCTCCTTTGAGTTAACTTTGTTGCTATTAGCTCGTCCAAAAATGGTGTTGGAGAGAATCTTGAAGTAGTACCTAGTGGTGGGGTTGTGAACGTGAGATGCCAGACACTCATCCCAATTTCCTGTCGAGACATCGGTGAGTTTCTTCCATAATTCGAACAAAACAATGGCCCAATATTCGGTAACAGGGACCTTATGGTGCACCGTCTCGGATTCGTCTTCCTTAATTGAAAATTTGAGTAGCTCAGTGATTCTTTATTGGTTTAACGTATATTCCGTGTTGAACATACGAAAAGATGTGGTGCCCGTGAGGAACATGCCATCATCACTCGGTGTTGAATACGAGAACGAACTAAGGAACTCGAGCGTCATCTTAGGGTACGTCGGGTGATGTTGTGTGCATGCGAATGAGAGGTAAGAGAGATGGAGCAGCCAATGCACTCCATCAAATATTCCCAATTTGTTGAGACAATCATTGTCGGGATATCTCGTGGCCAAGACTCCCCTACGGTGAAACTTCAAATATTGCTCCCTTTGGTGTCCACCGTCTTGATTCCTAAAAATGATTCCACCCATGTCAGCCTCTCTGTTCTCCATTGATAATTCGTTGACTGAAGCAAGGTTCTACTATTAAAGTGGTGAGGGAGAGATTTTGCAGAGAGTGTTTGAATGGGATGGGATAGGATGAAACTATGTGAAGCTTTTTATAGGATGTAAATGTGGGTTGCTCTTAAATGGGAATGAATGCTCTTAATGCAGGAAGTTTGAAAAATGGGAATGGTGGAGAATTTTGAATGTGGGTAAGAGCTGGGGTTTACAGCGTGCGTTTGGAAAAATGAGAGGGGAAAGAAAAATGAAACGCCTTTGTTTCTGTTTCATAACAGAGAGCCTCGTTACGTTCGCAACGCAGGGGCGTTACGTTCGTAATGCAGAAGGGGTTGTTACGTTCGTAACAACGGTGTTGCATTCGTAACACCGCTGTTTATGGGAAAAATAGCTTAGGATCTGGCAGACTCAATTTTTCATATTGTTATTATCGTGCCATTCTCCTTAGCATCATTAGTTGCACTTGTTATTATTAGGGAAGATAAAACACATAGCAGCATAGTTGAATATAGTAACAGTCATGTAAAGCAGCAATATTAGCACTAATAGTAACAGTAATAGCTCGTAATAACAAAAAAAATAATGACAGTAAAATTGAAACTGATGATAAACAGATGAAATATCATTAACTAATAGAATTGTTTAGAATTTGAAACAAACAATAACTAAATGCATGAAATAAAAAAAAACTAAAACTAAGGTTCCTCCCCCACACTTAGACGAAACAGTGACCTCACTGTGTACATAAATGCAAGAAACAGAACACATTAACATAACTATGGAAACTCCTAGCCACGATGAGTAGAGAACAGATGTTGGTGGATGAAATCCAATTGTTCAGTTACCAAATCCATAAAACTAAGGAAATCCACACGTAAAGAGGTAAGCTCACCCCGCATGCCGGTTATTTCAGTATTCAAAGATTCGAGTGTGAAAGCAGGTGGAGGTGGTGGTGATGTCTCAGGAACTGGGAAAGTAGACTCAGTGGACACTACAGGCTGATCCCACGGGTCACGAAATTGGTGGTATCCATGTGGTGTTTCAGGATCGGATTCTTCAGCAGCTGGAGGGGTTTTTGGGACTTCATAAATTTGAACATTGGATGGAGTCGAAGGCGGTGTAGGAGGATGGTGGAGATTAAAAAGCCAATTTTCTCTGTTATGGACACTAGTAATAGGATCTGGGAGTACAAACTGGTGAACAATTTCATGGTTAATCAGCAGCTCAAATTCATTCGGCCCAGGGTTTCCTATGAAGCTAGTGTGAAAGCAAAAGTCAATATTCATTGGCCTAATCCCACAGCGCGGATTTGTTCCTAACATAGGTCTTCAAAGTCCAATAGCATTGGAGATCATAGTAACTAACCCACCTATGAGGATTGGTGCATTCTCTGTTTGGATAATGCGCTCCATATTAGCAATCATGTAGGTGGCACCATTAACTGGACGGTTCTGCGAAGCACAATACATGATGAAAAGCTCATCACGTGACACAGTTGTAATATTCTGCTCTTTTTCGAAGAGGGTGTGGGAAATGATTTTGTGGAAGTACCTAATAGCAGGGTTATGGATAGACTCCGAGTAAAGATCATTTGGCTCAGGATGGCTGTTTCCTGCAATACTACCCCAGAAGTAATCAAGGTCATGATCTAGCATTAGTTCTTCTTGGGTCATGGTGAAAACATCAGGGCCATTAGGGAATCCTAACAGATCGGTAAACTCCCTATGATTGTAGAGGTAGTCCATATTAAACATTCTGAAGGTGATTAGCCTGCGGTTGAAACCTAACCCATGGTTTGGCAGATAGCTTAGTGTTCTCAAAAACTCAAGGGTCAGCTTATGGTAGGTACAATAGTGTCTCTGAATTGGAGCAACATCCCAACCTATTTGGTTAAGCAGATACATAACGCTCTCACGAATGCCTAAGGCATTCGTCGCATGGTCGTCAGCATAAATTGTTGGACACATTTCTCGCTCAGCTAGATCCTCAAAGCACCTTCTCTGATGCCTACCTCTCAGGGTTATGTTCATGTAGTTCCTACGTGCCATGGAGCTAAAAAAAAATAAAGCTAATGAATTACCCTGAAAATATTTAATAAATGTATGAAAAACTAGGTTAGTATTTTTAGGTTAAAATTCCGAAGTTAATCAAAAGAAAAAGAAGTTCAAATAAAAAGAAATAAAGGATGCAACATAAAAATTGAAAGATTAAAACAAAGTTAAAAAATAAAAAGCATATCAAAACAACAAAAACAATTAAAAGTAAACATGGGTTGCCTCCCATGAAGCGCCTTTGTTTCATGTCGATGGCTCGACAGACAGTACCTATTCAGTTAGGTATCGGGGTAGGTGGCTCACTTAATTTCAGGTAAGCCGAATAGTTTAGATTTTCGATGTTAAAATAATGCTTTAAACGTTGGCCATTGACTATAAATGGTTCTATGAAATTTCCTTTAATTTCTATCGCACCACTGGGGAAAACTTTATTAATTTTGAATGGTCCTGACCACCTGGAACATAATTTACCTGGAAAGAGTTTCAGTCTAGAGTTTAATAGGAGTACAATGTCTCCTTCCTTAAATTATTTCCTCGAGATACGCTTATCATGCCATTTTTTTGTTCTCTCCTTATAGATTCTAGAATTTTCATAAGCGTCTAAATGCAATTCTTCTAATTCATGGATATCTAATATTCGTTTCTCGCCAGCAGTCGTGTAATTTAAGTTAAGAGTTTTAACAACCCAATAAGCTTTATGTTCTAGTTCTACTGGCAAATGACAATATTTTCCATAAACTAATTTAAACAGCGTTGTTCCTATAAGGGTTTCAAAAGCTGTCCTATATGCCCAAAGAGCATCATTTAGCTTGAAGGACCAATCCTTTCTAGATGTGGCTACAGTTTTCTCAAGGATTTGTTTAATTTCCCTATTTGACACTTCCACTTGTCCACTTGTTTGAGGATGGTATGGTGTGGCTATGCGATGTTTAACGCCATATTTTGAAAGTAGTTTTTCGAAAATTCTAGAGATAAAATGGGAACCACCATCACTAATTACTAATCTTGGTATACCAAATCGTGGGAAGATAACATTCTTGAATAATTTAAGTACCACTCGTGTATCATTTGTGGGTGCAGCGACGACTTCAATCCATTTTGATACATAATCAACAGCTACCAGTATATACTTATTTCTAAGGGATGCGGGAAACGGTCCCATGAAATCAATTCCCCATACATCAAAAATTTCAACTTCGAGAATCCCTTTTTGCGGCATTTCATCACGTCTAGATATATTTCCTGTGCGCTGACATCTGTCGCAGTTCATAATTGCTACGTGGACGTCTTTCCATAAAGTAGGCCAAAAAAGACCAGCTTGTAGTATTTTTGCACAAGTTTTCGAAGTGTTAGCATGTCTACCATAAGGGGCGGAATGGCAATGAGCAATGACGTCGTCCACTTCATCGTTAGGAACACAGCAACGGTAGATATCATCGGCGCCTCTTTTAAAGAGTAGTGGTTCATCCCAAAAGTATTGTCTAAGATCATGGAAGAATTTCTTGCGCTGTTGGTACGTTAAATCGGGTGGTAGAACACCGGCGGCTAAGTAGTTAACAAAATCAGCGTACCATGGTTATGTGGTGTTGGTACAGATGGCTTCTACTACCGCAGTTGTTAAATGTTCATCGCATTGTTCTAAACTGTCGGTAGTAGCTGTCTCTAGTTGAGCAATAAGGCGCTCATATGGGAAATCATCGTTTATGGGAACACTCTCGGTTTGGATTCCATCCAATCTTGATAAATGGTCTGCTACTACGTTTTTAGTTCCTCTTTTGTCTTTTATTTCCAATTCAAACTCTTGTAGGAGTAAGATCCATCTGAGTAGTCTTGGTTTGGTGTCTTTCTTACTTATTAAGTATCAGATCGCAGTATGATCCGTGTAAATAACAATTTTAGCGCCTACTAAGTAGGAACGAAATTTGTCCAACGCGAAAACAACAACTAAGAGTTCCTTTTCCGTAGTGGCGTAATTCATTTGTGCGGGATCAAGTGTTCTGCTTGTGTAGTAAATAGCGTGAAGCTTTTTATCCTTGTGTTGTCCTAGGACTGCGCCTACAGCATAATCGCCCGTGTCGCACATTATTTCAAATGGTTGGTTCCAATCAGGAGGTTGCATTATAGGTGCCGAAATTAATGCTTCTTTAAGCGTCTCAAATTCATTTAAGCATTTATCATCGAAAATAAACTCAGCGTCTTTCATCAATAGTTCAGTTAGTGGCTTAGTGATTTTAGAGAAATCTTTTATAAAACGTCGGTAAAAACCAACGTGTCCTAGAAAACTTCTTATTTCTCTAACTGTTTTAGGTAGTTGAAGGTTTTTGATAATTTTGATTTTTTCTTTTTCGACTTCAATCCCTCTGTTTTATACAATGTGACCCAACACAATTCCTTGTCTCACCATGAAATGACATTTTTCCCAGTTGAGCACTAGGTTGACATTGACACAGCGTTTTAGTACCAACTCAAGATTTGATAAACATCCGTCAAAACTTTCTCCGCAGACAGAAAAATCGTCCATGAATACTTCCATAATTCCATCCAAAAAGTCTGCGAAAATCGCCATCATGCATCGTTGAAAAGTTGCAGGTGCGTTACATAGTCCAAATGGCATTCTTCGGTATGCAAAGGTACCATAGGGGCATGTGAACATAGTTTTCTCTTCATCATCAGGATGAATGGGAATTTGAAAGAATCCTGAGTATCCGTAAAGATAGCAGAAATGGGAATGTTTAGCTAAGCGCTCGAGCATTTGATCTATGAATGGTAATGGGAAATGGTCCTTGTGCGTAACTTTGTTTAGTTTTCTGTAATCGATACACATTCTCCATCCTGTTTAGGTACGTTGTGATACCGATTCGCCTTTTGTGTTTGTTATAACCATAACACCTCCTTTCTTAGGTACTACGTGAACTGGACTGACCCAGTTGCTATCGGATATCGGGTATATGATGCCTGCCTCTAGTAGTTTCTGCACTTCTTTCTTTACGACTTCACTTAAAATAGGACTTATTCGTCTTTGATGTTCTCTAGAAGTCTTGCAGTCCTCTTCTAGCATAATGCGGTGCATACAGACAAAAGGACTTATTCCTTTTAGATCCGATATGTTATATCCCAATGCGGTTGGATACTTCCTTAACACATTAAGAAGTTTTTCAGTTTCGATCTTCCCTAAGTCGGCATTGAATATAACTGGTCGTTCGAGTTCTTTATCTAAAAATTCATACCTTAGATCTTTAGGTAACGTTTTAAGTTCTATACCAGTTTTCTTAGCAGTTGGGGTAGGATCGGGTGTTAAGGCGAAACATTCTCTTAGGTTGGCATCGTGATATTCCTGTCTCCAGTCATCATCCTCGAAAATAGATGGTGTCGGAATTTTCAATATTCCAGAATAGGTGTCTTCTTGAGTTTCTAGTTCTTTGACGCATTCATCGATAATATCTAGGAAATAGAATGAGTCGTCTATAGCAGGGGCTTTGAAGAATTGGGAAAGAATAAATTCTACTTTTACTTCTCCTACCTTGAAGGTAAGCTTTCCTTTCTTAACATCGATAATGGCTCCTGCAGTGGCTAAGAATGGCCTTCCTAATATGATGGGAATTTTTGAATCTTCCTTTATGTCCATTATTATAAAGTCAGTAGGTATGTAAAATTGTCCTATTCGGACTGGAATGTTTTCGAGCATACCAACAAGGAATTTGACTGATATGTCGGCTAGTTGTAAGGACATCTTGGTAGGTCTCATGTCACCTAGTTTGAGCTTCTTGCAAATAGATAAGGGCATTAGACTAACACTTGCTCCTAATTTGCATAGAGCTTTGTCTATGATAGATTTTCCAATTACACATGGTATGGAGTGAAGAAGTGAAAAACACAAGAAGGGGGGTTGAATTGTAAACTGAAAATCAATGCAATGAACAAGATATTTTTATCCTGGTTCGTTTGATCTCAAACTACTCCAGTCCACCCGTCAAGGTGATTTCGCCTCTCTCCAACGAGGTCTTAATCCACTATATTCAACTGAATATTACTGACTGCTTTAACAACTGCTAAAGCCTTCTTGATGCAAACCACAACCCGGTTTATCAAGGAAACTCTTTCTTACAAACAAGATAAAACTAGGTGTGTGAATGTTTTCTACAAAACTGTATCACAACTGTGATGTATACACAACTTAAGCTTATACAATTAGATTGCTAAACAATGATTGAGTAAGAAGATATGTAGTGTTCAGCAAACTGAGAGAAGGAAGATTATGATAGGCTTTTTGACGTGAATATATTGGAGAGCATTAGCCAATTCAATCTTCATAGTCTTGTTTATATAGCACTGAGATTCTTGAACGTTGGAGCAATATCCTTGATTCAATGCTAATAACAAACTTTCCTTATTGAGCAGATCTTGTCTGGAATGAGGCCGTTGGTAATAATTTGCTTTCAATGCACAGTACCGTTGCTTACTTAATGCATGTTCTGGCTTGGCTCATTCTGACTCTGCTTAACTGCTGATGAACTGTTGTTTTACTTATCAGAGTGTTGAGCGTAGTTCTGTTCATCAAGCTTCAGCATATACGTGAGTTGATCTTCTGATTTTGGTATTCTGATAAAGCAACTTCTGACGCTGATGTTAAGAACCAATATTCTCCTGCTGATTTAATTGTGTTCTTGTTGATACCTATCAGAGTTTCTGCAAGGTAGAACGTAATATTTTTAGGCAGCAAATAGTTCATACATAAATCACATAATTAATATATCATTTCATTTTGTTATCATCAAAACTTAAACATAGGGTAGTAGATTCAAACTTTGTTCTAACAATCTCCCCCTTTTTGATGATGACAAAAACTAGATATTTTTAATTGAAAATAACGTGAAAAAGTATCAGAGATAACTAAATGATAAAATGTATCAGAATAAGGAGTTATCAAAGATAAGGGATCAGAGTTGAGGGATACTCCCCCTGAGTTTATTACTTCCCTTTTTGATTCCAGGAGTTCTTCAGGATCAGATCTTTTTGCCTTTCTTTGAACATCAGAGTATCAGAGTCTTTGACTATCAGAAGCTTTAGATCAGCATATCAGAGCAGAGCTTCAGATCAGCGTATCAGAGCTTTTCTTGTCAGAGCTTTGCTTTGGGTCAGAGTGTCAGAGCGGATCAGAGTTTCAGAGCTTTAGTCTTCAGAGTATCATGGAGCTTTCTTGTACCTGTAGACTTAAGCAAAACAGAAAACATATTCAAGTATATCAGAGTTAGAATGTTCGAGAATTTTTGTCTTAGTAATCCGTTATTATTTAAAATATCATTCTTGTTCTCCCCCTTTTTGTCAGCAATCAAAAAGTGTAAGTGATGTGCTAAAACATTTAAAGCAGAAAAACTTGTCATATTAAAAGGTTCAGAATCAAACAAAACAGTACAACGGATAATCAAAGAAAACATGAAAATGATATGAATGAAAAACTAAGGTTGAGGAGGAAGGCGTGTGAACAGGTTCTCCAGCATGGCTTTGATCTGATCAGCAGTCTCATTCTGCTTATGCACCATGCTGACAACTGTGTCTATCTTGCTATCCTGCGCATCCATCCTTTCTTTCATCTTCTGGTCATTTTCATCCATCTTCTGCTGCAGATGAATGTCATTCAGCTTCAGTTCTTCCAGAGTCTGCCTATCCAAGGCAGCTTGAGAAACATCAGAAGCAGGGAGCTTCTGAGATCTTTCTGCAAGATCTTCAGCTTGACTGTCTTCAGCTTGAGTAGTCTTGTCTGCTTCTGGTTGCACCTTGGAAGCTAGCTGTTTCTCAGACCATGGCTCACTATCCAGAGGGAGCACGTCTTCCTGTGGCAGCTGACTTTCAACTTCCTTCAGCAGCTTGCTGAAGTTCTGTTGTGCCTGCTCATAGTTGATATCCTGCAACTTGAGGGCTTCAGCACGTACCCAAATTCTGAATTGTGACCAGAGCTGGTCAGAGGCAGCTGGGTCAGTTATTCCAGGACAGACTTGCTTCAAAGAAGCAATCCACTGCTGCAAACCTGTTTCAAAATTCATAATACCAGAGCCAACATCTGGTTGTTTTGGTTTTGGAATGGCTATTTTATTTTTCAGATCAGCAAGACGATCAAGGATTGTTAAATCTATGAAGGTCCTGCTGGGGTTTTCGGTGGTTTGCTTGGGAGCTGTTTGTTTTGGAGAAGGAGTGGGAGAATCAGAAATTATGATTGGACTGGGTGGTGTTTTGGGAGTATTTGGTGGTGTTGATTCTGGCGAGGATGGCAGCTGGGCCATTGTGACTGTTGTTCCACATGGTAGCTGGATTGCCAGAGGTGATGGTTGAGGTGAATGAGGTTCATAAGGTGGAGGAGTTGGAGTTTTAGAGTGATGAAACTCAGGTTGAGGTGATGGTGGATGAATTTCTGGTTGAGGAGAGGGAGACGGAGTTGCTGGTTGTGGAGAAGTTGTTGGAATTTCTGGTTGTTCAGGGATAAGAGGTTCTTCTGGAATGGATGAGAGAGGTTGTTGTTGTTCTAGTTCTTCAGCAGGTTGCTGTTGTTCTGGTTGTGGAGGAGGGACAATTTGTGGTTCAGAGTTTGGATTGATGGAGGAGTGATCAGAAGTGTGTTGATCAATGTCAGACAGCACTTTGTCAATTGCTGAATATGTTGAGATTGTTGGTTTGGGATGTTTGGTTCTGGGTCTTCTGAGTTGTAATGCCTCAGAAGGGTCATCTTCTGGTTCAGTTTCATCTATTGTTGGGATGGGGATTGAGATTCTATGAGAGGTTGGAGGAGGAATAGATGCTGGAATAGTAGAAGAATTTAAAACAGAAGCAGCGGATAAATTACCTCTTTTCTTGGGTGTCTGCTGGGATGATCCTTCTGATGGTGCCTTCCTTTTCTTCGTCTTCTTCAGAGTCACTTCTGGTTGAGGTTGGTGCAGATCTTTGATATTCAGATTGGGATCTGTACCATCAGCTTTGCACGCGTCCAGATATCTGAGAACCACCTCTGGTTTGGATTCTATCTCAGAGAATAAGGGAAAGTTACTCAGTGGGACTCTTCTGCTGGTGATATCAGCAATAGGAGTAGCTCTGGGTTCCTTTTTGATATTCTCTATTAACTTCATTTTCTTCAAGTTCTTCGCGTTCAGAGGCTTCCCAACCGTTGGTTCAATGGTGCTTAATTCTTGAGCTTCTATCAGATGCTCTATCAGCCTATTCTCTGTCAGAATATCTGATATCAACCTTCCAAAGGGTATCCAATCCCTCTTTGTTCTTTCTTCTTCCCTGGTTTCCTTCACACTTGTTCTGAGTTGGTTGAACAGAAGATGAGCCAAGTTGATTTTGACCTTCTGATTGATAAAGTAGATCAGAAACTGCTGATCCACATTTATGTAATTAGGAGAACTAGTTGGCTTCCTATGGTTAAAGCACCCCAGAATTATCTTCGCCCAAACTCTGTGATGATCCTTCAGATCTTTGATCTTGCTGCTGGGCAGCCCAGTGGTAAAAATCTTTTCAGCTATGACGCCCACGTCAGCACATCTCTCAGCCATATCAATACAGCGGACGCCACCGCCACTGTAACCAATTAACCTTGCTATGTGATCCTCTGTGATCACAATCTTCTTCCCCATAATGTATGAGGTGACTTGATGTGTTGAAGCCGTTGCGTGAATCCAGAATTCCTTGACTAACATAGGGAATGTTGGTCCAACCAATCTGTCAAAATACCTTTCCCATTTCTGTGCCCTAACTTCTTCAGTTAAATCGAAACCGTTTTCCTTCAGACTTCCAAAATCAATGATCAATTCAGATAACACTTCAAGATTCTTCACAGGAGTGAGGAGTGTTCTGAATGGCACGTGATACTGTTCAGATGATGCTTTCTTCTGAGAACCTGCAGAAGCACTGCTGAAGGTGGCCATGTTCACACTTTAAGGATTTTGAGAAAACTGAGAAAATGGATTTGAGAGAGATGAACACAGAAAAATGCAGAGAATTCTTTGAGAAATAGTGAGAAAATGTAAAAGATTGAAATGAGAGGTTAACGTGTTTAAATAGGGTTCAAAATATTTTGAAATTGTAAACGTTTTCAAGAAAGAGAAATAAAATCATGATTACGTTTTAAAATTATGATTACTTTCATTTAATGCTTGCTGATTTTGGGGGATTTGAGAAAGATACTTAAAAACGGTTACCAGACATGTGTCTCAATGCACCCAATCAGCGTTTTTCCTTCTCAGAAGCGTGCACGCGTTCTGCTTCAGAGATTTGATGATGATTGGATGACACTTGTTTGATGTAGTGATCAGCACGTCTGTCTTTGAGCTTAGACTCTCAGATCTTTAGACTTGCATCTGATATAATCTGCATGTTCTATCTTTCTGAAAAGAGATTGATCAGAAGTTCATAGTAAAACAAATACATTCTGATGATAAATATATGGAATTAAAACACTTTCACTCTGGGCAGATTTTCATGCTGAGATGTTTCAGAATGAAATTAAACTTATCTTCAGAAAGGGGTTTTGTGAAGATATCAGCCCATTGATGGTCTGTATCTATAAATTTTAAATTCAAAATTCCTTTCTAAATATAGTCCCTAATGAAGTGATGTTTTATTTCTATATGCTTAGCTCTAGAATGTAAAATGGGATTCTTACTTAAGCAAATAGCAGAAGTATTATCACAGAGTATAGGAATGTTACTCTCAAAAATCTGGAAGTCTTCAAGCTGACTTTTCATCCAGAGCATTTGTGTGCTACATCCTGCTGCTGCTATGTACTCAGCTTCTGCTGTTGATAGCGCAATTGTTGATTGCCTTTTGCTGGACCAAGAGATCAAATTTTCTCCCAGAAACTGGCAGCTTCCAGAAGTACTTTTACGCTCCACTCTGTCTCCAGCAAAGTCAACATCGCAGTAGCCTACTAAACTGTAATCACTAGATTTTCTATAAAACAAACCCAGATTAGTAGTACCTTTCAGATACTTGAAAATTCGCTTAACAGCTGTTAAGTGAGATTCTCTAGGATCTGATTGGAATCTAGCACAAATACAAACGTTGAATAATATATCAGGTCTTGAAGCAGTCAGATAAAGGAGAGAACCAATCATACCTCTGTAGACTTTCTGTTCTACATTTTTGCTTACCTCTTCTCTTTCCAGAATGCACGTGGGATGCATTGGAATCTTTGATGGCTTACATTCTGAGAGGTCAAATTTCTTCAGAAGATCTCTGATGTATTTGCTCTGATGAATGTAAGTTCCCTCTGGAGTTTGATTGATCTGAATTCCTAGAAAGAATTTCAGTTCCCCCATGAGGCTCATCTCAAATTCTGCCTGCATACACTTAGCAAATTTTCTTCCAAGAGAAGGATTAGTAGAACCAAAGATAATATCATCAACGTAAATTTGACAGACTAATATGTCACTCTTAACTGATTTACAGAATAAGGTAGTGTCCACCTTCCCTCTGGTGAATTCATTTTCTAACAGAAAGTTACTTAGCCTTTCATACCAAGCTCTGGGAGCTTGTTTCAGACCATATAGTGACTTCTTTAGTTTGAAAACATGTTCTGGATGTTTTGTATTTTCAAAACCAGGGGGTTGGTGCACATAAACCTCTTCTTCTATATAACCATTTAAGAATGCACTCTTAACATCCATCTGATACAGAGTGATGCCTCTATTAACAGCAAATGAAATTAAAAGTCTGATAGATTCTAACCTGGCGACTGGAGCAAAGGTTTCTGTATAGTCTATCCCCTCTTGCTGACTATAACCTTGTGCAACCAGTCGTGCCTTGTTTCTGATGACTTCACCTTGTTCATTTAGCTTGTTTCTGAAGACCCATCTTGTTCTAATGACGTTGAATCCTTTTAGTCTGGGAACAAGATCCCATACGTCATTTCTGGTGAATTGATTCAGCTCTTCTTGCATTGCCAGAATCCAGTCATTATCCAGAAGTGCTTCATCAATAGAAGAAGGTTCAATCAGAGACACAAGTCCCATAAGGGTTTCTTCAGAGTTTCTGAAGCTTGCTCTTGTTCTGATTGGATCTTCCTTTCTTCCTAAGATAGTCTCTTCTGGGTGATCCAAACTGCTTCTGGGTAATCTCTTCTGAGGTTGATCAGCAGCTGTTGTAGGATTGCTAGCAGCGCTCCTTTCAGACGTTGAAGGATTGGCTGTGTTGAGAGCTTCTGATGACTTGTCTTCAGAACCTGTAAATTCAATTTCCATACCTGCAAAAACTTCATTCTGCTTTGACTTTTCAGAGTCAAGCTTATCATCAAAACGAACACTGATTGATTCTTCCACAATCTGTGTTTCTGTATTGTATACTCTGTACCCTCTTGAGCGTTCAGAGTATCCTAACATAATACACTTCTGTGCTTTAGAGTCAAACTTGTTCAAATAATTCTTTGTATTTAACATAAAATAGGTACATCCAAATGGATGAAAATATGAAATGTTGGGCTTTCTGTTCTTCCACAATTCATATGGAGTCTTTTCCAAAATAGGTCTTATTGAGATTCTATTCTGAATGTAGCACGTTGTGTTTATTGCCTCTGCCCAGAAGGTCTTAGCAACGTTTGTCTCATTGATCATGGTTCTGGCCATTTCTTGCAATGTTCTGTTCTTTCGTTCTACAACTCCATTTTGTTGGGGAGTTCTAGGACAAGAGAAATCATGCAGAATGCCTCTGTCATTAAAGAATGACTCAAAATCTTTGTTTTCAAATTCTCCACCATGATCACTTCTGACTTTAACGATTCTAAGATCCTTTTCATTCTGAACTTGGTTACAGAAGGTAACAAACACAGAGTGTGACTCGTCCTTGTGTCTTAAGAACTTTACCCATGTCCATCTGCTATAGTCATCTACGATTACTAACCCATACTTCTTGCCACTGACTGAAGCAGTTTTAACTGGTCCAAATAAGTCAATGTGCAGAAGTTCTAATGGCTTAGAGGTAGAAACAACATTTTTAGATTTAAAAGAAGGTTTTGCAAACTTGCCTTTCTGACATGCTTCACACAGAGCATCTGAATTGAACTTCAAATTGGGAAGTCCTCTGACCAGATTGAGTTTGTTAATCTGAGATATTCTTCTCATACTAACATGCCCCAATCTTCTGTGCCAGATCCACTGCTCGTTGTTAACAGACAGAAGGCACTTTACATTCTGACTTTTTAGTTCAGAAAGTTTGATTTTGTAAATGTTGTTTTTCCTCTTACCATTAAACAGGATAGTCCCATCTTTCTGACTAACAGCTTTACATGATTTTTGATTAAAGATTATATCATAACCGTTATCACTTAATTGACTTATGGATAATAGATTATGCATTAATCCATCTACTAGCAGAACATTATTAATAGAGGGAAGATTTCCATTACCTACAGTTCCAGAGCCAATTATCTTTCCCCTCTGATTGCCTCCAAAGCCAACGTGGCCTCCAGGCTTAAGTTCCAGGCTTTGGAACATATGCCTTCTTCCCGTCATGTGTCGCGAGCAGCCAGAGTCCAGGTACCATGACTGGTGTTTCTGACTTGCTGCTAAAGATATCTGCAACATGTATTATTTTATCCTTAGGTACCCAGATTTTCTTGGGTCCTGATTTGTTAGATTTACCAAAACTCTGGTTGAATTTTGGTTTCACAGAGTACTTACTGCTAGTGTATTTAATATCATGTGTGTGACCATACACAAAATGTGAATTCAGAGGAGTGTGTTTAATGGTTAAGTCCATGACATTCTTTGGTGTAGGAGCCTTACCTTGGTATCCTATTCCCTTCCTGCCGTTTCTGCTAACTCCATAGATCATTGAAGCCATTTTGCTTCTATCTATGCTTTTAGCAAGGAACTTCTGGAAACTGTGATCATACTCCTTGATGATCTCATCAGCGTTGCTGGGAGTTTCAGAAATTGGTTCCTTCTGAGAGTTTTGTAAAGTATTTTGAAATTTTAATTCTCAGCTCAGAATTCTCCAATTTGAGACTCTCAGTCTTATTAGAGTCAGATTCAAGATTCCTTTTCAGGTCTCTGAATTTAACTCTAATTTGCTGATACCTTTCCAGAATTTCATTAAGGCTTTCAGCAAGTTCAGCCTTGGTAAAATTAACAGCAAAGTTAGGAAATACCTCTTCAGTGTCTGATTCAGAGTCTGATTCAGAAGCTTCACTATCTTCTGAAATATTAGCCATGAGAGCTATGTTTGCCCTCTCATCATCTGATTCTGAGTCAGCTTCAGACGAGTCAGAGTCATCCCATGTAGCCATGAGACTTTTCTTCTTTTCTCTTCCAAACTTCCTTTTGGGCTTTTCCCTCTGAAGCTTTGGGCAGTCACTCTTGTAGTGTCCTTGCTCATTGCACTCATAGCAGATGATGTCCTTGGTGTTTGGCTTTTTGCTACTTGAGGAGCCTTCAGATCTTCTGTATCCAGAGGAAGAATCTGTCCTTCTGTATCTGGAAGAGGACTCGTTCTGATCAGATCTTCTGGGATTCCTGAACTTCCTTTGCCTCTGCTTCCACAGTTGATTTACTCTTCTGGAGAGGAGGGAGAGTTCGTCTTCTTCTGATGAGGATCCATCAGATGTTTCTTCAACTGCCTGCAAAACTTTAGACTCAGATTTTTTGTTAGATTTTAATGCTAAAGGCTTACCTTGCTTCTGAGGCTCGTCAGCTTCTAGCTCTATCTCATGACTTCTGAGGGAGCTGATAAGTTCCTCCAGAGTGATTTTGTTGAGATCTTTTGCTAGCTTCAGAGCTGTAACCATTGGTCTCCACTACTTGGGTAAACTTATGATGATTTTCTTGACATGGTCAGCAGTAGAGTATCCTTTGTCCAGAACCTTGAGACCAGCTACCAGAATCTGGAATCTTGAGAACATTGTTTCAATGGATTCAGATTCTTCCATTTTGAACGCCTCATACTTCTGAATGAGCGCCAGAGCCTTAGTTTCTTTGACCTGAACGTTGCCCTCATGCGTCATTCTGAGTGAGTCAAAAATGTTCTTTGTTGTGTCTCTGTTGGAGATCTTTTCATATTCAGTATAGGAGATGGCGCTGAGAAGGATGGTTCTGGCCTTGTGGTGATTCTTGAAGTCACGCTTTTGTTGGTCAGACATTGTTTTTCTATCAATCTTCTGACCGCTTGCATTCACAGGGTGCGTGTATCCATCTGTCACCATATCCCACAGATCAGCATCATGTGCCAGAAAGAAGCTTTCAATTCTGTCTTTCCAGTAATCAAAGTTTTCTCCATCAAAGACTGGAGGTTTGCCGCTGAATCTGTCTCTGTCCTCATGGTTGTCATTGCTGGTGTGAGAATAGTTTCCTGCCATTGTGTTTTTCTGACGCTGGATCTTGTACTGACACGGTTAGGTGTTTTAGCTCAGAACCAGGCGCTCTGATGCCAATTGAAGAAGTGAAAAACACAAGAAGGGGGGTTGAATTGTAAACTGAAAATCAATGCAATGAACAAGATATTTTTATCCTGGTTCGTTTGATCTCAAACTACTCCAGTCCACCCGTCAAGGTGATTTCGCCTCTCTCCAACGAGGTCTTAATCCACTATATTCAACTGAATATTACAGACTGCTTTAACAACTGCTAAAGCCTTCTTGATGCAAACCACAACCCGGTTTGTCAAGGAAACTCTTTCTTACAAAGAAGATAAAACTAGGTGTGTGAATGTTTTCTACAAAACTGTATCACAACTGTGATGTATACACAACTTAAGCTTATACAATTAGATTGCTAAACAATGATTGAGTAAGAAGATATGTAGTGTTCAGCAAACTGAGAGAAGGAATATTATGATAGGCTTTTTGACGTGAATATATTGGAGAGCATTAGCCAATTCAATCTTCATAGTCTTGTTTATATAGCACTGAGATTCTTGAACGTTGGAGCAATATCCTTGATTCAATGCTAATAAAAAACTTTCCTTATTGAGCAGATCTTGTCTGGAATGAGGCCGTTGGTAATAATTTGCTTTCAATGCACAGTACCATTTCTTACTTAATGCATGTTCTGGCTTGGCTCATTCTTACTCTGCTTAACTGCTGATGAACTGTTGTTTTACTTATCAGAGTGTTGAGCGCAGTTCTGTTCATCAAGCTTCAGCATATACGTGAGTTGATCTTCTGATTCTGGTATTCTGATAAAGCAACTTCTGACGCTGATGTTAAGAACCAATATTCTCCTGCTGATTTAATTGTGTTCTTGCTGATACCTATCAGAGTTTCTGCAAGGCAGAACGTAATATTTTTAGGCAGCAAATAGTTCATACATAAATCACATAATTAATATATCATTTCATTTTGTTATCATCAAAACTTAAACATAGGGTAGTAGATTCAAACTTTGTTCTAACATGGAGAAACTACTAGGATCCTTTAGCTTTGGAGGCATGTTATTTTGAATTATGGCGCTACATTCGGCAGTTAGCATAACGGTTTCGTTTTCAACAATTTTTTTCTTATTAGACAGTATTTCCTTTAGGAATTAGCATATGACGGCATTTAAGTTATAGCTTTCTAAAAAGGAATAGTGATGTTTAGTTGTTTCAGAAGTTCTACGAATTTCTTGAATTGTCCCTCGTTTTTGGATTTTGTAAGTCTTTGAGGGTATGGAATTGGTGGTTCATATGGCGGTGGAGGTACGTAAGGTTTATCTTTTTCTGAAACCTCTCCGCTCTCGTTTGCGTCTTCCTCTACATTCTCAGATTGTTCCTTACCGGTCCATCAAGTGCTGTCCCACTTCATAATGTGATAACATTAGCATTTCCTTTAGGATTGGGTTGTGGTTGTCCAGGAAATGTACCAGCAGGTGCGGCAGAACTAGCTTGGTGCTGTGCTACTTGGGAGATTTGGGTTTCTAACATTTTATTGTGAGTTTCTAGGGCATCTACCTTATTTGCTAATTGCTTCAATTGTTCACCGGTGTGAACGTTTTGATTGAGGAATTCTTTGTTTTGTTGAGCTTGAGTAGCAATAAAGTTTTCCATTAGGATTTCAAGGTTAGACTTCCTAGGAATGTTAGGAACATTAGAAGTGGGTTTTTGATAGCCTGAAGGTACAGCGGGTGCTTGGCCAGGTGCATATAAAGCGTTATTATTCTTGTACGAGAAGTTAGGATGGTTTTTCCAACCAGGATTATAGGTATTAGCATAAGTATTACCTTGAGCGTAATTCACCTGATCAACTGATATTCCTGCTAGGATTTGACATTCGGTTCCAACATGACCAGGAACTCTACAAACTTCGCAGTTTGGGGTTACGGCAGCCACGGTGGCTGCAGGAGGTAAGGTCAAGCTTTCTATATTTTGGGTAAGAGCATCTACCTTAGCATTAATTTTATCTAGGATACTAATCTCGTACATCCCACTTTTGGCTGGAGTTTTCTCCACATGTGTTCTTTCTCCTCCCCACTGATAGTTGTTTTGAGCCATATTTTCAATGAGTTGGTTAGCTTCGTCGTAAGTCTTGTCCATCAGTGTACCACCTGCGGCGGCATCTATAGAGAGTCTTGTGTTGTACAAGAGTCCATTGTAAAACGTATGGATAATCAGCCAGTTTTCTAATCCGTGATGTGGGCACATTCGCATCATATCTTTGTAGCGTTCCCATGCATCGAATAGCGATTCAGTATCCTTCTGCCTAAATCCATTGATTTGAGCTCTTAATGCAGTAGTCTTGCATGGGGGAAAGTATCGTGCTAAGAATACAGTCTTAAGTCCTTCCCACGTAGTGACGGAATTTGATGGCAAGGATTGCAACCAAGCCCAAGCTCTATCTCTTAGCGAAAAAGGAAAAAGACGTAATCTTATTGCATCTTTACTAACACCATTTGTTATAACTGTGTCGGCAAATTGAACGAATTTCGTAAGATGTTCATTTGGATCCTCGGTAGGATTTCCAGAGAATTGGCGCTGTTGGATAACTGATATCAATGACGGTTTCAACTCAAAATCGTTTCGATTAATTGCTGGAGCAGCAATGCTATTGTGGGGTCCTTGTTGTAATGGAGCTGCGTACTCCTTCAGTGGACGGGTCTTTCGTTCTTCGGCCATGTCTATTTCTGGATTGGTTTCGGTTTCAGAGGAAGAATTAGAATCAGTTTCGGAATCAATCTTGATTTCGAGTTTCGGTAAAGGAATAGCGTGATTTAAACAGTAATCCCTGACTGCACGTCTTACGGAAAGGATGCGTTCAGGTTCGTCCATCGATTTGTCAAGAGGTTCGCCTTGTGAGCGAGTCCTTGGCATACAAATCGAAAAAGGGTTTATGTTGCCTAGTCTAAACGCGCAACAGAAGAATCATACTTAATTGACTAATCAGTCCCCGACAACGGTGCCAAAAACTTGATCGGGACTTTATGAGTCTATCGGGATACTAACTGCAAGTATACAGTTTAGTCGTTCTAGTTTTAAATGATTATCGAACCCACAGAGACTGAGGATCAATCACATACGATCTAATGTTACAAATGTTTAACTAAGCGATGAATATTTGGTTTTAGGGGAAAAAGGTTTTAATTAAAAGCAACAGTAATAGTTATACCGATATGTGATAGTCGGACTTCAGGAACTCGGTGAATCATTTGGCATATAAAGTATTTCGGTAAAAACGAATTGTTTAAAAACCTGAGACATACACTCTCGTGTTCATGAAATAAGTTATGTTACTAAACCTAGTGGATGCACTTTAAATTTAATAACACTTTTTGAAAACAACTCGAGTTTAATTAATTTGTTAAAACACTCTCGTGTATTTAAAAATTAATGTTTCGTTACCACTATCTGGGTCGAACCCCAGCTCTCGCGTGCAGCTTCTTGCCTTAATTAATTTCCCACTCTCGTGGCAAAATCGTGTTAAATATCCTTTCACTCTCGTGACAAGGGTAGTTAAATTAAATATGGAAATTGGAAACCAGAAATTACTTATAAAAAGATTTTAGCCAAGTTATCACCAAATTCTTTCGGTGCTTAAGAGTCACATACTGGTACAAACAAAATTAGATAGACATAATGTATTTAGCAAACATGCAACGTAAAATATAGTTCATGAAAATAATCAACATAGCATATAAACAACAAAGATTGAATTGCATAAAAAACCTGTAATTTATATTGTCGTGGTAATCTTGAATTCGTACAGTAGCTTTTGCGATACAATTAATTGAAATATAGAACTAAGTGTGTGTTAATCCTTCGATGTGAAGAATTAACACTTTAGGGAACTGAAAGTTACAGAGGCTTGAAAGGAAAATAATGGTTCAAAAGCAAGAAAATAAAGTAAAGCAATGCAGAAAGAAAATATGGTTCTGAAACAAATTCTCCGACCCTTTCAAAGTGAAATCTTAAACATATATATAGGCTCTCTCTTGTAACTGTCATGTTCCATTATTTTGGTACGTGCGCTAAATTCTCAACTGATGGAATGAGGTCGTGTGGACTTCGTGTGGGATGCTTCGTGATTTACTACATAGACTGAGTTTTTGATGTGTTACGTTCGTAATGGAATTCATTACGTTCGTAGCAGCTAGGATTTTTGTTACGCTTGTAACGCGTTACGTTACGTTTGTAACAGTGTATGTTAGGCGTTACGTTCGTAACGCTAGGCGTTGCGCTCGTAACGCTCTCTGGTGTGAGTTTGTTAGCAGAATGTCATTTTTCTTCTTTCTCCTTTCCATTTCTTAGCTTGTTTTGCTCCTTTTAGCTTATTTTCCATCTTATGCCTTGGAAAATATAATTTACCTGAAAACAAATAAAAATACCTTCGTGATGCATATTATTCGATAAAAACATACAAATAACTCGTGTAAATTAGGCCTAAAAAGCGATACATTTTCGTGTTATCAGTTAGCAAACACTAAATGTGCAAAGATAATAACTGAAATCAAAACACTCGTACATGCGCACTCCTAGGGTATACTCTCACTTCGTTTGCCTTCGATAAATGATCATTAAGTATAGGGTGTTTTAGTGGTCGCTCCCTTGTCTAAACAAAGATCAAAATGTCCCGTTCGGAAATGTTGCCTCAGAAATGTTGCCTCGAATATGATCTTAAGACACTAGGGTTATTACTAAGACGTCCTAAAGTTGCTTTAGTGATCGTACGTCCCTTTCGAATTGACCCTTACAACTCCAACGACGGTGCTACCTACTCACTAATAGTAGGATAGCGCTGTCTAAAGGAAACAAGAACAGAAACATTCTTTTTTCGAGTAGGTAGATGCTAGTAGGTACTTGCTCAAAAATCAATTTTTTTCACACTTACACTCTTTTCAAACAATGTTTCAAAAACACTTCGTAACACTCTTGAAGATAGAAGCAAGGGTTAAAACGAAGGAAAACAAAAAAATTTCAAAACACACAAACACGGAAGCAATTTTTAAAAATGATGAGCAAGTACCTAAGAGCGCGTGGAAAACCACTGATAGAAAGGGTGCTAATACCTTCCCTTTCTATAATCTACCCCCCGTACTCAAAATCTCGAAAAAGGAATTTTTCTGTGCTTTTGTCCTTTCCAGTTGGATAAAATAAAATTCGGTGGCGACTCTTGCTTACCGCGACATTTTGCGAACACAAACGCAAAATGAAAACCAGCATTTTCAAAAAAAACAGCCCAGTTCTGCCACCGTATCACACATATACATTAAATAAATGCTTGATGCTGCTTAGCAGGACACATGTGCCAAATAGTTTTAATCATGTTCACATGCATATGTTCGTTCAATTTTAGTCATTGGACAACTTTGCATTCAAAATAAAAACAGAAAGTTTGCACTTTAAAGTATATTTGTATTGATATTTTGCCCATGAATATGCGTTTGTGTACAAAGAGATGGAGATCCTAGTAAGAGGAAATCGTCGAAAGGAAAACAAAATTGAAAAAAAAGATAATAGCCATGTGGAAGTGATCTCATTGCGTTCCAACTCTACTATTGCCGCAATGTCTTCGAATGGTCCCTTGCCGTTGA
The DNA here is from genome assembly GCA_948472305.1 of Vicia faba. Taxonomy (NCBI): domain Eukaryota; kingdom Viridiplantae; phylum Streptophyta; class Magnoliopsida; order Fabales; family Fabaceae; genus Vicia; species Vicia faba. The sequence goes on from OX451739.1 coordinate 200,113,057, forward strand.
CAAAAGTTGATTGGATTGATCTTGGACCATTTGAACTCGGGCCTTGGTAATAAAGTCGATGGTGGTGATCCCGCGGGACATAGTCATACGCTTTTAATCCTTAACTTTTGCCTGGACCGCCCTTTCGGGTTTTCATCTCACCAGGATACCCATTGTGATACGGTGGCCAGAACCGGGACTGTTTTTAGGAATGCTGGTTTGCGTTTTGTGTTTGTGTTTGAAAAATGTTGCGGTAAGCAAGAGTCGACACCGACTTTTATTTTATCCAACAAGGAAAGGAAAAAAGCACAGAAAAATTCCTTTTTCGAGATATTTCTGAGTACGGGGGGGTAGATTATAGAAAGGGGAGGTATTAGCACCCTTTCTATCCGTAGTTATCTACGGGCTCTTAGGTACTTGCTCATCATTTTCAAAATTTCTTCTTTGTGTTTGTGTGCTTTGAAAAGTTTTTGTTTTGACTTCGAGAGTGTAATGAAGTGTTTTTGAAAACTTTGTTTTATAAAGGTGTGTAAGTGTGAAAAAAAAGTTTGTTTTGATTGAGCAAGTACTTAAGAACTAATCTACCTACTCGAAAAAAGAATCGTTCTATGTTTGTTTCCTTTAGACAGCGTTATCCCACTATTAGTGAGTAGGTAGCACCGTCGTTGGAGTTTTGAGGATCAATTCGAAAGGGACGTACGATCACTAAAGCAGTTAGGACGTCTTAGTAATAACCCTAATGTCTTAGATCAATTATCCGAGGCAACAATATCTGAGGAAACCTTTCTGAGGCTACTTTGATCTTTGGAAAAAAGGACGACCACTAAAGCATCCTATACTCAATGAGCGTTTACCGAAGGCAACCAAGTGGGAGTGTACCCTAGGAGTGCGCATGTGCGAGTGATTCAATTTCAGATTATTTATCTTTGCACATTTTAGGGTTATCTAACTGTTTTAAAATTAATCATGCATTCTTGTCATGCATCCTAATATCATACATCTAACAGTTAAATATTTGCGGAATTTAAAGTGTGGAAATTAAACTAAGCTATTACAAGGCTACGGGTATTTACATAGCCAAAAACAAACCCTTAAATAATAAAGCGATAAATGAAAATAAAAAGTCCTAATTAACTATTACAACTTGTGAACAGTTACAATAATATGGTAAAAATAATAAAATAAAACATGCGCGATGAAATTAAGATCGGGAAGAAATTAGGGTTTTGACCCTTCTAACCTAATCAAAAGAAAAATTGTTTTTTGTTGTTTTTAATAAAAGAATTAAATTTTCTAAATTAAATATGCAATTAATTGGTTAATTAAATTAATTAATGAAAATAAATACATGGCCTATTTTTGTTATTTTAAGAAAAGAAAATTAAATTATAAGCAAAACCCTAATTATTCTAACTATTTTTAATTTATTAAAAAAAGAATCAAAGTTATCTAAAATTAACAACCTATTTAAATAAATTAATTTTTGTATAAAAAAATAAAATCTAAACCTAATTTGGTGAAAAATATTATTTTGTGATTTTTTGATAAAAGAAAATAATTAATTGGTTAGTAAAATAAAATAAATAAATTAAATAAAACAAAATAATAATAAAAAGATGAAGAGAAATAAATGATTGGGCCTGAAAGTAATTGGAAGGGGGGTATGAATAGCAATCTGGCCCAAGACCATGAAGTCCACGCTTGACTTTTTTGAGATCCCATGCCATGCGTTTGACTAGGTGTGTGGTGCTGGCCACTTGGAAGACTGGATCTTGAGGACGTATGATAGGCCTTGGACTTGTAAACGCATGAGATTACCTGAAAGAAATTAAGAAAAATACAAACGTTGGAGGCAGGGGTCGAGCCCCTGACCTCAAGCTCCCCAACGCCTTAACGCTTTCCTGGCTACCACTGGGCCAATTTTTTTTGTTGTATGTAATATAAACAAGAATTAATATAAAATAAATAAGCGAAATAACAAAATACTAGCGCGAATTTTCAAACGATCCAATGGAAGGGTGCCACGCAGTCATCTTCAACCTTGTTCCGTTGGTAAAAGTCCCAGACTTTTACCTACGGACGTTTGTCCGTCACTACATCCCTGCCATTTCTTAAAATCAAGCATGAGTAAGATAAATCAAAACTAAAGCCATGAATGGCTTCGTCTGGACCCGCTGAGTTCATTGGTGGCCCTTTCATGGCCCAATTTTTCCTATACACGGAGATCCCAAATCTAAGCAAGAAACCCTAATAATGGTGAAATCCAATATAGGCCAGATAAATGCAATTAAACAATATAGAAAGCTTGCAAATGTACTATGGATCAAGAATATATAATTAATTCATTCTATCAATGCCTAAATCATGCAAACCAAATTCAATAAATAATCCACGTCGTGATGGACTTACAGCGCAATATAGGGCCTGGAAATGCTTGATTTTGATTGCTTTTTCTTGCTGATGACCTCAGGAAACGATTGGGATGGTCCAAGGATCTTGAAACTGCCTCTAAGTGAGAATTCGTGTTTGTACTTTTTCTTGTTTTTTCAAGTTTTGTTTCTGGTTCATACGCCTCCTTCTCTAGCCTCTTTTAGTCTACATTCCTTCTATATGTATTTAGGAATGAATTAGGGTTGAAAACCTGGCCACAATCTTCCTCCATCAATGGATTTGATTTTGATTTGATACACCTTGAATATCTTTCCAAAAATGGCTTAATTCAATCTTTTTGTGCACACCATACCTTTACACGAATTTGATTTGATGCTAGCTGAATATTAAGACCTGAATCATGTAAAAAATCTTTGAATTTCAATGTTTTGGATTTTATATGATTTGTTTTGATTTAAAATGATTTAATTCAAATAAAAATCAAAATAAATAATATAAATAAGATAATTACAAGTGGAAAAGGCTAGGGCTCGTGGACCATGTTTCCAACTCAAAACAAGTGCAAAAGATTGGGCCCATTTGGCAAAATTTGAAGTTTTAGGCATAGTTGACTTTTGGCAATTTTGCAAAAAGGGTCAACTTCACCAATGCATAACTTCCTCAATTTTGACTCTTTGGAGGTGTTCTTGGACTTTTTAGAAAGATTGAGATGTATTTTAAGCAACCCTTTTAGTCTCATCTCAATTTGATATTCCATGCTCATGTATGAAGCTTTTACAAAAAAGGTGTTTTTGTTGACTTTTCAAAATGACCTATAATGTCCAAATTGATAACTTCTTGTGAGTGCATATTTTGAACTTGGGGGATGAAGATGGATTGTAGAGAATGACATACTCTTCAAAATGAGCTTTGGATGGGTCATTTCTCATAAATTATGAGAAATTTATGCTTGGTCAAAGTTGAGTTGACTTTTCCTACAAAACCCTAATTTAGCAACTTTTGGTTCTTGATGAATTATGAGCAATCCTTGATGAATCATGATCAAACCTTGATCAAATGACGAAATATACTTCCAAAATTAGGATGTTGACCAAAAATCTTGAAGTTTGACTGTATGTGGGCCATAGTTGACTTTTGCCCTAGCACAGTCGATTTTCAAGCCTTTGAGCAATTGACTGAGCAAATTTCCTCTGAAAGGTTTGAAACTTGACATGGACGATCTTGAGATCATATTAGGACACTGGTGAGCATTTGGGATCCCTTGGACTCAAGTTTCTGGATGCAACATGAAACCCTAATTTGAGATAGACTGCCTTAGGAGAGGGCTTGTTTGGTCAACCCTTGGACTTCCTTGAGCAACTTGAGGATCTTTCTTGAAATGTTTTGAGAAACATGGGAGGGAAAATTTTGGGGTACAACAGCTGCCCCTATTCAATCTTATTAAACCTGAAGATTTTGATTGGCTTGTCTGACTTTCGTGATCTGAGGGTTGAAGATGATTGAACACTAGAGTGCCCAGAAATTTGCACTCATATGAAGTGGTACTTGTCTTGTGATGTCGGGAATAGGCTTACAGATGCCATTTGGAAATTGACGATGGGGAATGGGCTTAAAGATTCCATCCGAAGGAGTGTCGATCGCATAAGAGATTCCTTAGCGAGAGCTTGTATACCTGTTGTTTGAGGAAGATTCCGCGTCGGGGAATGTTGATCTCTATTTTGAGAGAAATAGAAATTTAGGAGCTTCAGTCGTTCGTTATTCTACTGGGGTATCATCTCTGTTGAATTTTAGGAACTTCGGTTTTCTGTTATTCTACTGAGGAACCATCTCTGTTGAATTTTAGGAACTTCGGTCGTCCGTTATTCTACTGAGGAATCATCTCTGTTGAATTTTAGGAACTTCGGTCGTCTGTTATTCTACTGAGGAACCATCTCTGTTGAATTTTAGGAACTTCGGTCGTCCGTTATTCTACTGAGGAACCTTCTCTGTTGAATTTTAGGAACTTCGGTCGTCCATTATTCTAATGAGGAACCATCTCTGTTGAATTTTAGGAACTTCGGTCGTCTGTTATTCTACTGAGGAATCATCTCTGTTTTGAAGAGGAAAGTTGAATTTTAGGAACTTCGGTCGTCCGTTATTCTACTGAGGAATCATCTCTGTTGAAGAGGAAAGTTGAGAAGGAACTATTATTTGGTCGTAATCCATGCTTCATATTGGTAAGATTGACGGCTATCTGGTCGTAATCCAGGCTTTACAGTGACTTACTGGGGAGATGAGATTAAACTTTCTCGTAATCTAGGCTTCTCAATTTCTCGATTCTTATCTGGTCGTAATCCAGGCTTTAGAAGGAACTAAGCTATTATCTGGTCGCATCCAGGTTTCACGGCTTGTTTGGGATTAAACTATTATCCGGTCGAATCTAGGCTTCATAGCTTACTTTTAAGATATGCCACTATCTGGTCGTAATCTAGGCTTCGTGGTAGTCTGATATTGTTATTCGGTCGTAATCCGGGCTTCACAATATGCTGTAGGAATCAAGATACTATCCGGTCGGATCCGGGCTTCATAGCTTGAACTTTGTGAGAATTTGATTGTATCTTTCCTTAAAGGTAAAGGTTAATTGTATGTAATACATGATATGTATCAAGCAATGATGTTCTCAAAATAAATGAGATTGTGTTGTATGATGCGTATGCACATGTCATGATGTATGTATATGCAATGTTTTTATGATAATCTCTAGCTGGGGAAAATAAATCCCGGGTTGCTGCTGGAGAGTGCAAGAAGTTGAATTCTTAGTTTCCGCTAGCGATAGTGAATGAAGATGATTGTGAGAATATTCCTGCAGGAGAGGATAACTCCGTTGGGGAATAGAATGACGAGGAAATGACTTTGTGGGGAAAAGAGATACTCTGCTAGAAGATCTGCTGATTTTGGAGAAACAAACTCAGCTCGGGATGCATTACCGTTGCTGGTGATAATGAACCCTGTTGGTGATAGAGTTTCTGTTTGTGAAAGGAATGAACTCCACTAGGGATTATTTTCCAGTTGCGACTTCACTGGGGATAATCTTTTAGACTCTACTGGGGGAAATCCTCCAGACTCTACTGGGGATAATTCTCCAAACTCCATTGGGATTATTTTCTAGTGCTGATGATAGATAAACTCTGCTTGGGGAGAACATTGCCGATTCATTCGAGGTTGCGAGCCTCAGCTGAGGAGAATTAACACCACTGTCCTTCTCCTTACTCTACGGGGAGTGAATGTACCTTCAATCTTTTTCTCCAACTAGGTCTATCCATATACCTGGTGGACAGAGCAACTGTAAGGTCTGGACCTTTCTTAGTTGCCCCTGTTTCTGATATTATGAGTAATCGTCTTTTGTTTCGCATGTAAATATTTATGAGCAGCAATCAATGTCAAATGCATATATCAAAAATGAACATTGGACGTTCTTTGCAAAACAAAACAGAAAAAAGGAAAACAATTTGAAATTTCTTTGTGAAAATGAATTGTATTAACTTTGAAGTTGGCCTGAAAATAGGCGTTTTTGTACAAGAGGCTGACGTCCTAGTAAGAGAACGCCGTCGAACGATAGAATTTATACAGTTAGTGAAAACAAAGAAAAACAGTTATGTGAATAATCCCACAGGGTTCCAACTCTGCTATTTCCTTTATATCCTCGAGCATCTCATCACTTTGCTACTTGGTTGAAGGTAGACCAGATTGATTAGTGCCTTCCGAGCTTGATAGTCGATACCGATGTCTGGTTACAAGGTGATCCAATGAGACATAGTGTTACGCTTTGATCCCTATTTTTTGTCTGAACCGCCCTTTCGGGTTTTCAGTCCACCGGGATACCTTTTTTGCCCAAGCCTCCTTTTCAGGTTTTCGACTTGCCGGGTGTACAGTTTTTTTTCATTTTCATCCCTTATTTTTGCCCGAACTCTTTTGGTTCGCCGGGAAGCCCTTATTTTTGCCTAGGCCAGTCGACCTAGCGGGTCTTTGATTATGCATAATATTTTTTCACTATGTCTGCATTGACGGGGTGAGGAAGGTCGTCACCATCCATGGTGGTTAGAATCATAGCTCCTCCCGAGAAAATGTTCTTAACCACAAATGGCCCTTCGTACGTAGGGGTCCATTTGGCCCTGGGATCGCCTTGAGGTAGTATGATGCGTTTGATCACCAGATCCCCGACTTGATACTCTTGTCGTTTGACCTTCTTGTTAAATGACTTGATCATCCACTTTTGATACGTCTGACCATGACAAATAGCAGTAAGTATTTTTTCGTCGATTAAGTTCAGCTGATCAAGCCGGGTCTAGATCCAGTCGTCCTCGCTCAAACCTGCATCCTTCATAATCCGAAGAGAGGGTATTTGAACTCCAATGGGTAATACTGCCTCCATGCCATACACCAATGAGTAGGGTGTTTCCCCTGTTGACGTCCGCACTGAGGTACGGTACCCATGAAGAGAAAATGGTAACATCTCATGCCAATCTTTGTATGTCACCGTCATCTTCTGCACAATCTTCTTGATATTCTTATTAGTCGCTTCAACAACCCCATTCATCTTCGGTCGATAGGGAGAAGAGTTGTGATGCTGTATCTTGAACTGCTTGCAGAGCTCGGTGATCATTGTATTGTTGAGATTTGTACCGTTGTCTGTAATGATCCTCTCTGGTACACCATATCGACAGATCAAATTGTGCCGAATAAACCGTGCCACGACATTCTTGGTTACAGTAGCAAAGGAAGCTGCTTCTACCCACTTCGTAAAGTAATCAATAGCCACTAGAATGAAACAATTCCCGTTAGATGTCGTGGGTCTGATCTCACCAATCATATCGATGCCCCACATTGTGAAAGGCCAAGGTGCCGTCAAGACATTCAGAGGAACTGGAGGTACGTGCAATTTATCAGCATAGACTTGGCACTTATGACAGGTCCGAGAATGCTGATAACAGTAGGCTTCCATAGTAGACCAATAATATCCTGCCCGTAGGATTTTCTTCGCCATGGTATGTCCACTAGAATGAGTTCCGAAAGTACCTTCATGTAACTCTTCCATAATCCTTTATGCCTCGTTCTTATCCGCACACCGCAGTAAGGTTGAATCATGGTTAGTTTGTAAAGGATACCATTACTGACGAAGAACTTCACCGCGAACCTCCTCAGAAACTTCTTATCATTAACAGATGCACCCTCGGGGTACTCCTGAACCTCAAGATACCTCTTTACCTCATGAAACCAGGGTTTATATGCTACCTCTTCAGTCTCAATATCACAGCAATGTGCGGGTTCGTCCAACCTCTCAATGGTAATCCGAGGATCCTCATTGTCCCACCTGACCTTGAACATAGAAGACATAGTAGCTAGTGCGTCCGCCAACTGATTCTCCTCTCTTGGGAAGTGTTCAAAGGTTATCTCCTCGAAGTGTGGGAGCAATGTTAGTACATATTCCTTGTAAGGAATAAGATTTGGGTGTTTCATATCCCACTCGCCATTGATCTGACTGATCACGAGAGCAGAATCTCCGAACACACTCAAGAACTTAATCCTTAGGTCAATAGCTGCTCGAAGGCCCATGATGCATGCTTCATACTCCGCCATGTTGATGGTGCAGTTAAAACATAGTCGGCCGGTGAACGGAGTATGACAACCTTCAGGAGATATGATCACGGTGCCAATGCCATTACCTAAGGAATTTGAAGCTCCGTCAAAATACATAGACCATCGGGATCCTTCCTCAGGTTCTTCATCCGGTCCAGGTGTTTCACAGTCGGTCACCAACATGATGCTCTCATCCGGAAACTCGAAATTCATAGACTGGTAATCATCCACTGCCTGATGTGCCAAATGATCTTCCAACACACTCCCCTTGATTGCTTTTTGGGTCGTGTATTGGATGTCATACTCAGTCAAGATCATCTGCCATCTTGCTATTCTTTCGGACAAGGCAAGCTTCTCGAAGATATACTTAATTGGATCCATCTTTGATATCAATAAGGTGGTGTGAGTTAGCATATACTGTCTCAGCCGGCGAGCAGCCCATGCCAAAGCACAACAAGTTTTCTCAAGTAGTGAGTATCGGGTCTCACAGTCGGTAAACTTTTTGCTTAGGTAGTAAATAGCATGCTCTTTTCGGCCAAACTCGTCATGCTGCCCCAGCACGCACCCCATTGAATTGTCGAGTACCGTCAAGTATAAGATCAAGGGTCTCCCTTCAACTGGAGGCATCAGAATAGGTGGCTCTTGGAGATATTCTTTGATCCTTTCGAAAGCGGCCTGACATTCATCATTCCACTTTTCCACTTGATCTTTCTTCAACATCTTGAAGATTGGCTTACAAGTAGCAGCCAAATGTGAAATGAATCGGGAAATGTAATTCAACCGTCCCAAAAATCGTCTAACTTCCTTTTCTTTTCGGGGAGCTGGCATCTCCTGTATAGCTTTCACCTTTGCAGGATCCACTTGAATACCTTTATCACTAACGATGAAACCCAACAGCTTACCAGACCTTACCTCGAAGGTGCACTTGTTCGGGTTTAACCTCAGCTTATACAACTTCAACCTGTCAAATAGCTTCTGAAGATGGTCAAGATGTTCTTCCTCAGTTTGGGACCTTGCAATCATGTCGTCAACGTATACCTCAATCTCATGATGAATCATATCGTGGAACAAAGCGACCATGGCACGCTGATACGTTGCCCTAACATTCTTCAATCCGAAAGGCATAACTTTGTAGCAAAAGGTACCCCATTGAGTAACGAACGTTGTCTTCTCCATGTCTTTGGGAGCCATCTTAATCTGATTGTAACCAGAAAAACCATCCATAAAGGAGAAGACCTTGTGCTGTGCGGTGTTGTCAACCAGAACATTGATATGAGGCAGAGGGAAATCATCCTTGGGACTTGCCCTGTTCAGATCCCTATAGTCCACACACATCCGAACCTTACCATCTTTCTTCGGCACCGGGACCACGTTGGCAACCCACTACGGGTAAGAAGTAACTTCTAGAAAACCGGCGTCAAACTGTTTCATAACCTCAGCCTTGATTTTCTCAGATATCTCTGGGCGCATCCGGAGAACTTTTTGTTTCACTGGAGGACTGTCTTCTTTGGTTGGCAGGCGATGAACCACAATATTAGTATCCAACCCAGGCATATCTTCATAAGACCAGGCAAAGATCTCAACGTAGTCACGCAGCATTTGTATCAACCATTGCTTGACACTAGGCTCCAGATTTGCACCGATCTTGACCTCTTTCTTGTCTTCCTCAGTACCCAGATTTACTGTTTCCACTGGCTCTTCATGCGGCTGTATGGCCTTCTCTTCCTGAAGTAACAGTCTAGCAAGTTCCCCAGGTACTTCACAATCATCCTCACCTTCGTCTTCGGCTTGGTTGATCGGACTTTCGAAGTCATAACTGGAAGTAGCAGAGTCGTTATCAGTGGGGTCCATAGTGGATGTAGACCTCTATATGTGAGTGTGTGTAAGACAGATAGCTGTTTTGATAAAGTGCGACATAGAAAAGAAAAACAAGGAGCACAAAATTTGTAATGCAAGAAAATCGTCCAATGCTTTATTGATGATATATGGAAATGACACATAATAAACTCTCACCAACAAAGCCACGGTGTCTCGGGTAAGGCACCGGGCCGTAAAAGTTTCAAATTGTCTGTTACAAGTCTCAAAACAAAAGTCTATTACTGTGTAATAAATGAAACGGGCACGAAGTCCTTCGCCGTCCAATTGTTCAAGCCACCGTCGGTAGTCGGGTAAATCTAACTGTCGAAATTTGACTCTTCATCATCATCTTCAATTGCATTCACTCCCGGATTACTGATATGCAGGGGAGGTCTTCCAATCCGCGCACACCGAACGACCCTTTGAGCTTCTGCAGTAGAACCCAAACCAAACTTGTCAGTCTTGTGTGCAAAGTCAGGGAGTTGGCCCCAATTCGCACACCCACGTTTTTCAATAACAGCCCGGGCATCCTTGAGGGAAGCCATCTTTATTGGAGGATCTTCAGCAATAGTTTCAGTCGATGCCAGAGTCTGGGGGACTTCTTCAAAGTTCTGACACGGGGTTTCAATAAACTCCCCATCCATCTCCACATACTGAAAAAAGTCGAGGTGGCTCACCATGTACTCTTCCTCACCCTGCACCGCAACAATCTCCCCCTTTACTGGATACTTTAACATCTGATGGAGCGTAGAAGTTACTGCCCCAGCTTTATGAATCCACGGGCGACCCAACAAACAAGAATAAGATGGTCGAATGTCCATCACATAGAACGTAGACATAAAAGTATGGGAACCAACCTTAACAGGGACATCCACCTCTCCATGTACCATCCTTTTGGACCCGTCAAAGGCCCTAACCACAATATTACTTGGCTTCAGAACCAACCCTTCATAATCCAGCCGATCTAATGCTTTTTTGGGTAAAACATTTAAGGAAGACCCAGTATCCACCAGCACGTGAGCCAAATTAGTGCCCCTGCACTCGATTGAGACGTGCAGAGCATCATTGTGATTCCTTCCTTTGGAAGTCAGATCTGCGTCAGAGAAACCCAACCCGTTGTCAGCGGTCAAACTAGCCATACAGTCTTTGAATTGATCAGCAGATGTTTCCTGCGGCACATGCGCAGTTTTAAGGAAAGCAATTAAATCCTTTGCATGGGCTTCTGAGCACAAAAATAAAGACAACATAGAAATCTTCGACGGGGTTTACCCCAACTGTTCGACTATATTGTAGTCGCTTTTCTTGATAATCTTCAAGATTTCCTCTATCTCCTGCCTAGAGGTTTAAACAATGACCTTTTTAGGTGCCTCCATCCGGGCAGGCCCACTTGTGACTTCTTTTCCCCGAGTGTCAGATGACTCGGCGACAGGGGTGATAACTGGAGTAAGAATTGGAACAACAACTGGCTTACTGGCAGACGGAATGACAACATGCTTTTGAACAGACGGAGGGGAAATCTCAGGAGAGAAGAGTCTTCCGCTTCGGGTGACCTTGCTAGACCCGACAATATTTCTGACATCAGTATCAGCCTCTTCAACCTTCAAGTCTTGTTTTATCCCATGATAATACACATCGGCCCCATAGTGCCACGGGACAGCCTTATCCGAAGTGTAAGGGATAGGTCCAGGAATAGTAATGATCAATGGAGCACCTCTCGGAACAAATGTAATCCTAACAGGCTTTCTCGATGAAGCCTTGGGAGGATTGGCGGAAATGGTGATTATGGAAACATCTTCAACAGGAATCAACGGAACCAAAGTTTTCTCGAACAAGATCTCTTTGTTATCCATCAGGAGCTGAACACTTGATTTCAATAGATGGCAACCAGCAGGTAGGATGGAACATAGGTGGCAACCTTCGCCACAGCCCGGAAATAAATCGACCAACAATAAGTTCTTCTTTATAGTCATCAACGGAGTAGAAATGTCTTCCACAGAGGTCACAAATGAATCATCATCCACAACATTCACTCCATGCTTGGGAATAGGAGCAGTTATGACATTTGGCTTTTCTGGTGCTCCAAACTCAATCTCCTTAGCTTCAATCAGATCCTGCACTTTATTCTTCAAAGCCCAGCAATTGCTGGTATCATGCCCTGGGCTATCAGAGTGATAAGCACAACGGGCATTTGGATTATACAGTGGAGAGGTGGTACTGGGATTCTTCGGAGCTTCCCTCAGAGTTACCAGGTTTGTCTTCAATAATTGCGGTAAAATTTGAGATAAGTTCATACTGAGCCGAGTATACTGTCTTTGCGGTCTCTCTACTCTTTGCTGATTTTTGCGCTGTAGGGAAACAGTAGTCTTGATATAACTACCGCATTCACTGCTTGGCGGCGCTCAGGTCGATTTTGGCTCCTCGAGCTATAAACTGCACTAGACTCTTTCTTGAAAGGCTTCTTTTTTATACTTGACGAAGCACCTTTCTGTATCTTACCGCTTCTAATACCAGCTTCGACTCTATCCCCAGTCATAATCAATTCAGTGAACCCAAATGATGAACTACCGATCAAATTATTAAAATATGGACCTGACAAAGTCCCAAGAAACATATCCACCAACTCCCTATCAGACAGAGGAGGTTGTACTCTTCCCGCCAGATCTCTCCACTTCTGAGCGTAGTCCTTAAAACCTTCGCTCGCACCCATAGACATACCCTAAAGTTGAGTATGCATGGGAGCAAGGTCGGCATTATACTGGTATTGCTTGTAAAAAGCAGCAGCAAGGTCCTCCCAGTTGCGGACATTAGCTCCTTCCAGTTGATAGAACCATTCAAGCTGAGTCCCTGACAGACTATCTGATCGCACTAAATCGCACTATGTTTCTGACTCAAATATCACATGTTTTCCTTAGTTTTTATTATCATTTTCTCGTATTATGTTCCTTTTTCCTTTGTTTTCAGGATTCTTGTCATTTCAGAGCCTTCTGTGAAGAAACGAGCCAAAACGCCAAGAAATTAGGGTTTTTCAAGATATTCTGCACTTATGGCGTTCAGCGCCGCGCCGGCTACAGGGAACGCGATGACATGGCCCACTTTCACCCAGAGACCAACTGCCACGTTCCCATGATCTGGCAGTTCCAGCCACCGCGCCCGCGGCCACTGCCACCGCGCCCGCGGCCTTCACAAAAAGTTTCCCGCTCAGGAGAAGTTGAGGGGCATGCTGGTCTTTACGCATCTCAAGGATCCTCTATAAATAGTTTTCGATTTTCATTTTTTAGTTTCATCCAAGCTTAGTACAATCTTAAGCCATATACTATCAGTTTCTGTAAAGTAATAATCTCTTCACATCGGGGAGTTATTGCGGTGTAGATTGAGTTGTAATCGAGTCTTGGAGCACTTTGGTTGAAGTTCATCATACCAACCTTACCATTCCGCAGATTTGTATCAGATTCAAGTCTCCGACTGGAGCAAGGTTCTATTTTATTGCATTTCTTTACTTATAATTGCTCTTACCATAGTCTACACGTTTTATAGACTCTAAATGCTCTTACCATAGTCTACACGTTTTATAGACTCTAAATGCTCTTACCATAGTCTACACGTTTTATAGACTCTAAATGCTCTTACCATAGTCTACACGTTTTATAGACTCTAAATGCTCTTACCATAGTCTACACGTTTTATAGACTCGCACTCTTTTACTTACTCGCTCTTATCATAGTCTACACGTTTTATAGACTCGCACTTATTATGTCTGGCTAAACTATAAAGGTTTGGATGTAATGATTGTCATCATGGTCGTGTTCCAATTATCATGCTAGTGAAAATACTCTGGGGATGTTTTGCTTTTAACTTAAGTCAATTATGTTTAAATGTTTATTGGGTAAGATCGAAAGCCGTCCAAACTAATGATACGACTTGATTATTATTTAACCAAACAAAAAGAGCGAAAGCCGTTGATTGGTTAAATAGGAATCATTGACCTTTTTAGAAAGCGATTTTGAAACTATTTTCGGACGCGTTTGTAGGTTTGAAATCTGACTCTTGGTCAAAAGCCAAAAGTCTCTTTAAGTTAATCTTTCCAAGTAAAATTACTTTTCTGTTAAGTCAAAACTATCAATTTCTTAAAAATAGGTTTACCTCTTTAACGCGGAAGGCACCCTTTATATGTGACAATAAAGGAATTTAATTTAAAGAGTAAATCCGGTTCTTAGTAGTCAAAAGCTACAAGTTCCCGTTAAATTGATTCTTTGCTATCAATAGAAAATACTGCCCCATAAGTAGTTTCATCTACGCATGAACGGACCAATATCTGATTACATGATTTACATTCCAACCTGTCTTTTAAACTGTTATTTACCTCGCTCATTTACTTTGTTGCACTGCACTCACATCAATATTCTTGTTCACCTTAGATAAGCACCTTAGCAATAGAGTTGATAGATTGACAATTGGTCTCTATGGTTCGATAATCTTATATATTACTTCGATAGGCTGTGCACTTGCAGTACTATATTTAGGCTATACGTTACAGATCCCCATCAAGTTTTTGGCGCCGTTGCCGGGGACCAACTTCGTCAAATTTCGTACCCTATTGTTATCCCGTTTAGACTAAGGCTATTCTAGCCGGTAGATGCGTAGAAATCGTAGCACCGGTAACCTAATAGATCCTTTAGTAGAACCTGAACGTTACGCTCGTGCCCGTCTTTTTATACGCAGGATAAGAAGAGCTATGGCAGAAGATCGTAACCAAAGACCACTCAAGGAATTCGCCCAACCATCTAACGAGGAACCTAGTTCTAGTATAGTAAACCCTACTATAACTACCAACAACTTTGAACTAAAGCCCTCATTATTACAATTAGTACAACAAAACCAATTCGCTGGTCTCGCTACCGAGAACCCGAATCAACATTTAAAGGTATTTATCCAATTAGCTGACACCCTTAAGGCAAATGGAGCCACACCCGAAGCCATCCGTTTAAGACTGTTTCCTTTTTCCCTTAGAGGTAAAGCTCACGACTGGTTAGACGCCCTTCCAGCTAACTCAATAACAACTTGGGAAGACCTTAGGAGAGCTTTTCTTGCGAGATATTTTCCACCAAGCAAGACCGCTATTCTTAGGAACCTGATCACTTGTTTCACCCAAAACCAAGGCGAATCACTTTTTGATGCCTGGGAGAGATATAAAGAACTTTTAAGAGCTTGTCCGCACCATGGCCTGGAGCAATGGTTAATCATACATACCTTCTATAATGGACTCCATTACAACACAAAAATGTCCATAGACGCTGCCGCTGGCGGAGCGTTGATGAACAAACCTTACCCTGACGCTTGTGCCATAATAGAGGACATGGCCCAAAACCACGCCCAGTGGGGATTAGACTGAGCGACAGTAGAGAAAAAGGAGAGCCATGGAGGAAAGCATGAGGTAAGTTGCATGGACATGATTAATGCCAAGATGGACGCCCTAGCTTTGAGAGTCGAGAACATGTCTCAAAACCCAATCACAGTAGCAGCAATCCAATCGGAATGCGAACTCTGTGGAACTCAAGGACATCAAACCGTTGACTGTAACCTTTTGAACGAATCTAGCTCAGACCAAGTTAACTATACCCAAGGGAACCCTTTCCCGAATACCTACAATCCTGGATGGAGGAACCACCCGAATTTCTCTTACAAAAACAATAACCCTATCCAAAATCCCGGACCTTCGAGACCTCAAGGATTCCAAACACAAAAAAAAACCAACCTATGCAAATAGTGCCCCCAAGACCAAACCTTAAAGAAACCATAGACACCTTTATTCAGACTCAAACTCAGCAAAATAAGGATTTTATGAACCAACACATTCACACGAACGAACTAGTTACTCAACTGGCAACCAAGTTTGACCAGATGATAACCCACACCAAAATGCTTGAGACTCAGATTTCCCAAGTAGCACAAAACACCTCTGTACAAGTTGCACCTGGAGGACAATTTCCTGGACAAACTCAACCAAATCCAAAAGGCCAAGCAAATTCTATCACCTTAAGAAGTGGAACTGCTTATGAAGGGCCTAGAAATCCTAACCTAAGCACATCAGAAAAACCTATGGAAGATGCTACACCTAAAGACCAGGTAGAGGAACCAGAGAAACCAGAAAAGCAATCAAAACCAGAAGTAGGGAATAACACTCAACAACCTTATAAACCACCTATTCCGTTCCCACAGAGGCTGAAAAATACCAAAGTAGAAAACCAGTACCAAAAGTTTATTAAGGTAATAGAGAAACTCCATGTAGAGATTCCTTTTACTGAAGCTATAACCCAGATACCATCATATGCTAAGTTCTTGAAAGATATTTTGACCAATAAACGGCGACTCGATGATCCCAAGCCTTTAGAATGTCATTCTATATCCGAAAACAAACTCGCCAAGAAAGATAAAGACCCTGGAAGTTTTTCTATCCCTTGCATCCTAGGTAACCATATGATAGACAAAGCATTTTTAGACTTAGGAGCAAGCGTAAGTCTGATGCCTCTGGCCGTCTGTAAGAGGTTAAAATTAGGAGAACTTCAACCTACTAAGATGTCCTTACAACTAGCTGATAGATCTGTCAAATATCCCATGGGTATTTTAGAAGACATACCTGTCAAGATTGGTCAGTTGTACATTCCGACCGACTTCGTCGTAATGGATATTAAAGAAGATGAAGACATCCCAATCCTCTTAGGAAGACCATTCCTATCGACCGCCGGAGCTATAATAGATGTTAAGAAAGGGAAACTGACTTTCGAGGTAGGAGATGAAAAGATTGAGTTCATTTTATCAAAGTTTCTAATGGCACCAGTGATAGGAGATGCGTGTTATGCCATCGACGTCATTGACGAATGTGTAAATGAGCTCGAACAAAACGAATCTTTAATCAAATTACCATCAACCCCTATTTTAGAGGATGACGGATTTAGGAGTATCGAACCGTACATTGACAACAACCTTTTCGAATGCTTAGCTCTTACCCCTGACCTTATGCCGCGTACTGAGAAACCCACTATAGAACTTAAGGAACTACCCAAGAATCTAAGATATGAGTTTTTGGATGAGGAGATGAATAGACCTGTTATAATTAGCGCCGCTCTAAACCAAATAGAAACAAATCAACTCTTAGATACCTTGCGAAAATATCCCTCGGCTTTAGGGTATAAAGTTTCAGATTTAAAAGGTATAAGCCCATCCGTATGCATGCATCGGATTATGCTAGAAGAAGATTCAAAACCCTCAAGAGAACATCAAAGAAGAATAAACCCTATCATGAGTGATGTAGTCAAGAAAGAAGTTCTTAAGTTATTAGAAGTTGGTATCATATACCAAATTTCGGATAGTGAATGGGTAAGCCCAGTCCATGTGGTACCCAAGAAAGGAGGTATCACTGTTATGGAAAATGAGAAAGGTGAGCGTGTGGCAAAACGAACAGAAGGAGGATGGCGTATGTGTATAGATTACAGAAAGTTGAATAAGGCAACGAGAAAAGACCATTTCCCTCTCCCATTTATAGATCAGATGCTTGAACGTCTAGCAAGACACTCATATTTCTGCTATCTTGATGGGTATTCGGGGTTTCTCCAAATACCTATTCACCCAGAGGACCAAGAAAAAACCACATTTACTTGCCCTTATGGAACATTCGCTTATAGACGAATGCCCTTTGGACTCTGTAATGCACCTGCCACTTTCCAACGTTGTATGATGTCAATTTTCGCAGACTACCTAGATGGAATTATGGAAGTATTTATGGACGATTTTTCAGTGTGTGGGTTTGATTTCAAAAACTGCCTCTCAAACTTAGAGAAAATCTTAAAAAGATGTGTGGAAGTAAACCTTGTGTTGAATTGGGAAAAGTGCCACTTTATGGTAAATGAAGGGATAGTCTTGGGCCACATTATTTCTGAAAGAGGTATAAAAGTTGATAAGGCCAAGATAGAAGTTATAGAAAACCTAAACCCACCTAAGACCGTTAGGGAAGTAAGAAGTTTTCTAGGACATGCCGGGTTCTACCGACGTTTCATCAAGAATTTTTCCGGAATAACAAAACCTTTAACCAACTTATTGATGAAGGATGTCGAGTTTGAATTCGACCAAAAATGTCTTGAGGCCTTTGAAGTTTTAAAGCAAGCTCTTATTTCAGCACCTATCATAAGACCACCTGATTGGACACAACCCTTTGAAATCATGTGCGATGCTAGTGATTTCGCTGTAGGAGCTGTACTAGGGCAAAGAAAAGACAAGAAACTGCATGCTATTTACTACGCTAGTAGAACACTAGACGCTGCCCAGCTAAACTATACAACCACAGAAAAAGAATTGCTAGCCGTAGTTTTCTCTATTGATAAATTTCGATCTTATTTGGTGGGGGCAAAAATAATAGTATACACAGATCATGCAGCAATCTGGTACTTGTTAAGTAAGAAAGATGCTAAGCCTAGATTGCTCAGATGGGTTCTTTTACTCCAAGAATTTGACTTGGATATTAAGGATAAAAAAGGAGCTGAAAACTTAGTAGCTGATCATCTCTCTAGGTTAGAACACCTTAAACCTGAACTTATACCTATAGACGATCACTCTACTTATGAAAGATTAATAGCTGGGATAAACTCAACTGAAGAAGAGACCTATGAGGAAATCTCAACCTTGAACAACATACCATGGTACGCAGATATTGTGAATTATCTGGCCGCTGATATCATACCCCCTGACTTAAGCTACCAACAGAAGAAGAAGTTTTTTAGTGATGTTAAACACTTCTTTTGGGATGAACCCCTCCTATTCAAAAGAGGAATAGATAATATATTCAGACGATGTGTGCCGGAAGAAGAAGTAGGCAACGTCATTAAACATTGTCATGTTGCACCTTATGGTGGACATGCAAGCACATCTAAAACATGCGCCAAAATATTTCAAGTAGGTTTTTATTGGCCTACTGTATGGCGCGATGTCCACACTTACATTACAAAATGTGACCGATGCCAACGCACTGGGAACATCTCAAGACGTGATGAAATGCCTTTAAGTAACATCCAAGAAGTGGAAATATTTGATGTCTGGGGTATAGATTTCATGGGACCTTTTCCTTCCTCAATGGGTAACAAGTATATCCTAGTAGCTGTCGATTATGTCTCAAAGTGGATAGAAGCTGTTGCATCACCCACAAACGATACCAAGATAGTTATCAAACTGTTTAAGAATATTATTTTTCCTAGGTTTGGAACCCCGAGGTTAGTCATAAGTGATGGAGGATCGCATTTTATATCTAAGATATTTGACAAGCTTCTAAGCAAATACGGAGTAAAACATAGAGTAGCAACACCATATCACCCGCAAACCAGTGGCCAAGTAGAAGTATCGAATAGGGAGATAAAGCAGATCTTAGAGAAAACCGTATCATTATCCAGAAAAGACTGGTCTGGAAAACTTAAAGACGCCTTATGGGCTTATAGAACGGCTTATAAAACCCCTATTGGAACAACTCCTTATCAATTGGTTTATGGAAAGTCCTGTCATTTACCCTTCGAACTAGAACATAAAGCCTATTGGGCCATTAAATCCTTGAATCTAGATTACCTAAAAGCCGGAGAAAAACGTATCCTGGACATTCACAAGCTGGAAGAGCTTCGCTTGAATGCCTATGAGAATGCCATCATATATAAGGAAAGAACCAAGATGTGGCATGATAAAAAAATCATCAAGAAAGATTTCAACATTGGTGACCCTGTTCTCCTATTTAACTCAAGGTTACGACTTTTTCCTGGTAAGCTTCGTTCAAGATGGACAGGTCCATTTGAAGTGTCAAAAGTTCTAAAGTCTGGAGCAGTAGAAATCAAAAACAATTCATGCGCTCCATTTGTGGTAAATGGACAAAGACTGAAGCTATACAAAGGAGGCGATTTGCCTGTTGACTACTCTAGTCATATTCTTATAGACCCACCAATACCCACATAAAGTAAGATCTAATCGTCGAGCTAAAGACGTTAAACAAGCGCTGCATGGGAGGCAACCCATGGTTTATTCTTTATTTTATTTTATTTTATTAATTTATATATGTTTTATCTGGACTAATTTCTTGTGTTTACATTTTCAGGATGCATTAGCCCGATGGTATGGTTGTGATTTTCAGGGATGAAGCACAAAAATCCCGATTTGCTACCTTATCTGCTAGACCTATGGTACCCACTAGGTACCCCGATCAGAGCTGCATGGGGGCACTCGGGATTGAGCCAAGTATTAGGTATCTGTGCAACCAACTTGGCTGGGATAACTATGCTGATGATGTCCACAAAACCTACAGGAACCTTACTCTGGAGTTTCTTAGCTCTGTGGATTATGACCCATGGGTGGGTGAAGGAGATGAGCGAGGATGCCTAAGTTTCAGATTGTTTGGTACCGAGTATACCCTGACCATCAAAGAATTTGGGGATTTGCTTGGTTTCCAAACTGGACCGACCGCTATCACTGAGTTACCATTGAGTTACTATATGGACAGAAATATTGATAAATTTTGGCAGGACATTACTGATGGAGCCAGCCTTGACCCCTCTACCCAGCTGTCCAGGAAGATCCATAACCCGGCTTTCCGATACTTCGAGATGATTCTGTGCCACACTTTCTTTGGGAGGAGTTACTGTGACCACTTAGTCACCGCTGAGGAGATCCTTTTCCTATACTGTGCCAGTCAGTCCAGACCTATAGCCAGTGGAGGTTTTCTGATAGAGAGCCTCGAGCAGACTGCTCGATCCACTGTAGGACTCATTCATTCCGGAGGGAATGTGACACAGATAGCTTCCGCTTTGGGTTTGGACAGTATGATAGCACAGCTGACCCCATACTGTGGATATACTTTCCTGGATTTAGACTTTTGCATGGATCGTGGGCTCATGAGGAGGGCCTCTTTCCACCCATATCAGTACAGATTGCTCATCGATGACCAGACAGTTTACACCTTCACACTGCCAGACCCTCAGATGACTTGTGTTTCCAACCCTGCTAATTGGAACTATTCTGTAGAAGGTTGGGGTGAGATATCAGAGCATGGCCCAGAATATACTCCTTCTTCCGAAGATCCCACTCCAGAATACACTCCTGCTTCCGAAGATCCCACTCCAGAATACACTCCTGCTTCCGAAGATCCTACTCCTGAATACACTCCTGCTCCCGAGGACTCTACTCCAGATCACACATCCCGACCCGAGGTTACACACACTACTGTTCTTACTAATAACCTCAGCTTGCAGGAACCTGATATTCGCACTCTGTTGACTGCTATGCGCACTGAGATAGCCACTCTCCGCAATGAGGTGGCTGACCTTCATTTACAGTTGGAACTGAATGATGTTACCTTTGCTGGTGAGTTAGATGAATTAGCTCACGAGGTGGCAGAGATTCGACGCCAGCTGACTGAGCTGCGTGGCCCAGACACTCCTGCAGAGCATCCTCCCAGTTGGCGATAGATCTGTGTTATTCACAAGATCTCTGGTTCTAGTATTATTAGTATTATGTTGATTTCCTTTTCAGACTCATTTTTATTTGCATTATCTGTTTCCTGCATTATTAATAACTATTTTGGTGACCCGATGTTCGTACCTATATATATATATATATATATATATATATATATATATATGCATATGTGTTTTTTTTTTCTATATATATCTTTCATTTACTAATGTTTTTGTTTTTCTGGTCACCGTAATGAAAATTTTGATATAAAAATAAATAAATATACATGTATATATGTATTCGCATACATGCACGTTCGTAAGAAAACTAGGTACACCTCCAAAAATTGAAGCTAATGGCAAGGAAGGAAAAGCCCAATGAAAAGGAAGCAAGACCGGCCCAACTTGGCTCGCCCTGACCGCGCCCGCGGTGATCCCTACCGCGCCCGCGGTGACGTAACGGTCACCTAACGGCTAGTGGCTCGTTTTTCCACCCATTTTGCCTCTTTTTCCACTTCCAATCCCATTTTCTTCCATTCTTAACCCCCCATAACTTCCTTTATTATCCATACCTACCCCACTACATTTATTCCCATCATAAATATTCATCAACCACCATTTTCTTCACTACCTATAAATACCCCCACTATTTCATTTTCTTCCTCACACCTTCACTACTTCTACATCCCATTCTTTCTCTTTATATTCATCCACAAGAAAATCCTATGGAGTATCACGGCTACATTTTGCGAGATGGCCAACCCGGAGAAAGACAACAAAAGCGGCTTGAGAAATTGCTGACAACGCCAATACACTCTACCAGGTATATCGATGAAAACTGTCTATATTCATTAGGTATATACCATAGTATATTTTTCCTTCTCGACAAACTAGGCATGCATGATATTTTTGCTACTCAAGCACCAACCTACATTAGGCTGACGTTCGAATTTTTGAGTTCTTTAATTTATAACGTCTCTCCTAACACTGCTAGCACCGTAGGTGGAGTTAAATTTAGAATGTTTAATGTTGAATATGACTACTCCACTGACGGTCTAGCTGCCATGTTAGGATGGCCTTATGGGGATGGTGCCGTTTGTGAGGCACCTTTAGACACAGATTGGGCATTTGAAGCATTTTGGGCTAGGATTACTAAACAAAATGCAACATCTTTTGATGGCCTACTTGCTTCTCATATCCACAATCCTGCCCTTCGTGTTTTTAGATTTCTTTTAGCATCCACCATCTTTGCTCGGGAAAACCCAAACAAGGTGAATGCTAAAGAATTAATTATCATGCAGAGCTGCCTCACAGACACCAAAGTTAATCCAGTCCCATTTATGATTGCCCACATGCACCATGTTTTAAGAAAAGGTGGGCCGATTTCCTTTGGTGGACTGATTACTACTATTGCCCGTGCCATAGGATTGGATACAGAACTTGCCACCCTTGAGCCACTTCCTCCTCGTATTGCAAATCTTAAATTTTTAAGGGATATGCGTTTATGCAAGACGAGGAGGGAAGGTGGTTACTTCCTCATGGTTGGAGGTGCCGCTGTACCCAGTGTTGTTATCCCTTGCACCCGTCGTACTGATATCAGATTTGAGCGTAACTGGACCTACGATCTCAACGCTCCTGCTTTTATTGGTCCGTTGCCCCCAAATCTACCTTTAAATGAGGGTAACAACACTGATGATGAGTACGATTTCCGTACGGAAGAACCACCCCACTTTTCACCACCACACACGACACCATCTACTTCTAACCCGCATGCAGGTACAGCTCCTAGTTTCCATGTCACTGAGGACATGTGGCGTGAGCATATGGCCCGAGAGGCCCAGAGGGACACCCTCCTTGCTACTTTGCAGCAACAGGCGACCGATAACATGGCCTTCATGCAAGCATCCCAACAGAAAAATGCTAGCTCTCTGCGCACTATTATGGAAAGTCAGCTGGCTTTCCAGAGAGAACAACACCTTAACCAGACCACATACGCTCGTCACTTCCAATTGATGGAGGCAACCCAAGGCACCCTCATTGGTAGGACCCAAGAGCTACAAGCGGCAAATGCCGCCTTGACAGAGAGAATGGAGCAGCTAGTTTTGGACCGAGAGAGCCGCCGTCGCAGCCGTAGCCGCCGTTCCGGTCGTACCAACCAGGATGGTGAAGGTCCTAGTGGCCCCCACTAGCGTTTTCAGGTACCTCCTCCTACCTTATTTGGAACATTGAGGACAATGTCCGATTTAAGTGTGGGAGGAGCATTTATCACTTTTATTTCCCGTTTTTCCTGCTTTTATTTCCCTTCCGCATTTTTCCTTTTAGGTGTGTTATATTCGTAGTTAATAAAATACATGTGATAGGCGAGTCTTTCTGCGTAGTGTACCCTTTCATTTCCCCCACTTTTTAGCCTTACAAAATTTTTTACAAAATCTTTTTCAAAGAATTGTGGTTGTTTTTAAGGATTTGGGCTATGAGACAGGTCCTAGATAGGGTCTATTTCTTGGGCACTCACTTTTTGAAAAATTCGTTATCGTTTTAACACCGTAAGCCTTTTTGAACATTTAGATTAGATCCTTTCTTCCCAATATGCTATGATTTTGAATAAAACTGTACAAATAGGTCTTCAAGTAGTTTATCTTAGCAGTCAGCTCCGGCCTAAGCATGCTCTAAGTGTAGGATCGATGAATATAAGTGGATGATCTCTATTTTGCCTTAAAAGTTTATAAAATAAAGTATGAATACGACTACGAGTTGGGTGATCCTCACAAAGATTACTCAACTCAAGAAAGTTGTAAGCACTAATAAAAACAAAGAAAAAAAAATATATAAGGCACATCCGTTGTAGTTGGTCCAGAGGTATCTGGTGATGGACTTGGTAGGGCGGACTACGGTCCGATCCCCCGCAACTGCAAATGGGTAAAATAAAAAGGGGTTAAACCAACTCTTGTACCAGAATCCCATCACTTGAGATCAGAGTCACTAACCGGTCACTACACCATGAGTATGTACGGATAACGGGCTTAATGTGATTGCGCCTGAATGAAAAAGGACCTCGTACAAAAAGAAGTCTTAGCATAGGAAGGATATTAGGATCGATCTGTATACTTATGAGGTTTATGTCCGCATTTTTGCGAGTCGTGTAATTACGATACCCTTGGTTCAGATAGTTAGTGCCTGACAACACACCCTTACTCGAACTTAGAAGCCCTCTTTGCCCGAAACCTGTATACACCATAATTTTCTTTCATCTACTTCTAAGAGTTGTTGCTTGAGGACAAGCAAAGGTCTAAGCGTGGGAGGATTTGATCGCACTAAATCGCACTATGTTTCTGACTCAAATATCACATGTTTTCCTTAGTTTTTATTATCATTTTCTCGTATTATGTTCCTTTTTCCTTTGTTTTCAGGATTCTTGTCATTTCAGAGCCTTCTGTGAAGAAACGAGCCAAAACCCCAAGAAATTAGGGTTTTTCAAGATATTCTGCACTTATGGCGTTCAGCGCCGCGCCGGCTACAGGGAACGTGATGACATGGCCCACTTTCACCCAGAGACCAACTGCCACGTTCCCATGATCTGGCAGTTCCAGCCACCGCGCCCGCGGCCACTGCCACCGCGCCCGCGGCCTTCACAAAAAGTTTCCCGCTCAGGAGAAGTTGAGGGGCATGCTGGTCTTTACGCATCTCAAGGATCCTCTATAAATAGTTTTCGATTTTCATTTTTTAGTTTCATCCAAGCTTAGTACAATCTTAAGCCATATACTATCAGTTTCTGTAAAGTAATAATCTCTTCACATCGGGGAGTTATTGCGGTGTAGATTGAGTTGTAATCGAGTCTTGGAGCACTTTGGTTGAAGTTCATCATACCAACCTTACCATTCCGCAGATTTGTATCAGATTCAAGTCTCCGACTGGAGCAAGGTTCTATTTTATTGCATTTCTTTACTTATAATTGCTCTTACCATAGTCTACACGTTTTATAGACTCTAAATGCTCTTACCATAGTCTACACGTTTTATAGACTCTAAATGCTCTTACCATACTCTACACGTTTTATAGACTCTAAATGCTCTTACCATAGTCTACACATTTTATAGACTCTAAATGCTCTTACCATAGTCTACACGTTTTATAGACTCGCACTCTTTTACTTACTCGCTCTTATCATAGTCTACATGTTTTATAGACTCGCACTTATTATGTCTGGCTAAACTATAAAGGTTTGGATGTAATGATTGTCATCATGGTCGTGTTCCAATTATCATGCTAGTGAAAATACTCTGGGGATGTTTTGCTTTTAACTTAAGTCAATTATGTTTAAATGTTTATTGGGTAAGATCGAAAGCCATCCAAACTAATGATACGACTTGATTATTATTTAACCAAACAAAAAGAGCGAAAGCCGTTGATTGGTTAAATAGGAATCATTGACCTTTTTAGAAAGCGATTTTGAAACTATTTTCGGACGCGTTTGTAGGTTTGAAATCTGACTCTTGGTCAAAAGCCAAAAGTCTCTTTAAGTTAATCTTTCCAAGTAAAATTACTTTTCTGTTAAGTCAAAACTATAAATTTCTTAAAAATAGGTTTACCTCTTTAACGCGGAAGGCACCCTTTATATGTGACAATAAAGGAATTTAATTTAAAGAGTAAATCCGGTTCTTAGTAGTCAAAAGCTACAAGTTCCCGTTAAATTGATTCTTTGCTATCAATAGAAAATACTGCCCCATAAGTAGTTTCATCTACGCATGACCGGACCAATATCTGATTACATGATTTACATTCCAACCTGTCTTTTAAACTGTTATTTACCTCGCTCATTTACTTTGTTGCACTGCACTCACATCAATATTCTTGTTCACCTTAGATAAGCACCTTAGCAATAGAGTTGATAGATTGACAATTGGTCTTCTTGGTTCGATAATCTTATATATTACTTCGATAGGCTGTGCACTTGCAGTACTATATTTAGGCTATACGTTACAGATCCCCATCACTATCTTGAAAGAAATGAACCCAGAGATTCGTATCAGCCGTATATGGTTGAATCTTTCAGACGTATGAACGGAGGTGTAGCTTTGGGCAGGATACCCTGTCATACTTAGAAAAGACATGTGCTTTAAACTTGTGTGGGATCACCACCCCAGATGCTAAACCCAAGTGTGATACGGTGGGAGAACTGACTTGGGATTTGCGTTTGTTTTCGCAAATGTTTCGGTTTAGCAAGAGTCGCCACCAACTTTTTATTTTATCCTAAGGAAAGGTCAAAAAGCACAGGAAAGACCTTTGATATGTTTTCTTGGGTTCGGGGAGTAGATTATAGAAAGGGAAGGTATTAGCACCCTTTCTATCCATGGTTATCCATGGGCTCTTAGTTACTTGCTTAGATCACTTGCTTTGATTTTCAATTGTTTGAAATGGTGCTTTTCAAATGTTTGAAATGGTGCTTTGTGTGTGATTTTGGAAAATGTTTTGAAAAGAGGCCATAGTTGTGGCAACCTTTGTAATGATTCTTGTTTGAATGTATACAAAGGTGTTTTTGTCTTTTGAAAAGTTTTCAATGTTTGAAAGTAGGGTTTTGAAATTGTGTTGTGAAGTGTGTTTTGAAAAGTAGCAAGGAGGTTTTTGCAAGTTTGATCAAGTAACTAAGAGTTATCTACCCTATTTTACTCAAAGATCTTTCTTATGTTTCTAACCCTTTTAACAGTGTTGTTTCACCATTGTATTTGGTGAACAACCTTGTGTTAGGATGTTAACGGGACAGGCGCGGGTCATCGTATAGACCATGATAGCAATAGTGTCAAGTATCTTTGGCAATTTTCTTGAAGGACTTGATCATTTTGTTTAGGCAACTCAGATAGCGTCATCGAGGGACTATGATCTTTTTGTTTGTTTTTATTTTGCCAAAGTACTCAACATGCAACCATGGCCAATTTTTGAAGGCAACAAGTGGATGAAACCCAAGGGGTGCAAGTGTGCATTGTGTTTGTTTTTTCATGCATGTTTATCTTGGATTAGGTCAAGCTACTTGTTGATTTCATTTGCATACAAACCCTAGGTCTAGGCATGGTATAATTGAAAGCTTTTAAATGTGCGAGAATTTAAATGCTACACTATTACAACATGATATAGGGAAGGGGATACAAATTTGAATTGGGGATATTTGACAAGGAAATAAATTCTAAGTTATTACAACCATATCGAATGTACAAGTCAATATTTAACATTTAAATAAACACAATTAAATAAATATCAAATAAAAATGTATTATGCAAAAAAAGATTGTTTATGTATGTGAAAGGGGTATTTTTTAATGTGAAATATAAACAAATAAAAAAAATCAAATTTTAATTATTTTGGTCATTTAGGGAAAAACCCTAATTTTTAAATAAATAGTAATATTTATCAATTATATACAATATATATTAATTTATGCAAAAATAAAAGTATATTGTAAAAAAAAGTATTTTTAGTGTCAAACATTAATAAAATAAAGTATATATATATATATATATATATATATATATATATATATATATATATATATATATATATATATATATATATATATATATATATATATATATATATATATATATATATATATATATATATATATATATATATATATATATTTATTAAACATATTAAATATACAAAGATAAAAATTAATTATTTACAAAAATGGATATTATCAAGAAAATGTTTTCAAATGTAAATAAAAATAATAAATGAAAAATAAATATATTTTTTACATTATTTTTTAGAGTTTTTTAAAAAAGAAACTAGATTATTTACATATATATGTTTAATAAAATGATATAAATATCAAATAAATATGAAAAAATATGGAAAATTATTTTTGGCATTTTTTATATTTGAACAAAAAAATATAAAGTCAGAATGAAAATAAAAATGTCATAAAATGATAAATATCAAATAAATGGGCCAGGGGGTGCATTCAGTAAATGGAGGGTGCCAAAAGTGAGAAATCCAAGCCCAACCCACATTGCTTCATCCCTGTCCTTGAGACAACAACCAAACGCGCGCTTCTTGGTTCAAATGCTATCTTCTTATTCTTTGATCTTTTGACAAAACTTAAAACATGAAACTTGTAGAGAATTTAAACATGAATCTAACCATATAAAGCATTAAAAATAACTCTCAAAGACCAGAGAGAATTTCTCTGGCCCTAAAATCTGACCTAGCTTTTTTCACATGTTCATGGCTGAAATTCTCCTAGCACACTTAATATAAATGAAAGCTGAGCATATGTATGGCTTCAGGGCTATGAGTACAACATATTTCATTCACAAACCTAAGCCTAACCATTCCTAAATAGAGATATAGAAATCCATGAAATACCTGTTTCAGTTTGAATCGAGTAGGGCAATGCAGCAACCTTCAATGGTATTGGAGCTTCTGTTGAGCTTGCCTGAGGTCCAAGGAAGCTTCTCCAATGCTTGGCTTACTTTGAAACAAACTGAATCGTGCTGTAGAACTCCACCTGTAAAGCTTTGAAATGAAAATGGCAAAGTGTGTTAGAGGTGTTACAGCTTGCAATGGATGTCTGGGATAGTTCAGGTGGATGGAATGGAAGATGTTTGAACAGGTTTGGGCCAAAATGCACGAGCAAATTGTGTTGTGGAACTCAATCTGCAGATGCTGCCCTGTTTTGCAGGAAAAAAAGTGGTTCTGAGTGTGAGGAGGTTTGAGTGATGAATGAGTCGTGCTTTAGGTTTGTTGGGAGGTATGGAAACTATGTGCAATGTTTTTTTAAGCTCTTGTTTACAGATATGAGAGTTGGTCTTTGTTTTGCAAGTTTTCTTCTACTTGAAGCAAGAAAATGCAAATGATGTTATATCCTTGTCCAAGCCTGCCTATCATGTTGCATCTTTGGTTCTTAGTAAATGGAATTAGTGGACTTGATCTTGTCTCAAAGATCTGGCCCCATGTCTCAAAGATTTAGCTTTTGACATAAAGTGACATTAGGCAAAAATGGCAATTTGCCTTTTTCTACTTAAGGCTTAAACTTGCATGTAATGCCCATATGAATAAGATAATACCTTAACACAATGGTTATGCATTAAATTAAGGAGTGTAAACTGGTTTTGAGGCCTGCAAGCTAGCATCACACAAGCTGATTTGAAAATGCAAGTTTGTATGAACATGCCTTGGCCATGAACAAAAGTGACTTTTTGCCAACTTTGTGAATTCGATTCTCTCTAACCACAAGGGTGTTTGAGTAGTTCTTGGACAATTTGGAAAGCTTGTAACATGTACTACAATCCATATTTGTAATTAAACTTGAAACTCCAAGTGGAACTATGTGAAAAATGGCCAAGAAGATGGGTCAAAATCCTGCCTAGATTAGGGCAAATTTTCTCTAAGTTAAAAGTTTTAGGTACCCTTGTTCCAAAAATCATAACTTGAGATGAAAGCTTCTTTTGAGAAAACTTTGTGAATCAAAGTTGTATACTTTGTGATGGACTATAACTTTCATGTTGCAAGTTTTGTTTGAATCCATTTGCATCTTGGTGAAAAGATGGGGCAAAGTTAGGAAAAAATAAGAAAATTTCATAACTTAGAAAAATTCTAAGTTATGAAATTTTTCCATTTTAAACCCTAATTTGCATTTTTGGGTTTCTTGATGAACAAGTTTCATAATTTGACATGTCTTGATGAAAAATAACTCTTGGCACTTGATTTTGACCAAAAAGTCAAAGTTTGACTTTTCAGTATACAGTCAAATTTTGATCAGTTGACTGAAAAATTCAACTGCCAATCCTATGCATTTGAGATCTTTTGAACTTGTTGAATGGGTCAAGACAATGTAATTGAGTCCTTGAGTCCATATGTGAGCTTGATTGGCCATTGGTTAGGTCAAACAGTCAAAAATTGCCTTTGTGCAGTCAAAACCCTAAAAATGACCATTTTGCCCTTTTGGTGATCTGATCAAATTTGTTGTGGAATTGTGATCCAAACTTGATCAAATGGTTCATATGAATTCATAATGTTGATGTGGGTAAAATTTCATGAGGTTTGACTATCAATTGGCCACAGTTGACTTTTTCCCCAATACAGCTGATTTCTAGGTCAACTGTCCAATTGACTGAGTAAAGACTTGAATCAAGGCTTGAAACTTGGTATGGGAAAACTTGTGAACCCAACATGAAGTATGAAAGTCACTTTGGGCATTGTAGGTCAAAATATCCTTGTGCAAACTCAAACCCTAATTTGGGTCAACAATTCCAGGAGGGGTCTTGAGCAGAGCAAACCCTAGGGTTCAAGAGTCTTGTGATGAGAAAATGTTGGTGAAATGAGAGAGCGAATTTTGGGGTACAACACCAAGTCTCTGAAGTCTAGACCGGGAACCTTCTGAATCTCCATGGCACTCATACGGTCTTCAAGTTATTTGTACTTATCCTCTGTAGGAGGGTACTGGTCTTCATCAAAATCAGTGTCATTGTCAGAAACCACAGGACTATGCCCCTTCCTTTCCTCTTGATTCTCTCTTTCCCCAGATGAATGGGACAAATCAGCTTCCTGTCGCAAATTGTTCCCGAATCTGTGACCCATATTCAGCAGGACCACCCTTTTCTTCTTCTTCATGTTGTCCTTCAAGATGAGAATCTTCAAATCTTGCTGCCCTTTGGCTAAGTTCAAGAACATTTCCTGGAACTGAGCGTTCTGAGCTTGAAGAGCCTTAATAGCTTGATCAGTATGTGTTTCAGAAGACATTTTGCGCTGAAATAAACAACGGAGAAGATAAGAAACCTGTAATGGTACCTGTAATGAGGTGCATGGTAATGGAATGCGTATGAAATGATTTCAAAGGTTTAGGGAGATTCAAATTTGTAAACCAAAATAAAACACACTTTATTAGATTAAAACTTGAAACAATGTTTAACAAATGCCTTTAAGGTGTTACAAAAGAAATAAACTGAAAAGTAAACCTAAACT
Organism: Vicia faba; assembly: GCA_948472305.1. Classification (NCBI taxonomy): domain Eukaryota; kingdom Viridiplantae; phylum Streptophyta; class Magnoliopsida; order Fabales; family Fabaceae; genus Vicia; species Vicia faba. The sequence continues at coordinate 200,144,331 of OX451739.1, forward strand.
AGAAACAATAAAAGACATCAGAACTCCCATGGTCACTTTTCTTTCGTGCTGACATAATCATTGATTGTCCTCTCATTCTCAAGCTGACTTGTAAGTTTCAGGATATTTCATTCCTGGTCATGATACTTCTCCCTGTAGGTATCCCGTTCTTCCTTTAACTGGATCCAAGATCTCTTCAATGCCCCCAGATCAGTAGGAATATAAGGATGGAGGATTGTATAAGGAACCCCTTCTTCATCAGTATGCTCCACAATTACCGACAAAACAGCTTCATATGGCGTCCCCAGCTTTTGAGCACGGGCTCGAACCCACTAGAGATAAGGTTGCATCGGGAGATAAGTCTTCATTCCTAGTTCATGTGGGTCAGACCTGTTCACCCTATCCCAGGCTCGTATAAACCTGCGGCGATGTCCCTCAACATCTCCCTTGTAATCAAAGACAATGCCTGTAAGCAGCAGCTCATGAGGACCGTCCCTTCGAGCTCGTCCAAACTGTCATAAAGCCAAACAAGGATTATAGGTTATACCCCCTCGAATTCCAAGCAATGGAACATTAGGGTATTCCCCACACCGATCAATGACAGCTACCCTTTCCATATCCTTAGTACTCCAAAGGATGTTCGTATGAGCAAGAGACATGATTTTGTAAGCCCAACTTATACCTTCCTCATTCTTCAATACAGATTTGTGGAGGTGAGAAATAAACCACCTCGCCAGCAGAGGTGTACAACACATGATAGTTCCCCTTCTCCGAACAGTACGGGTATAAAGAGCATGCAGAATATCACCCAAGAGAGTAGGCACTGAGTTACGAGACATGAAGATCTTGACTGTGTTCACATCAACGAAAGAATCTAGATTCGGGAACAAAATCAAGTCGTAGATGAGGAGAGCCAGGATGTCTTCAAATGCTTGAAAGTCCAAACTATCCCAGAACTGTTGAGCTTGATCAATCAAAAACTTAGCCAAGAAACCTTTAACCCCGCTCTGAATCTCCCAGTTAGATACTACATCAGCCATTTTTAGATGTAGGGCTGAAGCAATATCCTCTGGCCTAGGAGCTATCTCCAAACCTGTAAAGGGTGTCTGCTCTAGAATAGACATGCCCAGTAAATCAGAAAACTCCTCCAAAGTAGGGACCAACTGATAGTCCGGAAAGGTGAAACAGTGATGCAATGGATCAAAGAACTGGAACAACACGCTCATCATTTGCTCATCCAACTTTGAAGTGACCAGGGTAAGGAGATGACCATGTCTTCTAACAAAGGAAGAAGTATCAGGGACTTTTGAAACCAACTCTCTGAGCTGAGCATGTATCTGCACGAAGTTCACTTGAATGGTATTTTTGCGCATAGAGGCCATGATCTGAAAAACAGAACAAAGATGAATCCCCTCGGTCTTTGAAAGGGTTAGTCTAATGAAATATGCATGCGATGTCATGATGCATGATGTCATGATAAAAACACACCACAGGTATCACAGATAGCAAACATGGTAAGGGCAAACAAGTCACACAATAGCCCTTAAATTTCAGGCTAACATGGAGTTTAGGTACTACCCTCTTGCAGTTTAGTTGGTTCAACCTATCCTAATAATAGTAACCGGGTTCTAGAGGTTCTCAATATCACTGACCATCCTCCATCGGTCATAATTCCAGTCACGCAATCTTTTCTTACAGCCAGAACCATCTCGAGAGTATGGTCTCAATGAGTGTAGCATACTGCTACTTCCTGTGGCCAAGTTGGTCAATTATATGTTCTAAGGTCAGTTGATGCTTAATGACCCATATAGCAGCCCCATGTTCTCCTTGTTCCTCCACAAGGGATATCGGTACCAACTAATGTGCCACATCAACGTAGCTACTACTTCAACCGTATCGGTCTACGCCATACAGTTCCCTCACAGCCTATTGCTACTTACCTAAAAGGTGTCCCCAGATCCAGGTTAGGATTTATAGTAACTCCAATATAAAGCCCACAAATATAAAGCAAACAAATCAGACAATTGAAAACAATATGATGAACTAATCCTAAGGTACATTCCACTTATTAACTCCCCAGCAGAGTCTCCAGTTCTGTGATACGGTGGCCAGAACTGGGACTGTTTTTAGGAATGCTGGTTTGCATTTTGCGTTTGTGTTTGCAAAATGTCGCAGTAAGCAAGAGTCGCCACCGACTTTTATTTTATCCAACAAGGAAAGGAAAAAAACACAGAAAAATTCCTTTTTCGAGATATTTCTGAGTACGGGGGGTAGATTATAGAAAGGGAAGGTATTAGCACCCTTTCTATCCATAATTATCTACGGGCTCTTAGGTACTTGCTCATCATTTTCAAAATTGCTTCTTTGTGTTTGTGTGCTTTGAAAAGTTTTTGTTTTGACTTTGATTTAACTATTGCTTCTGTCTTCAAGAGTGTAATGAAGTGTTTTTGAAAACTTTGTTTTGTAAAGGTGTGTAAGTGTGAAAAAAAAGTTTGTTTTGATTGAGCAAGTACTTAAGAACTAATCTACCTACTCGAAAAAAGAATTGTTCTATGTTTGTTTCCTTTAGACAGCATTATCCCACTATTAGTGAGTAGGTAGCACTATCGTTGGAGTTTTGAGGGTCAATTCGAAAGGGACGTATGGTCACTAAAGCAATGTTAGGAAGTCTTAGTAATAACCCTAATGTCTTAGATTAATTATCCGAGGCAACAATATTCGAGGCAACCTTTCCGAGGCAACTTTGATCTTTGGACAAAAGGACAACCACTAAAGCATCCTATACTCAATGACCGTTTACCGAAGGCAACCAAGTGGGAGTGTACCCTAGGAGTGCGCATGTGCGAGTGATTCAATTTCATATTATTTATCTTTGCACATTTTAGGGTTATCTAACTGTTTTAAAATTAATCCTACATTCTTGTCATGCATCCTAATATCATACATCTAATAATTAAATATTTGCGGAATTTAAAGTGCGGAAATTAAACTAAGCTATTACAAGGCTTCGGGTATTTACATAGCCAAAAACAAACCCTTAAATAATAAAGCGATAAATGAAAATAAAAAGTCCTAATTAACTATTACAACTTGTGAACAATTACAATAATATGGTAAAAATAATAAAATAAAACGCGCGCGATGAAATTAAGATCGGGAAGAAATTAGGGTTTTGACCCTTCTAACCTAATCAAAAGAAAAATTGTTTTTTGTTGTTTTTAATAAAAGAATTAAATTTTCTAAATTAAATATGCAATTAATTGGTTAATTAAATTAATTAATGAAAATAAATACATGACCTATTTTTGTGTTTTTTTGTTATTTTAAGAAAAGAAAATTAAATTATAAGCAAAACCCTAATTATTCTAACTATTTTTAATTTATTAAAAAAAAGAATTAAAGTTATCTAAAATTAACAACCTAATTAAATAAATTAATTTTTGTATAAAAAAATAAAATCTAAACCTAATTTGGTGAAAAATATTATTTTGTGATTTTTTGATAAAAGAAAATAATTAATTGGTTAGTAAAATAAAATAAATAAATTAAATAAAACAAAATAATAATAAAAAGATGAAGAGAAAGAAATGATTGGGCCTGAAAGTAATTGGAAGGGAGGTATGAAGAGCAATCTGGCCCAAGACCATGAAGTCCACGCTTAACTTTTTTGAGATCCCATGCCATGCGTTTGACTAGGTGTGTGGTGCTGGCCACTTGGCAGACTGGATCTTGAGGATGTATGATAGGCCTTGGACTTATAAACGCATGAGATTACCTGAAAGAAATTAAGAAAAATACAAACGTTTGAGGCAGGGGTCGAACCCCTGACCTCAAGCTCCCCAACGCCTTAACGCTTGCTTGGCTACCACTGGGCCAATTGTTTTTGTTGTATGTAATATAAACAAGAATTAATATAAAATAAACAAGCGAAATAACAAAATATTAGCGCGAATTTTCAAACGATCCAATGGAAGGGTGCCACGCAGTCATCTTCAACCTTGTTCAGTTGGTAAAAGTCCCAGACTTTTACCTACGGACGTTTGTCCGTCACTACATCCCTGCCATTTCTCAAAATCAAGCATGAGTAAGATAAATCAAAACTAAAGCCATGAATGGTTTCGTCTGGACCTGCTGAGTTCATTGGTGGCCCTTTCATGGCCCAATTTTTCCTATACACGAAGATCCCAAATCTAAGCAAGAAACCCTAATAATGGTGAAATCCAATATAGGCCAGATAAATGCAAATAAATAATATAGAAAGCTTGCAAATATTCTATGGATCAAGAATATATCATTAATTCATGCTACCAATCCCTAAATCATGCAAAACGAATTCAAGAAATAAGCAATGTCGTGATGGACTTACAGCGCGATATAGGGCCTGGAAATGCTTGATTTTGATTGCTTTTGCTTGCTGATGACGTCAGGAAACAATTAGGATGGTCCAAGGATCTTGAAACTGCCTCTAAGTGAGAATTCGTGTTTGTACTTTTTCTTGTTTTTTCAAGTTTTGTTTCTGGTTCATATGCCTCTTTCTCTAGCCTTTTTTGGTCTGCATTCCTTCTATATGTATTGAGGAATGAATTAGGGTTGAAAACCTGGCCTCAATCTTCCTCCATCAATGGATTTGATTTTGATTTGATACACCTTGAATATCTTTCCAAAAATGGCTTAATTCAATCTTTTTGTGTACACCATACCTTTACACGAATTTGATTTGATGCTAGCTAGATATTAAGACCTGAATCATGTAAAAAAATCTTTGAATTTCAATGTTTTGGATTTTATATGATTTGTTTTGATTTAAAATGATTTAATTCAAATAAAAATCAAAATAAATAATATAAATAAGATAATGACAAGTGGAAAAGTCTAGGGCTCGTGGACCATGTTTCCAACTCAAAACAAGTGCAAAAGATTGGGCCCATTTGGCAAAATTTGATGTTTTAGGCATAGTTGACTTTTGGCAATTTTGCAAAAAGGGTCAACTTCACCAATGCATAACTTCGTCAATTTTGACTCTTTGGAGGTGTTATTGGACTTTTTAGAAAGCTTGATATGTCCTTTAAGCAAACCTTTTGGTCTAATCTCAATTTTATATTCCATGCTCATGTATGAAGCTTTGACAAAAAAGGTGTTTTTGTTGACTTTTCAAAATGACCTATAATGTCCAAATTCATAACTTCTTGTGAGTGCATATTTTGAACTTGGGAGATGAATATGGATTGTAGAGCATGGCATCCTCTTAAAAATGAGCTTTGGATGGGTAATTTATCATAAAGTATGAGAAAGTTATTCTTGGTCAAAGTTGAGTTGACTTTTCCTACAAAACCCTAATTTAGCAACTTTTGGTTCTTGATGAATTATGAGAAATACTTGATGAATCATGATCAACCCTTGATAAAATGATGAAATATACTTCCAAAATGAGGATGTTGACCAAAAATCTTGAAGTTTGACTGTATGTGGGCCATAGTTAACTTTTGCCCTAGCACAGTCGATTTTCAAGCCTTTGAGCAATTGACTGAGCAAATTTCCTCTGCAAGGTTTGAAACTTGACATGGATGATCTTGAGAACATATTAGGACATTGTTGAGAATTTGGGATCCCTTGGACTCAAGTATCTGGATGCAACATGAAACCCTAATTTGAGATAGACTGCCTTAGGAGAGGGCTTGTTTGGTCAACCCTTGGACTTCCTTGAGCAACTTGAGGATCTTTCTTGAAATGTTTTGAGAAATATGGGAGGGAAAATTTTTGGGTACAACACCCATTTTTTCCCAAGTCGCCCTTTCGGGTTTTCAACTTGTCGGGTGTACAATCTTTTGCATATATCCCTAATTTTTTCCCAAACCTTTTGGTTTGCTGGGATGCCCTTATCTTGTCTAGGTGTATCAACCTAACGGGTCCTTTATGCGTAGTATTTTTTAACTATGTTCATGTTCATAGGATATGGGAATTCTTCATTGTCCATGGTAGTCAGCATCATGGCACCACCAGAGAAAACTCTCTTGACAACAAATGGACCTTTGTAGGTGGGAGTCTATTTGCCCCTGGGGTCGCCTTGTGAAAGGATGATGCGCTTTATTACCAAGTCACCAACTTGATATACTTGAGGCCTGGTCTTTTTTTTGAAATCCATGATCATATGTTTTCGGTACATCTGACCATGATAAACAGCAGTCAGTCGCTTTTCATCGATCAAGTTCAACTGATCCAACCTTATCTGAATCCGCTCGTCTTCTCCTAGGCCTGCCTCATTCATAATCCTTAGTGAGGGAATATGAACTTCCACTGGCAGAACAACTTCCATGCCATAGACCAAAGAAAAAGGAGTTTCCCTAGTTGATGTCCGAGCTGAAGTACGATAGCCATGAAGAGCAAACGGTAACATCTCATGCCAATCCTTGTAGATCACTACCATCTTCTGCACAATCTTCTTAATGTTTTTGTTGGCCGCTTCTACTGCGCCATTCATTTTAGGTCTATAAGGAGAAGAATTGTGATGCTTGATTTTGAACTGAGTGCAAAGTTCTGTAATCATAGCATTGTTGAGGTTAGTCCCATTGTCGGTGATGATCCTTTCGGGGATACCATAGCAGAAGATAAGGTTATGTTTGATGAATATGGCTACCACGTTCTTGGTGACTGGGGCAAATGAGGCGGCTTTGACCCACTTGGTGAAATAATCGATAGCAACAAGAATAAAGTGATGTCCATTGGAAGCAGTAGGTTTGATCTCTCCAATCATGTCAATGCCCCACATTGCAAATGGCCACGGAGCGGTCATGACATTTAGAGGGATAAGAGGCACATGGACCTTGTCAGCATAGATTTGGCATTTGCGGCAAGTTCTTGAGTGGTGATGGCAATCAGTTTCCATTATTGACCAGTAGTAACCAGCTCTCAGGATTTTCTTGGCCATAGTATGTCCGCTAGAGTGAGTCCCAAGAGACCATCATGCATGTCCTCCATAATTTCCTCTGCCTCCTTCTTGTCCACACATCGGAGTAGAGTAAAGTCATGGTTGCGTCTGTACAAGATTCCATTAATTAGGAAGAATTTGGCTGAAAATCTTCGTAAGAACTTTCTGTCATTGATGGATGCTCCTTCAGGGTACTCTTTTGCTTCAAGGTATCTCTTCACCTCATGGTACCATGGTTCTTCTGTATCAGTGTCAAGCTCATAACAGTGTGCAGGAGTCAGAGATAGCACAAGCTCTTTGTAAGGGATGAGATTAGGGTGTTTAGTATCCCAATCATATTTTACTTGGATAATTACTAGAGAGTAATCCCCGAACACATTCAAATGCTTGATCCTTAAATGAATGGCAGCCTTCAGACCCAAAATGCATGCTTCGTACTCAGCCATGTTGTTCGTACAGTCGAAGCATAGTCTGGCAGTGAAAGGAGTGTGGAAACCTTCAGTGGAGATTATCACAACACCAATTTCGTTACCCAAGGTGTTGGAAGCCCCATCGAAGACCATATTCCATTGGGATCCTTGTTTAGGTCCGTCATACGGTCCAGGTTTCGCGTAGTCGGTCACTAGCACGATGTTCTCATCTGGGAAGTCAAAGTTCATAGACTGATAATCATCAACAGCTTGATGGGCCAAATGATCTGCTAATACACTTCCTTTGATGGCCTTTTACATTATGTATTGAATGTAGTACTCAGTCAAGATCATTTTTCATCTAGCTATCTGTCCGGAAAGAGCAGGTTTCTCGAAGATGTACTTGATAGGGTCCATCTTAGAAATCAGTAGAGTGGTATGAGTCATCATATATTGTCTTAGCGGCGAGCAGCCCATGCCAGAGCGTAACAAGTTTTCTCAAGCAGTGAATATATGGTTTCACAGTCGGTAAAATTTTTGCTCAGGTAGTAAATAGCATGCTCTTTTCGGTCAGACTCGTCATGTTGGCCCAAAACACACCCCATAGAATTCTTTAGCACTGTCAAGCACATGATCAAGGGTCTTCCTTCAACTGGAGGCATGAGGATAGGAGGTTCTTGCAGATATTCTTTGATTTTATCGAAGGCATCTTGGCATTCATCATTCCATCTGACTACTTGATCTTTCTTCAAGAGTTTGAAGATTGGCTCACAAGTAGCAGTTAAGTGAGATATGAAGCGGGCGATGTAGTTAAGACGACCCAAGAATCCTCTAACTTCCTTTTCAGAGTGGGGGATTGACATTTCTTGGATGACCTTCACTTTGGCAGGATCGACTTCGATGCCTTTACCACTGACAACAAAACCTAGAAGCTTTCCATATCATATTCTGAATGTGCACTTATTAGGGTTCAACCTTAACTTGTACTTTTTCAGCCTCTCGAATAGCTTGTATAGGTGATCGAGATGTTCCTCTTTGGTTTGTGACCTTGCAATCATATCATCCACATAGACCTCTATTTCATGATGGATCATGTCATGAAACAAAGCTACCATAGCCCTTTGATATGTTGCCCTTGCATTCTTTAATCCGAACAGAATGACCTTGTAGCAAAAGGTGCCCCATTGCGTAACGAAAGTGGTCTTCTCCATATCTTCGGGAGCCATCCTAATTTGATTATATACGGAGAAACCATCCATGAAAGAAAGACTTTATACTAAGCAGCGTTATCGACCAAGACATTAATATGAGGTAGAGCGAAATCATCTTTGGGACTTGCCCTATTCAGATCCCTATAATCTACGCACATACGCACTTTTCCGTCTTTCTTCGGCACTGGCACCATGTTTGCAACCCATTGGGGATAAGATGTCACAGCTAGAAATCCTGCGTCAAATTTTTTTATCACCTCAGCTTTTATCTTTTCAAACATGTCAGGCCTCATGCGACGAACTTTTTGTTTGACAGGAGGAAAATCTTCCTTTGTCGGCAGACGATGAACTACAATATCGGTATCCAACCCTGGCATATCTTCATACGCCCAAGCAAACACTTCCACATAGTCATGCAACATTTTAACCAATCTTCTTTTGACACTTCTTTCCAGGTTAGCGTCGATCTTGACCTCTCTCTTGTCTGTCTCGGTACCTAGATTGATGACTTCAACTAACTCTTCGTGCGGCTGAATAGATTTTTCCTCTTATAATAGAAGCCTGGCAAGTTCTCTCGGTATTTCACAATCTTCCTTGCTTTCGTCTTCGGCTTGGTTAACTGGATGTTCGAAATTATAGTCGGCAATAGTAAAGTCATTGGCAATGAGATCTGGAGTGGAAGAGGACCTGTAAGAGTGTTTGTGTGTGTGTGTGCATGTAAGATACATGACTATATTTTTGAAAAATACATTGAAGAAAAAGAAAGACAATGAGCACAAAAGTTCGAATACAAAAAGTCCAATGGTTTGTATTGAATGATCATATGATAAAATGAACATAAATAAAACCCTTGACAAATGGACCATAGTGCCCCGGGCCAGGCACATGGCTTAAAAGTCATTGTTTAATATTACAGACAAAATGTTCTTGAATTAATAGAAATCAATAAACAAGTAATTACTCCTCAATGAAGGAGATGGGAACGAAGTCCTTTGCGTGCCAATTATTGAGCTCTATTGTAGTAGGATATACCCATTCTTCAAATCCACATTCATCATCAAAATCACCCACAACATTAACTTCACGAATTCCAATATGGAGAGGGGGCTTCCCTGCACGAGCGCGCCTTACTTCTTTCTGAGCCTTGATAGTGAAACCTTAACCACATTTGTCTGCTTTGAATGGGATCTCGGGGAGCTGTCCCCAAGTATCACAACTTCCTTCTTCGACTGTGGCACAAGCATCTCTAAATGAAACCATCTTTGGCACGACCTTAACAGCTTTGGACACATCAGAGGAAAATTTGGCAGTAGCAACCATTGGTGGCACAACTTCAAAAGCCTGACACGAGGTTTCTATAAATTCTCCATCCATCTCCACATATTTGAAAGAGTTGAGGTGGCTTACCATGAACTCCTCCTCACCACAGACAGTGATAATCCTTCCTTTGACCGGATACTTAAGATTTTGATAAAGGGTTGATGTTACTACCCCTGCTCCGTGGATCCAAGGGCGACCCATGAAACAGGAGTAAGCAGGAAGGATATCCATGATGTAGAAAGTAGAGTTGAAAATCTGTGAGCCCACCTTGATCGGGAGATCCACCTCTCTATGAATTGTCCTTTTGGACCCATCGAAAGCCCTCACAATAATGTCACTTGGTTTCAAAACTAGTCATTCACAGTCTAAACAGTCCAAAGCCCCCTTGGGTAGCACGTTTAAAGAAGATCCAGTGTCAACCAAAACATGTGTTAGGGTAGTCCCCTTACATTCAACAGAAACATGCAGAGCTTTGTTATGGTTTTTTCCAAGTGGTGTCAGATCAGCATCTGAGAACCCCAAACCATTGTCGATCGTTAAGCTTTCCACACAGTTTTCAAACTGGTCTGTCGTGGTCTCATGAGGGACATGAGCCTTCTTCAAGAATTTGATTAATGCCCGAGTATGAGCATCGGAACAGAGTAGCAAAGATAACACAGAAATCTTGGAAGGGGTTTGCCTCAGCTGCTCCACTATCTTGAAATCACTCCTTTTTATAATTTTCAAGATCTCATCCATTTCTTGAGCGGAAGGTTCCTCAGCAACAATGCCTTTTGTGGGTATTTCTGTCTCAGCAGGCTCAACTACTTTCTCCTTTCCCCTTGTGTCAACACTAGGCTTAACAGTGGTGATGCGGACAGGTGCCTTTGTAGCAGTTGGTGGTGAGATGTTGGGTGAAACGATTCTCCCAGTTCTGGTCACCTTACTAGAGCCAGTAATGTTACCAATGTCACCAGCTTTGCTTTATTCAACCCAAGCGTCTTGCTTTATTCCATGGTAAAACACCTCAACACCATAGTTCCATGGCACTGCTTTGTTGGAAGAGTACGGAATTGGCCCAGGGGCGGTAACTATTAGAGGAGCAATAGTCGGTTCATTTGAAATTCTGATTGGACCCTTGAAGGAGATCCTAAGAGGCTTGTTTGATATTGTTATGATGGAGAAGTCTTCAATCTTATTGGTCAAACTTTTGGTGGATGGAGTCTTCTCAAATAGGATCTCATGGCTATTCATCAGGCTTTGAAAGCCTTCCTTCAGCCATTTGCATCCATTGAGTTGTTTGGCACAGCAACCACAGTCCTTCAAACAGCCAGGAAAAATCCCGGCTTTCAACAGATTATTTTTTATAATGTTTAACGGAGTAGTCAAGTCTTTGACGGAGGAAACAAAAGTGGTGTCTTCAACAGCATTGACACCCTTGCCATGGTTTGGCATAGGCGTTGTGATTACATTCAGAGTTGGAGGAGTATCAAATTCAATGGTCTTGTTGTCTATTAAGTCTTGAATTTTACTCTTCAGTGCCCATCATTGGTCAGTCTCATGCCCAGGACTATTCGAGTGATATGCACACTTGGTATTCAGATTGTATTTAGGTGAAGAGGTATCTGGATTGGCTGAAGGATCACACAGTGTCACCAAATTTTCCCTTAACAGGTGTTGTAAGGCTTCGGATAGCGACATGCCTATCCTTGTGTGTTATCTTCGCGGAGCCTCAAACCATTGATGATTGGAAGATTGTCTTTGAACAGGTGGTGGGTTGGAAATCTGAATAACATTAACGGACGAATGGTTATCTTTCCTGGTACAGGCCCTTGCCCCATACACAACATTGGTTTCTTTCTTCCCGAAAAAAGGTTTCTTTACGGGATTGAAGGTGGAGGCATATGCTATGGGGATCTTACCGCTTTTGATACTGCTTTCAACTCTTTCACCGGTTAAGATCAGTTCAGTGAAACCGGATGAAGAACAACCAAACAACAAGTTGAAAAATGGACCATATAAAGTTCGCATAAACATATCAATGTTCTCCCTATCAATTAACTGTGGTTGGACCCTACTGGCAAGATCCCTCCACTTTTGGGCGTACACTTTGAACCCTTCATTCTTACCCATTGTCATGTCTTGCAGTTGAACTCTTGTCGGCGTCAGGTCGACATTGTACCGGTATTGGTGGTAGAAATCGGTGGCTAATTCTTCCCATGTATGGATACAGGAACCCTCCAATTGGTAAAACCACTCTAGTTACGTCCCAGCCAAGCTTTCTTGAAAGAAGTGAACCCAGAGTTTCTTATCAGCGGTGTGCGGTTGAATTTTGCACACATAATACTTCAGGTGAAGTTTTGGGAACGAAACCCCATCGTATTTAGCAAAGACTGGTATCTTGAATTTGTGGGGAATGACAACCCCGGACATTAAACCCAAATTATAAAAATCTAAACCGGGGACGGCTTGAATCTCAACGGCCTTCAGTCAGTCCTCTAGCTGCTTGTACTTAACATTGGAAGGAGGATACTTCTCGCCAAATTAATCTTTATCATCGGACGCTTGATCATTGATACACCCAGCCTGGGTACTCCTTGCTTCTCCGATTTGATTCTCGTCTTCCTCAGATGAATCTTCCCCTACTGGTATCTGACGAGTTGGCTCCCTAAATCTCTTACCCATATTGACTAAGGCTTTCCTCCTTGGTTTCTTTTTGGATGCTAGCAACGCCATCAACTCTTGTTGCCCCTTGACTAGGATCAGTAGAGTCTCTTGAAATTGGGATTTTTGTGCTTGTAGGTCCTTCACTGTTTTCTCGATATCCATCTTGCTGAAATAAACAACAGAAAGATAAGGAAACCTACCGTGGAAAACCTGTTATGTTATGATGCATGGAAGATGTGTATGCAAATGATTTCAAGGATTTATGAAATTTAAATTTGTATAGACAAAGAATGAACAAATGTCAATTTTCATTAATTAGTTCAAAATGATTACAACATGCCTCTTGGGCTTACAAAATAAATCTCTAAGATAAAAAGGTCGAACGCATCCTCTTCGGTGCAAGTTAGGCGTTCAAGCCTTGTTCTTCATGGAGTTGCTTTGTAAGTTCCAGAACCCTTTTATCGCTAACATATAATTGAGCTTCGAAGGTATATCGTTCTTCCTTTAGCTGAATCCAACCTTTTCGCAAGTCTTCAAGAGAAGTAGTCATGTCAGGATGGAGACAGTATACGGGACATCTTCTTCAGCCACAGGCTCCATGATAACTGGTAGGATGGAGGGATAAGGCATCACGAGCTTCTGAGCACGAGCTCGTACCCACCTAAGGTAAGGCTCAAGGGGAATAGAATTCTTATGTCCCAGCGTTTTACTGTCCACTTTGTTTACCATCCTCCAAGCTCGTACAAACCTATGACGGTAGCTTTGATCGTCGCTCTCGTTGTCGAATACCACTCCTTGGATGAGCATATCATGTGGACCATCTCTTCGGGCATACCCAAACCGTCGCAAAGCCAAACAAGGGTTGTAAGTGATACCTCCCCTAACTCCAAGCAAAGGGACATTAGGGAATTCTCCACAGCGGTCGATGATAGTAACATTCTCTAAGGATCGAGAACACCAGTGAATATCCGAATGTCTGAGTGACATCAACCTTTGTGACCATCTCAAACCTTGCTCGTTCTTCAACACAGACTGGGGAAGATGCGAAATAAACCATCTAGCCAAAAGAGGAGTGCAACACATGAGGGTCCCTCTCTTCCTCATAGTGCGGGAGTGGAGAGAATGTAGGATATCTCCCAACAACGTAGGCACCAGATTGTGAGACATGAAGATTTTGACAGCATTTACATCTATAAGTTGGTCAGGGTTTGGAAATAAAACCATCCTGTTGTACCCCAAAATTTTCCCTCTCATTTATCAAGACTTTTCTCACAAGACTTCTTGGACTCAAGACAAGATTAGGTTTTGGTTAACTCAAGACATCCCATCTAGCACTGATAACCCAAAATTAGGTTTGAGTTTGCACAAGGATTTTTGGACCATCAATGCTTCATATGACTTTCATACATCATTTTGGACCCCTAAGATTGCTCATGATAAGTTCCAAGCCTTGAACCACATTTTTGATCAGTCAATTGGACCGTTGACCTAAAAATCAGCTGTATTGGGGAAAAAGTCAACCATGGGCAATTTACAGTCAAACTTCATAATTTTTTATCCACATCAACATTCTAAATTCATATGTACCATTTTATCAAGTTTGGATCACAACTCCTCAAGAAATTTGATCAAATCATCAAAAGGGCAAAATGGTCAAAATTAGGGTTTTGACTGAGAAAGGGCAATTTCTGATTTTTAACCTAGCCAATGACCAATTGATTTCAAACATGATTTCAAGGGTTCAATGGCATCATCTTGACATAATTACATGGTTCAAAAGATCTCAAGTTCATTGGATTGACAGATGAAATTTCCAGTCAACTGATCAAAAGTCAACTGTATACTGAAAAGTCAAACTTTGACTTTTTGGTCAAAATCAAGTGCAAAGAGTCAAAATTCATCAAGATATGTCAATATATGAAACTTGTTCACCAAGAAAACCAAATTTGAAAATTAGGGTTTTAATTTGAAATTTTTCATAACTTAGAATTTTTCTAAGTATAAAAATTTTCTTATTTTTTCTCAACTTTTCACCACTTTTTCACCATGATGCATTTTGATTAAAGAAAAGTTCCAAACATGAAAGTTGTAGTTCTCCATGAAATCTACAACTTTTCTTCACAAACTTTTCCCTAAAGATACTTGAATCTCAAGTTATGAATTTGTGAATACATGGCCACGAACTTCCTCACTTAGTGAAATTTTGCCCTAATTTAGGCAGGTTTCTGACCCAACTTCATGGCAACTTTTCACCTAGTTCCAAGAGGTATCTCAAAATTCATTTCAAATATGGATTATAGAGCACATTTCAAGATTTCCAAAATTTCCAAGAACTCTCCAAGATCATTTCTGAGTAGGGAGAATCAAAGAGAGGAAGCTGGCATTTTCTCACTTTTTGTTCAAGCCATTTTCACATGGAATCAAGTTGCAAACCAAACCTATGCTGATTGTTTCTTGCTTTACAGGTCTTAAGCTTGCTATACACTCCTTAATTAAATGCATACTCAATTGACAAAGCCTTTATCCTTGCTTTTGAAACTTTACACAAGTTGTAATTCCATTTTGGGCAAAAAGGTTTCATTGCCATTTTCATAAAGATGCACTTTTACAACTTTGTCAACTTGGAGCATTGGACCTGTCCCCTTGATACAAGAAAACTCTACAGCTCTCAAGCAATTTGTACAAACTCATATCAGCCCTAAAGCAAGCTGGTACAAGCATGTGGGATTGGTCTTGTCAACTTTAATTCAAGTACATGGAAAATGGCAAAAAGGGCTAAAGCTTGCACAGCTAGTAGGAAGCTGACTTTGGATCACTTCTATACTAATATGCAAACATTGTACAAGGCATTACACGCTTGGATTGGACTTAGAACTCTCTTAAACTCAAAAACACCAAAAATCTGCCTAAGCATACAGTTTCTGCAAAAGCTCAACCAACTCTCATTTGGCTCGTGCGTTTTGTGTTTAACTGATTCAAACATCTCATACACTTGATACCTAGTCAATCCAAGCCATCACCCTAGTTCTGTAACCTCTATTTCACCATATGCCATTTTCAACTTGGAAGCTTGCAGTTGGACTTGGTCAGGGAGTTCCAGCCATCCTCAGAGCAAGATAAAGATTGGAATAGGTTCAGAGAAGTTCAAGGAAGCTCAAACAATCATCAGGCCTCCATTAAAGTCCCTACATTGCCATACACGATTCCAGTTGAAGGAGGTATTTTCTTAAACTCTATCTCTTTATACAGGCAACTTCAAGCCACGATTTGTGAAGAAAAAATATAGTTCTCATCATGACGAAATTGTACATATCATTACTTTGCATTTATTTTACTTGTGCTAAGAGAATTTGAAGCTTGAACTCTCTGAAAAAATTAGGTCACGATTTAGGGATTCCAAAATTCTTTTTGATCTTTGATAGTTAGGTTACATAATTTATATAGTTGGAATCGTGAGCTCAAATGCCACATTTTTTATGTTATGAGTTTTCATTTTTATGCAAGCATGAGGAAGATACAGGTTGAATTGGAAAACGCGCGAAGAAGGTGAACAAAGGACAGGGATGAAGTCAGTGGGTTTTTTGGCAGCGTGGCTTTTTTATTTTTTCTAATCACACACCCCTGACTTGCTATTGCACCCCCCTGGTTGACTTTTTATATTTTTATTTTTTTTTCATATTTTTTATATTTAATGCTTTTGTTTATTTTTTCTGAATGATAAAAAATCCTAAAAATGATTTATTTATTTTTAAACTTTTATTTTATTTTTTTTATTATTTTCTCACATAAAAAATTGATTTATTTTGATAGAATAGAATTTATTTTCTTAATAAGTTTGTAAATAATCAAATATACTTAATATTTTTATTATACATTTTTATACTCATAAATACTTATTTTTTATACATATTTAATTTTTAGTATTTAGGAATAATATTATTTATTATTTTTATACAAAAAATAAACAAAATATTAATATAGAACATTATTTTCTTTGAATAAAAACTAGGGTTTAATCCCCTTCCAAAAATAAATATTATTTTTTCCTTTTTAGGTTTAAATTAAATATTTTTCATACAAAACCAAGACATAAAAAAAAATCTTTTCTTTTACATACATATTGCATTGCATTTTAAATATTTGTATTATTTATTTAATTCGCGCAATTTCGATTTAGTTGTAATAATATGTTTAGCTTTATATTTGTGCAAATCCCCATTCAAACTTGTATTCCCCCCTCCCATAAAAATTGTTGTAATAGCTTAGTATATTTACATTACACAATTTATCGCTTTTATACCATGATTAGTAATTAGGGTTTGCATGACAAGAACAAAAACAAAGCAAAATAGAAAACCCTAAATGCAAGACAAAAGCATGAAAATGATACACTTTGCACACATCCTTGCTATTTTCAAAAACACACACATTTCAAAACATCTTACAAACAATTGAGAACATTTTCAAAAGACAAATATCTTTGTATACATTCTTACAAACGAGAATCATTACAAAGATTGCCTAAATGAATGGCCTATTTTACAAAATACTTTCAAAACCACATCAAGCACCATTTCAAACAAAACAAAGCAAGTGATCTAAGCAAGTAACTAAGAGCCCATGGAAAACCATGGATGAAAAGGGTGCTAGCACCTTCCCTTTTCATAATCTACCCCCCGAACTCAAGAAAACATCTCAAAGGTCTTTCTTGTGCTTTTTCACCTTTCCTTTTGGATAAAAGAAAAGTCGGTGGCGACTCTTGCTAACCGCGACATTTGCGATAAAACGCAAAACCTTCAAGTCAGTTCTCCCACCGTATCACATATCCCATATATGAGAAGGGATAAGATTTCTTCAAACGCTTGTAAATCCAAAGAGTTCCAATAATCTTGAGCTTTTTCAAACAGGAACTTGGCTAGGAACCCTTTGACACCACTCCTTGTTTCCCAGTTAGTCGTGACATCGGATTGTTACAAGTGTAGCGCTCGGGCAATCTCTTCAGGGCTTGAATCTCTTTCCATACCGTTGAAAGGTAGTTGATTGAGAATGGGAATCCTCAAGAGTTGAGTGAATTCTTTCATAGCAGGTACGAGCTGGTAATTGGGAAAGGTGAAGCAATGATGCAAAGGGTCGAAGAACTGGAAAAGCACCTTCATCATATCTTCATCAGTGCTCGAGGTAACCAAGTTTAGGAGGAGACCATGTCTTTCGGTGAATGAATAATTCTCAGGGACCCTTGATGCTAACTCTTTGGGTTGAGAAGGAATTCTTACGAGATTGACTTGGATAGTATTCCTGCGGATGGAAGCCATGTCCTACAAAACAGAACAAATATAAATCCCAATAATCCTTGAAATGGTTAGTGAGAATGCTTATGATGTTATGATGTTTATGATGTTATGTACAAGTAAACATATACACACAAGGAAAACAAGTCCTTAGGTTTAGGCTTGCATGGAGTCTTATAGGTAAGTACCATCTTGAAGTTTAGTTGGCTTAACCTGTCCTAGTAATAGTAACCGAGTTCTAGGGATCTCAATATCACTGATCTTTCTTGTCGGGCATTGTTTCAGCGCAAGCCTCTTTAATGGTGATCGAAATATCCCTAGAAGTCTAATCTCAATGAGCGTAGTATCGAGTATCAACTAACTTCAAACTGTGCCAAAGTCGGCTATCTCACTAATTCCTAATGGCCAAGTTGGTTAAGTAAAGGTTCTAAAGTCAGTTAGTGTTTCATGACACCACACAGTGGCCCCGTATTCTCCTTGACTACTCAAGGGCTACCGGTACCCACAAATATGTTACACTAACATAGATATTACTTAGACCATATCGGTATACCCTGCACAGTTTCCACAATGTATTGCTACTTACCTAAAAGGTATCCTAGATCCGGGTAGAGGATCAAAAGAAGCCCAAACAAGGAACCAAAATGTAAAGCAAGCAAGTCAAACAATGAAAGCAAATAAAGGTGATCTAGCCCTAAGGTAACCCCACTTTTAAGTTTTCCCCAGCAGAGTCGTCAGTTCTGTAATACAGTGGGAGAACTAACTTGGAATGTGTTGCATTTGATCGCAATTGTTGCGATTAGCAAGAGTCGCCACCGAATTTTCTTTTATCCAAAAGGAAAGGCTGAAAAGAACTGGAGAGACCTTTGAGATTATTTTATTGAGTTCGGGGGATAGATTATGAAAAGGGAAGGTATTAGCACCCTTTTCAACCATAGTTATATATGGGCTCTTAGTTGCTTGCTAAATCACTTGCTTTGTTTGAAAATATGCTTTGTGGTGGTTTTTGAAAGTACTTTTGAAAAGGAGCCTTCGTTTAGGCGAACTTTGTAATGATTCTCATTTCGGCGAGAATGTATACAAAGTGTTGGGCTTTTGAAAATATTTCATGTTTTGAAAGTGTTTGTTGTTTGTTTTGAAAGGGTTTGGTGTGTGTTTACAAGGATGTTTGTTTTGACAGTGAGCAAGCAACTAAGAACGTTTCTACCTACTCAAAAGTCTTTTTGTTTATTTCCTTCTTTCCTTTGATATTTCTATCTTACCATTGATTGGTAAGAAGCCTTATCTTTGGATGTAAAGGGACAGGCGTGGGTCATTGTATAGTCATGATAGCAATGTTGTGAGATATCTTAGTGTGATGCAATTGGAGAACTGACTTGGGTGTTTTGCGTTTTATTGCAAATGTTGCGGTTAGCAAGAGTCGCCACCGATTTTTATTTTATCCAAAAGGAAAGGTGAAAAAGCACAGGAAAGACCTTTGAGATTATTTCTTGAGTTCGGGGGTAGATTATGAAAAGGGAAGGTATTAGCACCCTTTTCATCCATAGTTTTCCATGGGCTCTTAGTTACTTGCTAGATCACTTGCTTTTGTTTGAAAATATGCTTTGTTTGGTTTTTTGAAAGTATTTTGAAAAGGCGTCATCGTTTAGGCAAACTTTGTAACGATTCTCATTCGTAAGAATGTATACAAAGTGTTAATCTTTTTTAAAATGTTTTCAAGTTTGAAAGATGTTTTAAAAGTGTTAGGTGTTTGTTTTGAAAATAGCAAGGATGTTTTGGTTTTGAAATTGAGCAAGTAACTAGGAACATTCTACCTACTCAAAAGTCTTTCATGTTTGTTTCCTCTTTCCTTTGACATTGTTATCTTACCATTGATTTGGTAAGTAACCCTATCTTTGGATGTGAACGAGACGGGCGTGGGTCATCGTATAACCATGATTAGAAATGTTGCAAGGTATCTTAGCATCTTTATTTAGGGACTAATATCATTTTGAAAGGCAACTTTTGATAGCGTCATCGAGGGACTATGATCTTGTGTTCGTTTGTTTTTGCTAAGATACCTCACATGCATAACATGGCCATTTTGTAAGGCAACCAAGTGGATTTTACCCTAGGGGTGCTTGTGTGCAAGTGTATTGTTTTTCATGCTTGGTTTTATCTTTGATTAGGGTTTTCTAATTGATTGGTTTTAGTCTTTCCATTCAAAACCCTAATTACTAGCATTTGTATATAAAATGATAACTTGCGGAATTTAAAATTACTATGCTATTACAATACTTGTGGGAGGGGTGTACAAATTACAAATGGGGATTGCAAGAAAATAAACCTAATTATCTATTACAACCATATTGAATTCGGATAAGTAATGTACGAAAATGAATAAATATACAAGAATGTAAATGGAAATAAAAATGGATTTTTGTTTGGATTTTTTTGGAAAAGGGTTTAGCTTAACCTAATTAACTAAAAGTAAATAATTAGTTAAATTAATAAAAGTAAACCTAAATTAATTAGGAAAAGAAAATTAGATAAAACCCTGATCTAAATATTAATTGATTAAGAAAGAAAAAGAAATTAAGTTTGTAAGAAAAATATTTTTAATGTCTTTTTTGTCTTGAAAACAATGTATGGTATTGTAAAATATTTTTGGTCTTTTTGGTTTCAAAAGAATTTTTTTTTAATTGTAAAAGAAATAATTAAAACCCTAGTTTCTAATTAAATTTATAAATTAATTCGTAAAATCGATAAAGTATGATTAAATAAAAATAATTTTTATTGTAAAAAATAAATAAACTATATCAAAATATAAATCTAATGTTTTTTTATATTTTTTATGATTTTTCTAATATTAAATAAAATATTAAAGAAAACAAATAAATAAAAAAGGGAAAAGGAAAATAAAATGGGCTAGGAGTGTGAATAGTGAGCAAGGAGTATGAAAAAGCAAACGAAATGCGAGGCCCATGTTGGAGGCCCAACGCTGCAAAAAAATCAAATGGAAGTGAGAAAAATATGAAAAAAAGGCAAAAGGGTACCACTGGGGCTCGAACCCAGGTCCCATAGGTTAACAGGCGCGCGCTTTACCACTGGAGTGGCTATACATTCGTTCATATAAACAAAACAATAAATATATGATACAAAACGCGCCCTGATTACACTTCATCTTCAACCTCCAGTCAGACCACCTATAACTTGTTCATTTCTCATCCATTTGCAAAAATGTAAACATGACACTTGTGTAAAATTTTACCACGATTCCAGAAATTTAAACAACTTAAACTAATTCTCAAGAATGAACATGAATTTTGAATGGTACCAAATTCTGACCTAATTTTTCCAGGATGCTCAGATTCAAAATTCTAACTACTTAAGCAATATAAATGAAATCTAAAGACATGGTTAGCTTCAGAACAATGATGTCTACATTTTTCATTCATAAATTAAACATTAATAATGCTTGTATGAAGATTTCAAAGTTGAGATAACTTACCTCAAAACTGGAAATTGTGTTCTGCAAATGAGCTTGATTCAAGTTTATGTAATGATCAGGTTGGCTTCCTTGAGCCCCTAGGAAGCTACTCCAATGGTTACTTTGAGTTGTAGGTACTTGAACTGGCCTGGAGAAGTCAAGATGCAGACCTCTGTTTTTGGAAATGGAAGATGGTGATGGAGCTGTTACAGAACTGTAACAGTGTATGAGATTGTTTGTGTATGATGCTTGGAAGCTTTTGGAAGCAAGAGGCTAAGAAACGCACGAGTAGTTTTAGGTTTTGGGATTTCTGGCCAAAATATGCAACAATGGAGGTGTGAGATGCAAATATGAGTTCTTGCTCTT
The DNA here is from genome assembly GCA_948472305.1 of Vicia faba. Lineage (NCBI taxonomy): Eukaryota > Viridiplantae > Streptophyta > Magnoliopsida > Fabales > Fabaceae > Vicia > Vicia faba. The sequence goes on from OX451739.1 coordinate 200,165,945, forward strand.
TTTAGGGATCAAGCATGCGTGTGTTTTGTGAAAAATTACTTGTGTATGTATAAGCAAAAGGCTTGAGTGCCTGAGAGGGTCAGAAGTACCAGTTCTAGACTGATTGCTATGTTACTTGATTTTGAAGAAAAGTGGGAAGTATGGTTCCAAGAGGAAGTACAAGCATGGGATGAGTGATTGTAAGTGTTTAGATAAACTTCTCTTGAGTTATAGTACATGTATGATCAGAAGAGAACAATTGCAAGGCTCAAGAACAAGTTTTGTGCAAAAAGCTACTTTATCAAAATGGCATTGTGCACTTTCTTCCCAAAATGGATATAAAGCATGGCCTTGCATTGAATGCTTGAATTGAGACCTCTAACAGTTGTGCAAGCAATTAATTATGGAGTGCCTAACAAGTTTTAGGCATGTAAAGTAGAGATTATGCAGCATAGGTTTGAAATTTAAATCTTGTTCATCACAAAATGATTTGTATTTCAAGTGTGAAAACCCTAACTTCATCTCTTGATCTCAAGGAGTTATTGGACATTTTGGAAAGCTTGTAATCTTCTATACAACCCCTATTTGAATAACTTTTGAAAATTACCCTTGGAACTCTATGAAAAAGTGCCATGAAGTTAGGTCAAAATCCTGACCAAAACTAGGGCAAAATTTCACTAAGTGTCCAATTTCAAGATCATGACTTTGTGAATTAATAACTTGAGATCCAAGCATTTTTATAAGAAGTTGTGTAAAGAAATTTTGTAGATATAATGTAGATCTACAACTTTCATGTTGAAAGTTTCTTCTGAATCCTCTTGTATCATGGTGAAAAATTGGCCCAAAGTCATGAAAAAACATGAAGTTTAAACACTTAGAAAAATTTCTAAGTTAGAAAACTTTGACTTTTTAAAATGAAATCTTGACTTTTTTTATTTCTTGATGAATAAGTTTCATATTTTGACATGTTTTGATGAATTGCGATCTTTGACATTGAATTTTGACCAAAAAGTCAAAGTTTGACTTTTTAGTGTACAGTTGACTTTTTGATCAATTGACTGAAAATTCACTATGAGTCCAAATGATCTTGAGCAATGTTTTAGGTCATGCCAATAGGTCAACATGATGCAATTGAACTATTTAAATCATGCTTCAAACTAATTGACCATTTTCTAGGTCAAAAATCAGAAATTTCCCTTTCTCAATCAAAACCCTAATTTTGACCATTTTGCCCTTTTGATGATTTGATCAAATTTCTTGGGGAATTATGGTACAAATTTGATCAAATGATACATATGAGTTTATAATCTTGATGTGGATCAAAAATTATGAATTTTGACTGTAAATTGGCTATAGTTGACTTTTTCCCCAATACAACTGATTTTTAGGTCAACTGCTCCATTGACTGAGCAAAAGTGTGATCCAAGGCTTGATTGACATGAGTAATCTTAAGGTTCCATAATGATCCATGAAAGTTATATAGAATTTAAATTTAAAATATCCTTGTGCAATATCAAACCCTAATTTTGGTCATCAATGTTTGAGGAGATGTCTTGAGTTGATCAACCCTAGTGCAGTCTTGAACCAAGAGAGGTCTTTGTGAAGAAATATTTGATAAATGAGAGTAAAAATTTTGGGGTACAACACTTAGAATTTCTCTTTGAGGGACTAATATCATTTGAAAGGCAACATTTCTAGCGTCATCGAGGGACTATGATCTTGTATTTTGATTGTTTTTGCTAAGACATCTCACATGCGTAATATGACCATTTTTTAGGCAACAAGTGGAGTCAACCCTAGAGGTGTAAGTGTGCAAGTGTTTATTTTTTCATGCTTGGTTTATATTGAATTAGGGTTCTATAAGTATTGATTTTATCTTTCCATACAAATCCTAATTTACTAGCATTGATATGAAAGATATAAATTGCGGAAAGTAAATTTACTACACTATTACATCATTTGGGGATGGGGTATACAAATTTACAAATGGGGATTGCAAGAAATTAAAACTAATTATCTATTACAACCATATTGAAATTTGAATAACGTACAAGAATTGAAAGGAATATAATGTACAAGGATATAAATGGAAAAGAAATGGATTTTGTTTGGTTTTTGAGGAAAGGGTTTGGTTTTGACCTAATTAACTAAAAGAAATAATTAATTAAATTAAGAAAATTAAACCTAAATTAATTAAGAAAAGAAATTACATTTAATCAAGAAAGCATTTTTAGGTTTTTTTTATGAAAAGGGTTTTTATTCAATTAAACTAAAATAAAAATTAATTAAAAGAAAAACTAAATTCTAAGTTAATTTAAATAAAGGAAATTAAAACCTAAGTCTAATATTAATTTGTTTAGGAAAAGAAATTAAATTTGCAATAAGAAAATATTTTTGTGTTTTTTATTAATAAAAATAATATTCATAATAATATTAATAGTAATAATAATTTTTAAAGAAAAGAAAATAAAATAAAGAAATAAAATCAGAGGGGTAAAAATTAGATTTGGGTGTTTGTTTGTGTAAAACAGTTTTTGTTTTTTTAGGCCCAATGGCCTGTTTTTGGAATCAGAAAAGAAATAAATAAAAAGGGCTTGCATGGTGATAAGTATACAGGGGGTATTATTAATAAAAAATGCAAGGTCTGGTGAGGGATGGCCCAAGGCGGGCTGGTTACTTGCAAAAAGGAAGAAAATGTTGAAAAAATAAAAAAGTGGCAGCGCTGGGGCTTGAACCCACACCCTTCACATGATATACGCGTTGACTTACCACTGGGGTGGCTATACATCCGTGTATTAAACTGAAACCATGTTATTATATTACAAAACAAATTCTAGGCACGCACTTCATCTTCTTCCCTGCGCGCGTTTACAGTGAGAACAACAACATTTTTGAATTTCTGAACTTGTTCATTTCTCAATCATTTTCAAAACTTCAAACACCAAACTTGTTAGAAATTTTACCACGATTATAAATATGTAAATAACTTAAAATAATTCTCAAAGATGAGCATGAATTTCTGTTGGTACCAAATCTAACCTAATATTTTCAGAAACTTCAACTTCAAAATTCTCCCTACTCAATCAATATAAATGAAAACTATGGATATGAGCAGTTTCAGGGAAATGATATCTACATTTTATCTTTGAAAATGCACGCCTAACAATGCCTAAATAAAGAGATGAAAGTTTAGAAAATTACCTCCAAAACTGGAAATTGTGGAATGAGTTTGAGCTTGTTTCAAGTGGTGGTGATGATCAGGTTAGCTTCCTCGAGTTCCCAGGAAGCTAATGTAACCCTTACTTGGTGCTGGAAGTGCTTGAGTCGTGCTAGAGAAGTCAAGATGCAAGCTCTGTTTTTTGGTTATGGAAGTTGATGAAGATGGTGTTACAGTTGGATAACAGGTGTTGGGATTGTTTATGTATGATGTTTAGAAGCTTTTGGAAGCAAAAGGCCAAGAAACGCACAAGTGGTTTTTGATTTTGGGATTTCTGGCCAAAATATGCAACAATGGAGTTTTGTTATGAAATTATAACTTTGGGAGGGTTTGAGGGCTTAAGCATTCGTGTGTTAGCTTGAAAATAGTGTATGTATTTATAGGAAAGGAGTTTTGCGTGCTACAACGAGTCAGAATTTGAAATATCAAGTTGTAAAACCTTTACTTGTTTTTGAAGCAACCATGACAAACATCTTTCCAAAGCTTGTACAATGCTATTGTAGAGTGGTTGAACTTTAAACAAGCTTTCTTCTGACTTATAGATGTTGTGTGTGCAAAAGGAACAAGTGCAAAGCTCAAGACAAGTTGACTTTGCATAAAGCTTACTTTTTCAAAATGGAAGTGGTGACTTTCTTCCTTAAATGGCAATGTGTATTGGACAAAGCTTAAACCAAGTGGTTCATAGCTCAAAAGCTTGTGCAATATTCTGATTTAGGATAGATACAAAAGTTATAGGGCCTGAAAAGTGTGATTATGTAGCATTGCTTGGAATTGGATCAAATGTTCATCATGAAAATGACTTGAAAAACAAGTTTGAAACCCTAACTTCTTGCCTACGATTCTCTTAGCTCAAATATGATCTCAATGATTTCTTGGAAATTTTGGAAATCTTGTAACATTCCCTATAACCTTCATGTTGTACATTTTTGAAGACTCCATTTGGAACTAGGTGAAAAGTTTCCATGAAGTTAGGTCAAAATCCTGACTAACTAGGGCAAAATTTCACTAAGTCTTTTTAGTTTCATGGACATGTCTTCATAAATTCATAACTTGAAATCCAAGAATTTCTAGAAAAAGTTATACCCTACAATTTTTTAAATCTCATTGATATCTACAACTTTCATGTTGGAAGTTTCCATTGAATCATCTTGCATCATGGTGGAAATTTGGCACAAAGTTATGAAAAAAGTTAACTTTCTAACACTTAGAAAAATTTCTAAGTCTTAGAATTTTGACTTTTCAAAGATAACTTTGACTTTTTAATTTCTTAATGAACAAGTTTCATATTTTGACAAGTCTTGATGAAATATGATTTTTGAAACTTGATTTTGATCAAAAAGTCAAAGTTTGACTTTTCAGTGTACAATTGACTTTTCATCAATTGATTGAAATTCATCTATCATTCCAATGATCTTGAGAGGTGATTTGAACTATGAAATTAGGTCAAGATGGTGCATTTTAATCCTTGAGATCATTTCTTAAACCAATAAGTCATTTTCCTAGTCAAAAGTCAAGAACTGAGCCTTCTCAAACAAAACCCTAATTTTGACCATTTTGCCCTTTTGGTGTTCTGATCAAATTCTTTGAGGAATTGTGATCCAAACTTGATCAATTGACATATATGAGTTCATAATGTTGATATGGATCAAAATGATGAAGTTTGACTGTAAATTGACCATATTTGACTTTTTCATCAATACAATTGATTTTAGGTCAACTGATCAGTTGACTGAGCAAAAATATGATCCAAAGCTTGAAACTTGACATGAGAAATCTTGGGAGTCCAAAATGATCCATGAAAGTCATTTGAGGCCTTGAAAGTCAATTGTCCTTGTGAAAATTCAAACCCTTATTTTGAGTTGTCAGTGTTGAGGAGGTGTCTTGAGCTGATCAAACCTTGTGCAGTCTTGAATCAATTGAGATCTTATGAGAGATTTCTTGAGAAATGAGAGGGAAAATTTTGGGGTACAACACAAGTGCTTCTGAAGAGAACAATGGTGATTAGGGGGCCATCTCCCACTCCTTATGAAAGTGATAAAGTCTTACCATGGAGCTACGAAACTATTGTCTACATCAATGGACAAAAGCAAGAATGTGAACCCTTAACAAGCAAAGGATACATAATTACAAATATAGAAGGAACATGGGGAATGACTCGCAGTGGTCGCATATTCCCTTCAAATGTACACAAGAAGGATGATACCTTGACCAAGGATAAAGGAAAGACTATGGTTGAAACTAATTAGGGGCAAGAGCCTCCGAGTAAAACTTTTAGTGATCAAGAGGCAGACAAATTCTTAAAATGATCAAGAAAAGTGACTATAGGGTTGTAGATCAACTACACCAAACCCTGACCAAGATTCCAATAATCTCATTATTGATCAATTCAGAGGCACATCGAGAATCTCTGATGAAAATTCTAAGTTTTGCGCACGTGACAAAAGAGATCGCAGTAAACCAATTTGATGGATATGTGGCTAATCTGATGTCAAGAACACGCCTAGGCTTCAATGAAAGTGAGTTACCCCCACAAGGAAGAGCTCACAATAAGGCGTTGCACATTTCAATTCAGATAGGAACAACTAGCTTATCCCAAGTACTTACTGATATTGGTTCTTCCCTCAATGTGCTACCAAAGGCCAGTTTGATGAAACTAATAATGGATGGCATCATTATAAGACCAAATTCTATGGTGGTTAAAGCTTTGGATGGTTCTCAAATCACGACATTTGGAGAAGTGGATCTCCTTGTAAACATTGGATCACATATGTTTTACATTACCTATCAGTTAATGGATATAGAATCGACATATACTTGCTTTCTTGGGCAACCTTGGATTCACGCTACAGGAGTTGTCACCTCAACCTTGCATCAAAAATTGAAGTTCTTCGTTGAAGGAAAATTGGTGATAATTGACGGAGAAGAGGACATCTTCGTAAGTCATTTGGAGTCTTACAAATACATCAGTATGGAAAAATATTATGTGGAGATGCTACTCTAAGTCTTGGAAGTGGCTACAGTCGTTACACTCCCAGTGGAGAAAGTCACAAAACCTGGAACCTATATGGAATCATGAAGAGACTTGCAAACAGTTGTGAGGGATTAAACATCTAAAGGTAGGGGAAAGCTCATGGAGATAACTGAGAAGAAAGATTGCTTTGGTTTGGGCTATCAACCGTTGAAAACTACTAAGAAAGCCGAAGGGAAATTTCCTCCCATCCAGGAAACCTTCGTCAGCAAAGGAGTAGAGCATGGTGGGCAAGTGTCAATGTTATCTGTGATACGGTGGGAGAACTGACTTGGGATTTGCGTTTGTTTTCGAAAATGTTTCGGTTTAGCAAGAGTCACCACCGACTTTTTATTTTATCCTAAGGAAAGGTCAAAAAGCACAAGAAAGACCTTTGAGATGTTTTCTTGGGTTCGGGGAGTCGATTATAGAAAGGGAAGGTATTAGCACCCTTTCTATCCATGGTTATCCATGGACTCTTAGTTACTTGCTTAGATCACTTGCTTTGATTTTCAATTGTTTGAAATGGTGCTTTTCAAATGTTTGAAATGGTGCTTTTCAAATGTTTGAAATGGTGCTTTGTGTGTGATTTTGGAAAATGTTTTGAAAAGAGGCCATCGTTGTGGCAACCTTTGTAATGATTCTTGTTTGAATGTATACAAAGGTGTTTTTGTCTTTTGAAAAGTTTTCAATGTTTGAAAGTAGGGTTTTGAAATTGTGTTGTGAAGTGTGTTTTGAAAAGTAGCAAGGAGGTTTTTGCAAGTTTGATCAAGTAACTAAGAGTTATCTACCCTATTTTACTCAAAGATCTTTCTTATGTTTTTAACCCTTTTAACAGTGTTGTTTCACCATTGTATTTGGTGAACAACCTTGTGTTAGGATGTTAACGGGACAAGCGCGGGTCATCGTATAGACCATGATAGCAATAGTGTCAAGTATCTTTGGCAATTTTCTTGAGGAACTTGATCATTTTGTTTAGGCAACTCAGATAGCGTCATCGAGGGACTATGATCTTTTTGTTTGTTTTATTTTGCCAAAGTACTCAACATGCAACCATGGCCCATTTTTTAAGGCAACAAGTGGATGAAACCCTAGGGGTGCAAGTGTGCATTGTGTTTGTTTTTTCATGCATGTTTATCTTGGATTAGGTCAAGCTACTTGTTGATTTCATTTGCATACAAACCCTAGGTCTAGGCATGGTATAATTGAAAGCTTTTAAATGTGCGAGAATTTAAATGCTACACTATTACAACATGATATAGGGAGGGGGATACAAATTTGAATTGGGGATATTTGACAAAGAAATAAATTCTAAGTTATTACAACCATATCGAATGTACAAGTCAATATTTAACATTTAAATAAACACAATTAAATAAATATCAAATAAAAATGTATTATGCAAAAAAGATTGTTTATGTATGTGAAAAGGGTATTTTTTAATGTGAAATATAAACAAATAAAAAAATCAAATTTTAATTATTTTGGTCATTTAGGGAAAAACCCTAATTTTTAAATAAATAGTAATATTCATCAATTATATACAATATATATTAATTTATGCAAAAATAAAAGTATATTGTAAAAAAAAGTATTTTTAGTGTCAAACATTAATAAAATAAAAATGTATTATTTTGTATTTTTTGTTCTAAAAATAAAGTGTATATATATATATATATATATATATATATATATATATATATATATATATATATATATATATATATATATATATATATATATATATATATATATATATATATATATATTAAACATATTAAATATACAAAGATAAAAATTAATTATTTACAAAAATGGATATTTTCAAGAAAATGTTTTCAAATGTAAATAAAAATAATAAATGAAAAATAAATATATTTTTTACATTATTTTTTTAGAGTTTTTAAAAAAAGAAACTAGATTATTTACATATATATGTTTAATAAAATGAAATAAATATCAAATAAATATGAAAAAATATGGAAAATTATTTTTGGCATTTTTTATATTTGAACAAAAAAATATAAAGTCAGAATGAAAATAAAAATGTCACAAAATGATAAATATCAAATAAATGGGCCAGGGGGTGCATTCAGTAAATGGAGGGTGCCAAAAGTGAGAAATCCAAGCCCAGCCCACATTGCTTCATCCCTGTCCTCGAGACAGCAACCAAACACGCGCTTCTTGGTTCAAATGCTATCTTCTGATTCTTTGATCTTTTGACAAAACTTAAAACATGAAACTTGTAGAGAATTTAAACATGAATCTTACCATATAAAGCATTAAATCTAACTCTCAAAGACTAGAGAGAATTTCTCTGGCCCTAAAATCTGACCTAGCTTTTTTCACATGTTCATGGCTGAAATTCTCCTACCACACTTAATATAAATGAAAGTTGAGCATATGTATGGCTTCAGGGCTATGAGTACAACATATTTCATTCACAAACCTAAGCCTAACCATTCCTAAATAGAGAGATAGAAGTCCATGAAATACCTATTTTAGTTTGAATCGAGTAGGGCAATGCAGCAACCTTCAATGGTGTTGGAGCTTCTGTTGAGCTTGCCTGAGGTCCAAGGAAGCTTCTCCAACGCTTGGCTTGCTTTGAAACAAACTGAATCGTGTTGTAGAACTCCACCTGTAAAGCTTTGAAATGAAAATGGCAAAGTGTGTTAGAGGTGTTACAGCTTACAATGGATGTCTGGGATAGTTCAGGTGGATGGAATGGAAGATGTTTGAACAGGTTTGGGCCAAAACGCACGAGCAAATTGTGTTGTGGAACTCAATCTGCAGATGCTGCCCTGTTTTGCAGAAAAACAATGGTTCTGAGTGTGAGGAGGTTTGAGTGATGAATGAGTCGTGCTTTAGGTTTGTTGGGAGGTATGGAAACTGTGTGCAATGTTTTTTTAAGCTCTTGTTTACAGATATGAGAGTTGGTCTTTGTTTTGCAAGTTTTCTTCTACTTGAAGCAAGAAAATGCAAATGATGTTATAGCCTTGTCCAAGCCTGCCTATCATGCTGCATCTTTGGTTCTTGGTAACTGGAATTAGTGGACTTGATCTTGCCTCAAAGATCTGGCCCCGTGTCTCAAAGATTTAGCTTTTGACATAAAGTGACATTAGGCAAAAATGGCAATTTGCCTTTTTCTACTTAAGGCTTAAACTTGCATGTAATGCCCATATGAATAAGATAATACCTTAACACAATGGTGATGAATTAAATTAAGGAGTGTAAACTGGTTTTGAGGCCTGCAAGCTAGCATCACACAAGCTGATTTGAAAATGCAAGTTTGTATGAACATGCCTTGGCCATGAACAAAAGTGAGTTTTTGCCAACTTTGTGAATTCGATTCTCTCTAACCACAAGGGTGTTTGAGTAGTTATTAGACAATTTGGAAAGCTTGGAACATGTACTACAATCCATCTTTGTAATGAAACTTGAAACTCCAAGTGGAACTATGTGAAAAATGGCCAAGAAGATGGGTCAAAATCCTGCCTAGATTAGGGCAAATTTTCTCTAAGTTAAAAGTTTTAGGTACCCTTGTTCAAAAAATCATAACTTGAGATGAAAGCTTCTTTTGAGAAAACTTTGTGAATAAAAGTTGTAGACTTTGTGATGGACTATAACTTTCATGTTGCAAGTTTTGTTTTAATCCATTTGCATCTTGGTGAAAAGATGGGGCAAAGTTAGGAAAAAATAAGAAAATTTCATAACTTAGAAAAATTCTAAGTTATGAAATTTTTCCATTTTAAACCCTAATTTGCATTTTTGAGTTTCTTGATGAACAAGTTTCATAATTTGACATGTCTTGATGAAAAATAACTCTTGGCACTTGATTTTGACCAAAAAGTCAAAGTTTGACTTTTCAGTATACAGTCAAATTTTGATCAGTTGACTGAAAAATTCAACTGCCAATCCTATGCATTTGAGATCTTTTGAACTTGTTGAATGGGTCAAGACAATGTCATTGAGTCCTTGAGTCCATATTTGAGCTTGATTGGCCATTGGTTAGGTCAAACAGTCAAAAATTGCCTTTGTGCAGTCAAAACCCTAAAAATGACCATTTTGCCCTTTTAGTGATCTGATCAAATTTCTTGTGGAATTGTGATCCAAACTTGATAAAATGGTTCATATGAATTCATAATGTTGATGTGGGTCAAATTTCATGAGGTTTGACTGTCAATTGGCCACAGTTGACTTTTTCCCCAATATAGCTGATTTCTAGGTCAACTGTCCAATTGACTGAGTAAAGACTTGAATCAAGGCTTGAAACTTGGTATGGGAAAACTTGTGAACCCAACATGAAGTATGAAAGTCACTTTGGGCATTGTATGTCAAAATATCCTTGTGCAAACTCAAACCTTAATTTGGGTCAACAGTGCCAGGAGGGGTCTTGAGCAGAGCAAACCCTAGTTTGATCTTGAACTTCAAGAGTCTTGTGATGAGAAAATGTTAGTGAAATGAGAGGGAAAATTTTGGGGTACAACAGTTGCCCCTGTTCAATCTTCTTAAACCTGAAGAGTTAGATTGGCAGGCTTGCCCTTCGAGACTCGAAGGTAAAAGAGGATTGGACACTAGAGTGCTCGTAAATTTGCACTCGTCAAAACATAGGTGCGGGAATGGGCTTAAAGATGCCATTTGGAGATGGCAGAATCTTGCTGGAGATGGGCTTAAAGATTCCATCCAAGAATGTTTGTTGAACTGCAATGTCGTAGGTCAGAAGAATGAGGATCAAAATGGTATCCATGTCTGGAATGCATTTGAACTGTATCTGGAGACCGAGTTTGTATGAGAAAAAGAATGACGTCTGTGTCTGGGGCGTATCTGAGCTGTAACTGTTTTTTAATGTTGAATGAATATCATAATAACTGCCGTGTTTGGAGTGTATTTGTATTATATCTGGGTAACAGAGAAATATATGTGTATGGAGCAACTGTGTGTTGGGGATAAACTCTGAATGAGTGACAGAATGGCAACCGCGTCTGGAGCGTATCTGGACTGTATCTGAAGTTGAGATCTGTATGAGTAGTAGAATGACTTCCGTGTCTGGAGTGTATATGTACTGTAACTGGGACCTGAGTGAATGACAGAATGACTTCCGTGGCAACTGCACTGAGGGAATCAAATTGCTGATGTAAGGGTCAGAATGGTATCCGTGTCCAGAATGCATTTGAACTTGAGTTTGATAATTGAATCTAAATGAGAGATAGAATGGTTGCCGTGTCTGGAGCGTATCTAGCCTATATTGGATTGCTGAAGTTTGAATGAGTAGTAGAATGACCGCCGTGTTTGGGGTGTATCTAGCCTGTATTTAAATTGAAATGTTGAATGAGTAATAGAATGACCGCCGTGTTTGGGGTGTATCCATATTGTATCTGAATAATTGTTAATGATAGCCTTTTGATCTTATCCTGAAAAAGATAAAATGTTAGCTAAACACAAAATCATGTTGCATGATATGTATGAAGTAATGAACTGTATTTCATCAATGTTTATGATATATGAATGTAATGGTTGTGCATGTAAGCTGAATAGCCGTCTTGCTGAGGAAGATAAATCCTGGTAGTTGGAGATAACGGAATCTTTGACTGCTGCCGGGAAAATGAATCCAAGACTGAAGCTGGGGATTCCAAAAATCTTTGATTATTGAAGATGAGAAATCCCAGCTGACTGCTTGGGGAATAAGGAAAGCTTTGGACATCTCTACTGGGAAGTCAAAACCTAGGAGACTTCTGCTGGAGAAAAGAGACTGAGAATTTTCCCATCTGTTGGGGAAGCATCTCCGTGGGGAGAATGTTCACTATTCTGGTTCCGCTGGGGATCTTGAAACTTGACTCTGAGGGGAATTAGGTTTTGGAATACACTGGCTCTGCTAAGGATCTTGAAGCTTAACTCCGCTGGGGAAATATACTCAAAATTTATCCTTGTTGAGGATCTGAATGATGTATTGCAGGGAATTTCTTCTGAAATGGCATAAAGATATCTCCCTATTCCTTCCACCTATCAGTAACTATCCTTTCTTAATTTTCGTTTTATTTGTAAGCAATGATTATGTTCAAATGCATATGCCTATTTAACAAAACATTGGACGTTTTCAAAATAAACATAAGTGTAACAAGAAAAGAACGGTAAGCAAATTTATGCACTTGGTAGTGCATTTGTATTAACTTTTGTGAGTATATTTGTACAAAGGAGACAGACATCCTAGTAAGAGAATGTTGTCGTAGAAAAATTGAAAAAATTTATACAAAAGAAAGATGGCTATGTGTAACAATTCCATGGGATTCATATTCTGTTATGGCCTTCACAACTCTGAATATCTTGTCCATTCGTTGCTTTGTTCGCTGATGACTAAGTTGATCAGAAGCTCGGAGCTTGTTGATGAAGAGATTTTTCTTGAAGTGATCCGACGAGACACAGTCATACGCTTTAATTCCCTAATTTTTTCCTGAATCGCCCTTTCGGGTTTTCGATCCACCGGGAAACCCTTTTTTGCCCAAGTCGCCCTTTCGGGTTTTCAACTTGCCGGGTGTACAATTTTTTTTTGTTTTATCCCTAATTTTTGCCTGAACCGCCCTTTCGGGTTTTCGGTCCACTGGGATGCCCATTTTTTGCCCAAGTTACCCTTCGGGTTTTCAACTTGTCGGGTTGTTTTATGCGTAGTATTTTTTTACTATGTCTGCGTTCGTAGGGTGCGGTAAGTCATCGCCGTCCATGGTGGCAGAATCATCGCCCCACCAGAAAAGATGCTCTTAATCACAAATGGTCCTTCGTAAGTAGGAGTCCATTTCCCCCTGGGATCACTTTGCGGCAAGATGATCCGCTTGATTACAAGATCTCCGACTCGATATATCTGACGCCTGAATTTCTTGTTGAAAGCCTTGATCATTTGTTTTTGATACGTCTGACCGTGACAAACAGCAGTAAGTCGCTTCTCGTCGATCAAATTGAGTTGATCAAGTCGGGTCTGAATCCAATCGTCTTCACTCAAACCAGCGTCTTTCATAATCCTTAAAGAAGGGATTTGAACTTCCATAGGTAGGATAGCTTCCATGCCATATACCAAAGAGAATGGGGTTGCCCCTGTTGAAGTACGTGTCGTGGTACGATATCCATGCAGAGCAAACGGTAACATCTCATGCCAGTCTTTGTAGGTAACTGTCATTTTCTGAATGATCTTCTTGATATTTTTGTTCGCGGCTTCAACAGCACCGTTCATCTTCAGCCGATAGGGAGATGAATTGTGATGATAAATCTTGAACTGTTCGCATAGAGCGGTGATTATAGTATTGTTCAAATTTGTACCGTTGTCTGTGATGATCCTGTCGGGGACGCCATACCGACATATGAGGTTCTGCTTGATGAAGCGGGCAACCACATTCTTTGTAACAGAGGCAAAGGAAGCTGCTTCAACCCACTTGGTAAAATAGTCAATAGCGACCAAGATGAAGTGATGTCCATTGGACGCCGTGGGCTTGATCTCTCCAATCATGTCAATGCCCCACATTGCGAATGGCCAAGGAGCTGTCAGCACGTTGAGAGGAACAGGAGGAATATGTACCTTGTCGGCGTAGACTTGGCATTTATGGCAAGTACGGGAATGTTGATGACAATCAGCTTCCATGGTAGACCAGTAGTAGCCTACCCTTAGAATCTTCTTAGCCATCGTATGTCCGCTCAAGTGGGTGCCGAATGTGCCGCTGTGTATTTCAGTCATGATCAACTCTGCTTCAGCTTTGTCCATACACCGAAGTAAAACACAACCATGGTTGCGTTTATAAAGGATGCCATTGCTTAGGAAGAACTTGGCAGCAAATCTCCTTAAGAACTTTTTGTCATTGACGGAAGCTCCTTCGGGATATTCTCTAGTCTCGAGATACCTTTTGATTTCATGAAACCAGGGTCGTTCCACTACTTCCTCAGTATTAATCTCATGACAGTGCGCAGGTTCGTCCATTCGCTCGATGGTGATTTGGGGAGCCTCGTTATCCCAGTTGAGTTTAAACCTGGAAGACATTGTAGCCAGCGCATCTGCTAGCTGATTCTCTTCTTGCGGGAAATGCTCGAAAGTAATCTGCTCGAAATGAGGCAACAAAGTCAGGACATGTTCTTTGTATGGGATAGGATTAGGATGTTTGGTGTCCCACTCTCCTTTGACTTGACTGATAACCAAAGTCGAGTCCCCAAATACGACCAAAGATTTGATTCCCAAGTCTATAGCAGCCTTGAGACCAAAGATGCAAGCTTCATATTCGGCCATGTTATTGGTACAGCTGAAACAAAGTCGGGCAGTGAAAGGTGTATGGCAACCTTCTGGGGAAATGAGTACCGCACCGATACCGTTTCCAAGTGCATTTGAAGCACCATCAAAGTACAGGGTCCATCGGGATCCTTGTTCAGGTCCGTCATACGGTCCGTTACCTTCGATGTTATCCAAAGTCATGATGTTCTCGTCAGGGAAGTCGAATCTCATGGATTGGTAATCTTCGACAGCTTGATGAGCTCGATGGTCAGCTAGTACAGTCCCTTTTATAGCTTTTTGGGTAGTATACTGGATGTCATACTCAGTCAGGATCATCTGCCATCTAGCGATTCTTCCAGATAAAGCAGGCTTCTCGAAGATGTACTTGATCGGATCCATCTTGGAAATCAGCAAAGTGGTATGAGTCAACATATACTGCCTTAGTCGGCGAGCAGCCCATACCAAAGCGCAGCAAGTTTTCTCGAGCAGTGAGTAGCGAGTCTAACAGTCGGTAAACTTTTTGCTAAGGTAATAAATGGCATGCTCTTGTCGACCAAACTCGTCATGTTGGCCCAGTACGCACCCCATTGAGTTGTCCAAAACAGTCAGATACATGATCAACGGTCTTCCTTCGACGGGTGGCATCAGGATAGGAGGTTCTAGTAAGTATTCCTTGATTTTGTCAAAAGCAACTTGGCAATCGTTGTTCCATTCAACTACCTGATCTTTCTTCAACAGTTTGAAAATTGGTTCACAGGTAGACGTTAGGTGAGAGATGAATCTGGTGATATAGTTCAAGCGTCCCAAGAATCCTCTAACCTCCTTTTCAGTACGGGGGGCAGGAATTTCTTGTATAGCCTTTACTTTAGCTGGATCGACCTCAATGCCCTTGTTGTTGACAATAAATCCCAGAAGTTTACCAGACTTAACTCCAAAAGTTCACTTGCTTGGATTCATTCTGGGTTTATACTCTTTCAACCTAGCAAACAGCTTCTGCAAATGTTCAAGGTGTTCTTCTTTCGTTTGTGATCGAGCTATCATGTCGTCTACGTAAACTTCAATCTTATGATGTATCATATCATGAAATAAAGCTACCATGGCGCGTTGATAGGTTGCCCCTGCGTTCTTCAGTCCGAACGGCCTCACCTTGTAGCAGAAGGTACCCCATTGTGTGACAAAGGTATTTTTCTCCATGTCCTCGGGGGCCATTTTAATCTGGTTGTAGCCCGAGAATCCGTCCATGAAAGAAAATAATTTGTGCTGAGCTGTGTTATCAACCAAAATGTCGATATGTGGCAGCGGGAAATCATCTTTAGGGCTATCCCTGTTTAAATCTCGATAGTCCACACACATTCTGACCTTGCCATCCTTTTTGGGTACGGGCACAATGTTAGCAACCCATTATGGATAGGTTGTAACAGCCAGAAAGCCGACGTTGAATTGCTTCATTACTTCGGCCTTAATCTTTTCAGACATGTCAGGTCTCATTCGGCGAACCTTTTGCTTTATCGGTGGACAGTCTTCTTTTGTAGGGAGACGGTGAACCACGATATCTGTGTCTAACCCTGGCATGTCTTCATAAGACCAGGCAAAGATTTCAATATATTCGTTCAACAACTGTACTAAGCGCTCCTTGACACTTGGTTCCAGGTTGGCACCCACTTTTACTTCCTTCTTGTCCTCCTCTGTCCCTAAGTTGATGGTTTCTAACAAATCTTCATGAGGCAGAATGGCCTTCTCTTCTTGTTGTAGAAGTCTGGCTAACTCTCCCGGCACTTCACAATCTTTGTCAACTTCGTACTCAGCGTGATTGACCAAATCTTCAGAGTTATCGAAGGCTAAAACAGAATAGTCACCCATGGAATCCGGAGTGGATGGGTACCTGCATTTATGAGTGTGGGTGTGTGTAAGGGATAGCCATCCTTAAACAAACAAAATGCAAAAGGAAAGAAAAATGAACACAACAGTTTATAGATGAAAAACGTCCAATGATTCATTAAAACATGGCATATGATTATGAAGGAAATCAAACCCTTACAAATGGACCTACATGCCCCGGGCAAGGCATGAGGTGAAAATAGTGTGCGAATTGTTTTAGTTATTACAGACCATAAAAATGGGAAATTGTTCAAAGATAAAATTACTGGTTGATAAAGGTGATAGGAACGAAATCCTTTGCTTCCCAATTGCTGAAACCCCCTTCGACAGTCGGAAAAATCCAGTCTTCAAAGTGGCTCTCCTTATCTTCATCCTCTACAGCATTGATTCCATGGTAGGAAATCTTGACAGGTGATCTTCCAATCTTAGAGCGGCGCATAGCCTTTTGTCCTGCAGCAGTAAACCCTAAGCCAAACTTGTCCGTCTTATGGGAAAAGTCAGGCAATTGTCCCCATACTGTGCTCTTCCCCTCCTTAATCACAGCCTCTGCGTCCTTGAGAGATGCCATCTTAGCCACATGCTTGGGAATGATAGGTACCTCAACCGCTGTTTTCGCAACTGCTACCTCGGGAGAGACTTCCTCGAAATGTTGAAAATGTGTTTCGATGAACTCACCGTCTAACTCCACATATCGAAAGGAATTGAGATGACTAATCATGTACTCTTCCTCGCCATGCACGGTTATGATTTTACCCTTAACAAGATACTTCAGCATCTGGTGCAAAGAGGATGTAACTGCCCCGGCATAATGGATCCACGGTCTTCCCAGCAAACATGAATATGACGGACGGGTGTCCATCACGTAGAAGGTGGAGTTGAACACTTCGGTGCCTACCTTGATGGGAATATCAACCTCTCCATGAACCATTCTTTTGGAGCCATCGAAAGCTCTGACGACTATGTTACTAGGTTTGAGGGTCAAACCTTCGCAATCCAAACGGTCTAAGGCCTTCTTTGGCAGCACATTCAGGGAAGAACCAGTATCAACCAAGACATGGGCGAGGGTGGTCCCTCGGCATTCAACTGAAACATGCAACGCATCATTGTGTTTCCTTCCTTTGGGAGTTAAGTCCGCATCGGAGAAGCCCAGGCCATTGTCAGCAGTAAGACTGGCCACACAATCCTGAAATTGGTCAGCCGAGGTCTCTTGGGGGACATGTGTCGTCTTCAAGAATTTAATCAGGGCCTTAGCATAGGCCTCTGAACAGAGCAGGAGAGCTAACATTGAAATTTTAGAAGGGGTTTGCCCTAATTGTTCCACAACGTCGTAGTCACTTTTTCTGATTATTTTAAGGATTTCATCCATCTCCTTCTGAGTGGTTTCGGGGATAACCACAGCATGAGCCTTCATCCTGACAGGCATTTCCAGTATCCCCTTACCTTTGTCGGTATTATCAGCAGATGGTCTTTCTTCAGGAGTGTTTAAGTCTTCGATCACTGGGCCTTGCACAGAGGGTCCAACAGGTGCAGAAGCTTTTAAGGGTCCGAAGACTGCTCGGGGAGGAGCAATTTCCGGAGAAAAGATTCGGCCACTGTGGGTTATCTTGCTTGTACCCACGATGTTCCCTATACCAGGGTCTTCTTCAGAGATTTCTTGGACTGTTTCGATTTGTTTAATGTCGTGGTAGAAGATTTCTCCCCCATAGTTCCACGGTATCATTTTGCTTGATTGGTACGGGACGGGTCCCGGCATTGTGATCTTTAGAGGTATACATTCAGAGTTGGGTGTAATCCTGACAGGCCTTTTGCAAGCCTTGGGAGGATCGTCGGAAATGGTTATGATGGCAATATCGTTGGTTGAGGTATCACAAGTATCAGGAGTAATCGGATTGAAAGTGTTAACAGGGGTTTTTTGGAAAAGTATTTCTTGAGTATCCATCAGGCGTTGGACAATCATCTTGAATGTTCAAACAAAAATAGCAGTCTTCGTCACAACCAGGAAAAATCCCGGCTCTCAACAAATTTTCTTTTATCACTAACAATGGAGTCAACAGATCGGCAACATCAGTAACATGGAGGTTTTCCAAAACAGCATGCACATTGTGGCCGTGCTTGGGCATCGGCACGGATATAACATTGGGCTTTTCTGGGGCGTCAAATTCAACCTCTTTGGCGTCAATTAAGTCCTGAATTTTGTTCTTGAGTGCCCAGCAATTATTGGTGTCGTGCCCAATACTGTCGGAATGGTAAGCACACTTGGCTTTTGAGTTGTAGGATGGAGAGGTGGTATTTACATTCTTTGGCGCCTCTTTTAAATTAGCAAGGTTCAACTTCAGGAGATGTGGAAGGATTTGAGTAGGTGTCATATTTACTGGGGTAAACTGCCGTGGTGGCCTTTGCTGATAAGTTCTGGGCTGATCATTCCTCGGTTGATTGTTTCTAAGCTGGTCTGATGCGGACTTCTGTATTAATACGGCCCCTACTGTTGGCCGACGTTCTTCTCTTTCCCGATTTTTCTGGGTGTATACAGCAGATGCTTCTTTCTTGGCTGGGAAAGGTTTTCTAGCAGCCGTGGATGCGGAAGCATCCTTTTGAATCTTTCCACTTTTGATACCGGCTTCCACCCTCTCGCCGGTCAAAATCAACTCAGTAAATCCCGCAGAAGATCTTCCGATTAGATGGTTGAAGAAAGGGCCAGATAGGGTCCCCAAAAACATGTCAACTAATTCCCTATCTGATAGTGGCGGCTGCACCCTTCCAGCCAGGTCACGCCACTTCTGGGCGTACTCCTTAAACCCTTCATTTGAAGCCATCCCCATACTCTGTAGCTGAGTACGGGTAGGCACCAAATCAGCATTGTACTGATGCTGACGATATAAAGCGGCTGCCAAGTCCTCCCAATTATGGACCTCTGATCTCTCGAGCTGATAAAACCAATCTAACTGAGTGCCAGACAAGCTGTCTTGGAAAAAGTGCACCCAGAGGTCTTTGTCGGATGAATGTGGCTGGATCTTTCTAACATACGACCTTAAGTGCATCTTAGGAAAAGACAGACCGTCGTACTTGGCGAATGTCGGCACCTTGACCTTGGGAGGGATTACAATCCCGGCTACCAACCCCATTTCCTCAAAATCCAATCCGGGCACCCTCTGCAACTCCATAGCTTCCAATCTATCTTCAAGGTTCTTATACTTGTCATCCGCTGGTGGATACTGTTGTTCTGAATAGTCTTCGTCTGCTTCCTCTTCCTCCTCTTCTACCTCAGATTCGGAAGGTACCGTAACTCCTTTCCCCTTGCCAATCCCTTCGTCAGACGTTGAAGGAAACTCAAGAGTCCTTCTAGCATCGCCCTCAAATCTTCTTCCGAAAGTAGCTACCCCCAGTCTATTTTTCTTTTTCTTCTCTTTACTCTTCTCTAGCATAACTTTGAGATCCTCCTAACCCTTTGCCAAGGTCATGAGGAGTTGCTGAAATTGTGAATTTTGTGCCTGTAAGTCCTTCACTGTTTGCTCCAAATCCATCTTGCTGAAATAAACAGCAGAAAGATAGGGAAACCTGGTGTGAAGACCTGTTTATGCATATGATGAATGATATGTTTATTCATGTAATGCATTCAAGGATTTGGAAATTCAAAGTTGTTGCAGACAAAAAGAACACACGTCATATTAAGAAGAACTTGTTAGTACATAAGTGCCCCATGGGCGAAATATTACAAAATTCTTAATGTAAAAAGACGTTGCGCATCCTATTTGGTGCGATGTAGGTGTTGAGAGTTTCCTCCTCGCGAAGTCGGCGGGTGAGCTCTAAAACCTTCTTCTCACTGGCATAGAAGCTGGCTTCAAAAGTATCCCGTTCTTCTTTGAGTTGGATCCAACTCTTTTGCATTTCCTCCCATGATGTTGGCATGTCAGGATGTAGGATGGTGTATGGAACCTCTCCTTCCATAACAGGCTCTTTAATCAAGGGTAGAATGTAAGGATATGGCATCATAAGATTCTGGGAGAGGGTTCGTACTCACTTGAGGTAAGGCTCAAGGGGGATGGAATTCTTGTGCCCCAGTGTCTTACTGTCCACTTTGTTAGGCATCCTCCAAGCTCTGATGAACCTTTGTCGAAGTCCTTGCGCATCGTTGTCGAAGTCAAAAACTAGGTCAGGAATCAGCATGTCATGAGGGCCATCCCTCCGAGCATATCCAAATTGTCTCAAAGCTAGACAGGGGTTGTAGGTAATGCCTCCTCTAATACCAAGTAAAGGGACATTAGGGAATTCACCACAACGATCAATGATGATGACATTTTCTCTGGACCGAGAACACCAATGTACATCAGAATGTGTGAGGGTCATCAACCGTTGTGACCACCTCAAGCCCTGCTCATTCTTCAAAACTGATTGTGGAAGGTGAGAAATAAACCACCTTGCTAGGAGAGGAGTACAGCACATGAGAACACCTTTTTTCCTCATTGTTCGTGTGTAAAATGAGTGTAGGATGTCCCCAAGAAATGTAGGTATGGGATTCTTGGACATGAAAATCTTGACAGTATTCACATCTATAAGTTGATCAGGGTTTGGGAACAAGACCAACCCATAGATGAGGAGTGCCACAATCTCTTCAAAGGCTTGTAGATCAAGAGAATTCCAGCAGTCTTGTGCCTTCTCAAATAGAAACTTTGCCAAGAAGCCCTTGACACCACTTCTGGTTTCCCAATGCCCCTTGATGTCATATGGTTGCAAGTGTAATGCTTGAGCAACATCTTCAGGCTTTGGTTCTTTTTTCGTACCGTTGTAGGGTAGTTGATTAAGAATAGGAATTCTCAGGAGTTGAGAAAATTCCTCCAAAGTAGGCACCAATTAGTAATCGGGGAATGTGAAACAGTGGTGTAGGGGGTCAAAGAACTGGAAGAGAACTTTCACCATGTCTTCTTCAATGCTAGTGTTGACTAAGTTGAGAAGTCTACCATGTCTTTCACTGAAGAGAGAATTCTCTGGAATCCTGGAAGTAAGCTCTTTGAGTTGAGGAGGGATCCTCACAAGGTTGACTTGAATTGTTTTCCTGCGAAGAGATTCCATGACCTACAACACAAGAACAAAGATGAAGATCCAAACCCTTGAAATGGTTAGTGGATGCATATGATGCTTTATGATGTTCATGATGTATGCACAAGCACATGTACAAGAAAGTCACACAAAACCCTAGTTTCAGGCTTGCATGAGGTTTCATAGGTAAGTATCCTCTTGAGTTTAGTTGGCTCAAAACCTGTCCTATAAATAGTAACCGGGTTATAAGGAGCTCAATATCATTGGATTGTTTTCTATGTTCATTATTTTAGTTTAGCCACTTAACTAGCGACCAAAATATTCCAAGAAACAACCCTCAATGAGTGTAGTATCGAGTATCTACCAACTTCGGACTGTACCAAAGCCGGTCATCTCACTACCCCTAATAAAAGGCCAAGATGGTCAAGTAAGGTTCTAGTTCATTAGTGCTTAATGACATCACTCAGCGGCCCCGTATTCTCTTTGATTGACTCAAAGGCTACCAGTACTCCCAAATATGTCGCACTAATATAGCTATTACTTCAACCGTGTCGGTATACCCCGCACAGTTTCCACAACGTATTGCTATCTATGAATGTTTCCCAAATCCGGGTGGAGGATTTCAAGCCCAAACAAGAGAACCAAAATGTAAAGCAATCAAAGCAAACAATAATCATGCAAAGGGTGATCTAAGCCCTAAGGTTACTCCACTTTTAAAATTATCCCCAGCAGAGTCGCCAATTCTGTGATACGGTGGGAGAACTGACTTGGGATTTGCGTTTGTTTTCGCAAATGTTTCGGTTTAGCAAGAGTCGCCACCTACTTTTTATTTTATCCTAAGGAAAGGTCAAAAAGCACAGGAAAGACCTTTGAGATGTTTTCTTGGGTTCGGGGAGTCGATTATAGAAAGGGAAGGTATTAGCACCCTTTCTATCCATGGTTATCCATGGGCTCTTAGTTACTTGCTTAGATCACTTGCTTTGATTTTCAATTGTTTGAAATGGTGCTTTTCAAATGTTTGAAATGGTGCTTTTCAAATGTTTGAAATGGTGCTTTGTGTGTGATTTTGGAAAATGTTTTGAAAAGAGGCCATCTTTGTGGCAACCTTTGTAATGATTCTTGTTTGAATGTATACAAAGGTGTTTTTTTCTTTTGAAAAGTTTTCAATGTTTGAAAGTAGGGTTTTGAAATTGTGTTGTGAAGTGTGTTTTGAAAAGTAGCAAGGAGGTTTTTGCAAGTTTGATCAAGTAACTAAGAGTTATCTACCCAATTTTACTCAAAGATCTTTCTTATGTTTTTAACCCTTTTAACAGTGTTGTTTCACCATTGTATTTGGTGAACAACCTTGTGTTAGGATGTTAACGGGACAGGCGCGGGTCATCGTATAGACCATGATAGCAATAGTGTCAAGTATCTTTGGCAATTTTCTTGAGGGACTTGATCATTTTGTTTAGGCAACTCAGATAGCGTCATCGAGGGACTATGATATTTTTGTTTGTTTTTATTTTGCCAAAGTACTCAACATGCAACCATGGCCCATTTTTTAAGGCAACAAGTGGATGAAACCCTAGGGGTGCAAGTGTGCATTGTGTTTGTTTTTTCATGCATGTTTATCTTGGATTAGGTCAAGCTACTTGTTGATTTCATTTGCATACAAACCCTAGGTCTAGGCATGGTATAATTGAAAGCTTTTAAATGTGCGAGAATTTAAATGCTACACTATTACAACATGATATAGGGAGGGGGATACAGATTTGAATTGGGGATATTTGACAAGGAAATAAATTCTAAGTTATTACAACCATATCGAATGTACAAGTCAATATTTAACATTTAAATAAACACAATTAAATAAATATCAAATAAAAATGTATTATGCAAAAAAGATTGTTTATGTATGTGAAAAGCGTATTTTTTAATGTGAAAATAAACAAATAAAAAAAATCAAATTTTAATTATTTTGGTCATTTAGGGCAAAACCCTAATTTTTAAATAAATAGTAATATTTATCAATTATATACAATATATATTAATTTATGCAAAAATAAAAGTATATTGTAAAAAAAAGTATTTTTAGTGTCAAACATTAATAAAATAAAAATGTATTATTTTGTATTTTTTGTTCTAAAAATAAAGTAATTATTTACAAAAATGGATATTTTCAAGAAAATATTTTCAAATGTAAATAAAATTAATAAATGAAAAATAAATATATTTTTTACATTATTTTTTTAGAGTTTTTAAAAAAAGAAACTAGATTACTTACATATATATGTTTAATAAAATGAAATAAATATCAAATAAATATGGAAAATTATTTTTGGCATTTTTTATATTTTATCAAAAAAATATAAAGTCAGAATGAAAATAAAAATGTCACAAAATGATAAATATCAAATAAATGGTCCAGGGGGTGCATTCAGTAAATGGAGGGTGCCAAAAGTGAGAAATCCAAGCCCAGCCCACATTGCTTCATCCCTGTCCTTGAGACAACAACCAAACGTGCGCTTCTTGGTTCAAATGCTATCTTCTGATTCTTTGATCTTTTGACAAAACTTAAAACATGAAACTTGTAGAGAATTTAAACACGAATCTAACCATATAAAGCATTAAATCTAACTCTCAAAGACCAGAGAGAATTTCTCTGGCCCTAAAATCTGACCTAGCATTTTTCACATGTTCATGGCTGAAACTCTCCTAGCACACTTAATATAAATGAAAGCTGAGCATATGTATGGCTTCAGGGCTATGAGTACAACATATTTCATTCACAAACCTAAGCCTAACCATTCCTAAATAGAGAGATAGAAGTCCATGAAATACCTGTTTCAGTTTGAATCGAGTAGGGCAATGCAGCAACCTTCAATGGTGTTGGAGCTTTTGTTGAGCTTGCCTGAGGTCCAAGGAAGCTTCTCCAACGCTTGACTTGCTTTGAAACAAACTGAATTATCTTGTAGAACTCCACCTGTAAAGCTTTGAAATGAAAATGGCAAAGTGTGTTAGAGGTGTTACAGCTTGCAATGGATGTCTGGGATAGTTCAGGTGGATGGAATGGAAGATGTTTGAACAGGTTTGGGCCAAAATGCACGAGCAAATTGTGTTATGGAACTCAATCTGCAGATGCTGCCCTGTTTTGCAGAAAAATAGTGGTTCTGAGTGTGAGGAGGTTTGAGTGATGAATGAGTCGTGCTTTAGGTTTGTTGGGAGGTATGGAAACTATGTGCAATGTTTTTTTAAGATCTTGTTTACAGATATGAGAGTTGGTCTTTGTTTTGCAAGTTTTCTTCTACTTGAAGCAAGAAAATGCAAATGATGTTATAGCCTTGTCCAAGCCTGCCTATCATGCTGCATCTTTGGTTCTTGGTAACTGGAATTAATGGACTTCATCTTGCCTCAAAGATATGGCCCTGTGTCTCAAAGATTTAGCTTTTGACATAAAGTGACATTAGGCAAAAATGGCAATTTTCCTTTTTCTACTTAAGGCTTAAACTTGCATGTAATGCCCATATGAATAAGATAATACCTTAACACAATGGTTAGGAATTAAATTAAGGAGTGTAAACTGGTTTTGAGGCCTGCAAGCTAGCATCACACAAGCTGATTTGAAAATGCAAGTTTGTATGAACATGCCTTGGCAATGAACAAAAGTGAGTTTTTGCCAACTTTGTGAATTAGATTCTCTCTAACCACAAGGGTGTTTGAGTAGTTCTTGCACAATTTGGAAAGCTTGGAAAATGTACTACAATCCATCTTTGTAATGCAACTTGAAACTCCAAGTGGAACTATGTGAAAAATGGCCAAGAAGATGGGTCAAAATCCTGTCTAGATTAGGGCAAATTTTCTCTACGTTAAAAGTTTTAGGTACCCTTGTTCCAAAATCATAACTTGAGATGCAAGCTTCTTTTGAGAAAACTTTGTGAATGAAAGTTGTAGACTTTGTGATGGACTATAACTTTCATGTTTCAAGTTTTGTTTGAATCCATTTGCATCTTTGTGAAAAAATGGGGCAAAGTTAGGAAAAAATAAGAAAATTTCATAACTTAGAAAAATTCTAAGTTATGAATTTTTTCCATTTTAAACCCTAATTTGCATTTTTGGGTTTCTTGATGAACAAGTTTCATAATTTGACATGTATTGATGAAAAATAACTCTTGGCACTTGATTTTGACCAAAAAGTCAAAGTTTGACTTTTCAGTATATAGTCAATTTTTGATTAGTTGACTGAAAAATTCAACTGCCAATCATATGCATTTGAGATCTTTTGAACTTGTTGAATGGGTAAAGACAATGTGATTGAGTCCTTGAGTCCTTATGTGAGCTTGATTGGCCATTGGTTAGGTCAAACAGTCAAAAATTGCCTTTGTGCAGTCAAAACCCTAAAAATGTCCATTTTGCCCTTTTGGTGATCTGATCAAATTTCTTGTGGAATTGTGATCCAAAATTGATCAAATGGTTCATATGAATTCATAATGTTGATGTGGGTCAAATTTCATGAGGTTTGACTGTCAATTGGCCACAGTTGACTTTTTCCCCAATAAAGCTGATTTCTAGGTCAACTGTCAATTGACTGAGTAAAGACTTGAATCAAGGCTTGAAACTTGGTATGGGAAAACTTGTGAACCCAACATGAAGTATGAAAGTCACTTTGGGCATTGTAGGTCAAAATATCCTTGTGCAAACTCAACCCCTAATTTGGGTCAACAGTGCCAGGAGGGGTCTTGAGCAGAGCAAACCCTAGTTTGATCTTGAACTTCAAGAGTCTTGTGATGAGAAAATGTTGGTGAAATGAGAGGGCAAATTTTGGGGTACAACATTATCCAACAAGGGCAAAAACAAAGGAGCATCTAACTTTATCCAAGAATGTGCTCCAGGTGAAGAACTCAAGAATTAGAAAGTTGTGGAAATTCTAGAGATCTTTTTATTTCCAAAGTAATTTTCTGTTTTTAAAAGAACCTATGTCCCGCCAGAGGCATAGGGGTAGCTTGTAAGGGTCCCCATTTATTTTCAAACAGTATTTTCAATTAATAAAAGTTATTGGTTTGCATTCAATTTATATCCATATCTTTCTCTTTTATTTTACTAATTTTTCTAAAATGGCAATACTTTTTCTTCATACGCTTTTTCCGAATTCGCATTCTAAAAAGTACCAAAACATGAAAAATGTGTAGATCCACACCAAAACTCACCAATAATGATACTGCTACGATCCGATATGCGAGGTTATCCTAGGAATTAGCAAGGTTACTAGAGCAAAAGCATATAACATTCAACCGTACCAGGAATCTATTGAGACCATCAATCTTGGGACCGAAAAGGACCCAAAAGAGATCAAGATAGGTGCAACCTTGGAGGAAAGTTTTAAAGAAAGGCTGATCAAGCTCCTACATGAGTACGTGGATATACTTTCCATGTCTTACAAAGATATGTATGGTTTGGATACAGATATCGGGGTGCATAAACTACCTCTCAAAGAAGGTTATTCTCCAATCAGACAAAAGCTTAGAAGAACTCATCCAGACATGTTTGACAAAATTCGAGAAGAAGTCCTCAAGAAATTTGACGTAGGGTTCTTAGCCATGGTAGATTATCCAGCTTGGATAGTGTGGTCGGTGGGAACGAGAACTGATTGTTTTTGGAATGCTGGTTCGCGTTTGCGTTTGTTTTTGCAAAGTGTCGCGGTAAGCAAGAGTCGCCACCATCTTTTATTTTATCCAACAAGGGAAAGGACAAAAGCACAGAAAAAATTCCTTTTCGAGATTGTTTCTCGGGTTCGGGAGGTAGATTATAGAAAGGGAAGGTGTTAGCACCCTTTCTATCAGTGGTTATCCACAGGCTCTTAGGTACTTGCTCACTATGTTTTCAAAAGGTTTGCTTTTCTTTGTGATTGTGGGTTTTGAAAAGAATTTTGTTTTTGAAGAAAGTGTAAGTGCAAAAAGTTTTTGTTTTGTTTTTAAAAGGAGCAAGTACTTAAGAACCTCTACCTACTCAAAAAGGAATTTAATTGTGCAAATGTCCTTTAGACAGTGTTATCCCACCATTAAGGAGTAGGTAGCACCATCGTTGGAGTTTTCGGGTCAATTCGATTTAAGGGACTTGTGGTCACTAAAGCAACATTAGGACGCTTTAGTGGTAATCCTAATGTCTTAGATCATTTTTTATCGAGGCAACCATTTCGAGGCAACTTATGATCTTGGGACAAAAGGACGACCTCTAAAACATCCTATACTTAATGACCACACTCGAGGCAACCAAATGAGGTATACCCTAGGAGTGGCATGTGCAAGTGTGTCAATTTTCAGTTATATTATTCTTGCATGTCATGGTGAGCTACTGTTGATTTTAAGTTAAGAGTTAATCTTGTCATGCAATCCTAGTTAGCATACATCTAAACAGTTATTATATGTACAGGAATTTAAAGTGCGGGAATTTTAAATCCTATGCTATTACAAGGCTTCGGGGAGGGGGATTATTTACATGTCCAAAATTGGGGGAATAAAGCAGTAAAGAAGGTCTTAGTTTAAGCTATTACATCCCAGTAAAATAAACGCGCGTGAATCTAAAAAATCCTAAGAATAAGAACTCTTTTTGTTATTTTATTTTATATTGGGAAAAATAATCTAAATCTATTTAATTTTAGTTTTGGAAAAATGTTAAGATAATTAAAGGTTAATTAACAAAGTTAATTTAATAGAAAAAGAACTAGCCTAATGTTTTTGTGGTTTTTTTATTTTAATGTTAATTAAAAGGAAGTCTATGAAAACAAAAATAAAATTCAAGGGGAATCCTTCGATCCAAGGAGAAAACGGGAGTTTCGACCCAGGGAGAGAAATAGAAGCTTCGATCCAGAAGGGGTCATGGTCCTTTCGATTGGGCCAAATAGCAAGGCGTGAGTAGCCTTCAATCCGGGGAAGAGGACTGTCTTTTGATCATGGAGGTCATGGCTTTCGATCCAGGAATGAGATGCCTCCTTCGATCCAGCATGTTAATGGGTTCGATCCAGAGAAGGTGTCTCCTTTGATCTGGGCTGTTATACCTGCAAAAGTATGTGAGCGAAATAAAATGCAGGGCCTGGGTATTGAATCTCAGGCCCTTCGATCCTGCGCTTGTTGGGTCTCTTCAGGCTATGGCTGCAGCAAATGTTAGCAAACGAAAAAACATGAACTGGGTGCCAAACCCAGGCCCTTTGATCCTGTCTAGGATGGCAAATCGAAAGTAACAACAAGTATGAATGTATTATGCAAATATGAGGTTGGATAGTTTACCCTTTCTTACCAACAGATTGGACTTTTAATTTGGGCGCTTCCTGGATGTAGGAACCTTCGATCTAGGCACTTCCTGGATGTAGGCACTTTTGATTTGAGGGCTTCTGGGCGTGGGCACCTTCGACCTGAGGGACTGCTTTGGCTTGGAAAATTCTGGGCAGCGTCTCTACAATGTTTTGTTCTCCTGCAGATTTTTTATGTGTGTATAATTTTCGTTCTATGATTTTCCTTTGATTTTCGTGTCCTGGATATGCATGCTGGCCTCTGTATTTAT
This sequence comes from Vicia faba, assembly GCA_948472305.1. Taxonomy (NCBI): domain Eukaryota; kingdom Viridiplantae; phylum Streptophyta; class Magnoliopsida; order Fabales; family Fabaceae; genus Vicia; species Vicia faba. Next base: position 200,194,838 of record OX451739.1, read on the forward strand.
AGGGGTGTGAGGATGCAGTAATGGCAAGAGACAGCCTTTAAACAGGCCATTAAATGCCATGAGACAAGAAACGGACACATTAAAAGTTTTCCTTTTTTGAAACATTTGTGTCTCTTGAATGAACCTGGACGCTTTGCTTTGAGCGCCCTCTTGATGACTTCCTTCGAATGGCCTGGAAGGTGTTCTTCGAATGGCCCTTGTCCAAATATCAATCGAAGGATTCAAATCGAAAGGCTCTGTTAACAGGCCAATCAAAAGGTGCTGTTTCATGCTAATCGAAGTGCTCCTTCAGAATACCAATCGAAGGGCCTTTCAGAATGCCAATCGAAGTGCTCCTTCAGAATACCAATCGAAGGGTCTTTCAGAATGCCAATCGAAGTGCTCCTTCATAAGGCCAATCGAAATGCTCCTTCAGAATGCCAATCGAAGGGTCTTTCAGAATGCCAATCGAAATTCTCCTTCAGAACGCCAATCCAAATGCTCCTTTAGAATGCCAATCGAAGGGTCTTTCAGAAAGCAAATCGAAATGTACTTAAAGCAACACTCAAAAAATTTCTTTTTCCTTAGGCAAGAGTTTGTGATCAACCATGCAGGGGGAAGACTTTGGAAAACATGAGAGAGTAAATTTTAGGGTGCAACAGTTGCCCCTGTTCAATTTTCTTAAACCCGGGGATATAGATTGGCTTTCGAGCCTTTCGTGATCCGAGGGTGGAACATAATTGAACACTAGAGTGCCCAGAAATTTGCACTCGCATGGTGTAGTATCAGCATTGTGACGTCGAGAATGGGCTTACATATGCCATTTGGAGAGATGATAGGAGGATGGGCTTAAAGATGCCATCTGTAGGAGTGATGGATAGTCATTGGAGATGGGCTTAAAGATGCCATCCAGGGGCGATTGCTGGACTGTATTTAAATGAGTGACAGAATTACATCCGAATCTGGATCGTATCTGGACTGTTATTTGAAGGTCTCTGATTGCCTGTCATTAACTGGAAGAAATAAATCTAACCAGAGGAGGTCTTTTTTGATAATGATGTGTGATGAAGGAATCTGAGACGATTGCTACTCCAAACAGATGATGAAGGAATCTTGGACGATTACTACCTCAGCAGGATAATGAAGGAATCTAGGACGATTACTACCTCAGCAGGATGATGAAGGGATCTTGGATGATTACTACCTCAGCAGGATGATGAAGGAATCTTGGATGATTACTACCTCAGCAGGATGATGAAGGAATCTTGGATGATTACTACCTCAACAGGATGACGAAGGAATCTTGGACGATTACTACCTCAGCAGGATGATGAAGGAATCTTGGACGATTACTACCTCAGCAGGATGATGAAGGAATCTTGGATGACTTCTACCTCAGCAGGATGATGAAGGAATCTTGGACGATTACTACCTCAGCAGGATGGTGAAGGAATCTTGGACGATTACTACCTCAGTAGGATGGTGAAGGAATCTTGGACGATTACTACCTCAGCAGGATGATGAAGGAATCTTGGATGATTACTACCTCAGCGGGATGATGAAGGAATCTTGGACTATTACTACCTCAGCAGGATGATGAAGGAATCTTGGACGATTACTACCTCAGCAGGATGATGAAGGAATCTTGGATGATTACTACCTCAATAGGATGACGAAGGAATCTTGGACGATTACCACCTCAGCAGGATGATGAAGGAATCTTGGACGATTACTACCTCAGCAGGATGATGAAGGAATCTTGGATGACTTCTACCTCAGCAGGATGATGAAGGAATCTTGGACGATTACTACCTCAGCAGGATGGTGAAGGAATCTTGGACGATTACTACCTCAGTAGGATGGTGAAGGAATCTTGGACGATTACTACCTCAGCGGGACGATGAAGGAACCTTGGATGATTACTACCTCAGCAGGATGATGAAGGAATCTTGGATGACTTCTACCTCAGCAGGATGATGAAGGAATCTTGGACGATTACTACCTCAACGGGATGATGAAGGAATATTTGACGACCACTACTCCAAAAGGTAATGACTTTTATCTGTTGATCGATCTTTCCTGAAAAGGTAAAGAGCTAGTTGTATGCAATGTCATGATGTATGCATTGTGTAACGATGTTCTCAAAATAAATGAGATTCATGTTATATGTATTTTGTATGCATATGCTATGAATGTTATTGAAATGTAATCTTGTCTTGGAGAATAAATTCTTGACAAGTGTTGGGGAGTTATTAAATCCTGGCCTGCTGTTGAAGAGTAGGAATGTCTTCAAACTTTGCTTAGAATGTTTCCACTGAGGATCCTTGTTTTGTTGAGGAGAACTCCGTTGGGGAAAGTTTTGAACTCTGTGGAGAGTATTGATTCATTCTTGGGGAACAGGTTCAGGAGTCTTGGTTATCCGTTTCTCTACTGAGGAGTCAAAGTTGAACTGACATCTGGTCGGGTCCAGGTTTCACAGTAACTTGCTGGGGATTGCAGAGCAGTCTACTGGGGAAGAGGAGTTGTGGTCCTTTGATTTGTAGTAGTCGGAGAGGCAAACTCAAACTGGGGAATCCTGGTGCTGTTGGAGAAATTAACCCTGTCGTCAGTCCGCTAGAGAGGTGACATCTTCGTTGGGGGAAGTTCTCGAGGATTCTTGAGGTTGATTCAGCTGGGGAAAGGTTTTCAGAGATTAAACCCTTGCTGGGAGTCATCCTATGAGAAGGATTTTGGGGAGATTTTTCACTGCCCCTAGCAACGAGTGTTTGTGGCACTGCCTGGAAATGTTTGACTGTATGTAACCCTTTGTCGGGGTTGACGTTCAATGCCCCAAGTGACGGAGATGGAGACTTGCCCCTGGTTACTCTGCATTTCTTCAGAGATTTCTTGAAATCTTGACTGGACTTCCCTAGGTGATGGACAATGATCATGCCATGCCCCTTGATTGGAAGGAGATTTGTCAATGGAAGTGTCATCCTTTTTGAAGTTATTTTGTTCACTGAGAGGGCTTTAGTTCATCGGATATTTGTTGTGTGAATTTCTCCGTTGTCAAACAAATAGCTAAATGCAAACAGTGATATTCAGATAATGCAAAGTTTATGCTTGTCTTGAAGTTTTGAAAAATGCGTTTTTTAGCAGAAAACTTTTTATAAGACAAATTCAACACAAGATTTAGGGCAAAACCTTACAGGAGTCAGGATACCTTTTGTAACAGTATGCTTTCGAACTAACCCATGCTTCAGTTAGGACTTTTGAAGGATTGTAACGTGGCTTGGTTCACGGTTTAAGAAACAAAGGATAAAGGCTCAAAGTATATTTGTACCCACCCTCTCTTCGTGATGTTCTTCAATCCTAAACCCAGTTAATTGTGCGTCGAACTCTATTCGAATTTGGAACGACGTTTTTGGTGATGGTTCACACAAGTTGAATTTGTTGGAAGGCAATCATTTTTTTTGCAACATTTTTCATGTTGTCGAGGATTTGTAATGACCTCGTTCTTTTGATTTATTATCCCTAACTTTTGCCTGACTGTTTCTGTTTTCTAGATTACAGTCAGCGGGATGCCCCAGCTTTCTTAAGCTTCCTTTATAGGTTTTGGCTCAGTGGGCTTTTTCTTTTAAGAGATTGACTGCCTATGAGATAAGGAACCACCAATGTCTTTTGATTCCAGAGGAATGCTTTTGATGTCGTTCGTTGTATTATGAACTGAGAGTTTTGTGACTTCAATGCGCATCTTTTTGAATTAACTGAGAGACTACCCTGCCCCAAGTTTAAATTAAAGGTTTCAATTTGTGTTTAAAACAGAAAACTCCTACTTCTTTGGCTCGAAGGGGTTGACTGGGGATTATCTTCCTTATAACTCCAGTGTTTAGGATTTGAAAGAAACGCTTGTACATCGTCAGCAAGGTTTGTCCAAAAGCATACTGTATGAGATTATGGCATTGTTTCGTCATCCTCCCTCTAAAGGCTTGTAACTTTTAGCAAGAGTTGAATGTCATAAAGCGAGTAAAAAGCATAGTTTAAATGTGATTAAAATAATTGGATCAAATCAAGACAAACATATGCAATGCATTAATGAAACAGAGTTTGACATTAATAGATAATTGTTTGAATAACAAAGAGATTACAACTTGAAAATTCAAATGAAACTAAGACAATCTCAATGATTTGGCATAGGATCGGTGATCAAACTTGATCTCCTTGGCATCAATCAAGTCTTGGATCTTGTTCTTCAAAATCCAACAGTCGTCGGTGTCATGTCCAGGACTGTTAGAATGATAGGCACATCTCACACCCGGGTTATACTTGGAAGAGGAAGTATCAGGATTTTGAGGAGGATCCTTTAGCGTGATTAGCTTCAACTCCAGCAAATGTTGTAACGCTTGAGATAAAGGCATGTTGATGTTAGTATACTGCCTTTCTTGATATCTTACCCTACGCCTATTGCTCTGTCTTTGTTGAACAGGCGTGGGATCCGAGATTAGGGTTGCCCCTACCTGTTGATCATGACGACTCTTTTGACCATACACAGCATTGGACTCCTTCTTCCCATTGTAGGTCCTTTTTTGAGCATCAGAAGGTGTTTCTTCTTGAATCTTCCCACTTTTGATGCCAGCTTCGACCCTTTCGCCGGTCAATATTAGCTCGGTGAATCCGGCTGAAGAGCTTCCGATCAAGTGTTTGAAATAGGGACCAGACAAAGTCTCAAGAAACATATCCACCAACTCCCTATCAGACAGAGGGGGTTGGACTCTTCCAGCAAGATCTCTCCACTTCTGAGCGTAGTCCTTAAAGCCTTCGCTTGTACCCATAGACATACCCTGAAGCTGAGTACGCGTGGGAGCAAGGTCGGCATTATACTGGTATTGCTTGTAAAAAGCAGCAGCAAGGTCCTCCCAATTGCGGATGTTAGGTCCTTCCAGTTGACAGAACCATTCAAGTTGAGTCCCTGAGAGACTGTCTTGAAAGAAATGGATCCACAAGTTCTTATCAGCAGTGTAAGGTTGGATCTTCCTCACATATGACCGAAGGTGCAGCTTTGGACAGGAAGCTCCGTCATACTTGGAAAAGGCAGGTGCCTTGAATTTATGGGGAATCACCACCCCAGATGATAGACCCAGATCTCCGAAGTCCAGACCGGGCACCTTCTGTATCTCCATAGCGCTCAAGCGGTCTTCCAGCTGTTTGTATTTATCCTTAGCAGGAGGATACTGTTCTTCATCATAGTCTGTCTCGTTGTCGGAGACTTCAGGGCTAGGAGCCCTCCTTTCTTGTGGACAGTCTTTCTCTCCAGATGGGGTGGTCAGATCAACTTTGTTCTGCAGCCCGTTTCCAAACCTGCGTCCAGTATTGAATAGGATGGTCCTCTTTTTCTTCTTCTTCCTCTCTTTCAGAATCAGGGTCTTCAGGTCTTGCTGACCCTTAGCTAGGCTCATGACCAACTCTTGAAATTGGGCATTCTGGGCCTGGAGGGCCTTGATAGCTTGCTCAGTGGAAGGTTCAGTAGACATGATGATTGCTGAAATAAACAGCGAAGAAGATAAGAGACCTGTACTGGGAGACCTGTTATGCAATGATATGTATGATATATGTATGCAATGTTTTCAAGGATCTCGCGGGGTAAGCAAGAAACTGTTAGAATTTGAATCTTGTAGCTTTGATTGAAGGGACTTCATGTTGCTGAGAGTCCTTCTTCAAGAGTCAAGCTCACCATATCGAGTGGGTCATAGCCCCTGACTCAAGTTTATCGTGTTTTGATTTCTAGACAACCTTGGATAGAGGAAAATAAATCCCCTTTGCCCCTTGCTAGACTTTTGATGTACCATAACCTGCATCACAGACCCTTGAGATCCTTGAAATGGTTAAGGAAATGTTAAGGTATGATGTTATGATGTATATGCTACGCGTTTAAGCAAAAAGTGAGGTGATGTAAGTGAGCCCTGTAATAAATCCAATTTGTTGGATAAGGACTGTAAACAAAACCTGCAAGGAACCCCTGTTGTCAGATAACAAGTAGTTCAAGTTTGAAGGCACACAAGTCACACATATAGCCTTAAGTTTAGGCTGGCATGAAGTTTAGGCATTACCCTCTTTCAGTTTAGTTGGTTTAAACCTGTCCTAAAAAAAATAGTAACCGGGTTCTAGAGGATCTCAATATCACTGACTACCCTCAATCGGTCATAATTCCAGCTTAGCAACCTTTTCTTGCGGCCGGAACCATCGCGAGAGTTTAGTCTCAATGAGTGTAGCATACTGCTACTGTTCTATGGCCAAGTTGGTCAATTTAAGGTTCTAAGGTCAGTTGGTGCTTAATGACTCCTCAGAAGACCCATATTCTCCTCGTTTCAACACAAGGGATATCGGTACAGACCAAGGTGCCACACCAACGTAACTACTGCTTCATCCGTGTCGGTCTACGCCGGACAGATCCCTCACAGTTTATTGCTACTTACCTAAAAAGGGTACCCCCAGATCCGGGTTAAGATCTATAGAACTCCGATACAAGCCCACAAAATTAAAAGCATACAAAGCAATACAATTGAAAACACAAGTGATCTAATCCCAAGGTATACCTCACTTATTAATTACTCCCCAGCAGAGTCGCCAGTTCTGGGGTCGGTGGGAACGAGAACTGACTATTTTTGGAATGCTGGTTCGGGTTTGCGTTTGTTTTCGCAAAGTGTCGCGGTAAGCAAGAGTCGCCACCGTCTTTTATTTTATCCAACAAGGGAAAGGACAAAAGCACAGAAAAAATTCCTTTTCGAGATTGTTTCTCGGGTTCGGGAGGTAGATTATAGAAAGGGAAGGTGTTAGCAGCCTTTCTATCAGTGGTTATCGATGGGCTCTTAGGTACTTGATCACTATGTTTTCAAAAGGTTTGCTTTTCTTTGTGATTGTGGGTTTTGAAAAGAATTTTGTTTTTGAAGAAAGTGTAAGTACGAAAAGTTTTTGTTTTGTTTTTAAAAGGAGCAAGTACTTAAGAACCTCTACCTCCTCAAAAAGGAATTTAATTGTGCAAATGTCCTTTAGAAAGTGCTATCCCACTATTAAGGAGTAGGTAGCACCGTCGTTGGAGTTTTCGGGTCAATTCGATTTAAGGGACTTGTGGTCACTAAAGCAACATTAGGACGCTTTAGTGGTAATCCTAATGTCTTAGATCATTTTTTATCGAGGCAACCATTTCGAGGCAACTTATGATCTTGGGACAAAAGGACGACCTCTAAAACATCCTATACTTAATGACCACACTCGAGGCAACCAAATGAGGTATACCCTAGGAGTGGCATGTGCAAGTGTGTCAATTTTCAGTTATATTATTCTTGCAGGTCATGGTGAGCTACTGTTGATTTTAAGTTAAGAGTTAATCTTGTCATGCAATCCTAGTTAGCATACATCTAAACAGTTAATATATGTACAGGAATTTAAAGTGCGGTAATTGTAAATCCTATGCTATTACAAGGCTTCGGGGAGGGGATTATTTACATGTCCAAAATTGGGGGAATAAAGCAGTAAAGAAGGTCTTAGTTTAAGCTATTACATCCCAGTAAAATAAACGCGCGTGAATCTAAAAAATCCTAAGAATAAGAACTCTTTTTGTTGTTTTATTTTATTTTGGGAAAATAATCTAAATCTATTTAATTTTAGTTTTGGAAAAATGTTAAGATAATTAAAGGTTTATTAACAAAGTTAATTTAATAGAAAAAGAACTAGCCTAATGTTTTTGTGGTTTTTTTATTTTAATGTTAATTAAAAGGAAGTCTATGAAAACAAAAATAAAATTCAAGGGGAATCCTTCGATCCAAGGAGAAAACGGGAGTTTCGACCCAGAGAGAGAAATAGAAGCTTCGATCCAGAAGGGGTCATGGTCCTTTCGATTGGGCCAAACAGCAAGGCGTGAGTAGCCTTTGATCCGGGGAAGAGGACTGTCTTTTGATCATGGAGGTCATGGCTTTCGATCCAGGAATGAGATGCCTCCTTCAATCCAGAATGTTAATGGGTTCGATCCAGAGAAGGTGTCTCCTTCGATCTGGGCTGTTATACCTGCAAAAGTATGTGAGTGAAATAAAATGCAGGGCCTGGGTATTGAATCTCAGGCCCTTCGATCCTGCGCTTGTTGGGTCTCTTCAGGCTATGGCTGCAGCAAATGTTAGCAAACAAAAAAACATGAACTGGGTGCCAAACCCAGACCCTTTGATCCTGTCTAGGATGGAAAATCGAAAGTAACAACAAGTATGAATGTATTATGCAAATATGAGGTTGGATAGTTTACCCTTTCTTACCAACAGATTGGACTTTTAATTTGGGCGCTTCCTGGATGTAGGAACCTTCGATCTGGGAACTTCCTGGATGTAGGCACTTTTGATTTGAGGGCTTCTGGGCATGGGCACCTTCGACCTGAGGGACTGCTTTGGCTTGGAAAATTCTGGGCAGCGTCTCTCCAATGTTTTGTTCTCCTGCAGATTTTTTGTGTGTGTATAATTTTCGTTCTATGATTTTCCTTTGATTTTCGTGTCCTGTATATGCATGTTGGCCTCTGTATTTATAGGGGTTTGAGGGTGCAGTAATGGCAAGAGACAGCCTTTAAACAGGCCATTAAATGCCATGAGACAAGAAACAGACACATTAAAAGTTTTCCTTTTTTGAAACATTTGTGTCTCTTGAATGAACCTGGACGCTTTGCTTTGAGCGCCCTCTTGATGACTTCCTTTGAATGGCCTGGAAGGTGTTCTTCGAATGGCCCTTGTCCAAATATCAATTGAAGGATTCCAATCGAAAGGCTCTATTAACAGGCTAATCGAAAGGTGTTGTTTCATGCTAATGGAAGTGCTCCTTCAGAATACCAATCGAAGGGCCTTTCAGAATGCCAATTGAAGTGCTCCTTCAGAATACCAATCGAAGGGTCTTTCAGAATGCCAATCAAAGTGCTCCTTCAGAAGGACAATCGAAATGCTCCTTCAGAATGCCAATCGAAGGGTCTTTCAGAATGCCAATCGAAATGCTCCTTCAGAACGCCAATCGAAATGCTCCTTCAGAATGCCAATCGAAGGGTATTTCAGAAAGCCAATCTAAATGTACTTAAAGCAACACTCAAAAAATTTCTTTTTCCTTAGGCAAGAGTTTGTGATCAACCATGCAGGGGGAAGACTTTGGAAAACATGAGAGGGAAAATTTTGGGGTGCAACAGATAGCTAACATCGTGCCAGTACCCAAGAAAGATGGAAAAGTACGCATGTGTGTGGACTATCGGGATTTAAACAAAGCAAGTCCTAAAGACGATTTCTCGTTACCTCACATAGATGTTTTGGTGGACAACACAACTCAAGCTTAGGTATTTTCTTTCATGGATGGTTTATCAGGATATAATCAATTTAAAATGGCACCCGAGGATATGGAGAAGACTACTTTCATGACTCTTTGGGGAACCTTATGTTACAAAGTAATGGCCTTCGGTCTAAAGAATGCAGGGGCAACCTATCAATGAGCAATGGTCACGTTATTTCATGACATGATCCATAAAGAAGTCAAGGTATATGTGGATGATATGATTGCCAAATCTCTCACAGAGGAAGATCACATCATTCAATTACAGAAATTATTTGAACGTCTACAAAAATTCAGACTAAGATTTAATCTAAATAAATGTACATTTGGTGTTAGGTCAGGTAAACTATTGGGTTTTATTGTAAGCCAACAAGGTATTGAGGTGGATACCGACATGGTGAAGGCCATACAAGAAATTCCAATTCCAAGAACAGAAAAAGAGGTTAGTTTTTTCTTATGAAGATTCAACTACAACTCAAGGTTCGTATTGCACCTAACTGCTACGTGCGAGCCTATATTCAAACTACTCAGAAAAGATCAATCAGTGGAGTGGAATGAAGACTGTGAAATAACCTTTGAAACGATAAAGAAATTTTTACAAGAACCACCAATCCTGATGCCACTTGTTCCTGGAAGACCACTTATTATGTACTTAACAGTACTTGAAGGGCCTATGGTATATGAATTGGGGCAACACGACGAAACAGGTAGAAAAGAGCGTGCTATCTACTACCTAAGAAAGAAATTTACTGACTGCAAAACTCGATACTCACTTCTCGAGAAGACTTGTTGTGCACTGGGTTGGGCCACTAAACGACTGAGACAAGATATGTTAACTCACACCACGTAGTTAATAGAAATAATGGATTCTCTGAAGTATGTGTTCGAATAGCCATATCTTACAGGAAGAATTGCTCAATGGCAGATGTTGTTATCTGAATACGATATCCAAGATGTTACTCAAAAGGCTATCAAGGGAAGTGTGCTAATTGATCACCTAGCTCACCAACCATTGGCAGAATACCAACCAATGAAGTTTGACTTTTCGGACGAAGACATCATGGTTATTGGTGGCTACGAAATACCAGGACCCGGCGAAGGATCTGAACCAGGGGCACGATGGACACTCATGTTTGACGGTGCTTCAAATTCCCCAGGACATGGTATTGGGGTTGTGTTGACTTCTCCAAAGAATTTTCATAAACCTTATACTACGAGGTTATGTTTCAATTGTATCGATAATATTTTCGAATTCGAAGCTTGTAGATTGGGTTTAGAAGCTACTATTGATCTAAGGATAAAATACCTAAAAGTATATGGAGACTCAACGTTAGTCATATACCAAGTCAATGGCGAATGGGATACTCGGCATCCTAAATTAATTTCATATCGGGATTATGTTTTGAGTTAGCTATGGAATTCACGGAGATTACTTTCACTCACATTCCTCGAGAAGAAAATCAGACAGCAGATGCCTTGGCAACTTTGTCAGCTATGTTCAAAGTAACTTGACCTAATCACGAACCACACATCACGATCAAACATTTCGAAGAACCTGCTCACTATCTTGCAGTTGAAGAAGGGTCAGATAACAAACCTTGGTTCTACGACATTAAAAGGTATATATAAAATCAAGAATATCCAGAAAGTGCCTCAGTTATAGACAAGCGAACTCTATGAAAGCTAGTTGCGAAGTTCTTCTTAAATGGTGATATATTGTACAAAAGAAACTATGACATGGTGTTACTCAGGTGTGTGGAGAAACATGAAGTAGATAATCTCATGAGAGAGATCCACGAAGGAACCTTAGGGACTCATACAAATGGACATGACATGGATAGAAAAATCTTGAGAGCGGGTTACTATTGGTTGACGATAGAAGCTGACTGTTACCATTATACAAAGACATGACATAAGTCCCAAATCTATGTTGACAAGGTGCACGTACCACCAACTCCTATGAATGTCCTAAGTTCACCATGGTCATTCTCAATATGGGGAATTAATATGATAGGAATGATCGAACCAAAGGCTTCTAATGGACACCGATTCATACTAGTCGCCATTGATTATTTCACCAAGTGGGTAGAAGTTGTGTCGTATGAAAATGTCACAAAGCAAGTGGTCACTCGCTTCATCAAGTAGAACATTATATGTAGATATGGAGTTCCTAGAAGAATCATTACACACAATGGGTCCAACTTGAACAACATAATGGTGAAGGAGTTATGCGATGAGTTCAAGACCGAGCATCATGATTCATTATCCTACCAACCCAAGATGAACGGGGCCGTTGAAGCTGCCAATAAAAATATCAAGAAGATCATTCAAAAAATGGTAAAGACATATAAGGATTGGTACGAAATGCTTCCCTTCATGCTACATGGCTACCGTACCTCAGTACATACTTCGACAAGTACAACTCCTTTCTCTCTTTTTTATGGCATGGAGGTTGTACTTCCTATAGAAGTGGAGATTTTCTCACTACGAGTCCTATTGGAAACTAAGCTTGAAGAATCACAATGGGCCCAAACGTGACTCGATCATCTCAACCTCATCGAAGAAAAATGCTTAACATCTTTATGCCACTATCAGTTATACCAGAAGCGGATGAAGAAAGCATTCGACAAAAAGGTATGTCCTCGAGTATTCAAAGAAGGGGACCTAGTCCTTAAGAAGATTATGATAACTCGTCTATATTCATGCAGTAAATGGACACCTAACTACGAAGGTCCATATGTGGTTAAAACAACATCCTCTGAAGGAGCTCATATCCTCACAACAATGGACGGGGAAGAACTACCACATCCGCTAAATTCTAATGCAGTCAAAAAATACTATGTATAAAAGGACCACTAAGTCAAATCCCTAAACGGGAGACTTAGACAAAAAGGGGCATCCCGGTAGATTGAAAATCGTAAAGGGAGATCCAGGCAAAAATTAGGGATATATAAGCAAAATCAACATCCCGATGGATTGAAAACCTAAAAGGGAAATCCAGGCAAAAGTTAGGGATTTTATTCAAAAAATAAACAAATAGACTGCGGTTCGAGAATTCATTACTACGACTACCACTAAGGGGAAGGATAAATCTAAATCATATTACTTAGAAGAAAAGGGGATTGGAGTTATCAAAAGGCATTGGAGAAGTAGCAGTATTGTGATCGGTGGAAATAGAACTGACTGTTTTTTAAGCTGGTTCGCGAAATGTCGCGGTAAGCAAGAGTCGCCACCGTCTTTTATGTTCTCCAACAAGGAAAGGACAAAAGCACAGCAAAATTCCTTTTCGAGAATGTTTCTCGGTTCGGGAGGTAGATTATAGAAAGGGAAGGTGTTAGCACCCTTTCTATCCATGGTTATCCATAGGCTCTTAGGTACTTGCTCTTATGTTTTCAAAAAATTGTTTGCTTTTCAAGTGTGTGTGGGTTTTGAAAAAGTTTCGTTTGAAAAATTTCTAAGTAACTCTTGTATCTGTCCTCAAGCGTGTATGAAATATTTGTTTGAAAACCTTTTGAAAGTGTAGGTGCGAAAAGATGTTTTGGTTTTTTGAAAGAGCAAGTACCCAGGAGAAATCTACCTACTCTAAGGAATTAGGTTGTGTAAGAGTCCTTTAGATAGTGCTATCCCACCATTGAGAGGTAGGTAGCACCGTCGTTGGAGGTATTCGGTTCAACTCGATTATTAGGGACATGTGTGGTCACCAAAGAAATAGTAGGACGCCTTAGCGGTAACCCTAATGTCCTAGATCCTTTTATCCGAGGCAACCGTTTCGAGGCAACTGGATCTTTAGACAGGAGGGCGACCTCTAAAACACCCTATACTTGACGACCACGTTCGAGGCAACCAGTGAGGCGTACCCTAGGAGTGGCATGTGCATGTGTGTTGTTTCAATTTATGTTTATATTTGAACATGTATTTGTGAGCTACGGATTGGTTTTATTTTTCATACAAGTCTTTCATGCATTTTTAACAGTTAAGAGTGCGGAAAATAAATTGCGGAAAGGTAAATCTACGCTATTACAAGGCGCGGGTCTATACATCGCCAAAAACAAAACCCGTTTGGAAAATAATTGCAAGAAAAGTAAATAAAGCGATAAACCCTAATTAACTATTACATTTCCGGAGCAGATACATGAATATAATCAAAAATAATGATAATGCGCAGAAGAAATTAAATCGGGACGTCCTTAGGGTTTTGACCCTTTTGAGAAATAAAGAAAGTAATTTGTCCTTTTTGCAATTAATTGAAATTAAACCTAATTTACTAATTAATTAATTAAAAGAAAAAATGTTTTTGTGTTTTTTAAGTCTTTAATAAAAATAAAAAAGATTAAAAGTCAAAAGAAACCCTAATTCTAAATTTGTTTTATTTATTGTAAAAAAAGTTAAAATTAAACCTAATTTAAACTAAGTTGATTAATTAGAATTTATTTACAAAATAAATTAATAAATAAGAATAATAATAATTAATGAAAATATTTACATTTTTTATTCTCTGAATTTATTATGAAAAATATTAATTTGTTAATTAATTAAACAATAATACTAATAATTTTATAAAAAGAAATTATAAAAGAAAAGAAAATAAAAAGGGTAACAAAACCAGGGGGTGTTGGACCCATAGGAGGTGAAAGTTGCAAGCCTGGCCCATTAAGCACAAAGCCACGTTTGACTTTCTGGAATTGCCTGTACGTGCATTGACCTGAGCATACCATGATCATCCAATTCTGACCACTGGATTTGTGCTTGAAGACACTTGGCGTCTGGATGAGCAAGGTGTATGATGGACACCTCCTAAAGCGCTGCATGAGAATACATTATGAAAAATAATATGAAGATTTTGGGTGGACCTGGGAATCGAACCCATGTCCCAATGGTCAACAGCCACCTGCTCTTCTACTAGGCCAACTGAGCGCCTTTGATATTATAATAACAAACAAATATATTATTAAGAAAAAAAAACACTATGCTGGAAAGAGAAAAAACGCGCGTAAGTTTAAATGGACTAATCAGGATGGAACACGTCCTTCATCTTCTTCGTTTTTCTGCAAAAGAATAAAGAGATAGCGGGGGTTTTTAACCCCCACAAACTGAAAAAGGGAAAATAGCGATTAGGTCTGTGATGCATATAAATTGTTCGCGAGCATGGTGTTGGATTCGTCTGGCCTTGACGAATTCAACCATAGCCGTTGAAGGTTCTAATTTTACCGGACCTGAAAAGCCCTAATTTTGAAGCTTGAAAAACCTAGAATTCTCCAATGGTGATTTGCGTTTCAGGGCACCATAATGCAATTCACCTATACCATTAGCTTCAGAAAGGTTCTAGCAATGCAATACACACAAAAAATCTCATTAATAATGCATGAATATTGAATTACGATTATGGAAAAATTAACCAAACCGTGTGACTGTTTGTGGAGATTTCTTGAGCTTTAGCACGCGAATTTGATTGCAAAAGGTATCTGGGGATCCCTGCAAGGTGTTAGAAACCACAAAAGCCCTTGAATTGGCCTGGAAGGTTGAATTCAGTTTTGAGTTTCTTTGATATTTTTTGGAATTGGTCATGGCCTCTCTTGCAGAATTTTCACGTGTGCCTCATTAGGTTTAGGTTCAATACATATAGAGGACTGAATTAGGTTAAATCTTTGGGCAAAAGATCCCTGGAATTATGATTTCAATATTTGATTTTCAATCAAATCTTTTTGCATATTTTTGATTGAAAAACCTTGCCAAAATTGGATATTCTTGTCTCTTTGATTGGCACACGAAATCTCCAGCTCATATTGGTCCTATTTGCTTCATGAAAAGATTGCAAAACCCTATTTTGATATTTTCCTACAATTAAATGAATTAATAATCAATTAAAAATCCAAATAATTAATAAAAATAAGAAAATAATTCAATTTAATCTCAATGGGTCGTGCATAGGCCTTGGACAAAGATTCAAGAAGGAATTTGAGGCCCATTAGCAAAAATGAGGTGTTTTGGGCAAAGTTGACTTTTGCAAATTCCCAAAAATTTCCCAACTTCTCCAATGCATATCTTGCTCAATTTTGATCATATGAACATGTTCTTGGACATTTTGGAAATGTCTTGAAGTCCTCTAACCAATGCCTTTGGTCCCATGTCATTTGGATTTACCAATCTCAAGTTATGGTCTTTGACTTAAAGTGCCTTTTTGTTGACTTTTGAAATTGACCTATAATGTAGAAATTGATAACTTTTTGTGAGAGCATTTCTTGGATTTGGAATGTGAAGATGAGTTGTAGGAAATGTCATCCCCTTCAAAGTGAGCATTGGATAGGCTTTTTCTGATGAACCATGAAAAAGTTATGCCTTGGTCAAGTTACAGTTGACTTTTCAACTGTCCAAAAATGGAAACTTTTGCATCTTGATGATTTTTGAGCCATTCTTGTGAAATCCTGATCAAGACTTGATCAAATGATGATTGTGGACTCAAAATAAGATGTTGACCAAAAATTCTGACTTTTGACTGCAAAATGACCATTTTACCCCTGCAGTTGATTGTGAAGCAAATAGAGCTTTTTGACTGGGCAAATTGGTACTGTGAGTCTTGAGACTTGTCATGTAGATGCTTGAGAATATGTATAGGCCTATGGGACTTGATTGGACCATTGAAAACCTCAAATTCCTTGGAAGAACCAAAACCCTAATTTTGACTGGCTTAGGAGATGTTTGACTGTGCAACCCTCTGAGATATCTTGAGCCATTTGAATATGATTCTTGTTAAATCTTGAAGAATATGGGAGGGCAAATTTTGGGGTACAACAATTATCAATTATCAATTTTCATTTTCATTTTTAATTTTGTTAAACTTTTTGTAATTACCTCTTTTTACGAATTGCATCTTGTACTTTCTCATGTTCAAAGGCATTATTATTAATAAAAAAAATTTAATTCTATTTCAATTGTGGTTTTCTTTTCCCGACTTGTTTACAAAATACTACGATTATTTCTTGTAAACACTATGTTGAAATTATTTTAGGGATTTGATAATAAATAAAAGCATTTGACAAAACATCAAAAGTACTTTGGTTAGAAAAACGTCAAAAGAAATCCACGCCTACATCCATTCCTACGTCCACGCCTATGTCCATGCCTACACCTTCATCTATGATACGATTATCAACGTCTCATTAACATTATTCACTATAATACAACAAAATACAAATCAACTTGGAGATACCACGGCAAAGCAACAACGTTGGGAAGTCAGTGACTCAAAGAACCTACTGGTCTAAAAGGGGAGAATTATCAAAAGCATTCATAAGCAATTGGTGCATATACATACAAAAATATACCAATAACTTTGGGCATCATAAGCATATCAATAATTTCCATTGGGTATCATACATATACATATCAATTATACATTACATTTCAAACTTCATGGGTCAAGATTACTGCGAAATATCTTAAAGTTACATGTCCAAATCGAACATTTGAATCTTATCATATTATAAAATACCTCGGTTGAGAACAAATATAACATTTAGAGGTACTACGAACCAAGAATTACACTAGGCGGTGTATTTGCGAATCATACCCATGACCTAGTTATTCAGTTTCAGCATTTCAAATTTTCAACTTATCAAACATTGAACCAGCATCATTTATCCCCTAGGTTGTGATAAATATGCAAGTCTGCATTACAACTCGCTATGTTAGTCTCGAAGCTTTAGCTAGTTTGTTACCAGACCTAACTCTATTAGTCCTCTGGCATTAGTAGAATTAATATCCACATTTTTACCCCTAGGTTGTGGTAGATGTGCATAGTCTGTGATATAACTCGTTGCGTCAGTCTCGAAACAGCAATAAGTTATCTATTTTTTCAAAACCTGCATGGTTTATCCCCTAGGTTGTGATAAATGTCATAAAACTATTATATAACTTATTATGTTAGTCTCGAAGCGTTAGTAAGATATTTTCAAACCCATATCATTTACTCTCTAGGTTTTAGTAGATATATGGAAATCAGCGATATAACTCGTTGCATCAGTCTCGAATCAGCAATAAGTTATCTATTTTCAAACTCGCGTCATTTACCCCCTAGGTTCTGGTAACTATGCAAAAAGTTGTGATATAGTTCATTGTGTTAGTCTCGAAATTTGTGATTACTTTTTTTGGGTGTTGACGAGTTATCCTTGTCGTCATATCTAGGTCATTTATGTTCATGTTTAGACATTGGTGAGTTAACTATGTCATCATTGCCTATTTAATTTTTGGTTTATTGTACAATTTATCTCTTTCAAATCATTTAGTCAAATTTTGGGGTCTTCCATTATTTAATAACTCTCCAACCCGAATGTGTGAGAACTTCATATTCTCGCACCTTCAATCGAAGAGCAATTAAATAGGGGCAGCTGTCATACTCCAAATTTGCCCGCATTAGTGTAACCGGTCATTTTCTTTTTGCTAAAACTAGTAGTTTAATTTTGTACAATTTTTTATATTTTTCACTAACAAGTAATTACCTTTTTATTTATTTGTTTAAGTACAATAGAGTTTGATCTTGTGGAGGGTGTTCATCTATCATTTTTTAAAATAAGGGCTTATTATTTCAATTTAAAGTCTAGTGGCCCATTTAAAATTTTTCAAGGAAGCCCATTATGTTAATTAGTTAGGTTGACCGAAGTCAACAAAGCTCTAATCATTTTTATTTTTATATTATTATGATTATTGGGTTTTTGATATATTTATTTATTTTGGTTGACTAGAGTCAACGCACAGGAGGTATTATTATTATTATTATTATTATTACATTATGTATATTATTTATTATTTGTTTATTATTCAAGTTTTATTGACTAAGTCAACAAAGGGTTAGAGACCCTAGCTGAGTTTCTGCGCCTTTTTCCCTTTTGGACTCTTTCTCTCTAAGTTATCCAAAAGCCCATAAATTCATATTTTACATCAAATAAGTTTGAATATTTGATTGGAAATATTGCTTTATTGATTAATCACGAATTTATACATAATATTGTATGAATACATAATCAATTATACAAACCTTAATGTCTGAATACAAACTAAAATCTAATCAAATCTTTGATTGAATCAATCTAAAGACTAATTGATTCTATCTAAAAATAACTACAAATCAAATACAAATTTCCTAATCTAAACAACTCATAAGCCTATAAAAACCTAACACTAAGACAAATTTAAGGACGAGAAAACAATTGGAAAAAAACCCTTGTTGTTGCATATTCCCCACCCTTAGTAAAGATCTTCATCCAGAAAGGGATTAAGGTTCATCATTATAACCCTAACCCCTTTGAGCTTGACTCTATCACTGCACTTGCGAGAAGAAGAAGAAGAAGAAGAAAGGGATTAGAAGAGGAGTAAAGGAGAAATCAGAGAAGGATTTTTTATACGACCAGGGTCACTTCAGGAAAGGTAACTTGAATCACTTAGCTTATGTTAACATGTTGTTGTTGACTTCTTGTTTGATTTGGATTTAATTTGTGTTTTTTCTGGGAAAATAGGGTTAGTGTTCTTATCTTGGGGTTAGGGTTCTTCGTGATAGAGTTAGGGAACTTGCACCTTCATGTTTATGGATTAGGGTTCGTGGGGTTAGGGTGAAGGTTGCTAGGGTTCTTTAAATTAGGCTTAAGGTTCTTAGGGTTAGGGTAAATGTTCTAAGGATTGTTGGTTATTTTCCAGAAACAGGTGGAGTCCCTAGCGGACTCACACCTAAGACGGTGGCCTTCACGGTCACCCACGGTGGTGCCTCCTAGGTTTCAAGGGACTTGGGTTCGGTTGGATAAAGGTATGAAGATCCCGATGTAAGATCAACCAGAGATCTAGGTTCAAGGGCAGTTTTAGGGGTGGTTCATGGTGGTGTTGGTGGCGTTGGCAATTTCTGGCCAACGAAATTCTAGAGAGAGGTCAGAGCCTCTCTCTCTAGAAGTTTGTTAGTAAGATAGAAGGAGGTTAAAAAGAGAGAGAGAGAGAGAGAGAGAGAGAGAGAGGGAGACGAAAAAGGGAAAATGAGAAAAGATGAAGGGAAATGAATATATAATGTCTTATGTCTCTCTGTGTACACACGCTACTATGTTCCCTCAGTTAATGCTTGATCATATTTGTCTGTTGTTTATACTTCAGATCAATGCTCTAGAGTTAACCTTTGGTTTCCCTTTGATCTGAATCAAATGGATATGATCTCGCTAGTGCGTCATAATTCCATGCACCTCCTCACAAACTAGCTAACAAATCCAACAAATTTGTTTTGGGCCAAGCCTATTCTATTATCACCCTCCCAATTACTCCCATAACTGAAATTAACATCCCCCATGCCACTGGATCAAAATTAGATCCTGGGCTTAAGCCCTTATTTTTTCACCCCCCAAGATTATTCCTTCAACACAAATTCTTACCCTCTGCACCCATTGGATCAGAATTTTGTTATTGGGCATGCTTGTTGTCATTTAAACCCCCATAGTTACTATGTTAAATAAAAATACACCCCTTGTTTTATTTAAATAATTAATTAACTTATTTAAGGATAACTCGAAAGCATTTACACAATCCATAAAAAACTAACCAATCACATACGAACTACGAATTTGGACTCTGATTATTTGCAAAGGAGATACGTAGGCACGCGGTTAAAACCAATGCGAGTCCCGCTATTAAAAAATTAAATTATTTTCTTAAACATATGGAAACAAAAAATTTTAAATAGAAATTCTCGATTTACCCCTATGACATAGAAGAGGTTCCCCTTGAAAAAAAGTGAGATGAAGGGTGCCTAACACCTTCCCTTCATCTAACCAACTCGCGGACTTAGAATCTCTAAAAAACTAAGGTTATACTTTCTTTCCCGTCCTTAGGACAAAAAGTAGTAGTGGCGACTCATATTTTTTCCGGTTACGACAGTTAGTGTTCCTCTTTCTGATATCCATAATCTCAAATCCTATTTATATTTGCAAAGAGAATTTATAAGTTCCTTGAAAACCAAGTGAAAAAAAAAATATTTTATTTTTATGGATGCATGAATGCATGACTATGCAATAATCGCAAACATGGTTTAAGGTTTCAAAGTCATGAGCATGGATTAAAAGGTAAGAATCACCCCACAAGTTATGTACTATAGGTTTATTGTACATGTAAAACAAGGTTCTAAAAGTTCTCGGAGTCGTGATTCTTCTTTCGGATATTACTAATTCATACAACTACTTGTGAGTACCAAGAATATCTCAAGAAAAACTCGCCCGAGCATAGTATCGTGTAACGACTAATTCAAAACTACTTTTGAATTGTCACTGCACTAAATCCTAAAGGCCAAGATGGGTAAAGGGGTTTTACGATCCTCAGCTTCTCAATCTCTTACGTTGAAAGTAATAATATTTTAACAACTAGCTTGTTTAGCATTACCACCCCCAAAGAGGCCTCCACTAAGTGAGTTATCATATGCTACTTATGTCAGGATTACTATGCTCATGTAACTTTTGATTATACCACCATCCTAATTTCTTAAGTGCAACTTAGTTCGGGTGTAGGACTTGTCTTTGTAAAAAATCATCAAATACCCCCCAAAGCACCACAAAGTATTACATATAACACACAAACAATAATAATAACAAACAGATAAAATAAGCTAGGTTTAATCCTCTTGAGGATACATTTCCTTGGTAAAGTTTCCATTTATGTCGCGGTGAAAAATAGAAGAGACCAAGCTATTAAGAAACTTGACTCCCAATGATTTAAGAAGTTACCACGGAACTTTATTATTTCCTAGGAAAAGGGAAAAGATCAAAACCCTAATTTTTAAACATGCAATGCAAGAAGTAAAACTAAAAGCAAAGCATAAGGAAGTGATCCAAGGTACGGGGGTTGTTATTCAAAGTAAAGGTATTAGCACCCTATATATCTATAGTACTCTATAGGAACCACTTATAATATCTGTTTTTTGATTTAAAGTTTTTTGTTCGCTAAATGAGTGTGGAGATGGGAAAAGAAGTGTATTTTAGGATATTTTTGTTTGGAAAGACATAGTCTTATACCTATGTACCAATTAAGGATCAAAAACTTGTAGTTCATGGTAAAAATAACAAAAAGGTATATTGTGGTTGATTTTAGGAGAAAAAAAAGATATTTCATCATCTTTTAGGGAGAAAGCTCAACTAATACCTCCACAAGTATGAGAAGATGGATCTTGCATCATCATAAAGGAAAGGCTACTAAATTAAATATAAAGATCAACAAGTTTACATTTAACATGTTCATATGGAAATAATCATATTTACTTCAACAATTACTATGGAGGTAGGAGAATCATATCTCAACTATAAAGAGGATTTATATCTAATCTCTTTGAGAAAAGGTTTTAAATTAAAAAGGCAAGTGGAAAAAAGATTTTAGTGAGGTTGATATGCTTATATCTACCCACTTTTAGTCTTTTGAGATTGTTTTGATATGCTTAAGTATATTAAAGCATTTAATAATGAAAAGAGTTTTGAAAATGCAATGACACAAGGTCAAGGTTTGTTTATATGAAAGTGCTGAAAGTTTGAAAATGAGTTTTCGGGTTAAAAGGTTTTTTAGAGTACATGAGGATACATATGGTGATCATTAACGAGGGTGTTAAATATCAACAAATACAAGGATAATATACAAATGTAAACACACAAGGGTAAACCTAAGATAATGCATATGCATATGACGTAAAGTCAATAATACTATCCTTTTCCTTAGATTTTTGACACAGGACATAACAAAATATTAATTACTAATATAAGTGTGAATACACACATCACAAGTGTTAAAGAAATCAATCAAGCATAGTGTTACTTTGGATTAAAGTGGGTTTATGAAGGAAATACATCCTTAAAGACAAGTAAACTTATGAAACATGGATAAACAATCAAGAAGATCAAAGCATGGCAAGCATGTGAAGTTTAAGTCATGTTATCAAAAGTTAGGAGTATGCATGATATATGATCAAGACAAATTCAAAATTTTAAGCTAGAGTGATCAACTGTTCATTGATCAATAAAACAAGTATTAGACAAGTACATGTATCAGAATCAAAAGGGTAGGTCATGGATCATGAATTAGGGTTTTTGGACAAGTTATGATTTAAACACCAAAAAGTCAAACCTAACTCTAATTAAAATTAAGTTTTTCATGGTACAAAAATACACAAGGGTCATGTTATCAAGAAAGTGTCAATATATGGCATGGTAAGGTCAAACATGTTGGAAATTGTCAAGAAATCAACAAGAGAAATCAAAGAAAGTCTTTAAAAGAAAGTATAAAAACATGTTTTTGAATTAAAATTAAGTTATCAAAATAAATATTTTTGGTATTTTTTGAAGTATTATTAAAATACATATGCTAATGAACATGTCCACAAAAAAATCAACTCAAAAGGATTAATTTTGCTATGAGAAAATCATGTTGAAAGTTGATAAAAAAAAAGTAAACAAGTGATAAAAAATTAGGAAATTGCTTAGCAAGAGTTAAACATGCTCCCTGATGGTGATTGGTTAAAATACTATTGTTGTACCCCAAAATATTTCCTCTCATTTTATCAAGATTTTCCTCACAAGACTCTTTGGATTCAAGACCAGATTAGGGTTTGCTCAGCTCAAGACATTTCCTTGCACTGTTGACCTGAAATTAGGGTTTGAGTTTGCACAAGGATTTTTGGACTTCCAATGCCTCATGTGACTTTCATACTTCATGTTGGACCTCTAAGATTACCCATACCAAGTTTCAAGCTCTGAATCACTTTTTTGCCCAGTCAATTGGACAGTTGACCTAAAAATCAGTTGTATTGGGGAAAAAGTAAACTGTGGCCAATTTACAGTCAAACCTCATAATTTTTTATCCATATCAACATTATAGACTCATATGAACCTTTTGATCAAGTTTGGACCACAACTCCTCAAGAAATTTGATCAGATCTTCAAAAGGGCAAAATGGTCATTTCTAGGGTTTTGACTGTAGAAGGGCAATTTTTGATTTTTCACCTAGCCAATGGCAAATTGATTTCAAGAATGGTTTCAAGGACTCAATGGCATCATCTTGACCTAATCACAAGGTTCAAAAGATCTCAAATGCATTGGATTGACAGATGAATTTTCCAGTCAACTGATCAAAAATCAACTGTACACTGAAAAGTCAAACTTTCACTTTTTGGTCAAAATCAAGTGCCAAGGGTCATTTTTCATCAAGATGTGTCAAAACATGAAACTTGTTCACCAAGAAACCTAATTTTGGAAATTAGGGTTTAAGATTGAAAATTTTCATAAGTTAGAAATTTTCTAAGTTATGAAAATTTCTTATTTTTTCCCAACTTTTTCACCATGATGCAATTGGATTCAAAGAAAACTTCCAACATGAAAGATTTAGTCCTCCACAAAATATACAACTTTTATTCACAAAGTTTTCCAAAAATATGCTTGTATCTAAAGTTATGATTTTGTGAATAGGGGTCCATAAAACTTTTAACTTAGTGAAATTTTGCCCTAGTTTAGGCAGGATTTTAACCTATCTTCATGGTAACTTTTCACATAGTTCCAAGTGTAATCTCAAAATTCATTTCAAAGATGGATTTTTAAGCATGTTACAAGATTTCTAAAATGTCCAAGAACTCTCCAGGATCATTTATGGTTAGGGAGAATCGAAGAAAAGAAAATGGCCATTTCTCACTTTTGTCCATGGCATTTTTCACATTGATACAAGTTGCAAATCAGTTTGGATCATGCTTGTACTTGGTTTACAGGTTCTAATCCTTTCTACACTCATAAATTAAATAAAAATACAATGGTTAATGGAATTGTTCTGGACTTTAGAGCATTGTACATTAATTTATTCCAAAAATGGCAACAAGTTCACAATGCTACTTTCATAAAGCACACTTTATGCAATTTTGTTTATCTTGAGCATTGAACCTAATCTCTTTGTGAAAACAAGATCCATAAACATCAGAAAAGGTATACCAACTCTCCTCAGGCCTTGAGCTAGCCTCTGCAGGCTTTGGCATTGTCACTTCCCACCTTTTCTTCAAAAACAAGCAATTGTGCAAAAAGTCCATAACTTGGGCATCTGTTAAAACCAAGACTTGAGACCAATTGAAAGAGGTTCATCACATTATACCAAGCCTAAAACACGAGCTCATAGCATCTCAAACATCCAAATACACCAAAAACTCTATTTCTGCCCAAAACAGGGCAAGCTCTGCATAACCACTTCCAAAACAAATTTGCCTCGTGCGTTTTGCTTGAAACCACTTCAAACACATTCAATACAACACATCTAAATTGTCCAGGCCCTTACTTTGCAACTGTAACCTCGTTTGCACACTTCACCATTTTCATTTTGAAGCTTTGCAGGTTGAGTTCTACAAGGAGTTTCAAATCATTTCAAAGCAAGCTAAGCATTGGGAAAGGTCAAGGGAACATCAAGCAAGGTCAAAAGTCCTTGAGGCCTCATTCAAAGTTGCTACATTGCCATATTCGAACTTGACTGAACAAGGTAATTTCAAACTTTCTATCTCCTTATTTAGACATCCTTAGGCTTAGGTTTGTAAAGCAAAAATGTAGTCTTTAATTAGCTTGAGCTGTACATATGCATAGTTCTTATTTATATTAACTGAGCTAGGAGAATTTGGATGTTGAAGCTGCTGAAAAAATTAGGTCATAAATTAGGGGCACTGAAATTCTCCCTGGTTTCTTAGAGTTAGATCAAGTTTTTTATATGGTTGGAATCGTGATTTAACAAGCTACAAGTTTCATATTGCAAGATTTTATTTTTAAGCACGTATGCAGGAGTTACAGTTTGAAGTACAGGACGCACGTTTTTCTGTCTCAAGGTCAGAGACGAAGTGGGAGTGGGCCTGGGCCTGATTTGTCCTACTTTTGACACCCTCCTGCTTACGTTTTGCACCCCTTGGCCCATTTCTTTTATTTTTTATATTTTCTTGCATATTTCACATTTCTGACTTTTATATTTTTTTTCCTAAACATTAAAAATCATAAAAATATTTTCTTTATTTTTTTGCATTTTTTCATATTTTTTTATTTATTTTTTAGCATAAAAATAAGTATTTAGGTTAATATACTTTTATTTTCTTAAATAAATTTTGTAAATAATATAAAAATATTATATATTTTAATCTTTATTATTTATACACTTAAATTAATATTTTCATACAATATTTAATTTTTTAACATTTTTGTATATATTATTATCATTGTTTTTCTTAAACAAAAAGGATAAATAAATAATTAGAAAACATTATTTTCTTAAAACAAAAAATTAGGGTTTTCACCCTTTCAAAAATAATCATTTTTATTTTCTTATTTTTTGACTTAAATAAATTCATTTTTACATACATAAAAACAAATACAAAAACATTTGTGCATATTTACATTTTATTATACATTTAAATATTTGCTTATTCATTTATTTATTTGCACAATAAATTCAATATGGTTGAAATAGTTTTAGGGCTTTATTTTTGAGCAATATCCCCCTATTCAAACTTGTACCCCCCCTTCCCATAATAATGTTATAATAGTCTTAGATTTACATTAAGCAATTTATCGTATTATATGCATGATAGTAAATTAGGGTTTTGTATGCTAAGACCAAAATCAAACAAATAGCATGACTAAATACAAGACAAAAATGCATGAAAAATGACAACACATTAAACACAAGCACCCCTAGGGTTTCATCCACTTTGTTGCCTTAAAAATGGCCATGATATGCATGCTAGGTATCTTGGCAAAACAAAACAAAACAAAAAGATCATAGTCCCTCGATGACGCTATCTTGGTTGCCTAAACAAAAATGATCTAGTCCCTCAAAAACTTGCTAAGATACTTGGCAATATTGTTATCATGGTCATACGATGACCCACGCCCGTCCCGTTTAACATCCAAAGATAGGTTTGTTTACCAAATACAATGGTAAAACAACAATGTCAAAGGGTTAAAAATGTACAAGTAAGACTTTTGATTAGGGTAGACAACTCCTAGTTACTTGATCAATTTGCAAACATCCTTGCTATTTTCAAACACACAATTTCAAAACATTTCCCAAAACAAACTATCAAACATTGAAACATTTTTTAAAAGATAAACACCTTTGTATACATTCAAACAAGAATCATTACAAAGGTTGCCTAAACAAAGGCCTCTTTTCAAAATACTTTCAAAATCACATACAAAAGCACCATTTCAAACAATTGGAAAAGCAAAGCAAGTGATCTAAACAAGTAACTAAGAGCCCATGGAAAACCATGGATGAAAAGGGTGCTAGCACCTTCCCTTTTCATAATCTACCCCCTGAACCCAAAAACAATCTCAAAGGTCTTTCCTGTGCTTTTTTACCCTTCCTTTTGGATAAAATAAAAATCGGTGGCGACTCTTGCTAAACCGAAACATTTGCGAACACAAACGCAAAACCTCAAGTCAGTTCTCCCACCGCATCACAGAACTGGCGACTCTGCTGGGGAGTCATCAAAAAGTGGGGTTACCTTAGGGTTTTATATCACCTTTACATGCTTATCTTTCTTGACTTGTATGCTTTACATTTGGTTCTATTGTTTGGGTTTGAATCCTATACCCAGATTTGGGAAACTTTCATAGGTAAATAGCAATACGTTGTGGAAACTGTGTGGGGTATACCAACATGGTTGAAGCAATAGCTATATTAGTGCGACATATTTGTGGGTACCGGTAGCCTTTGAGTCAATCAAAGAGAATACGGGGCCGATGAGTGATGTCATGAAGCACTAATGGACTTTTAGAACCTTTACTTGACCAACTTGGCCTTTTTAGAGGTAGTGAGATGACCGGTTTTGGTGCAGTCCGAAGTTGGTAGATACTCGATACTACACTTATTGAGGGTTGTTTTCTTGGAATATTTCGGTCGCCAGTAAAGTGGCTAAACTGAAACAATGAACACAGAAAATAATCCAGTGATATTGAGCTCTTTAGAACCCGGTTACTATTTATAGGACAGGTTGAGCCAACTAAACTTCAAGAGGGTACTTACCTATGAAACCCCATGCAAGCTTGAAACTAGGAACTTGTGTGATTTGTTTGTACATATACGCTTGTGCATAACATCATGGACATCATGAAGCATCATATGCATCCACTAACCATTTCAAGGGTTTGGATTTTCATCTTTGTTCCTGTTTTGTAGGTAATGGATTCACTTCGCAGGAAAACTATCCAAGTCAACCTTGTAAGAGTTCATCCTCAACTCAAGGAGCTAGCTTCAAGGATTCCTGAGAATTCTCCATTCACCGAGAGTCATGCTCGTCTTCTACACTTAGTCACTGCCAACACTGAAGGGGATATGCTGAAAGTTCTCTTCCAGTTCTTTGACCCCTTACACCACTACTTCACATTTCCTAACTACCAGCTAGTGCCTACTTTGGAGGAATTTTCTCAACTCTTTAGGATTCCTATTCTCAATCAATTACCCTACAACGGTACGGAAAGAGATCCAAAGCCTGAAGATGTTGCTCAAGCCTTACACTTGCAACCATCTGATATCATAGGCCATTGGGAGACTAGAAGTGGTGTCAAAGGTTTCTTGTCAAAGTTTATGTTTGAGAAGGCCCAAAGTTGCTGGAATTATGTGGACTTTCAAGCTTTTGAGGAGATTGTAGTTCTTCTCATCTATGGGATGGTCTTGTTCCTAAACCCTGACCAACTCATAGACGTGAGTGCTGTCAAAATCTTCATGGCTCGCAACCCAGTGCCTACATTGCTTGGGGATATCCTCCACTCTTTTCACACTCGTACAATGAGGAAAAGAGGTGTACTCATGTGTTGCACTCCTCTACTGGCAAGATGGTTTATTTCTCATCTTCCCCAATCAATTTTGAATAATGAGTGAGGTTTGAGGTGGTCACAAGATTGATGACTCTTACACATTCAGATGTTCATTGGTGTTCTCGATCCAGAGAAAATGTTATCATCATTGATCATTATGGGGAATTCCCTAATGTCCCTCTACTTGGCATTAGGGGAGGCATTACCTACAACCCTTGCTTGGCTCTGAGACAGTTTGGGTATGCCCGAAGGGATGGCCCATATGACATGCTGATTCCAGACTTGGTTTTCGACTTCGATAATGATGATCAAGAACTTCCACAAAGGTTCATCCGAGCTTGGAGGATGCCCAACAAGGTGGACAGTAAGACCTTGGGACACAAGAATTCCATCCCCCTTGAGCCTTACCTCAAGTGGGTACGAACCCGCGCCCAGAGTCTTATGATGCCTTACCCCTACATTCTCCCTGTGATCAAAGAGCCTGTTATAGAAGAAGAGGTTCCATACACCCTCCTACATCCTGACATGCCAACATCACTAGAAAATTTACAAAGGAGTTGGATACAGCTCAAGGGAGAGCGCGATACTTTTGAAGCCCAATTCTACGTAAGCGAGAAGAAGGTTTTGGAACTTACTCGTAAACTTCACGAAGATCATACTCTCAACACCTACATTGCACCAAAGAGGATGTGCAACGTCTTTTTACCTTAGAATTTTGTATTATTTTCCCCATGGGGCATTGATGTACTAACAAATTCTATCTTATTAATATGATGTGTGTTCTTTTTGTTTAAAACAAAATTTGAATTTCTGAATCCTTGAATGCATTACATGAATACATATCATTCATCATATGCATAAACAGGTCTTCACACCAAGTTTCCTCATCTCTCTGCTGTTTATTTCAGCAAGATGGATATAGAACAGACGGTCAAAGACTTACAAGCACAGAATTCACAGTTTCAACAGCTACTTCTGACCTTGGCTAAGGGGCAGGAGGAGCTCAAGACTCTACTGGAAAAGGAAAAAGAGAAAAAGAAAAAGAAGAGGGCTGGTGTGGCTACCTTGGGTAGAATATTCAAAGGTCAAACCAGAAGGGTCCTAGATTTCCCATCAACCTCTGAGGAAGGAGAAGGAAAGGGTAAAGGAACTGCAGTGGCATCTGATTCTGAGGCTGAGGAAGAAGAGGATGAGGACTATTCTGAACAGCAATATCCTCCGGCAGATGACAAATACATGAACCTAGAAGAACGTCTGGCAGCTATGGAAGTGCAAAGAGTACCTGGGCTGGACTTTGAAGAGCTAGGGTTGGTTTCTGGAATTGTGATTCCCCCCAAATTTAAAGTGCCTCTGTTTGCTAAGTACGATGGGTTGTCTTGTCCCAAGATGCACCTGCGATCTTATGTCAGGAAAATTCAACCACATTCTTCTGACAAAGACCTGTGGGTCCATTTCTTCCAGGACAGTCTTTTGGGGACACAGCTGGATTGGTTTTATCAGTTGGAGAGGTCTGATGTGCATAATTGGGAGGATTTGGCGGCCACCTTCTACAAACAGTATCAATATAATGCGGACTTAGCACCAACCCGTACTCAATTACAGAGTATGGGCATGGTCTCAAATGAAGGTTTCAAAGAGTATGCCCAGAAATGGAGAGACTTGGCGGGACGAGTACAACCACCTCTATCTGAGAGGAAGCTAGTAGATATGTTCTTGGGTACACTATCAGGCCCCTTTTTCAATCACCTGATTAGAAGTTCATCTGCAGGGTTTACCGAGTTGATTCTAATTGGTGAGAGAGTTGAAGCCGACATAAAAAGCGGGAAAATTCAAAAAGATGCATCTGCTTCCGCTGCCATCAAAAAGACTTTTCCAGCAAAGAAGGAGGTATCAGCTGTATACTCCCAAAGAGGTCAAGGAAGAGTTGAGCACTTGCCAGCGGTGGGGGCCGTAATGATTCAGAAGTCTGCAGCTGATCAGCCCAGAAAAAATCAACCCAGAACCAACCAAGCAAGGGTGGAAAGGCCTGCACGGCAATTCACCCGGATAAACATGACTCCTGCTCAAGTTGTACCTCATCTCTTGAAGTTGAACCTGGCCATGCTAAGGGAGGCCCCTAAAAACCCTAACACTTCGTCACCACACTACCATCCCAACGCCAAGTGTGCTTATCATTCAGACAGCCTGGGGCACGACACCAATAATTGTTGGGCCCTAAAGAATAAGATTCAGGATTTGATAGATGCTAAAGAAGTTGAATTCGACGCCCCTTAAAAGCCGAATGTAATCTCTGCTCCAATGCCAAAGCATGGCCACAATGCCCATGTTGTTGGAGAAGATCTTTTTGTTGCTACTGTTGATGATTTGATGACTCCGCTACCGATAATCAATTTGAATTTGCTAAAGGTTGGGATTTTCCCAGGTTGTGAAGAAGATTGATGCCTTTGTTCATCCTTACCAACCGACTGTCCATTATTGAAGTTAGGCATTCAATGTCTAATGGATAACCAAGAAATCCTTTTTGAAAAGACTCCTGTTACACCGACTCCTGTCAATGATATTTCAATAATTACCATATCCGCCAATCTTTCCAAGGTCTCCAAAAGACCTGTTAAGATTACATCTGATCCGAAGATTGCACCTTTGAAAATAACCATGTCGGGGCCCATCCCGTACAAGTCCAACAAATCAATATCGTGGAACTATGTTGGAGAGATCTTCTACCACGGTATTAAACAAATTGAATCAACTGAAGAGAGTTCTGATGAAGAGACTTCTGATATTGGAAATATTGTTGGAACGAGTAAAATCACCCGCAGTGGAAGAATTTTCTCTTCGGAGATTGCCCCTCCAAAGGCAATCTTCGGACCCTCAGCTACTCCTAAGGTTACCCCTGTACCGGTCAACATATCTACAAGAACTCCAATTATTGAAGAAGTTGTAACTCATGTGGTTGTCCCCTCTGCTGCTGCTGATGATAGAGGGAAAGGGATCCAAGAATATCCTGTCAGGATGAGGGCTCAGCCATTGGTCATCCCTGAAACCTATCAAAAAGAAATGGAAGAGATTTTGAAAATAATCAAGAGAAGCGATTATGATGTTATGGAACAACTGGGGTAAACCCCCTCGAAGATCTCTATGTTGGCCCTGCTGCTTTGTTCAGAAGCTCATGCTAAAGCTCTGATCAGATTTTTGAAGACGGCCAATGTGCCACAAGAAACCTCTGCGGATCAGTTCCAGGAATGTGTAGCTAGCCTAACAGCTGACAATGGTCTAGGATTATCTGATGTTGATCTAACAATCAAAGGGAGAAAACATAATGACGCTTTGCATGTCTCGGTGGAATGCAGAGGGACTACTCTAGCACACGTACTGGTAGACATTGGTTTTTCACTAAACGGCTTACCAAAGTAGGCCTTGGATCGACTGGATTGTGAAGGTTTAACCTTGAAGCCCAGCAACATCATTGTCAGAGCCTTTGATGGTTCTAAAAGGATTGTCCACGGGGAGGTGGACATCCCGATTAAAGTGGGAACTGAAACCTTCAACTCCATATTTTATGTGATGGACATTCGTACTTCCTATTCTTGCTTGTTGGGAAGACCCTGGATTCACCATGCTGGAGCCGTCACTTCTACTCTGCATCAAAAGCTCAAGTACCATGTCCAAGGGAAAATAGTAATTGTTCACGGCAAAGAGGAATATATGATAAGCCATCTTAATTCTTTCCGCTATGCGGAATTAGATGGTGAATTCATAGAGACCCCTTTCCAACACTTCGAGGAAGTTTTTGAAGAGATTTCGGCAACCAAGATAGTGCCTTTTGTACCCATGCTTACCAGACCTCCGCCTCGGATGTCGTCTCTCAAAGATGCAAAGGCTGTGATTGAAGAAGGAGGAAGCACAATCTGGGGGCAGCTTCCCGACTTTCCTTTCAAATCAGATAAATTCGGCTTGGGGTTCACTTCTTCTGCTCAAAAGGTTGTACGCCGCTCCCGTGCTGGAGGGCCACCAGTGAATATCACCCATCATGGATTCAATGCTTTGGAGGATAGTGAAGAGGAGAGCAACTTGGAAGACTGGATTTTCCCTACTGTTGACGGAGGACTGTGCAATTGGGAGGCAAAAGACTTTGTTCCCATTACTTTCATAAATCAGTAATTTATCTTTCAAACATTTTTGTTGGTTTGTAATAATTCTTAAACAATTCGTACACTTTTAACCTTGTGCCTTACCTGAGGTACATAGGTCCATTTGTAAGGGTTTGATTTTTCATCATCATATGCCATTTTAATGAATCATGGACGTTTTCACATATAAACTTTTGTGTTCATTGTTTCTCTTTTTTACATTTTATTTGTTTAAAGGTGGCTATCCCTTACACACACCCACACTTACAAATGCAGGTACCCTTCCATTCCGGATTCCATGGGTAACAATTCTGCTATGAACTTCAGTGATTCTGAAGATGTGGTCTACCATGCCAAATATGAAGGTGAGGAAGACTGTGAGGTGCCTGGAGAATTGGCTAGGCTGCTACAACAGGAAGAAAGGGCTATTCTACCTCATGAGGAGCTGTTAGAGACAATCAACTTGGGTACTGAGAAAGACAGAAAAGAAGTCAGAGTGGGTGCCAACCTAGAGCCAAGTGTCAAAGAGCGCCTAATTCAGTTGTTACATGAATATGTTGAGATCTTCGCCTGGTATTACGAGGACATGTCGGGACTTGATACAGACATTGTGGTACACCGTCTACCCACAAGAGAAGATTGTCCACCAATAAAACAAAAAGTCCGTCGCATGAGGCCCGACATGTCAAAAAAGATCAAAGCAGAAGTTATGAAGCAGTTCAATGCTGGATTTCTTGCTGTTACTTCCTATCCACAATGGGTTACTAACATTGTGCCCGTGCCTAAGAAGGATGGCAAAGTAAGAATGTGTGTGGATTACAGAGACTTAAACAGGGTCAGCCCTAAAGATGACTTTTCACTACCGCACATTGACATCTTGGTTGACAATACAGCTCAGCATAAGGTATTTTCTTTCATGGACGGATTCTAAGGCTATAACCAGATCAAAATGGCCCCTGAGGACATGGAGAAAACTACTTTTGTTACACAGTGGGGTACGTTCTGCTACAAAGTGATGCCATTCGAACTGAAGAATGTCGGGGCAACCTATCAACGCGCCATGGTAGCTTTGTTTCATGATATGACACATCATGAGATGGAGGTCTACATAGATGACATGATAGCCTGTTCACAAACTGAAGAAGAACACCTCGACCATCTGCAGAAGTTGTTTGTCAGGTTGAAAGAGTACAAGCTCATACTAAACCCTAACAAGTGCACTTTCAGAGTCAGGTCCGGTAAACTCTTGGGTTTCATTGTCAGCAACAAGGGCATCGAGGTTGATCCTGCCAAAGTCAAAGCTATACAAGAAATGCCCGCTCCTTGCACTGAGAAGGAGGTCAGAGGTTTCTTGGGACGCCTAAACTATATTGCTAGGTTCATTTCTCACCTAACATCTACCTGTGAGCCAATCTTCAAGCTTTTGAAGAAAGATCAGGTGGTTAAATGGAATGATGACTGTCAAATTGCTTTTGATAAAATCAAGGAGTATTTGCTAGAATATCCTATCTTGATGCCTCCCGTCGAAGGAAGACCGCTAATCATGTATCTGACCGTCCTAGAGAATTCAATAGGGTGCATATTGGGCTAACATGACGAGTCTGGCCGAAAAGAGCATGCCATTTATTACCTTAGCAAAAAGTTTACCGACTGTGAGACCCGATACTCACTGCTCGAGAAAACTTGTTGCGCTTTGGTATGGGTTTCTCGCCGGTTAAGGCAGTATATGTTGACTCATACCACGTTGCTGATCTCTAAGATGGATCTGATCAAGTACATCTTTGAGAAGCCTGCTTTGTCCGGAAGAATCGCTAGATGGCAGATGATCCTAACGGAATACGATATACAGTACACGACCCAAAAAGCTATAAAGGGGAGTGTGCTAGCTGACCATCTGGCTCATCAAGCTGTCGAAGATTACCAATCCATGAAGTTTGACTTCCCCGACGAGGATATCATGACATTGGACAACATTGAAGATTTCAGACCGTATGACAGACCTGAACAAGGATCCCGATGGACCCTGTACTTTGATGGTGCCTCCAATGCACTTGGCAACGGTATCGGCACGGTACTCATCTCTCTAGAAGGTTGCCATACACCTTTTACTGCTAGACTTTGCTTCAGCTGTACCAACAACATGGCCGAGTATGAAGCTTGTATCTTTGGTCTCAAGGCTGCAATAGACCTGGGAATCAAATCTTTGGTTGTGTTTGGGGACTCAGCTTTGGTCATCAGTCAGATCAAAGGAGAGTGGGATACTAAGCATCCAAACCTCATCCCTTACAAAGAACATGTCCTGACATTGTTACCACATTTCGAGCAGATTACCTTTGAGCACTTCCCGCGAGAAGAAAATCAGCTAGAAGATGATCTAGCTACAATGTCATCCATGTTTAAACTTAACTGGGATAATGAGGCTCCCCAAATCACCATTGAACGGATGGACGAACCTGCACATTGTCACGAGATTAATACCGAAGAAGTAGTGGACCGACCTTGGTTTCACGAAGTCAAAAGGTATCTCGAGGCTCAGGAATACCCTGAAGGAGTTTCAGTCAATGACAAAAAGTTATTGAGGAGATTCTCTGTCAAGTTCTTCTTGAGCAATGGTATCCTATACAAGCGCAATCATTATTGCATTCTGCTCCATTGTGTGGACAAGGTTGAAGCTAAGAAGATCATGGTCGAACTACACAATGGTACCTTTGGCACTCACTCTAGCGGACATATGATGGCTAAGAAGATTCTGCGGGCATGCTATTACTGGTCTACCATGGAAGATGACTACTATCAACATTCCCGCACTTGTCACAAATGTCAAATCTATGCGGATAAGGTACATATACCTCCAGTTCCTCTCAATGTCTTAACAGCTCCTTGGTCGTTCGCTATGTGGGGAATCGACATGATTGGGGAGATCAAGCCTACAGCATCCAATGGACACCGCTTCATCATGGTGGCCATTGATTACTTCACCAAGTGGGTCGAAGCAGCTTCCTTCGCATCCATCACAAAGAATGTGGTTGCCCGCTTTATCAAGCAGAACCTCATTTGTCGATACGGCATCCCCGAAAGGATCATCACTGACAACGGTACAAACCTTAACAATACTATGATCACCGCCTTGTGCGAGCAGTTCCAGATTCAACATCACAATTCATCTCCCTATCGGCCAAAGATGAACGGTGTTGTCGAAGCTACGAACAAAAATATCAAGAAGATCATACAAAAGATGACACTCACCTACAAGGACTAGAATGAGATGTCACAGTTTGCTCTTCACGGGTACCGTACCACGGCGCGTACATTAATTGGGGCAACACCCTATTCTTTGGTATATGGCATGGAAGCTATTCTACCTATCGAGGTTCAGATTCCCTCCTTGAGAATCATGAAAGATGCTGGTTTGAGTGAAGACGATTGGATTCAGACCCGGCTTGATCAACTTAACTTGATTGACGAAAAGCGACGTACTGCTGTTTGTCATGGTCAGACGTATCAAAAATGGATGATCAAGGAATTCAACAAGAAAATCAGACGACAAGTATATCAAGTCGGGGATCTTGTAATCAAGCACATCATCTTGCCGCAAAGTGATCCCAGGGGCAAATGGACTCCTACCTACGAAGGACCATTTGTGATCAAAAACATCTTTTCTGGTGGGGCAATGATCTTAACCACCATGGACGGCGACGACCTTCCGCACCCTGCGAACGCAGACATAGTCAAAAGATACTACGCATAAATGACCCGCTAGGTTGACACACCTAGGCAAAAAAAGGGCATCCTGGTGAATCGAAAACCCGAAAGGGAGGTTCAGGCAAAAGTTAGGGATAAATAATAAAAAATATGTACACCCGGCAAGTTGAAAACCCGAAAGGGAGACTTGGGAAAAAAGGGGTTTCCCGGTGGATCGAAAACCCGAAAGGGCGGTCCAGGCAAAAGTTAGGGAATTAAAGTGTATGACTATGTCTCGTTGGATCACTTTAAGGACAATCTCTTCACAGACAAGCTCCTGGCTTCTGATCAACTCAATCATCTTCGGACGAAGCAACGAATGGACAAGATATTCAGAGTTACGAAGGCTATAGCAGAATGGGAACCCCATGGAGTTTTCACACATAGCCATCTTTCCTTGTATAATTTTTTTCTCATTTTTATGACAACATTATCTTACTAGGATGTCTGTCTCCTTTGTACAAAATACTTACACAAAGTTAATACAAATATACTTCAAAGTGTAGAAAACTATTTGTCTTTTCCTTTTTACACTTGTGTTTTATTTGAAAACGTCCAATGATTTATTAATGAGCATATGCATTTGAATATAATCACTGTTTACAAATAAACGAAATGAGAAGAATAATTACTGACAGGTTGAAGGTATAGGAAAACGTCTTTAGACTATTCCAAGAGAAATCCCATGCAGTACATCATTTAGGTCCCCAGCGGAGCTAAAACCTTGAAATACATATCCCCAGCGGAGTTATAACTTCAAAGCCTTAATTCCCATCAGAGTTAAACTTCAAACTCCCAATCCCCGGCGGAGTAAAAACTTTGAACTATAGACCCCCAGCGAAGATGAAACCTTCTTCCCCAGTCGAGTCAAAATTTCCAACTATCAATCCCCGACGGGAACCATTCAGTTTTCCCCAGATTTCCTAGCAAAGTTGCCTTAAAAGTCTGAGAATCGACCACATAACAGTTAACTTTTATCCCCAACTTATGATAATTCCCCAATAGATTGGCATACAACCCAAACTCCTGATCTCCCCAGCAGGATAACTACTTCCCAGCAGTATAGCTTTTTCCCCCAGAATCCTGAACTTACTCTCCAGTAGTAAAGCCTACTTCCTCACAGAGTTTTTACTCCCCAACAGAATGAAGATTCTCATTCTTGATTCCCCAGTGAAGTTGACAGAGTCCTTATCACTCCCCAGCATGAATTCGTCAGAATTTTTAATCCCCTACAGATCGAAGATTTTTATTCTTGACTCCTCAGCATGAGGTCCCCAAGGATTCAAATTCCCCAGGAGATTGAAGATTCTCATCTTTAGTTCCCTGCAGAAGCCATCAGAGTCTTCCTTATTCTCCAACAGATCAAGGTTTTCCTTTGATTGATCCCCGGTAGAGATCGCCAGAATTTTCCTTATTCCCCAGCCGAGTAAGGATTCCCATTGTGATCCCCAGCCATAGTCATCAAAGTTCTCGGGATTCCCCAAGCAGTTTTCTCAAGCATCACTTGGCATTATTCTCACAACAGAATGTTTATCATCCTCCAACTCCAAAGACTTGAAGGATCCCTATATCCCCAGGAAAGTCGTGGAGGATTCTCACATCCCCATAGAAATTGTCAAAGGTTTTGAATCTCCAGCAGCGGTCAAGGATTTATTTTCCCCGGCAACAGTCAAAGATTTTATTATCTCTAGCTATCAAGGATTTATTTTCCTCAGCAAGACAGCTAATCAGCTTACATGCGCTTACATTACAGTAATATATCATAAACATTGATAAAACACATTTATTGCATCATGCATTTCATGCAACATAACTTTGTGTTTCAGCTAACATTTTACCCTTTTCAGGATAAAATTAACAGCTATCTTTAAACAAATATTCACAGATTTCAGATACAGCTTAGAGATGCTCCAGACACGGATGCTATTCTATTGCTTATCCAAATACAGAATTCGGATACAGCTTAGAGATGCTCCAGACACGGATACTATTCTATTGCTTATTCAGATTCAAAGCTCAGATACAGCTCAGAGATGCTCCAGACACGGATGTTATTTTATTGCTTATTCAAATACATAATTCAGATACAACTTAGAGATGCTCCAGACACGGATGCTATTCTATTGCTTATTCAGATTCAAAGCTCAGATACAACTCAGAGATGCTCCAGACACAGATGCTATTCTATTGCTTATTCAAATAAAGAATTCGGATACAGCTTAGAGATGCTCCATACACGGATGCTATTCTATTGCTTATTCAAATACAGAATTTGGATACAGCTTAGAGATGCTCTAGACACGGATGCTACTCTATTGCTTATTCAGATTCAAAGCTCAAATACAGCTCAGAGATGCTCCAGACACGGATGCTATTCTATTGCTTATTCAAATACAGAATTCGGATACAGCTTAGAGATGCTCCAGACACAGATTCTATTCTATTGCTTATTCAAATTCAGATTTCAGATACATCTTAGAGATGCTCCAGACACGGATGTTATTCTATTGCTTATTCAGATTCAAAGCTCAGATACAGCTCAGAGATGCTCCAGACACGGATGCTATTCTATTTCTTATTCAAATACAAAGTTCAGATACAGTTTAGAGACGCCCCAGACGCGGATGCTATTATATCACTCATTCAGATTCAAAAGATACAACTCAGATACGTTCTAGATACGGGTACCATTCTGATGTTCATTCTCCTGATTTACAACAAACGTTCTTGGATGGAATCTTTAAGCCCATCTCAAACAAGATTCTATCACATCTCCAAATGGCATCTTTAAGTCCATTTCCTCAACTACATTTTGACCAGTGCAAATTTACGGGCACTCTAGTGTCCAATCATCTTTTACCTTTGAGTCACGAACGGCAAACTCGCCAATCTAACTCTTCAGGTTCAAGAAGATTGAACAGGGGAAGCTGTTGTAACCCAAAATTTTCCCTCTCATTTTATCAAGATTTTCCTCACAAGACTCTATAGATTCAAGACCAGATTAGGGTTTGCTCAGCATAAGACATTTCCTTGCACTATTGACCTGAAATTAGGGTTTGAGTTTGCCCAAGGATTTTTGGGCTTCCAATGCCTCATGTGACTTTCATACTTCATGTTGGACCACTAAGATTACCCATACCAAGTTTCAAGCTTTGAATCACTTTGTTGCCCAGTCAATTGGACAGTTGACCTAAAAATCAGCTATATTGGGGAAAAAGTCAACTGTGGCCAATTTACAGTCAAACCTCATAATTTTTTATCCACGTCAACATTATAGACTCATATGAACCTTTTGATCAAGTTTGGACCACAACTCCTCAAGAAATTTGATCAGATCTTCAAAAGGGCAAAATGGTCATTTCTAGGGTTTTGACTGTAGAAGGGCAATTTCTGATTTTTCACCTAGCCAATGGCAAATTAAGTTCAAGAATGGTTTCAAGGAATCAATGGCATTATCTTTACCAGATCACAAGGTTCAAAAGATCTCAAATGCATTGGATTGACAAATGAATTTTCCAGTCAACTGATCAAAAATCAACTGTATACTAAAAAGTCAAACTTTGACTTTTTGGTCAAAATCAAGTGCCAAGGGTCATTTTTCATCAAGATGTGTCAAAACATGAAACTTGTTCACCAAGAAACCTAATTTTAGAAATTAGGGTTTAAGATTGAAAATTTTCATAAGTTAGAAATTTTCTAAGTTATGAAAATTTCTTATTTTTTTCCAACTTTTTCACCATGATGAAATTGGATTCAAAGAAAACTTCCAACATGAAAGTTTTAGTCCTCCACAAAATCTACAACTTTGATTCACAAAGTTTTCCAAAAAGATGCTTGGATCTCAAGTTATGATTTTGTGAATAGGGGTCCATAAAACTTTTAACTTAGTGAAATTTTGCCCTAGTTTCGGCAGGATTTTAACCTATCTTCATGGCAACTTTTCACATAGTTCCAAGTGGAATCTCAAAATACATTTCAAAGATGGATTGTAAAGCATGTTACAAGATTTACAAAATGTCCCAGAACTCTCCAGGATCATTTATGGTTAGGGAGAATCGAAGAAAAGAAAATGGTCATTTCTCACTTTTGTCCATGGCATTTTTCACATTGATACAAGTTGCAAATCAGTTTTAATCATGCTTGTACTTGGTTTACAGGTTCTAATCCTTTCTACACTCATAAATTAAATGCAAATACAATGGTTAATTGCATTGTTCTGGACTTTAGAGCATTGTACATTGATTTATTCCAAAAATGGCAAAAAGTTCACAATGCTACTTTGATAAAAACACACTTTATGCAATTTTGTTTATCTTGAGCATTGAACCTAATCTCTTTGTGAAAACAAGATCCATAAATATCAGAAAAGGTTTACCAACTCTCATCAGGCCTTGAGCTAGCCTATACAGGCTTTAGCATTGTCACTTCCCACCTTTTCTTCAACAACAAGCAATTGTGCAAAAAGTCCATAACTTGGGCATCTGTTAAAACCAAGACTTGAGACCATTTGAAAGAGGTTCAGCACATTATACCAAGCCTAAAACACGATCTCATAGCATCTCAAACACCCAAATACACCAAAAACTCCATTTCTGCCCAAAACAGGGCAAGCTCTGCAGAACCACTTCCAAAACAAATTTGCCTCGTGCGTTTTGCTTGAAACCACTTCGAACACATTCAATACAACACACCTAAATTGTCCAGGCCCTTACTTTGCAACTGTAACCTCGCTTGCACACTTCACCATTTTCATTTTGAAGCTTTGCAGGTTGAGTTCTACAAGGAGTTTCAGATCATTTCAAAGCAAGCTAAGCATTGGGAAAGGTCAAGGGAACATCAAGCAAGCTCAAAAGTCCTTCAGGCCTCATTCAAAGTTGCTACATTGCCATATTCGAACTTTACTGAACAAGGTAATTTCCAACTTTCTATCTCCTTATTTAGACATCCTTAGGCTTAGGTATGTGAAGCAAAAATGTAGTCTTTAATGTGCTTGAGTTGTACATATGCATAGTTCTTATTTATATTAACTGAGCTAGGAGAATTTGGATGTTGAAGTTGCTGAAAAAATTAGGTCATAAATTAGGGGCACTGAAATTCTCCCTGGTTTCTTAGAGTTAGATCAAGTTTTTTATATGGTTGGAATCGTGATTTAACAAGCTACAAGTTTCATGTTGCAAGATTTTGTTTTTAAGCACGTATGCAGGAGTTACAGTTTGAAGTACAAGACGCGCGTTTTTCTGTCTCAAGGTCAGGGACGAAGTGGGAGTGGGTCTAGGCCTGATTTGTCCTACTTTTGACACCCTCCTGCTTACTTTTTGCACCCCATTGGCCCATTTCTTTTATTTTTCATATTTTCTTGCATATTTCATATTTATGACTTTTATATTTTTTTTCCTAAACATTAAAAATCATAAAAATATTTTCTTTATTTTTTTGCATTTTTTCATATTTTTTATTTATTTTTTAGCATAAAAATAAGTATTTAGGTTAATATATTTTTATTTTCTTAAATAAATTTTGTAAATAATATAAAAATATTATATATTTTTATTTTTATTATTTATACACTTAAATTAATATTTTCATACAATATTTAATTTTTAACATTTTTGTATATATTATTATCATTTTTTTTCTTAAACAAAAAGGATAAATAAATAATTAGAAAACATTATTTTCTTAAAACAAAAAATTAGGGTTTTCACCCTTTCAAAAATAATCATTTTTATTTTCTTATTTTTTGACTTAAATAAATTCATTTTTACATACATAAAAACAAATACAAAAACATTTGTGCATATTTACATTTTATTATACATTTAAATATTTGCTTATTCATTTATTTATTTGTACAATAAATTCAATATGGTTGTAATAGTTTTAGGGCTTTATTTTTGAGCAATATCCCCCTATTCAAACTTGTACCCCCCCCCCCCCTTCCCATAATAATGTTGTAATAGTCTTAGATTTACATTACGCAATTTATCGTATTATATCCATGATAGTAAATTAGGGTTTTGTATGCTAAGACCAAAATCAAACAAATAGCATGACTAAATACAAGACAAAAATGCATGAAAAATGACAACACATTGCACACAAGCACCCCTAGGGTTTCATCCACTTTGTCGCCTTAAAAATGGCCATGATATGCATGCTAGGTATCTTGGAAAAACAAAACAAAACAAAAAGATCATAGTCCCTCGATGATGCTATCTTGGTTGCCTAAACAAAAATGATCTAGTCCCTCAAAAACTTGCTAAGATACTTGGCAATTTTGTTATCATGGTCATACAATAACCCACGCCCGTCCCGTTTAACATCCAAAGATAGGTTTGTTTACCAAATACAATGGTAAAACAACAATGTCAAAGGGTTAAAAATGTACAAGAATGACTTTTGATTAGGGTAGACAACTCCTAGTTACTTGATCAATTTGCAAACATCCTTGCTATTTTCAAACACAAATTTCAAAACAGTTCCCAAAACAAACTTTCAAACATTGAAACATTTTTTAAAAGACAAACACCTTTGTATACATTCAAACAAGAATCATTACAAAGGTTGCCTAAACAAAGGCCTCTTTTCAAAATACTTTCAAAATAACATACAAAAGCACCATTTCAAAAAATTGGAAAAGCAAAGCAAGTGATCTAAACAAGTAACTAAGAGCCCATGGAAAACCATGGATGAAAAGGGTGCTAGCACCTTCCCTTTTCATAATCTACCCCCCGAACCCAAAAACAATCTCAAAGGTCTTTCCTGTACTTTTTTACCCTTCCTTTTGGATAAAATAAAAGTCGGTGGCGACTCTTGTAAACCGAAACATTTGCAAACACAAACGCAAAACCTCAAGTCAGTTCTCCCACCGCATCACAACTATCCATTGAGACATGCGTCCACTGATGATAGTAAACGCATTCACAAAAATATATTTGAAATAAACCATTACAAATGCAACACAGCGAAAAAATGATGAAAAATGCAAAAAGCTGGGAATTATCCAACACCAGGTTTCGAACCAGCCCCCTCTTGCTTGCAACACAAACACCTTGACCAGTAGTGCTACGCCCTCATTCGGTCATAACATGGTATGCATTAAACTTAAAATAAACTAACATTTAAAAAAAGGAATTTCGCACCCCACCCTTCTTCTTCTTCTTCCTTGTGACTGAACAACAACAACATCGATGGCAATTTTCATAACTTCCTCATTTCTCAACCATTTTAAGAAATGTAAACATCAAAGTTGCTCTAAATTTCGCAAGGATTTTAGAAATACAAACATCACAAATATATTTGCATTGTAGCTCATGAATTTCTAACAAAACCAGAAACCCTAATAATTTTTAAAAGTTAAATTAAATGTTATAGATGATCATCCAATTCCTATTTTCATAGGGCTTTCATTCATGGTATTAAAACACAAGATTGTATCAAGAAATGTTAAGAAAGATGCTTATATGATGAAGTTCAAAGTACCACAAAAATTACCTATTAGAGCAAGGTCCAATGCTTGTTGTAGTGACTTTTAAGGATGAAAAAATGACCTCCTTATCTTGTACTAAATGCTAGGAATACAATCTAATAATTGGTTTGCTCTGAAACAGTCTCAAGCTCCTCAACCAAGTCAATTTACAAGGGTGAATGGCCATGAGTTGGACAGGACAAAGGGGGTGTTTCAGTTGTGATTCAATGCATATAGAAGTACATATTTGGTGTGTTTAGGTTGTTTATATGGTTAGTTTGCAAAGAGAGTACAAGGAATGAGAGTTTCAAAGATAAGGTGTGAAAGAGGCAACAATAGAGGTTTTGTGTGCAAACTTTGGTGTGTTAAGCTTTGAGGCTGGATTATCTATTTATAGAAGCTCCAAATAGCTCATGTAACTTGCAGAGAACCATCTTGGTTCAGTTTTAATGGTGGTTTTGTCATTTGGTTTCCTTTTGCACAAAAGTGCAAGTTGCTTCATGATGAAGAAAAGGAGTGAATCAAGGGATTTGTCATGCTTTAATCGCATCTACAAGGTTGTTTCTAAGTGTTTAGATTTTGTATGATCTGATTAGGAACAAGTTACAAGTTTAAGTGAGGAGTTGTTGACATAAAGCTTGCTTTATCAAAGTAGCAAAATGACTTTATGCAAATTCATCCAAAAATGGCATATTGAAATGGATAAAGCTTCTAACCCTTGTGTAATGCACCTAGGGTTCGTGTAAACCTCTGATAACGTGTCAAGATTTTACATATTCCTACTCACCACTCAACATGCACTGAAAAAGAATAGAAGTAGAAGAAGGATGAACAAGGGTTTCTGAGGTCTTACCTGAGTTCTCGTTATCGACGGTGTCGGAGGTTCGAGCGAAGAAGTGAGACGGAGTCGTGGGTTGAAGCGGAGCGATGACGTGGGGAGATCGTTGAGGATGACAAATCCTCATTTAAACATTAAACGAGAGTTACAGCTTTGCTTCGGAAATAAGGTGAGGATGGATAGGGCTTCGCTACTTTTGATTGAGCGTGAGCGACGAGATTTGAGAGGAAGAACCATGTTTGTTCACAGTTGGTTTTCTTTTTGTTTGATGAAGGAGGAATGACCCTGGCCTGGATTTAAGATTTTGCATAACCCATGCCATTCTTGCCTTTAGAAGTGGGTTGGATTCGGATCTAACCCGACCCGGTCCTCCCCAAGCCCAATTCCTTCTTTGT
Organism: Vicia faba; assembly: GCA_948472305.1. Lineage (NCBI taxonomy): Eukaryota > Viridiplantae > Streptophyta > Magnoliopsida > Fabales > Fabaceae > Vicia > Vicia faba. The sequence goes on from OX451739.1 coordinate 200,239,537, forward strand.
AAATTCTACTCTTGGGCCTTTCCTAAATCCCTTTCTCAACCCATTCCAAATTAATACACCATCACCCCCATGAGTTTACTTCATGCCCTCCCTTAGCATTTTAGTATAGTTTTTATTTATTTTCCTTAAACTTTTGGGTTTTAATTACTTAGTTTGATTAGTTTAACTATTAAGTTTTTTTTGTTAATTTTATTAATTGGACTAGTTTAATTTAATTTCTTTTGAGTTTTTTTTATATTGTTTTAGTTTAAACCATTCTTAATTACTTTTCTTTGCGAAATAAATTCAAAAAAAAAGGAAAAACATTAGCTTTGTATTTCTGTTGGTTTGCTTGATTAATTATCAATAACATGTCCCCTTAAGCAATTCCATGAAGCGATTAAATTCATTTTGACTGTTTCATGTTGAATTAGACTTTAGAATCAACCTATGCATGATGACTAATTAGGTTAGAAATTTCCCTTTTACACTCAATATTAGGTCCACCCTTGTACATGACAATAATTAGGGTTCTTCTAGTTTCCCTCGTCTTTTTTCTTTTGTAATTAAAACTTATCATTCACAAATCAAAAATCCAAAAACATTTAATCATTATTCGAATTCTTTCTAAAACTCGCAAAACACTCAATCAATCAAAACTCCCCTCAAAGGGCATGTTATCTTCGTTCTACCACGATATAGGCCGTGCCTATTGCTAGAATGCACACGTTAACGTCGCCCACTAAAAAACACCAACAACCCGACATTTTCTAGAAGAACTACGGTGTTCTGATTCCTTCACTGGATACGTAGGAAAAGGGTGGCGAGACCCTCACGAACGCACTAATAAAAAATTGTTTATTTCCCCTTAAGCAAATATAGTTATAGATAAACACACCCTTAGAAGCAAAAAAAATGGATCCCGTTGAGTACAACGGATGTGAGGGGTGCTAACACCTTCCCCTCGCATAATAGAATCCCTTACCCTTTCTCTCGGTCGTAAGACCATCTTATCCATCATCTTGTGTTTTTCTCGATATTTCCCCTTCCTTTGGGATGAATAAAGTTCTGTGACGGCTTTGTGTTTTTTGTCGGTTGCTTCAGCTGGCGACTCTGTTGGGGACTTCTTTTACGAGTCTCTCCTAGTTTTGGTTATTTGTCTCTTTGGGTGTTTATTTATTTTCTTTAATTTGCTTTACTATTTTATTTCTTTATCTCTTTATTATTTACTTTTGTATATATTGCATTATATTGTTGCTATTCACATATTCTGGATATTCTTTGATATTGGGCTGGGTGATTACATTTGATAAGTCCTATACCCGGACTTGGATTACACTTAGGATTAGGATGGACGGTATAGTCATGTTAACTTTGAGGGAGTAATCCCGAAGAAGGAGGCATGAAAATCCCCCACTCAATGGAGGTCCCCTTGAAAGTAGTGATGTTTACTGAGTAATTGGGAAGACATTGTTGCTTTTGACCTGGGAACTCGAGAAGCTGAGAGCCGTAGAACCATCAACCCATCATGGTCTTTTCAGGTGTAATGCAGAGACTATAACTGAGTAATCCGGAAGTAGTTGTCACGCGATGCTAGACTCAGACGAGTTTTTCCTGCGAATATTACTGACTACCGAGTAATTGGGATGTAGGTAATATCCAAAAGAAGAGTGTAGACTATGAGATTTCCCTAGAACCTTGTTCGACAGGTGATAAACCCCTAGTACATACTGTTGTACCCCAAAATTTGCCCTCCCATATTCTTCAAAGTTTTGACACGTTTCACCTCAAATGGTTCAAGGTCTACTCAAGGGCTACACAGTCAACCATCCTCCTAGGCCAGTCAAACTAGGGTTTTGGTTCTTGCAAAGAAGTTGAGGTTTTCAAGATCTCAATCAAGTCACATATGCTCATACACATTGTCAAGCACCTACATGTCAAGTTTCAAGGCTCACAAGGTCAAGTTGCACAGTCAAAAACCCTAATTGCTCAACAGTCAACTGTAGGGGCAAAATGGTCATTTGGCAGTCAAAAGTCAAAAATTTTGGTCAACATCTTATTTTGAAGCCACAAACATCATTTGATCAATTCTTGATCATGATTCTCAAAGTATGGCTCAAAAAGACTCAAGATGCAAAAGTTTCTATTTTTGGATAGCTGAAAAGTCAACTATAACTTGACCAAGGCATAACTTTCACATGGTTTATCATAAAAATTCCATCCAATGCTCATCTTGAAGGGGAAGACATTTCCTACAACTCATCTTCACATTCCAAGTCCAATAAATGCTCTCACAAAAAGTTATCAATTTCAACATTATAGGTCATTTTCAAAAGTCAACAAAAAGGGACTTTAAGTCAAAGACCATAACTTGAGATTGGTAAATCAAAATGACATGGGACCAAATACATTGGTTAGAGGACTTCAAGACCTTTCCAAAATGTCCAAGAACATGTTCATAACTTAAAAATTGAGCAAGATATGCATTGGAGAAGTTGGGAAATTTTTGTGAAATGGCCAAAATCATTTATCCTTGAAACTTCATTTTTGACAAAAGGGGCCCACTTTTTCCACTTGAATCAGCTTGGCCATGCTTCCCACGTGTCCCACTCTTTATTTCAATATTTAAAATTAATTTTTTCATTTTTATTTGATTTTATTGGATTTAATTCATTTTAAATCTTTTAAAATCAAATGAAAATCAAAAAGATTAATTAAGGGACATATCTTGCTTTGATTAGCTTTGAACCACCATTATGCACATCCCAAATTCGTGCAAAGGGCTAAAGCTGGCAAGAATTCAAATTTGGCTCAAAAATGGAAGGTTTGTTAATGGAGTTTATGTCAAAATCTTAAGCATGAATGCAAGGCATTATTGGCCATAATTCTTATCAAGACACATTACATAACATGTATGCAAGTGATCACAAAGGAGAACACGACCTAAGAAGCTCCAAAACTGCAAATCACATTTCAAAATTTTCAAGCAAAAGAGCAAAACTGAAAACCTCCTTACAGCAAGTTTTAAGCCCCAATTCCCATCAAAACACACTCCTGGCATCTCAAGGAAACTTTTGCAATCAAAAGCCAATCCAAACGTGCCCAGAATCTCAACACTCAGGCCCAAACGGTTTGCTTTTTTTCTTGAATTCTATGTGATTACTCATGCGTTTTCTTGACATTTTTTGAATTGATTTACATTCATACTAACATCCTGAAGCTTTTGGTATTACTTGATTAAGCAATAGCATCCCATATCAAAAGTTACCATGAAAGCTGCTTAGGGTTTCAGAGCTCCAATTTTGGGGTTTCTTTCATCTGGAAAAATTGGACCATGAGACCAATACCATTGAAATCAGGACCTTCCAACGAATAGAAATTAACCATCGCGCCCTTTTTCTTTTGCACTATATGCTGTTCGTTATTTTTTGCAGGGTTGAATTAGTGGGGGTTTAAAACCCCCGCTATCTATTTTATTTACAGAAGAAAAAGGAGGACGAAGCTTAGGTGTCCACACGTTAATGGTTAGTTCAAATCCTGGCGCGCGTTTTGTTGAAATTCCACTAATGTTTGTTTTCTCTCTCATAAGGATCATTGTCCCTTAGATGTACAACGTAGCGCGCCAGTTCAGTTGGTGGATGTGTTGGCAGGAAAACACTGGGACCTGGGTTCGAATCCCAGGTCCCCTCAAATTATTTCCATTATTTTGCTTAACATGTTTCTATGCAGCTTCTCATCCAAAGACCACCATACAACTCCAGCTCCTGGTCTGCCACGCGCCCAGGAATTCAATCTGATGGCTACCAAAGAACATCCATCATGTGCCTCAGTCCATGAAGGAGTATCCAAGTGGGAAAAGTCAACGTGGCCAGCTTCCTAATGGGCCTAAATTCCTGGCAGACACCTCCAAATTGGGCAGAAAACCCCCCTTTTTGTTTGTATTTTTTTCTCTCATTTCTTTTCTCTCTTATTTATTTTAATTTAATTATTTTCTTTTAATTCACCAAATTAATTTTTATAATACAAAAAATACAAAAAAAATCAGAAATCATAAAAATAAAAAGTATGTTTTATTTAATATTATTTTGTAAAAAAATTTAATAATCAAATTAGTTTAATTTAGGTTTTCAATCTTAATATTTTCTTAATAACTAAAAATATAGAAATTAGGGTTTTAGTATTTTTATTCTTTTTCCTTTTTATTCTTATCATTATTAATTATTAATTATTTTGTAAATACTCTTGTAATTAAACAATTAGTAAATTAGGTTTAAACTTAAATATTTTCTTTAATAATTAAAAACAATTTAGAACTAGGTTTTTTTTATTTAATTTCAAAATCCAATTAATTTTCTTTATGTCCATTAAATACAAAAACATCAACAAAAACAAATAAGTTCTCTTCTTTATTTAATCATTAATTAGTTTTTAACTTCAATTTAATTTCTTTAAAGGGTCCAACGCCCTCGCACTCTCGATTCTTATTTCTTTTCGCACGTTTACTTTTATTTCCTTTTTAAATATAATGTATTTTCCCCAAAGCCTTGTAATAGATAATTAGGACATTTACTTTCCGCATTCTTTATTCAAAATCGGGTCTTTGTTAATTTGGCGATGTATGGACCCGCGCCTTGTAATAGCGTAGGACTTTTTATTTTCCGCATTTTAATTTCCGCACCCTTTAAACTGCTAATCACATGAAAGAATGAATGCCCAAATAAAATCAAAGCGTAGCTCACCAAATGCATGATCAAGACAAATAATAACTGAAAATGACACACAATTCACACACCACTCCTAGGGTACGCCTCACTGTTGCCTTGCCCCTCGAAACGTGGTCGTCGAGTAAAGGACGTTTTAGTAAGTCCTTATGTCCATGAACATGGCATAAGGGTAGCTTCTAAGGTGTCCTACTATTGCTCCGGTGATCACACTGTTGCCTTGCCCCTCGAAACGTGGTCGTCGAGTATAGGACATCTTAGTGAGTCCTTATGTTCCATTGATCTAGTTGCCTTTAAACAAGTTGCCTCGGAATAGTTGCCTCGGAATAAAAAGATCAATGGCATAGGGGTAGCTTCTAAGGTGTCTTACTGTTGCTCGGTGACCACATTGTCCCTACACTCGAATTGACCCGAACACCTCCAATGGTGGTGCTACCTACCTCTCGATGGTGGGATGGCACTACCTTAAGGACATTTACACAGACTAATTCCTTAGGGTAGGTAGATGACTCGTAGATACTTGCTCTAATTCAAAACAAATCAAAAACTCTTTTCACACCCACACTTTCAAAAAGCTTTCAAAAACAATTTTTCAAACACTCTTGAGGACTGATACAAGAGTCGATCTGAAACTTTCAAAGAAACTTTTTCAAACCACTCACAATTAAAAAAGCAAACACTTTTGAAAACACAATGAGCAAGTATCTAAGAGCCCATGGATAACCATGGATAGAAAGGGTGCTAACACCTTCCCTTTCTATAAATCTACCTCCCGAACCGAGAGCAATCTCATAAGGAATTTTTCTGTGCTTTTGTCCTTTCCATATTGGAGAAAATAAAAGACGGTGGCGACTCTTGCTTCCGCGACATTTCGCGAAACCAGCGTTAAACAGTCAGTTCCAGATCCACCGATCACAGAACTGGCGACTCTGCTGGGGAATCTTATAAAGTGAGGTGTACCTTAGGATAGTTCATAACTGTGTTTTCAATTGCTTTGACTTGTTTGCTTTATCATTGTGGGACTGTCTTGGGAGTTACATAGATCCTAACCCAGATCTGGGGATACCTTGTTTAGGTAGCATAAGCTGTGAGGGACCTGTCCGGCGTAGACCGACATGGGTGAAGCAGTGGCTACGTTGGTGTGGCGCCTTGGTCTGTACCGATATCCCTTGTGTTGCAACGAGGAGAATATGGGTCTTCTGAGGAGTCATTAAGCACCAACCGACCTTAGAACCTTAAATGACACAACTTGGCCAATAGAACAGTAGCAGTATGCTACGCCCATTGAGGCTAAACTCTCGTGATGGTTCTGGCTGCAAGAAAAGATTGTGATGCTGGAGTTATGACCGATTGAGGGTAGTCAGTGATATTGGGATCCTCTAAGAACCCGGTTACTTTTGATAGGACAGGTATGAACCAACAAACTGAAAGAGGGTAATACCTAGACCTCATGCTGGCCTAAACTTTAAGGACTTGTCTTGTGTGACTTGTGTGCCTTATCATGTTTGCCTTTGTAAATATTTGTGGTGTGCTTTATCATAACAGCATAACATCATGAGCATTGCATGCATCCTGCATAAGGACTGACCATTTCAAAGACAAGAGGGTTTCACCTTTGCTCTGTTTTGTAGGACATCATGATGCCTATGCGAAGGAATACTATCCGGTTCAACTTTGTTCACCCACCTGAGTTACTTGAAGAATTGGTTAGCAGAATTCCAAACACCACTTCCTTCATCCAGAGGCATGGTTCTCTTCTCAGTTTAGTCACTGCAAAGCGGGATCAACAGTTGATGAGTGTCCTGACCCAGTTCTATGACCCTCTGTACCAGTGCTTCACCTTTCAAGACTTCCAGCTGGTCTCTACCCTGGAAGAGTTCTCTGATTTGCTTAGTATCCCTATCTTGGATCAAACTCCCTTCACTGGTTGGGAAAAGACTCTTAGGCTTGAGGAGGTTGCTGCAGCTCTTCCCTTGACCCATCAAGAAGTAATGGACAACTTGGTGACTAGAAGCGGAGTTAAGGGTTTCTTGGCCAAGTTCTTGGTTGGTAAGGCTAACAGCTTCTGGAATGACCTGGACTTTAAGGCATATGAAGACATCTTGGCTCTCTTGATCTATGGGCTAGTCTTGTTTCCTAATCCTGACAACTTCATCAATATCACTGCCATAAGGATCTTCATGTCTCAGAATCCTGTGCCCACTCTCTTGGGTGACATCCTGCAACAACTTTATGCTCGTACTGCCTGAAGACGAGGAACTCTGTGGTGTTGTATCCCTTTGTTGGTGAGGTGGTTTATTTCGCACCTCCCTAAGTTCGTGCTGAAGAACCAAGAAGGAAGAGGTTGGGCTCATAGGTTAATGTCTCTCACTGATAAGGACATCATTTGGACTCTCAGAGGTTTGGATGAGATAGCTGTTATTGATCGTTGCGGAGAATACCCCAATGTTCCTTTGATTGGCACCCAAGGAGGAATCTCTTATAATCCATGTCTAGCTCTCCGTCCATTTGGAAGGGCCAGAAGAGCAGGACCTCATGAGATGCTGGTGCCTCACATCAGTTTTGAGCTTCAGGTGGATAGTGACGAGTTGCGTCGTAGGTTCATCAAAGCTTGGGACAGAGTTCATAAAACTGACCCACAAGAGTTGGGGCCAAAGACTTCTCTACCTATGGAAGCCTACTACAAATGGGTTCGCATCCGTGCTCAGAAGTTAGGTATGCCATACGAAGCTGTCAGACCCGTCATTCTTGAGTATCCTGACAAAGATGGGGCTCCTCCAATTGTCCTCCCTCCTCAGATACCTACTGATTATGAGACATTAAAGAGGTCTTGGTCGCAACTGCGAGAAGAATAGGATTCTTATCGGGAAAAGTTCAACGAGCAGGAATTGAAGATCCAGAAGCTGACAAAGCAGTTGGAGAATGAGCGAGCTCTGAATGACTACATCCGCACTGAGAAGAGGAGACCCTGGGATCAATGATAAGCTTTGGATGTTCTTTTACAGTTTTATTTCCCTTTTCAGTATTCCCATTTCTATGTAACGCCTAAGGGCAACCTGTTGAACAATTTGAATTTCAAAGTTGAATCTAATGAAGTGTGTTCCTTTTTGTTTACAAAGTTGATTCCCGATTGTCTTTGAAAACATAAATCATACGCATTTCATTCATCATGTGCATAGCAGGTACTCTTCTTTTCAGGTTGCTTACTGTTCTTCGCTGTTTATTTCAGCATCATGAACCCTGAATCATCAACCCAGCAGTCTATCAAGGCCCTTCAGGTGCAGAATGCACAATTTCAGGAGCTGATCATGGGTTTGGCCCAAGGACAGGCAGAACTGAAGGCCCTGCTGGTTCAGAAGAAGAAAAAGAAGAGAACCGTTCTGTTCAACACGGGCCGAAGGTTTGGTAACACTCTGCAGAATGAGGAAGCTGGTTCTTCTGTAGGTAAAGACAGTCCCCAAGGGGGAAGGGCTCCAAGTTCGGTAGTCTCTGACAACGAGACTGATTTTAATGAGGAACAGTATCCTCCGGCTGAAGACCGGTACAAGCAGTTGGAAGACAGACTGAATGCCATGGAAATTCAACAAGTGCCTGGGCTGGATTTCGGAGACTTGGGTTTATCTACTGGTGTGATCATCCCTCACAAGTTTAAAGCACCATCCTTCACCAAGTATGACGGGGCGTCTTGCCCTAAGCTACACCTCAGATCTTACGTGCGGAAGATTCAACCGTACACAGTGGATAAGAACTTGTGGATCCACTTCTTCCAGGAGAGTCTTTCAGGGACTCATCTCAAATGGTTCTATCAGCTGGATGGAACCAAGGTTCGTAACTGGGAGGAGTTGGCTACTTCTTTTTACAAGCAGTATCAATATAATGCCGACCTTGCTCCTACACGTACCCAACTCCAGGGTATGTCGCTAGGATCAGGCGAAGGTTTTAAAGAGTATGCGCAGAAGTGGAGGGATCTGGCTGGCAGGGTGCAGCCACCATTAACTGACCGGGAATTGGTAGATATTTTCTTGGGGACCTTATCCGAGCCGTTCTTTAATCATCTCATCGGCAATTCATCTGCAGGGTTCACTGACCTTATTCTGACTGGGGAGAGGATAGAGGCTAGAATGAAGTCCGGTAAAATTCAGAAAGGTGCGTCTTCAAGTTCTGAGAAGAAACCTTTTAAGAAGGAGGCCAGTGTTGTGTATGGGCCTAGAAGGCAAGATAAACCAGAGCGCCGCCAAACTGTCAACGCGGTGGTGATTGCTAAACCTGCTGCCGCCCCTCGGCAAACTAATCAACAAAGGGCTGAAAGACCCAGAAGAGAGTTTACCCGGCTGAGTATGACCTTGTCGCAAATCTTGCCGCAGTTGCTATCAACCAACTTGGTGACTGTTAGAGATGCCCTGAAGGTTGTGAATACTGCCTCTCCGAAGTATAATCCAAATGCCCGCTGTGCTTATCACTCCGATAGCCCGGGGCATTCTACTGATGACTGCTGGGCCTTGAGGAATAAGGTGCAAGACCTTATTGAAGCGAAGGAGATACAATTTGAAGCGCCTGAGAGGCCAAATGTGGTGACTGCTCCTATGCCCCAGCATGGAGTAAATGCCATTGATGAAGACTTATATGTCGTTTCTGTGAATGATGTAGCTACACCTCTGATGACTGTTAAGAGGAACCTGCTGCTGGCCGGTTTATTTCCGGGCTGTAGCGAAGGTTGCCTTTTGTGTGTTGTTTCTCTTATTGGTTGTCCGTTGCTGAAGTTAGGCATCCAAAGCCTGATGGATAGCAAGGAGATTCTCTTCAAGAAGACCGCTGTTCCGTTTGTTCCTGTGGAATAAATATCCGTCGTTACAATTTTCAACAATCCAATCAAGGCTCCCCCGAGGAAGCCATTGAAAATCATGACTGTTGCACCCATTGTTATTACTATTCCGGGGCCTCTCCCCTATGAATCTGATAAGGCTATCCCATGGCACTATGGGGAAGATGTATATGTACATGGTATAAAGCAAGAGTTCAACACCGGTACCAGCATCAGCAATATTACCGGTCCAGCTAAAGTTACCCGCAGTGGCAGGCTCTTCTCGCCTGACATTGCGCCACCAGCTATTCGAAGACCTCTCATTGTAACACCTGCAAGTACGCCTGTTTCCACTTCTGATCAAGTTGTTTCCCCCGCTGCCGAGTCATCTAATGCTCGGGGCAAAGGGATTGATGATGAGCCTGCCCGGATGGAGGCACCAAAATCTGTGAATGTTGAAGCCTCCCAACAAGAGATGGAGGAAATTCTGAAGATAATCAAGAAGAGCGACTTCAATGTCGTTGAACAGCTGGGGCATACACCCTCCAAGATCTCTATGCTCTCATTACTACTGTGCTCAGAGGCCCATGCTAAGGCCCTGATTTCATTTCTAAAGACGGCCCATGTGCCACAAGAGACCTCTGCAGACCAGTTTACTGATTGCGTAGCCAATTTGACAGCTGACAACGGTTTGGGTTTCTCGGATGCTGACCTTACTGCTAAGGGAAAGAACCACAATGATGCCCTGCATGTCTCTATAGAATGCAGGGGCACTACTCTTGCGCACGTGTTGGTGGACACCGGTTCTTCCCTGAATGTGTTACCCAAAAAGGCCTTGGACCGGTTGGATTGTGAGGGCCTGGAGTTGAAACCTATCAACATCATTGTCAGAGCCTTCGACGGTTCTAAGAGAATGGTTCATGGAGAGGTAGACATTCCTATTCGTGTGGGTTCTCAAGTATTTGACTCAACTTTCTATGTGATGGATATTCGTCCATCTTATTCTTGTTTACTGGGTCGACCTTGAATCCACAAAGCTGGGGCAGTGACCTCTACCCTACACCAGAAACTCAAGTACCCCGTCAGAGGGAAGATTGTCACTGTGCAAGGAGAGGAGGAATATATGGTGAGTCATTTGAATTCCTTCCGGTATATTGAGATGGACGGGGAGTTTATTGAAACCCCCTTTCAACATTTTGAAGAGGTACCTCCAACATTGGCAGCAGCAGAAACGTTGGTTGAAGAGGACTTTCCCTTGAAGATGGCTTCCTTGAAGGACGCCCGGGCTGTAATCAAGAAAGGTGAATGTGCTAACTGGGGCAGGCTCCCTGATTTCACTCCTAAAACTGACAAGTTTGGACTGGGTTTTACTGCAGAGGCTCAGAAGGTTGTGCGCAAAGCTAGAATCGGAAGACCTCCTGTGCTCATCACCAATCCAGGAGTGAATGCTATTGGGGATGAAGACGAAGTGGAAGAGTCAGAGTTTGATAGCTGGATCTAACCAACGACTGATGGTGGATTAAACAATTGGACCGCAAAAGATCATACTCCTGTTACTTTTGTTACGCAGTAATAAACTCCTTTGTTTTTGTTACTTGTAATAAACAATGAATTGAAACTCTATGGCCCGGTGTCTTACCCGGGGCACCGTGGCTTCATTTGTGAGGGCATATTAATTGTCATTTCATATATCATGAATAAAGACTTTGGACGTTTTCTCGCACTTCAAATCTTATGCTCCTTTTCTTTCTTTCCTTTCTTTATATATTGCAAAACAGCTGTATTTACACACACTCACTCATACAGGTTTCAATCCACTCTGGATCTCACTGGTAACGACTCTGCTACTGCCAGTTATGACTTCGAAAATCCGATCAACTTAGCCGAAGACGAAGGTGAAGATGATTGCGAAGTGCCTGGCGAGCTTGCAAGACCGTTACTCCAGGAAGAGAGGGCAATTCAACCACATGAAGAGCCGGTGGAAACAATAAATCTGGGTACTGAGACAGACAGAAAGGAGGTTAAGATTGGTGCCAACCTAGAGCTCAGCGTGAAGCAACGGTTGACTCAGATGCTACATGATTATGTGGATATCTTTGCCTGGTCCTACGAAGACATGCCTGGGTTGGATACCGACATTGTGGTCCATCACTTGCCTACCAAGGAAGACTGCCCTCCGGTTAAGCAAAAGGTCCGCCGTATGCGTCCAGAGAAGTCCGAGAAGATCAAAGCTGAGGTTATGAAGCAATTCGATGTCGGGTTTCTTGCAGTGACTTCTTATCCTCAGTGGGTTGCCAACGTGGTGCCGGTACCTAAGAAAGATGGTAAGGTCAGAATGTGTGTTAATTACAGGGATCTGAACAGGGCCAGCCCCAAGGATGACTTCCCCCTACCTCACATTGACGTTCTGGTTGACAATACTGCTCAGCACAAAGTGTTCTCTTTCATGGATGGCTTTTCAGGTTATAATCAGATCAAGATGGCTCCTGAAGACATGGAGAAGACTACCTTTGTTACTCAGTGGGGCACCTTTTGCTACAAGGTCATGCCTTTTGGACTGAAAAATGCTGGGGCAACCTACCAACGTGCCATGGTTGCTTTATTTCATGACATGATCCATCATGAGATTGAAGTGTATGTCGACGATATGATTGCAAGGTCCCAAATTGAGGAGGAACAACTTGACCATCTGCAGAAACTGTTTGACCGTCTGAAACTGTACAAGCTGAGGTTGAACCCAAACAAGTGCACCTTCGGGGTTAGATCTGGAAAGTTGTTAGGATTCGTTGTAAGTGATAAGGGCATTCAAGTGGACCCTGCTAAGGTTAAAGACATTCAAGAGATGCTAGTTCCTAAGACAGAGAAAGAGGTCAGAGGCTTTTTAGGACGCCTGAATTATATTGCTCGATTCATCTCGCACCTAACCGCTACCTGTGAACCAATCTTCAAGCTACTGAAGAAAGATCAGGTAGTACGTTGGAATGATGAATGTCAGGCCGCTTTTGACAGAATCAAAGAGTATCTCCAAGAACCACCCATTCTTATGCCACCGGTTGAAGGGAGACCTCTGATACTATACCTGACAGTACTTGACAACTCAATGGGGTGTGTGCTGGGGCAGCATGACGAGTCTGGCCGAAAAGAGCATGCCATTTATTACCTTAGCAAAAAGTTTACCGACTGTGAGACCCGATACTCACTGCTCGAGAAAACTTGATGCGCTTTGGTATGGGCTGCTCGCCAGCTAAGACAGTATATGCTGACTCACACTACCTTGTTGATTTCTAAGATGGATCCAATAAAGTGCATATTTGAAAAGCCTGCTCTGTCTGGGAGAATAGCAAGATGGCAAATGATCTTGACAGAATATGACATCCAGTACACGACCCAGAAAGCTATCAAGGGAAGTGTATTGGCAGACCACTTGGCACACCAGGCAGTAGACGACTATCAGTCAATGAACTTTGAGTTTCTGGACGAGAGCATCATGATTGTGACTGATTGTGAAGTACCTGTACCGGATGAAGGACCTGAGGAAGGATCCCGATGGTCTATGCACTTTGACGGAGCCTCCAACGCTTTGGGTAACGGTATCGGCGCTGTGATCATATCCCCTCAAGGCACTCATACTCCACTTACTGCCCGGCTATGTTTCAATTGCACCAACAACATGGTGGAGTATGAGGCATGCATCATGGGTCTCCAAGCTGCGATCGACTTAAGGATCAAGTTTCTGAGTGTCTTCGGAGATTCCGCTCTCGTGATCAATCAGATCAAAGGCGAGTGGGATACGAAACATCTGAACCTTATTCCTTACAGAGAATGTGTGTTGACATTGATCCCCCATTTCACAGAGATCACTTTTGAACATTTCCCAAGAGAGGAGAATCAGTTGGCGGACGCGTTAGCTACGATGTCTTCCATGTTCAAAGTCAAATGGGACAATGAGGCTCCCCGGGTCATTATCTGGAAACTGGACGAACCGGCATACTGTTGTGATCTTGAAGCTGAGGTAGTGACTGAAAAACCTTGGTACCATGAGGTGAAGAGATGCTTGGAAGCTCAGGAGTACCCTGAAGGTGCATCTGTCAACGATAAGAAGTTCCTGAGAAGGTTCGCAGCAAAGTTCTTCCTTAGCAACAGCATCCTGTACAAGCGAAACCATGATTCGACCTTACTGCGTTGTGTGGATAAGACTGAAGCAGAAAGGATCATGGCAGAGCTACATGAAGGTACCTTCGGAACGCATTCCAATGGACATACTATGGCAAAGAAAATCCTTCGGGCAGGGTATTTCTGGTCCACAATGGAAGCCGACTGTTACCAACACTCTCGGACATGCCATAAATGCCAGATTTATGCAGACAAGGTGCATGTTCCTCCAGTTCCTCTGAACGTCCTGACTGCACCTTGGCCTTTCGCAATGTGGGGCATAGATATGATCGGTGAGATTAAACCTACATCGTCCAATGGGCATCGCTTCATCCTGGTGGCGATTGATTACTTCACGAAGTGGGTTGAAGCAGCTTCTTACGCCACTGTAACCAAGAATGTTGCGGCACGGTTCATTCGGCACAACCTGATTTGTCGATACGGCGTCCCAGAAAGAATCATTACAGACAACGGTACCAATCTTAATAACAAGATGATCACTGAGCTCTGCGAGCAGTTCAAGATACAACACCACAACTCTTCTCCCTACCGGCCGAAGATGAATGGGGCTGTAGAAGCAGCAAATAAAAATATCAAGAAAATTGTGCAGAAGATGACAGTGACCTATAAAGATTGGCACGAGATGTTACCGTTTGCTCTACATGGGTATCGTACCTCAGCAAGGACGTCAACCGGGGCAACTCCTTTCTCCTTGGTCTACGGTATGGAGGCAGTCTTACCGATCGAGGTGCAGATACCCTCTCTCCGGATAATGAAGGATGCAGATCTGAGTGAAGATGATTGGATCCAGACTCGACTTGATCAGTTAAATCTAATCGACGAAAAGAGACTTGCTGCTATTTTTCATGGTCAGACGTATCAAAAACGGATGATCAGGGCATTTAACAAGAAGGTCAGACCACAAGAGTATCAAGTCGGGGATTTGGTAATCAAACGCATCATCCTTCCTCAGAGTGATCCAAGGGGCAAATGGACCCCTACGTACGAAGGGCCATTTGTGGTTAAACATGTGTTCTCAGGAGGAGCCATGATTCTAACTACCATGGATGGTGACGACCTTCCTCACCCCGCCAATGCAGATATAGTAAAAAGATACTACGCATGACAAAAGACCCGCTAGGTTGACATACCTAGGCAAAAGTTAGGGCTTCCCGGCGAACCAAAAGGGTTCGAGCAAAATGAAGGGATGAAATGGAAAAAATCTGTACACCCGGCAATTCGAAAACCTGAAAAGGCGGCTTGGGCAAAAATGGGTATCCCGGTGGACTGAAAACCCGAAAGGGCAGTCCAGGCAAAAGTTAGGGATAAAGCGTAATACTATGTCTCATTGGATCACTTTGCATCCAGAATCCAGTATCAATTATCAAGTTCAGACAGCATCGATCAATCAGTTTCATCTTCAGCTAGGTCATCAAGTGATGAGACGCTCGAAGATATAAAGACGATAGCAGAGTTGGAACCCAGTGGGATTATTCTTTTCACATAGCTGTTTTGTTTTCCCTTTGTACAAATTTGCATAAACTCTTTTGTTCGGCGGCGTTCTCTTACTAGGACGTCAGCCTCTTGTACATAAAACGCCTATTTACAGGCAATTCAAAAATCAATATAAATTCACTTTTCAGTTAAAATTGCCAATTGTTTTTCCTTTTTCTGTTTTGTTTTGCGAAGAACGTCCAAGGTTCAATTTGTGATATATGCATTTGACAATAACTGCTAACTCATAAATATTTGTATACGAAACAAAGGATTAATTACAGGTAACATTAGAAACAGGGGCAATAATGTTTGTCTAAGTGATCTAATTGTTCTGTCCATCAAGGTACAAAGGTAGGTTCAGCTGAAGGATATAACCAATATACCTTAATTCCCCAGAGAGTAAGCCAGCAAGTCAATGCGCTCTCCCCAAGCAAAGTTATATTATCAGCCTTAAGGAAGTTGGGTATCCTCCAGCAGATCTCAATATTCCTCAGCACAATATACAGACATTCCTGACAAGCATCCCCGGCAGTCTTGATCTAAGATTATTCCCCGGCGGTATACCAGACACTCAGTGGAGACACTTCCCCAACATATCTCAAAGTTTCCCCAGGAGAGTCCAATCTGAAGATTTCCCTAGGACAGTTTGAATCATCTCCCCCAGCAGTAAGCTTATCCCCAGTAGATTCTGGAAGCTTATCCCCTACAGAGCACGAACGCGTCCCCCGGCTTTATTCAAAGGTTATTTCCCTACCAGGATATAACTGGGTTATCCTCAGCCAAAAGCCACGGAAAGATCGTCCTCGGCGAAGTCTTCTTATCCCCAGCGGAGTCTATTAAAACTTCCAACATAACAATGGTATCCCCAGCAAAGTTATCATCAAACATCTCAACAGAGTACCTCTCTTCCCACAAAGTATTGTTCCCCAGCAAGATCGTTAGAGTAGTTTTCTCCCCGCAGAGTAATCTACTCGCTAAGTTTATTCCCCAACGGAGTTATCTTCTCCTACCGGTATTCTTGCAACCATCACTCCCCAGTGGAAACAACAAAGCTCTACTCTTCAATAGCAGCCCAGGAGTTAACTTCCCGGCACCCGTCAAGGATTTACTTTCCTAGACAAAAACACATTTCATAAACATCACATTTTCATACATTATAGCATGCATATACGCATCATGAACATACAATCTCACTTATTCTGAGAACATCACGCATGTCATACATCATGACATTGCATACAATTAACGTTTGTCTTTTCAGGACAAAAGTCAATACAAAGATGATTACCATCAACAGTCGCAACTAAAGATCCGATTCCTGTATCTTGCCAGGGTGTATCTGTTGACGACTAACAGTACCAGACTCGATTCCTGTATCTTGCCAGGGCACGTCTGAAGAGTTCGAAGATCTGATTCCTGTATCTTGCCAGGGTGTATCTGTTGACGACTACAGTACCAGACTCGATTCCTGTATCTTGCCAGGGCACGTCTGAAGAGTTCGAAGATCTGATTCCTGTATCTTGCCGGGGTGTATCTGTTGACGACTAACAGTACCAGACTCGATTCCTGTATCCTGCCAGGGCACGTCTGAAGAGTTCGAAGATCCGATTCCTGTATCTTTCCAGGGCACGTCTGAAGAGCTCAAAGATCTGATTCCTGTATCTTGCCAGGGTGTATCTGTTGACGACTAACAGTACCAGACTCGATTCCTGTATCCTGCCAGGGCACGTCTGAAGAGTTCGAAGATCCGATTCCTGTATCTTGCTAGGGTGTATCTATTGACGACTACATTACCAGACTCGATTCCTGTATCCTTCCAGGGCACGTCTGAAGAGTTCGAAGATCCGATTCCTGTATCTTGCCAGGGTGTATCTGTTGACGACTACATTACCAGACTCGATTCCTGTATCCTGCCAGGGCACGTCTGAAGGGTTTAAAGATTCGATACCTGTATCCAGCCAGGGCACATCCGCATAAAGAGTTTGAAGATCAACTCCTGTAACAGACCAGGTAATTTTCTTTCTTTCTCAGGTACGCAAGTTCTCGCTAAGGAATCTCTTACGCGATCGACACCTCCCGATGGCATCTATAAGCCCATCTCCACAATTATCCACCACAGTTCCAAATGGCATCTATAAGCCCATTCCCGCTATCACACTGCTGATACTCTACTATGTGAGTGCAAATTTCTGGGCACTCTAGTGTTCAATCATCTTCCACCTTCGGATCACAAAAGGCACACAAGCCAATCTACATCCTCAGGTCTAAGAAGATTGAACAGGGGCAACTGTTGTACCCCAAAATTTGCCCTCCCATATTCTTCAAAGTTTTGACAAGTTTCACCTCAAATGGTTCAAGGTCTACTCAAGGGCTACACAGTCAACCATCCTCCTAGGCCAGTCAAACTAGGGTTTTGGTTCTTGCAAAGAAGTTGAGGTTTTCAAGAGCTCAATCAAGTCACATATGTTCATACACATTGTCAAGCACCTACATGTCAAGTTTCAAGGCTCACAAGGTCAAGTTGCACAGTCAAAAACCCTAATTGCTCAACAGTCAACTGTAGGGGCAAAATGGTCATTTGGCAGTCAAAAGTCAAAAATTTTGGTCAACATCTTATTTTGAAGCCACAAACATCATTTGATCAATTCTGGATCATGATTCTCAAAGTATGGCTCAAAAAGACTCAAGATGCAAAAGTTTCTATTTTTGGACAGCTGAAAGGTCAACTGTAACTTGACCAAGGCATAACTTTCACATGGTTTATCAGAAAAATTCCATCCAATGCTCATCTTGAAGGGGAAGACATTTCCTACAACTCATCTTCACATTCCAAGTCCAAGAAATGCTCTCACAAAAAGTTATCAATTTCAACATTATAGGTCATTTTCAAAAGTCAACAAAAAGGGACTTTAAGTCAAAGACCATAACTTGAGATTGGTAAACCAAAATGACATGGGACCAAAGACATTGGTTAGAGGACTTCAATAACTTTCCAAAATGTCCAAGAACATGTTCATAACTTAAAAATTGAGCAAGATAGGCATTGGAGAAGTTGGGAAATTTTTGTGAAATGGCCAAAATCATTTATCCTTGAAACTTCATTTTTGACAAAAGGGGCCCACTTTTTCCACTTGAATCAGCTTGGCCATGCTTCCCACGTGTCCCACTCTTTATTTCAATATTTAAAATTAATTTTTTTCATTTTTATTTGATTTTATTGGATTTAATTCATTTTAAATCTTTTAAAATCAAATGAAAATCAAAAAGATTAATTAAGGGACATATCTTGCTTTGATTAGCTTTGAACCACCATTATGCACATCCCAAATTCGTGCAAAGGGCTAAAGCTAGCAAGAATTCAAATTTGGCTCAAAAATGGAAGGTTTGTTAATGGAGTTTATGTCAAAATCTTAAGCATGAATGCAAGGCATTATTGGCCATAATTCTTATCAAGACACATTACATAACATGTATACAAGTGATCACAAAGGAGAACACGACCTAAGAAGCTTCAAAACTGCAAATCACATTTCAAAATTTTCAAGCAAAAGAGCAAAACTGAAAACCTCCTTACAGCAAGTTTTAAGCCCCAATTCCCATCAAAACACACTCCTGGCATCTCAAGGAAACTTTTGAAATCAAAAGCCAATCCAAACGTGCCCAGAATCTCAACACTCAGGCCCAAACGGTTTGCTTTTTTTCTTGAATTCTATGTGATTACTCATGCATTTTCTTGACATTTTTTGAATTGATTTACATTCATACTAACATCCTGAAGCTTTTGGTATTACTTGATTAAGCAATAGCATCCCATATCAAAAGTTACCATGAAAGCTGCTTAGGGTTTCAGAGCTCCAATTTTGGGGTTTCTTTCATCTGGAAAAATTGGACCATGAGACCAATACCATTGAAATCAGGACCTTCCAACGAATAGAAATTAACCATCGCGCCCTTTTTCTTTTGCACTATATGTTGTTTGCTATTTTTTGCAGGGTTGACTTAGTGGGGGTTTAAAACCCCCGCTATCTATTTTATTTACAGAAGAAAAAAGAGGACGAAGCTTAGGTGTCCACACGTTAATGGTTAGTTCAAATCCTGGCGCGCGTTTTGTTGAAATTCCACTAATGTTTGTTTTCTCTCTCATAAGGATCATTGTCCCTTAGATGTACAACGTAGCGCGCCAGTTCAGTTGGTGGATGTGTTGGCAGGCAAACACTGGGACCTGGGTTCGAATCCCAGGTCCCCTCAAATTATTTCCATTATTTTGCTTAACATGTTTCTATGCAGCTTCTAATCCAAAGACCACCATACAACTCCAGCTCCTGGTCTGCCACGCGCCCAGGAATTCAATCTGATGGCTACCAAAGAACATCCATCATGTGCCTCAGTCCATGAAGGAGTATCCAAGTGGGAAAAGTCAATGTGGCCAGCTTCCTAATGGGCCTAAATTCCTGGCAGACACCTCCAAATTGGGCAGAAAACCCCCCTTTTTGTTTGTATTTTTTTCTCTCATTTCTTTTCTCTCTTATTTATTTTAATTTAATTATTTTCTTTTAATTCACCAAATTAATTTTTATAATACAAAAAATACAAAAAAAAACAGAAATCATAAAAATAAAAAGTATGTTTTATTTAATATTATTTTGTAAAAAAATTTAATAATCAAATTAGTTTAATTTAGGTTTTCAATCTTAATATTTTCTTAATAACTAAAAATATAGAAATTAGGGTTTTAGTATTTTTATTCTTTTTCCTTTTTATTCTTATCATTATTAATTATTAATTATTTTGTAAATACTCTTGTAATTAAACAATTAGTAAATTAGGTTTAAACTTAAATATTTTCTTTAATAATTAAAAACAATTTAGAACTAGGTTTTTTTTATTTAATTTCAAAATCCAATTAATTTTCTTTATGTCCATTAAATACAAAAACATCAAAAAAAAAATAAGTTCTCTTCTTTATTTAATCATTAATTAGTTTTTAACTTCAATTTAATTTCTTTAAAGGGTCCAACGCCCTCGCACTCTCGATTCTTATTTCTTTTCGCACGTTTACTTTTATTTCCTTTTTAAATATAATGTATTTGCCCCAAAGCCTTGTAATAGATAATTAGGACATTTACTTTCCGCATTCTTTATTCAAAATCGGGTCTTTGTTAATTTGGCGATGTATGGACCCGCGCCTTGTAATAGCGTAGGACTTTTTATTTTCCGCATTTTAATTTCCGCACCCTTTAAACTGCTAATCACATGAAAGAATGAATGCCCAAATAAAATCAAAGCGTAGCTCACCAAATGCATGATCAAGACAAATAATAACTGAAAATGACACACAATTCACACACCACTCCTAGGGTACGCCTCACTGTTGCCTTGCCCCTCGAAACGTGGTCGTCGAGTAAAGGACGTTTTAGTAAGTCCTTATGTCCATGAACATGGCATAAGGGTAGCTTCTAAGGTGTCCTACTATTGCTCTGGTGATCACACTGTTGCCTTGCCCCTCGAAATGTGGTCGTCGAGTATAGGACGTCTTAGTGAGTCCTTATGTTCCATTGATCTAGTTGCCTTTAAACAAGTTGCCTCGGAATAGTTGCCTCGAAATAAAAAGATCAATGGCATAGGGGTAGCTTCTAAGGTGTCTTACTGTTGCTCGGTGACCACACTGTCCCTACACTCGAATTGACCCGAACACCTCCAATGGTGGTGCTACCTACCTCTCAATGGTGGGATGGCACTACCTTAAGGACATTTACACAGACTAATTCCTTAGGGTAGGTAGATGACTCGTAGATACTTGCTCTAATTCAAAACAAATCAAAAACTCTTTTCACACCCACACTTTCAAAAAGCTTTCAAAAACAATTTTTCAAACACTCTTGAGGACTGATACAAGAGTCGATCTGAAACTTTCAAAGAAACTTTTTCAAACCACTCACAATTAAAAAAGCAAACACTTTTGAAAACACAATGAGCAAGTATCTAAGAGCCCATGGATAACCATGGATAGAAAGGGTGCTAACACCTTCCCTTTCTATAAATCTACCTCCCGAACCGAGAGCAATCTCATAAGGAATTTTTCTGTGCTTTTGTCCTTTCCATATTGGAGAAAATAAAAGACGGTGGCGACTCTTGCTTCCGCGACATTTCGCGAAACCAGCGTTAAACAGTCAGTTCCAGATCCACCGATCACACATACCTTATGGGTGGTTACTTTGACTCCATGCATGTGACGTCAGACTTTTGATCCTATCAGTTTATGCAAAGGACTACACAGTGGTTATCCAGAATATATGGAGTTGAAACTCCATGCCATAGCATACCATAACATAATTCCATCGTGTATATACATCTCATATCTAAGGAATTCCAAAGACATGTCTCGTTGGTCGAGCTTTTCAAAAATGAAAACAAATTTTTAAAAGATTGACGAGTCTTTGGATTTCCTCAGAAATGAAGATAAAACATTCATTCATACTATCATGCATTCATTATTCACAACAAAAACTTATTGGGGTCCATTTTCCATCAGACTTCAGTAAAAAGCAAAGATGACTTCTCCACATCCCTACCGTACAAGAAGCAACCAGCGAAGACTTATGGATCTTTTTGAAGAGAATCAGAATGCTCTCCGCTGGGATATGGACACCATGAGCACTCGTATGGATCAGCTTATGGAAATCCTTCATGCTGTTATCAAGGGTCAGGAAGAGTTACATCAAAGTGTTTCCAAGATTGCTACGGCTTCTCCCTCCACTTCTGCTAATGGAAGGAATGATAAATATTGTTGCAATGTGTCTCGTGTCTTGGGTAGTCATCCCTCCTAAGTTCAAGGTTCCTGATTTTGATAAATACAAAGGCACTTCTTGTCCAGCGACTCATCTTCATTTCTATTATTGCAAGATGGAAGCCTATGCTGAAAATGAACCATTACTCATGCAC
The DNA here is from genome assembly GCA_948472305.1 of Vicia faba. NCBI lineage: Eukaryota > Viridiplantae > Streptophyta > Magnoliopsida > Fabales > Fabaceae > Vicia > Vicia faba. The sequence goes on from OX451739.1 coordinate 200,261,629, forward strand.
TTATTCCAAGATAGCTTGGCAGGGGCATCGTTGGACTAGTATATGCAACTAGAAAGAACTCACATCAGTACTTGGGGAGAACTTGCTGACGCCTTTTTGAAACATTATCATTATAATATTGTCATGGCTCCTAGCCGCACTCAGCTTCAAGGGATGATACAGAAATCTAAAGAGTCGTTCAAAGAGTACGCCCAAAGGTGGAGTGAGTTGGTTGCAAGGGTCCAACCTCCTCTCTTGGATCGTGAACTGATTGATTTGTTTATGGGTACTCTACGAGGTCCTTATCTCCAACACATGCTCAGCAGTACCTCTATTTCTTTCTCTGATATGGTCATTATTGGAGAACATGTTGAAACTGGTATTAAGGCTGGAATAATCCAAGGTATCCCTAACAATACTGGCATTGGTAGGAAGCAGTTTTCTGGTTTCGTCAAGAAGAAAGAGGGTGAGACTAGTGTTGTCACCATCAAGTAAAAGCTCTTGCATATCCTCAAGTTCGATTTCCATATTTTCCAACACCTACTGTTGTTCCTAATCAATTTGTTCCTCAAGTGTATGCTGCTACAACTCCAGCACCCTGGATGGCCCAACAAAGGCCTTTCACTCATCAACCACAGTATCTTCCACAACAACAATTTGTACCACCTCCAACTTATCAACAACAAAATCAAAAACCTCAAGGTCTGAGAGCTCCACAAAGATAGAGAGCGCCTGAAAGAAGATTTGATCTCATTCCTATGTCCTATGCTCAACTTCTCCCTCAGTTACTTGCCAATCAGTTGGTTCAACTATGTGAACTTGGTCCACCACCAAATCCTCTCCCCTGGGGGTATGACATTAATGCTCATTGTGAGTTTTATTCTGGAGCCCCAGGCCACACAATTGAGAATTGTAGAGAATTTAAATGTAAAGTTCAAGTTACCCCGTTGACAATTCAGGCTCCGACTACCCCATTAATTATTCAAGCTCCAGTTACCCCCGCGAAAACTCAAACTCCTATTTCTCCTCTGTGTAACAACTCAAAGGTAGTCCCGTGGGAGTATAATGTGATCTATATTCTTGGGAAGAAATAAGAGTGTCCTCCAGTGGATGACAAGAGTATTACCAACATTACAAGAACCAGTAACATGACTCATAGTGGCAGGATCTTTTCTCCCCTACCACCACCTCCCAAAGAAACTAACAATTATGCTTTGGACAAGGCTAGGGGAAAGCAAGTGATTGATAGTAATCCTGAACCGTCTGTAGGATAAGAAGCTGAGCAAATTTTGAGGATCATTAAGCGAATTGAATACAAAGTGGTGGATCAACTCAACCAGACGCCATCTAAGATCTCCATCTTGTCTCTTCTCTTGTGTTCGGAGACCCACCGTAATGCTTTACTGAAGATTTTGTGTTCCACCCATGTTACTCAAGACATTTCTGTGGCCCAGTTTGAAGGGATCGTAACCAATATTGTTGTGGAAAATTTCTTGGGTTTCTGTGATGATGAGCTCCCACTGGAAGGCAGAGCCCACAACAAAGCGATGCATGTTTCTATGAAGTGTTTGGATACGATTTTATCTCGAGTTTTGGCAGATACGGGTTCTTCACTCAATGTGATGCCTAAGGCTACTTTGTTTAAGTTGAATATGGACGGGGTGATGATGAGGCCTTCCACCCTAAGTGTTCGAGCATTTGATGGTTCAAGGAGATCTGTAGAGGGAGAAGTGGACTTGCCTGTCAAGATTGGTCCTCACGCTTTCTATTTGTCATTCTATGTTATGGATATTCGTCCATCCTATACTTGCCTTTTGGGTCGCCCATGGATCCATGTAGCAGGAGCCGTGACATCTACTATTCATCAACGCCTGAAGTTCATTGTGAATGACAAGTTGTTGTTGTTTATGGAGAAGAAGATGTAGTGATTGACAAACTGACGACCTACTGCTATATGGAAGTGGAAGGTGAGGTGCAAGAGTTGCCCTTTCAAGCTATGGAGATTGTTACTGTTGACAAGTTCCCCATTGTGGAAGGTAAGAAGTCTGAAGCACCCATGGCCTCTTTGAAGGATTCCAAAGCCCTCCTAGAAGCTAGATATCCCCATGATGGTTGGGGGAAATAGATTGAAGTACCTGAGAAGAAAGATCGTTGTGGTCTTGGGTATCATCCATCATCCTCCGTGAAATCTAGTTTTGTTCCTCTCAAAGGAAAGCAGGTTCCCCCAATTTCTGAAGTGTTCATCAGTGTTGCTACCAGCAAAGAAGGACAAATTCTCTTAACAGATGATGAAGGTGACGATGAAGATGTTTCCAGATTTATCTATCAGATTGCGTCGGACCAAGAGCTCAGTAATTGGACTGTTGTGGACATCCCTGAAGTTGTTTTCCTTGATGTGTAATTTTCTGTTTCCATTAAGTCATATGCCCAGCCCAAGGCATACAGACAGCTTGTAGAAGGGGCCCCTTATGTTTCAATCTCTATTTAAAATTGAATGAAAAAATCGCACTTTCGCATAAAATTTTGTTCCCTGTCTTTTCTTTTACTTTTACTTTTCAAAATAAAAATGGTAATGCTTTTCTTTTCATATTCTAAATATTTTCTTGCACTTTCTAAAATAAAACATAAAATCATCAATCATGCAGATCTGTCTCAAATTCCATCGAAAATGATAGTGCTATGGTTCCTAATATCCTTGAGAATTTAATTGACCATGCTGACGAAGATAGTGGGGAAGATTGTGAAGTCCCTGAAGAACTAGCCAGACTCTTGAGATAGGAAAAGAAGGCCATCCATCCATATCAAGAAAAAATAGAAGTTATCAATCTCGGTACTGAAGAGGTAAAGAGAGAAGTCAAGATAGGTGCTGCTTTGCAAAGTGAAGAAAAGAAGGGGTTGATTGAGTTGCTTCGAGAGTATGCTGACATCTTCGCCTGGTCGTATGAAGACATGCCTGGTTTAGACACTGATATAGTGATACACAGATTTCCACTCAAGCCAGAATGTCCTCCTATAAAGCAGAAGCCGAGAAGGACCAGACCCGACATGGCTTTGAAAATCAAAGAAGAAGTTCAGAAACATCTTGATGTGGGCTTCCTATTTCTGATAAATTATCCGCCTTGGATTGCTAACATTGTGCCTATACCTAAGAAAGATGGTAAGGTGCATATGTGTGTTGACTATCGAGACTTGAACAAAGCAAGCCCAAAAGATGATTTCTTGTTGCCTCATATTGATGTATTGGTTGATAATACTACTCAGTCTTCAATGTTCTCCTTCATGGATGGATTCTCGGGTTACAATCAGATAAAGATGGCTCCTGAAGACATGGATAAAACAACTTTTACAACTCCTAGGGGTACCTTTTGCTATAGGGTCACGCCTTTTGGTCTCAAAAATGATGGTGCAACATATCAGCGTGCTATGGTGACTCTCTTTCACGACATGATTCATAAAGAGATCGAGGTGTATGTGGACGATATGATTGCAAAATCACAAACTGAGGAAGAACATTTGGTCCACTTACATAAGTTGTTTGATCTTCTATGAAAGTTTAGGTTAAGGCTTAACCCTAACAAGTGCACCTTCGGGGTTCGATCGGGCAAGTTACTCGGTTTTATTGTAAGTCAGTGAGGGATTGAAGTACATCCAGACAAGGTAAGAGCAATACAGGATATGTCGGCACCAAAAAAATGAAAAGGTATGAGGTTTCCTTGGAAGGTTGAATTATATAGCTCGGTTCATTTCTCACCTTACTGCTACCTGTGAACCCATCTTTAAACTACTACGCAAGAATCAAGATGTCCATTGGGATGAAAGTTGTCAAGAAGCCTTCAAAAAGATTAAGCAGTACCTTCAGGAACCACCAATAGTCATACCTCCAATTCCAGGGAGACCTCTTATCATGTATTTGGCTATGCTTGAAGGATCTATGGGTTGTGTGCTCGGCCAACATGATGATATTGGACGAAAAGAACACGCCATCTATTACCTGAGCAAGAAGTTTACTGATTGTGAATCAAGGTATTCATTACTTGAGAAGACTTGTTACGCTTTTACATGGGCATCTCGACGTTTGAGGCAGTACATGTTAACGCATTCTACACTTCTGATATCTAAGATGGATCCGATAAAGTACATCTTCAAGAAACCAGCACTTACGGGCAGATTGGCTCGATGGAAAATGCTCTTGTCTTAGTATGACATCCAATATGGTACGCAAAAGGCTATTAAAGGTAGCATTCTTGCTGATCATCTTGCCCACCAGCCATTGGAAGAGTATCAGTCAATGAAGTTCAATTTTCCAAACGAGGATGTTATGAAACTTGATGATAAAGAAGGACCCGAACCGGGGGAGCGATGGACTCTCATGTTTGATGGTGCATCAAATGCTATGGGCCATGGCATTGGGGCAGTTCTAACTTCTCCATGCAACACTCACATACCTTTCACAGCCAGGTTATGTTTTGATTGTACGAACAATGTCGCAGAATACGAAGCTTGTGTAATGGGTCTTGAAGCAGCCATTGATTTGAAGATTAAGATTCTTGAAGTTTATGGGGAATATGACTTAGTAATACATAAAGTACGGGGTGATTGGGATACACGACACCCTAATTTAGTTACATACCGGGATTATATATTAGAGTTATTACCCACTTTTGACGAACTCACCTTCGAGCATATTCCTAGAGAAGTAAATCAACTGGAAGATGCTCTAGCCACTTTAGCAATAATGTTCAAAGCCAACTACCCGAATCATGAACCCAACATAAGAATCCTTCGTTACAAGGAGCCAACACACGTTTTCCCTGCTCGTTGTCTCACAACTGAAGACGTGTCGGGTGAAAATCTGTGGTACTTCGACATCAAAAGATACCTTAAGAAGCAATAATACCCCGAGGGTGCTACAATTTGTGATAAGCAGACTCTTAGAAGGTTAGCATCCAAGTTTTTACTGTCAGGAGACATTTTGTATAAAATAAACTATGATTCGGTTCTGCTCAAATGTGTGGATAGACACGAAGCAGAATCCATCATACGATAAATTCACGAGGTTTCTTTTGGGACTCATGCCAGTAGACATTCCATGGCCAAGAAAATCCTACGAGCAGGTTATTTCCAAATGACGATGGAAAGTGACTATTGTGTGCATGCGAAGATGTGCCACAAATGTCAAGTTTACGCAGACAGGATACATATTCCTCCCACTCCTTTGAATGTGATGACTTCACCATGTCCCTTTGCAATGTGGGAATTAATATGATTGGACGCATCGAGCCGAGTGCTTCAAACGAACACAGGTTCATTCTCGTTGCTATTGACTACTTCACCAAGTGGGTGGAAGCAGCTTCATACAAGAATGTGAACAAGCAAGTTGTTACCTGTTTCATCAAGAAAGAAATCATATGTCGTTATGGGACTCCTAACAAGATCATCACTGATAACGAGTCGAATCTCAACAACAAAATAATGAAGGAAATATGTGAAGAATTCAAAATTGAGCACCATAATTCATCACCATATCGGCCAAAGATGAATGGGGCAGTCGAAGCAGCTAATAAGAACATAAAGAAGATTGTTCAGAAAATGGTTAGGACATACAAAGATTGGCATGAGATGTTGCCCTTTGCTCTACACGGATATCGAACTTCGGTGCGTACTTCCACTGGGGCAACTCCTTTTTCACTAGTCTATGGTATGGATGTGGTACTCCTAGTCAAAGTGGAGATTCCTTCCTTGAGGGTTCTGATGGATACTAAACTTGATGAAGCTGGATGGATTCAAACAAGGCTCGACCAACTCAATCTCATCGAAGAGAAGCGCCAGCAGCCATTTTCACGGCCAGTTATGTCAACAGCGTCTCAAGAGAGCATTTGACAAGAAGATTCGACCTCGAGAGTTCCACATAGGTGACCTGGTCTTAAGGAAGGTTCTCCCAATTCGCTCTGATCCAAGAGGCAAGTGGACTCCCAACTATGAGGGGTCGTACATCGTGAAGAAAGCTTTCTCAAGAGGTGTTCTAATCCTGACAAACATGGATGGGGAAGACGTTCCACTTCCAGTCAATTCAGACTCGGTCAAAAAATACTACACATAAAAAGACCCACTAAGTCGAAAACCCAAAAGGGCAGCTTAGGAAAAAGTTAGGGCTAAAAAGAAAAAAAGAGAAAGAATAACCCGCTAAGTTAAAAACCCGAAAGGGCGACTTAGGCTAAAATGGGTATCCTGGTGGATTGAAAACCCGAAAGGGCGATCCAGGCAAAAATTAGGGACAAAAAGCGAGAGACTGTAGTCTGAAGACTCTTCACGAGTAACAAGTACACCCTCCTAACATGGGATGAATCAATTCAACTATTATCCTTCAGAAGCACAACACTAGGACGATCCAGGATATGGGAACTATAGCAATATCAATTTTAATGGAAGTTGGAGATTTTCTTATTGCCATTTTACCTATTGTATTTTATCTTTTCTTCACAACTTCATTATTTAGGAGTTGTCTCCATGTACGAATGCTTATTCACAGGCCAAACTCATTAAGAAAATTTTCCTTTCCACCAAAAAGTTTTTGTCCTTCCTACTTTATTTTTCGTATGCGAATTGTGATTTAAATTCTTTGTTAAGCATTGTGTGATACGGTGGGAGAACTGACTTGAGGTTTTGCGTTTTGTTTTCGCAAATGTTCCGGTTGAGCAAGAGTCGCCACCGACTTTTTATTTTATCCTAAGGAAAGGTTAAAAAGCACAACAAAAACCTTTGAGATGTTTTCTTGGGTTCGGGGAGTAGATTATAGAAAGTGAAGGTATTAGCACCCTTTCTATCCATGGTTATCCATGGGCTCTTAGTTACTTGCTTAGATCACTTGCCTTTGATTTTCAATTGTTTGAAATGGTGCTTTGTGTGTGTGGTTTTGAAAATATTTTAAAAAGAGGCCAATGTGGTGGCAACCTTTGTAATGATCCATGTTGGGATGTATACAAAGGTGTATGTCTTTTGAAAAGGTTTTCAATGTTTTTGAAAGTGGTTTTGAAAGTGTGTTGTGATGTGTGTTTTGAAAATAGGCAAGTGTTTTTGTTTTGCAAGTTGGCAAGTAATTAAGAGCTATCTACCCTAAATTTCTCAAAGATCATTGCTATGTTTTAACCCTTTTAACAATTTTGTTCCACCATTGTATTTGGTGGACAATCTTGTCTTAGGATGTGAACGGGACGGGCGCGGGTCATCGTTTAGACCATGATTGCAATGGTGCCAAGTATCTTTGGGCAATTTTTCTTTTAAGGGACTTGATCATTTTTAGGCAACTTTCGAAAGCGTCATCGAGGGACCATGATCATTTGATTGTTTTGTTTGTTGCCAAAGATACCTAACATGCAATATGGCCCATTATTTGAAGGCAACAAGTGGAGTATCCCTAGGGGTACAAGTGTGATTAGTGTTGTCCATTTTCATGCTTGTTTGTCTTGAATTTAGGTCAAACTATTTGTTGTTTTTGATTTGCATACAAACCCTAATTCTAACATGGTATAATTAGAAAGCTTTTAAATGCGAAAAATAAAAGGTCCTAAGTTATTACAACACAATATATGGGATGGGGGGTACAAATATTCAAATGGGGGTATTTTGACAAGAAAATAAATTCTAACTATTACATCCAAATTGAATTACACAAATTATTTAATTGTACAATAATTAAATAAAATAAAATGAATATGCAAAATGCAAAAATGGTTTTCATATATATGTCAAAAAAGGTTTTTTATATGTCAAATAAACAAAAATAAAAATGAATTAATTTTGGTATTTTTATGTATTTAGGGTAAAACCCTAATTTTATAAATAAAAGGTATTTATTATATAATATATGCAATATTTATTAATTATGTACAAAAAATAAATAAAAGAAGGTATTTTGTAAAAAAGTATTTTTGAGGTCAAAATATTAATAAGAATAAAATGTATTAATTGTTTGTATTTTCCCTAAATATATTAATAAATATATAAGTATTTACATTATTTATTAAATATATGTATTATGTATAAAAAATAAAATATTTAATACTTACAAAAAAAAAAAATTTATAAAAAAAATTTCAAGAGATAATATAAAATAAAAATCAGAAATAAAACATGTTTGTATTATTTTTTTAGTTATTTTAAATAATAGTATATAAGTGTTTATTTGTGTACAAAACTAAATAAAGCTAAATAAATATCAAAATAAATGCAAAAAATATGGGAAAAATAATTTTAATATTTTTTCATGTTTAGATAAAAATATAAAAACAAAATCAAAAGGAAAAAATCAAAAATAACAAAGATATCTCAAAATGGGCCAGGGGGGGTGCATGTGTAAAACAATGGTGTAAAAGGAAAAACATTTCAGGCCCAGCCCAAAGACCCTGTCTTCTTCAACCTCCAGCATCCTTGTACAACCAACACACGCGTTTCTGCTATCTCAAGATTCTTGGACTTTTAGCACAAACTCACAACATGAAACATGTCAAGCATCAAGCCACGATTCCATACATATAAAAAACTTAACTTAACTCTCAGAAATGAGAGAGAATTTCTCCATCCCTAATTCTTAACCTAAGTTTTTGTCAATGTTCAGGTCTTAAATTCTCTCAGCACATGCAATATAAATGGAAAGTAAAGATATGTATAGCTTCAGGGGCATGAGTAGAACATTTTTCATTCACAAACTTAGAGCTAACTCTTCCTATATTGAGAGATAGAAGTCCATGAACTTACCTGTTCAGCTTGGATCTTGTCTGCAAATGGAGGCACCTTCAAGGCAAAGTGAGGATTGGTACAGCTTGCTTGAAGTTCAGGGATGCTATTCCAACCTTTAACTTGCTTTGAAACCAATTGAATCAAGCTATGGCAATCAACCTGCAAAATAGAAAAAATGAAAATGGTGATGTTGGTTAGAGGTGTTACAGGTCGTGTCCAATGCCTGGGATAGCTTGCATATGTGGTATGGAGTGTGTATGAACTGGATTTAGCAAGAATGCACGAATGGATTGGCTTATGGAAGTCCAACTGCAGAGGTCACTCTGTTTTCTGCAGTAGGAGGGTGTTTTGAGGTTTGATGATGTTTGGAAGGTGTTTGGCTCGTGCCCTAGCTTAGGTTTGATGTTTGGAAGGTGTACAACAAGTTTGTATTAGCTTGTGTTAGCAGAAATGAGAGTTGGTCTAAGTTATGCCAAGTTACTTCTAACTTAAGCAAGCAATGGCAAGTTGGTTTTACAAGCTTGTGCAGGCCCCTCTAATGTGTTGCAACCATCCCCCTTGATCACTGTGATATGCTTCTGAACTTGTGCCCAAAGATATGGCCTTGTACTTCTTGATTTTCAAACTTGACATAAAGTTCTACTTTACAAAAATGGATAAATCACTTTTTCCAATTATGGCTCAATCTTGTATGCAATGCTTAAACACACAAGATAAGACTTAAACATGAAGGATTGGCATTAAATTTATGAGTGTGAATGAGATAAAGGACCTTTAATCTAGCTTAGAACATGCTGAGTTCAAAAATGCAAAGTTATGAACATGTAAATTGGCCATGAACAAAGTGAGTTTTGCCCATATTGCCAAATTCGATTCTCCCTAACCACAAGGTTGTTTGATGAGTTCTTGGACATTTTGGAAATCTTGGAATGTGTAATACAATCCATATTTGTAATGCAAATTGAAATTCCAAGTGGAAGCATGTGAAAAGTGGCCATGAAGTTAGGCAAAAATCCTGCCTAGAATAGGTCAAAAAAATTTCTAAGTTAAGAATGTTTTGCACCCTTGTTCCAAAAATCATAACTTGAGCTACAAGATTCTTTTGAGGAAACTTTGTGAATCAAAGTTGTAGATTTTACAATGGACTATAACTTTCATGTTTTGACCTTTCCTTGAATCCAAATGCATCTTGATGAAAAAGTGGGACAAAGTTAGGAAAAAATTAGGGATTTTCATAACTTAGAAAAATTCTAAGTTATGAAAATTCTTCATTTTAAACCCTAATTTGCAATTTTGGGTTTCTTGATGAACAAGTTTCATATTTTGACATGTTTTGATGAAAAATGAATCTTGACACTTGATTTTGACCAAAAAGTCAAAGTTTGACTTTTCAGTATACAGTCAAAAATTTATCAATTGACTAGAAAATTCATCTGTCAATCTTGTGCATTTGGGATCTTTTGAACTTGTTAAACATGTCAAGACAATTACATTTGGTCCTTGAGTCCATATGTGAGCTTGGTTTGCCATTGGTTAGGTCAAACAGTCAAAAATTGCCTTTGTGCAGTCAAAACCCTAAAAATGACCATTTTAACCTTTTGGTGATCTGATCAAATTTCTTGTGGAATTGTGATCCAAACTTGACCAAATGGTTTATATGAGTTTAATATGTTGATGTGGGTCAAATTTCATGAGGTTTGACTGTCAATTGACCACAGTTGACTTTTTCCCCAATACAGCTGATTTCTAGGTCAATTGTCCAATTGACTGGGCAAAGTTTGAAATCAAGACTTGAAACTTGGTATGGATAAACTTGGGAGTTAAACATGAAGCATGAAAGTCATCTTAGGCATTTTAGGTCAAAACATCTTTGTGCAAACACAAACCCTAATTTGGGTCAACAGTGCAAGGAGAAGTCTTGAGCAGAGGAAACCCTAACTGGATCTTGAGTTCCCAGGGTCTTGTGATGAGAAAATGTTGAGGAAATGGGAGGGCAAATTTTGGGGTACAACAGTTGCCCCTGTTCAATCTTCTTGAACCTGAAGAGTTAGATTGGCAAGTTTTCCTTTCGCGACTCAAGGGTGGAAGGAGATTGGACACTAGAGTGCCCGGAAATTTGCACTCGCATGGTAGAGTATCAGCAATGTGATAGCGGGAATGGGCTTATAGATGCCATTTGGAGATATGGTGGATAGGGAGATGGGCTTATAGATTCCATCTGGAGACGTGACAGATCCTTGTCAGGAATGGGCTTATAGATGCCATTTGGAAGTGTTAATCGCGTAAGAGATTCCTTAGCGAGAACTTGCGTACTTTGAGAAAGGAAGATGTTTCCTGGCTTGTTACAAGTGTTTATCTTCAGTCTCTTCATGCAGATATGCCCTGGCTAGATACAGGTATCGAATCTACAATTGGTTGCTCACAGATGTGCCCTGGCTAGATACAGGTATCGAATCTGGAAATGTTGTCTACAGATATGCCCTGGCTGGATACAGGTATTGAATCTGGAAATGGTTGTCTACAGATATGCCCTGGCTGGATACAAGTATCGAATCTGGAATTGCAAAAGGTTGGTAGAGATAGCTTTCCTGGATAGATACAGGTGTAAGCCTCCGTCCTGAGAATAAGATAATTTCCTGACCTGTTACAGGGGTTGATCTCCAAACTCTTCATGCAGATGTGCCCTGGCTAGATACAGGTATCGAATCTACAATCAATCACTCACAGATGTGCCCTGGCTAGATACAGGAATCGAATCTGGAATTGCGATAGTTGATAGTAATCATCTTTGGATTGACTTTTCCTGAAAAGGCAAAACATTAGTTGTATGCAATGTCATGATGTGCATGATGCTCAAAATGAGATAGTGTTGTATGCACTTTATCATGTATGCAAGCAGGATGTATGAAGTGTGAAATGTTTATGAATGTATTTTCGTCTAGGAAAATAAATCCTTGACGACTGGCCGGGGAATCAAATTCTGGGCTGATGTTGAAGAGTAGAGTTCTTCGTTTCCGCTGGGGGTAATGGTTGCAAGAATAAACCGGTAGGGGAAGATGACTCCGTTGGGGTATGAACTTGTTGGAGAGATTACTCTGAGGGGAATTACTCTGTGGGAAGAGATACTTCGCTGGGGGATAGGAAGAACTTCGCTGAGGACGATCTTTCCGTGATAATTAGCTGAGGATAACCCAGTTATACCCTGGTGAGGAAAATAACCTTTGAACCAAGTCGGGGAGAGACGTTCGTTCTCTGCAGGGGATAAGCTTTAAGACCTGCTGGGGATATTGTGCCTTTCCAGGGCTGATAGGAAACCAACTCTGCTTGGGGAAAGTATTGCTGAATCTTGTCTTACTCTGCGGGGAGTTGAGGTGACTTTGTTACGTTCTTCAGCCGAACCTACCTTGGTACCTTGGTGGACAGAACAACTAGATTGCTTGGACAATTCAAAATTGCCCCTGTTTCTGATGTCACCTGTAATTAATCCTTTGTCTTGCATGCAAATATTCATGGTTAGCAATCAACGGCAAATGCATATATCAAAAATGAACATTGGACGTTCTTCGCAAAACAAAACAGAAAAAGGAAAAAACAATGGATAATTTGTCTGAAAGATTTGTAGGTGTTTCGGTATTGGCTTGCATTTTTGGTAAATCCCAAGTGTATGTGTGAATGTCATGACTGATGTCATAACATTCTAGTTCAGTTTGTAATGGTTCATTAGGTACCTTTGCAGAAAAATATTGTAATTCAAATACTGATGTTTATAAGTGTGTATCTGAGCATTTTGCAAAATGATCACACTTTGCTAAGTCAGCAGACAGGTTTTCTCAGATGTCATAACAGATGTTATGACATCCTGTTCTGAACTAACAGGATTGCAGGATTGGATAAGTCTGAGTTTTTTCAGGAAATAACTCAGTCCTTCCTGAACAGAATCCTGCGTTTTCTGAGGGGCAACCTAGCTCAACCCTAACCTGGTTAATAAAGTCCTGTGACCTGGTCTTTAGGTCAAACGGAATTAACCCTAGGTTTTTGGAAACCCTAACTGAAGTTGCAGCTGCTATATATTCAACAGAGCTGCTGTTTTTCAAGGATGGATTTTTATTGATTAGAAGATCATTTGTAATCTGTATAGATTTGATTATTGTACTCTAAGAAATTATCATTGTGATAAGTGCCTTGGAATAGGTTTCTAATTGTAAGGGTTGTGTAACACTCTAAGCTTTGAAGTAAGAGTGTTTGAATGTTCCTTGACTAAAGCTGTGAAGCAGAGTCAAGTTAGTTGTGTACATCACTCAAAGCTGTGAAGCAAGAGTGATTGTGTTGCTTGATTAAAAAGCTGTGAAGCTTAATCAAGTGTTAGTTTTTGAAGAGTGTCTTCATTAATTCTTAAGTCAAATTGGTCTATGTATCACTGCTGTGATTGAGGGGGAGTGAGTAGGAACTCAGGTTTAAGTTGTACTTAGATTGGAATTGCATTGGGTAGGTCTTAAGTGAAGGAGATAAACTGGTTGGTTTATTCCTGAATTAATATCTCTTATAGTGGATTTCCTCCCTGGCTTGGTAGCCCCCAGAGTAGGTGTTGTTGCACACTGAACTGGGTAAACAATTGACTGTGTTCTTTATTGCTTTTGTATTTACTGTCATATAGTAAGTCAGATACGGTGTCATAACATTGAACGTGACATTGAGTATCTGCAGCCAGAATTTCATTTGGTATCAGAGCAGGCACCCTGCCTGTATTACTGGGTGAGATATAGGGATATCACTTTCTGGCACTATGGACAAAGAAGGAGTTTTTGGAAATAGACCACCCATTCTGGACGGAACCAATTATGACTACTGGAAACCTCGTATGATTGCCTTCCTAAAATCTCTGGACAAAAAGGCTTGGAGAGCTGCTGACAAAGGATGGATTCATCCCACCATAACTGAGATAGATGGGACAATCAGTCTGAAGCCTGAGGAAGATTGGAGTAAAGAAGAAGATGAGTTAGCTCTGGGAAATTCAAAAGCTTTAAATGCCTTGTTCAATGGAATTGATAGAAACATTTTCAGACTAGTACATCAATATGAACTGGCCAAGGAAGTTTGGGACACTCTCAAAACTACTCATGAGGGCACTTCCAAAGTAAAAATGTCAAGGCTTCAGATGCTGACTACCAAATTTGAGAATCTAAAAATGATGGAAGATGAAACCATTCATGAGTTTCACATGAACATCTTGGAGATTGCCAACACCTCAGGAGCACTGGGAGAAAAGATGTCAGAAGAAAAACTGGTGAGGAAGATTCTCAAATCCTTGCCTAAAAGATTTGCAATGAAGGTAACTGCCATAGAGGAAGCCCAGGACATTAGCAAGTTGAAAGTGGATGAACTTATTGGGTCTCTTCAGACCTTTGAGATGGGAATCACTGATAATGGTGTCAAAAAGAACAAGAGCATAGCTCTTATGTCCAACACTGATGTTGAAGAAAACATTTCAGAAGCTGTAGCCATGCTTGGAAGACAGTTCAACAAACTCATCAAAAGAATAGATCCAAAGTCAAGGTCTAATGTTCATAACATTCCCTCTAACATTGACAGTTCCAGCAGAAGACCAAGGTCAGAAGAGAAGGGAGTTCAAGGCAGAGGAATTCAATGCCATGGTTGTGAAGGATATGGGCATATTCGAGCTGAATGTCCTACCTTTCTTAAGAAACAAAAAGGAATGACAGTTACTTGGTCTGACTGTGATTCAGAAAGTAATTCTGAAGAAGAGACTGCCAAACGAGTTACTGCTTTAACTGGTGTTTGTACCTCTGAAAGTGACATCAGTGATGAAGAGGTGACTTTTGAAGAACTGGCTGATACTTACAAAGAATTGTGTATCAGAAGTACTGAAGTCTGTGTGCAGAATGAGAAACAATCAAAACTCATCATAAAGATGGAGGCTGAAAAAAGGGCAAATCTTGAAACTATAAGTCATCTGGAAGGAAAAGTTCAATTGCTGAACTCACAACTAAATCAAATGACCAAATCTGTCAAGATGTTGACAAATGGGACAGACAAATTGGAAGAAATCCTACAGGTTGGACAAAATGTGGGAAATAAATCTGGTCTAGGATTTATGGAAGCAACGAAATCTGGTTCTGATAAGCAAATGTCAAAACAGATGTCTCAACACAACTCTCGACATCAGGAACAGAAACACATGAGGAAAAGGTACCAAAGATGGAAATGTCATCATTGTGGTAGATATGGCCACATAAAGCCCTTCTGCTTCAGATTACATGGATACCCTAATCAGAACTCAAGGGTCAAACCTAAGTCTAAAAAGGTATCACATGCTCCTCAATGGAAGAAAAAGGCTACTGCACTAATAGCTCACACTTCCCTGAGGGTCTCTGCAAAGGAAGACTGGTACTTTGACAGTGGATGTTCCAGACATATGACTGGAATCAAGAACCTCCTCAATAATGTTAAGCCTCACACCACCAGTTTTGTGACCTTTGGAGATGGGGCTAAAGGTGAAATCAAAGGAGTTGGTGATTTGGACTGCCCTGGAGTTCCAAGTCTAAATGAAGTACTGCTGGTAAAAGGACTGACCGCTAATCTCATTAGTATCAGTCAACTGTGTGATCTAGGATTCAAGGTCAATTTCTCAAAATCTGAATGCCTTGTAATCAATGACAAACAAGAGATAGTAATGAAAGGAGTCAGATCCAAAGACAACTGTTACTTGTGGGAGGCTGAGAACACTAATTTCTCATCTGTGTGTTCCATTGAAAAGGAAGAAAAAGAGGTGAAACTGTGGCACCAAAAACTTGGCCATCTTCATCTAAGGGGTATGAAGAGGATTATCTCCTTGGAGGCAGTCAGAGGGATTCCAAAACTGCAAATTGATGAAGGAAGAGTTTGTGGTGAATGTCAAGTTGGTAAGCAGACGAGGATGTCACACCCAAAGTCAAGACATCTGACCACCTCTAAGGTTCTAGAACTCCTCCACATGGATCTGATGGGTCCAATGCAAGTAGAGAGTCTTGGTGGTAAAAGATATGCCTATGTGGTTGTGGATGATTTTTCCAGATTCACCTGGATAAATTTCATTAGGGAAAAATCAGATGCATTTGAAGTTTTTAGAGAACTGTGCAAGAGAATTCAAAGAGAGAAGGAAGGATGTATTGTCAGAATCAGAAGTGATCATGGCAAGGAATTTGAAAACAGCAAGTTTGATGACTTCTGTGCCTCAGAAGGAATCAGTCATGAGTTTTCTTCTCCCATAACACCTCAGCAAAATGGAGTTGTGGAAAGAAAAAACAGGACCATACAAGAATCTGCCAGAGCAATGTTACATGCCAAAAGACTTCCTATGTATTTTTGGGATGAAGCTATGAATACAGCTTGCTATGTTCATAACAGGGTCACCTTGAGAAAGGGAACCTCATCCACCATATATGAACTCTGGAAAGGAAGAAAACCAACTGTGAAGTACTTCCATGTGTTTGGTAGCAAATGCTATATTCTGTCTGATCGTGAACAAAGAAAAAAACTGGACCCCAAAAGTGATGAAGGCATATTTCTAGGATACTCCTCAAACAGCAGAGCTTATAGAGTATTCAACTCCAGAACCAAAACCATGATGGAATCAATAAATGTTGTAATTGATGACTATCATGAAGAAATAGATGTTCCTTGTACTGTTGAGACATTCTTTGAGACTTCAACCCAACAGGATGACCTACCCAACTCCACCATAATAGAATCTGAATCAAAGGAAGCTAGCAAGATTCCTTCCATCAGAATTCAGAAGGATCATCCAAAAGAGCTCATCATAGGAGACCCCAATAGTGGAGTCATCACAAGATCTAGAGAAATCATCTCAAACTCTTGTTTTGTGTCCAAACTGGAACCAAGAAATGTCAAGGAAGCCTTAACTGATGAATACTGGATTGGTGCAATGCAAGATGAACTGAACCAATTCAAGCAACATGAAGTTTGGGAACTGGTTCCTAGACCTGAAGGAACTAACATCATTGGGACAAAATGGATATTCAAGAACAAATCAGATGCTGAAGGAGTTGTCACCAGAAATAAGGCAAGACTTGTTGCTCAAGGATACGCCCAGGTTGAAGGGGTTGATTTTGATGAAACCTTTGCACCTGTAGCCAGGTTGGAATCAATCAGACTCCTGTTGTCAATTGCTTGTCTTCTGAAGTTCAAGTTATTTCAGATGGATGTGAAAAGTGCCTTTTTAAATGGGTACTTAAATGAGGAAGCTTATGTGGAACAACCTAAAGGTTTTGTGGATCCAACCCATCCTGATCATGTCTACAAACTGAGAAAAGCTCCATATGGCCTGAAACAAGCTCCTAGAGCATGGTATGACAGGTTAACTAAGTTTCTCTCAGACAAAGGCTACAGAAAAGGAGGCTTGGACAAAACTCTCTTTGTTAAAACTGAAGGAGGGAAGCTGATGGTTGCCCAAATATATGTTGATGACATAGTGTTTGGAGGAATGTCAGAACATATGGTTAAACACTTTGCTGACCAGATGCAGGCTGAATTTGAAATGAGTCTCATGGGAGAACTAACTTATTTTCTTGGACTACAAGTCTCACAGATGGAGGACTCAATCTTCTTATCTCAAAGCAAGTATGCTAAGAATATTGTAAAGAAGTTTGGTATGGAGAATGCAAGTCACAAAAGGACTCCTGCTCCTACTCATCTAAAGCTTTCCAAAGATTCAAGTGGGGTCAAGGTGGATCAAAGTCTATACAGAAGCATGATAGGAAGCTTGTTGTACTTAACTGCCAGCAGACCTGATATTGCCTTTGCAGTTGGAGTTTGTGCTAGATACCAAGCTGATCCCAAAGTCAGTCATATCAATCAAGTGAAGAGAATTTTGAAGTATGTAAGTGGTACTTACAACTATGGATTGATGTACACTCATGGCTGTGAACCAGCTCTGACTGGCTACTGTGATGCTGATTGGGCTGGTAGTGCTGATGATAGAAAAAGCACCTCTGGAGGATGTTTCTTTTTGGGAAGTAATCTGGTTTCCTGGTTCAGCAAGAAACAGAATTGTGTGTCTCTTTCAACTGCTGAAGCTGAATACATTGCAGCTGGTAGTAGCTGCTCTCAAATGATATGGATGAAACAGATGCTCACTGAGTATAATGTCACACAAGATGTTATGACATTGTACTGTGACAATCTGAGTACAATCAACATATCCAAGAATCCCATTCAGCATAGCAGGACCAAACATATTGACATACGACATCACTTTATCAGAGACCTTGTAGAAGAGAAGACAATCAAATTGGAACATGTTGCCACTGAGCTACAGCTGGCTGACATTTTTAACAAGGCTTTGGATGCAAACCAATTTGAAAACTTAAGGGGTAAGCTGGGTATTTGCCAACATGAGGAATTGTAGCAATTAATTTTGCTTAAAACAAGGATCAAAGGACTTATGCCTGTTCTGATTGGTTTAAAATTGTATTTTCTCATTTCCTACAATTCTTTTAAGAAGTTGAATAGACACTCCCTTGCTTCCTTCCTCTCTCGTCTCCTCATCAAAACCCAGTCTCTCAATCAGAAATTTCTCCTCAGTTGCTGTTGGTCCTCTAAAACTGTCAACATGTATCAAACACCATCATCATCCAATACGACCATTTCAACCTCTTCCTCTAATCAAGATTCCGGGACAATCTCTTCTTGTTTGGACTCTGACGTTCTGGAGATCTCCTCTCATAGAAAAGTGGGAACTAACCCCACCAAGGTCAAAGAGTTGAGAACAAGACATGCAGGAAAACCCCAAGCTTCTACCTCTGGTAATCCATCTCATCCTTCTACTTCAGTTCCCCCTGAAATTGAAAATAAGGAAGGGACAGCCTATGTTAATCAAGCAATAGCAAAAATTGTTTCAAGAATTCTGAACGAGAACCACTCAGTTCCTGGCATTTCTGTTCCTCTGAACCAAGAAAGCTCAAATGCTAAAACAAATCCAGATGTCTCTAAGAATGTTGAGACATCAAACAAAGAGAAGAATGCTGACATTGCTCTCAAGAAAAGAAAGAAGCCTGAATACTCTGGATCTGATGACAGTGCTTGAAGGTTGGTTGCTGATATCTGGTGGAGTTTGCTGGTTGGTTGGTTGATTGTTGTTTTCTGCTGCTGATCTTATTATTTTGTTTTGGATAACTGTATAATCTTCTGAACATGTATCTTTGGCCCATTTGTGGCTAAAGAGGGGGAGAATATTTTGGTACTTACTTAATTAGTACTTGACATTCTATTTTTCTGCTGTCACTTATTTCTGCTGCTATCTATCTCTGATTGTTTAGGGTCTTTAGCCAAAAATCTGCCAAAGGGGGAGTTTGTAGGTGTTTAGGTATTGGCTTGCATTTTTGGTAAATCCCAAGTGTATGTGTGAATGTCATGGCTGATGTCATAACATTCTAGTTCAGTTTGTAATGGTTCATTAGGTACCTTTGCAGAAAAATATTGTAATTCAAATACTGATGTTTATAAGTGTGTATCTGAGCATTTTGCAAAATGATCACACTTTGCTAAGTCAGCAGACAGGTTTTCTCAGATGTCATAACAGATGTTATGACATCCTGTTCTGAACTAACAGGATTGCAGGATTGGATAAGTCTGAGTTTTTTCAGGAAATAACTCAGTCCTTCCTGAACAGAATCCTGCGTTTTCTGAGGGGCAACCTAGCTCAACCCTAACCTGGTTAATAAAGTCCTGTGACCTGGTCTTTAGGTCAAACGGAATTAACCCTAGGTTTTTGGAAACCCTAACTGAAGTTGCAGCTGCTATATATTCAACAGAGTTGCAGTTTTTCAAGGATGGATTTTTATTGATTAGAAGATCATTTGTAATCTGTATAGATTTGATTATTGTACTCCAAGCAATTATCATTGTGATAAGTGCCTTGGAATAGGTTTCTAATTGTAAGGGTTGTGTAACACTCTAAGCTTTGAAGTAAGAGTGTTTGAATGTTCCTTGACTAAAGCTGTGAAGCAGAGTCAAGTTAGTTGTGTACATCACTCAAAGCTGTGAAGCAAGAGTGATTGTGTTGCTTGATTAAAAAGCTGTGAAGCTTAATCAAGTGTTAGTTTTTGAAGAGTGTCTTCATTAATTCTTAAGTCAAATTGGTCTATGTATCACTGCTGTGATTGAGGGGGAGTGAGTAGGAACTCAGGTTTAAGTTGTACTTAGATTGGAATTGCATTGGGTAGGTCTTAAGTGAAGGAGATAAACTGGTTGGTTTATTCCTGAATTAACATCTCTTATAGTGGATTTCCTCCCTGGCTTGGTAGCCCCCAGAGTAGGTGTTGTTGCACACTGAACTGGGTAAACAATTGACTGTGTTCTTTATTGCTTTTGTATTTACTGTCATATAGTAAGTCAGATACGGTGTCATAACATTGAACGTGACATTGAGTATCTGCAGCCAGAATTTCAAGATTGAACTTGTATTGACTTTGAAATTTTCCCGTAAATAGGCGTTTTTGTACAAGGGGATGACGTCCTAGTAAGAGAACGTCGCCGAGCAACATAGAGTTTATACAATTTTGAAAAGGAAACAAAACAAGCCATGTGAAAAATAATCCCACTGGGTTCCAACTCTGCTATCGCCTTTATGTCTTCAAGCGTCTCATCACTTTGTTGCTTAGTTGAAGATGAAGCTGATTGATCGATGCCGAAGTCTGAGCCCTGATAGTTGATGCCGAATTCTGGATGCAAGGTGATCCAATGAGACATAGCATTACGCTTATCCCTAATTTTTGCCTGGACCGCCCTTTCGGTTTTTCAGTCCACCGGGATACCCATTTTTGCCCAAGCCGCCTTTTCAGGTTTTCGACTTGCCGGGTGTACAGATTTTTTTTATTTTCATCCCTTATTTTTGCCCGAACCCTTTTGGTTCGCCGGGAAGCCCTTATTTTTTCCTAGGCGTGTCAACCTAGCGGGTCTTTTATTCATGCGTAGTATCTTTTTACTATGTCTGCATTAGCGGGGTGAGGAAGGTCGTCACCATCCATGGTGGTTAGAATCATGGCTCCTCCTGAGAAGATATGTTTAACCACAAATGGCCCTTCGTACGTAGGGGTCCATTTGCCCCTGGGATCACTTTGAGGAAGAATAATGCGCTTGATTACGAGGTCTCCGACTTGATACTCTTGTCGTCTGACTTTCTTGTTAAATGCCCTGATCATCCGTTTTTGGTACGTTTGACCATGACAAATAGCTGTAAGTCTCTTTTCGTCAATTAGGTTTAACTGATCAAGCCGAGTCTGGATCCAGTCATCTTCGCTCAAGTTTGCATCTTTCATTATCCGGAGAGAGGGTATCTGGACTTCAATAGGCAAGACTGCCTCCATGCTATAGACCAAGGAAAAGGGAGTTGCCCTTGTCGACGTCCGTGCTGAGGTACGGTACCCATGAAGAGCAAACGGTAACATCTCGTGCCAATCTTTATAGGTCACTGTCATCTTCTGCACAATCTTCTTGATATTCTTATTTGCTGCTTCTACGGCCCCGTTCATCTTCGGCCAGTAAGGAGAAGAGTTGTGGTGCTGTATTTTGAATTGCTCGCAGAGCTCAGTGATCATTTTGTTATTAAGATTGGTACCATTATCCGTAATGATCCTCTCAGGTACACCGTATCGACAGATCAGGTTGTGCCGAATGAATCGTGCCACAACGCTCTTGGTTACAGTGGCGTAGGAAGCTGCTTCAACCCACTTTGTGAAGTAATCAATCGCTACCAAGATGAATCAATGCCCGTTGGATGTCGTCGGTTGGATCTCGCTGATCATATCAATGCCCCACATTGCAAAAGGCCAAGGTGCCGTCAGGACGTTCAGAGGCACCAGAGGGATATGCACCTTATCAGCATAAATCTGGCATTTATGACAAGTTCGAGAATGTTGGTAACAGTCGGCTTCCATTGTGGACCAGAAATATCCTGCCCGAAGGATTTTCTTTTCCATGGTATGTCCACTGGAATGTGTTCCGAATGTACCTTCATGAAGCTCTGCCATGATCTTCTCTGCTTCAGTCTTATCCACACAACGCAGTAGCGTTGAGTCATGGTTTCGCTTGTAGAGAATGCCATTGCTGAGGAAGAACATTGCTGCGAATCTTCTTAGAAACTTCTTGTCGTTAACGGATGAACCCTCGGGGTATTCTTGAGCTTCCAAGTACCTCTTCACTTCATGATACCAGGGTTTTTCAATTACCTCCTCAGCCTCAAGACCACAGCAATATGCAGGCTCGTCCAACTTCCAAATGATGATCCGGGGCGCCTCGTTGTCCCATTTGACTTTGAACATAGAAGACATTGTAGCCAGCGCGTCCGCTAACTGATTCTCCTCTCTTGGGAAGTGTTCAAAAGTTATCTCCTCGAAGTGGGGAAGCAATGTCAGCACATACTCCTTGTAAGGAATAAGATTTGGGTGTTTCGTATCCCACTCGCCTTTGATCTGATTGACCACGAGAGCGGAATCTCCGAAGACACTCAGAAACTTGATCCTTAAGTCAATTGCAGCTTGAAGACCCATGATACATGCCTCATACTCCGCCATGTTGTTGGTGCAGTTGAAACATAACTGAGCGGTGAGTGGAGTATGAGTGCCTTTGAGGGATATGATCACAGCGTCGATACCATTACCCAAAGCGTTTGAGGCTCCGTCAAAATGCATAGACCATCGGGATCCTTCCTCAGGTTCTTCATCCAGTCCAGGTACTTCACAATCAGTTACTACCATGATATCTTCGTCTGGAAATTCAAAGTTCAACGACTGGTAATCGTCCACAGGTTGGTGTGCCAAATGGTCTGCCAATACACTTCCCTTGATTGCTTTTTGAGTCGTGTACTGGATGTCATATTCTGTCAAGATCATTTGCCATCTTGCTATTCTTCCGGACAGAGCGGGCTTTTCGAATATGTACTTGATTGGATCCATTTTTGAAATCAACAGTGTAGTGTGAGTCAACATATACTGTCTCAGCCGGCGAGCAGCCCATACCAGAGCGCAGCAAGTTTTCTCGAGCAGTGAGTACCGGGTCTCACAGTCGGTAAACTTTTTGCTCAGGTAATAAACAGCGTGTTCTTTTCGGCCAGACTCGTCATGCTGGCCCAGCACACACCCCATTGAGTTATCAAGTACTGTCAAGTATAGTATTAGAGGTCTCCCTTCAACCGGCGGCATAAGAATGGGTGGTTCTTGGAGATACTCTTTGATCTTTTCGAAAGCAGCCTGACATTCATCATTCCAACGTACTACTTGATCTTTCTTCAGTAGCTTGAAGATTGGTTCACAGGTAGCAGTTAGATGTCAGATGAATCGGGCAATGTAATTCAGACGTACTAGAAAGCCTCTGACTTCTTTCTCTGTCTTGGGAGCTGGCATCTCTTGTATGTCTTTCACCTTGGCAGGGTCCACTTGAATACCTTTGTCGCTTACAATGAAGCCTAGCAATTTTCCAGATCTCACCCCAAAGGTGCATTTGTTTGGGTTCAACCTCAGCTTGTACAACTTCAGACGGTCAAACAGCTTCCGTAGATGATCAAGGTGTTCCTCCTCAGTTTGGGACCTTGCAATCATATCATCGACATATACTTCTATTTCATGATGGATCATGTCATGAAATAAAGCAACCATGGCACGTTGGTAAGTTGCCCCAGCATTTTTCAACCCAAAAGGCATGACCTTGTAGCAAAAGGTGCCCCACTGAGTAACGAAAGTGGTCTTCTCCATGTCTTCAGGAGCCACCTTGATCTGATTATAACCGGAGAAGTCGTCCATGAAGGAGAAAACTTTATGCTGAGCAGTATTATCAACCAGAACGTCGATATGAGGCAGAGGGAAATCATCCTTGGGGCTGGCCCTGTTCAAATCCCTGTAATCAACACACATTCGGACCTTACCATCTTTCTTCGGTACTGGAACCACGTTGGCAACCCACTGAGGGTAAGAAGTCACTGCTAGAAACCCGGCATCAAACTGTTTCATAACCTCAGCTTTGATTTTCTCGTACATCTCTGGACGCATACGGCGAACCTTTTGTTTTACCGGAGGGCAATCTTCCTTGGTAGGCAGGTGATAAACCACAATGTCGGCATCCAAACCAGGCATGTCTTTGTAAGACCAGGCAAAGATTTCCATGTAGTCATGCATCATCTGAATCAATCGTTGTTTCACACTGAGCTCTAGATTGGCACCGATCTTGACTTCCTTTCTATCTGTCTCCGTACCCAGATTTACCGTTTCCACTAGCTCTTCGTGTGGCTGAATGGCCCTCTCTTCCTGGAGTAGCAGTCTTGCAAGTTCCCCAGGCACTTCGCAATCATCTTCACCTTCGTCTTCGGCTAAGTTGATCGGATTTTCGAAGTCATAACTGGAAGTAGCAGAGTCGTTACCAGTGAGATCTAGGGTGGATTGGAACCTGTATAAGTGAGTGTGTGTAAATATAGCTGTTTTGCAATATATGATAAAGAAAGAAAAGGAGCACAAGATTTGAAATGCAACAAACGTCCAATGTTTTGATTAATGATATATGAAAATGTCATACAAAAGCCCTCACAAATGGAGCCGCGGTGCCCCGGGTAGGACACCGAGCCAAAAAAGTTTCAACATATTGTTTGTTACAAATTGAAAACAAAAGAGTTCATTACTGAGTGACAAAAGTAATAGGTGTGAAGTCTTTGGCAGTCCAGTTGCTTGGTCCACTGTCAGTTGTTGGGTAGATCCAGCTGTCAAATTCCGATTCCTCCGCGCCGTCCTCAATAGCATTCACTCCCGGGTTGGTGATGAACACAGGAGGTCTTCCAACTCTTGCTTTACGAACAGCCCTCTGAGCCTCTGCAGTGAAGCCCAAACCAAACTTGTCAGTCTTCGGAGTAAAGTCAGGAAGTCGGCCCCAATTTGCACATTCACCTTTCTCAATCACAGCCCGGGCATCCTTTAAGGAAGCCATCTTCAAAGGAGGGTCTTCAATTACAGTTTCAGCTGACGCCTGCATCTGAGGCACCTCTTCAAAGTGTTGAAAGGGGGTTTCAATGAACTCCCCGTCCATTTCTATGTATCGGAACGAGTTTAAGTGGCTGACCATATACTCTTCTTCCCCTTGAACTGTAACAATCTTTCCTCTAACCGGGTACTTAAGCTTTTGATGTAGTGTGGAGGTCACAGCTCCGGCCTTGTGAATCCATGGACGACCCAGCAAACAAGAGTAGGATGGACGGATGTCCATCACATAGAAAGTAGAATCAAACACCTGAGAACCAACCCTGATTGGGATGTCAACTTCGCAATGTACCATCCTTTTCGAACCGTCAAAGGCTCGGACAACAATGTTACTGGGCTTGAGCTCC
Organism: Vicia faba; assembly: GCA_948472305.1. NCBI lineage: Eukaryota > Viridiplantae > Streptophyta > Magnoliopsida > Fabales > Fabaceae > Vicia > Vicia faba. The sequence goes on from OX451739.1 coordinate 200,286,725, forward strand.
AGACCCTCACAATCTAGCCTGTCTAGGGCCTTCTTGGGCAATACATTCAATGAAGAACCGGTGTCTACCAACACATGGGCAAGAGTAGTGCCCCTGCATTCAATAGAGACATGCAGGGCGTCATTATGGTTCTTTCCTTTTGCAGTCAGATCGGCGTCAGAAAAGCCCAGACCATTATCAGCAGTCAAGTTGGCAACACAATCAGTAAATTGATCAGCAGACGTTTCTTGCGGCACATGGGCCGTCTTCAGGAAGGAGATCAGGGCCTTGGCATGGGCCCCTGAACACAATAACAGTGATAGCATGGAAATTTTTGATGGGGTGTGCCCCAACTTCTCAACAACATTGAAATCACTTTTCTTGATAATCTTGAGGATCTCCTCCATCTCTTGCTGGGAGGCTTCAACAGTGGTTGTCTTCGGCGCCTCCGTCAGGGCAGGAAAATCAGTAGCAATTCCTTTGCCCCGAGCGTTAGAGGACTCGGCAGCAGGGGTAGAAACAGGAACTTGATTAGGGAGTGGAACATGCACACTTGCGGGTGTGATAATGAGAGGTTTCTGAATAACTGGTGGCGAAATATCTGGTGAAAACAGCCTACCACTGCGAGTAATCTTGGCAGGCCCGGTGACGTTGCTAACACCAGCACTTGTATCAAACTTTTGCTTCACTCCAAGCACATAAACATCTGCCCCATAGTGCCATGGGACAGCTTTGTCGGATGTATAGGGGAGGGGCCCCGGAACTATAATGATGATGGGAGCAAACTTCTGAGTGGACATAATTTTGACGGGCTTCTTTGAAGGAGCCTTGGGAGGTTTGTTGAAAATAGTGACAATAGAAACTTCTTCGGCAGGAACGGCAATCTTCTCGAATAAGATCTCTTTGCTATCCATCAGGCTTTGGATACCTGATTTTAGCAAAGGACAACCAAAAGGGGAAACAACACATAGAAGGCATTCTTCACCACATCCCGGAAATAAACCGGCTAGCAACAGATTCCTTTTAACAGTTGATAACGGAGTAACAATCTCTTCCACAGAGGCTACATATCGGTCTTCTTCCACAACACTCACTCCATGCTGGGGCATGGGAGCAGTCACAATATTGGGTCTTTCGGGCGCCTCAAACTGTATTTCCTTAGCATCAATAAGGTCTTGAACCTTATTCCTCAGAGCCCAGCAATCGTCCGTAGTATGCCCGGGGCTATCAGAGTGATAAGCACAACGGGCGTTGGGGTTGTACTTTGGAGAAGCTGTGTTCACTACCTTCGGAGCTTCTTTGACAGTTACCAAATTGGTTGACAGTAGTTGCGGCAATATCTGAGACAGGGTCATACTGAGTCGAGTGTACTGTCTTTTGGGTCTCTCGCCCCTTTGTTGATTATACTGCTGAGGAGCAGCAACAGGCTTTGAAATTACCAATGCATTGACAGCTTGGCGGCTGTGATCGGTGGATCTGGAACTGACTGTTTAACGCTGGTTCACGAAATGTCGCGGAAGCAAGAGTCGCCACCGTCTTTTATTTTCTCCAAATGGAAAGGACAAAAGCACAGAAAAATTCCTTAAAGAGATTGCTCTCGGTTCGGGAGGTAGATTATAGAAAGGGAAGGTATTAGCACCCTTTCTATCCATGGTTATCCATGGGCTCTTAGATGCTTGCTCATTTGTGTTTTCAAAAATGGTTTGTTTGCTTTTCAATGTGGGTTTTAAAAAAGTTTCTTTGAAAATTCCAGTTCGACTCTTGTATCGGTCCTCAAGAGTGTTTGAAAAGTCGCTTTCGAAAGCTTTTGAAAAGGTGTCGGTGTGAAAAGTATTTTTTGAATTTTGTTTTGAAATTATAGCAAGTATCTAGAGTCGTCTACCTACCCTGAGGAATTCGTCTGTGTAAATGTCCTTTAAAGTAGTGCCATCCCACCATTGAGAGGTAGGTAGCACCACCGTTGGAGGTGTTCGGGTCAATTCGAAGGTTCGGGACATGGTGATCACCAGAGCAATGGGAAGATACCTTAGAAGCTACCCTCATGCCAGGTTCCCGGATCATGAGGACTTACTAAGACATCCTCTACTCGACGATCACCTTTCGAGGGGCAAGGCAACAGTGAGGCGTACCCTAGGGGTGGTGTGTGATTTGTGTGTCGTTTTCAGATATTTTGTCTTGTCATGTCATGGGTGATCTACGCGTTTGTTTTTATTTTAACATTCATTCTTGCATGCAATTATTAACGGTTAAGAAGTTGCGAGAAATGTAAAGTTCCTAAACTATTACAAAAGGCGCGGGTCCACATCGCCAAAATTTCCAGAACCCGATTTGACAGAAAATAAAGAAAGTAAAGTAAAGTGCGAAAGATTAAAATGTCCGAGTTTACAAGGCTTTGGGAGAGATACATAAATATTAAAAGAAAAAGAAATAAATACGCGAATTGAATTAAAATTAGAGACGAGGGCGTTGGACCCTTTTGCGAAATTAAATTAAATGATTAAATTAATGAAAAATAAAAATGAAAAGGAATTATTTTTGGTATTTTTGGATTTATGAATTTAATGAGAAGGATTAATTGAAATTAAAATGCTAACCCTAATTCTAATTGTTTTTTAGTTTATTAAGAAAGTATTAAAGTTAAACCTAAATTAACCTAATTATTTACATGCAATTTGATTACAAAAATAAATAATATTTAATTATTAATAATGGTAAAAAAAAGAGCAAAAGTATGAAAAAGATTTGAAACCCTAATTCTATCAATTTTTAAGTTTTATTGAAAAAATATTAAGATTAACCCTAGTTTTAAAACTAATTAATTAATAAAGGTTTTTATTTACAAAAAAATAATATTAAATAAAAATACTTGTTTTTTGTCTTTTTCTGATTTTATATTGTTTTTATATATTATTATGGAAATATTTTAAATTAAAGAATTTAAAAAAGAAATAATTGAAAATAAACAAAATAAGAAAGAAAGTAGAAATCAAAACCTTGGGGGGTCTGTCCCCAATTGGAGGTCATAACTTAGCAATTCTGGCCCATTTGTCCATGGCCTTGTTTGACTTCTCATGCCAGCGTGTGACACCTTTGACTGAGGCACACCATATGCCCTGAATCCTGGCCTTGGGTTTGATCTTGGTGGCCATGTGGCGCTCTTGGACTATAGAGTGTACGCTGGGATTCTGGGAACGAGCTACACACAAGCAACGTTAGAAAAATAATAATATGGAAAGGGAGGGGACCTGGGATCGAACCCAGGTCCTGTGGTTCATCAATGTACACGCCTTGCCAACTGCTCCATTTGGTTTCTTTGTATATTACCTAACCAACAAACATTATAAAATAAAGCGAAAGTTAATGCCTTTTTGCGCGCGAAAGTTCAAACGAACCAACCACTGATGGCCACCTAAGCGTCTTCCTCGTTTTGTTCTTTTTTTTTCTGAAACAAAAGGGTTAGCAACGGTTTTTGCACCGTTCCAAAAGACACCCTATTGGAAAATAGCGATTAGCTTGTTTCTAATCAGAAATTGGGCGCGAGGTATCTAGTCCAATCGTCCAACCATGCTGATTTCAATGGTCCAGGTCTCGAGTCTCAATTGTTCCTTAACCAGGAAACCCCAATTCAAAGCTTGGGAAACCCTAAAAGACAACAATGGTGAAATCTCCAATAATGCACAAAAACACAATAAAACTATCTGGTTAGCTTCAGAAAGGTCTAATTAGCACAAATCCACAAATAAAATGCAATGAATATGCCTAAGAATCAAAACACGAATATGCATATTTCATGAGAAATTTTGAGTTCTGTATACCGATTCAAGGTGCTATGCGCGTGGAAAACTATTCAGTTACGTTGCTTGATGCCTTAGGAAGGTGATGAGACAATTGTTTTGGCTTGAAACCTCTTGGAACCCTGTTTTCAGTTTTGAAAATTTTTGGCAAAAGTGCAAGTTTGGCTATGGAGGTATGGCGCAGCTGAGAGTCCTTTTGCACGAGGGTTAGCTTGCCTATATATGTTTGAATGATTTAGGTTAAGAAAATTGATCCAAGAATCCTTGAATTAATGAATCAATATTTGATTTTTATGGCATTAGTTTTCAAATCTTTTTCATGCAAACTTAGTCCAAATCATGTTCAATCACCAAGATATTTTCCAAATCTGATTATACACAAAATCTTGAGATTATTTTATGCACAAAAAGATTCAAAAAGTTAGGTTTAGTATTTTTTACCTATTTATTTTAATTAAATGAATTATTGATAATTAAAAATCCAAATAAATAAAATAAAAATGATAAAAACTTCCCTTTGGGCCAAATGGTCGTGCACATGCCTTGGATGATGAATTGTGGAAGAAAAAGAGGCCCATTAGCATTTTTAGGTCATTTGAATCAATGTTGACTTTTCAAAATATCCAAAAATTTCCCAACTTCTACAAGGCATAACTTGCTCAATTTTTAAGCTTTGCTCATGTTCTTTGACATTTTGGAAAGGTCTTTGAGTCCTCTAACCAATGTCTTTGGACCCATGTCATTTTGATTTACCAATATCAAGTTATGGCCTTTGACTTAAAGTCCTTTTTTGTTGACTTTTGAAAATGACCTATAATGTTGAAATTGATAACTTTTTGTGAGAGCATTTCTTGGACTTGAAGTATGAAGAGGGGTTGTAGGAAATGTCATTCTCTTCAAAATGAGCTTTGGATGGAATTTTTCTGATAATCCGTGTGGAAGTTATGCCTTGGTCAAGTTACAGTTGACTTTTTCAACTGTCCAAATATGGAAACTTTTGCATCTTGATGATATTTGAGCCAAGCTTTGAGAATCATGATCAAGCATTGATCAAATGATGTTTGTGGCTTCAAAATGAGATGTTGACCAAAAATTTGGACTTTTGACTGTCAAATGACCATTTTGCCCCTACAGTTGACTGTGTGCAATTAGGGTTTTTGACTGTGCAATTTTTGTGCTGTAAGTCTTGAAACTTGATATGAGGATGCTTGACCATATTTGTAGGCATGTGGGACTTGATTGGACCCTTGGAAACTTCATTTCCTTTGTCAGAACCAAAACCCTAATTTTGACTGTTAGGAGGCCCTTGAACTGTGCAACCCTTGGGGAACTTTTGAAGCATTGACTTGGCAAATCTTGAAGAATATGGGAGGGAAAATTTTGGGGTGCAACAGTTGCCCCTGTTCAATCTTCTTAGACCTGAGGATGCAGATTGGCTGACGTGCCTTTCGTAATCCGAAGGTAGAAGATGATTGAACACTAGAGTGCCCAGAAATTTGCGCTCACATAGTAGTGTGATGGTGGAATGGGCTTATAAATGCCATTTGGAGATTGATGGATAGGATGATGGGCTTATAGATGCCATGCTAAGAGATGATGGATAGGTGGATGGGCTTATAGATGCCATCTGGATGTTGATCGCGTAAGAGATTCTTTGGCGAGAACTTGTGTACCTGCAAAAGAAAATGATTACCTGACCTGTTACAGGAGCTGGTCTTCAAATTCTTTGTATAGATGTGTCCTGACTGGTTACAGGAGCTGAATCTGGAGCTTCAGATGGTGATGAATGAACCAGGGATGATTACTACCTCAACAGGAACGGTGAGAGAACCTTGGCTGACTTTAACCTCAACAGCAATCATTGAGAAAAATCTTGGGATGATTACTACCTCCGCAGTATCGGGGAGAGAACCATAGGCGACTACAACCTTAATAGCAATCATTGAGAGAATCTTGGATAACTTCTACTGAGTCTTTATCAGGAAAATCTGTTTGGAGTCGATTTAACTGGACTAGAGAAGGCCTTGGACTGGATAAGAAACAGAAAATCTTAGGGTCGATTAACTGAACCCGTCTAGGTCTTGAAATCTTCAGACGTGCCCTGTCAAGATACAAGAATCGAGTCCAAAATATAGTCGTCAACAGATACACCCTGGCAAGATACAGGAATCGGATCTTCGAACTCTTCAGACGTGCCCTGTCAAGATACAGGAATCGAGTCTGGTACTGTAGTCATCAACAGATACTCCCTGGCAAGATACAGGAATCGGATCTTCGAACTCTTCAGACGTGCCCTGTCAAGATACAGGAATCGAGTCTGGTACTGTAGTCGTCAACAGATACTCCCTGGCAAGATACAGGAATCGGATCTGGAATCACGACGGTTGATAGCAATTATCTTTGTATTAACTTTAGTCCTGAAAAGACCAGCGTTAGTTGTATGTGATGTCATGATGTATGACATGCGAGATGTTCTCAGAATGAATGAGATTGTATGTTCATGATGCGTATATGCATGCCATAATGTATGAAGATGGGTTGTTTATGACTGTATGTTTTCGTCTAGGAAAATAAATCCTTGACGGGTGCCGGGAAGTCACTCCTGGGCTGATGTTGAAGAATAGATCTTTGCTTCCACTGGGGATGATAGTTGCAAGAATACCGGTAGGAGAAGATAACTCCGTTGGAGAATAAACTTGGCGAATAGAACACTCTGCGGGGAGAAAAGTACTCTAACGATCTTGCTGGGAAGCAATACTCTATGGGGAAAGAGATGCTTTGCTGAGATTTGATGATAACTCCGCTGGGGATACCATTGATGAGTTATGTTGAAGGAATTGATGAACTCCGCTGGGGGATAGGAAGACTCCATCGAGGACGATCTTTCCGTGGTTTTCAGCTGAGGATAACCCAGTTATACCCTGGTAGGGAAATAACTCTTTGGATAAGGCCGGGGGACGCGTTCGTGCTCTGTAGAGGATAAGCTTCCAGAATCTACTGGGGATAAGCTTACTGCTTAGGGAGATGGATTCCAACTTTCCTGGGGAAACTGGATTGGACTCTCTTGGGGAAGTTTTGAGATGTTTTGAAAGTGATTCCACCGAATGTTTGATATACCGCCGGGGAACAATCTTTAGACCAAGACTGCCGGGGATACTTGTTAGGAATGATGCGCTGGAGAATGTTAAGATCTGCTGGAGGATACTCAACTTTCTTAAGGTTGACTGTAACTTTGCTTGGGGTGAGTATACTGACTTGCTGACTCACTCTCTGGGGATTTAAGATATCTGGTTATGTTCTTCAGCTGAACCCACCTTGATACTTTGGAGGACAGAACAATTAGATTGCTTAGACAACTCTTTGTTGCCCCTGTTTCTGAGGGAGAAGATACTGGTGGAGGCCTGATGATTAGCTCATGTACAACTGCATCTTTGGAGGGAAGAAACCTGTGTAGGGTTTACTGGTAATGAGTCCGTATAAGACTGCATCTGAAATGAAGAAGGAACCCGTGTAGGGTTATTTTTGATGACGAGTCCGTGTAAAACCACATCTGGAGTGAGGGAACCTGTGTAGGGTTTCTTGATGACGAGTCCGTGTAAAACTACGTCTAGAATTTGAGAGGGGAACCTGTATGGGGTTACCTTGATGATGAGTCCGGGTAAAACTGCATCTTTGGAAAGAGAGAACCTGTGTAGGGTTTCTTCGGGATAAGTTCGTGTAAAACTTCTTGATGAACCGGGGTAAGGTTATCTTGAGATAAGTCCGTGTAAGACTTCTGGAGGAACCGAGGTAAGGTTACTTCAGGATAAGTTCGTGTAAAACTTCTTGATGAACCGGGGTAAGGTCATCTTGAGATAAGTCCGTGTAAGACTTCGTCTGGAGATTGAGAAGGAAACCGGTGTAGGGTTGCCTGATGATGAGTTCGTGTGAAACTACATTTGAGGTTGAGAAGGAACCGGTGTAGGGTCGCCTGTTGATGAGCCCGTGTAAGGCTTCTTCTGAAAGAAAAGGAACCGGTGTAGGGTTGCCTGAGGATGATCAAGTAGATAATTGTCCTGTTTGGTTTCAGATATTAACCCATGATCAGTCGTTCACCGAATTTTCCTGGCTTGTTACCAGTGTTGATCTGAAGCTGTAAAGGTAGATGGTAATCATCTTTTGATTGACCTTTCCTTGGTACTTTGGTTGACAGAGCAACTGGATCGCCTGAACAACTCATTATTGCCCCTGTTTTTGAGGTGAGGGAAGAAGATACCTGTGGAGGTGCTTGATGACTGCCGCCTGACAACTCTTCTTCTGGTAGGCAAGTGACGAGATGCCGGGACATAGTCGTACGCTTTGATCCCTAATTTTTGCCTGGACCGCCCTTTCGGGTTTTCAGTCCACCGGGATACCTATTTTTGCCCAAGCCTCCTTTTCAGGTTTTCGACTTGCCGGGTGTACAGATTTTTTCATTTCATCCCTTATTTTTGCCCGAACCCTTTTGGTTCGTCGGGAAGCCCTTGTTTTTGCCTAGGTGTGTCAACCTAGCGGGTCTTTGATTTTGCGTAGTATTTTTTCGACTATGTCCATGCTCTCAGAATGCAGGGAGTTGCCCCTGTTAGAAGTGTTTTGTCATGCCACCAGAAGGTGTTTGATCAGGCCAGATTCGTTGTTGGAATGCCCCAAGTGACTCAGGCGGAGATTTTCCCCAGGCTATTTGGCCTTTGAGAGATTCTCCGAATCTTGATTGGACTGCCCCAGATGATGGACCATGATCATGTCATGCCCCTTGGTTGGAAGAGCTTTTGTCCACTAGGTATTCATCGTGCGAATTTCCCTGTTGTTCGAACAAATAGTCACATGCAAACAAAGTTATGTTAAAAATGCAAAGCTTATGTCTATCTTGAAGATTTTGAAAATGCATTCTTTTTTCATAAAACAAGTGAATGTTTGTAAAACGTGATGTCAACTCCGTATTTACCGTAGGCCTTAAGGAGTCAGGATACCTTTCGTAACAGTATGCTTTCGAACTAACCCATGCTTCAACTAGGACTTTTAAGGGTTATAACGTGGCCTGGTTCATGGTTTAAGAAACAAAGGATAAAAGGCTCAAATTATTTGTACCCACCCGCTCTTCGTGATGTTCTTCAATCCTAAACTCAGTTGATCGTGCGTTAGACCTTATTTGAGTTTTTGTCCTGATATTCCCGTGATGGTTCGGATGTTGATAGTTTATTTTGAATAGGCAGTCATTCCTTTTTGTTATTGAGGGTTTGTGTGACCTCTTTCCCTTTTTTTTTGATTTCGTTATCCCTGTTTTTTGCCTGAACTGTTTCTTTTGTGATTACAGTCAGCGGGATGCCCCAGTTTTGTAAGTCTCCTTCATAGGTTTTGACTTAATGGGCTTTTTGATTTTGGTAATGACTGCCTGTTTTTATGGTTATTTGGAACCATCACTGTCTTTTGTTTCAGAAGGACTTCTTTTGATGTCGTTCGTTGTGCACCTGGATCAGCTGAGAGACCTACCCTGCCCCAGGTTATGATTAAGGGTTTTAATTTTTGAAAAGAAAAACTCCTACTTCTTTGGCTCAGAGGGGTTGACAAGGGATTATCTTCCTTATAACTCCAGTGTTTAAGGATTGAAACAATGCCTGTACCTCATCAGCGGGGTCTGTTCAAAAGCATACTGTAGATTGCGGTATCGTTTTCGTCATCCTCCCTCAAGAGGCTTAGAATTATCAATCGAGAGTTGAACAATCAGAAAAAATACGAAAATAATTTGCATATAGTGAATACGAATATATTACTTCAGACAGACATATGCGATGCATTAATGAAATAACAACGTTTAACATGAATAAATGCTTGAACAAAAGAAAATTATAACTTGAAAATCCTAATGAACAAAGGTCTTTTCATCACAAGGCTTGTTACTTCAGATGGGGAGTCTTGGAGGGATGGTAGAAAAACTCAGTCTGACCATCTTGTGTGAACTCTAATGCTCCTTCATCGATCAGGTCCTGGATTTTGTTCTTCAGAGCCCAACATTCATTTGTATCATGTCCTGGACAGGCAGAGTGGTAAGCACACCTTTTATTGGGATCATAGATAGGAGATGTTGTGTTGGGGTTCCGGGGATGAGCCCTTAATGTGATTAGATTCAACCTCAACAGGCGTTGTAAAGCTTGAAATAGCGACATGTTGAGCTGGGTGAATTGCCTACTGGGCTTGCCTGGCTGAAGCTGGTGAGGTTGATGCTGAATTTGTGACACTGAAACCCTTTGAGGAGCTCTCCCCTTACCTTCTTGTCTCAGAGGTGGTGGAATGATGACTGGCCTTTCAACCTTAGATGTTTGCCCCAGCTGGTTACCCCGAAGCAGTTGGTTGACGAGAACCCCGAGCTCGTCTTGTCTTTGAGCTAAGTCTTGGATAATAGTCACCCGCCCCATCATCTGGGCTTTCAATGCATCCACTTCAGCTTGCAGATGTTTCAGCCGTTCGTCCTCAGCGCTGTTCCTGACCAAAGTCTCCATGAGGAGTGTCCTTAGCTCCTCCTGCCCCTTGAACAGATTCAGGAGGATTTCCTCGAACCGAGTCTCTTGAGCATGAAAGTCCTGGTTATCTTGTTGGGAAGCCATTGCTGAAATAAACAGCGAGAAAGGTAAGTGACCTGCAACAAAGGTACCTGCAATGCAATGATGTGTATGACATGCATGTAATGTTTTCAAGGATCTCGCGGGATAAACAAGAAGATTTGTTAGAATTGGGATCCGGTAGCTTGATTGAAGGAACTGCATGTTGTTGAGAGTCCTTCTTCAAGGGTCAAAGGCTCACCATATCCAGTGGGTCATAGCCCCTGACAACCTTGGCTAGAGGAAAATAAATCCCCTTTGCCCCTTGCTATACAGTTTGATTCATCATGACCTGCATCACAGACCCTTGAGATCCTTGAAATGGATTAGTCCTTATGTAGGATGCATGCAATGGTATGATGTTATGATGTCGTGCTTATGCATGGGGTAATGTAAGTAGCCTTGTTATGAGTCCCAATTAAGGACTGCAAACCAAAACCTGCAAGCAACTCAAGTAAGAACTGTCATGAGTCCCAATTAAGGACTATAAACAAAACCTGCAAGAAACTTGGTAAACCCTGTTAGGAGTCCCAATTAAGGACTATAAACAAAACCTGCAAATGGTTCATGTGTCAGATAACAAGCATGCAAGTAGTCAAGTACGAAGGCACACAAGTCACACAAGACAAGCCCCTAGAGTTTAGGCCAGCATGGGGTCTGGGTATTACCCTCTTGAAGTTGGTGGGCTCAACCTGTCCTATTAGAAGTAACCGGGTTCTAAGGGTCCCAATATCACGGGGTTACTTTCATTGTTCATCGTTTCGATTTAGCCACTGAACTGGCGACCGAAATATTCCAAGAAAGCAACCCTCAATTGAGTGTAGTATCGAGTATCAACCAACCTCGGACTGCACCAAAGTCAGTTATCTCACTACCCTAAAGAGGCCAAGATAGTTCAATTAAGGTTCCTAAGGTCTGTTGATGCTTCATGACACCACACGGAGGCCCCGTACTCTCCTTGACTGAACTCAAGGGTTACCGGTACACACCAAAGTGCCACATCAACGTAGCAGACTGTTTCAACCATGTCGGTATACCCCGCACAGTTCCCTCACAGCCTTGTTGCTACTTTCTAAGAAGGTATCCCCCAGATCCGGGTTAGGATCTATAGAACTCCCAAGTAACCCACAATAATAAAGCAAGCAAGGAAAGCAATTGAAAACACAGTGATCTTAGTCCTAAGGTACACCTCACTTTAAAATATATCCCCAGCAGAGTCGCGAGTTCTGTGATCGGTGGATCTGGAACTGACTGTTTAACGCTGGTTCGCGAAATGTCGCGGAAGCAAGAGTCGCCACCGTCTTTTATTTTCTCCAAATGGAAAGGACAAAAGCACAGAAAAATTCCTTAAAGAGATTGCTCTCGGTTCGGGAGGTAGATTATAGAAAGGGAAGGTATTAGCACCCTTTCTATCCATGGTTATCCATGGGCTCTTAGATTCTTGCTCATTTGTGTTTTCAAAAATGGTTTGTTTGCTTTTCAATGTGGGTTTTAAAAAAGTTTCTTTGAAAATTCAAGTTCGACTCTTGTATCGGTCCTCAAGAGTGTTTGAAAATTCGCTTTCGAAAGCTTTTGAAAAGGTGTCGGTGTGAAAAGTATTTTTTGAATTTTGTTTTGAAATTAGAGCAAGTATCTAGAGTCGTCTACCTACCCTGAGGAATTCGTCTGTGTAAATGTCCTTTAAAGTAGTGCCATCCCATCATTGAGAGGTAGGTAGCACCACCGTTGGAGGTGTTCGGGTCAATTTGAAGGTTCGGGACATGGTGATCACCAGAGCAATGGGAAGATACCTTAGAAGCTACCCTCGTGCCAGGTTCCCGGATCATGAGGACTTACTAAGACATCCTCTACTCGACGATCACCTTTCGAGGGGTAAGGCAACAGTGAGGCGTACCCTAGGGGTGGTGTGTGATTTGTGTGTCGTTTTCAGATATTTTGTCTTGTCATGTCATGGGTGATCTACGCGTTTGTTTTTATTTTAACATTCATTCATGCATGCAATTATTAACGGTTAAGAAGTTGCGAGAAATGTAAAGTTCCTAAACTATTACAAAAGGCGCGGGTCCACATCGCCAAAATTTCCAGAACCCGATTTGACAGAAAATAAAGAAAGTAAAGTAAAGTGCGAAAGATTAAAATGTCCGAGTTTACAAGGCTTTGGGAGAGATACATAAATATTAAAAGAAAAAGAAATAAATACGCGAATTGAATTAAAATTAGAGACGAGGGCGTTGGACCCTTTTGCGAAATTAAATTAAATGATTAAATTAATGAAAAATAAAAATGAAAAGGAATTATTTTTGGTATTTTTGGATTTATGAATTTAATGAGAAGGATTAATTGAAATTAAAATGCTAACCCTAATTCTAATTGTTTTTTAGTTTATTAAGAAAGTATTAAAGTTAAACCTAAATTAACCTAATTATTTACATGCAATTTGATTACAAAAATAAATAATATTTAATTATTAATAATGGTAAAAAAAAAGAGCAAAAGTATGAAAAAGATTTGAAACCCTAATTCTATCAATTTTTAAGTTTTATTGAAAAAATATTAAGATTAACCCTAGTTTTAAAACTAATTAATTAATAAAGGTTTTTATTTACAAAAAAATAATATTAAATAAAAATACTTGTTTTTTGTCTTTTTCTGATTTTATATTGTTTTTATATATTATTATGGAAATATTTTAAATTAAAGAATTTAAAAAAGAAATAATTGAAAATAAACAAAATAAGAAAGAAAGTAGAAATCAAAACCTTGGGGGGTCTGTCCCCAATTGGAGGTCATAACTTAGCAATTCTGGCCCATTTGTCCATGGCCTTGTTTGACTTCTCATGCCAGCGTGTGACACCTTTGACTGAGGCACACCATATGCCCTGAATCCTGGCCTTGGGTTTGATCTTGGTGGCCATGTGGCGCTCTTGGACTATAGAGTGTACGCTGGGATTCTGGGAACGAGCTACACACAAGCAACGTTAGAAAAATAATAATATGGAAAGGGAGGGGACCTGGGATCGAACCCAGGTCCTGTGGTTCATCAATGTACACGCCTTGCCAACTGCTCCATTAGGTTTCTTTGTATATTACCTAACCAACAAACATTATAAAATAAAGCGAAAGTTAATGCCTTTTTGCGCGCGAAAGTTCAAACGAACCAACCACTGATGGCCACCTAAGCGTCTTCCTCGTTTTGTTCTTTTTTTTTTCTGAAACAAAAGGGTTAGCAACGGTTTTTGCACCGTTCCAAAAGACACCCTATTGGAAAATAGCGATTAGCTTGTTTCTAATCAGAAATTGGGCGCGAGGTATCTAGTCCAATCGTCCAACCATGCTGATTTCAATGGTCCAGGTCTCGAGTCACAATTGTTCCTTAACCAGGAAACCCCAATTCAAAGCTTGGGAAACCCTAAAAGACAACAATGGAGAAATCTCCAATAATGCACAAAAACACAATTAAACTATCTGGTTAGCTTCAGAAAGGTCTAATTAGCACAAATCCACAAATAAAATGCAATGAATATGCCTAAGAATCAAAACACGAATATGCATATTTCATGAGAAATTTTGAGTTCTGTATACCGATTCAAGGTGCTATGCGCGTGGAAAACTATTCAGTTACGTTGCTTGGTGCCTTAGGAAGGTGATGAGACAATTGTTTTGGCTTGAAACCTCTTGGAACCCTGTTTTCAGTTTTGAAATTTTTTGGCAAAAGTGCAAGTTTGGCTATGGAGGTATGGCGCAGCTGAGAGTCCTTTTGCACGAGGGTTAGCTTGCCTATATATGTTTGAATGATTTAGGTTAAGAAAATTGATCCAAGAATCCTTGAATTAATGAATCAATATTTGATTTTTATGGCATTAGTTTTCAAATCTTTTTCATGCAAACTTAGTCCAAATCATGTTCAATCACCAAGATATTTTCCAAATCTGATTATACACAAAATCTTGAGATTATTTTATGCACAAAAAGATTCAAAAAGTTAGGTTTAGTATTTTTTACCTATTTATTTTAATTAAATGAATTATTGATAATTAAAAATCCAAATAAATAAAATAAAAATGATAAAAACTTCCCTTTGGGCCAAATGGTCGTGCACATGCCTTGGATGATGAATTGTGGAAGAAAAAGAGGCCCATTAGCATTTTTAGGTCATTTGAATCAATGTTGACTTTTCAAAATATCCAAAGATTTCCCAACTTCTACAAGGCATAACTTGCTCAATTTTTAAGCTTTGCTCATGTTCTTGGACATTTTGGAAAGGTCTTTGAGTCCTCTAACCAATTTCTTTGGTCCCATGTCATTTTGATTTACCAATCTCAAGTCATGGCCTTTGACTTAAAGTCCCTTTTTGTTGACTTTTGAAAATGACCTATAATGTTGAAATTGATAACTTTTTGTGAGAGCATTTCTTGGACTTGAAGTATGAAGAGGGGTTGTAGGAAATGTCATTCTCTTCAAAATGAGCTTTGGATGGAATTTTTCTGATAATCCATGTGGAAGTTATGCCTTGGTCAAGTTACAGTTGACTTTTTCAACTGTCCAAATATGGAAACTTTTGCATCTTGATGATATTTGAGCCAAGCTTTGAGAATCATGATCAAGCATTGATCAAATGATGTTTGTGGCTTCAAAATGAGATGTTGACCAAAAATTTGGACTTTTGACTGTCAAATGACCATTTTGCCCCTACAGTTGACTGTAGTGCAATTAGGGTTTTTAACTGTGCAATTTTTATGTTGTAAGTCTTGAAACTTGATATGAGGATGCTTGACCATATTTGTAGGCATGTGGGACTTGATTGGACCCTTGGAAACTTCATTTCCTTTGTCAGAACCAAAACCCTAATTTTGACTGTTAGGAGGCCCTTGAACTGTGCAACCCTTGGGGAACTTTTGAAGCATTGACTTGGCAAATCTTGAAGAATATGGGAGGGCAAATTTTGGGGTGCAACAGCGGTGTTCCGGCTTGACTTGTCTTCTAGGACCATAAACAGCACTAGCTTCCTTCTTGAAAGGCTTCTTCTCAGTACTCGCAGAGGCACCTTTCTGTATCTTTCCCGACTTGATACCAGCTTCTATCCTCTCACCAGTCAAAATCAAATCTGTAAACCCAGCAGAAGAATTACCAATCAGATGGTTAAAGAACGGACCAGACAAGATTCCTAAGAACATGTCAACAAATTCACGGTCAGTCAAAGGTGGCTGCACCCTGCCAGCCAGATCTCTCCACTTTTGCGCATATTCTTTAAATCCTTCGCCTGTTCCCAGCGACATACCCTGAAGTTGAGTACGTGTGGGAGCGAGGTCAGAATTATACTGATATTGTTTATAAAATGCGGTGGCCAAGTCTTCCCAGTTTCGGATACTGGCTCCATCCAGCTGATAGAACCACTCGAGTTGAGCCCCGGAAAGGCTATCCTGAAAGAAATGGATCCAAAGGTTCTTGTCTGCAGTGTAAGGTTGGATCTTCCTTACATATGATCTGAGATGCATTTTCGGGAAGGACAGCCCGTCATACCTTAAAAAAACTGGCACTTTGAACTTCGGGGGGATCACAATTCCAGCAACTAATCCCAAGTCTTAAAAATCTAAGCCGGGAACTCTCTGCAGCTCCATAGCTGCCAACCTGTCTTCCAAGCCTTTGTACTTATCATCAGCGGGCGGGTATTGTTGGTCAGAGTAGTCTTCATCCTCTTCAGCCTCCTCTTCCTCAACCTCGGATTCAGAAGGTACCGCAGCCGCATTCCCTTTATTGGTTCCCTCCTCAGAAGTAGGGGGAAATTCAAGCACTCTTCTGGCTTCACCCTCAAACCTTCTCCCTAGGGTAGCCACCCCGATTCTCTTCTTCTTCTTTTTCACTTGGTCTTTGTTCCCCAGCAGGGCTTTCAGATCTTCCTGACCCTTAGCCAAGGTCATCAGGAGTTGTTGAAACTGTGCGTTTTGAGACTGCAAGTCCTTGACCGTTTGTTCGAGATCCATCCTACTGAAATAAACAGCAGAAAGATAAGGAAACCTGGTGTGGAGACCTGCTTATGCACATGATGAATGGTATGCTTATGTATGCAATGCATTCAAGGATTTAGAACATTCAAAATTGTTGCAAACAAAAAAGAACGCATGTCATATTAATAAGAAGAAATTTGTCAGTACATAAATGCCCCATGGGCCAAATATTACAAAAACTTCTCAAGGTAAAAAGACATTACGCATCCTCTTTGGTGCGATGTAGGTGTTGAGGGTCTCTTCCTCATGGAGTCGGCGGGTGACCTCTAGAACCTTCTTCTCGCTGGCGTAGAAGCTGGCTTCAAAAGTGTTCCGTTCCTCCTTAAGTTGGATCCAACTCTTCTGCATCTCCTCCCACGATGTAGGCATGTCAGGATATAGGATGGTGTAGGGAACCTCTCCTTCCTTGACGGGCTCTTTAATCACAGGGAGAACATGAGGATAAGGCATCATTAGACTCTGGGCTCGGGCTCGTACCCACTTGAGGTAAGGCTCAAGAGGGATGGAGTTCTTGTGCCCCAGTGTCTTGTTGTCAACTTTGTTAGGCATCCTCCAAGCTCTGATGAATCTTTGGCGAAGTCCTTGCGCATCGTTGTCGAAGTCAAAAACTAGGTCAGGAATCAGCATGTCATGAGGGCCATCCCTTCGTGCATATCCAAATTGCCTCAAAGCTAGACAAGGGTTGTAGGTAATGCCCCCTCTAATGCCAAGTAATGGAACATTAGGGAACTCTCCACAATGATCGACGATGATGACATTTTCTCTGGACCGAGAACACCAATGTACATCAGAGTGAGTGAGGGTCATCAACCGTTGTGACCACCTTAAGCCTTGGTCATTCTTCAAGACAGATTGTGGAAGGTGCGAAATAAACCACCTTGCAAGGAGAGGAGGACAGCACATGAGAACACCCCTCTTTCTCATTGTTCGAGTGTAAAATGAGTGAAGAATGTCCCCAAGCAATGTTGGTATTGGATTTCCAGATAAGAAGATCTTGACGGCGTTGACATCTACAAGCTGGTCAGGATTTGGGAACAAGACCAACCCATAGATAAGGAGGGCCACAATTTCTTCAAAGGCTTGTAGGTCCAATGAATTCCAACACTCTTGTGCCTTCTCAAATAGGAATTTGGCTAAGAAACCTTTGACACCGCTTCTAGTTTTCCAATGCCCCTTGATGTCAGATGGCTGTAGATGTAGTGCTCGAGCAACATCTTCAGGCTTTGGTTCCTTTTCCGTACCGTTGTAAGGTAGTTGATTAAGGATGGGAATTCTCAGGAGTTGAGAAAATTCCTCCAAAGTGGGCACCAACTGGTAGTCAGGGAAAGTGAAACAGTGGTGAAGAGGGTCAAAGAACTGGAACAACACCTTCATCATGTCCTCTTCAATGTTGGTGTTGACTAACCTGAGCAGTCTACCATGTCTCTCACTGAAGGGAGAGCTTTCCGGAATTCTTGATGTGAGCTCCTTGAGTTGAGGAGGGATTCTCACAAGGTTGACTTGGATGGTTTTCCTGCGAGGAATCTCCATGACCTACAAAACAAGAACAAATATGAAGATCTAAACCCTTGAAATGGTTAGTGAATGCATATGATGCTTTATGATGTTCATGATGTATGCACAAAACATATGTACAGGCAATTCACACCAAACCCTAGTTTCAGGCTTGCATGGGGTTTCATAGGTAAGTACCCTCTTGAGTGTAGTTGGCTTAAAAACCTGTCCTATAAATAGTAACTGGGTTCTAAGGAGCTCAATATCATTGGATTGTTTTCCATGTTCATTGTTTTGGTTTATCCACTTAACTAGCGACCAAAATATTCCAGGAAAACAACCCTCAATGAGTGTAGTATCGAGTATCTACCAACTTCGGACTGCACCAAAGCCGGTCATCTCACTACCCCTAATGAAAGGACAAGATGGTCAAGTAAGGTTCTAGGTCATTAGTGCTTAGTGACATCACTCAGCGGCCCCGTACTCTCCTTGATTGAACTCAAGGGTTACCGGTACTCACAAATATGTCGCACTAATATAGCTATTGCTTCAACCGTGTCGGTATACCCCGCACAGTTTCCGCAATGTATTGCTATCTATGAATGTTTCCCCAAATCCGGGTGTAGGATTTCAAGCCCAAACAAGAGAGCCAAGATATAAAGCAATCAAAGCAAACAATTAGTCATGCAAGAGGGTGATCTAAGCCCTAAGGTTACTCCACTTTAAAATTCTCCCCAGCAGAGTCGCCAGTTCTGTGATACGGTGGGAGAACTGACTTGAGGTTTTGTGTTTTGTTTTTGCAAATGTTTCGGTTGAGCAAGAGTCGCCACCGACTTTTTATTTTATCCTAAGGAAAGGTTAAAAAGCACAGCAAAAACCTTTGAGATGTTTTCTTGGGTTCGGGGAGTAGATTATAGAAAGGGAAGGTATTAGCACCCTTTCTATCCATGGTTATCCATGGGCTCTTAGTTACTTGCTTAGATCACTTGCCTTTGATTTTCAATTGTTTGAAATGGTGCTTTCAATTGTTTGAAATGGTGCTTTGTGTGTGTGGTTTTGAAAATGTTTTAAAAAGAGGCCAATGTGGTGGCAACCTTTGTAATGATCCATGTTGGGATGTATACAAAGGTGTATGTATTTTGAAAAGGTTTTAAATGTTTTTGAAAGTGGTTTTGAAAGTGTGTTGTGATGTGTGTTTTGAAAATAGGCAAGTGTTTTTGTTTTGCAAGTTGGCAAGTAATTAAGAGCTATCTACCCTAAATTTCTCAAAGATCATTGCTATGTTTTAACCCTTTTAACAATTTTGTTCCACCATTGTATTTGGTGGATAATCTTGTCTTAGGATGTGAACGGGACGGGCGCGGGTCATCGTTTAGACCATGATTGCAATGGTGCCAAGTATCTTTGGGCAATTTTTCTTTTAAGGGACTTGATCATTTTTAGGCAACTTTCGAAAGCGTCATCGAGGGACTATGATCATTTGATTGTTTTGTTTTTTGCCAAAGATACCTAACATACAATATGGCCCATTATTTGAAGGCAACAAGTGGAGTATCCCTAGGGGTACAAGTGTGATTAGTGTTGTCCATTTTCATGCTTGTTTGTCTTGAATTTAGGTCAAACTATTTGTTGTTTTTGATTTGCATACAAACCCTAATTCTAACATGGTATAATTAGAAAGCTTTTAAATGCGAAAAATAAAAGGTCCTAAGTTATTACAACACAATATATGTGATGGGGGGTACAAATATTTAAATGGGGGTATTTTGACAAGAAAATAAATTCTAACTATTACATCCAAATTGAATTACACAAATTATTTAATTGCACAATAATTAAATAAAATAAAATGAATATGCAAAATGTAAAATGCAAAAATGGTTTTCATATATATGTCAAAAAAGGTTTTTTATATGTCAAATAAACAAAAATAAAAATGAATTAATTTTGGTATTTTTATGTATTTAGGGTAAAACCCTAATTTTATAAATAAAAGGTATTTATTATATAATATATGCAATATTTATTAATTATGTACAAAAAATAAATAAAAGAAGGTATTTTGTAAAAAAAGTATTTTTGAAGTCAAAATATTAATAAGAATAAAATGTATTAATTCTTTGTATCTTCCCTAAATATATTAATAAATATATAAGTATTTACATTATTTATTAAATATATGTATTATGTATAAAAAATAAAATATTTAATACTTACAAAAAAAAAATTTATAAAAAAATTTTCAAGAGATAATATAAAATAAAAATCAGAAATAAAACATGTTTGTATTATTTTTTTAGTTATTTTAAATAATAGTATATAAGTGTTTATTTGTGTACAAAACTAAATAAAGCCAAATAAATATCAAAATAAATGCAAAAAATATGGGAAAAATAATTTTAATATTTTTTCATGTTTAGATAAAAATATAAAAACAAAATCAAAAGGAAAAAATCAAAAATAACAAAGATATCTCAAAATGGGCCAGGGGGTGCATGTGTAAAACAGTGGTGTAAAAGGAAAAACATTTCAGGCCCAGCCCAAAGACCCTGTCTTCTTCAACCTCCAGCATCCTTGTACAACCAACACACGCGTTTCTGCTATCTCAAGATTCTTGGACTTTTAACACAAACTCACAACATGAAACATGTCAAGCATCAAGCCACGATTCCATACATATAAAAAAACTTAACTTAACTCTCAGAAATGAGAGAGAATTTCTCCATCCCTAATTCTTAACCTAAGTTTTTGTCAATGTTCAGGTCTTAAATTCTCTCAGCACATGCAATATAAATGGAAAGTAAAGATATGTATAGCTTCAGGGGCATGAGTAGAACATTTTTCATTCACAAACTTAGAGCTAACTCTTCCTATATTGAGAGATAGAAGTCCATGAACTTACCTGTTCAGCTTGGATCGTGTCTGACAATAGAGGCACCTTCAAGGCAAAGTGAGGATTGGTACAGCTTGCTTGAAGTTCAGGGATGCTATTCCAACCTTTAACTTGCTTTGAAACCAATTGAATCAAGCTATGGCAATCAACCTGCAAAACAGAAAAAATGAAAATGGTGATGTTGGTTAGAGGTGTTACAGGTCGTGTCCAATGCCTGGGGTAGCTTGCATATGTGGTATAGAGTGTGTATGAACTGGATTTAGCAAGAATGCACGAATGGATTGGCTTATGGAAGTCCAACTGCAGAGGTCACTCTGTTTTCTGCAGTAGGAGGGTGTTTTGAGGTTTGATGATGTTTGGAAGGTGTTTGGCTCGTGCCCTAGCTTAGGTTTGATGTTTGGAAGGTGTACAACAAGTTTGTATTAGCTTGTGTTAGCAAAAATGAGAGTTGGTCTAAGTTATGCCAAGTTACTTCTAACTTAAGCAAGCAATGGCAAGTTGGTTTTACAAGCTTGTGCAGGCCCCTCTAATGTGCTGCAACCATCCCCCTTGATCACTGTGATATGCTTCTGAACTTGTGCCCAAAGATATGACCTTGTACTTCTTGATTTTCAAACTTGACATAAAGTTCTACTTTACAAAAATGGATAAATCACTTTTTCCAATTATGGCTCAATCTTGTATGCAATGCTTAAACACACAAGATAAGACTTAAACATGAAGGATTGGCATTAAATTTATGAGTGTAAATGAGATAAAGGACCTGTAATCTAGCTTAGAACATGCTGAGTTCAAAAATGCAAAGTTATGAACATGTAAATTGGCCATGAACAAAGTGAGTTTTGCCCATATTGCCAAATTCGATTCTCCCTAACCACAAGGTTGTTTGATGAGTTCTTGGACATTTTGGAAAGCTTGGAATGTGTAATACAATCCATATTTGTAATGCAAATTGAAATTCCAAGTGGAAGCATGTGAAAAGTGGCCATGAAGTTAGGCAAAAATCCTGCCTAGAATAGGTCAAAAAAAATTCTAAGTTAAGAATGTTTTGCACCCTTGTTCCAAAAATCATAACTTGAGCTACAAGCTTCTTTTGAGGAAACTTTGTGAATCAAAGTTTTAGATTTTGCAATGGACTATAACTTTCATGTTTTGACCTTTCCTTGAATCCAAATGCATCTTGATGAAAAAGTGGGACAAAGTTAGGAAAAAATTAGGGATTTTCATAACTTAGAAAAATTCTAAGTTATGAAAATTCTTCATTTTAAACCCTAATTTGCAATTTTGGGTTTCTTGATGAACAAGTTTCATATTTTGACATGTTTTGATGAAAAATGAATCTTGACACTTGATTTTGACCAAAAAGTCAAAGTTTGACTTTTCAGTATACAGTCAAAAATTTATCAATTGACTAGAAAATTCATCTGTCAATCTTGTGCATTTGGGATCTTTTGAACTTGTTGAACATGTCAAGACAATTCCATTTGGTCCTTGAGTCCATATGTGAGCTTGGTTTGCCATTGGTTAGGTCAAACAGTCAAAAATTGCCTTTGTGCAGTCAAAACCCTAAAAATGACCATTTTGCCCTTTTGGTGATCTAATCAAATTTCTTGTGGAATTGTGATCCAAACTTGACCAAATGGTTTATATGAGTTTAATATGTTGATGTGGGTCAAATTTCATGAGGTTTGACTGTCAATTGACCACAGTTGACTTTTCCCCATTACAGCTGATTTCTAGGTCAACTGTCCAATTGACTGGCCAAAGTTTGGAATCAAGACTTGAAACTTGGTATGGATAAACTTGGGAGTTCAACATGAAGCATGAAAGTCATCTTAGGCATTTTAGGTCGAAACATCTTTGTGCAAACACAAACCCTAATTTGGGTCAACAGTGCAAGGAGAAGTCTTGAGCAAAGGAAACCCTAACTGGATCTTGAGTTCCCAGGGTCTTGTGATGAGAAAATGTTGAGGAAATGGGAGGGCAAATTTTTGGGTACAACACATGCATTGAAAACAATAAGGAAATAATAATCACAAGCTAAGATGTGAAACACGACAATACATGGATATGAAGGCATCCCAAGGGAATTCCATGATGTTCAAGTGTTTGTTTTTCTATGCAGGTAGCAAGTCATAATGGTCACCTCGACCATGCTTTCCTCTCGTCACCTCTTTGCAGACGGCTGAGCACCCGATTCTCCAACACCGCGAAACTTGGAGCATTTGATGAGATCCACCTCTCTACTCAGTCATTCACAAGAAGTCCAGCATGTGAAGAAAGTCAGGTCAAACCACTTCTCCTCGGCAAGATTTAATCCCCAGTGAACTTGACAATGCTATAACTCAATTCTCTTAGTTTTCAATCCCCAATCTGTTTTGGTATCTCAAGACAACGGGCAACGGATCCCAATGAGACTAATGTTTTGCACTCTGCATACAATGATTATCATTGCATATTACATTGCATGCTCAAACGCATAGCATATCCATGAATCATCATGCCACACTGCAAAATTCATATTGAAGCATGAGCCAGATTTGGTACCTTGCACGAAATCCCCAAATCAACAAAACATCCCCCACAAAGAATACCACCCTCATAATTTCCAGTCGATATTTGTCATTACACCACCAACCAAAAAGTCATGGTGCAAGTACATTGTACTCCCAAACTCTCAATACTCACTTTATCTTTTCTAGGGTCGTAGGTCGTCCGTAGATCTTACCCTCACTTTATCTTTTCCTAGGGTTGTAGGTCATCCGTAGACTTTACCCTTACGTTATCATTTTTAAGGTCATAGGTCGCTCGTAGGTCTTACCTTTGCATTGTCATTTTTAAGGTCGTAGGTCGTCCGTAGATCTTACCTTCGTGTCATCTTTTTATGGTCGTAGGTCGTCTATTAATCTTACCTTCGCGTCATGATTTTTAAGGTCGTAGGTCGTCCATAGGTCTTACCCTCACATTATCTTTTCTAGGGTCGTAGTTCGCTCGTAGATCTTACCTTCGCGTTATCATTTTTAAGGTTGCAGGTCATTCGTAGATCTTACCCTCACATCATCTTTTCTTGGGTCATAGGTCGTCCGTAGATCTTACCATCACTTTACTTTTCCTAAGATCGTAGGTCATCCGTAGACTTTACCCTCATATTGTCTTTGCTAGGGTCATAGGTCGTCCGTAGATCTTACCCCCGCCTATCTTTTCCTAGGGTCGTAGGTCGTTCATAGACTTTACCCTCACGTTGTCTTTGCTAGGGTCGTAGGTCGTCCGTAGATCTTACCCCCACGCTATCTTTTCCTAGGGTCGTAGGTCGTCCGTAGATCTTACCCTCGTATCATCTTTTCTTGAGTTGTATGTCGCTCACCGGTCTTACCCTCGTGATATCCTTTCTCTTGAGTCGTCAATCATACGTCAATATTTACCCGTTGTCTTTACTTTTCTTTTGGGTCATGAATCCCACACGATAGAATCTTTGTTGTCGTCGAGTTCTACCAATTGTCTTTAAGTTATCATGTTGTTATTAATCCTATTTTTAGTCACCACGACATCGTCAACCATATATTTTCAGTCACTTTAACACCCACTTCCATGAGGAATTTGTATTGGCACCGTTACCCTAGTACAAGCTATCATTATTCAACCCCATTTATCCGTCATGACCAGTTCACCAGAGAAAAAAAATTCCCTTTCCCCAGCAGATATCACAAACAAATAACACTAACACCCTCTCTATAGGACAAATTTCAGGTCCTGATACTTAATCACCTTCCACCTTGAACTTTCGAAAGGCTGACGCCTATCTCACCTTCAGGTTTAAGATGATTAAATAGGGGCAGCTGTCGTACCCCAAATTTTCCCTACCTTTTACTTTTGTTTGGCTTGGACTTTGCATCCCATTTGCATCATCTTCACTAGGTCATTTTCATATCATGCATCTCAGGGAATCAGGCACTTGGGTTTAAAGCTTTAGGGTTGTGCCATCCTTATGTTTAATTTTGTTTTGAAGTTTCTTTATCATGTAAAAACAAGTTTATTTGGGTCTTGAGCAGTGGATTATGGAATGCAGTTCTGAGGTATCATGGGTTTATTTCTTCATCAAGTTACAAGGTTGTTCCTCACTCAAATTCCTCAGAGCCTGGATTAGGGTTTATTTCCATATTGTTTGTCAAAATACTAGGGTTTTTGGATCCCTGGTTGTAGTGAGATGTTTTTTTACCCGCCTCCAAGATAACTCAAAGTCAAGTGTATGTCTTCTTTCATGCTTAGGTTTTATACATTGCTTCATTTGAAATCACAATGAAGTAGGGTCTTGATACTCATCATGATTGGGCTTGCGAACATGCATCAACTGAAAGACATTTGGTTATGGATTTCATGTCTAATATCTCCTCGCACTTCAAGTTTTCTTATTAAGATCTCTAAGTCACCAAGTCAAGAGTTTGAAGTTTAAATTGATGAACATGGAATCCGATCACAAGAAATAAGGTTGGAGGTTCATGATAATCAGGGCGTTCTTGTCTCCTCAGGAACTTGTCGTTTTAAGGCGAAAAATTTTGGACTTAAATTTGAAGGCAGGTTGTGAGTTGGGATTCTTTCAGGTGTTTGTCTTAAGTTTCATTCGAGTTTTTATCCATTCATCATCACTCAATTTATACAAGGTCCACCTTGGTCCAAAGTTATTTTCTAAAATGATTTGTATCGAGCTTATGCATCATCAAAAGAATTTCAATCACAATTTGAGATTCAAATGTCATTCAAGTTTTAACCGAGTCCAAGACTTATCCAATTTCCATACAACAAGTTTATCATTCATAAAGTTAAGAGAAATATCATTCAAGTTTCCTATTCATTGCATTTTTGTGGGCAATTTACAAAGCAAGTTACCAAACTTGAAATACAAGTTACAAATGTTTGTTTACAAAAAAGAAAGAAATGTTTGTTCTTCAAGATTCTTTACTTCATCTTCAAGAAACTTGTCCTCACTCCTCGCCATGACTTTTTCTTCAACTTTACTTTTGCCATCCAATCCTCATGCTCATGAAACAAGAAAGAGGGAAAAGTTAGCAAACATCAACATGTGGAAAAAATTCCAAACAAGAACTAATTGTTAAGAAATAATGTTCATTTCATCATTAAGGTTTGTATTTGGAATCAGAAATTAAAAGGGCTTGTTTTCAATCATGGGTTATCTTCTCCTATTTTGCAAATCACAAAAATTTAGGTTTTTGGTTCACAAAAGGAAAATAAATTGGCAAACATTTTTTTACTGCAAAAGCAAAGCACAAAACTGTCCAACAACAAGCAAATTGACCAAATGTAAAAATATACAAATAGCAGGCAGCTAGAAATACAACAACAACAATAACAGCTGCAAGAAAAACAATACAGCAACCCAAAGCAGCCCAAAATAGGCAGCTATAAATGCCAAACAGTAGCTACGATCAAAAGTAGCAACACTGCTAAACAGCAGCAGCAACAGGCAAACAAAAACAGCAAAGCAGCAACATAGCAGAACAACAGCAGCTGCAAGCAAAATATGAGAACAGCAGCAAAATTGCCCTTAACAAGCTAACAAAAAAATAGTAGCAGTTCATAAAAACAGCAAGCTAGCAATAGCTCACAAAACCCTATGCATCATCATTTTCCTAAAATTCAAACCCTTCAGAAATTTTAGAAAGCAGAGCAGTTATGTATCATAGAAAGACAAAGAGGGAAAGAATAGGTTTAGAAAGATATCACCTAACCAAAACAGTTCAAAAGGACCTGCACAAAGCCCTGCACTAGTTTCTATCTAGCCCTGTTATGAATCACCAAAACCAGTCTAAAAAACCTGTTAAAACAGTCCACAACATGTCAAAAGTCAACCCTGCACAGTGCTGTCCAAACTTACCTCATGTCCGTCTGCTGTCAACACAAACAAGCCAAGCATACCAATCCAAGTTTTGCACCAAAAATGACAAAAAAAAATAAAACCTGCATCCTAAAGCACAAAGTCAGCATACCAATAATGTTCAAACTTCACCATGTTTCCCCCCAATTTCCACCTTTCATCTGCTATAAAAACAGTAGAGAATAGGCAGAAAGGGAGAGAATTGCCAAGGAAAAGATCAAGGCTCACTCACAGAAAATTCTCAAATCTATTACACAAATTGCACCTGCAAAAAATCAGTAAAACCTCTCCACAAAACCATACCACCCTCCATATTTCAGATATGGCAAAAGACAAGCAGAGAACAACCACAATCTTGTTGTTTCAAACTCTCATCAACATAACCTTAATATCCACCCTCAAGACTGAAACCTGTCCATCATAACTGTTCATACCAGTCTTTTAAAGAAGAGTAGAGAAATTGGGGCAAAGCAGAAGCAGGCGAGGAGAAGGAGGAGTTACCTCAAGGATTCTTCTTTTCGAATAACTTTCACATTGGTAACATTTTTCTTTCATAATACTTTTCTATTTTGTTGAATATAAATTCTTAAGTGTTGTTTACCCTGTTGTCATCTTGTAAAATGTTCATGTGCACACTCTTGTTATCATCGGTATACCCCTGCACTAAGAGTGTTTATAGGTCAGTTCAAAGGAAAAAGAGAGAGACTTCGAATAAAATCGTTTGAAAAGGAAAACATATGTATTACTTGCTTACCCTTGCATCGTACTACGAGTGAACTATTAGTATACGTAAGATGAATTCCAAACTGATATTAAGCGGGGAGAGAGAGAGACCAGGAGACCAAGAGAACCAACAGAGAGGACTATACATGATAACCTACCAAGCCTTCAACTTATGTTGTTCGAACAGTCCCCCTCTACCTCATTCTACTTACACGCATCCCCTGCAGACCTCAAACTCAAACCCCCCGCTTCTTCAAACTGCAACTGTAACAAAACATGATTAAATCACCATAGTCTCCATACTCTCCCAGCCATCATTCCCATAACCTTTATTGCATCTGCCCCCATAAATAGGAAATCACCATAGACTCGACCGTCAAAGAGATCTCTGTTGCGACTTCTCCAACACCCCGTTTCACAACGCCGCCAACTTTCCTCCACCCATTTACCTCAAACCTGTAATAAAACGCACATAAATATACACACACAAAACTTAGAGAGTAAATAAATCTTTGTGTCGTTCATAGTAAGCTCATCAAGAAATAGCTTCAACAATTTCTTTCTGTGACAGAGAAGAATTCATCACGAATCCGCAATGACGACTGTAGCAATCTTCTGTTCTATATAGATAGCATCCTCTTTAGCCATTAATTTAACCTACTATTACACTCCTTTCTCTTCCTGACTCCCTCCCTGCGATATCAGATACAACGATAATGTGTCAAGCTTTTACCTCTTCCTGCTCATCACTCAACATGCACTAAAAAAGCGTAGAAGTAGAAGAAGGATGAACAAGGGTTTGTGAGGTATTACCTGAGTTCTCTTTATCGACAGTGTCGGAGGTTCAAGCGCAGAAATGAGATGGAGCCATGGGTTGCAGTGGAGCGATGACGCGGGGAGATCCCTGAGGAAGACGAAGCCTCATTGAAACATTAAACGAGAGTTACAGCTTTGCTTCGAAAACAAGATAAGGATGGAGAGGGCTTCGCTACTTTTGATTGAGCGACGAGATTTGAGAGGAAGAACCATGTTTATTCACAGTAGTTTTCTTTCTGTTTCATGAAGGAGGCACGACCCTGGTCTGGATTTAGGGTTTGGCATAACCCATGCCATTCTTGCCTTTAGAAGGGGGTTGGATTTGGGTCTAACCTGGCCCATCCCCCCCAAGCCCAATTCCTTCTTTGTAAATTCTAATATTGGGCCTTTGCTAAATCCCTTTCTCAGCCCAATTCCTTCTTTGTAAATTCTAATATTGGGCCTTTGCTAAATCCCTTTCTCAGCCCATTCCAAATTAATACACCATCACCCCCATGAGTTTACTTCATGCCCTCCCTTAGCATTTTAGTTTAGTTTTTATTTATTTTCCTTAAACTTTTGGGTTTTAATTACTTAGTTTGATTAGTTTAACTCTTAAGTTTTTTTTGTTAATTTTATTAATTGGACTAGTTTAATTTAATTTCTTTTGAGTTTTTTTATATTGTTTTAGTTTAAACCGTTCTTAATTACTTTTCTTTGCGAGATAAATTCAAAAAAAAAACATTAGCTTTGTATTTATGTTGTTTTGCTTGGTTAATTATCAATAACATGTCCCCTTAAGCTATTCTGTGAAGCGATTAAATTCATTTTGACTGTTTCATGTTGAATTATAATTTAGAATCAACCTATGCATGATGACTAATTAGGTTAGAAATTTCCCTTTTACACTCAATATTAGGTCCACCCTTGTACATGACAATAATTAGGGTTCTTCTAGTCTCCCTCATCTTTTTTATTTTGTAATTAAAACTTATCATTCACAAATCAAAAATCCAAAAACATTTAATCATTATTCGAATTCTTTCTAAAACTCGCAAAACACTCAACCAATCAAAACTTCCCCCAAAGGGCATGTTATCTCTGTTCTACCGCGATATAGGACGTGCCTATTGCTAGAATGTGTGCGTTAACGTCGCCCACTAAAAAACACCAACAAAACAACATTTTCTATAAGAACTACGATGTTATGATTCCTTCACTGGATACATAGGCAAAGGGTGGCGAGACCCTCACGAACGCACTAATAAAAAATTGTTTCTTTCCCCTTAAGAAAATATAGTTATATATAAACACACCCTTAGAAGCAAACAAACAAAATGGATCCTGTTGAGTAAAATGGATGTGAGGGGTGCTAACACCTTCCCCTCGCATAATCGACTCCCTTACCCTTTCTCTTGGTCGTAAGACCATCTTATCCATCCTCTTGTGGTTTTCTCGGTATTTCTCCTTCCTTCGGGATGAATAAAGTTCGGTGGTGGCTCTGTGTTTTCTGCCGGTAGCTTCAATATGCAATGATACATATGAGGTGGGATATTAGGTAAAAAATTATGGTACAACAATAGCATGTAGAAGTTGGCAAAAAATATTGACTTCCGTACTTAGAAAATTTTCAAAGTTAAAAGGCTTAAAATGACTTGTAATCTATTGATGAATTTCATGGCTTTCCAAGCATTTTAAGAACTTGATCCTTGAAGGAAACTTGTAGAGGGAATCACAAAGAGAGTTGTGCAAAAATAATGAGCTCCATATGATAAGAATTGAGTAACTTATGATTCTTTAAAGTTGGGTAAAAACCACTTGAAATTAGATCAAAATTTCATCAAGTCCACAAATGACCTATAATATCTTCAAACTTTTGATGACTTTCTTAACATAATTAGCTCTTGACTTGTAAAGAAAAGTAGGAGAGGATGTCAAGGAGATTCATATTCAAAATTAACCATCCAAAATTTTTGAATAATGAATGAGTTATAGTCTTGAGAATTTTGACTTGAAAACTTGCCAAATTAGGTCAAACCACTTTGCATAACTTTGATACTTTTGATCGTTTCTTGCATTTATATGCATGATGAAGCTCATATGAGCTTAGAATGATAAAGCCTTGATTGATCTTTGATTGAACATGGCAACACTTGTCAAATCTTAAGGTTAATTAATGAAGAATGCATGGAAATAAACACATGAACCTTGAACTTTCTTGAGGGACAAGCTACCAATTTTTTAGAGATCCTTGATCAAAATGATGTTGAATGGTGTTTGCAGAAAATATGACCTAAAATTATAGGTCAATCCTTAATGTACAAGCCTTGAGAACCAATGTTGACCATATTTTGACTTTGATCATATGAAAACCCTAGTTGAGGGAAATTGTTTGATCCACTTGATTCACACGTGTCCTTGCAAAACAAACAAAGCGAAACAAAACAAATCTTTTTGTATTTTGATTAGATGTTAGTAAAACATAAATCATGTATGTACAAGATAAAAAAATGGGTGCTTGGTAATCCCTCAAAGGCAAAATTAAAGAATGGAGAGAGAGAAAAGGTGAGAGGTAACCCAAAGTTGTGATCTTGATGTATTGCAAAGATGCAAAATGATGAGGGATCTTAGGAGTATAAATTAGGGTATAACAGTTGCCCTTATTTAAGTGTCTTCAATCTAGAGATATGAAGGTTATTTTTAAATTAATTTCTACTGTGTGTCTTAGCCTCTAGATCATTAGATGTGTCGCGTCAATTAATGAATCAAGATCTAACTCTCCACATCTTTTTTCAGCTTTATTTTTATTTTTTATTTTAAATTGCTTTAAACTTCTAAAATTGATTTTTAATTCATTTTAAGTCCAAAAATTCTTAAAATAATTTCTAAAATTCATTTATTATTATTTTTATTAATTTTTTATTATTAGCTTGATTTTAATTAGGTTAAAAATAGTTTTATGTTTCCAAAAATTATGAAAAATTTTATAAAAATATTATGAACCATTTCTGATTTTTCTATGGTATTAGTTGATTTTTATTTAATGTTTTGAATATAGTTTGGTAGTTTACCTTTTATTTTCATTTTAAAACCATTTTAAAAATCATTTTCTCATTTTATTTTGTTCATTATTGCAATTTAAATTTTGTATATTCAGGTTGACTTAGATCTTAATCATTTAGGTCATAAATTTCATCAACATCAATAAAACTTGGGTGTTGATAGGTTAAAAGGTCAAATATACCAAAATGGATGATTGATGTTGATGAAGTTAGACCTAATTAATGATCCAATTTGGATTTTTTATGGCTTTATCTCCTTCTATCTACATCTCTTTCTTCTTCTTCTTTGGATCAATTGGATGATTGATGATTCATCTTGTTCGATTGAATATGGATTAATACTTGCTGATTTTCATCATTTCAAATTTACCTCTAAGTGAT
Organism: Vicia faba; assembly: GCA_948472305.1. Classification (NCBI taxonomy): domain Eukaryota; kingdom Viridiplantae; phylum Streptophyta; class Magnoliopsida; order Fabales; family Fabaceae; genus Vicia; species Vicia faba. The sequence continues at coordinate 200,318,355 of OX451739.1, forward strand.
CAATTGATCACTCACGGTACTTTGAATTAGTGAGAAATTATCCTAAGGTATCATGAAGGATTTGATTGATGTAATGATCTCATCTCCTTGACTTAGGTCCTGATCATCTTTATTTTTACTTGTATTACATGTTTTAGGAGTATGGTCTTTATCATATCTCTAACATGTATGGTACATAAATTGTTATTGATCTACCTCGTATAGTATTGACTTCTACATAAGTTCGTCTGCGATTGCTTAACATAATGTTAAATTTGTCCCGAATCGGGAAATTAACATACTAACTCTAACATTCATTGTACTAAATTTACTTTATGCACTTTTATTTTATGCAATCATTACATTTCATATTATATTATTTATGTTTATACTATTTTTTCTTTGTCCACTTATACTTTTATTTTATGTCATTTTCTCTTTGTCCACTTGAACATATATTTATGCTTATGCCATTTTAATTTTGTCCACTTGGACATATGTTTATGTTTATGCACATTTTCCTTTGTCCACTTGGACTTTTATTCTTAAGATATTAATAATCAACTTGAACAATTAAAAGACTTAAGGCTCTTTGTGGACTATGGTGACTATCCCTTTGCATCTTAAAGTATTTGGACTTTTTGGACCTTATGATAGAACCTTGAGACTTTGAGACCTTTGGACCTTGAGACTTTGTAGTTATTATGTATGTATTGGGAACTTTTCTGTGTGTATGTGTTACTTTGTAAATTATCTGATGCAAGAGTAATTCATCTAAGACATCAAGTTCATCTTATACATGCCAAGTCATTTGTCCCCTTTGAGATCCATCTGATACTAAGCTTGCACCTGAGACACTAATATTTATCTGATGCTTATTACTTGATTGTGTGGTTTTAATCCAAAGAAATTGGATGTATTATTTATCTTGTGTCAAGATAATTGCTCTTGTTTGGTTAGACCTTTCCTACCTTAACTTTTACTTTACGTTTTAGGATTGTCCATTCTTCTCTCGCTCATCTTCTTTAATTTTCAAAATCCTCTCCCTCCTTTTCAAAACTTAATTTATTTGCAAACTTAAACCACTTTCAATAAGAACCTTGACTTTTTCAAGTGCATTTTTAAACATTTTTCTTAATCAAATTTTAATTCATTTAACCAAAGTTAAACACTTTCAAAAGACTAAAAAACACAAAAACTAATTCAAACCATTTTTCTATTTTGGATTTTATTTTAAAACTTTTCTTAAAGATTAGATGTGAGTCATCTCTATGGTTGAGATATAATTCTCCCATGTCCATAACTTTGATTGATATAATTTTGAATCTTTTCCACTTGAAAAGGTTAATGGTATACTTGTTGAGTTATCCAAGTTGGAACCCTCCTTTCACTTGTGATGCAAATGTCCATCATTCTCATGTTTATAGATATTATGCTTTAGGATAGCCCCTTCATCTCTTGCTCGTCTTCTTTAATTTTCAAAATTTTCTCCCTCCTTTTCAAAAATTTCTTTGTTTGCAAACTTAAACCACTTTCAATAAAAACCTTGACTTTGCCAAGTGCATTTTTAAATTCTTTTTCTTAATCAAACTTTAATTTATTTAATCGGATTTAAACTCTTTCAAAAGACTAAAAAATCCAAAAACTAATTCAAACCATTTTGCCATTTCACTTTTGTTTTAAAACTTTTCTTAAAGATTAGATGTGAGTCATCTCTATAGTTGAGATATAATTCTCCCATGTCCATAACTTTGATTGATATGTTGTTGAATCTTTTCTACTTGAAAGGGCTAGTGGCATACTTGTTGAGTTTCCAAGTTGGATCCCTCCTTTCACTTGTGATGTAAAGGTCCATCATTCTCATGTTTATGGATATTCGATTGAGTATTCTTCCTAAGATGACAAAATGTCTCTTCTCTTAAAATCAACCAACAAACAACTTTGTTCCTTTTTTAGAAGAACTACGTGGTTATGATTTCATCATTGTATATTAGTGGTACGTAGGCACGAGGCTCTCAAAGTCTTGCCGAATCAAAGTTGTAAAAACCATTTCTCTACTTATTTCCACAATCTTTTTTGCAGACAACTCTTTTTATCCAAATATACAAATTTTCAAAGCAGTTCCTGCGGAATACCATAGATGTTTAGGATGCTGTGATACGGTGGGAGAACTGACTAGAGGTTTTGCGTTTCGTTCGCACTTGTACGGTTAGCAAGAGTCGCCACCGACTTTTCTTTTATCCAAAAGGAAAGGTAAAAAAGCACAGGAAAGACCTTTCGAGAATTTTTCTCGGGTTCGGGGGGTAGATTATGAAAAGGGAAGGTGCTAGAACCCTTTTCATCCATGGTTTTCCATGGGCTCTTAGTTACTCGTTTTAAATCACTTGCTTTTGTTTGACTGTGTGCTTGTGGGTTTTGAAAGTATTTTGGAAAGTTTCTTTGTAATGGTTCTCGTCTCTATAAGAACGTATACAAAGTTTTGTTTCGAAAAATGGTTCAAAGATGTGTTTGTGAATCGTGTTTTAAAAAGTGTTTTGAAAAGTGTTTTGAAAAGAGGTTTTGCAATGGTTCTCGTCTCTATAAGAACGTATGCAAAACGCTTTATCTTTTTGAAATTTTTTTGGAAATGGAAGTATAGATGTGAAAGTTTTTGTCGTGAGCAAGCAAGTAACTAAGAGCGAATCTATCTACTCGAAAGGTCTTAAATTGTTCTTTTTTCTTCCTTTTAATGGTGCTATCTTACCATTGATTTGGTAAGAAGCCCCATCCTTGGATGTGAAGGGACAGGCGCGGGTCAATTTTACAATCATTGAAGGCAACTTGTGAGACGCTCTAGCAATTTTGTAAGGGACGAGATCGTTTTATCGAAAGCAACATCGAGGGTCATCAAGGGACTACGATCTTTGTTTATCGAAGGGTCATTTGCTAGAGTGTCTCATATTCGAGGGACATGATTGTATTTCCGAGGCAACAAGCAAGGTTACCCTAGAGGTGCACGTGTGAGAAGTGTGTTGATTTCAAGTTATTTATTCTTGGATTAGGTCGTCTAGCAATTGATTTTTGAATCTTGCCATACATGCCTAATTACTACACAGTATATAGAAAGCAATAAATTGCGGGAATTAAAAGTCTAAGCTATTACAAAAGTATCTGAGAATGGGGGTACAATTATTACAAATGGGGATGAATCACATAAAAATAGCAATGTCCAAATAATACAACCAAATAGAATTGATGTGTGATTCAATATGAAGCTATGACAATTTATGAAATAAAGAAATCAATAAAGTATGAAATGCAATGTATTTAAAAAAAGAAAAATAAAACTTAATCTAATAAGAAAATGATTTAAATTAAAAAAACTTTATTATATTTTTTTTGTTAATTTTTATTAGTTTTAAAAGAAAAGTTTAAAGAAAGAAACTTAACTAAACTAATTCTTGATTTTTTGGTATTTTATTAAATGTAACAAATTAATAAAAATAAATCACAAAAGAAGAAAATAGTGAAAAATTGAGTTTTAAGACTTAAAAAAAATGTATTAGAAGCAAACTAAATTTTAATTAATAATTTTTCAAAACAAATAAAACAAATTGAGGGAAGAAATGGGCTTAAGGGTTTAAGGGTTATTGGGTCCAAAGAAGTTATCATCTTACTGAAACAAAAAACAAGGCAAAGGGGGGTGGGAACCAGAAAACGTGTGTGGGCCTTGAGGCTTGCCAAAGAAATGGCCCAATATACTAACTCTGTTTAATGCTTCTGATTAGGGTAAACGTGAAAAAATTAGGGTTTGTGCTTTGAGTCTCACAGCGCCGCCGCTCTGTTCGTTTCTATCACTTCTCTCTCTCGTTCATCTTTCTCACTCAAAGTCCCTAATCGTCACTGATTCATGAGTGAAATGTTTTTTTTCTTCTGAAATCCCTAATTTGAAATGAAATCGCTTAAAGGGTTTAAAATGCATTCTCTCTGATCTTCCTCTCGCCTTCTGTTACTGGAGTACCCCTTGTTCTCTTCCTAACCATGCTCAGATAATTTCTTTCATAAAAAAGGTGATGTTTTGTCTTGATTTGAATGTTTTACTGTTGTTGTTTTATCTTGTTCGTATTTTTCTGTTAATCAATTTTATTCTACCTGGAGATGCAGGAAACGATTTATGAGAAATGTGACGAAATCATACCTTTGGAATTTTTGGAAAATGGACAGGAATGTGAGATTTGAGCTGATGGTGCTCCTTGGTGACGGGCTTGGCAAGGAGGAGAGAAGAAATGATGACGAAGGATGCACGCTTCTAGTAACTTTTTCTTTTTCTGTCCTTTATGTTGAATGATGATGATGATGCTTCTGAGTCTCTTTATGTCCTTAGCCCCTTTGGTTTTTTTTGAACTGTTGTTGGTTGTGACGAATTTGGTATTGTTGATGGACTTTGTGATGGTTCTTAGGCCATTTGGTTTTTGAACTGTTTTTTTTGGATTGATACCGTTTGTGAAAGTTTGAGATTTTGTGGCTTTGTATTGAAAATGGTTTTTGAGAATGGTTGGTAATGGTTGGACAGTTTTTTTTTGGGATATTTTCTGAAAGTTGTTGTTTTGGATGTTTGAACTGAGTTATATGTTTTGGATGTTTGAACTGGGTTTTGATGGTTTTGTTGTATTTGATGGAAGTTTTGATACTTGGTTCTGTTGGTTTTGGTTACAAATTGAATGTTTTGGTTGATTTTGTTTTGGGTTGATGAGGATGTTGGACTGTTTTTGTTTGACAGTTTGAGGCCTCTATGAAGGTTGTGAAAACTTGGAGGTTCTTTTTTTGATTTGTTGGGCAGGTTTAGAGGTTTGAACAATGGTTTTGCAGGTTTGGTTTTTACAATTTTGTTATGCTCTTTTGTTTAACAGGTTTTTGAATGTTTGAACTGGGTTACAAGTTTGGTGGATGGTTTTGGGATTTTTGACAGTTTGGTTATGAACTGGTTTTTGTATCTTCACTAGGTTTGATGGTTGCAGTTTTGGATGTTTGATAATTTTTTCTGTGTTGCTGTTGGTTATGGTTTAACAGGTTTGGAGGTTTGAGAGTTTGAAAGTGTCGGCCTTGTGATTTTTTCTTGGTTTTGCTATGTTAGACAGTTTGGCCTTGTGAGCTGAGTTACAGGTTTTGTGGATGGTTTTGGGATATTTTTGACAGTTTAAAATGGTTGGGCAGCTTGAAGGTTTTTGACAGTTTTTGAGAGAGTTTTTGATAAAAAAATGTTTTCCTCCTCCTTCTTGAGCCTTTATCTACTGTTATATTATGTTGCCTCTTTACAGTTTTGCAGCTTACTCAAAATGGTGGGAAACCACCAAATTTTGAATACTTTGGGTATTTTCTTCTTAGGCTCTTTTCCTTGCAGTTTTGTTTGCTAGCATTTTTAGTGCAATTGTGACAGCAGGGCAGCATCCCCTAGGTGACTTCTTTCCTCTTCCTCTCTTAATGACCCTAAGCCAAGTGCTTTTTCTGAAAAGTTTGCAATTTTAATTGGAAAATGATGAAATGGCTTATGAACAAGCCTCTTGCTTGTTGACTTAGTTTTATATTTTCTTCTTGCTTATGCTCTTTTGTCCGCTACTGCCTATGTTGCTTGCCATTTGGTGCGATGATGCTGCTGTCCTATTCTTGTTGTTATGTTGTTGTCTGGTTTTAGGCAGCCTTGCTGCATGTTTTCCTTTTGACCACGCTGCTGCTTGTTTGGCCTTGTTTGCGCCTTGTTCTTTTTGCCGCTTGTTTGGCCATGCTGCTTGTATATTTTCACTTGTTTGGGCAGCTTTGCTTGTATTATGATAAATTGCTTGCATTTTTATTTGGACAGCTTTGCTTGCATTTTTATTTCTCTTTTTGTGAACCAAGAAGAATAATCTTCTTGTGATTTGCAAATAGAAATAAAAATGTGATGAATGAAAAATAGCCTTCTGATTCCAAATTGCAAATTTTAATGATGAACACATTTTTTCTTTTGAAGATTCTTATTCATATCCAATTAACTGCTAATTAATTTTCTGTCTTTTGTTTTTTCATGTGAGCGCAAACTGGATGGTGGCAAAGCAGAGGAAGCAGAAGATTCTTTGGCATGCATGGAAGCTTAGTCATTCTTAGGCTTAGATTTTTCCTTTGTAATTTAGATAGAAATACTCAAATAATTGTACTAATTTATTTTTCAAATACAATAAATTGTAAAACTTAAAGCATTTAAACAATAAATTGTATTGTAACAATTTTTGAAATAAATGAAAAAAGTCTTATGAAATATTCTAATGTCCATTAGAATCCTTTACTGTCAATAACTTGCAATTTTCTCTTCGCATCTTCACTAATTCTTTAAGATTCCTGATTAAGATAATTGAAACTGTATTTCAATAATTCCAACCAAGATAACTTAAATTCCAGTGATCATGTAATCTTGCCACTGCATTCCAAATGAACACGCACTGTGTATTCCTCAAACAAATGTTTATTCCATAAACAAGCAAATGTCTTAACAGACGCAAATTATCTGATTAACTTGGATCAAACAAAACATGAATATTCCAAATGACAGTCTTAGATCCCATCTCTTGTCCCAAATGAATATGCCTTGAGAACAAACAGTAATCTTTTAGTAAACTTGAAAAAGCATGAGAACGTGTGAAAGCCAATTGGATCTTTGTGAGTCCATTTCTTCTGAGAACTGCAAGTAAAAACCTAATTGCTGGTTTGTTGCCAAAGGAGAAAATTTGTCTGATCGATTCCTGAGCCATTCTTGAATATCTGAGGAACCCTAGGGTTGTGATTTCTGTGAAAAATGGGAGGGCAAATTTTGGGGTACAACAGATGCTAATACCTTCCCTTTTCATAATCAACCATCATACCTAAATATTTGTTTTTATTAGTTTTTGTTTTAAAAAATTCTTTGGATATTATTCGCTCTTTTCCCATTCCTTTGGAAACAATAAAGTATGGTGGTGACTTTCACTTTTTGAGTTAAGTTAATCAATAGCTTAAACTTTTCACCGCTACAATACCTCATTCCTTTTATTGTGATCATGGCTAATAGGGACAGGTTGAGTACCATTGACATTGCATTTTGAAGTGTTACCTCTTGTTCTTGGTTGGCACGTCCATATTTGTGGAAAAAAGTGTAACATATATCGATGTGGTATACCTCAAATACTTCACAAACCTAATTGCGATTCACGAGTACAACTGGAGAGCCACCTGTTTGATCTACTTGTACTCATAGTTGGGCGAGGGTTGTCTTTGGAAGATAAAGAAGTTGACGGGGTGTTGCACGCTGCTTACGGTAATTTCTTGTTACTAATATTTTTATAATTCATTTGTTACACTTGTTATCAATATTGTATCTGAAATATTTCCAGAGATGGATCATCTCCCACTTCCCTCGCATCACTGAGTGGGAAGCTACACCTAAATACACACAGAACTGGCCACGTGAAATTGCTTTTGTTTCGTACAGGAGGAATGGTGCGGTCGAGTAATTTAGAGTCTCTCTTAACCATATGGTACCAGATGATGTTTGCTTTTGTTCATACGAGGGTCGTCGCCAAACGCGTCCATTTGACGCCATCTCCTTATACTCCGATTGACTAGCTTGTGGATCATTTCTTATGTGTCTTTATTTTTCAGAGTGAGTGATGCGTCCGTTTAGCTATTTTCAGATAATTTTAAGACCTCCATGTGTGGTTGCTCTTTCCACTGTCCCTCGTAGAGACCTACAGGCGATACTGAATGATTTTGAGAGTCACCTAGTACCAGAGGAGCATTGATGACTCTATAGGGTATCACACACTATCATGACACTCATGAAGAACCACCTAGGCCAACTAACCAATAGGTACTTGAGGTTCGGGATGAACAGACAGAGAGCGTGAGAGTGGTATGTGAGCATGTTGCAGAGATGGGTAAAGAAGCCATAGAGGCGGGACTCTTTGAGGATGGTTCTCCTCAGTTAGCCATCGTGGAAACCATGGTTGCCAAGTTACAGAATATTATGCAGTACAGGTGGCGGAGGAGGCAGGCGATTTGACATACCTAGTAGTTTATATTGAGATTTTTTTTATAGTATTTTCTGATGTATTTGAGACTCCTGTTATGTATGAATTATTTGGACTTTTTATTAATGTATGAATTTTTACCCTTCTTTAACTTTAATTTTACTTTGACTTTACGTTAATATAAGTTGGTCTCACAAAAATCGAATGTTTGGACAATGGTGTTGTTTTGATGTGAATCAGGGTTCCAGAAATACATCTCCAAAATAGTTCTCCTTTATATTTACCACACATTCAAAAACTTCCAGAAGACATTTCGAATATATATCTCCGAATGCACTCAAGTACCATATAGAAATGCATCTCCAAACCATATTTTATTCAAAATTATGGTGGGTCTGAGAATATCGCATTTTGGTTGTGATTTGATAAGTTCAAAGATGCATGAAAGACAATTTTAGATTTTAAAAAATGTAGTATGCTTATATAAAGGTCTATTGAGCAACTCCCTTGCAAAATTGTCTACTGTCCTAATTTCAAAAGGTTTCACACAATCTCAATTTGACCATTCTTTGTTCATTCACAAATCATCTTATTCTTTCACTATCTGTATTGCTTCAACACACCTTATGCATTTTTTGTTCTACGTTTTTTATACTATCAGTGTCGGAGATCAGAGTGTCCTGCATGGTGTCTTTTATACTATTGGTGTCCTGCATGGTGTCTTTTATACTATTGGTGTCAGAATGTCATGTCATGGTGTCTGTGACAGAATTCGTGCTTTATAGTCTCCAACAAATCAGGATTTATTTTTACAAAAAATTTAGGCGAGTTTGATTCCAGAGGCTCATCATTGAGTCCGAGAAGACCTCAAGACTCAAACAATGCTTACAAATGTACTTACAAATCACCCACCAAAGACATCCTCACATCACCAAAGACATCCTCACATTGACAACGGGAGTCGAATCCGTAACCGTCGTGTATATGAGTCACTCCTTCTAAACTGAGTTAACCTTCCCTAAGGAGATAAAGAATATTTAAGCCTCAAAAAGCTGCAACTAAGAAATTTTAGTTAACCTATTCATAATGTAAGAGACCATTGTTCACCAAACACAAAACTGATCTCAGCATGCTGATAAGTTAACATTTTCATTCATATATAAACACTAAACATGTTTTGAGAAATCAAACTCAGCTACTCAGAAAGAAAGATAGCTACACTCGTCGATGGCGTCAGTGATGGTAGTACTAGTATCAGTGTCACTGCTTCCGCCGCCACTTTTCTTCTTACATTCTAAGGATTGTGCTGCACTTTCTGGAACTGGCATTGAAAGCTGTGTGTTTGGAATTCGACAGTCAGCTTTCTGAATGTCGGTTGCTGCTGCAGCGTAAGGCAGCCGAGCAATGGTAACATCTGAACTAACTGCAGTTGTAGTAGCAATGGCGGAAGGAGAAGATTCGGTGTTTGCACGTCTTTTAGCACCTCTGTGCATATGTGTTGCACAATATTTCTGACCTGGAAGAACTGCGCTCTTGCATCGCCATCTCTTACCGTCTGTTCTTCGGCATCTACCGGGTTCAGGTTCTACTATACTGTTCCTATCGTTGAGGTATGAACCATTGCAACCAGAAACTGAAATTACAGCAGAAAATTGACACACAAAATAGATACATTAAATACACTACCCGGCCGAAGTTTGTGTATGATACACAAACTCGCACTTTGTATAAAGTAAAACAAACCCATGCAATTCGAATTCTCTAATCTCATTAAGAAAAAATTTGCAACCTTATCAGTATTACCTTGAAGGACACTCTTTGGAGAGAAGCCTTGCTTGCATACGTTTAGACGATTTCTGTTATCCGAATTAAGGGATGACATGCCTCCGAAAGTGGTCACCTTGGGTCCAACTGCAGGGGCAAGGACCGAGGCAGTGGTCACATTAGGTCGGACTGCAGGGGTAAGGATCGAGGAAGTGGTCACCTTAGGTCGAACTGCAGGGGCAAGGATCGAGGCAGTGGTCACCTTAGGTCTAACTGCAGGGGGAAGGATCGAGGCAGTGGTCACCTTAGGTCTAACTGCAGGGGGAAGGATCGAGGAAGCGCTCACCACAGTCACCAATGTGGCATCAGAACTTATGGCATTTCTCGGTCGATTACAACTGGACAGATTATTTACAACACATAATCTCCTCGATGGGGTGTATGAGAATGCATGGCTGTGTTGAATGACCAAAGGGTTTGGATTTGAAACTGCAGGCTCAATTTTCGAGACTTGTTTTGCAAGTGAGCTAACATTACTAGGCTTTGTTTTCAAATTAGGAGAGTTAAGTTGAGATGTTTCCACAAGCTTTCTTGAACGATTTCGACCTCTATGTATGTGGCGTTCGCAATACTTCTGATTAGGTATTGTGTCCTTACCACACCTCCATTTTTTTCCGTCGGTTCTTCTACACCTATGTGGTTCTGAATCCAACATAGTCCTGTAATCAGAACCTCGACGACCGTATTCTACAATCGAAAATAATAAATCAGAACAATTAGTATCTTACAATTTCATAAACAAGAGACATTTTCAACATCAAAATATCAGAAACAGACTCTTGCACTAATGAATTCTTAAAGCATTTTCCCTGCGACCGTATACAAAGTGGTAATAATCACTAGAAACTCACACACAACCACAAATTGAACCCCGATGATCACGTCCAACCTAACTGGTAATACTAATTAGTTCCAAATAGAAACATGAAATACATTTCAACCTAATAATTGTTTAAATTCATTATCCATGCAATTCCAAAATATACCCTTTCTCAAACAAAAAGAATGGAAAATGCATTCATTCACAGCAACAAATAACAATTTCCAATGTAATAGTAAAAAATTGAAAAGGGTGTGACAAGAAGTTTCCACAAACCTGACACAAGAGTTGGAAACTGCAAAAGGTAATGAGGAAGAGGAAGGTTATAAGCAAAGTGATTAAAAATGAAAACTTGATGGTCAAGTTCACGCCTTTGAGCTTCTGTGATCAAAGGGTTTCTTTCTATCTCTTGTTTCACTGCAAAAACAACCCTTTTCCCTTCTTCAATTTCACCATTCTTTATCTTCTTCAGTGCTCCACCTCCTACATAACCCTCATAAAAAAACACAAACTTTATAGTTCATAACACAAATATAAAGAATAAGATAGAAAAAGAAAAAAATAAACAAAGAGAGAAAAGGGAAGAGAGTGGAATGAAACCAGTTGTGTTAGCTTCCATTGTGAACATTGAATGAGGTTTTTATTTTCCCAGTGAGTCTGTTTGTTTGTGATGCTGATGCTGATGCTGATGCTTATACCGATGATGATGATGGAAGTAAAAAAGAAAATGCTTTATTTTATGTTTCACTTTTCAATGAAAGTGTCTAGTTTGAGAGAGAGAAGGAGAAGGAAAGGTAGTAAAGTGGTGTCAGAGGTTTTCTGACAAAGGTTATTTAAGTTTGCAGGAGTGACCAGACATACAGACATACATGAACATGAAGCTTACGTTTTTTTTTTGTACTTTTCATCTTTGTTATCCGCGTGACCGCCAAGTCCTTGTCATCACTCATACGAGTATTGTGATAAGACCAAAGAATTAGCTACTAGAGAGAGAGTAGAGTGTGTGAGAGTATAGAAGGAAAAATTATGGTTTAATAAACGAATTAAAAGTGTATTTTTTTAACTAAGATACAAACACCATTTTGTATCTATTAGAAGTGTTCAAATATAAATCAATCTAAATTAAAAATTAAAAATTGATAAAAAAATTATTCAAATTAAACCGAACTACTTACATATATTTTTATATTTTTTTTACTTTTTTATTAGTATGATATGTTACGTGAATTTATTATTAGATGATAATAATTTTTTTAATAATATTTATTAGTTTGATGTAATATATTTATTTTTATTATTTTAACTATAATCGATCACACTCATTTGATAATATGAACATTTTTAATATATTATATGTTATATATTATATCAAATCTATGATTTATTAATAGTTTTATAATATTAATAAAAATATAATGTATAGTAATTTGGATATCTAAAAATCGATATAAATTAAATCGCATAAAATTAAATCGGATCGGTTTAAATTTTTTTAATATATCATTTAAAATTGAACCGAACCACAAGTAAATTTATCCTTGAATATGATGAGTTTTTATCTTAAAACTGATCCAAACCAAACCGTAAACACCCTTACTATCTATTATCAAACTTTTACTATTAAGTTGACCAAATTCCCTAAAGTGTCATTCCCTCAAAAAATATTGCAGTGCACATTTATTATTCTCTGGACACATTTATAAGCAACAAAAAGTTTTTTATATTCATTGAATAATTGATGTATGTAGTATAAAATAATGACTAGATACATCATTTATTCAATAAATTAAAAAAGTTTTTTATTACTAATAAATGTGTTTGGAGAGTGTATCTACTATCAAGTCTTTATTATTAAGTTGGTTAAACTACCTAAAGTTCCCTTCTCTCAAAAAAATATTGTACTGCAAAACAGACATTATAGTAATTAACAAATTAAGTCTTCACTTTTCAGCTTTCTCTGAGTTTATGTCCCAACTGTTTGATTTTTATTGGTCCAAATTAAAATACTTTTTTCTCTTCAACCCAACCTTACACATAACCTTTCTCTTTCTCTCTTTTGCTGTCACAATATTTCCCTTTCTCTCTCTTTCATTTTCTCTCGTCTCCCTTCTCTTTCCATTAAACCCTAGCGGTCGTCGTCCCTTTCTCCGGCCACCACCACCTTAAATAAAAAAATTAAATTCATTTTCGTATTCCTCTATTCACGGGCTTCCCAATGAATTAGTTGGATTTTTGTTTTGAGCGATCTCACCGCCAAGCACCGTCTCTCCTTCCCTGACAATCACTACTCATCATCGTCGTCATCATCATCACCACCGTAGGAGAAAGTCGGTGTATCTTTGTTTTAAGATAGATTCTGACTTTTAGATTTTTTCGATTTTAGGGTTTTGATTTTTCTGATATTTCATTGTGATGCAGTTTAGATATATTTAATCATTGATTCATTTTCATTGTGTGATACAGAGTACTTATGATCTTCATCCATGAGAAATGTTCATATTTCTTAAAGCAATTGAAGGAAGAAAATATTCAGATCTTGCAACAACAAAGAGATTACATCAGGTAAGAACGTATACTTATTTTAGCTTCTCAATATGAATAAGTTTGATCTTTTTTTTTTTAGATATAAGTTTGATCTTATTTTGTTTGTTTGTGAAACACTTATTTTGATTTTGAATCATGTCTTTCAAATATATTGTGGATTTTTTTATATGTGAAACTTTTATATGATTTTTTATTCTGTTAAACTAATCATTTCCATATTGTTGTTATGGCTTCTAATTTTGTCTACATCACTTGGCATTGCAGACTTATGTGTTTTTCGTTCAAAAAGTATAAGTAAAATTCAGATTCTGATATGGGTGGGTTTAACAGGATTTTTCATATTATTGTTAATGTTGTTTTAACTAATAATCGAAATTGGATTTGTCTCAAATGGAAAGTTGGTTCACAAGATTAAAAATAAGACTAAATATAAGATAAATGGAAAGTCTGATTTGTTTGTATCATTTGAGTTCTACTATTCTAATTGTATCATTTAAGTTTTATTGTTCTAACTGTATAGCTCTGTGTATAGCTCACATGTGTTTGAGTTTATTATGATGTTTTGGTTTGATTTCGTGTGTGCTAGAATTCTAATCCAATAGACAATAAATTCTACTTTCACAGTTCAAAACTTGAAGGTGGTCTGATAAGTTGCAGGTAGGGGTAGACAGGGACCCAAAATTCAGCCCAATCCGCAGCAACCGACTACAAAAAAGGAATTTGGGTCAGGTTTACTCGGGTTACTGGATTTGCGGGCCCATCAATTAATTTCATAAGGGTAGAGGGGGGTGGGTCCAGTTTAACATATTGAACTTGTGGGTATCCATTGTGGCTGCATTTATTTCATACTTTCCATGCGTATTCGAAGCATTTCACAAATCTAACTTTCAGAATTTTTCTCTCTTACATCTCTTCGTTTTGCGCCACCGTAAAATACGATTCTTAGACTTCCATTTTGCATCATAGAAGATTAAGGATTTTGTTCTTCACACAGGATTAGAATATGTATTTACAAATTTTCTATTCTCAAGAGGATTATGGTTCATGTTAGACCTCCTGAGATGGATTTTTTTCAAGCTGATATTGTAAGCTACAAGAGATAACTTGAATGAATAAGGAAATTAATTTTGATTTATCAAATTTCAATCTGATTAGAAAAAGCAAGTGAATTTATTTATTTATTTGTATACTGAGTTTTAGAACTATTGTCTTCCATAGCGACAATGAAAACTCAGTTTGACACAGTGCTACGAATTTCTATGGCCTTTGAAAAAAATTATTTCTTATTTTTTTCCTTGTACAGATATTCAAACATCTCTCATTATGTGTTATCCATATTTAACTAGAAAATGACTTACAAATATGCAAAAACTGTACGGATATTCTTTTAATGAAAGACTGGAAGTAGTTCTAATTGTTGGAAATCCACCAAATATCTAGGATGAATTTCTATCAATCTTGATGAACAAGATTGATATCACCTGTTGTACCCCAAAATTTGCCTTCTCATTGCTCAAGGAATTTATCATAAGGATTCTCAAGATTCAAGCTTGCACAAGTACAATTGGATTTTCCAGTATCAAGTTAAAAAGGAAACTGTTAAAAAAGGGGAAACAGATAAAAATAACATTTTTGATAAAATTGGAGAAAAACAAGTCTTCTTTGATTTACCTCCTTCAATTGGCCTTTTGGTCTCTTTCGATGCAAGTTTGGCTTGCATCCTTCGACTGGGTGTGGGCCTCTGGCACACTGGCTTTGATTCACAAGGCATGCGCTTCCTGCATGCAACCTTCAATTACATCTTTGGCCTCACATGGTTCACAATACAATGGTCGCCTATGTGCCTTCTTTGATTGGATGTTTGATGCTTGCATGCCTATGTTGACTGGACAAACATTCCCCTTCATGTTTGCTTTGATCTACAAAGTAACGGTTGGCTGCAAGCAACCTTCGATTGAGCCATAACTCCCTTCTTATGCGCAAGAGGCGCCCACTAGGCCAGCAGGCACAAGGGAAGAGCCTCATGTAGCCTCCTTCGATTCCAAGGCAAAAAAAGCCTCCTTTTGACATCCTTCAATTGCACATCTTTGCTTCTTGCATGCCTTTCGTTTAGGCATGTGGCCCCTTTGTTGCAAGCTTCATTTGTGTCCTTTACTTCATGTATGTTTTCTTCGTTTGGGCGTGTGACTTTCTTCAAGACAAGCTTGGGTTTACATTCTTCATTTGGGCTTGTGGTTTCCTTCAAATGCAAGTTCGTTTGGCCATATGAACCTTTGGCAGGCAAACTTTTGTTTGAGCAAAGGCCTCTTACATGTTTTGTTTGAGGTCACAAAGCAATGGCCTCCTTCAATTCCCCTTCGACTCAGAAGCCTTTGGTTTTGCATGTTTGTCAAACTCTCAAGGCAGAATTGCCCATTTGTGCTAGCACCCCAAAGCAGGGACCTCCTGCATGCACCCTTTCGTTTGGCCATGTAACCTCTGGAAGGCAGGTCTTCGACTGGACAAAAACCACATTCACACAAGGCTTCGATTGAAACCTTGATTCCCTTTGAATCAGCATCTTTCGAACCCAACTCTGGACCCTTCGAAGCAAATCTCATAGTCTTACCCTACTTGTCAGGCTATGTTGCTTCCAAATCTTTATATGATCAGAGGCTTATACAAAGGTTTAAAGTTTTTTCTACTGGATAATACCATTCTTGGTTAAAATAGCAAAAGGCTACGTACCCTTTTTTCATAAAGAGTACTTTTATCACAAAATCAACTTCCAACCTGATTCATGTCTGAACGAAAAGCAGTGTCAAAGCATATGTCAAATCTTCTGCCAACAGGCCCCCACTTGTACTGGTTACTTGGGATCAACAAAAAAGGACAAAATTTGTTTCGTTTTCAACCAAACCATGGTTTGTTATCCTACAAACCTGGTTACTTCAAACACCTTCAACCTTTTCTCTATAAATAGAGAAGCATTTACAAGCTCCAAGAGGAATTTTTTGGGCTGGACACACATCCAAGGACAGTGGGGAACAAATCTTTAACACTCTCAAAAACTCAAACACTTACCAAACACAAACCCAGAATCTAAACACTTACCTCTTCCAAATCTGAAAAATTCCCACACTTTATTTTCCTTTGAATCCAGTAGAAGGAACATCACATTTGTTCTTCTCCTTCGAATCCAGTATCAAAGGCATAACCACTGTTTCCTCCATTCGAATCCAGAAGAACTCGAGGAAGCCACTCAAGGTCCAGCAAACGTTCCATCTTCAAACAAGGTAGGTCATTCTGACCTTAAACACTTCGTTTGAAGCATGTACATAGTGTGATACGGTGGGAGAACTGACTTGGGTTTTGCGTTTGTTTTCACAAATGTTTCGGTTGAGCAAGAGTCGCCACCGACTTTTTATTTTATCCTAAGGAAAGGTTAAAAAGCACAGCAAAAACCTTTGAGATGTTTTCTTGGGTTCGGGGAGTAGATTATAGAAAGGGAATGTATTAGCACCCTTTCTATCCATGGTTATCCATGGGCTCTTAGTTACTTGCTTAGATCAACTTGCCTTGATTTTCAATTGTTTGAAATGGTGCTTTGTGTGTGGGTTTGAAAATGTTTTGAAAAGAGGCCATTTGTGGTGGCAACCTTTGTAATGATTCGTGTTTGAATGTATACAAAGGTGTACTTATCTTTTGAAAAGTTTTCAATGTTTTTTTTTAAAGTTGTTTTTGAAAGTGTGTTGTGATGTGTGTTTTGAAAAGTAGGCAAGTGTTTTTGCAAGGTTGATCAAGTAACTAAGAGTTTGTCTACCCCTAAATTTATTCAAAGGTTTTTTTCTATGTTTTAACCCTTTTAACAATTTTGTTCCACCATTGTATTTGGTGGACAATCTTGTGTTAGGATGTTAACGGGACGGGCGCGGGTCATCGTTTAGACCATGAATGCAATGGTGCCAAGTGTCTTTGGCAACTTTTTCCTTTAAGGGACTGGATCATTTTTAGGCAACTTTCGAAAGCGTCATCGAGGGACTATGATCATTTTGTTTTGTTATGTTTTGCCAAAGATACTCAACGTGCAAGCATGGCCCATTATAGAAGGCAACAAGTGGAGTAACCCTAGGGGTGCAAGTGTGATTAGTGTTGTTCATTTTCATGCTTTTTTTATCTTTGAATTAGGTCAAGCTATTTGTTGTTTGATTTTTGCATACAAAACCCTAAGTCTATCATGGCATATTTAGAAAGCTTTAAAGTGCGGAATTAAAAGTCCTAAATTATTACACAAGTAATCATGGGGATGGGGGTACAAATATTCAAATGGGGATGAGACTTAAATAGGAGAATGGTATCCCAATATTTACAACCAAATCGAATCAATTGCAAAATGTAAAATGATCAATGTATAAGAATAAAGCAATGTAAGTGTAAATGTTTTTGTGTAAGTGTATGTGATTTATTTACAAGTGAAATAAAATAAAAAAAGATTAATTTTTGAATATTTTCAATGTTTAGGGCAAAACCCTAATTTTGTAAATAAATAGTATTTATTATTTATATACAATATGATATTTATTAATTATACAAAAAATAAATAAAAAGGAAGTATATTGTAAAAGAAAGATTTTTGAGGTCAAATATTAATAAAAATAAAAATGTATTATTTTTGTATTTTTATCCTAAATATTCTAATAAATATATAAGTATTTATATTATTTACTAAATATATTAAATATATACAAAAATAAAAATATTTATTATTTATAAAAAAAAGTATATTTTTAGAAAATGTTTTCAGAAAATGCAAATAAAAATAATAACTAAAAGTATATATTTTCACATTATTTCTAAGGTTCTAAATAAAAGCATTATATTTATTTATATGTACAAATGTAAACAAAGCAAATAAATTCAAAATAAAATGCAAAAATGTATGGAAAAATATTTTTAATATTTTTTATGTTTTGTCAAAAAATAACATGTCAGAATAAAAAAGAAAAAGTCAAAAATAATTAAAAAATCACACAATGGGCCAAGGGGGTGTGAATGTGAAAAGGTGGTGCAAAAGGAAAAAACAATTCAGGTCCAGCCCAAGGAGGCTTGTCTTCAACCTCCAGCCAGTTTCTGTCAAAAAACGCGTGTTTCTTTGCCTTGTTCAAACATCCTGATTCTTTGATTTTTAGCACAAACTTATAACACAAAAAATGTCAAGCATCAAACCACGAATCCATACATACCAAGAACTTGATCTAACTCTCAGAAATGAGAGAGAATTTCTTCTCCCCCAATTCCTGACCTAACTTTTTCCTAATGTTCAGGTTCTAAATTCTCTTAACACACACAATATAAATGAAAAGTGAGGATACAGGTAGCTTCAGGGCCATGAATAGAACATGCTTTCTTCACAAACCTAAGCCTAGATATGCTTGGATAGAGAGATAGGAGTTCAAAAACTTACCTGTTCAGCTTGATTCATGTATGACAATGGAGGTACTTTCAATGCAATGTGAGGACTTGTATAGCTTGCTTGAGGTTCAGGGATGCTTCTCCAATGCTTGGTGTGCTTTGAATCTTGCTGTATCAAGCTACAGAAGTCAACCTGCACAGATGAAAAACGAAAATGGCACACTTGGCTATGGCTGTTACAGTTCCAGTTCAATGCTTGGAATAGTTTGTATGGATGTTATGGAATGTGTTTGAACTGGTTTGGATGAAAATGCACGATGGAAATGAGCTGGCCAAGTCAAAATGCAGAATGCCCTGTTTTGTGCAGCAAAATGGTGATTTTCTGTATGAGGAGGGATCAAGGGTTAAAGGCTCGTGTTTTAGGTCTGTTATGGAGTATGGAAAGTGTGGAGAAAGTTTGTCTTAGTTGGTTCTTGCAGGAAAGTCAGTTGTTGTTCAAAATGCCAAGTTTCTTCTAATGTAAGCAAAAGTTGCCAAGTTAGGTTGTAGGTCAAGGCAGGTCCCTCAAGCATGTTGCATAATCTCTCCTTGATCAGTGGGATTAGTTCATAAACTTGTGCCTCAGAGATTTGCATTGTACTTCTTTGATTTGTGTTTGACATAAAGTTGTGCTTTACAAGAATGGATAACTTGTTTTTTCCAAATAAGGATTAAACTTCCATGTAATGACCAAATGAGCAAAATAATGCTAGAACACAATGGATTGGCATTTAATTATTGAGTATAAATGATATTAGAGGCCTGTAACTAGCTTGAAACATGCTGAGTTCAAAAATGCAAAGTTATGAACATGGAAATGGCTCATGAACAAAGTGACTTTTGCCCATATTGACAAATTCGATTCTCCCTAACCACAAGGGTGTTTGAGAAGTTCTTGGACAATTTGGAAAGCTTGGAATGTGTACTACAATCCATCTTCGTAATGCAAGTTGAAATTCCAAGTGGAAGCATGTGAAAAGTGGCCATGAAGTTAGGCAAAAATCCTGCCTAGAATAGGTCAAAATTTTCCTAAGTTAAGAATGTTTTGCACCCTTGTTCCAAAAATCATAACTTGAGCTACAAGCTTCTTTTGAGGAAACTTTGTGAATCAAAGTTGTAGATTTTGCAATGGACTATAACTTTCATGTTTTGAGTTTTGTTTGAATCCAAATGTATCTTGATGAAAAAATGGGACAAAGTTAGGAAAAAATTAGGAATTTTCATAACTTAGAAAAATTCTAAGTTATGAAATTTCTTCATTTCAAACCCTAATTTGTGATTTTTGATTTCTTGATGAACAAGTTTCATAGTTTGACATGTCTTGATGAAAAATGAATCTTGGCACTTGATTTTGACCAAAAAGTCAAAGTTTGACTTTTCAGTATATAGTCAAATTTGGCTCAGTTGACTGGAAAATTCATCTGTCAATCTTGTGCATTTGGGATCTTTTGAACTTGTTGAATGTATCAAGGCCATGTAATTGAGTCATTGAGTCCATAAGTGAGCTTGGTTTGCCATTGGTTAGGTTAAACAGTCAAAAATTACCTTTGTGCAGTCAAAACCCTAAAAATGACCATTTTGCCCTTTTGGTGATCTGATCAAATTTCTTGTGGAATTGTGATCCAAACTTGACCAAATAGTTCATATGAGTTCATAATGTTGATGTGGGTCAAAAATCATGAGGTTTGACTATCAATTGACCACAGTTGACTTTTTCCCCAATACAGCTGATTTCTAGGTCAACTGTCCAATTGACTGGGCAAAGATTGGAATCAAGGCTTGAAACTTGGTATGGATAAACTTGTGAGTCCAACATGAAGCATGAAAGTCATCTTGGGCATTTTAGGTCAAAACATCTTTGTGCAAACACAAACCCTAATTTGGGTCAACACTGCAAGGAGGAGTCTTGAGCAGAGCAAACCCTAACTGGATCTTGAGCTCCAAGGGTCTTGTGGTGAGAAAATGTTGATGAAATGGGAGGGCAAATTTTGTGGTACAACAGTTGCCCCTGTTCAATCTTCTTATACCTAAGGATGTAGATTGGCTTGCGTGCCTTTCGTGATCCGAAGGTAAAAGGAGATTGGACACTAGAGTGCCCTAAAATTTGCACTCGCATGGTAGAGTATCAGCAATGTGATGGCGGGAATGGGCTTATAGATGCCATTTAGAGATATGATGGATAGGAGGATGGGCTTATAGATGCCATATGGAGACGTGATAGAACCTTGTCGGGAATGGGCTTATAGATGCCATTTGGAGGTGTCGATCGCGTAAGAGATTCCTTAGCGAGAATTTGCGTACTTTGAGAAAGGAAGATGGTTTCCTGGCTTGCTACAGGTGTTGATCTTCAGTCTCTTCATGCAGATATGCCCTGGATAGGTACAGGTATCGAATCTACAATTAGTTGCTCACAGATGTGCCCTG
Organism: Vicia faba; assembly: GCA_948472305.1. Lineage (NCBI taxonomy): Eukaryota > Viridiplantae > Streptophyta > Magnoliopsida > Fabales > Fabaceae > Vicia > Vicia faba. Next base: position 200,339,391 of record OX451739.1, read on the forward strand.
GCTAGATACAGGAATTGAATATGAAATTTTTCGCCTTCAGATATGCCCTGGCTGGATGCAGGTATCGAATCTGGAAATTGTCGTCTACAGATATGCCCTGGCTGGATACAGGTATCGAATCTGGAATTTGTCGTCTACAGATATGCCTTGGCTGGATACAGGTATCGAATCTGGAATTGCAAAAGGTTGGTAGAGATGGCTTTCCTGGCTGGATACAGGTGTAAACCTCTGACCTGAGAATGAAAGATAATTTCCTGGCCTGTTACAAGGGTTGATCTTCAAACTCTTCATGCAGATATGCCCCGGCTAGATACAGGTATCGAATCTACAATCCATCACTCACAGATATGCCCTGGCTAGATACAGGTATCGAATATGGAATGGCGATAGTTGATAGTAATCATCTTTGGATTGACCTTTTCCTGGAAAGGTAAAACGTTAGTTGTATGTAATGTCATGATGTATGAGATGCATGATGTCATGATGTTCTCAAAAATAAATGAGATCGTGTGATATGATGCGTATATGCATGCGCCATGGTGTATAAAATGTGAAATGTATTTTTGTCTAGGAAAATAAATCCTTGACGAGTGCCGGGAACTTGTTGAATCCTGGGCTGATGTTTTGAAGAGTAGAGTTCTTCGCTTCCGCTGGGGATGATGGTTGCAAGAATAAACCGGTAGGAGATGACTCCGTTGGGGAATAAACTTGTTGGAGAGATTACTCTGCAGGGAAATACTATGTGGGAAGAGATACTTCGCTGAGGTTTTGATGAGAACTCCGTTGGGGATTCCACTGATAAGTTATGTTGGGGAATTTGATGAACTCCGCTGGGGATAGGAAGAACTTCGCCGAGGACGATCTTTCCGTGGTAATTAGCTGAGGATAACCCAGTTATACCCTGGTGGGGAGATAACCTCTGAATAAAGTCAGGGAGAGACGTTCGTGCTCTGCAGGGGATAAGCTTTAAGAATCTACTGGGGAGAATGATTCAACTTTCCTGGGGAAACTTTTCAGGCTGTAACGGGGAATGGTTCCACTGGATGTCTGGTATTCAACCGGGGAACAATCTTATATCAAGATTTCCGGGGATGCTTGCTGAGGAATGTCTATACTCCGCTGGGGAATGTTGAGATCTTCTGGGGATATTCAACTTCCTTAAGGCTGACAGTAGACTAACTCGGCTTGGGGAGAGTATCGCTGACTTGCTAGGGATACTGTGCCTTTTTAGGGCTGATGGGAGACCAACTCTGCCTGGGGAGAGTATTGCTGAATCTGGTCTGACTCTGTGGGGAGTTGAGGTAACTTGGTTACATTCTTCAGCCGAACCTACCTTAGTACCTTGGTGGACAGAGCAACTAGATCGCTTAGACCAATCTTATTAATGCCCCTGTTTCTGATGTCACCTGTAATTAGCCCTTTGTTTCGTATGCAAATATTCATGATTAGCAATTAATGTCAAATGCATATATCAAAAATGAACATTGGACGTTCTTTGCAAAACAAAACAGAAAATGAAAAAAAACGATGAGTAATTCGTCTGAAAAATTGAATTTGTATTGATTTTGAGATTTGCCTGTAAATAGGTGTTTTATGTACAGGAGGCTGACGTCCTAATAAGAGAACGCCTCCTGAGCAAAATAGAGTTTATACAATTTTGTGAAAAGGAAACAAAACAGTTATGTGAAAAATAATCCCACTGGGTTCCAACTCTGCTATCGCCTTTATGTTTTCAAGCGTCTCATCACTCTGAAGCTGATTGATTGGCGACGTCTGAACTCGATAGTTGATGCCGAATTCTGGATGCAGGGTGATCCAATGAGACATAGTATTACGCTTTATCCCTAACTTTTGCCTGGACCGTCCTTTCGGGTTTTCAGTCCACCGGGATACCCATTTTTGCCCAAGCCGCCTTTTCAGGTTTTCGACTTGCCGGGTGTACAGATTTTTTCATTTCGTCCCTTATTTTTGCCCGAACCCTTTTGGTTCGCCGGGAAGCCCTTATTTTTGCCTAGGTGTGTCAACCTAGCGGGTCTTTAATTCATGTGTAGTATCTTTTTACTATGTCTGCATTGGCGGGGTGAGGAAGGTCGTGACCATCCATGGTGGTTAGAATCATGGCTCCTCCTGAGAATATATGCTTAACCACAAATGGTCCTTCGTACGTAGGGGTCCATTTGCCCCTGGGATCACTTTGAGGAAGAATGATGCGTTTGATTACCAGGTCTCTAACTTGATACTCTTGTCGTCTGACCTTTTTGTTAAATGCCCTGATCACCGGTTTTTGGTACGTCTGACCATGAAAAATAGCAGTGAGTCTCTTTTCGTCAATTAGGTTTAATTGATCAAGCCGAGTCTGGATCCAGTCATCTTCGCTCAAGTCTGCATCCTTCATTATCCGGAGGGAGGGTATCTGGACTTCAATAGGCAAGACTGCCTCCATGCCATAGACCAAGGAAAAGGGAGTTGCCCTTGTTGACGTCCGTGCTGAGGTACGGTACCCATGAAGAGCAAACGGTAACATTTCGTGCCAATCTTTGTAGGTCACTGTCATCTTCTGCACAATCTTCTTGATATTCTTATTCGCTGCTTCTACAGCCCCATTCATCTTCGGCCGGTAGGGAGAAGAGTTGTGGTGCTATATATTGAATTGCTTGCAGAGCTCAGTAATCATTTTGTTGTTAAGATTGGTACCATTGTCCGTAATGATCCTTTCCGGGATGCCGTATCGACAGATCAAGTTGTGCCGAATGAATCGTGCCACGACGTTCTTGGTTACGGTAGCATAGGAAGCTGCTTCAACCCATTTTGTGAAGTAATCAATCACTACCAAGATGAAGCGATGCCCGTTGGATGCCGTAGGTCTGATTTCGCCGATCATATCAATGCCCCACATTACAAAGGGCCAGGGTGTTGTCAAGACGTTCAGAGGAACCGGAGGAATGTGCACCTTATCAGCATAGATCTGGCATTTATGACAAGTTCGAGAATGCTGATAACAGTCGGCTTCCATTGTGGACCAGAAATATCCTGCCCGAAGGATCTTCTTTGCCATGGTATGTCCACTGGAATGCGTTCCGAAGGTACCTTCATGTAGCTCTGCCATGATCTTTTCTGCTTCAGTCTTATCCACACAACGCAGTAAGGTTGAATCATGGTTTCGCTTGTAGAGAATACCGTTGATGAGGAAGAACTTTGCCGCAAACCTTTTCAGGAACTTCTTGTCATTAACAGATGCGCCTTCAGGGTATTCTTGAGCTTCCAAGTACCTCTTCACTTCATGATACCAAGGTTTTTCAGTTACCTCTTCAGCCTCAAGATCGCAGCAATGTGCAGGTTCATCCAACTTCCAGATGATGATCCGGGGAGCCTCGTTGTCCCATTTGACTTTGAACATAAAAGACATCGTAGCCAACGCGTCCGCCAACTGATTCTCCTCTCTTGGGAAGTGTTCAAAAGTTATCTCCTCGAAGTGGGGAAGCAATGTCAACACATACTCCTTGTAAGGAAGAAGGTTTGGGTGTTTCATATCCCACTCGCCTTTGACCTGATTGATCACGAGAGCGGAATCTCCGAAGACACTCAGAAACTTGATCCTTAAGTCAATTGCAGCTTGAAGACCCATGATACATGCCTCATACTCCGCCATGTTGTTGGTGCAGTTGAAACATAAACGGGCGGTGAGTGGATTATGAGTGCCTTTAGGGGATATGATCACAGTGCTGATACTATTACCCAAAGCGTTAGAGGCTCCGTCAAAGTGCATAGACCATCGGGATCCTTCCTCAGGTCCTTCATCTGGTCCAGGTACTTCACAATCAGTCACTACCATGATATCCTCGTCTGGAAATTCAAAGTTCATCGACTGGTAATCGTCCACTGCCTGGTGGGCCAAATGGTCTGCCAATACACTTCCCTTGATTGCTTTTTGAGTCATGTACTGGATGTCGTATTCTGTCAAGATCATCTGCCATCTTGCTATTCTTCCAGACAGAGCAGGCTTTTCGAATATGTACTTGATTGGATCCATTTTTGAAATCAACAGAGTAGTGTGAGTCAACATATACTGTCTTAGCCGGTGAGCAGCCCATACCAAAGCGCAGCAAGTTTTCTCGAGCAGTGAGTACCCGGGTCTCACAGTCGGTAAACTTTTTGCTAAGGTAATAAATGGCGTGTTCTTTTCGGCCAGACTCGTCATGCTGCCCCAGCACACACCCCATTGAGTTGTCAAGTACTGTCAAGTATAGTATTAGAGGTCTCCCTTCAACTGGTGGCATAAGAATGGGCGGTTCTTGGAGATACTCTTTGATTCTTTCAAAAGCGGCCTAACATTCATCGTTCCAACGTACTACTTGATCTTTCTTTAGCAGCTTGAAGATTGGTTCACAGGTAGCAGTTAGATGTGAGATGAATCGGGCAATGTAGTTTAAATGTCCTAGAAAGCCTCTGACTTCTTTCTCTGTCTTGGGAGTTGGCATCTCTTGTATGGCTTTCACTTTGGCAGGGTCCACTTGAATACCTTTGTCGCTTACGACGAAGCCTAGCAATTTTCCAGATCTCACCCCAAAGGTGCACTTGTTTGGGTTCAACCTCAGCTTGTACAACTTCAGACGGTCAAACAGCTTCCGTAGATGGTCAAGGTGTTCTTCCTCAGTTTGGGACCTTGCAATCATATCATCGACGTATACTTCTATCTCATGATGGATCATGTCATGAAATAAAGCAACCATGGCACGTTGGTAGGTTGCCCCAGCATTCTTCAACCCAAAAGGCATGACCTTGTAGCAAAAGGTGCCCCACTGAGTGACGAAAGTGGTCTTCTCCATGTCTTCAGGAGCCATCTTGATCTGATTATAACCGGAGAAGCCATCAATGAAGGAGAATACTTTATGCTAAACAGTGTTGTCAACCAAAACATCGATATGAGGCAGAGGGAAATCATCCTTAGGGCTGGCCCTGTTCAAATCCCTGTAATCAACACACATTCGGACCTTACCATCTTTCTTCGGCACCGGAACCACGTTGGCAACCCACTGAGGGTAAGAAGTCACTTCTAGAAACCCGGCATCAAATTGTTTCATAACCTCGGCTTTGATTTTCTCAGACATTTCTGGGCGCATACGGCGGACCTTTTGTTTTACCTGAGGGCAATCTTCCTTGGTAGGAAGGTGATGAACCACAATGTCGGTATCCAACCCAGGCATGTCTTCGTAGGACCAGGCAAAGATTTCCACATAGTCATGCAGCATCTGAATCAACCGTTGTTTTACACTGAGCTCTAGATTAGCACCAATCTTGACTTCCTTTCTGTCTGTCTCAGTACCCAGATTTACCGTTTCCACTGGCTCTTCATGTGGCTGAATGACCCTCTCTTCCTGGAGTAGCAGTCTTGCAAGTTCGCCAGGCACTTCGCAATCATCTTCACCTTCGTCTTCGGCTAAGTTGATCGGATTTTCGAAGTCATAATTGGCAGTAGCAGAGTTGTTACCAGTGAGATCCAGAGTGGATTGGAACCTGTATGGGTGAGTGTGTGTAAATATAGCTGTTTTGCAATATATAATAAAGAAAGAAAAGGAGCGCAAGATTTTGAAATGCAACAAACGTCCAATGTTTTTATTGATGATATATGAAAATGACACACAAAAGCCCTCACAAATGAAGCTACGGTGTCCCGGGTAGGACACCGAGCCATAAAAGTTTCAACATATTGTTTGTTACAAATTCAAAACAAAAGAGTTCGTTACTGAGTGACAAAAGTAATAGGTGTGAAGTCTTTGGCAGTCCAGTTGCTTGGTCCACCGTCGGTTGTTGGGTAGATCCAGCTGTCGAATTCAGATTCCTCCATGTCGTCTTCAATAGCATTCACTCTCGGGTTGGTGATGAACACAAGAGGTCTTCCAATCCTTGCCTTACGAACAGCCCTCTGAGCTTCTGCAGTGAAGCCCAAACCAAACTTGTCAGTCTTCGGAGTAAAATCAGGAAGTCGGCCCCAGTTCGCGCACTCACCCTTCTCAATAACAGCCCGAGCATCCTTTAAGGAAGCCATCTTCAAAGGAGAATCTTCGATCACAGTCTCTGCTGACGCCAGTGTCTGAGTCACCTCTTCAAAGTGTTGAAAGGGGGTCTCAATGAATTCCCCATTGTGATACGGTGGGAGAACTGACTATGGTTTTGCGTTTGTTTTCGCAAATGTTTCGGTTGAGCAAGAGTCGCCACCGACTTTTTATTTTATCCTAAGGAAAGGTTTAAAAAGCACAGCAAAAACCTTTGAGATATTTTCTTGGGTTCGGGGAGTAGATTATAGAAAGGGAAGGTATTAGCACCCTTTCTATCCATGGTTATCCATGGGCTCTTAGGTACTTGCTTAGATCAACTTGCCTTGGTTTTCAATTGTTTGAAATGGTGCTTTGTGCGTGGTTTTGAAAAGGTTTTGAAAAAGATGCCTTGTCTAGGCTACCCTTGTAACAATTCTTTACTCGAATGTTTTACAAAAGGTGTTTGTCTTTTTGAAAAGATGTTTCAAGGTTTTTTTGAAAGTTGTTTTGAAAGTGTAGTGAGGTGTGGTTTGAAAGTAGGCAAGTGTTTTGTTTTGCAAGTTGTCAAGTACTTAAGAGTTATCTACCCTAAAGTTCTCAAAGATTTTTGATATGTTTTAACCCTTTTAACAATTTTGTTCCACCATTGCATTTGGTGGACAATCTTGTGTTAGGATGTGTAAGGGACGGGCGCGGGTCATCGATTAGACCATAATTACAATGGTGTTAAGTATCTTTGGGCAATTTTACTTTAAGGGACTTGATCATTTTTAGGCAACTTTCGAAAGCGTCGTCGAGGGACTATGATCATTTGAATTGTGTTTGTTTTTGCCCAAAGAGAACTAACATACAATATGGCTCATTTATTGAAGGCAACAAGTGGAATACCCTAGGGGTGCAAGTGTGATATGTTTTGTCCATTTTCATGCTTGTTTATCTTGAAATTAAGTCAAACTATTTTTGTCGTTTTTGATTCGCATACAAATCCTAATTCTAACATGGTATATTTAGAAAGCATTAAAGTGCGAAAATTAAAATTCCTAAGCTATTACAACACAATATGGGAAGGGGGATACAAATGTTCAAATGGGGATTTTGACAAGGAATTTAAACCTAGCTATTACATCAATTTGGAATTTATTTACAAGATAATTAATTGCATAAATAAAATAGAAAATAAACTAAATATGCAAGATGCAAAAAGAGTTTTTATACGTATGAAAAAGAGTATTTTTTATGCCAAATAAACAAAATAAAAAAAGTATTATTTTTGTAGTTTTTTGTGTTTTAGGGCAAAACCCTAATTTTATTAAGTACATATATTAATTATTTAATATATACAAATATTTAATAATTATGTACAAAATAAAATAAAAATGGAGTATATTTATAAAAAGTATTTTTTTGAGGTCAAATATTAATAAAATAAAAATGTATATATTTTTTGTATTTTTTACCTAAATATACTAATATATATAAATATCTTTGTTATTTACTAAATATGTATTATATATATATAAATAATAATATTTAATATTTATAAAAAAAAGGTATATTTTATATAAAATATTTTAAGAAGATAAAACAAAATAAAAATGAAAATAAAATGTGTTTATATTATTTTTGGTATTTTTAAATAAAAGTAAGTTTACATATTTATTTATGTACAAATAACTAATCTAAACAAATAAATGCCTATAAATTCAAAAATGGTGTAAAAAATTATTTTTATATTTTTAATATTATAAAAAAAAATAACTAAGTCAGAACAAAAAAGAAAAAGTCAAAAAATCATAGAAATAAGCAAAATGGGCTTAGGGGGTTCAGAAGTAAATGTATGGTGCAAATAAGAAAAAACATTCCAGGCCCAGCCCAGAACCTGTCTTCTTCAACCTTCAGACAACCATTGTTCAAGAAAACACGCGTTTCCTATCTCCCAATTCCTGGACTTTCAAGCAAAACTTACAACATGAAAAATGTAGAGCATGAGAAGACGAATCCAAGGATATAAAGAACTTGACTTAACTCTCTAAGATGAGAGAGAATTTCTTCTCCCCCAATTCCTGACCTAGTTTTTCATCAATGTTCAGACCTTAAATTCTTACAGCACACATAATATAAATGAAAACTAATTACATGGGCATGTTCAGGGCTATGAATGTGACATATTTTCTTCACAAACCTAAAGCTAACAATGCCTAATATGGGAGATACGAGTTCATGAACTTACCTGTTCAGTTGAAGTTGTATCTGATGATTGAGGTACTTTCAGTGCAAGGTGATGATTGGTACAGCTTCCTTGATGTCCAGGGATGCTATTCCAAGCTTTACTTTGTCTTGAAACCTTTTGAATCGAGCTATGGAACTTCAACTGCAAAACAAGAAAGTGAAAATGGTGGAACTGGTTAGAGGAGTTACAGGTCGTGTTTTATGTTTGGATTAGCTTCAAGGGATGTTGTGGGATGTGTTTGAAGTGGTTTGGGCAAGAATGCTTGGAAGGATTGAGCTATGGAACTCAATCTGCAGAGGTTACTCTGTTTGGGCAGTTTGAGGGTGATTCTGTGAATGAGAGTGTTTGGGACTTGGTTGGCTCGTGTTCTAGCTTGTGTTTGATCTTTGGAATATGCTTGACAAGTTTGCTTAAGGGTTTGTTAGCTGATATGAGAGTTGTTAGATGTTATGCTATGTTTCTTCTTACTTAAGCAACAAAAGGCAAGTTGGTGTTCTAGATTGATGCAGGCCCCTCAAGTATGCTGCATACCTTGGCCTTGATCAGTGTGATATCTCCATGAATCTTGTGTCCAAAGATATGCATTGTACTCATTGATTCACAAACTTGACATAAAGCTAAACTTTACAAAAATGGATAAAGTGCTTTATCTAATTAAGGCTTAATCTAACATGTAATGTCCAAATGCATAAAATAATGTTAACACACAATGGATTGGAATTTAATTATTGAGTGCAAATGGGATTAGAGGCCTGTAACTAGCTTATGCATGCTGATTTGAAAAATTGCACAAGTTATGAACATGGAACTTGGCCAATTCAAAAGTGAGTTTTTGCCATATTGCAAAATTCGATTCTCCCTAACCATGAGGTTGTTTGATGAGTTCTTGGACATTTTGGAAAGCTTGGAATGTGTACTACAATCCATCTTTGAAGTGCAAATTGAAATTCCAAGTGAAAGTATGTGAAAAATGGTCTTGAAGTTAGGTAAAAACCTTGCCTAAAAAGGTCAAAATTTCACTAAGTTAAGAATGGTTTGGTACCCTTGTTCCAAAAATTGTAACTTGAGATACAAGCTTCTTTTGGGAAAACTTTGTGAATCAAAGTTGTAGATTTTTCAACAAGCTACAACTTTCATGTTTTGACTTTTGCTTGAATCCAAATGAATCTTGGTGAGAAAGTGGGGCAAAGTTGGGGAAAAATTAGGGTTTTTCATAACTTAGAAAAATTCTAAGTTATGAAAAATTCTCATTTCAAACCCTAATTTGCAATTTTTGATTTCTTGGTGAACAAGTTTCATGATTTGGCATGTTTTGATGAAAAATGAATCTTGACTCTTGATTTGGACCAAAAAGTCAAAGTTTGACTTTTCAGTATACAGTCAAAATTGATCAACTGACTGGGAAATTCAACTGTCAATCTTGTGCATTTGGGATCTTTTGAACTTGTTGAGCATGTCAAGATAATTCCATGGGGTCCTTGAGTCCATATGTGAGCTTGGTTTGCCATTGGTTAGGTCAAACAGTCAAAAATTGCCTTTGTGCAGTCAAAACCCTAAAAATGACCATTTTGCCCTTTTGGTGATCTGATCAAATTTCTTGTGGAATTATGATCCAAACTTGATCAAATGGTCCATGTGAGTTCATAATGTTGATGTGGGTCAATTTTCATGAGATTTGACTGTCAATTGGCCACAGTTGACTTTTTCCCCAATACAGTTGATTTCTAGGTCAACTGTCCAGTTGACTGGGCAAAACTTGGAATCAAGGCTTGAAACTTGATGTGGATAAACTTGGGAGTCCAATATGAAGCATGAAAGTCATCTTAGGCATTTTAGGTCAAAACATCTTTGTGCAAACACAAACCCTAATTTGGGTCAACAGTGCAAGGAGAAGTCTTGAGCAGATGAAACCCTAACTGGATCTTGATCTCCAAGGGCTTTGTGATGAGAAATGTTTGAGAAAATGGGAGGGCAAATTTTGGGGTACAACACCCATCCATTTCTATGTACCGGAACGAGTTAAGGTGGCTGACCATATACTCTTCTTCCCCCTGAACTGTCACAATCTTCCCTCTGACTGGGTACTTAAGCTTCTGATGTAGTGTGGAGGTTACAGCTCTAGCCTTGTGGATCCATGGACGACCCAGCAAACAAGAATAGGATGGACAGATGTCCATCACATAGAATGTAGAATCAAAAACTTGAGAACCAACCCTGATTGGAATGTCAACTTCACCATGTACCATCCTTTTCGAACCGTCAAAGGCCCGGACAATAATGTTACTAGGATTGAGCTCCAAACCCTCACAATCCAACCTGTCTAGGGCCTTCTTGGGTAATACGTTCAAAGAAGAACCGGTGTCTACCAACACATGGGCAAGAGTAGTGCCCCTGCATTCAATGGAGACATGCAGGGCGTCGTTATGGTTCTTTCCTTTGGCAGTCAGATCGGCGTCAGAGAAGCCCAACCCATTATCGGCAGTCAAGTTGGCCACGCAATCGGTAAATTGATCAGCAGACGTTTCTTGTGGCACATGGGCCGTCTTCAGGAAGGAAATCAGGGCATTGGCATGGGCCTCTGAACACAACAACAGTGATAGCATGGAAATTTTTGATGGGGTGTGCCCCAACTGCTCAACTACATTAAAATCACTCTTCTTGATAATCTTGAGAATCTCTTCCATCTCTTGCTGGGAAGCTTCAACAGTGGTTGTCTTTGGTGCCTCCGTCAGGGCAGGCAAATCAGTAGCAATCCCTTTGCCCCGAGCGTCAGATGACTTGGCAGCAGGGGTAGAAACAGGAACTTGATCAGGAAGGGGAGCAGGCACACTTGCAGGTGTGATGATAAGAGGTCTCTGAATAGCTGGTGGCACAATATCTGGTGAAAACAGCCTACCACTGCGAGTAACCTTGGCAGGCCCGGTGATGTTACTGACGCCGGTACTTGTATCAAACTCTTGTTTTACTCCAAGCACATAAACATCTGCCCCATAGTGCCACGGGACAACTTTGTCAGATGTATAAGGGAGGGGCCCCGGAACAGTGATGATGATAGGAGCAATTTTCTTAGTGGACATGATTTTGACAGGCTTCTTTGAGAGAGCCTTAGGAGGTTTATTGAAAATAGTGACAATAGAAACTTCTTCAGTAGGGGTAGCAGGAACGACAATCTTTTCGAACAAGATTTCTTTGCTATCCATCAGGCTTTGGATACCTGATTTCAGCAAAGGACAACCAACAGGTGAAACAACACATAGAAGGCAACCTTTACCACATCCCAGAAATAAACCGGCTAGCAACAGGTTCCTCTTGACGGTCAATAATGGAGTAACAATCTCTTCCACGGAGGCTACATATCGGTCTTCCTCAACAGCATTTACTCCATGCTGGGGCATGGGAGCAGTCACAACATTGGGTCTTTCGGGCGCCTCGAACTATATTTCTTTAGCATCAATAAGGTCCTGAACCTTATTCCTCAGAGCCCAGCAATCGTCCGTAGTATGCCCCGGGCTATCAGAGTGATAAGCGCAACAGGCGTTGGGGTTGTACTTTGGAGAAGTTGTGTTCACTACCTTCAGAGCTTCTTTGACAGTTACCAGATTGGTTGACAGTAGTTGCGGAAATATCTGAGACAGGGTCATACTGAGCCGAGTGTACTGTCTTTTGGGTCTCTCACCCCTTGGTTGATTATACTGCTGAGGAGCAGCAGGTTTTGAAATTACCAATGCATTGACAGCTTGGCGGCGTTCCGGTTTAATTTGTCTTCTGGGACCATAAACAGCACTGGCTTCCTTCTTGAAGGGTTTCTTTTCAGTACTCGCGGAGGCACCTTTCTGTATCTTCCCCGACTTGATACCAGCTTCTACTCTCTCACCAGTCAAGATCAAATCTGTAAACCCAGCAGAAGAGTTCCCAATCAGGTGATTGAAGAACGGACCGGACAGGGTCCCCAGGAACATGTCAACAAGTTCACGGTCAGTCAGCGGTGGCTGCACCCTACCAGCCAGGTCTCTCCACTTTTGCGCATACTCCTTGAATCCTTCGCTCGTTCCCAGTGACATACCCTGGAGTTCGGTACGCGTGGGAGTGAGGTCAGAATTGTACTGATATTGTTTATAAAAGGCAGTAGCCAAGTCCTCCCAGTTTCGGATACTGGCTCCATCCAGCTGATAGAACCATTCGAGTTGAGACCCCGAAAGGCTATCCTGAAAGAAATGGATCCATAGGTTCTTGTCTGCAGTGTAAGGTTGGATCTTCCTTACATATGATCTGAGATGCAGCTTAGGGCAGGAAGCCCCGTCGTACTTCGCTAAGGCAGGTGCCTTGAACTTGTGTGGGATCACCACCCCAGAAGATAAACCTAGATCTCCAAAATCCAGCCCCGGTACATTTTGAATCTCCATGGCACTTAAACGGTCCTCTAGTTGCTTGTACCTGTCTTCAGCAGGAGGTTATTGTTCATCATTGTAATCCGTCTCGTTGTCGGAGACCACCGGACTAGGAGCCCTTCCCCCTTGGGGACTGTCTTTCTCTGCAGAGGAAGTAGTCTGATCAGCCTCATTATGTAGTGTATTCCCAAACCTCCGTCCAGTGTTAAACAGCGCAGTCCTCTTCTTCTTCTTCTTCAAGAGCAGAGTCTTCAACTCCTGTTGACCCTGGGCTAAGCTCATGACCAGCTCCTGAAACTGGGCGTTCTGGGCCTGGAGGGCCTTGATAGCTTGTTCGGTAGTAGGCTTGGAAGACATGATGATTGAATGCTGAAATAAACAGCGAAGAAGATTAAGCAACCTGTAGAAGAAGGGTACCTGTTATGCATATGATGCAATGAGATGCATATGATTTATGTTTTCAAAGACAATCGGGATTCAACTTTGTAGACAAAAAGGAAACACACTTAATTAAATTCAAACTTTAAATTGTTCAACAATTTGCCCTTAGGCATTACAAGAATGAAAATACTGAAAAGGAAATAAAAGTTGTAAAAGAAACATCCAAAGCCCATCAATGCTCCCATGGCCTTCTCTTCTCAGTACGGATGTAGTCGTTCAGGATCCGCTCCTCCTCCAATTGCTTAGTCAGCTTCTAGATCTTTTGTTCCTGTTCGTTGAACTTTTCCCGATAAAAATCCCGTTCTTCTTGTAGCTGCGCCCAAGATCTCTTTAGTGTATCAACATCAGTGGGTATCTGAGGAGGGAGGACAGTTGGAGGAACCCCGTCTTCATCAAGAGATTCAAGAATGATAGGCCTGACAACTTCGGATGGCATACCTAACTTCTGAGCACGGATGTGGACCCATCTGCAGTAGGGCTTCATTGGTAGAGAAGTCTTCGATCCCAACTCATGTGGGTCAGCTTTGTGAATTCTGTCCTAAGCCTTGATGAATCTACGGCGCAGCTCGTCACTATCTACCTGAAACTCAAAACTGATGTGAGGCACCAACATCTCATGGGGCCCTGCTCTTCTGGCTCTTCCAAACTGACGGAGAGCTAAACATGGATTATAAGAGATTCCTCCCTGGGTACCGATCAATGGAACATTAGGATATTCTCTGCATCGATCAATAATGGCTACCTCATCCAAACCTCTGAGAGTCCAAATGATGTCTTTATCAGTGAGAGACATTAACCTATGAGCCCAGCCTTTTCCTTCTTCATTCTTCAGCACGAACTTAGGGAGGTGCAAAATAAACCACCTCACTAACAAAGGAGAACAACACCACAGAGTTCCCCGTCTTCGGGCAGTACGAGCATAGAGCTGTTGCAGGATATCACCCAAGAGAGTGGGTACAGGGTTCCGAGACATGAAGATCCTTATGGCATTGATGTTGACAAAGTTATCAGGATTTGGAAACAATACTAGGCCATAGATTAAGAGAGCCAGAATGTCTTCGTACGCCTTGAAGTCTAAGTCATTCCAGAAACTATTAGCCTTGCCAACCAGAAATTTAGCCAAAAAGCCCTTAACTCCACTTCTAGTTTCCCAGTTAGCCATTACCTCTTCTTTGGTCAAGGGAAGGACTGCAGCAATCTCTTCAGGCCTAAGAGTCTTCTCCCAACCAGTGAATGGAGTTTGTTCCAAAACAGGGATACCAAGTAAATCAGATAATTCTTCCAGGGTAGGGACCAGCTGGAAGTCTTAAAAAGTGAAACAATGGTACAGGGGATCATAGAACTGGGTCAGGACACTCATCAGTTGTTGGTCCCACTTTGAAGTGACTAACCCAAGGAGAGAACCATGCCTCTTGATGAAGGAAGTAGTGTTTGGAATCCTATCAACCAATTCCTTGAGTAAAGTAGGTGGTTGAACAAAGTTGAGCCGAATAGTGTTCCTACGCACGGGCATCATGATGTCCTACAAAACAGAGCAAAGATGAAACCCTCTTGTCTTTGAAATGGGTCAGTCCTTATGCAGGATGCATGCAATGGTATGATGGTATGATGCTATGATAAAGCACACCACAAGCATTCACAAAGGCAAGCATGATAAGGCACACAAGTCACACAAGACAACCCTTAGGGTTTAGGCCAGCATGAAGTTAGGTATTACCCTCTTTCAGTTTTGTTGGTTAAGACATGTCCTATCAAAAGTAACCGGGTTCTAGAGGATCTCAATATCATTGACTACCCTCAATCGGTCATAACTCCAGCATCGCAATCTTTTCTTGCGGCCAGAACCATCGCGAGAGTTTAGCCTCAATGAGTGTAGCATATTGCTACCATTCTATGGCCAAGTTGGGTCAATTTAGGGTTCTAAGGTCGGTTGGTGTTTAATGACTCCTTAGAAGACTCATATTCTCCTCGTTGCAACACAAGGGATATCGGTACAGACCAAGGTGTCACACCAACGTAGCCACTGCTTCATCCATGTCGGTCTATGCTGGACAGGTCCCTCATAGCTTATGCTACCTAAAAGGGTATTCCCTAGATCCGGGTTAGGATCTATGAAACTCCGATGCAAAGCCCACAAATATAAAAGCAAACAAAGCAAACAATTGAAAACAAGTAAATGATCTAACCCTAAGGTAACCCCACTTTTAAGTTTTCCCCAGCAGAGTCGCCAGTTCTGTGATACGGTGGGAGAACTGACTTGGGTTTTGCGTTTGTTTTCGCAAATGTTTCGGTTGAGCAAGAGTTGCCATCGACTTTTTATTTTATCCTAAGGAAAGGTTAAAAAGCACAGCAAAAACCTTTGAGATGTTTTCTTGGGTTCGGGGAGTAGATTATAGAAAGGGAAGGTATTAGCACCCTTTCTATCCATGGTTATCCATGGGCTCTTAGTTACTTGCTTAGATCAACTTGCCTTGATTTTCAATTGTTTGAAATGGTGCTTTGTGTGTGGGTTTGAAAATGTTTTGAAAAGAGGCCATTTGTGGTGGCAACCTTTGTAATGATTCGTGTTTGAATGTATACAAAGGTGTACTTATCTTTTGAAAAGTTTTCAATGTTTTTTTTGAAAGTTGTTTTTGAAAGTGTGTTGTGATGTGTGTTTTGAAAAGTAGGCAAGTGTTTTTGCAAGGTTGATCAAGTAACTAAGAGTTTGTCTACCCCTAAATTTATTCAAAGGTTTTTTTCTATGTTTTAACCCTTTTAACAATTTTGTTCCACCATTGTATTTGGTGGACAATCTTATGTTAGGATGTTAACGGGACGGGCGCGGGTCATCGTTTAGACCATGAATGCAATGGTGCCAAGTGTCTTTGGCAACTTTTTCCTTTAAGTGACTGGATCATTTTTAGGCAACTTTCGAAAGCGTCATCGAGGGACTATGATCATTTTGTTTTGTTATGTTTTGCCAAAGATACTCAACGTGCAAGCATGGCTCATTATAGAAGGCAACAAGTGAAGTAACCCTAGGGGTGCAAGTGTGATTAGTGTTGTTCATTTTCATGCTTTTTTTATCTTTGAATTAGGTCAAGCTATTTGTTGTTTGATTTTTGCATACAAAACCCTAAGTCTATCATGGCATATTTAGAAAGCTTTAAAGTGCGGAATTAAAAGTCCTAAATTATTACACAAGTAATCATGGGGATGGGGGTACAAATGTTCAAATGGGGATGAGACTTAAATAGGAGAATGGTATCCCAATATTTACAACCAAATCAAATCAATTGCAAAATGTAAAATGATCAATGTATAAGAATAAAGCAATGTAAGTGTAAATGTTTTTGTGTAAGTGTATGTGATTTATTTACAAGTGAAATAAAATAAAAAAAGATTAATTTTTGAATATTTTCAATGTTTAGGGCAAAACCCTAATTTTGTAAATAAATAGTATTTATTATTTATATACAATATGATATTTATTAATTATACAAAAAATAAATAAAAAGGAAGTATATTGTAAAAGAAAGATTTTTGAGGTCAAATATTATTAAAAATAAAAATGTATTATTTTTGTATTTTTATCCTAAATATTCTAATAAATATATAAGTATTTATATTATTTACTAAATATATTAAATATATACAAAAATAAAAATATTTATTATTTATAAAAAAAAGTATATTTTTAGAAAATGTTTTCAGAAAATGCAAATAAAAATAATAACTAAAAGTATATATTTTCACATTATTTCTAAGATTCTAAATAAAAGCATTATATTTATTTATATGTACAAATGTAAACAAAGCAAATAAATTCAAAATAAAATGCAAAAATGTATGGAAAAATATTTTTAATATTTTTTATGTTTTGTCAAAAAATAACAAGTTAGAATAAAAAAGAAAAAGTCAAAAATGATTAAAAAATCACACAATGGGCCAAGGGGGTGTGAATGTGAAAAGGTGGTGCAAAAGAAAAAATAATTCAGGCCCAGCCCAAGGAGGCTTGTCTTCAACCTCCAGCCAGTTTCTATCAAAAAACGCGCGTTTCTTTGCCTTGTTCAAACATCCTGATTCTTTGATTTTTAGCACAAACTTATAACACAAAAAATGTCAAGCATTAAACCACGAATCCATACATACCAAGAACTTGATCTAACTCTCAGAAATGAGAGAGAATTTCTTCTCCCCCAATTCCTGACCTAACTTTTTCCTAATTTTCAGGTTCCAAATTCTCTTAACACACACAATATAAATGAAAAGTGAGGATACAGGTAGCTTCAGGGCCATGAATAGAACATGCTTTCTTCACAAACCTAAGCCTAGATATGCTTGGATAGAGAGATAGGAGTTCAAAAACTTACCTGTTCAGCTTGATTCGTGTATGACAATGGAGGTACTTTCAATGCAATGTGAGGACTTGTATAGCTTGCTTGAGGTTCAGGGATGCTTCTCCAATGCTTGGTGTGCTTTGAATCTTGCTGTATCAAGCTACAGAAGTCAACCTGCACAGATGAAAAACGAAAATGGCACACTTGGCTATGGCTGTTACAGTTCCAGTTCAATGCTTGGAATAGTTTGTATGGATGTTATGGAATGTGTTTGAACTGGTTTGGATGAAAATGCACGATGGAAATGAGCTGGCCAAGTCAAAATGCAGAATGCCCTGTTTTGTGCAGCAAAATGGTGATTTTCTGTATGAGGAGGGATCAAGGGTTAAAGGCTCGTGTTTTAGGTCTGTTATGGAGTATGGAAAGTGTGGAGAAAGTTTGTCTTAGTTGGTTCTTGCAGGAAAGTCAGTTGTTGTTCAAAATGCCAAGTTTCTTCTAATGTAAGCAAAAGTTGCCAAGTTAGGTTGTAGGTCAAGGCAGGTCCCTCAAGCATGTTGCATAATCTCTCCTTGATCAGTGGGATTAGTTCATAAACTTGTGCCTCAGAGATTTGCATTGTACTTCTTTGATTTGTGTTTGACATAAAGTTGTGCTTTACAAGAATGGATAACTTGTTTTTTCCAAATAAGGATTAAACTTCCATGTAATGACCAAATGAGCAAAATAATGCTAGAACACAATGGATTGGCATTTAATTATTGAGTATAAATGATATTAGAGGCCTGTAACTAGCTTGAAACATGCTGAGTTCAAAAATGCAAAGTTATGAACATGGAAATGGCTCATGAACAAAGTGACTTTTGCCCATATTGACAAATTCGATTCTCCCTAACCACAAGGGTGTTTGAGAAGTTCTTGGACAATTTGGAAAGCTTGGAATGTGTACTACAATCCATCTTCGTAATGCAAGTTGAAATTCCAAGTGGAAGCATGTGAAAAGTGGCCATGAAGTTAGGCAAAAATCCTGCCTAGAATAGGTCAAAATTTTCCTAAGTTAAGAATGTTTTGCACCCTTGTTCCAAAAATCATAACTTGAGCTACAAGCTTCTTTTGAGGAAACTTTGTGAATAAAAGTTGTAGATTTTGCAATGGACTATAACTTTCATGTTTTGAGTTTTGTTTGAATCCAAATGTATCTTGATGAAAAAATGGGACAAAGTTAGGAAAAAATTAGGAATTTTCATAACTTAGAAAAATTCTAAGTTATGAAATTTCTTCATTTCAAACCCTAATTTGTGATTTTTGATTTCTTGATGAACAAGTTTCATAGTTTGACATGTCTTGATGAAAAATGAATCTTGGCACTTGATTTTGACCAAAAAGTCAAAGTTTGACTTTTCAGTATATAGTCAAATTTGGCTCAGTTGACTGGAAAATTCATCTGTCAATCTTGTGCATTTGGGATCTTTTGAACTTGTTGAATGTATCAAGGCCATGTCATTGATTCCTTGAGTCCATAAGTGAGCTTGGTTTGCCATTGGTTAGGTTAAACAGTCAAAAATTGCCTTTGTGCAGTCAAAACCCTAAAAATGACCATTTTGCCCTTTTGGTGATCTGATCAAATTTCTTGTGGAATTGTGATCCAAACTTGACCAAATGGTTCATATGAGTTCATAATGTTGATGTGGGTCAAAAATCATGAGGTTTGACTATCAATTGACCACAGTTGACTTTTTCCCCAATACAACTGATTTCTAGGTCAACTGTCCAATTGACTGGGCAAAGATTGGAATCAAGGCTTGAAACTTGGTATGGATAAACTTGTGAGTCCAACATGAAGCATGAAAGTCATCTTGGGCATTTTAGGTCAAAACATATTTGTGCAAACACAAACCCTAATTTGGGTCAACAGTGCAAGGAGGAGTCTTGAGCAGAGCAAACCCTAACTGGATCTTGAGCTCCAAGGGTCTTGTGGTGAGAAAATGTTGATGAAATGGGAGGGCAAATTTTGTGGTACAACAGTTGCCCCTGTTCAATCTTCTTAGACCTAAGGATGTAGATTGGCTTGCGTGCCTTTCGTGATCCGAAGGTAAAAGGAGATTGGACACTAGAGTGCCCTAAAATTTACACTCGCATGGTAAAGTATCAGC
Organism: Vicia faba; assembly: GCA_948472305.1. Lineage (NCBI taxonomy): Eukaryota > Viridiplantae > Streptophyta > Magnoliopsida > Fabales > Fabaceae > Vicia > Vicia faba. The sequence continues at coordinate 200,358,957 of OX451739.1, forward strand.
AATGTGATGGCGGAAATGGGCTTATAGATGCCATTTAGAGATAGGATGGATAGGAGGATGGGCTTATAGATTCCATATGGAGATGTGATAGAACCTTGTCGGGAATGGGCTTATAGATGCCATTTGGAGGTGTCGATCGCGTAAGAGATTCCTTAGCGAGAATTTGCGTACTTTGAGAAAGGAAGATGGTTTCCTGGCTTGCTACAGGTGTTGATCTTCAGTCTCTTCATGCAGATATGCCCTGGCTAGGTACAGGTATCGAATCTACAATTAGTTGCTCACAGATGTGCCCTGGCTAGATACAGGAATTGAATCTAAAATTTGTCGCCTTCAGATATGCCCTGGCTGGATGCAGTTATCGAATCTGGAAATTATCGTCTACAGATATGCCCTGGCTGGATACAGGTATCGAATCTGGAATTTATCGTCTACAGATATGCCCTGGCTGGATACAGGTATCAAATCTGGAATTGCAAAAGGTTGGTAGAGATGGCTTTCCTGGCTGGATACAGGTGTAAACCTCTGACCTGAGAATGAAAGATAATTTCCTGGCCTGTTACAGGGGTTGATCTTCAAACTCTTCATGCAGATATGCCCCGGCTAGATACAGGTATCGAATCTATAATCCATCACTCACAGATATGCCCTGGCTAGATACAGGTATCGAATCTGGAATGGCGATAGTTGATAGTAATCATCTTTGGATTGACCTTTTTCTGGAAAGGTAAAACGTTAGTTGTATGCAATGTCATGATGTATGAGATGCATGATGTCATAATGTTCTCAAAAATAAATGAGATCGTGTGATATGATGCGTATATGCATGCGCCATGGTGTATAAAATGTGAAATGTATTTTTGTCTAGGAAAATAAATCCTTGACGAGTGCCGGGAACTTGTTGAATCCTGGGCTGATGTTTTGAAGAGTAGAGTTCTTCGCTTCCGCTGGGGATGATGGTTGCAAGAATAAACCGGTAGGAGATGACTCCGTTGGGGAATAAACTTGTTGGAGAGATTACTCTGCGGGGAAATACTCTGTGGGAAGAGATACTTTGCTGAGGTTTTGATGAGAACTCCGTTGGGGATTCCACTGATAAGTTATGTTGGGGAATTTGATGAACTCCGCTGGGGATAGGAAGAACTTCGCCGAGGACGATCTTTCTGTGGTAATTAGTTGAGGATAACCCAGTTATACCCTGGTGGGGAGATAACCTCTGAATAAAGTCGGGGAGAGACGTTCGTGCTCTGCAGGGGATAAGCTTTCAGAATCTACTGGGGAGAATGATTCAACTTTCCTGGGGAAACTTTTCAGGCTGTAACGGGGAATGGTTCCACTGGATGTCTGGTATTCCACCGGGGAACAATCTTATATCAAGATTTCCGGGGATGCTTGCTGAGGAATGTCTATACTCCGCTGGGGAATGTTGAGATCTTTTGGGGATATTCAACTTCCTTAAGGTTGACAGTAGACTAACTCGGCTTGGGGAGAGTATCGCTGACTTGCTAGGGATACTGTGCCTTTTTAGGGCTGATGGGAGACCAACTCTGCCTGGGGAGAGTATTGCTGAATCTGGTCTGACTCTGTGGGGAGTTGAGGTAACTTGGTTACATTCTTCAGCCGAACCTACCTTAGTACCTTGGTGGACAGAGCAACTAGATCGCTTAGACCAATCTTATTAATGCCCCTGTTTCTGATGTCACCTGTAATTAGCCCTTTGTTTCGTATGCAAATATTCATGATTAGCAATTAATGTCAAATGCATATATCAAAAATGAACATTGGACGTTCTTTGCAAAACAAAACAGAAAACGAAAAAAAACGATGGGTAATTCGTCTGAAAAATTGAATTTGTATTGATTTTGAGATTTGCCTGTAAATAGGCGTTTTATGTACAGGAGGCTGACGTCCTAGTAAGAGAACGCCGCCTGAGCAAAATAGAGTTTATACAATTTTGTGAAAAGGAAACAAAACAGCTATGTGAAAAAATAATCCCACTGGGTTCCAACTCTGCTATCGCCTTTATGTTTTCAAGCGTCTCATCACTCTGAAGCTGATTGATTGGCGACGTCTGAACTCGATAGTTGATGCCGAATTCTGGATGCAGGGTGATCCAATGAGACATAGTATTACGCTTTATCCCTAACTTTTGCCTGGACCGTCCTTTCGGGTTTTCAGTCCACCGGGATACCCATTTTTGCCCAAGCCGCCTTTTCAGGTTTTCGACTTGCCGGGTGTACAGATTTTTTCATTTCGTCCCTTATTTTTGCCCAAACCCTTTTGGTTCGCCGGGAAGCCCTTATTTTTGCCTAGGTGTGTCAACCTAGCGGGTCTTTAATTCATGCGTAGTATCTTTTTACTATGTCTGCATTGGCGGGGTGAGGAAGGTCGTGACCATCCATGGTGGTTAGAATCATGGCTCCTCCTGAGAATATATGCTTAACCATAAATGGTCCTTCGTACGTAGGGGTCCATTTGCCCCTGGGATCACTTTGAGGAAGAATGATGCGTTTGATTACCAGGTCTCTGACTTGATACTCTTGTCGTCTGACCTTTTTGTTAAATGCCCTGATCATCCGTTTTTGGTATGTCTGACCATGAAAAATAGCAGTGAGTCTCTTTTCGTCAATTAGGTTTAATTGATCAAGCCGAGTCTGGATCCAGTCATCTTCGCTCAAGTCTGCATCCTTCATTATCCGGAGGGAGGGTATCTGGACTTCAATAGGCAAGACTGCCTCCATGCCATAGACCAAGGAAAAGGGAGTTGCCCCTGTTGACGTCCGTGCTGAGGTACGGTACCCATGAAGAGCAAACGGTAACATTTCGTGCCAATCTTTGTAGGTCACTGTCATCTTCTGCACAATCTTCTTGATATTCTTATTCGCTGCTTCTACAGCCCCATTCATCTTCGGCCGGTAGGGGGAAGAGTTGTGGTGCTTAATCTTGAATTTCTCGCAGAGCTCAGTAATCATTTTGTTGTTAAGATTGGTACCATTGTCCGTAATGATCCTTTCCAGGATGCCGTATCGACATATCAAGTTGTGCCGAATGAACCGTGCCACGACGTTCTTTGTTACAGTAGCATAGGAAGCTGCTTCAACCCATTTTGTGAAGTAATCAATCGCTACCAAGATGAAGTGATGCCCGTTGGATGCCGTAGGTCTGATTTCGCCGATCATATCAATGCCCCACATTGCAAAGGACCAGGGTGCTGTCAAGACGTTCAGAGGAACCAGAGGAATGTGCACCTTATCAGCATAGATCTGGCATTTATGACAAGTTCGAGAATGCTGATAACAGTCGGCTTCCATTGTGGACCAGAAATATCCTGCCCGAAGGATCTTCTTTGCCATGGTATGTCCACTGGAATGCGTTCCGAAGGTACCTTCATGTAGCTCTGCCATGATCTTTTCTGCTTCAGTCTTATCCACACAACGCAGTAAGGTTGAATCATGGTTTCGCTTGTAGAGAATGTCGTTGCTGAGGAAGAACTTTGCCGCAAACCTTCTCAGGAACTTCTTGTCATTAACAGATGCGCCTTCGGGGTATTCTTGAGCTTCCAAGTACCTCTTCACTTCATGATACCAAGGTTTTTCAGTTACCTCTTCAGCCTCAAGATCGCAGCAATGTGCAGGTTCATCCAAATTCCAGATGATGATCTGGGGAGCCTCGTTGTCCCATTTTACTTTGAACATAGAAGACATCGTAGCCAACGCGTCCGCCAACTGATTCTCCTCTCTTGGGAAGTGTTCAAAAGTTATCTCCTCGAAGTGGGGAAGCAATGTCAACACATACTCCTTGTAAGGAAGAAGGTTTGGGTGTTTCGTATCCCACTCGCCTTTGACCTGATTGATCACGAGAGCGGAATCTCCGAAGACACTCAGAAACTTGATCCTTAAGTCAATTGCAGCTTGAAGACCCATGATACATGCCTCATACTCCGCCATGTTGTTGGTGCAGTTGAAACATAAACGGGCGGTGAGTGGAGTATGAGTGCCTTTAGGGGATATGATCACAGCGCCGATACCATTACCCAAAGCGTTCGAGGCTCCGTCAAAGTGCATAGACCATCGGGATCCTTCCTCAGGTCCTTCATCCGGTCCAGGTACTTCACAATCAGTCACTACCATGATATCCTCGTCTGGAAATTCAAAGTTCATCGACTGGTAATCGTCCACTGCCTGGTGGGCCAAATGGTCTGCCAATACACTTCCCTTGATTGCTTTTTGAGTCGTGTACTGGATGCGGTATTCCATCAAGATCATCTGCCATCTTGCTATTCTTCCAGACAGAGCAGGCTTTTCGAATATGTACTTGATTGGATCCATTTTTGAAATCAACAGAGTAGTGTGAGTCAACATATACTGTCTCAGCCGGCGAGCAGCCCATACCAAAGCGCAACAAGTTTTCTCGAGCAGTGAGTACCGGGTCTCACAATCGGTAAACTTTTTGCTAAGGTAATAAATGGCGTGTTCTTTTCGGCCAGACTCGTCATGCTGCCCCAGCACACACCCCATTGAGTTGTCAAGTACTGTCAAGTATAGTATTAGAGGTCTCCCTTCAACTGGTGGCATAAGAATGGGCGGTTCTTGGAGATACTCTTTGATTCTTTCGAAAGCGGCCTAACATTCATCGTTCCAACGTACTACTTGATCTTTCTTTAACAGCTTGAAGATTGGTTCACAGGTAGCAGTTAGATGTGAGAAGAATCGGGCAATGTAGTTTAAACGTCCTAGAAAGCCTCTGACTTCTTTCTCTGTCTTGGGAGTTGGCATCTCTTGTATGGCTTTCACTTTGGCAGGGTCCACTTGAATACCTTTGTCGCTTACGACGAAGCCTAGCAATTTTCCAGATCTCACCCCAAAGGTGCACTTGTTTGGGTTCAACCTCAGCTTGTACAACTTCAGACGGTCAAACAGCTTCCGTAGATGGTCAAGGTGTTCTTCCTCAGTTTGGGACCTTGCAATCATATCGTCGACGTATACTTCTATCTCATGATGGATCATGTCATGAAATAAAGCAACCATGGCACGTTGGTAGGTTGCCCCAGCATTCTTCAACCCAAAAGGCATGACCTTGTAGCAAAAGGTGCCCCACTGAGTGACGAAAGTGGTCTTCTCCATGTCTTCAGGAGCCATCTTGATCTGATTATAACCGGAGAAGCCGTCCATGAAGGAGAATACTTTATGCTGAGCAGTGTTGTCAACCAGAACGTCGATATGAGGCAGAGGGAAATCATCCTTAGGGCTGGCCCTGTTCAAATCCCTGTAATCAACACACATTCGGACCTTACCATCTTTCTTCGGCACCGGAACCACGTTGGCAACCCACTGAGGGTAAGAAGTCACTGCTAGAAACCCGACATCAAATTGTTTCATAACCTCGGCTTTGATTTTCTCGGACATTTCTGGGCGCATAGGGCGGACCTTTTGTTTTACCGGAGGGCAATCTTCCTTGGTAGGCAGGTGATGAACCACAATGTCGGTATCCAACCCAGGCATGTCTTCGTAGGACCAGGCAAAGATTTCCACATAGTCATGCAGCATCTGAATCAACCGTTGTTTTACACTGAGCTCTAGATTGGCACCAATCTTGACTTCCTTTCTGTCTGTCTCAGTACCCAGATTTACCGTTTCCACTGGCTCTTCATGTGGCTGAATGACCCTCTCTTCCTGGAGTAGCAGTCTTGCAAGTTCGCCAGGCACTTCGCAATCATCTTCACCTTCGTCTTCGTCTAAGTTGATCGGATTTTCGATGTCATAATTGGCAGTAGCAGAGTTGTTACCAGTGAGATCCAGAGTGGATTGGAACCTGTATGGGTGAGTGTGTGTAAATATAGCTATTTTGCAATATATAATAAAGAAAGAAAAGGAGCGCAAGATTTTGAAATGCAACAAACGTCCAATGTTTTTATTGATGATATATGAAAATGACACACAAAAGCCCTCACAAATGAAGCTACGGTGTCCCGGGTAGGACACCGAGCCATAAAAGTTTCAACATATTGTTTGTTACAAATTCAAAACAAAAGAGTTCATTACTGAGTGACAAAAGTAATAGGTGTGAAGTCTTTGGCAGTCCAGTTGCTTGGTCCACCGTCGGTTGTTGGGTAGATCCAGCTGTCGAATTCAGATTCCTCCACGTCGTCTTCAATAGCATTCACTCCCGGGTTGGTGATGAACACATGAGGTCTTCCAATCCTTGCCTTACGAACAGCCCTCTGAGCTTCTGCAGTGAAGCCCAAACCAAACTTGTCAGTCTTCGGAGTAAAATCAGGAAGTCGGCCCCAGTTCGCGCACTCACCCTTCTCAATAACAGCCCGAGCATCCTTTAAGGAAGCCATCTTCAAAGGAGAATCTTCGATCACAGTCTCTGCTGACGCCAGTGTCTGAGGCACCTCTTCAAAGTGTTGAAAGGGGGTCTCAATGAATTCCTCATCCATTTCTATGTACCGGAACGAGTTAAGGTGGCTGACCATATACTCTTCTTCCCCCTGAACTGTCACAATCTTCCCTCTGACTGGGTACTTAAGCTTCTGATGTAGTGTGGAGGTTACAGCTCCAGCCTTGTGGATCCATGGACGACCCAACAAACAAGAATAGGATGAACGGATGTCCATCACATAGAATGTAGAATCAAAAACTTGAGAACCAACCCTGATTGGAATGTCAACTTCACCATGTACCATCCTTTTCGAACCGTCAAAGGCCCGTACAACAATGTTACTAGGATTGAGCTCCAAACCCTCATAATCCAACCTGTCTAGGGCCTTCTTGGGTAATACGTTTAAAGAAGAACCGGTGTCTACCAACACATGGGCAAGAGTAGTGCCCCTGCATTCAATGGAGACATGCAGGGCGTCGTTATGGTTCTTTCCTTTGGCAGTCAGATCGGCGTCAGAGAAGCCCAACCCATTATCGGCAGTCAAGTTGGCCATGCAATCGGTAAATTGATCAGCAGACGTTTCTTGTGGCACATGGGCCGTCTTCAGGAAGGAAATCAGGGCCTTGGCATGGGCCTCTGAACACAACAACAGTGATAGCATGGAAATTTTTGATGGGGTGTGCCCCAACTGCTCAACTACATTGAAATCACTCTTCTTGATAATCTTGAGAATCTCTTCCATCTCTTGCTGGGAAGCTTCAACAGTGGTTGTCTTTGGTGCCTCCGTCAGGGCAGGCAAATCAGTAGCAATCCCTTTGCCCCGAGCGTCAGATGACTTGGCAGCAGGGGTAGAAACAGGAACTTGATCAGGAAGGGGAGCAGGCACACTTGCAGGTGTGATGATAAGAGGTCTCTGAATAGTTGATGGCGCAATATCTGGTGAAAACAGCCTACCACTGCGAGTAACCTTGGCAGGCCCGGTGATGTTACTGACGCCGATACTTGTATCAAACTCTTGTTTTACTCCAAGCACATAAACATCTGCCCCATAGTGCCACGGGACAGCTTTGTCAGATGTATAAGGGAGGGGACCCGGAACAGTGATGATGATAGGAGCAATCTTCTGAGTGGACATGATTTTGACAGGCTTCTTTGAGAGAGCCTTAGGAGGTTTATTGAAAATAGTGACAATAGAAACTTCTTCAGTAGGGGTAGCAGGAACGACAATCTTTTCGAACAAGATTTCTTTGCTATCCATCAGGCTTTGGATACCTGATTTCAGCAAAGGACAACCAACAGGTGAAACAGCACATAGAAGGCAACCTTTACCACATCCCGGAAATAAACCGGCTAGCAACAGGTTCCTCTTGACGGTCAATAACAGAGTAACAATCTCTTCCACGGAGGCTACATACCGGTCTTCCTCAACAGCATTTACTCCATGCTGGGGCATGGGAGCAGTCACAACATTGGGTCTTTCGGGCTCCTCAAACTGTATTTCTTTAGCATCAATAAGGTCCTGAACCTTATTCCTCAGAGCCCAGCAATCGTCCGTAGTATGCCCCGGGCTATCAGAGTGATAAGCGCAACGGGCGTTGGGGTTGTACTTTGGAGAAGTTGTGTTCACTACCTTCGGAGCTTCTTTGACATTTACCAGATTGGTTGATAGTAGTTGCGGCAATATCTGAGACAGGGTCATACTGAGCCGAGTGTACTGTCTTTTGGGTCTCTCACCCCTTGGTTGATTATACTGCTGAGGAGCAGCAGGTTTTGAAATTACCAATGCATTGACAGCTTGGCGGCGTTCCGGTTTAATTTGTCTTCTGGGACCATAAACAGCACTGGCTTCCTTCTTGAAGGGTTTCTTTTCAGTACTCGCGGAGGCACCTTTCTGTATCTTCCCCGACTTGATACCAGCTTCTATTCTCTCACCAGTTAAGATCAAATCTGTAAATCCAACAGAAGAATTCCCAATCAGGTGATTGAAGAACGGACCGGACAGGGTCCCCAGGAACATGTCAACAAGTTCACGGTCAGTCAGCGGTGGCTGCACCCTACCAGCCAGGTCTCTCCACTTTTGCGCATACTCCTTGAATCCTTCGCCCGTTCCCAGTGACATACCCTGGAGTTGGGTACGCGTGGGAGCAAGGTCAGAATTGTACTGATATTGTTTATAAAAGGTAGTAGCCAAGTCCTCCCAGTTTCGGATACTGGCTCCATCCATCTGATAGAACCATTCGAGTTGAGACCCCGAAAGGCTATCCTGAAAGAAATGGATCCATAGGTTCTTGTCTGCAGTGTAAGGTTGGATCTTCCTTACATATGATCTGAGATGCATCTTAGGGCAGGAAGCCCCGTCGTACTTCGCGAAGGCAGGTGCCTTGAACTTGTGTGGGATCACCACCCCAGAAGATAAACCTAGATCTCCAAAATCTAGCCCCGGTACATTTTGAATATCCATGGCACTTAAACGGTCCTCTAGTTGCTTGTACCTGTCTTCAGCAGGAGGGTATTGTTCATCATTGTAAACCTTGAATGAGGGCCCTTTGCCCCAGCATCTGGGTTTTTAATGTGTCTACCTCAGCTTGTAGACGTTTCAGCTGTTCATCCTTGTCATCTTCAGGACTCTTTCTGATCAGATTCCCCATGAGGAGTGTCCTCAACTCTTCCTGCCCCTTGGATAGGCTTAGGAAGATCTCCTTGAACTGAGTCTCTTGAGTGTGGAGGTCCTGGTTATCTTGTTGGGAAGCCATGGCTGAAATAAACAGCAGGGAGGGTAAGTGACCTGCAACAAGGATACCTGTTATGCAATGATGAGTATGACATGCATGTAATGTTTTCAAGGACCTCGCGGGGTAAACAAGAAAATTGGTTAGCATTTGGATCCGGTAGCTTGATTGAAAGAAACTTCATATTTGTTGAGAGTCTTTCTTCCAAGGGTCAAAGGCTCACCATATCAAGTGGGTCATAGCCCCTGACTCAAGTCATCAACCTTATTTTGCTTTCCAAACGACCTTGGCTAGGGGAACCTTCTTCAAGAGTCAGAGCTCACCATATCAAGTGGGTCATAGCCCCTGACAACTTTGTCTAGAGGAAAATAAATCCTCTTTCCCCTTGCTGGGGTAGTTGATTCACCATGACCTGCATCACAAGCCCCTTGAGATCCTTGAAATGGATTAGGATGTATGCAATGGTATGATGTCATGGTATGCATGGGGTAATGTGAGTAACCCTGTTATGAGTCCCAATCAAGGACTGCAAACAAAACCTGCAAGAAACTTAGTACACCCTGTTATGAGTCCCAATTAAGGACTATGAACAAAACCTGCGGGGAACTCAGTACACTCTGTTATGAGTCCCAATTAAGGACTATACACAAAACCTGCAAGAAACTTAGTAAACCCTGTTGTGAGTCCCAATTAAGGACTATAAACAAAACCTGCAAGAAACTCAAGTGTCAGATAACAAGCATGCAAGTAGTCAAGTACGAAGGCACACAAGTCACACAAGAGAAACCCTTAGAGTTTGGGCCAGCATGAGGTCTGGGTAGTACCCTCTTGAAGTTGGTGGGTTCATACCTGTCCTATCAAAGTAACCGGGTTCTTAGAGGATCCCAATATCATTGGCTACCCTCAATCGGTCATAACTCCAGCATCGCAATCTTTTCTTGCGGCCAGAACCATCACGAGAGTTTAGCCTCAATGGGCGTAGCATACTGCTACTGTTCTAATGGCCAAGTTGTGTCATTTAAGGTTCTAAGGTTGTTGGTGCTTGATGACTCCTTAGAAGACCCATATTCTCCTCGTTGCAACACAAGGGATATCGGTACAGACCAAGGTGCCACACCAACGTAGCCACTGCTTCACCCGTGTCGGTCTACGCCGGACAGGTCCCTCACAGCTTATGCTACCTAAACAGGGTATCCCCAGATCCGGGTTAGGATCTATGTAACTCCGATGCAACCCACAATAATAAAGCAAGCAAAGAAGACAATTGAAAACACAGTTATGAACTAGCCCTAAGGTACACCTCACTTTATAGAGTGTCCCCAGCAGAGTCGCCAGTTCTGTGATCGGTGGATCTGGAACTGACTGTTTAACGCTGGTTCGCGAAATGTCGCGGAAGCAAGAGTCGCCACCGTCTTTTATTTTCTCCAAATGGAAAGGACAAAAGCACAGAAAAATTCCTTAAAGAGATTGCTCTCGGTTCGGGAGGTAGGTTATAGAAAGGGAAGGTGTTAGCACCCTTTCTATCCATGGTTATCCATGGGCTCTTAGATACTTGCTCATTGTGTTTTCAAAATTGTTTGTTTGCTTTTCAATGTGGGTTTTTTTAAAAAGAAGTTTCTTTGAAAAATTCCAGATCGACTCGTACGTCAGAGTGTTTGAAAAATTTGCTTTGAAAGCTTTTGAAAATGTGTTGTGTGAAAAGAGTTTTGATTTGTTTGAAATTAGAGCAAGTATCCTTGAGAACCTACCTACCCTAAGGAATTCGTCTGTGTAAGAGTCCTTTAAAGTAGTGCCATCCCACCATTGAGAGGTAGGTAGCACCACCGTTGGAGGTGTTCGGGTCAATTCGAGGTTCGGGACGCGGTGATCACCAGAGCAATGGGAAGACACCTTAGAAGCTACCCTCATGCCAGGTTCCCGGATCATGAGGACTTACTAAGACGCCCTCTACTCGACGACCACCTTTCGAGGCAAGGCAACAGTGAGGCGTACCCTAGGGGTGGTGTGTGCGAATTGTGTGTTATGTTTCAGTTATTTGTCTTGTCAGGTTATTGGTGATCTAACGTTTTGTTTTTATTTAGACATTCATTCTTGCATGCATATTTAACAGTTTATATTTGCGGGAAAATAAATCTACAACTATTACAAATGGCGCGGGTCCACATCGCCAAAATTAAACCGGACCCGATTTGACAGAAAATTAAAATAAAGCAAAGTAAATAAAAGTGCGAAAAGTAAAGTTACATGGCTTTGGGAGATTTACATAATTATAATAAACGAACATAAAATAAATGCGCGAAATTAAATAAATTAACGGGCGTTGGACCTTTTTTTTGCAAAAAATATTAAATTACATGAATTAATTAATTAAAGAGGAATTAAAATTAAAAAAAGAATGCTTCTTTGGTATTTAGTGTTTTTTAGATTTAAAAGAAAAGAATGATTTTCAAAATTAAAATAAAAAGCTAAACCTAATTCTAATTATTTTTAGTTATTATGAAAATATTGAATTTTTAACCTAATTTAAATCTAAGTTAATTTATTTATGTACAATTTTTAATTTATGAAAATGAATAAATAATTATTATTGTGAAAAAAGGAAAATATTAAAAGGTATAAAAATTATCAATTAACCTAAATTCTATATTTATTGGATTTTTAGTTATTAAAAGAATTAAAGTTGAAGCCTATTTTACTAAATTTATTTACATGTTAATTATTTACAAAAAATAAATAAAATAAATATTTTATTATGTTAATCTTTTTTTCTGATTTTTTTTGTGATGTTTTTATATTTTGTAAAAATAAATTAATTATGTTAAAACAAATAAAATGAATGAAATAGCAAAAATAAAATATAAGAAGAAAAATAGAAAAAGTGCAAACCAGGGGGGTAGCCCCAAATTGGAGGTGCAGCTTGGAATAGCCTGGCCCAAATAAGCTGGAAATTTGTTGACCTTTCTGGATCCTATGTGACGCGCTTGACCAGGTGCAGCGTGTTCCTTGAATCTATGCCTTTGGTGTGGTCGTATGGGACACGTGTATGCTGGGATTAAGAGAGTGCATGGTGTGCTCTAATGAGGAATCCGCATGGGAATTAGTATAGAAAAATAATATGGGATTATTCAGACCTGGGACTCGAACCCAGGTCTTGGAGGTTGCAAGCACTAAGCATATGCCAGCTGAGCCATTGAACGCGTTTGTATACTAATAAACAAATAAATGTTATAAAAAGAAACGAAAGCGTTAGTGGAGGGCGCGCGAAAATTCAAATCAGCGAGTCATGGTTTGCCACGCTTCATCGTCTTCCCTGTTCCTGAAACATGAAACACAACAGCAACGGTTTTAACGCGTTGCTTTAGGCAGCTTTAGAAAAAATAGCGATTAGCGCTATGGTATCAATAAATTGATCGCGAGGGTCAAGCTCTCTTCGTCTTGATGAGCTGATTGCAATGGTGGTACTGGGATGGTCTAATTTTGCTTGTATTAAGAACCCCTAATTTTGAAACCTGCAAACCCTAAATCTCGTTCATGGCATCATCGTGTATGGTCAATAAAAATACAATTAAACACAATGGTTAGCTTGGAAACTTCATATTGAACAAGAATTCATAAATAAAAATGCAAAAAGATGTATGAATTATGATATACGATTTCAAAAGTTTTGTGACACAGTTCGAGTTCTATCTACCAATTCTTGGAGCTTTGATTGTTGATGTTGATTGGAATCCCTTCAGGAATGCTTAAGGAAGCTATTGAAATAGGTTTGGCGTCTCGAATCAATCTCTAGCACTGATTTCAGATTTTGAGTTTTATCAACAATTTTCCAAGTTTGTAATGGAGTTTTCAGCGCAGCTTTTTAGTCCAATGCCATTAGGTTTTTGATCCTGAATATGTAGTGAGCATATTAGGTCAACAAAACTGCATGAAATCCAAGGCATTCATTGTTTTGCATATTTGATTTTCTAAGAATCTTTACATATCTTTTCATGTGCAATTTGGTTCAATCATGCTCAAATCACACCAAAACTTGCCTAATTGGGATATGCACGTGATATTGATAGTAAAACATGCATGAAAAGATTTGTTTTCATTAGGTTTGTATTTTTCATGCATTTTATTTAATTAAATGAATTATAAATGATAAAAAATCCAAATAAATAAATAAAAATGGAGAAAAACTTCCTTTTGGGCCTAATGGTCGTGCATAGGCTTGGCATGAAGAAACTTGGAAGAAAAATGGGCCCAATAGCAAATTTAGGCCTTTTGGATCAATGTTGACTTTTAAAAATTTCCAAAAATTTCCCAACTTCCACAAGGCATAACTTGCTCAATTTTTAAGCTTTTCACATGTTCTTGGACATTTTGGAAAGGTCTTTGAGTCCTCTAACCAATGCATTTGGTCCCATGTCATTTTGATTTACCAATCTCAAGTTATGGTCTTTGACTTAAAGTCCCTTTTTGTTGACTTTTGAAAATGACCTATAATGTTGAAATTGATAACTTTTTGTGAGAGCATTTCTTGGACTTGAAGTATGAAGATGAATTGTAGGAAATGTATTTCTCTTCAAAATGAGCTTTGGATGGAATTTTTCTGATAATCCATATGAAAGTTATGCCCTGGTCAATTTTAGTTGACTTTTTCAGCTGTCCAAATAAGGCAACTTTTGCATCTTTGATGATTTCTGAGCCAAATTTTGAGAATCATGATCAAGCATTGATCAAATGATGTTTGTGGCTTCAAAATGATATGTTGACCAAAAATTTGAACTTTTGACTGTCAAATGACCATTTTGCCCCTACAGTTGACGGTAGTGCAATCTAGGGTTTTGACTGTGCAATCTTGAGCTGAATGCCTTGAAACTTGATATGAGGATACTTGACCATATTTGTAAGCATGTGAGACTTGATTGGGCCTTTGGAAGGTTCATTTTCTTGACCAGAACACAAACCCTAGTTTTGACTGTATAGGAGCCCTTTGCACTGTGCAACCCTTGGGGAATTTTGAATCATTGCTTGGCAATTTCTTGAAGAATATGGGAGGGCAAATTTTGGGGTGCAACAGTTGCCCCTGTTCAATCTTCTTAGACCTGAGGATGCAGATTGGCTGACGTGCCTTTCATAATCCGAGGGTAGAAGATGATTGAACACTAGAGTGCCCAGAAATTTGCACTCACATAGTAGCAGTATGATGGGGGAATGGGCTTATAGATGCCATTTGGGAGATTTCTAGGTAAGATGATGGGCTTATAGATGCCATCCGGATGTTGATCGCGTAGGAGATTCCTTAGCGAGAACCTGCATACCTGCAAAAGAAAAAATGAGTACCTGACACGTTGCAGGAGCTGATTTTTCAGATGCTTGATACAGATGTGTCCTGACTGGTTACAGGAGCTGAGTCTGGAGCTTCACAAGATGATGAATGAACCAGGGATGGTTACTACCTTAGCATGAATGGTAAGAGAACCTTGAGTGACTTTAACTTCAACAACGCTCGTTGAGAAAATCTTGGGTGTCTTCTACTGGGATAAGTATCGGGGAGATCTTAGGGTCGATCTGACTGAACCAGAAGAGGCCTTTGACTGGATAAGTATCAGGAAAATCTTAGGGTCGATTTAACTGAACCGGACAAGGTCTTGAAATATCTTCAACTGGATAAGCATCAGGGAGATCTTAGGGTCGATCTGACTGAACCATAGAAGGCCTTTGACTGGATAAGCATCAGGAAAATCTTAGGGTCGATTTAACTGAACCGGTCTAGGTCTTGAAATATCTTCAACTGGATAAGCATCAGGGAGATCTTAGGGTCGATCTGACTGAACCAGAGAAGGCCTTTGACTGGATAAGCATCAGGAAAATCTTAGGGTCGATTTAACTGAACCGGTCTAGGTCTTGAAATATCTTCAACTGGGTAAGCATCAGGGAGATCTTAGGGTCGATCTGACTGAACCAGAGAAGGCCTTTGACTGGATAAGCATCAGGAAAATCTTAGGGTCGATTTAACTGAACCGGTCTAGGTCTTGAAATGTCTTCAACTGGATAAGCATCAGGGAGATCTTAGGGTCGATCTGACTGAACCAGAGAAGGCCTTTGACTGGATAAGCATCAGGAAAATCTTAGGGTCGATTTAACTGAACCGGTCTAGGTCTTGAAATATCTTCAACTGGACAAGAATCAGGGAGATCTTAGGGTCGATCTGACTGAACCAGAGAAGGCCTTTGACTGGATAAGTATCAGGAAAATCTTAGGGTCGATTTAACTGAACCGGTCTAGGTCTTGAAATATCTTCAACTGGATAAGCATCAGGGAGATCTTAGGGTCGATCTGACTGAACCAGAGAAGGCCTTTGACTGGATAAGCATCAGGAAAATCTTAGGGTCGATTTAACTGAACCGGTCTAGGTCTTGAAATGTCTTCAACTGGATAAGCATCAGGGAGATCTTAGGGTCGATCTGACTAAACCAGAGAAGGCCTTTGACTGGATAAGCATCAGGAAAATCTTAGGGTCGATTTAACTGAACCGGTCTAGGTCTTGAAATATCTTCAACTGGATAAGCATCAGGGAGATCTTAGGGTCGATCTGACTGAACCAGAGAAGGCCTTTGACTGGATAAGCATCAGGAAAATCTTAGGGTCGATTTAACTGAACCGGTCTAGGTCTTGAAATATGATTGAGAATTTAAACTGCATCTTTCCTGAAAGGTAAAAGTCAGTCATATGCAATGCATGATATGGATCAAGCAATGATGTTCTCAACATAAATGAGATTTGCATGATGTGATGCGTCTATGCATGCTATAATGATGTATATGATGATTTTTGTATGTATGTTTTCGTCTAGGAAAGTGAATCCTTGACGGGTGCCGGGAAGTCATATCCTGGGCTGATGTTGAAGAATAAGTTTTTGCTTCCGCTGGGGATGATAACTGCAAGGATACCGGTAGGAGAAGATGACTCCGTTGCGGAATAAACTTGGCAAATGGAAGATTCTGCGGGAGAAAAGATGCTCTAGCGATCATGCTGGGGGTTGCAATACTCTGTGGGAAGAGGGATGCCTTGCTGAGTTGATAGTAGTTTGCTGGGGATAGGAAGACTTTGTCGAGGACTCTCTTTCCGTGGCTTTTGGCTGAGGATAACCCAGTTATATCCTGTTAAGGAAATAACTCTTTAAATCAAGCCGGACGACGCGTTCGTGCTTTGTGAGGGGATAAGCTTGTTGCTTGGGGATATGAATTCCATCCTTCCTGGGGAGATTGGATTGGACTCTTCTGGGGAAGTTTTGGACTGTAATGTTATAAGTTGAAGGAGGGAACCTATGTAGGGTTGCTGGATGTCGAGTTCGTGTAAAACTTCGTTTTTTAGAAAGGGAGAACCTGTGTAGGGTTTCTGGGTGATGAGTCCATGTAAAACTGCATTTTGAAGAGGGGGAACCGGTGTAGGGTTGATTGATGTCGAGTTTGTGTAAAACTACGTCTGGAGGGGGAGAACCTGTGTAGGGTTGCCCGGTGAGGTAAGTTCATGTAAAACTTCTTGACGAACCGAGGTAAGGTCATCTTGAGATAAATCCATGTAAGATTTCTGGGGGAACCGGGGTTAGGTTGCCGCAGGATAAGTTCGCGTAAAACTTCTTGACGAACCGGGGTGAGGTCATCTTGAGATAGGTCCATGTAAGACTTCTGGAGGAACCGGGGTTAGGTTACTTGGATAAGTTTGTGTAAAAACTTCTTGATGAACCAGGGTTAGGTCATCTGTGATAAATCCATGTAAGACTCTTGGAGGAACCGGGGTTAGGTTACTTGGATAAGTTTGTGTAAAAACTTCTTGATGAACCGGGGTTAGGTCATCTTGAGATAAATCCATGTAAGATTTCTGGAGGAACCGGGGTTAGGTTACTTGGATGAGTTTGTGTAAAAACTTCTTGATGAACCGGGGTTAGGTCATCTTGAGATAAATCCATGTAAGATTTCTGGAGGAACCGGGGTTAGGTTACTTGGATGAGTTTGTGTAAAAACTTCTTGATGAACCGGGGTTAGGTCATCTTGAGATAAATCCATGTAAGATTTCTGGAGGAACCGGGGTTAGGTTACTTGGATAAGTTTGTGTAAAAACTTCTTGATGAACCGGGGTTAGGTCATCTTGAGAATGAGTCTGTGTATGACTTTGTATGAAAATTGGGAAGGAACCGGTGTAGGGTTACATGATTTGGATTAAGTGGATGATTGTCCTGTTTGATTTCGGATGTTAACCCACGATCTGGAATTTGTAAAGGTAGATGGTAATCATCCTTATGTTGATCTTTTCTTTGTACTTTGGTTAACAGAGCAATTGGATCGCCTGGCTAACTCGTTATTGCCCCTGTTTCGGAGGTGAGGGAAGAGGATACCTGTGTGGGTGATTGACAAATCTTCGGGTAGGCAAGTGATGAGATACCGGAACATAGTCGTACGCTTTGATCCCTAACTTTTGCCTGGACCGCCCTTTCGGGTTTTCAGTCCACCGGGATACCCATTTTTTGCCCAAGCCGCCTTTTCAGGTTTTCGACTTGCCGGGTGTACAGATTTTTTCATTTCATCCCTTCATTTTGCCCGAACCCTTTTGGTTCGCCGGGAAGCCCTTACTTTTGCCTAGGTATGTCAACCTAGCGGGTCTTTGATTTTGCGTAGTATCTTTTCGACTATGTCCACGCTCTCAGAAAGTAGGGAGTTGCCCCTGTTAGAAGTGTTTTGTCATGCCACCAGAAGGTATTTGATCAGGCAAGATTCGTTGTTGGAATGCCCCAAGTGACTCAGGCGGAGATTTGCCCCAGGCTATTTGGCCTTTGAGAGATTCTCCGAATCTTGACTGGACTGCCCCAGATAATGGACCATGGTCATGTCTGCCCCTTGGTTAGAGGTACTTCTGTTCATTAGGCATTCGTCGTGCGAACTTCTATGTTGTTCAAACAAAAAGTCATATGCAAACAAAGTTATGTTAAAAATGCAAAGCCTATGTCTGTCTTGAAGATTTTGAAAATGCATTCTTTTTTCATAAAACAAATGAATGTTTGTAAAACGTGATGTCAACTCCGTATTTACCGTAGGCCTTCAGGAGTCAGGATACCTTTCGTAACAGTATGCTTTCGAACTAACCCATGCTTCAGCTAGGACTTTTGAGGGTTATAACGTGGCCTGGTTCACGGTTTAAGAAACAAAGGATAAAGGCTCAAATTCTGTTTGTACCCACCCGCTCTTCGTGATGTTCTCCAAACCTAAACTCAGTTGATCATACGTTAAACCTTGTTTGAGTCTTTGCCCTGATTTTCCGGTGATGATTCGGATGTTGATGATTTATTTTGAATAGGCAGTCATTCCTTTTTCGTTGAGGGTTTATAAGACCTCTTTTTTTTTTGTCTGATTTTTGTTATCCCTTTCTTTTTTTGCCTGAACTGTTTTCCTTTTTTGGAATTACAGTCAGCGGGATGCCCCAGTTTTGTAAGTCTCCTTCATGGGTTCTGACTTAATGGGTTTTTCATTTTTTGAGATAATGACTGCCTTTCTTTATTGATTATTTGGAACCATCACTGTTTTTCTTTTTTTGTTGTAAGGACCTCTTTGGTGCCCTTTGTTATGCACTTGGATCAACTGAGAGAACTACCCTGCCCCAGGTTATGATAAAGGGTTTTAAATTTCGAAAAGAAAAACTCCTACTTCTTTGGCTCAGATGGGTTGACGAGGGATTATCATCCTTATAACTCCAGTGTTTAGGAATTGAAACAATGCCTGTACCTCATCAGCGGGGTCTGTTCAAAAGCATACTGTAAAGATAGCGGTATCGTTTTCGTCATCCTCCCTCAAGAGGCTTAGAATTTTAGACCAAGAGTTGACATCAGAAAAAATATGAAACAGTTTGCATATAGTGAATGCGAATATATTGTTTCAGAACAGACATATGCGATGCATTAATGAAATAACAATGTTTAACATGAGTAAATGTTTGAACAAAAGCAAATTGCAACTTGGACATTCGAATGAACAAAAATTTCTCAATCCTAGCCATGATTTGGCAAGGGAGCAGTGATTATGTTCGGAGTCTCAGGTACTTCAAACTGAATCTCTCCAGCGTCGATCATGTCTTGAATCTTGTTTTTGAGAGGCCAGCAGTTGTCCGTAGTATGCCCCGGGCTATCGGAATGGTATGCGCACCTATCGTTGGGATGATAGTTAGGAGCAGAAGTGTTTGGATTCCGGAGAGGAGCCCTTAAGGTGATCAGCCCTGCCTCCAACATTTGTTGTAGTGCTTGATCCAGCGACATGTTGATCTTGGTGAACTGCCTTTTAGGCTTGTCTGGTTTGCTCTGATCAGCCCGTTGTTCTGGGCGAGGTCGTTGTTGGACCTGTGAAGTAATAGCAGCTTGGAGAAGTCTATTCATTGGACCCGACCTTTGCCTTCTTGGAAGCTGTTCCGTGACCTGGTCCCTGATTTGGGCTGGTTGCTTCATGCCTTGAGGAAGCTGACTGATCATGGCCCTCAGCTCTCCTTGCTCCTGAGCTAAACCTTGAATGAGGGCCCTTTGCCCCAGCATCTGGGTTTTTAATGTGTCTACCTCAGCTTGTAGACGTTTCAGCTGTTCATCCTTGTCATCTTCAGGACTCTTTCTGATCAGATTCCCCATGAGGAGTGTCCTCAACTCTTCCTGCCCCTTGGATAGGCTTAGGAAGATCTCCTTGAACTGAGTCTCTTGAGTGTGGAGGTCCTGGTTATCTTGTTGGGAAGCCATGGCTGAAATAAACAGCAGGGAGGGTAAGTGACCTGCAACAAGGATACCTGTTATGCAATGATGAGTATGACATGCATGTAATGTTTTCAAGGACCTCGCGGGGTAAACAAGAAAATTGGTTAGCATTTGGATCCGGTAGCTTGATTGAAAGAAACTTCATATTTGTTGAGAGTCTTTCTTCCAAGGGTCAAAGGCTCACCATATCAAGTGGGTCATAGCCCCTGACTCAAGTCATCAACCTTATTTTGCTTTCCAAACGACCTTGGCTAGGGGAACCTTCTTCAAGAGTCAGAGCTCACCATATCAAGTGGGTCATAGCCCCTGACAACTTTGTCTAGAGGAAAATAAATCCTCTTTCCCCTTGCTGGGGTAGTTGATTCACCATGACCTGCATCACAAGCCCCTTGAGATCCTTGAAATGGATTAGGATGTATGCAATGGTATGATGTCATGGTATGCATGGGGTAATGTGAGTAACCCTGTTATGAGTCCCAATCAAGGACTGCAAACAAAACCTGCAAGAAACTTAGTACACCCTGTTATGAGTCCCAATTAAGGACTATGAACAAAACCTGCGGGGAACTCAGTACACTCTGTTATGAGTCCCAATTAAGGACTATACACAAAACCTGCAAGAAACTTAGTAAACCCTGTTGTGAGTCCCAATTAAGGACTATAAACAAAACCTGCAAGAAACTCAAGTGTCAGATAACAAGCATGCAAGTAGTCAAGTACGAAGGCACACAAGTCACACAAGAGAAACCCTTAGAGTTTGGGCCAGCATGAGGTCTGGGTAGTACCCTCTTGAAGTTGGTGGGTTCATACCTGTCCTATCAAAGTAACCGGGTTCTTAGAGGATCCCAATATCATTGGCTACCCTCAATCGGTCATAACTCCAGCATCGCAATCTTTTCTTGCGGCCAGAACCATCACGAGAGTTTAGCCTCAATGGGCGTAGCATACTGCTACTGTTCTAATGGCCAAGTTGTGTCATTTAAGGTTCTAAGGTTGTTGGTGCTTGATGACTCCTTAGAAGACCCATATTCTCCTCGTTGCAACACAAGGGATATCGGTACAGACCAAGGTGCCACACCAACGTAGCCACTGCTTCACCCGTGTCGGTCTACGCCGGACAGGTCCCTCACAGCTTATGCTACCTAAACAGGGTATCCCCAGATCCGGGTTAGGATCTATGTAACTCCGATGCAACCCACAATAATAAAGCAAGCAAAGAAGACAATTGAAAACACAGTTATGAACTAGCCCTAAGGTACACCTCACTTTATAGAGTGTCCCCAGCAGAGTCGCCAGTTCTGTGATCGGTGGATCTGGAACTGACTGTTTAACGCTGGTTCGCGAAATGTCGCGGAAGCAAGAGTCGCCACCGTCTTTTATTTTCTCCAAATGGAAAGGACAAAAGCACAGAAAAATTCCTTAAAGAGATTGCTCTCGGTTCGGGAGGTAGGTTATAGAAAGGGAAGGTGTTAGCACCCTTTCTATCCATGGTTATCCATGGGCTCTTAGATACTTGCTCATTGTGTTTTCAAAATTGTTTGTTTGCTTTTCAATGTGGGTTTTTTTAAAAAGAAGTTTCTTTGAAAAATTCCAGATCGACTCGTACGTCAGAGTGTTTGAAAAATTTGCTTTGAAAGCTTTTGAAAATGTGTTGTGTGAAAAGAGTTTTGATTTGTTTGAAATTAGAGCAAGTATCCTTGAGAACCTACCTACCCTAAGGAATTCGTCTGTGTAAGAGTCCTTTAAAGTAGTGCCATCCCACCATTGAGAGGTAGGTAGCACCACCGTTGGAGGTGTTCGGGTCAATTCGAGGTTCGGGACGCGGTGATCACCAGAGCAATGGGAAGACACCTTAGAAGCTACCCTCATGCCAGGTTCCCGGATCATGAGGACTTACTAAGACGCCCTCTACTCGACGACCACCTTTCGAGGCAAGGCAACAGTGAGGCGTACCCTAGGGGTGGTGTGTGCGAATTGTGTGTTATGTTTCAGTTATTTGTCTTGTCAGGTTATTGGTGATCTAACGTTTTGTTTTTATTTAGACATTCATTCTTGCATGCATATTTAACAGTTTATATTTGCGGGAAAATAAATCTACAACTATTACAAATGGCGCGGGTCCACATCGCCAAAATTAAACCGGACCCGATTTGACAGAAAATTAAAATAAAGCAAAGTAAATAAAAGTGCGAAAAGTAAAGTTACATGGCTTTGGGAGATTTACATAATTATAATAAACGAACATAAAATAAATGCGCGAAATTAAATAAATTAACGGGCGTTGGACCTTTTTTTTGCAAAAAATATTAAATTACATGAATTAATTAATTAAAGAGGAATTAAAATTAAAAAAAGAATGCTTCTTTGGTATTTAGTGTTTTTTAGATTTAAAAGAAAAGAATGATTTTCAAAATTAAAATAAAAAGCTAAACCTAATTCTAATTATTTTTAGTTATTATGAAAATATTGAATTTTTAACCTAATTTAAATCTAAGTTAATTTATTTATGTACAATTTTTAATTTATGAAAATGAATAAATAATTATTATTGTGAAAAAAGGAAAATATTAAAAGGTATAAAAATTATCAATTAACCTAAATTCTATATTTTTGGATTTTTAGTTATTAAAAGAATTAAAGTTGAAGCCTATTTTACTAAATTTATTTACATGTTAATTATTTACAAAAAATAAATAAAATAAATATTTTATTATGTTAATCTTTTTTTCTGATTTTTTTTGTGATGTTTTTATATTTTGTAAAAATAAATTAATTATGTTAAAACAAATAAAATGAATGAAATAGCAAAAATAAAATATAAGAAGAAAAATAGAAAAAGTGCAAACCAGGGGGGTAGCCCCAAATTGGAGGTGCAGCTTGGAATAGCCTGGCCCAAATAAGCTGGAAATTTGTTGACCTTTCTGGATCCTATGTGACGCGCTTGACCAGGTGCAGCGTGTTCCTTGAATCTATGCCTTTGGTGTGGTCGTCTGGGACACGTGTATGCTGGGATTAAGAGAGTGCATGGTGTGCTCTAATGAGGAATCCGCATGGGAATTAGTATAGAAAAATAATATGGGATTATTCAGACCTGGGACTCGAACTCAGGTCTTGGAGGTTGCAAGCACTAAGCATATGCCAGCTGAGCCATTGAACGCGTTTGTATACTAATAAACAAATAAATGTTATAAAAAGAAACGAAAGCGTTAGTGGAGGGCGCGCGAAAATTCAAATCAGCGAGTCATGGTTTGCCACGCTTCATCGTCTTCCCTGTTCCTGAAACATGAAACACAACAGCAACGGTTTTAACGCGTTGCTTTAGGCAGCTTTAGAAAAAATAGCGATTAGCGCTATGGTATCAATAAATTGATCGCGAGGGTCAAGCTCTCTTCGTCTTGATGAGCTGATTGCAATGGTGGTACTGGGATGGTCTAATTTTGCTTGTATTAAGAACCCCTAATTTTGAAACCTGCAAACCCTAAATCTCGTTCATGGCATCATCGTGTATGGTCAATAAAAATACAATTAAACACAATGGTTAGCTTGGAAACTTCATATTGAACAAGAATTCATAAATAAAAATGCAAAAAGATGTATGAATTATGATATACGATTTCAAAAGTTTTGTGACACAGTTCGAGTTCTATCTACCAATTCTTGGAGCTTTGATTGTTGATGTTGATTGGAATCCCTTCAGGAATGCTTAAGGAAGCTATTGAAATAGGTTTGGCGTCTCGAATCAATCTCTAGCACTGATTTCAGATTTTGAGTTTTATCAACAATTTTCCAAGTTTGTAATGGAGTTTTCAGCGCAGCTTTTTAGTCCAATGCCATTAGGTTTTTGATTCTGAATATGTAGTGAGCATATTAGGTCAACAAAACTGCATGAAATCCAAGGCATTCATTGTTTTGCATATTTGATTTTCTAAGAATCTTTACATATCTTTTCATGTGCAATTTGGTTCAATCATGCTCAAATCACACCAAAACTTGCCTAATTGGGATATGCACGTGATATTGATAGTAAAACATGCATGAAAAGATTTGTTTTCATTAGGTTTGTATTTTTCATGCATTTTATTTAATTAAATGAATTATAAATGATAAAAAATCCAAATAAATAAATAAAAATGGAGAAAAACTTCCTTTTGGGCCTAATGGTCGTGCATAGGCTTGGCATGAAGAAACTTGGAAGAAAAATGGGCCCAATAGCAAATTTAGGCCTTTTGGATCAATGTTGACTTTTAAAAATTTCCAAAAATTTCCCAACTTCCACAAGGCATAACTTGCTCAATTTTTAAGCTTTTCACATGTTCTTGGACATTTTGGAAAGGTCTTTGAGTCCTCTAACCAATTCCTTTGGTCCCATGTCATTTTGATTTACCAATCTCAAGTTATGGTCTTTGACTTAAAGTCCCTTTTTGTTGACTTTTGAAAATGACCTATAATGTTGAAATTGATAACTTTTTGTGGGAGCATTTCTTGGACTTGAAGTATGAAGATGAATTGTAGGAAATGTCTTTCTCTTCAAAATGAGCTTTGGATGGAATTTTTCTGATAATCCATATGAAAGTTATGCCCTGGTCAATTTCAGTTGACTTTTTCAACTGTCCAAATAAGGCAACTTTTGCATCTTTGATGATTTCTGAGCCAAATTTTGAGAATCATGATCAAGCATTGATCAAATGATGTTTGTGGCTTCAAAATGATATGTTAACCAAAAATTTGAACTTTTGACTGTCAAATGACCATTTTGCCCCTACAGTTGACGGTAGTGCAATCTAGGGTTTTGACTGTGCAATCTTGAGCTGAATGCCTTGAAACTTGATATGAGGATACTTGACCATATTTGTAAGCATGTGAGACTTGATTGGGCCTTTGGAAGGTTCATTTTCTTGACCAGAACACAAACCCTAGTTTTGACTGTATAGGAGCCCTTTGCACTGTGCAACCCTTGGGGAATTTTGAATCATTGCTTGGCAATTTCTTGAAGAATATGGGAGGGAAAATTTTGGGGTGCAACACCACCGGACTAGGAGCCCTTCCCCCTTGGGGACTGTCTTTCTCTGCAGAGGAAGTAGTCTGATCAGCCTCATTATGTAGTGTATTCCCAAACCTCCATCCAGTGTTAAACAGCGCAGTCCTCTTCTTCTTTTTCTTCTTCAAGAGCAGAGTCTTCAAATCCTGTTGACCCTGGGCTAAGCTCATGACCAGCTCCTGAAACTGGGCGTTCTGGGCCTGTAGGGCCTTGATAGCTTGTTCGGTAGTAGGCTCGGAAGACATGATGATTGAATGCTGAAATAAACAGCGAAGAAGATTAAGCAACCTGTAGAAGAAGGGTACCTGTTATGCATATGATGCAATGAGATTCATATGATTTATGTTTTCAAAGACAATCGGGATTCAACTTTGTAGACAAAAAGGAAACACACTTCATTAAATTCAAACTTTAAATTGTTCAACAATTTGCCCTTAGGCATTACAAGAATGAAAATACTGAAAAGGAAATAAAAGCTGTAAAAGAAACATCCAAAGCCCATCAATGCCCCCATGGCCTTCTCTTCTCAGTACGGATGTAGTCGTTCAGGATCCGCTCCTCCTCCAATTGCTTAGTCAGCTTCTGGATCTTTTGTTCCTGTTCGTTGAACTTTTCCCGATAAAAATCCCGTTCTTCTTGTAGCTGCGCCCAAGATCTCTTTAGTGTATCAACATCAGTGGGTATCTGAGGAGGGAGGACAGTTGGAGGAACCCCGTCTTCATCAGGAGATTCAAGAATGATAGGCCTGACAGCTTCGTATGGCATACCTAACTTCTGAGCACGGATGCGGACCCATCTGCAGTAGGGCTTCATTGGTAGAGAAGTCTTCGATCCCAACTCATGTGGGTCAGCTTTGTGAATTCTGTCCCAAGCCTTGATGAATCTACGGCGCAACTCGTCACTATCTACCTGAAACTCAAAACTGATGTGAGGCACCAACATCTCATGGGGCCCTGCTCTTCTGGCTCTTCCAAACTGACGGAGAGCTAAACATGGATTATAAGAGATTCCTCCCTGGGTACCGATCAATGGAACATTAGGATATTCTCCGCATCGATCAATAATGGATACCTCATCCAAACCTCTGAGAGTCCAAATGATGTCTTTATCAGTGAGAGACATTAACCTATGAGCCCAGCCTTTTGCTTCTTCATTCTTCAGCACGAACTTAGGGAGGTGCGAAATAAACCACCTCACTAACAAAGGAGCACAACACCACAGAGTTCCCCATCTTCGGGCAGTACGAGCATAGAGCTGTTGCAGGATATCACCCAAGAGAGTGGGTACAGGGTTCCGAGACATGAAGATCCTTATGGCATTGATGTTGACAAAGTTATCAGGATTTGGAAACAATACTAGGCCATAGATTAAGAGAGCCAGAATGTCTTCGTACGCCTTGAAGTCTAAGTCATTCCAGAAACTATTAGCCTTGCCAACCAGAAATTTAGCCAAAAAGCCCTTAACTCCACTTCTAGTTTCCCAGTTAGCCATTACCTCTTCTTTGGTCAAGGGAAGGACTGCAGCAATCTCTTCAGGCCTAAGAGTCTTCTCCCAACCAGTGAATGGAGTTTGTTCCAAAACAGGGATACCATGTAAATCAGATAATTCTTCCAGGGTAGGGACCAGCTGGAAGTCTTGAAAAGTGAAACAATGGTACAGGGGATCATAGAACTGGGTCAGGACACTCATCACTTGTTGGTCCCACTTTGAAGTGACTAACCCAAGGAGAGAACCATGCCTCTTGATGAAGGAAGTAGTGTTTGGAATCCTATCAACCAATTCCTTGAGCAAAGTAGGTGGTTGAACAAAGTTGAGCCGGATAGTGTTCCTACGCACGGGCATCATGATGTCCTACAAAACAGAGCAAAGATGAAACCCTCTTGTCTTTGAAATGGGTCAGTCCTTATGCAGGATGCATGCAATGGTATGATGGTATGATGCTATGATAAAGAACACCACAAGCATTCACAAAGGCAAGCATGATAAGGCACACAAGTCACACAAGACAACCCTTAGGGTTTAGGCCAGCATGAAGTTTAGGTATTACCCTCTTTCAGTTTTGTTGGTTAAGACCTGTCCTATCAAAAGTAATCGGGTTCTAGAGGATCTCAATATCATTGACTACCCTCAATCGGTCATAACTCCAGCATCACAATCTTTTCTTGCTGCCAGAACCATCGCGAGAGTTTAGCCTCAATGAGTGTAGCATATTGCTACCATTCTATGGCCAAGTTGGGTCAATTTAGGGTTCTAAGGTCGGTTGGTGTTTAATGACTCCTTAGAAGACCCATATTCTCCTCGTTGTAACACAAGGGATATCGGTACAGACCAAGGTATCACACCAACGTAGCCACTGCTTCACCCATGTCGGTCTACGCCGGACAGGTCCCTCACAGCTTATGCTACCTAAAAGGGTATTCCCTAGATCCGGGTTAGGATCTATGAAACTCCGATGCAAAGCCCACAAATATAAAAGCAAACAAAGCAAACAATTGAAAACAAGTAAATGATCTAACCCTAAGGTAACCCCACTTTTAAGTTTTCCCCAGCAGATTCGCCAGTTCTGTGATACGGTGGGAGAACTGACTTGGGTTTTGCGTTTGTTTTCGCAAATGTTTCGGTTGAGCAAGAGTCGCCACCGACTTTTTATTTTATCCTAAGGAAGGGTTAAAAAGCACACCAAAAACCTTTGAGATGTTTTCTTGGGTTCGGGGAGTAGATTATAGAAAGGGAAGGTATTAGCACCCTTTCTATCCATGGTTATCAATGGGCTCTTAGTTACTTGCTTAGATCAACTTGCCTTGATTTTCAATTGTTTGAAATGGTGCTTTGTGTGTGGGTTTGAAAATGTTTTGAAAAGAGGCCATTTGTGGTGGCAACCTTTGTAATGATTCGTGTTTGAATGTATACAAAGGTGTACTTATCTTTTGAAAAGTTTTCAATGTTTTTTTGAAAGTTGTTTTTGAAAGTGTGTTGTGATGTGTGTTTTGAAAAGTAGGCAAGTGTTTTTGCAAGGTTGATCAAGTAACTAAGAGTTTGTCTACCCCTAAATTTATTCAAAGGTTTTTTTCTATGTTTTAACCCTTTTAACAATTTTGTTCCACCATTGTATTTGGTGGACAATCTTATGTTAGGATGTTAACGGGACGGGCGCGGGTCATCGTTTAGACCATGAATGCAATGGTGCCAAGTGTCTTTGGCAACTTTTTCCTTTAAGGGACTGGATCATTTTTAGGCAACTTTCGAAAGCGTCATCGAGGGACTATGATCATTTTGTTTTGTTATGTTTTGCCAAAGATACTCAACGTGCAAGCATGGCTCATTATAGAAGGCAACAAGTGGAGTAACCCTAGGGGTGCAAGTGTGATTAGTGTTGTTCATTTTCATGCTTTTTTTATCTTTGAATTAGGTCAAGCTATTTGTTGTTTGATTTTTGCATACAAAACCCTAAGTCTATCATGGCATATTTAGAAAGCTTTAAAGTGCGGAATTAAAAGTCCTAAATTATTACACAAGTAATCATGGGGATGGGGGTACAAATGTTCAAATGGGGATGAGACTTAAATAGGAGAATGGTATCCCAATATTTACAACCAAATCGAATCAATTGCAAAATGTAAAATGATCAATGTATAAGAATAAAGCAATGTAAGTGTAAATGTTTTTGTGTAAGTGTATGTGATTTATTTACAAGTGCAATAAAATAAAAAAAGATTAATTTTTGAATATTTTCAATGTTTAGGGCAAAACCCTAATTTTGTAAATAAATAGTATTTATTATTTATATACAATATGATATTTATTAATTATACAAAAAATAAATAAAAAGGAAGTATATTGTAAAAGAAAGATTTTTGAGGTCAAATATTAATAAAAATAAAAATGTATTATTTTTGTATTTTTATCCTAAATATTCTAATAAATATATAAGTATTTATATTATTTACTAAATATATTAAATATATACAAAAATAAAAATATTTATTATTTATAAAAAAAAGTATATTTTTAGAAAATGTTTTCAGAAAATGCAAATAAAAATAATAACTAAAAGTATATATTTTTACATTATTTCTAAGGTTCTAAATAAAAGCATTATATTTATTTATATGTACAAATGTAAACAAAGCAAATAAATTCAAAATAAAATGCAAAAATGTATGGAAAAATATTTTTAATATTTTTTATGTTTTGTCAAAAAATAACAAGTCAGAATAAAAAAGAAAAAGTCAAAAATGATTAAAAAATCACACAATGGGCCAAGGGGGTGTGAATGTGAAAAGGTGGTGCAAAAGAAAAAAACAATTCAGGCCTAGCCCAAGGAGGCTTGTCTTCAACCTCCAGCCAGTTTCTGTCAAAAAACGCGCGTTTCTTTGTCTTGTTCAAACATCGTGATTCTTTGATTTTTAGCACAAACTTATAACACAAAAAATGTCAAGCATCAAACCACGAATCCATACATACCAAGAACTTGATCTAACTCTCAGAAATGAGAGAGAATTTATTCTCCCCCAATTCCTGACCTAACTTTTTCCTAATGTTCAGGTTCCAAATTCTCTTAACACACACAATATAAATGAAAAGTGAGGATACAGGTAGCTTCAGGGCCATGAATAGAACATGCTTTCTTCACAAACCTAAGCCTAGATATGCTTGGATAGAGAGATAGGAGTTCAAAAACTTACCTGTTCATCTTGATTCGTGTATGACAATGGAGGTACTTTCAATGCAATGTGAGGACTTGTATAGCTTGCTTGAGGTTCAGGGATGCTTCTCCAATGCTTGGTGTGCTTTGAATCTTGCTGTATCAAGCTACAGAAGTCAACCTGCACAGATGAAAAATGAAAATGGCACACTTGGCTATGGCTGTTACAGTTCCAGTTGAATGCTTGGAATAGTTTGTATGGATGTTATAGAATGTGTTTGAACTAGTTTGGATGAAAATGCACGATGGAAATGAGCTGGCCAAGTCAAAATGCAAAATGCCCTGTTTTGTGCAGCAAAATGGTGATTTTCTGTATGAGGAGGGATCAAGGGTTAAAGGCTCGTGTTTTAGGTCTGTTATGGAGTATGGAAAGTGTGGAGAAAGTTTGTCTTAGTTGGTTCTTCCAGGAAAGTCAGTTGTTGTTCAAAATGCCAAGTTTCTTCTAATGTAAGCAAAAGTTGCCAAGTTAGGTTGTAGGTCAAGGCAGGTCCCTCAAGCATGCTGCATAATCTCTCCTTGATCAGTGGGATTAGTTCATAAACTTGTGCCTCAGAGATTTGCATTGTACTTCTTTGATTTGTGTTTGACATAAAGTTGTGCTTTACAAGAATGGATAACTTGCTTTTTCCAAATAAGGATTAAACTTCCATGTAATGACCAAATGAGCAAAATAATGCTAGAACACAATGGATTGACATTTAATTATTGAGTATAAATGAGATTAGAGGCCTGTAACTAGCTTGAAACATGCTGAGTTCAAAAATGCAAAGTTATGAACATGGAAATGGCTCATGAACAAAGTGACTTTTGCCCATATTGACAAATTCGATTCTCCCTAACCACAAGGGTGTTTGAGAAGTTCTTGTACAATTTGGAAATCTTGGAATGTTTACTACAATCCATCTTTGTAATGCAAGTTGAAATTCCAAGTGGAAGCATGTGAAAAGTGGCCATGAAGTTAGGAAAAAATCCTGCCTAGAATAGGTCAAAATTTTCCTAAGTTAAGAATGTTTTGCACCCTTGTTCCAAAAATCATAACTTGAGCTACAAGCTTCTTTTGAGGAAACTTTGTGAATAAAAGTTGTAGATTTTGCAATGGACTATAACTTTGATGTTTTGAGTTTTGTTTGAATCCAAATGTATCTTGATGAAAAAATGGGACAAAGTTAGGAAAAAATTAGGAATTTTCATAACTTAGAAAAATTCTAAGTTATGAAATTTCTTCATTTCAAACCCTAATTTGTGATTTTTGATTTCTTGATGAACAAGTTTCATAATTTAACATGTCTTGATGAAAAATTAATCTTGGCACTTGATTTTGACCAAAAAGTCAAAGTTTGACTTTTCAGTATACAGTCAAATTTGGCTCAGTTGACTGGAAAATTCATCTATCAATCTTGTGCATTTGGGATCTTTTGAACTTGTTGAATGTATAAAGGCCATGTCATTGAGTCCTTGAGTCCATAAGTGAGCTTGGTTTGCCATTGGTTAGGTTAAACAGTCAAAAATTTCCTTTGTGCAGTCAAAACCCTAAAAATGACCATTTTGCCCTTTTGGTGATCTGATCAAATTTCTTGTGGAATTGTGATCCAAACTTGACCAAATGGTTCATATGAGTTCATAATGTTGATGTGGGTCAAAAATCATGAGGTTTGACTGTCAATTGACCACAGTTGACTTTTTCCCCAATACAGTTGATTTCTAGGTCAATTGTCCAATTGACTGGGCAAAGATTGGAATCAAGGCTTAAAACTTGGTATGGATAAACTTGTGAGTCCAACATGAAGCATGAAAGTCATCTTGGGCATTTTAGGTCAAAACATCTTTGTGCAAACACAAACCCTAATTTGGGTCAACAGTGCAAGGAGGAGTCTTGAGCAGAGCAAACCCTAACTGGATCTTAAGCTCCAAGGGTCTTGTGGTGAGAAAATGTTGATGAAATGGGAGGGCAAATTTTGGGGTACAACACATAGTATTTGTTTCCTTTTCGTTTCCACCCGTTTAGTTTGTTTTTATTACTACTCCTTTTGGTTTTGTTTATTGGTTTGTTAAATATGCTTTAAGAACTAACCTGGCCCTAAGGTAATGCTAGCGTGGCCTTAGTCTATGTTGATATTTAAAATCTCAAACAAAAGAAACAGGAGGAAAGAGGTATGAAACTTAAGCTCCTACACTGACTTCCAAGCCCCAATCGAAGGAGGCAGCAAGGGACTTAAGGAAAAGAGGGCACTCCATGCTGAATGAAAGAGGCAACTAGAAATATGGCCATGCAGATTCCAGGCCCCAGTTGAAGGAGGCTGAGAGGCTGAATTAAAGGCTGCATCTCATGCCTCAGGCTAAGCCCCAGTCGAAAGGCACGCCCACACTGACTTCCTGGCCCAATCGAAAGGCACGCCTTCACTACTTTCAGGCCAAATCGAAGGGATCCAGAGAAGCAGAATCGAAGGATGCTTCTGCCTAAATCGAAAGAGCCCTTTTTCTTTCCTTTGTTTTATTTTACCTTTACATTTTCATGTTATTCAATATGGTTGTAATAGTGTAGGATTTATTTTCTGCATTTTTATTACTTTTGTATAAATGCTAATAATTAGGATGTATGACAAGATAAAAACAACAAGTAGACAACCCTAAAATTCAAAGACTAAATGCATGCAAATCAAACACACTATTCACACATGCACCCTTAGGGTAAACTCACTTGTTGCCTCGGAGAAATAGTCATGTCCCTCGAATATGGGCGTTTTAGCAAAGACCCTTGATAAAAGATCATAGTCCCTCGATGACCCTCAATGTTGCCTTCGGTAAACGATCTAGTCCCTAAACGACATTTCTAAAACGTCCCATAGGTTGCTGTTGTACCCCAAAATTTTCCCTCCCATTTTTCATTCAAGATGCTATCATAGGGTTTCTCAAGTATTCGAAATGGCTTAGGGTTTGATCAGACAGATTCTCTTCTTAGGCATCGAGTAAGCAAATAGGGTTTGGTACTTCTCAAGCAAAATTGAGTTTCCAAAGTTTCAAATGATCTTCGTGGTTCTTCATGTATTCTCAAGGACGTTCTTGTCAGTTTTTCAAGCCTTGCGTCGCGAGTTTGCTCAGTCATTAGTTCAGATGACTGAAAATGACTACATTGACCCAAAAATCGACCTTTGCGAGATCAAGTTCAAACTGTTGTAACTTCTTCATTATTCAATATTTTTGAGCGGTTCTTTTTGCATATGACTCTCCTTGACGTTATCTCTAATTTCTCTTCACAAGTCAAGAGTTGATTACATGCGAAAGATCATAAAAAATTTGAATATTTTAGAGGTCACTTTCTGGATTTTTTACCTAATCTCAAGTAATTGTTGTCTAACTTCCAAGAATCGTAATTTCCTCAATTTTTAAGATCTTGAGACGATTATTTTTGCACATCGTTCAAGGAGTGTTCATTGCTCGTAGTGCAAATTAACTTGGATTTGAGTTAAGGGTTCATTGGGTTAGAGTTGATTTAAAAGTTTTCATTCAAGTGACAATTTAAGTTTTAAATTTTGTCCAAAGGATTTTATCAGAATTTAAGACTTAAATATCATTCAAGTTTCAATTCTAATTCAAAGAATTCAAATGGTGGATAATGAGAATATGATCAAAGTCATGATTATGGATTTGAACATGGAAAGGCTAAGTAAAATTCAAATGAAAATGGGAAGAGAAATATATTATTGGAGAATGTATCATTACAAGAGTATTCAAAGTTTCAAGTAATTTCCATTTGCATTCATACAAATATCCATTCATATTCACAAGATTAAACATGAATTCAAGTTCATTCACGAGAAAGTATTTAGGAATACACTTGAATTCAAATCTCGTCCATAAATTTCATGATTCAATTCATTCAAATTCAAAACCGTTACACCATTCTTGATTTCATTACAAAATTACACAAGTGTACATAACCATCAAAAATCTAGACCTAAAACCTCATGACCAACTTTCCAAAACCTTGTAAAACCATACAAAAAAAATATTTGTTGAAATCAGTCCATGAACCACGTGCAAGTTGATGTCCACTTGCATTCTTGTTGTCCAAACTGTCAAACCTGTTGCATAACAGTCCAAAAACTGCACATTATCAGTCCAAAAACTGCACCATATCAGTCCAAAATTTACACAAATATAGCAAAACAAAACTGCATATAAAAAGTGATAAAATAGGGCACTTTGTTGATTCAAATTCATCAAAATTATCCCTCCAATTCATCCCCTCATTTTGCTATAAAAATAGAAGACAACAAGAGAGAAAGAGACACAAAAAAATTCACCCTAAACCTTTGTTTCAATACACCCTCAGCATTAAACTTCTGTAAAAAAAACAGTAAAACTTTATTCTACTCACACCAACAGATGATTACACTTCCTTATCACAAAAACTGCACCCTTTAAAATCCCACCAAATTTCATTCATCCTCTCTATTTGACAAAGCTTCATAAATCAGTTCAAAAATAATATGGTGAAAGAACTAACATACAAAACCAAACACATCAAAGAACATACACAACCTCATAACCTGAAATATGAAGATCCAACATCAAACCAATGATGAAACAATGGAAGATGGAGGTAATAAAACTATGTTTAGTTTTTAATAGTAGCTTCCTCCACCATACTCCAACAATCTGCCTTCATCTCACCTGGTCCGCACGTTATGTTCTCGCTGCTATTCACTCAACAATCATTATAGCTTCCGCAAGCTGCATTCCTGTTGTTGATCGAGCCAGCTATCACAACACTCTGCTTCCCTCACTCAAATCCGCATATCTTCTTCCAAATTCGTAGTACACCCAAACTGCAAAGAAAACCCAAACATATGACACAAGGAATCAACTACTAACAACACTTGCAACAGAACCAGAAAGAAATCGTTTTACCAGCAGAAACTCAACAATAACAACAAAACATGCGCAATAACATACCGACAACGACAACACCCGGGTTTCATAACTCACAAGGGGAATTATTTTTATCGAGCAGAAGAGAGAAATTTGAACCGTACCTAATTTACTAGAGAAATCCTCCTCACGGACGGTAATCGCTTGGTCTTTTTATTTTTCTTTTCGCTTTTACGTCTTTGATTTGTGTTGATTTCATGATTGTTGTTGGTTGCTGAAAACACGCCGCTTTGGTATGTTATTTTGATTTTAGTCGGTTTTGGTGTAAGGTTTTCAGAGGAAGAAGCTTTAATTTTGTTGTTTATTGTTCTTGATTTAATGAAAAGAGAGAGTTAAGTTTGAGAGATTTGAGTACAGAGTGGCCGATTTTCTTAAACGTGTTTTGTTACTTAGGGTTTTGATAACCCGTCTGGTTCGAGTGAGGAGCTGGGTCCGGACCCGACCCGGTCCATCCCAACATTTTTTTTCTTTTTTTTTGTTTTGTTAATTAATTTTCAGTCTTGTTTTACATAGCTTGGGCCTTGCTTGCTTTTTCCCTAAAGCCCAACGAAATTCATACTGATGCACCGTATTTTTCTGCTTTAACACCATCTTTATTTTTTTTTCATTTTATTTAGATTAATAAAATGACTTTAGATTTTTTTAGGTTAGATTTAGTTAATAACTTTAGAATTTCAAGATTAGCTTAAGATTAATTTTGAAATTCTAAATTTTTAGTTTAGATTTGTTTTAATAACTTGATAATCTTAGAATTTTGATTTAAATTGGTAATCTTAAGATTAATTTAATCTAATTTTAAATTAGTAATTTTATAATTAATTTAGTTTAGATTTATATTAGCATTTTTTTATATAATTAATTTAATTTATATTTAAATTAGTTTAGATGTTATTTAATAACCTTAGAATTAATTTAGCCTAGTCTTAATTTAATAATTTTAGAATTTTATTTTTTAACAATCTTAGAATTTTAATTTAGTCTAAATTACTTTTCTTTTAATTACATCTTTATTCTATATTTTTACTTTCTTTCCTAGCAAAACACATCTAAAAAGTAATTTTTTGTCTTTCTCTTTTCATTTGCTCGTAGTTTATTATTTTTCGTGTTCTTTCTATTATTGTAACTGCTTACGGTTTGTGAATAACTTAACTAGGCTTTATACTTCATACCCATTTGTAAATTTGTACCCCCATTCCCAAGAGTTCTGTAATAGCATAGAATTTTTAATTTCCGCAATTTACTGTTTTCTTTATACTGTATAGTAATTAGGCATGTATGGCAAGACATAAAATCAATCGCTAGATAACCCTAATCAAAGATAAAATTAACTTGAATCAAACACACTTTCACACACGCACCTATAGGTTAACCTCGCTCGTTGCCTTTGAAAAATACAGTCATGTCCCTCGAATGTGGGACGCTTTAGCAAAAACTCTTCGATAAAAAAGATCGTAGTCCCTCGATGCCCCTCGATGTTGCCTTTGATAAAACGATATAGTCCCTTACGAAAATTGCTAAAGCGTCTTGCAAGTTGCTTTCTATGACTGTACGATTGACCCGCGTTTGTCCCCTCACATCCAACGATGAGGCTTCTTACCAAATCAATAGTAAGATAACAACATCTAAAGGAGGAGGAAAAGAACATTAGACCTTTTAAGTAGATAGGATGCTCCTAGTTGCTCGCTTGCTCACAACAAAAACATTTTATACACCAACACTTTCATTTGAAACATTTTCAAAAGTTAAAACACTTTGTACGCGTTCTTATAGAGACAAGAACCATTACAAAGAAACTTTTCAAAATCACTTTCAAAAACACATTCCACAAACACCTCTTTGAACTATTTTCAAAACAAAACTTTGTACGCGTTCTTATAGAGACGAGAACCATTACAAAAGCGTTTTCAAAATACTTTCAAAACCCATACCACAAGCACATTTTCAAACAAAAGCAAGTGATCTAGTAAGCAACTAAGAGTCCATGGATAACTACGGATGAAAAGGGTGTTAATACCTTCCCTTTTCATAACCTACCCCCTGAACTCAAGAAATAATCTCAAAAGGTCTTTCCTGTTCTTTTCAACATTTCCTTATTGGATAAAAGAAAAGTCAGTGGCGACTCTCGCTATCCGCAACAATTGTGATCAAACGCAAAACACCCAAGTCAGTTCTCCCACCATGTTCCAGAACTGGCGACTCTGCTGGGGATTTTACTTAAAAGTGGGGTTACCTTAGGGCTAGATCACCTTTAATTTCTTTCATTGTTTGAATTATATGTTTTACATTATGGTTCTTTGTTAGAATTTGATCCTCTACCCGGATCTGGGGCACCTTTTAGGTAAGTAGCAATAGATTGTGGAAATTGTACAGTGTAGACCGATATGGTTGAAGCAATGGCTACGTTAGTGTGACGCATTTGTTGGTACTGGTATCCCTTATGTTGAATCGAGGAAAATACGGGGCCGTTGAGCATCGTCATGAAGCACTAACTGAATTTAGAACCATAGTTGAACAAATTGGCTATTAGGAAGTAGTGAGATAGCCGGTTTCGATGGAAAGCTGAAAATTGGTTGATACTCGACACTACACTCATTGAGACTAGACTTTTGGGATATCTCGGCCGCAAGAAAAGATTGATTGTGTTGAGACAACGCCTAAAAGAAAAGTCAGTGATATTGAGATCCCCTAGAACCCAGTTACTTTCTAGGACATGTTGAGCCGACTAAACTTCAAGAGGGTACTTACCTACAAACTTCATGCAAGCCTAAACCTAAAGACTTGTCTGCTTTGTGTGTATGTGACTATTTGTACATAATAATATTCTTACTTTGCATACTTGTACATAACATCACGACATCATACCATAGCATTTTCAATAACCTTTTCAAGGATCTCGAGGGCCTATGATGCAGGGTCACATTGAATCAGGCTTCTATCAAGGGGCAAGACAGTTTATTTTCCTCTAACCAAACACCGTCAAAGATCAAAGCACAACAACTTGAGTCAAGGGCTATGACCCGCTTGACATGGTGAGCTTGATGCTCGAGGAAGGACATCCATCGATACGAGGTTCTTCTATCAAAGTTGTAGTCAAAGTTTAACTCCTAACATCTTCTTGTGTTTACCCCTCGAGATCCTTGAAAACATGCATCCACATACCATGCATCACATCATGACCGGTTTCTCCCATACAGGCCTCCTTATCTTCCTACTGTTTATTTCAGTAAGATGAATATGGAACAAACCGTGAAGGATCTCCAAGCACAAAACTCTTAATTCCAACAAATGTTTCTGAATTTGGCTAAAGGGCAAGAGGACTTGAAGACTCTCCTTCTCAAGGACAAGAAGAAAAAGACAAAGAAGTCAGTGGGTCTCCTGAATTTGGGAAGAAGACCTAGAGGACCAGTCAAGAGAGCTCTAGATCTCTCAACTCAACCAAATTAGGGGAATAATCATGAAGAAGATAACAACCCCGGGATTGATGAAGATGAAGTTGATTACTCTAATGAACAATATCCTCCCGCTGATGATAAATACAAACAATTGGAGATCGCCTCAATGCTATGGAGATTCAGCAGATACCTGGCTTGGACTTTGGAGAGTTAGGGTTGGTTTCCGGAGTGGTCATCCCACCAAAGTTCAAAATCCCTACCTTTGCCACGTATGATGGGGTCTCTTGTCCTAAGATGCATCTGGGATCTTATGTCCGCAAGATTCAGCCTCACACTACTGACCGAAAGTTATGGGTCCATTTCTTCCAAGAAAATTTGGCTGGAACTCAGCTAGAGTGGTTCTATCAGTTAGAAGGAACCAACATTCACACCTAGGAGGACTTGGCTGCTGCTTTCTACAAGCAGTACCAATACAACGCTGATCTTGCACCAACTCGTGTGCAATTGCAAAATATGACCATGTGTTCCAATGAGGGTTTCAAAGAGTACGCCCAAAAATGGAGAGACTTTGCAGGCAGAGTGCAGCCACCCTTAACTGATAGGGAGCTGATTGAAATCTTTATGGGAACCTTGACGGGTCCTTTTTTCAATCACCTAATCGGAAGCTCCTTGACCGGGTTCACCGAGCTAATACTGACTGGCGAGAGGGTCAAAGTTGGAATCAAAAGCGGAAAGATCCAAGGAGCTACATCCTCTGATGCTCAGAAAAAGCCATACAATAGGAAGAAAGAGTCCAATGTTGTTTACAGCCAAATGGGTCATAACAAGAGCAACCACGATTAACATGTGGGGGCAATCCTGATCTTCGATCTTGTATCAGTGCAACAACGTCAACAGGGGAATCAGCGTAAGGAGGTCGTGCCTAAAAGACAATTCACTAAGATCAACATGCCACTGGCTCAAGCGCTACAACATATATTGAAAGTAGAGTTGATTACGTTAAATGTTCCTCTCCGGAATCCCAATACTTTTGCTTCTACTTATCATCCCAATGAAAGATGTGGATACCATTTTGATAGTCCTGGACACGACACAAACAAATGTTGGGCTCTGAAGAATAAGATACAAGACATGATTGATGCTAAGGAGATTGAGTTCGACCCTCCAGAGGCTCCTAACATGATCACTGATCCTATGTCGAATCATTGAGAGCGTCCTGTTCATTTTGAATTTTCAATTGTAATCTCTTTTGTTGTTCAAACATTTATCTAGTAATGTCGAACTTACTTTCATTAATGCATTGCATATGTTTTTCTTGAATTAATCCATTTGTTTTCATTATATTTGAACTATGCTTTTTACTCTCTTTATGATATTCAACGTTTGTTTTAAAAGTTGCAAGCCTTTAGAGGGAGGATGACGAAAACAATGCCTTAATCTCATACAGTATGCTTTTGGGCAGACCTTCCTAATGATGTACATGCGTTCTTTCAATTCCTAAACACTGGAGTTATAAGGAGGATAATCCCTAGTCAACCCATTCGAGCCAAAGAAGTAGAAGTTTTCTTTTTTACACAAATCGAAACCTTTAATAAAAACCTGGGGCAGGGTAGTCTCTCAGTTAATTCAAACTCGCGTTTAGTCGCAAACTTTCACTTC
Organism: Vicia faba; assembly: GCA_948472305.1. NCBI lineage: Eukaryota > Viridiplantae > Streptophyta > Magnoliopsida > Fabales > Fabaceae > Vicia > Vicia faba. The sequence goes on from OX451739.1 coordinate 200,398,564, forward strand.
GTACATAACGAGTGACATCAAAAACATTCCTTCTGAACCAAAAGATTATGATGGTTCCCTATCAAATAGGCAGTCATTATCTCTCAAAATAAAAGCCCACTAAGTCAAAACCTACGAAGGACACTTAAGGAAAACTGGGGCATCCCGCTGACTGTAATCTCAAAAACAAGAACAGTCAGGCAAAATACGGGATAATAAATCAAAAGGAAGTCACTACAAATCCTCAACAACATGGAAAATATGGAAAAAATGACTGCCTTCCAACAAACTTAACTTGTCTGAACCATCACCAAAACGCCATTCCAGACTCAATTGGAGTTCAAACGCACAATTAACTGAGTTTAAGACTGAAGAACATCATGAAGAACGGGCGGGTACTGTGATACGGTGGGAGAACTGACTTGGGTTTTGCGTTTGTTTTTGCAAATGTTTCGGTTGAGCAAGAGTCGCCACCGACTTTTTATTTTATCCTAAGAAAAGGTTAAAAAGCACAGCAAAAACCTTTGAGATGTTTTCTTGGGTTCGGGGAGTAGATTATGGAAAGGGAAGGTATTAGCACCCTTTCTATCCATGGTTATCCATGGGCTCTTAGTTACTTGCTTAGATCACTTGCCTTTGATTTTCAATTGTTTGAAATGGTGCTTTGTGTGTGGGTTTGAAAATGTTTTGAAAAGAGGCCAATGTGGTGGCAACCTTTGTAATGATTCATGTTTGAATGTATACAACGGTGTACTTATCTTTTGAAAAGTTTTCAATGTTTTTGAAAGTTGTTTTGAAAGTGTTGTGGAGTGTGGTTTTGAAAAGTAGGCAAGTGTGTTTTGCAAGTTGATTCAAGTAACTAAGAGTGGTCTACCCCTAAATTTACTCAAAGGTTTTTTCTATGTTTTAACCCTTTTAACAATTTTGTTCCACCATTGTATTTGGTGGACAATCTTGTGTTAGGATGTTAACGGGACAGGCGCGGCTCATCGTTTAGACCATGATTGCAATGGTGCCAAGTGTCTTTGGCAACTTTTCCTTTAAGGGACTATGATCATTTTTAGGCAACTTTCGAAAGCGTCATCGAGGTACTATGATCATTTGATATTTGTTTTGTTTTGCCAAAGATACTCAACATGCAACATGGCCCATTATTGAAGGCAACAAGTGGAGTAACCCTAGGGGTGCAAGTGTGATTGGTGTTGTCCATTTTCATGCTTTTTTGTCTTTGAATTAGGTCAAGCTATTTGTTATTTGATTTTTGCATACAAAACCCTAAGTCTATCATGGCATATTTAGAAAGCTTTTAAATGCGGAATTTAAAGGTCCTAAATTATTACAACACAATTATGGGATGGGGGGTACAAATGTTCAAATGGGGATATTTAGCAAGAAATTAAAACCTAAGCTATTACAATCCAAATGGAATTTACAAGGTATTTAATTGTACAATAATTAAATAAAATAAAATAAATATGCAAGATGCAAAAAATGATTTTTATATGTATGTAAAAGTATTTTTCATGTGACAAATAAACAAAAATAAAAAGGTTAATTTTTTTTGGGTATTTTCATGGTTTTAGGGCAAAACCCTAATTTGCTAAATAAAAGTATTTATTATGTATTATATACAACATTTATTAATTATGTACAAAAATAAATAAAAAGGAAGTATATTGTAAAAAAGGTATTTTTGAGGTTAAATATTAATAAAAATAAAAATGTATTATTTTTTATTTTTATCCTAAATATTCTAATAAATATAAGTGTTTATATTATTTACTAAATATATTAAATATATACAAAAATAAAATATTTATTATTTACAAAAAAAGTATTTTTTTTTAGAAAATGTTTTCAAGAGATAAAATAAAATAAAATCAGAAAATAAAAATGTATTAGTATTATTTTTAGTATTTTAAATAAAAGGATATATATGTTATTTATATGTACAAACTCAAATAAAACAAATAAAATTCAAATAAAATGCAAAAATGGTTGAAAAAATGTTTTTAATATTTTTTTATATTTTGGAAAAAAATAACAAGTCAGAAATAAAAAGAAAAAATAAAAAATGATAAAAATAAAGCACAATGGGCCAAGGGGGTGTATGTGTGAAATAGTGGTGCAAACATAAAAAATAGGCCAGGCCCAGCCCAAAGGACTTTGTCTTCAACCTCTGGCCATTCAAACAGAACAAAACGCGCGTTTTGCCTTGTCCCTGCTGTTGTACCCCAAAATTTGCCCTCCCATTTCCTCAACATTTTCTCATCACAAAGACCCTTGGAGCTCAAGATCCAGTTAGGGTTTCCTCTGCTCAAGACTTCTCCTTGCACTGTTGACCCAAATTAGGGTTTGTGTTTGCACAAAGATATTTTGACCTAAAATGCCTAAGATGACTTTCATGCTTCATGTTGGACTCCCAAGTTTATCCATACCAAGTTTCAAGTCTTGATTCCAAATTTTGCCCAGTCAATTGGACAGTTGACCTAGAAATCAACTATATTGGGGAAAAAGTCAACTGTGGCCAAGTTTCATGTTTTGACTTTTGCTTGAATCCCAATGAATCTTGGTGAGAAAGTGGGGCAAAGTTGGGAAAAAATTAGGGTTTTCCATAACTTAGAAAAATTCTAAGTTATGAAAAATTTCCATTTCAAACCCTAATTTGCATTTCTTGATTTCTTGGTGAACAAGTTCCATGATTTGGCATGTTTTGATGAAAAATGAATCTTGACTCTTGATTTTGACCAAAAAGTCAAAGTTTGACTTTTCAGTATACAGTCAAAATTGATCAATTGACTGGGAAATTCAACTGTCAATCTTGTGTATTTGGGATCTTTTGAACTTGTTGAGCATGTCAAGATAATTCCATGGGGTTCTTGAGTCCATATGTGAGCTTGGTTTGCCATTGGCTAGGTCAAACAGTCAAAAATTGCCTTTGTACAGTCAAAACCCTAAAAATGACCATTTTGCCCTTTTGGTGATCTGATCAAATTTCTTGTGGAATTGTGATCCAAACTTGATCCAATGGTCCATGTGAGTTCATAATGTTGATGTGGGTCAATTTTCATGAGATTTGACTGTCAATTGGCCACAGTTGACTTTTTCCCCAATACAATTGATTTCTAGGTCAACTGTCCAGTTGACTGGGCAAAACTTGGAATCAAGGCTTGAAACTTGGTATGGATAAACTTGAGAGTCCAATATGAAGCATGAAAGTCATCTTAGGCATTTTAGGTCAAAACATCTTTGTGCAAACACAAACCCTAATTTGGGTCAACAGTGCAAGGAGAAGTCTTGAGCAGATGAAACCCTAACTGGATCTTGATCTCCAAGGGCTTTGTGATGAGAAATGTTGAGAAAATGGGAGGGCAAATTTTGGGGTACAACAGTTGCCCCTGTTCAATCTTCTTGAATCCGAAGAGTTAGATTGGCAAGTTTTCCTTTCGCGACTCGAGGGTAAAAGGAGATTGGACACTAGAGTGCCCGGAAATTTGCACTCGTCCAAGCAATGGATGCGGAAATGGGCTTAGAGATGCCATTTGGAGATGGGCTTAACGATGCCATCGGGAGGAGTGACAGAAACCTGTCGGGGATGGGCTTAAAGATGCCATCGGGAGGAGTGACAGAAACCTGTCGGGGATGGGCTTAAAGATGCCATCTGGAATGAGTATCAGGAAGGTGTCCATACTTTGGACCATCTCTGAATTGGGGGTCTGAACAAGCAATAAATTGACATCCGTTGTTGGGAGGAATCCGTAAACTGTTTTCGAAAGTTGCATCTGAACAAGCGATAGATTAACATCCGTTGTTGGGAAGAATCCATGAACTGTTTTCAGAAGTCTTGAGAAGAGACTGAACAAGCGATAGGTTAACATCCGTTACTTGGAGAACCCGTGAACTGTTTTCATAAATCTTGAAGTTGAATAAGCAATAGAGCAGCATCCGTTGTTGGGAAGCGTCCGTAAACTGTTTTCAAAGGTTGCATCTGAACAAGTTGATAGATTAACATCCGTTGTTGGGAGGAATCCATAAACTGTTTTCAGAAGTCTTGGGAAGAATCTGAACAAGTGATAGGTTAATATCCGTTACTTGGAGAACCCGTGAACTGTTTTCAGAAGTCTTGAAGTTGAATAAGCAATAGAGCAGCATCCGTTGTTGGGAAGCGTCCGTAAACTGTTTTCAAAGGTTGCATCTGAACAAGTGATAGATTAGCATCCGTTGTTGGGAAGAATCCATAAACTGTTTTCAGAAGTCTTGGAAAGAATCTGAACAAGTGATAGGTTAACATCCGTTACTTGGAGAACCCGTGAACTGTTTTCAGAAGTCTTGAAGTTGAATAAGCAATAGAGCAACATCCGTTGTTGGGAAGCGTCCGTAAACTGTTTTCAAAAATCTTAGAAGATAAAGATTTTAGTCTGTCGACTGATCTTACCTGAAAAGGTAAAGGGTTAGTTGTATGCAATGTCATGATGCATGATACAATGTATGTTATATGATATGAAATGTAAATGAATGCGCATGTAAGCTGAAGAGTTGTCTTTGCAAAGGATAGATGAATCCGAGACGGCTGAAGATAACAGTATCTTGACTGCTGCCGGAAAGAATAATTCCTTGGTTGTTGCTGGGGAAGAGAATTCCTGATGACTTCTACTGGGGAGGTCCAATCTAATAGACTCATGCGGGGGATGTAAGACTGAGAATCTTCAGTTTGGTGGGAAGCATCTCTGGCGACTTCGCCAGGGAACTCAAGATTTGCCCTTACAAAGCTCTGTGGGGAGAAGGTTTACTAGTCCGGTTCCGCTGGGGATACTGAAACTTAAACTCTGAGGGGAATTGAATTCCGGAGGATTCTCTGGCTGGGGATTGTATTGATAGGTTATGCTGGGGAACTTTGATGAACTCCGTTGGGGATAGGAAGAATTTGTCGAGTGCGATCTTCCGTGGCAATAAGCTGAGGATAACCCAGTTGTGAGCCCTCGTGAGGAATAACTTTAGATAAAGCTCGGGAGAGACGTCCGTACTCTGCAGGGGATAAGCTTCCAGAATCTACTGGGGATAAGCTTTAAGACTTGTTGAGGATGTGGATCCCAAATCTCCTGGGGGTTTCTTTTGAAAGGGTGTCAAAATATCCAACTGTACCTTCATCCTATCAGTAATCCTCTTTCTTGATTCATAAGGAAATGATTATGTTCAAATGCATATGCCTATTTAACAAAACATTGGAAGTTTCTCAAAATAAAACAAATAGTGCAAGAGAAAAAAGAAAAAGGGAAATGGCACAAATTTCTGGGAAGAGTATTTGTATTAACTTTCTCTGAGTATATTTGTACAAAGGAGACAATCATCCTAGTAAGAGGATTTTGTCGTAAATATTGAAAAATTTATACAAAATAAAGATGGCTATGTGAAATAATTCCATGGGATTTCATTCCGCTATAGCCTTCACAACTCTGAATATCTGTTCATTCAAATGCTTCGTTTGCCGATGATTGGATTGATCAGAAGCCTGGAACTGGTTGATGAAGAGATTGTCTTTGAAGTGATCCGACGAGACATAGTCATACGCTTTAATTCCCTAACTTTTGCCTGAATCGCCCTTTCGGGTTTTCGATCCACCGGGAAACCCCTTTTTGCCCAAGCCGCCCTTTCGGGTTTTCAACTTGCCGGGTGTACAGATTTTTTTTGTTTTTATCCCTAATTTTTGCCTGAACCGCCCTTTCGGGTTTTCGGTTCACCGGGATGCCCATTTTTGCCCAAGCCGCCCTTTCGGGTTTTCGACTTGTCGGGTTATTTTATGCGTAGTATCTTTTGACTATGTCCGCGTTCGCAGGGTACGGCAAATCGTCGTCGTCCATGGTGGTTAGAATCATCGCACCACCAGAAAATATGCTCTTGATCACAAATGGTCCTTCATATGTAGGAGTCCATTTGCCCCTGGGATCACTTTGCGGCAAGATAATCCGCTTGATTACGAGATCTCCGACTTGATACACCTGACGTCTGACTTTCTTATTGAAGGCCTTGATCATCCGCTTTTGATACGTCTGACCATGGCATATAGCAGCGAGTCGCTTCTCGTCGATCAAATTGAGTTGATCAAGTCGGGTCTGCATCCAATCATCTTCATTCAAACCTGTGTCCTTCATAATCCTTAAAGAAGGAATCTGAACCTCCATAGGCAGGACAGCTTCCATGCCATATACCAAAGAAAATGGGGTTGCCCCGGTTGAAGTACGTGCTGTCGTACGGTATCCATGTAGAGCAAACGGTAACATCTCATGCCAGTCTTTGTAAGTGACTGTCATTTTCTGAATGATCTTCTTAATGTTTTTGTTCGCAGCTTCAACAACACCGTTCATCTTCGGCCGATAGGGAGATGAATTGTGATGATAAATCTTGAACTGTTCGCACAATGCGGTGATCATCGTGTTATTCAGATTTGTACCATTGTTTGTGATGATCCTGTCTGGAACACCATACCGACATATGAGATTTTGCTTGATAAAGCGGGCAACCACATTTTTAGTGACAGAGGCGAAGGAAGCTGCTTCAACCCATTTGGTGAAATAGTCAATGGCAACCAGGATGAAGTGATTTCCGTTGGAAGCCGTGGGCTTGATCTCTCCAATCATGTCAATGCCCCACATTGCAAATGGCCAAGGAGCAGTCAGAACGTTGAGAGGAACCAGAGGAATATGAACTTTGTCTGCGTAGACTTGACATTTGTGGCAAGTACGGGAATGTTGGTGGCAGTCAGCTTCCATGGTAGACCAATAATAGCATGCCCTTAGGATCTTCTTAGCCATCGTATGCCCGCTCAAGTGAGTGCCAAATGTGCCGCTGTGTATCTCAGTCATAATCAATTCTGCTTCAGCTTTGTCTACGCATCGGAGTAATACACAATCATGGCTTCGTTTGTAAAGGATGCCGTTGCTCAGGAAGAATTTGGCAGCAAATTTCCTTAAGAACTTCTTGTCATTTACGGAAGCTCCTTCGGGATAATCTCTGGTCTGGAGATACCTCTTGATTTCATGTGTTGTACCCCAAAATTTGCCCTCCCATATTTCTCAAGACATTTCAAGAAAAATTCACAAGTCCAACCCGACGCGTCATATTCAGGTGTTCTTTCGCCAAGATATCTCTGATAACGTATGCTCAAATTCAGGTTCGGCTCAAGATTCAATTCTTTAAAGAAGGTATCCGACTGTGTGAGTTTTCTCGAAGAAATATGGTGAAAAAGTGTGCTGAAAGTGCAGTTTTTATGCGCTAAAAAAATTCATAACTTGAAGATCGTGACTCGTTTTGAACCCGTTCTGGGGGCCAAAATTCCGTCTTGACATTATCTACGTTTTCATCTCTCACGGCTGGAAGCCAATTTCGATCAGAAGGTCTTCAAAAATGTGGATTTATCAAGTATTTTCGCACATAAAATCTGTGACAGAAGTTTATATGCGTCATGTTCAGAAAATCATAACTTGGTCAATTTTCATCGTATCGAGCTGGTTCCGGCGCCAAAATGTCACAAATTGAGTTGGCTACATTTTCACAGAAGGTATTGAGTTCAAACGGTATTCAAAAGGCCTTCGTTTTTTGCTCAGAATGCGTGACACGCTGAAAATCCTGAATGCTGAATATTATTTCATCTGGGCCGAAACTTCGAAAATTCATAACTCGGTCAATTTTTATCGGATTGGGCTCATATTTTTACACAAGGTCCCTGACTCATAGATCTACAACTTTGCTTCAAAAGTCGAGACCAAATTATGCACCGATCAATACCAGTTTTTTATTGAAGAACGTGTCAGAGTCGACACTGAAGCCCAAAATAAGTTTGTCTGAGCTGAAACTTCAAAAATTCATAACTAATTCACCGTTTATCCGATTGAGTCGATTTTCGGACAGGAGTTAGTTCTCGATGTCGGCTACATTTTGTTTTCACACTTCAACTTCAAAAAATGCACTTAAGTCCCTGCGATTTAGCCTGAAAAGTGACGAATTCAAGTGAATATTGGAGGCCCAATTGCACATTCAAAGCCCATTTGCTTTACCCTAATTTTCATTATATAATCACCTTCTTTTCACACAAACCAGAGAGAGAAAAAAAAAAGAAAAAAAAAAGAAGAGAGAAAGAAAAAAGAGAGAAAATATATTGCCACAACACTGTTGGAATATCAAACTCTTTCAAGAACCCTAAAACCTTGAAATCCTTATTACAAATCCCTCTCTCACTACAAACAAAGCCATCACAGTTACAAACCAACACCTCACTATTTCTCCAGTAAGGATAAGGCTGGCTTGATCTCCATGATCCTAATTTTCCAGTAAGGCATAAAAGTATTCAGGTCACTACTTTTCCAGTAAGGGTAAGGTTGATTTGATCTCCATGATCAAAAGGGTATAATCATTCATACATGCCATATTGTGCCTAAACATTAAATTTCTTCATATGTTGGTTTTATTTGAATTTTTATGATTTTATTTAATGTGTTCATGAGGTTCAACACTGCAGATTTAGACAGGATCCCATGCAGGTTCATTAAGGAACGTTGAGGCCAAAAGGCCAAAAGCCAAATGGCCAAAACAGAACATTTTATGCATGACACCAATACATGGCGAGGCAGACATTAAGCCAGACATTAAGGGAACGTTGAAGCCAGAATACAAATGGCCAAAAGCCAAAAGCCAAAAGCCAAATGGCCAAAGTAGAACAACTTATGCATGAAACTCAATCCAATGGCCAAAGAATGCAGACCACGGTACTCAGGAGTCAATACTTCAAAAAACCTCCCCTTGGGCCAGACACCCCCTATGGTTTGCTCAATTTTTTATTTTTATTTGTTTTTCCTTTTTATTCTTTTAATTGTTTTTTAATTGTTTTCTTTTAATTCCATAAAATAATTTTCATAATAAATATAAAATACAGAAAAATCAAAAAAATATTTATTTTATTAATATTAATTTTACTATTATTATTTTTGTAAATAAACTTTAAACAATTAATTAGATTAATTTAGGTTTCAAAACTTTAATATTTTTCTTAATAAATTAAATATGTAGAAATTAGGGTTTTTAACTTTTTCATCATTTTTTTAATAAATAATTTTCTCACCATTATTATTATTATTAACTACTAATTTATTTTGTAAATAAACATGTAGATAAATTCTTTAGTAAATTAAGTTAAACTTTAACATTTTTCTCAAATAATTAAAAATAACTTAGAATTAGGGTTTCTTTTAATTTTAATTTTAATTTTCTTATTTCATAAATACAAAAAAAAACCTAAAAAACACTTCTTTTATTTCAATAAATAATTAATTAAAATTTAATTTCATTTAATTTCTTTAAAGGGTCCAACGCCCTCGAACGTTCTATTTTTATTTCTCTCGCACATTTATTTTCTTTCAAATATTATGTAATTGCTCAAGCCATGTAACTCGGACATTTTATATTTCCCGCATTTTATTTCTTTATTTTATGTCAAATCGGGTCCTGGTTTAATTTGGCGATGTGGACCCGCGCCTTTGTAATAGTTTAGGAATTTTATCTTTCCGCACTTTTTAACTGTTAAATAAATGCATGCAAGAATGAATGACAAAAATAAAAACAAAACGTTAGATCACCAATAACCTGACAAGACAAAAATAAATGAATCTGACACGCAAATCACACACCACCCCTAGGGTACGCCTCACTGTTGCCTTGCCTCGAAAGGTGATCGTCGAGTAGAGGACGTTTTAGTAAGTCCTCATGATCCAGGAACCTGGCATGAGGGTAGCTTCTAAGGTGTCTTCCCATTACTCCGGTGATCACATTGTTGCCTTGTCCCTCGAAACGTGGCCGTCGACTATAGGACGTCTTAGTGAGTCCTTGTGTCCATTGATCTAGTTGCCTAAAACAAAGTTGCCTCGAATAAGTTGCCTCGGAACGGTTGCCTCGGAATAAAAGATCAATGGCATGAGGGTAGCTTCTAAGGTGTCCTACCTTTGCTCGGTGACCACAATGTCCCTAAACTCGAATTGACCCGAACACCTCCAACGGTGGTGCTACCTACCTCTCAATGGTGGGATGGCACTACTTTAAAGGACATTTACACAGACGAATTCCTTAGGGTAGGTAGGTTCTCAAGGATACTTGCTCTAATCTCAAAACAAAAACAAAATACTTTTCACACCAACACATTTTCAAAAGCTTTCAAAGCAAATTTTTCAAACACTCTGACGTACGAGTCGAACTGAAATTTTTCAAAGAAACTTTTTAAAACCCACATTGAAAAGCAAACAAACAATTTTGAAAACACAAGTGAGCAAGTATCTAAGAGCCCATGGATAACCATGGATAGAAAGGGTGCTAACACCTTCCCTTTCTATAACCTACCTCCCGAACCGAGAGCAATCTCTTTAAGGAATTTTTCTGTGCTTTTGTCCTTTCCATTTGGAGAAAATAAAAGACGGTGGCGACTCTTGCTTCCGCGACATTTCGCGAACCAGCGTTAAACAGTCAGTTCCAGATCCACCGATCACAGAACTGGCGACTCTGCTGGGGACTCTTATAAAGTGAGGTGTACCTTAGGGCTAGTTCATAACTGTGTTTTCAATTGTTTTCCTTGTGTGCTTTAAATTGTGGGTTGCTTGGGAGTTCTATAGATCCTAACCCGGATCTGGGGGATACCTTCTTAGAAAGTAGCAACAAGGCTGTGAGGGAACTGTGCGGGGTATACCGACATGGTTGAAACAGTCTGCTACGTTGATGTGGCACTTTGGTGTGTACCGGTAACCCTTGAGTTCAGTCAAGGAGAGTACGGGGCCTCCGCGTGGTGTCATGAAGCATCAACAGACCTTAGGAACCTTAATTGAACCATCTTGGCCTCTTTAGGGTAGTGAGATAACTGACTTTGGTGCAGTCCGAGGTTGGTTGATACTCGATACTACACTCAATTGAGGGTTGCTTTCCTGGAATATTTCGGTCGCCAGTTCAGTGGCTAAATCGAAACGATGAACAATGAAAGCAATCCAGTGATATTGGGGACCCTTAGAACCCGGTTACTTCTGATAGGACAGGTTGAACCCACCAACTTCAAGAGGGTAGTACCCCAAACTTCATGCTGGCCTGAACTCTAAGGGTTTCTCTTGTGTGACTTGTGTGCCTTCGTACTTGACTACTTGCATGCTTGTTATCTGACACTTGAGTTTCTTGCAGGTTTTGTTTATAGTCCTTAATTGGGACTCATAACAGGGTTTACTAAGTTTCTTGCAGGTTTTGTTCATAGTCCTTAACTAGGACTCATCACAAGGCTTACTAAGTTTCTTGCAGGTTTTTGTTTTAGTCCTTAACTAGGACTCATAACCAGGTTTATCGAGTTTCTTGCAGGGTTTGTTTTAGTCCTTAATTGGGACTCATGACAAGTATACTGAATCTCTTGCAGGGTTTGTTTATAGTCCTTAATTGGGACTCATAACAGGGTTACCTACATTACCCCATGCATCATGACATCATACCATTGCATACATCCTAACCCATTTCAAGGATCTCAAGGGCTTGTGATGCAGGTCATGATAAATCAAACATCTAGCAAGGGGCAAAGAGGATTTATTTTCCTCTAGCTAAGGTTGTCAGGGGCTATGACCCACTTGATATGGTGAGCTTTGACTCCTGAAGAAGGTTCCCCTAAGCCAAGGTCGTTTAGAAAGCAAAATAAGGTTGATGACTTGAGTCAGGGGCTATGACCCACTTGATATGGTGAGCCTTTGACCCTTGGAGGAAAGACTCTCAACAAATATGAAGTTTCTTTCAATCAAGCTACCGGATCCAAATGCTAACCAATTTTCTTGTTTACCCCGCGAGGTCCTTGAAAACATTACATGCATTGCATTGCAGGTACTCTTGTTGCAGGTCACTTACCCTTCTCGCTGTTTATTTCAGCCATGGCTTCCCAACAAGATAACCAGGACCTTCACACTCAAGAGACTCAGTTCAAGGAGATCTTCCTAAGCCTATCCAAGGGGCAGGAAGAGTTGAGGACACTCCTCATGGGGAATCTGGCCAAGAAAGGTCCCGAAGATGACAAGGACGAACAGCTGAAACGTCTACAAGCTGAGGTAGACACATTGAAAACCCAGATGCTGGGGCAAAGGGCCCTCATTCAAGGTTTAGCTCAGGAGCAAGGAGAGATGAGGGTCATGATCAGTCAGCTTCATCAAGACTTGAAGCAACCAGTCCGAGCCAGGGGCCAAGTCTTTGATCAGCCTCCAAGAGGACAAGAGTCTGGTATGGGGAAAAATAGACCTCTTCAAATTGCTACCACTTCACAGGTCCAACCACAACCTCGCCCGAAGCAAAGGGTTGATCAGAATGAGCCAAACAAGCCCAGGAGGCAATTTACCCAGCTCAACACGTCGCTGTCTCAAGCCCTACAACACTTGTTGAGACTAAACCTGACTACATTAAGGGACCCTCCTAAGAATCAGATTACAGCGTCACCAAAGTATAATCCCAACGCCCGTTGCGCTTATCATTCCGACAGCCCGGGGAATAATACAAACGACTGTTGGTCTCTGAAGAACAAGATTCAGGACCTGATTGACGAAGGAGCAGTGAAATTCACCCAAGATGGTCAGGCCGAGTTCTTCTACTACCCCTGCAAGACTCACCATTTGAAGTAACAAATCCTGAGACTGGAAAACTTTTGTTCATTCGAATGTTCAAGTTGCAGTTTTCTTTTGTTCAAACATTTACTCATGTTAAACTTTGTTATTTCATTAATGCATCGCATATGTCTGTTCTGAAACAATATATTCGTATTCACTAAATGCAAATTATTTTCATATTTTTTTTCTGATGTCAACTCTGGATCTAAAATTCTAAGCCTCTTGAGGGAGGATGACGAAAACGATACCGCGATCATTACAGTATGCTTTTGAACAGACCCCACTGATGAGGTACAGGCATTGTTTCAATCCCTAAACACTGGAGTTATAAGGATGATAATCCCTCGGCAACCCCTCTGAGCCAAAGAAGTAGGAGTTTTTCTTTTCGAAATTTAAAACCCTTTATCATAACCTGGGGCAGGGTAGTTCTCTCAGTTGATCCAAGTGCATAACGAATGGCACTAAAGAGGTCCTTACAAAGCAAAGAAAAACAGTGATGGTTCCAAATAATCAATAAAGAAAGGCAGTCATTATCTCAAAAAATGAAAAACCCATTAAGTCAGAACCCATGAAGGAGACTTACAAAACTGGGGCATCCCGCTGACTGTAATTCCAAAAAAGGAAAACAGTTCAGGCAAAAAAAGAAAGGGATAACAAAAATCAGACAAAAAAAAAGAGGTCTTATAAACCCTCAACAAAAAAAGGAATGACTGCCTATTCAAAATAAATCATCAACATCCGAATCATCACCGGAAAATCAGGGCAAAGACTCAAACAAGGTCTAACGTATGATCAACTGAGTTTAGGTTTGGAGAACATCACGAAGAGCGGGTGGGTACAAACAGAATTTGAGCCTTTATCCTTTGTTTCTTAAACCGTGAACCAGGCCACGTTATAACCCTTAAAAGTCCTAGCTGAAGCATGGGTTAGTTCGAAAGCATACTGTTACGAAAGGTATCCTGACTCCTTAAGGCCTACGGTAAATACGGAGTTGACATCACATTTTACAAACATTCACTTGTTTTATGAAAAAGAATGCATTTTCAAAATCTTCAAGACAGACATAAGCTTTGCATTTTTAACATAACTTTGTTTGTATATGACTTTTTGTTTGAACAGCATAGAAATTCGCACGACGAATGCCTAATGAACAGAAGTACTTCCAATCAAGGGGCAGACATGACCATGGTCCATTATCTGGGGCAGTCCAGTCAAGATTCAGAGAATCTCTCAAAGGCCAAAAAGCCTGGGGCAAATCTCCGCCTGAGTCACCTGGGGCATTTCAACAACGAATCTTGCCTGATCAAACATCTTCTGGTGGCATGACAACACAATTCTAACAGGGGCAACTTCCTACATTTTGAGAGCGTGGACATAGTCGAAAAATACTACGCATAATCAAAGACCCGCTAGGTCGACGTACCTAGGCAAAAATAAGGGCTTCCCGGCAAACCAAAAGGGTTCGGGCAAAATGAAGGGATGAAATAAAAAAAATCTGTACACCCGGCAAGTCGAAAACCTGAAAAGGCGGCTTGGGCAAAAATGGGTATCCCGGTGGACTGAAAACCCAAAAGGGCGGTCCAGGCAAAAGTTAGGGATCAAAGCGTACGACTATGTCCTGTTATCTTGTCACCTGCCTACCAGAAGAGGAGTTGTCAATCGGCAGTCATCAAGCACCTCACAGGTCTTCCTCTCCCACCTCAGAAACAGGGGCAATAAAGAGTAGTCTAAGCAATCTGATTGTTCGGTCCTCCAAGGTATCAAGGTAAGGTTCCGTTGAAGAACATAACCAATACAGTTCAATACTTCCCCAGGAGAGTCCAATCCAGTTTCCCCAGGAGAAATTAGAATCCATCTCCCCAAGCAGTAAGCTTATCCCCAGTAGATTCTGGAAGCTTATCCCTCGCAGAGCACGAACGCGTCATCCGGCTTTATTTTAAAGAGTTATTTCCTTAACAGGATATAACTGGGTTATCCTCAGCCAAAAGCTACGGAAAGATCATCTTCGACGAAGCCTTCTTATCCCCAACGAAGTCCATCAATACTTCCAGTACAGCAAAGATATCCTCAGCAAGTCATTCTCAACAATTCAGCAAAAGCATCTCTATCCCCACAGAGTATCACTCCCCAGCATGGTCGCTAGAGTATTTTTCTCCCCGCAGAATCTTCCATTTGCCAAGCTTATTCCGCAACGGAGTCATCTTCTCCTACCGGTATTCTTGCAACTATCATCCCCAGCGGAAGCAAAAGCTTATTCTTCAACATCAGCCCAGGATACGACTTCCCGGCACCCGTCAAGGATTCACCTCCCTAGACGAAAGCATGCATACATACATAAAACATCACATACATCATTATAGCATGCATAGACGCATCATATCATACAAATCACACTTATGTTGAGAACGTCATTGCTTGATCCATATCATGCATTGCATATGACTGACCTTTACCTTTCAGGAAAGAGGCAGTTGAAATTCTCAAACATATTTCAAGGCCTTCTCTAGTCCAGCTAAATCGACTCCAAACAGATTTTTCTGATAAAGACTCAGTAGAAGTTATCCCAGATGTTTCCCTCTCCGACATGAGCGTGAGGTGATAGTCTCTTATGGTCCCCTCTCCAACGGCGAGTGAGGTGGTAATTCCTTTTTCAGATGTTTCCCTCTCCGACGGTGAGTGTGAGGTGATAGTCTCCTATGGTCCCCTCTCCGACGGCGAGTGAGGTGGTAAGTCCTTTTCAGATGTTTCCCTCTCCGACGGTGAGTGTGAGGTGATAGTCTCTTATGGTTCCCTCTCCGACGGCGAGTGAGGTGGTAAGTCCTTTTCAGATGTTTCCCTCTCCGACGGTGAGTGAGGTGATAGTCTCCTATGGTTCCCTCTCCGACGGCGAGTGAGGTGGTAAGTCCTTTTCAGATGTTTCCCTCTCCGACGGTGAGTGTGAGGTGATAGTCTCCTATGGTTCCCTCTCCGACGGCGAGTGAGGTGGTAAGTCCTTTTCAGATGGTTCCCTCTCTGACGGTGAGTGAGGTGATAATTCCTTTCAGATTATAATTTCCTATAGTTCCCTCTCCGACGGTGAGTGAGGTGACTCCCTTTGAGATTATAATGTCCTTTGGTTCTCTTCCCGATACTACGAAGATGGTAATTCCCACCAAGATTTTCTCAACGAGCGTTGTTGAAGTTAAAGTCACCCAAGGTTCTCTTACTGTTCATGCTAAGGTAGTAACCATCCCTGGTTCATTCATCACCGTTTGAAGCTCCAGATCCAGCTCCTGCAACCAGTCAGGACACATCTATATCAAGCATCTGAAACCAGCTCCTGTAACGTGTCAGGTACTCATTTTTTCTATTTTGCAGGTATACAGGTTCTCGATAAGGAATCTCTTACACGATCAACACCCAGATGGCATCTATAAGCCCATCATCCTACCCATCAATCTCCAAATGGCATCTATAAGCCCATTCCCATCATCACATTGCTACTATGTGAGCGCAAATTTCTGGGCACTCTAGTGTTCAATCATCTTCTACCCTCGGATTACGAAAGGCACGTCAGCCAATCTGCATCCTCAGGTTTAAGAAGATTGAACAGGGGCAGCTGTTGTACCCCAAAATTTGCCCTCCCATATTTCTCAAGACATTTCAAGAAAAATTCACAAGTCCAACCCGGCGCGTCATATTCAGGTGTTCTTTCGCCAAGATATCTCTGATAACGTATGCTCAAATTCAGGTTCGGCTCAAGATTCAATTCTTTAAAGAAGGTATCCGACTGTGTGAGTTTTCTCGAAGAAATATGGTGAAAAAGTGTGCTGAAAGTGCAGTTTTTATGCGCTAAAAAAATTCATAACTTGAAGATCGTGACTCGTTTTGAACCCGTTCTGGTGGCCAAAATTCCGTCTTGACATTATCTATGTTTTCATCTCTCACGGCTGGAAGCCAATTTCGATCAGAAGGTCTTCAAAAATGTGGATTTATCAAGTATTTTCGCACATAAAATCTGTGACAGAAGTTTATATGCGTCATGTTCAGAAAATCATAACTTGGTCAATTTTCATCGTATCGAGCTGGTTCCGGCGCCAAAATGTCACAAATTGAGTTGGCTACATTTTCACAGAAGGTATTGAGTTCAAACGGTATTCAAAAGGCCTTCGTTTTTTGCTCAGAGTGCGTGACACGCTGAAAATCCTGAATGCTGAATATTATTTCATCTGGGCCGAAACTTCGAAAATTCATAACTCGGTCAATTTTTATCGGATTGGGCTCATATTTTTACACAAGGTCCCTGACTCATATATCTACAACTTTGCTTCAAAAGTCGAGACCAAATTATGCACCGATCAATACCAGTTTTTTATTGAAGAACGTGTCAGAGTCGACACTGAAGCCCAAAATAAGTTTGTCTGAGCTGAAACTTCAAAAATTCATAACTAATTCACCGTTTATCCGATTGAGTCGATTTTCGGACAGGAGTTAGTTCTCGATGTCGGCTACATTTTGTTTTCACACTTCAACTTCAAAAAATGCACTTAAGTCCCTGCGATTTAGCCTGAAAAGTGACGAATTCAAGTGAATATTGGAGGCCCAATTGCACATTCAAAGCCCATTTGCTTTACCCTAATTTTCATTATATAATCACCTTCTTTTCACACAAACCAGAGAGAAAAAAAAAAAGAAGAAGAAAAAGAAGAGAGAAAGAAAAAAGAGAGAAAAAACCTTGCCACAACACTGTTGGAATATCAAACTCTTTCAAGAACCCTAAAACCTTGAAATCCTTATTACAAATCTCTCTCTCACTACAAACAAAGCCATCACAGTTACAAACCAACACCTCACTATTTCTCCAGTAAGGATAAGGCTGGCTTGATCTCCATGATCCTAATTTTCCAGTAAGGCATAAAAGCATTCAGGTCACTACTTTTCCAGTAAGGGTAAGGTTGATTTGATCTCCATGATCAAAAGGGTATAATCATTCATACATGCCATATTGTGCCTAAACATTAAATTTCTTCATATGTTGGTTTTATTTGAATTTTTATGATTTTATTTAATGTGTTCATGAGGTTCAACACTGCAGATTTAGACAGGATCCCATGCAGGTTCATTAAGGAACGTTGAGGCCAAAAGGCCAAAAGCCAAATGGCCAAAACAGAACATTTTATGCATGACACCAATACATGGCGAGGCAGACATTAAGCCAGACATTAAGGGAACGTTGAAGCCAGAACACAAATGGCCAAAAGCCAAAAGCCAAAAGCCAAATGGTCAAAATAGAACAACTTATGCATGAAACTCAATCCAATGGCCAAAGAATGCAGACCACGGTACTCAGGAGTCAATACTTCAAAAAACCTCCCCTTGGGCCAGACACCCCCTATGGTTTGCTCAATTTTTAATTTTTATTTGTTTTTCCTTTTTATTCTTTTAATTGTTTTTTAATTGTTTTCTTTTAATTCCATAAAATAATTTTCATAATAAATATAAAATACAGAAAAATCAAAAAAATATTTATTTTATTAATATTAATTTTACTATTATTATTTTTGTAAATAAACTTTAAACAATTAATTAGATTAATTTAGGTTTCAAAACTTTAATATTTTTCTTAATAAATTAAATATGTAGAAATTAGGGTTTTTAACTTTTTCATCATTTTTTTAATAAATAATTTTCTCACCATTATTATTATTATTAACTACTAATTTATTTTGTAAATAAACATGTAGATAAATTCTTTAGTAAATTAAGTTAAACTTTAACATTTTTCTCAAATAATTAAAAATAACTTAGAATTAGGGTTTCTTTTAATTTTAATTTTAATTTTCTTATTTCATAAATACAAAAAAAAACCTAAAAAACACTTCTTTTATTTCAATAAATAATTAATTAAAATTTAATTTCATTTAATTTCTTTAAAGGGTCCAACGCCCTCGAACGTTCTATTTTTATTTCTCTCGCACATTTATTTTCTTTCAAATATTATGTAATTGCTCAAGCCATGTAACTCGGACATTTTATATTTCCCGCATTTTATTTCTTTATTTTATGTCAAATCGGGTCCTGGTTTAATTTGGCGATGTGGACCCGCGCCTTTGTAATAGTTTAGGAATTTTATCTTTCTGCACTTTTTAACTGTTAAATAAATGCATGCAAGAATGAATGACAAAAATAAAAACAAAACGTTAGATCACCAATAACCTGACAAGACAAAAATAAATGAATCTGACACACAAATCACACACCACCCCTAGGGTACGCCTCACTGTTGCCTTGCCTCGAAAGGTGATCGTCGAGTAGAGGACGTTTTAGTAAGTCCTCATGATCCAGGAACCTGGCATGAGGGTAGCTTCTAAGGTGTCTTCCCATTACTCCGGTGATCACACTGTTGCCTTGTCCCTCGAAACGTGGCCGTCGACTATAGGACGTCTTAGTGAGTCCTTGTGTCCATTGATCTAGTTGCCTAAAACAAAGTTGCCTCGAATAAGTTGCCTCGGAACGGTTGCCTCGGAATAAAAGATCAATGGCATGAGGGTAGCTTCTAAGGTGTCCTACCTTTGCTCGGTGACCACAATGTCCCTAAACTCGAATTGACCCGAACACCTCCAACGGTGGTGCTACCTACCTCTCAATGGTGGGATGGCACTACTTTAAAGGACATTTACATAGACGAATTCCTTAGGGTAGGTAGGTTCTCAAGGATACTTGCTCTAATCTCAAAACAAAAACAAAATACTTTTCACACCAACACATTTTCAAAAGCTTTCAAAGCAAATTTTTCAAACACTCTGACGTACGAGTCGAACTGAAATTTTTCAAAGAAACTTTTTAAAACCCACATTGAAAAGCAAACAAACAATTTTGAAAACACAAGTGAGCAAGTATCTAAGAGCCCATGGATAACCATGGATAGAAAGGGTGCTAACACCTTCCCTTTCTATAACCTACCTCCCGAACCGAGAGCAATCTCTTTAAGGAATTTTTCTGTGCTTTTGTCCTTTCCATTTGGAGAAAATAAAAGACGGTGGCGACTCTTGCTTCCGCGACATTTCGCGAACCAGCGTTAAACAGTCAGTTCCAGATCCACCGATCACATCATGGAACCAGGGTTGTTCCACTACTTCTTCGGTATTAATCTCGTGGCAATGTGCAGGTTCATCCATTCGCTCGATGGTGATTTGGGGAGCCTCGTTATCCCAGTTGAGTTTAAACATGGAGGACATTGTAGCCAGAGCATCTGCTAGCTGATTCTCTTCTCGCGGGAAACGCTCGAAGGTAATTTGCTCGAAGTGAGGCAACAATGTCAGGACATGTTCTTTGTATGGGATAAGATTAGGATGCTTGGTATCCCACTCTCCTTTGATTTGACTGATAACCAAAGCCGAGTCCCCAAATACGATCAAAGATTTGATCCCCAAGTCTATAGCAGCCTTGAGACCAAAGATGCAAGCTTCATACTCAGCCATGTTGTTTGTGCAGCTGAAGCAAAGTCGGGCCGTGAAAGGTGTGTGACAACCTTCCGGAGAAATGAGTACTGCGCCGATACCATTTCCAAGTGCATTTGAAGCACCATCAAAATACAGGGTCCATCGGGATCCCTTTTCGGGTCCGTCATACGGTCCGTTACCTTCAATGTTGTCCAAATTCATGATGTCCTCGTCTGGGAAGTCAAATCTCATGGGTTGATAATCTTCGATAGCCTGATGAGCCAGATGGTCAGCTAGTACACTCCCTTTTATAGCTTTTTGGGTGGTGTACTGGATGTCATACTCGGTTAGGATCATTTGCCATCTGGCTATTCTTCCAGATAAAGCGGGCTTTTCGAAGATATACTTGATAGGATCCATTTTGGAAATCAACAAGGTAGTATGAGTCAACATATACTGTCTTAGTCGGCGAGCAGCCCATACCAAAGCGCAGCAAGTTTTCTCGAGCAGTGAGTAGCGAGTCTCACAGTCGGTAAACTTTTTGCTAAGGTAATAAATAGCATGCTCTTTTCGACCAGACTCGTCATGCTGGCCCAAAACACACCCCATTGAGTTATCCAAGACGGTCAGATACATGATCAATGGTCTTCCTTCGACGGGTGGCATCGGAATAGGAGGTTCTAGCAAATACTCCTTGATTTTATCAAAAGCAGCTTGGCAATCGTCGTTCCATTCGACTACCTGATCTTTCTTCAAGAGTTTGAAAATTGGCTCACAGGTAGAAGTCAGATGAGAGATGAATCTGGCAATATAGTTCAAGCGCCCCAAGAATCCTCTAACCTCCTTTTCAGTACGGGGAGCAGGCATCTCTTGTATTGCTTTTACTTTTGCTGGATCGACTTTAATGCCTTTGTTGCTTACAATGAATCCTAGGAGTTTACCAGACCTAACTCCAAAAGTGCACTTACTTGGATTCAGCCTGAGTTTGTATTCTTTCAATCTGGCAAACAGCTTTTCTAGATGTTCAAGGTGCTCCTCCTCTGTTTGTGACCGAGCTATCATATCGTCTACGTAAACTTCGATCTCATGATGTATCATATCATGAAACAAAGCTACCATGGCGCGTTGATAGGTTGCCCCAGCGTTCTTCAGCCCGAATGGCATCACCTTGTAACAGAAAGTGCCCCACTGTGTGACAAAAGTTGTTTTCTCCATATCTTCGGGGGCCATTTTGATTTGATTATAGCCCGAGAATCCATCCATGAAGGAAAACACTTTGTGCTGAGCTGTATTGTCGATCAAGATGTCAATGTGTGGAAGTGGAAAATCATCTTTGGGGCTGGCCCTATTCAAATCCCGGTAGTCCACACACATCCTGACTTTGCCATCTTTCTTAGGTACTGGCACGATGTTAGCGACCCATTGAGGATAGGACGTAACAGCCAGAAAGCCAGCGTCGAATTGCTTCATCACTTCTGCCTTGATCTTTTCAGACATGTCAGGCCTCATTCGGCGGACTTTTTGCTTGATCGGTGGACAATCCTCTCTTGTAGGGAGACGGTGAACCACAATGTCTGTATCTAAACCCGGCATGTCTTCATAAGACCAAGCGAAGATCTCAACATACTCATTCAACAACTGTATCAGGCGTTCCTTGACACTCGGTTCCAGATTGGCACCCACTTGTACCTCCTTCCGGTCTTCCTCGGTTCCCAAATTGACAGTTTCCAATGACTCTTCATGCGGTAAGATGGCCCTTTCTTCTTGCTGTAAAAGTCTGGCTAGTTCCCCTGGTACTTCACAACCTTCGTCATCTTCATACTCGGCTTGATTGACCAGATCTTCAGAGTTACTGAAGGATATAGCAGAATAGTCACCCATGGAATCCGGAGTGGATGGGTACCTGCATTTGTGAGTGTGGGTGCGTGTAAGGGATAGCCATCCTTAAACAAAAAATGCAAAAGGAAAGAAAATGAACACAAGCAGTTTATCAAATGAAAAACGTCCAATGAATCATTAAACATGGCATATGGATATGAAAAATAATCAAAACCCTTACAAATGGACCTACATGCCCCGGGCAAGGCATGAGGTGAAAAGATAGTGTACGGATTGTTTGAAAATAAATATTACAGACCAAATAGGAAATGTTTGACAGATAAATTACTGATGAATAAAAGTGATGGGGACAAAGTCTTTTGCCTCCCAATTGCTCAATCCTCCTTTGACAGTCAGGTAAATCCACTCTTCGATGTTGCTCTCTTTGTCTTCATCCTCCAAAGCGTTGATTCCGTAGGGAGAAATTTTGACTGGCGCCCTTTCAATCTTCGAACGGCGCATAGCCTTATGGCCTGCGGTAGTGAACCCTAATCCAAATTTGTCGGTCTTATGCGGAATATCAGGCAACTGCCCCCATGCTGAATTCTTCCCTTCCTTTATTGCGGCCCTTGCGTCTTCCAAAGATGCCATCCTGACCATCTGCCTCGGTGTCTCAACTGCCAATTTTGCTACTGTTATTTCAGGAAGGACTTCTTCGAAATGCTGGAAAGGCGTCTCAATGAACTCCCCTTCTACTTCCACATATCGGAAAGAGTTCAAATGGCTAATCATGTACTCCTCTTCGCCATGGACAATAATGATCTTTCCCTTGACGGGATACTTCAACATCTGATGCAAGGAAGAGGTGACTGCCCCAACATGGTGTATCCAAGGCCTACCCAACAAGCAAGAGTATGATGGACGGATGTCCATCACATAGAAAGTAGATTTAAACACCTCAGTGCCTATCTTGACGGGAATTTCAACCTCCCCATGACCATTCTCTTCGAACCATCGAAAGCTCTGACAACAATATCACTCGGTTTCAACTCCAACCCTTCACAATCTAGTCGGTCCAAGGCCTTCTTAGGCAAAACATTCAGCGACGAACCAGTGTCAACCAAGACATGTGCGAGAGTAGTTCCCCGGCACTCGACTGAAATGTGCAAAGCATCATTGTGGTTTCTACCTTTAGGAGTTAGGTCGGAATCAGAGAAACCTAATCCATTGTCTGCAGTAAGGCTAGCTACGCAATTTTGGAATTGATATGCAGAGGTTTCCTGGGGCACATGGGCTGCCTTCAGGAATTTTATCAGAGCTTTAGCGTGCGCTTCCGAACAGAGTAGTAGTGCCAGCATGGAGATCTTTGAGGGGGTTTGCCCCAGCTGTTCTACCACATCGTAATCACTCCTCTTGATTATCTTCAAGATCTCATCCATTTCCTTCTTGGAGGTTTCCGGGATGACCAAGGGTGGATCCCTCGTCTTGACGAGCTCATCTTGGATTCTCTTACCTTTATCAGCAGCGGTAGGAGGGACGGTACTAGGAACAACAACATCTTCAATCAATGGGGTTCTAGTGGAGAGTTTTATTGGTGCAGGGATGACCTTGTCGGCAGATGAGGGTCCAAAGATTGCTCTTGGAGGGGCAATCTCTGGAGAAAATATTCTCCCGCTCCGGGTGATTTTGCTCGTGCCTGCAATGCTACCAATGCTGGCTTCTTCATCATCCGAACTTTCTTCACTTATTTCGATTTGTTTAATACCATGGTAGTAGACGTCACCGCCATAATTCCATGGTATCGACTTCTCAGAAACATAGGGGACAGGCCTTGGCATTGTTATCTTCAAAGGAACAGATTTCGTAACTGGTGTAATCTTAACAGGCTTTCTGACGGCCTTGGAAAGATTGTCGTGAATGGTTATGATTGAGACATCTTCAGTACGAGTTGGAATGGCAGAAACTTTTTCAAACAAAATTTGTCGACTATCCATAAGGCCTTGGATGCCTTTCTTCAGTAGCGGACAATCAAACGGCAGAGAGTAACAACAATAGCAATCTTCATTACATCCCGGGAAGATCCCGACCCTTAACAGATTCAACTTGATGGTTAACAATGGGGTTATCAGATCATTGACATCAGCAACATACAAATCTTCTTCAATGGCATTGACATTTCGGCCGTGCTTCGGCATGGGGGCAGATATCACATTAGGCTTCTCCGGAGCGTCGAACTCCACCTCCTTAGCCTCTATCAGGTCTTGGATTTTATGCTTGAGTGCCCAACAATCATTGGTGTCGTGCCCGATACTGTCAGAATGGTAGGCGCATTTAGCATTGGGATGATAATGCAGAGAGGACGTATTCACATTCTTTGGTGCCTCCTTGATGGTGGCAAGATTCAACTTTAACAGATGGGGAAGCACTTGCGCTGGAGTCATGTTAATGCGAGTGAACTGCCGTTGTGGCCGTTCCACCCGTTGCTGATTTGGTATGGACTGGTTGTAGCGAGGCTGCTCACTCGGAGTATTTTGAATCATTACGGCCCCCACAGTTGGCCGGCGCTCAGTCTTCCCTGCTCTTCTCTGAGAATATACCATAGCCGTTTCCTTCTTAAAAGGCTTCTTCTCGACACTTGCAGCAATGCTCTTCTGAATCTTTCCTGACTTGATGCCAGCTTCTATTCTTTCGCCTGTTAAGATCAAATCGGTAAACCCCGCGGAAGAGTTACCAATCAGATGATTGAAAAATGGCCCAGATAGGGTCCCTAGAAACATATCAACAAGTTCGCGGTCGGTTAAAGGAGGCTGCACCCTGCCAGCCAAATCCCTCCATTTTTGTGCATATTCTTTGAATCCTTCGCTTGTTCCTAATGACATACCCTGAAGTTGGGTACGAGTAGGGGCAAGGTCAGAATTATACTGATATTGTTTGTAAAAAGCGGTGGCCAAATCTTCCCAATTTCGGACGCTGGTTCCCTCTAGCTGATAAAACCACTCCAACTGAGCTCCAGAAAGGCTATCTTGAAAGAAATGAATCCAAAGGTTTTTATCTGCCGTATAGGGTTGGATCTTTCTCACGTAGGACCTGAGATGCATTTTGGGACAGGACAGCCCATCATACCTCACAAACACTGGCACTTTGAATTTTGGGGGTATCACAATCCCGACGACCAAACCCAAGTCTTCAAAATCCAAACCCGGTACCCTTTGTAATTCCACGGCGGCTAATCTGTCTTCTAGCCCTTTGTATTTATCATCAGCTGGAGGGTATTGTTGATCAGAATAGTCTTCATCCTCTTCGGCCTCCTCTTCTTCCACATCGGACTCGGGAGGTACCGCAGCCCCGCCTCCTTTGCTGGTTCCTTCATCAGAAATAGGAGGAAATTCAAGCACTCTCCGAGCTTCTCCGTCAAATCTTCTCCCCAAAGTAGCCACCCCGAGTCTCTTTTTCTTCTTCTTCACTGGGTCTTTATTCCCCAATTGGGTCTTGATATCCTCCTGACCCTTAGCCAAGGTCGTCAGGAGTTGCTGGAACTGTGCATTCTGAGCTTGTAGGTCTTTGACTGTTTGCTCAAGATCCATCCTACTGAAATAAACAGCAGACAGATAAGGAAACCTGGCGTGAGACCTGCTTATGCACATGATGAATGGTATGCTTATGTATGCAATGCATTCAAGGATTTAGAACATTCAAAATTGTTTCAGACAAAGAAGAACGCACGTCATATTAATAAGAAGAAATTTGTTAGTACATAAATGCCCCATGGGCCAAATATTACAAAATAACTTCTCAAGGTAAAAAGACATTGCGCATCCTCTTTGGCGCAATATAGGTGTTGAGAGTCTCTTGCTCATGGAGTCGGCGGGTAAGCTCTAGAACCTTCTTTTCGCTAGCGTAGAAGCTGGCTTCAAAAGTGTTCCGTTCCTCCTTGAGCTGAATCCAACTTTTCTGCATTTCCTCCCACAATGTAGGCATGTCAGGATGTAGGATGGTGTAGGGAACCTCTCCTTCCTTGACGGGCTGTTTAATCACAGGGAGAACGTGAGGATAAGGCATCATTAGACTTTGGGCTCGGGCTCGTACCCACTTGAGATAAGGCTCAAGAGGGATGGAGTTCTTATGTCCCAGAGTCTTACTGTCAACCTTGTTGGGCCTTCCCCAAGCTCTGATGAATCTTTGGCGAAGTCCTTGCGCATCGTTGTCGAAGTCAAAAACTAGGTCAGGAATCAACATGTCATGAGGGCCATCCCTCCGTGCATATCCAAATTTCCTCAAAGCTAGGCAAGGGTTGTAGGTGATACCTCCTCTGATTCCAAGTAAAGGAACATTAGGAAACTCTCCGCAACGATCGACGATGATGACATTTTCTCTGGACCGAGAACACCAATGTACATCAGAGTGAGTAAGAGTCATCAACCGTTGGGACCACCTTGAACCTTGGTCATTCTTCAAGACAGATTGTGGAAGGTGCGAAATAAACCACCTTGCAAGGAGAGGAGTACAGCACATGAGAACACCCCTCTTTCTCATTGTTCGTGTGTAAAATGAGTGAAGAATGTCCCCAAGCAATGTTGGTATTAGATTCCTGGATAAGAAGATTTTAACGGCATTGACATCTACCAGCTGGTCAGGATTTGGGAACAAGACCAACCCATAGATAAGGAGTGCAACAATTTCTTCAAAGGCTTGTAGGTCCAATGAATTCCAACATTCTTGTGCTTTTTCAAACAAGAATTTTGCTAAGAATCCTTTGACGCCACTTCTGGTTTCCCAATGCCCCTTGATGTCAGAGGGCTGTAGATGTAATGCTCGAGCAACATCTTTAGGCTTTGGTTCATGAACAGGTAAGTTCATGAACTCGTATCTCTCTATCCAAGCATTGTTAGCTTTAGGTTTGTGAAGACATTATATCACATTCATAGCCCTGAACATGCCCATGTAATTAGTTTTCATTTATGTTATGTGTGCTATGAGAATTTGATGTTTGAACATGGAACAAAAACTAGGTCAGGAATTGGGGGAGAAGAAATTCTCTCTCATTTCTGAGAGTTAGATCAAGTTTTTGGTATGTATGGATTCGTTGTTTGATGCTTAACATTTTTGGTGTTGTAAGTTTTTGTTAAAACCCAAAGAATCAGGATGTTTGAACAAGCCTGAGAAGCGCGCGTTTTTGGGACAAGAATGGCTGGAGGTTGAAGAAGCTCCACGTGGGCTGGGCCTGATTTGTTATTTCTGTTTACACCCCATTTTTACTTTTACACCCCCTAGGCCCATTATGCTTATTTTGATCATTTTTTTGATTTTTTCTTTTTTGTTCTGACTTATTTATTTTTTCTCATAATATTAAAAATATAAAAATTATTTTTTAAACCATTTTTGTATTTATTAGGCATTTATTTGTTTAAAGGGGTATTTGTACATAAATAAATACCTAGATATACTTTTATTTAAAAAAATACTAAAAAATAATGCAAACACATTTATTTTCTAATTTTTATTTTATTTTATCTTCTGAAAATATTTTATATAAAATATACTTTTTTTGTAAATATTAAATATTTTTATTTTTGTATATATTTAATACATTTAGTAAATAATACAAATACATATATATTTATTAGAATATTTAGGACAAAAATACAAAATATATACATTTTTATTCTTATTAATATTTAATATTAAAAATACCTTTTTTACAAATATACTTCATTTTTATTTTATTTTTGTACATAACTAATAAATATTGTACATATTAAATAATTAATACCTTTTATTTAATAAATTAGGGTTTTGCCCTAAATACATAAAAAAACTCCAAAAATTTATACTTTTTATTTTGTTATTTGACATATAAAAAACATTTTTTTTCATACACATAAAAAACATTTGTTGCATCTTGCATACTTATTCCATTTTTATTTAATTATTGTACATTAAATAATTTGTATAATTCAATTTTTGATGTAATAGTTAGGTTTAAATTCCTTGTCAAAACACCCCCATTTGAACATTTGTACCCCCCTTCCCATATATTGTGTTGTAATAACTTAGAAACTTTATTTTTCGCACTTTAAAGCTTTCTAATTATGCCATGTTAGAATTAGGGTTTGTATGCAAATCAATTAACCAAAAATAGTTTGACCTAATTTCAAGATAATCAAGCATGAAAATGGATAACACCAATCACACTTGCACCCCTAGGGTATTCCACTTGTTGCCTTCAATAATGGGCCATATTGCATGTTAGGTCTCTTTGGGCAAAACAAACACAATTCAAATGATCATAGTCCCTCGATGACGCTTTCGAAAGTTGCCTAAAAATGATCAAGTCCCTCCAAGGAAAAATTGCCCAAAGATACTTGGCACCATTGTAATTATGGTCTAAACGATGACCCGCGCCCGTCCCTTTTCACATCCTAACACAAGATTGTCCACCAAATGCAATGGTGGAACAAAATTGTTAAAAGGGTTAAAACATGACAAAGATCTTTGAGAACTTTAAGGTAGATATCTCTTGATTACTTGCCAACTTGCAAAACAAAACACTTGCCTATTTTTCAAATCACACATCAATACACTTTCAAAACAATTTTCAAAAACAATGAAAACCTTTTCAAAAGACATACACCTTTGTATACATCCCAACATGGATCATTACAAAGGTTGCCACCACATTGGCCTCTTTTCAAAAACATTTTCAAAACCCACACACACAAAGCACCATTTCAAACAATTGAAAATTAAGGCAAGTTGATCTAAGCAAGTAACTAAGAGCCCATGGATAACCATGGATAGAAAGGGTGCTAATACCTTCCCTTTCTATAATCTACTCCCCGAACCCAAGAAAACATCTCAAAGGTTTTTGCTGTGCTTTTTAACCTTTCCTTAGGATAAAATAAAAAGTAGGTGGCGACTCTTGCTCAACCGAAACATTTGCGAAAACAAACGCAAAACCTCAAGTCAGTTCTCCCACCGTATCACAGAACTGGCGACTCTGCTGGGGATAATTTTTAAAGTGGAGTAACCTTAGGGCTTAGATCACCCTCTTGCATGACTAATTGTTTGCTTTGATTGCTTTACATCTTGGCTCTCTTGTTTGGGTTTGCAATCCTACACCCGGATTTTGGGAAACATTCATAGATAGCAATACGTTGTGGAAACTGTGCGGGGTATACCGACACGGTCGAAGCAATAGCTATATTAGTGCGACATATTTGTGAGTACCGGTAACCCTTGAGTTCAATCAAGGAGAGTACGGGGCCACTGAGTGATGTCACTAAGCACTAATGACCTAGAACCTTACTTGACCATCTTGGCCTTTTATTAGAGGTAGTGAGATGACCGGCTTTGGTGCAGTCCGAAGTTGGTAGATGCTCGATACTACACTCATTGAGGGTTGTTTTCTTGGAATATTTTGGTCGCTAGTTAAGTGGCTAAACCAAAACAATGAACAATGGAAACAATCCAGTGATATTGAGCTCCTTAGAACCCGGTTACTATTTATAGGACAGGTTTTTTAAGCCAACTACACTCAAGAGGGTACTTACCTATGAAACCCCATGCAAGCCTGAAACTAGGGTTTAGTGTGATTTGCTTGTACATATGTTTGTGCATACATCATAAACATCATAAAGCATCATATGCATTTACTAACCACTTTAAGGGTTTAGATCTTCATCTTTGTTCTTGTTTTGTAGGTCATGGAAATTCCTCGTAAAAAAACCATCCAAGTCAACCTTGTGAGAATCCCTCCTCAACTCAAGGAGCTCACATCAAGAATTCCGTAAAGCTCATCCTTCAGTGAAAGACATGGTAGACTGCTCAGCTTAGTCAACACCAACATTGAAGAAGACATGATGAAAGTGCTATTCCAGTTCTTTGACCCTCTTCACCACTGTTTCACTTTCCCCGACTACCAGTTGGTACCCACTTTGGAAGAATTTTCTCAACTCCTGAGAATTCCTATCCTTAATCAACTACCTTTCAACGGTACGGAAAAGGAACCAAAGCCTGAATATGTTGCTCGAGCATTACATCTTCAGTCATCTGACATCAAGGGGCACTGGGAAACTAGAAGCGGTGTCAAAGGCTTCTTAGCAAAATTCTTGTTTGAGAAGGCACAAGAATGTTGGAATTCATTGGACCTACAAGCCTTTGAGGGACTATGATCATTTGATTTGTGTTTGTTTTGCCCAAAGAGACCTAACATGCAATATGGCCCATTTATTGAAGGCAACAAGTGGAATACCCTAGGGGTGCAAGTGTGGTAAGTGTTGTCCATATTCATGCTTGATTATCTTGAAATTAGGTCAAACTATTTTGTTCTTTTTATTTGCATACAAACCCTAATTCTAGCATGGTATATTTTAGAAAGCGTTAAAGTGCGAAAAGTAAAATTCCTACACTATTACAACACAATATGGGAAGGGGGGTACAAATGTTCAAATGGGGGATATTTAGACAAGAAATTAAAACCTAGCTATTACATCAATTTTGGAATATTTACAAGATAATTGATTGCATAAATTAAATGGAAAATAAAATAAAGATGCAAAAATGTAAAAAAGGTTTTTATATGTAAAAAAGAGTATTATTTATGTCAAATAAATAAAAAGTATTATTTTTGGAGTTTTTGTATTTTAAGGGTAAAACCCTAATTTCATTAAATAAGTATATTAACTATTTAATATGTATAATGTTTTAATAACTATATGCAAAAATAAGATAAAATGGAGTATATTTATAAAAAGTATTTTTTGAAGTCAAATATTAATAAAAGAAAAATATGTATGTATTTTGGTATTTTTGCCCTAAGTATATATATATATATATATATATATTATTTACTAAATAAATATTATATATACAAAAATAATAATAATTAATATTTATGAAAAAAAGTATATTTTATATAAAATATTTTAAGAAGATAAAACAAAATAAAAAATGAAAATAAAATGGTGTTTACATTATTTTCCTATTTATTCTAAATAATATGTTTGTGTACTCATTTACATACAAATAGCAATATAACTAAATAAATGCCTAAAAATAGAAAAATGGTGTAAAAATATTTTTTATGTTTTTTAATATGATTAGCAAAAATAAATAAGCCAGGATAAAAAAAGAAAAATCAAAAAAATCATGCAAATACACAAAATGGGTCTGGGGGGTATGAAAGCAAATATATGGTGTGAAAAGAAAAATCAAAACAGGCCCAGCCCACGTGGCTTCTTCTTCAACCTTCAGACAGCAAAAAACATTCAAAAAAACGCGCGCCTGAACCTCCATTCAAACACCTGGATTCTTTGATCCTTTGCACAAACTTACAACATAAGAAATGTTAAGCATTGAATCACGATTCTAAATATATAAAGAACTCATCCTAACTCTCAGAAATGAGAGAGAATTTTGACATTCCCAAATCCTGACCTAACTTTTCTTCCATATTCAAACCTTAAATTCTCACATCTCAAGCAAAATAAATGAAAAGTAAAAGCATGTACAGATTCAGGGGCATGAGTAGAACATTCCTTATTCACAAACTTAGAGCTAATGATGCCTAGACTAAGAGTTAGAAGTTCAAGAAGATACCTGTTCAGTTGAAGTTCTATCTGGCAATGGGGGAGCTTTCAGAGCAAGATGATGATCTGTATAGCTTGCCTGAAGTGTGGTGATGCTATTCCAATGCTTACTTTGCTTTGAAACACCTTGAATCGAGCTATGGACCTCCAACTGTAAAACAAGAAAGTGAAAATGGTGGAACTGGTTAGAGGAATTACAGGCGTGTTTTGTGTTTTGGTTAGCTTCAAATGATGCTAGGGAATGTGTTTGATGAGCTTTGAGCAAGAAATCATGAAAGGAATGAGAGATGGGATCCAATCTGCAGACCCTGCCCTGTTTCTGCAGTTTGAAAGTGATTCTGGGAATGGGAGTGTTTGGGACCTTGTTTGCTCGTGTTCTAGCTTGGGTAGGATGATTAGAAGGTGTACAAAATAATTGCTTAAGTGTTCTAATGCTGAGATCAAAGTTGTGTGATGTTATGATGTGTTTCTTCACACTTAAGCAAACAAAAGCCACTTGAGTTTCTAGGCAAGTAGAGGCCCCCTAAACATGCTTCTAACCTTGTCTTGATCAGTGTGTTTTGCTCATAATCTTGTGCCAATTAGATCTCATTTGTACTTGTGGATTTGCAACTTTGACATAAAGCTTGCTTTTGCAAAAATGGCTATTTCACTTTTTCCATTTATGGCCTAATCCAACATGTAATGCTAAAACTCATGAAACAAGACCTTAGCATAATGAACATGCATTAAATTATTGAGTGTTGGATGGTTTAAGGGCCTGTAATCAAGTGGCATGCTGGTTAGAGAAATTTGCACAAGTTATGAACATGGAAATTGACCAATTCAAAAGTGAGTTTTTGCCATATTGCAAAATTCGATTCTCCCTAACCATGAGGTTGTTTGAGAAGTTCTTGGACATTTTGGAAAGCTTGGAATGTGTACTACAATCCATCTTTGAAATGCAAATTGAAATTCCAAGTGGAAGTATATGGAAAATGGTCTTGAAGTTAGGTAGAAAACCTTGCCAAAATAGGTCAAATTTTCACTAAGTTAAGAATGGTTTAGTACCCTTATTCCAAAAATTGTAACTTGAGATACAAGCTTCTTCTGGGAAAACTTTGTGAATCAAAGTTGTAGATGTTGCAACAAGCTACAACTTTCATGTTTTTACTTTTGCTTGAATCCCAATGAATCTTGGTGAGAAAGTGGGGCAAAGTTGGGAAAAGTTTAGGGTTTTCCATAACTTAGAAAAATTCTAAGTTATGAAAAATTTCCATTTCAAACCCTAATTTGCATTTCTTGATTTCTTGGTGAACAAGTTCCATGATTTGGCATGTTTTGATGAAAAATGAATCTTGACTCTTGATTTTGACCAAAAAGTCAAAGTTTGACTTTTCAGTATACAGTCAAAATTGATCAATTGACTGGGAAATTCAACTGTCAATCTTGTGTATTTGGGATCTTTTGAACTTGTTGAGCATGTCAAGATAATTCCATGGGGTTCTTGAGTCCATATGTGAGCTTGGTTTGCCATTGGCTAGGTCAAACAGTCAAAAATTGCCTTTGTACAGTCAAAACCCTAAAAATGACCATTTTGCCCTTTTGGTGATCTGATCAAATTTCTTGTGGAATTGTGATCCAAACTTGATCCAATGGTCCATGTGAGTTCATAATGTTGATGTGGGTCAATTTTCATGAGATTTGACTGTCAATTGGCCACAGTTGACTTTTTCCCCAATATAGTTGATTTCTAGGTCAACTGTCTAGTTGACTGGGCAAAACTTGGAATCAAGGCTTGAAACGTGGTATGGATAAACTTGGGAGTCCAATATGAAGCATGAAAGTCATCTTAGGCATTTTAGGTCAAAACATCTTTGTGCAAACACAAACCCTAATTTGGGTCAACAGTGCAAGGAGAAGTCTTGAGCAGATGAAACTCTAACTGGATCTTGATCTCCAAGGGCTTTGTGATGAGAAATGTTGAGAAAATGGGAGGGCAAATTTTGGGGTACAACAAGAAGGTTTTAGAGCTCACCCGCCGACTCCATGAGCAAGAGGCCCTCAATACCTACATCGCACCAAAGAGGATGCGCAATGTCTTTTTACCTTGAGAAGTTGTTTTTGTAATATTTGGCCCATGGGGCACTTATGTACTAACAAATTTCTTCTTATTAATATGACGTGCGTTCCTTTTGTCTACAACAATTGTGAATTTCTAAAATCCTTGAATGCATTGCATAGACAACATCTCATGCATCATGTGCATAACAGGTACCCTTTTTCTACAGGTTGCTTAATCTTCTTCGCTGTTTATTTTGAACAGTCATCATGAATCCAGAATCATCCAGTGAACAAGCAATCAAGGCCCTTCAGGCCCAAAGTGCCCAGTTTCAAGAAATGGTCATGAGCCTGGCCCAAGGTCAGCAAGAGTTGAAGACTTTGCTCCTAAAGAAGAAGAAGAAGAAGAGGACTGGGTTGTTCAATACTGGACGCAGGTTTGGGAACACACTCCATAATGAGGCTGATCCAACTACTTCCTCTGCAGAGAAAGACAGTCCCCAAGGGGGAGGAGCTCCTAGTCCTGCAGTCTCTGACAACGAGACGGATTACAATGACGAACAATACCCTCCCGCTGCTGACAGATACAAGCAATTAGAAGACCGCTTGAGTGCCATGGAGATTCAAAATGTACCGGGGCTGGATTTTGGAGATTTAGGGTTATCTTCTGGGGTGGTAATCCCACACAAGTTCAAGGCGCCTGCCTTTGCCAAATATGATGGGGCTTCCTGTCCAAAGCTGCATCTCAGGTCGTACGTAAGGAAGATCCAACCTTACACGGCAGATAAGAACCTTTGGATCCACTTCTTCCAAGATAGCCTTTCGGGGTCACAGCTTGAGTGGTTCTATCAGCTAGATGTAACCAGTATCCGACATTGGGAAGATTTAGCTACCGCATTTTATAGACAATATCAATACAATTCTGACCTCGCTCCTACGCGTACCCAACTTCAGGGTATGTCGCTAGGAACGGGCGAAGGGTTCAAAGAATATGCGCAAAAATGGAGAGATTTGGCTGGCAGGGTGCAGCCTCCATTGACTGACCGTGAGCTGGTTGACATGTTTCTAGGGACCTTGTCTGGTCCATTCTTCAATCATCTGGTTGGTAATTCCTCCGCTGGGTTTACAGATTTGATCCTGACGGGTGAAAGGATAGAAGCTGGCATCAGGTCAGGAAAGATACAGAACGGTGCCTCCGCAAGTACTGAGAAGAGGCCTTTCAAGAAGGAAGCTAGTGCCGTCTATGGTCCTAGAAGACAAGTCAAGCCAGAAAGCCGTCAATGCTTTGGTCATTTCAAAGCCTGTTGCTTCTCCTCAGCAGTATAATCAACAAAGAGGTGAAAGGCCCAAGAGGCAATACACTCGGCTAAGTATGACCTTGTCACAAATCTTACCACAGCTGCTATCAACCAACTTGGTGACCATCAAAGAGGCTTCGAAGGTCGTGAATACTGCATCTCCTAAGTATAACCCAAATGCCCGTTGTGCTTATCATTCTGATAGCCCCGGGCATACTACTGATGATTGCTGGCCCCTGAGAAACAAAGTTCAAGACCTTATCGATACGAAGGAAATTCAGTTTGAGGCGCCTGAGAGGCCAAATGTTGTAACTGCTCCTATGCCCCAGCATAGAGTAAATGCCGTCGAGGAAGATTTGTATGCTATTTCGGTGAATGATGTTGCTACCCCTCTATTGACTGTTAAGAGGAACCTACTGCTAGCCGGTTTATTTCCGGGTTGTAGCAAGGGTTGCCTCCTGTGTGCTGTTATCCCTACCGGTTGTCCGCTGCTGAAATCAGGCATCCAAAGCCTGATGGATAGCAAAGAAATTTTGTTCAAGAAAACTGCTGTTCCGTTTGTTTCCGCTGAAGAAGTATCTGTCGTCACAATTTTCAACAATCCTACCAAGGCTCTCCCGAGGAAGCCAGTCCAAATTATGTCTGTTGCACCCATTACCATTACTGTTCCGGGGCCCCTCCCCTATGAATCCGACAAGGCTGTCCCATGGCACTATGGGGCAGACGTGTATGTGCTTGGAGTGAAGCAGGAGTTCAACACCGGTACCAGTATCAGTAACATCACTGGTCCCGCCAAGATTACTCGCAGTGGCAGGCTCTTCTCGCCTGACATTGCACCACCAGTTATCTGAAAACCTCTTATCATCACACCCGCAAGTGTGCATGTTTCAAATCAAGTTCCTGTGTCTACCACTGCCGCCGAGTCCTCTGATGCTCGGGGCAAAGAAGTTGCTACCGATTTGCCTGCCAGGACGGAGGCACCAAAAAAGACCGCTGTCGAAGCCTCCCAACAAGAGATGGAGGAAATCCTTAAAATCATTAAAAAGAGTGACTTCAATGTCGTTGAACAGCTGGGGCATACCCCCTCCAAAATCTCTATGCTATCATTGCTGCTGTGCTCAGAGGCCCACGCTAAGGCCCTTATTTCATTTCTGAAAACGACCTATGTGCCGCAAGAACATCTGCAGATCAATTCACTGACTGTGTGGCCAATTTGACAGCTGACAATGGTTTGGAGTTCTCGGATGCTGACCTTACCGCCAAAGGAAAAAACCACAATGATGCCCTGCACGTCTCTATAGAATGCAGGGGAACTACTCTCGCACACGTATTGGTGGACACCGGTTCTTCCCTGAATGTATTGCCCAAGAAGGCCTTAGATCGGTTGGATTGTGAGGGCCTGGAATTGAAACCTAGTAACATCATTGTTAGAGCCTTCGACGGTTCTAAAAGGATGGTGCATGGTGAGGTAGACATTCCTATTCGTGTGGGTTCCCAAGTCTTCGACTCAACGTTCTATGTGATGGATATTCGTCCATCTTATTCCTGCTTACTAGGTCGACCTTGGATTCACAAGGCTGGGGCGGTAACATCCACTCTACACCAAAAGCTCAAATACCCTGTCAAAGGGAATATTGTTACCGTGCAGGGTGAGGAGGAATACATGGTAAGTCACTTGAATTCATTCCGGTATATCGAGATGGACGGGGAGTTTATTGAAACCCCCTTTCAACACTTTGAGGAGGTACCTCCAACATTGGCGTCAGCTGAGACAGTGGTTGAAGAAGACTTTCCTCTGAAGATGGCTTCCCTGAAGGATGCCCGGGCTGTAATCGAAAAGGGCAAGTGCGCAAACTGGGGTCAACTTCCTGACTTCACTCAAAAGACCGACAAGTTTGGGCTGGGCTTCACTACAGAGGCTCAGAGGGTTGTTCGCAAAGAGAGGATCAGAAAGGCTCTGGTGTTCATCACCAACCCAAGGGTGAATGCTATCGAGGAAGACGTAGAGGAAGCGGAATTTGACAGTTGGATTTACCCGACAAACAGCAACGGACCAAGCAACTGGACGGCAAAAGATTTTACATCTATTACATTTGTCACGCAGTAATGAACTCTTTTGATTTGTAACAAACAATATGTTGAAACTTTTATTGGCTCGGTGTCCTACCCGGGGCACCGTGGCTCCATTTGTGAGGGCTTTTTGTATGACATTTCCATATATCATTAATCAAAACATTGGACGTTTGTTGCATTTCAAATCTTGTGCTCTTTTTCTTTCTGTGTTATATATTGCAAAACAGCTATATTTACACACACTCACTTATACAGGTTTCAATCCACTCTGGATCTCACTGGTAACAGCTCTGCTACTGCCAGTTATGACTTCGAGAATCCGATCAACTTGGCCGAAGACGAAGGTGAAGATGATTGCGAAGTGCCTGGTGAACTCGCAAGACTGCTACTCCAGGAAGAGAGGGTCATTCAGTCGCATGAAGAGCCAGTGGAGACGGTTAACCTGGGTACTGAGACAGATAGAAAAGAAGTTAAGATCGGTGCCAATCTAGAGCTCAGCGTGAAGCAACGATTGATCCAGATGTTGCATGACTACATGGAAATCTTTGCTTGGTCTTACGAAGACATGCCTGGTTTGGATGCCGACATTGTAGTTCATCATCTGCCTACCAAGGAAGACTGCCCTCCGGTAAAGCAGAAGGTCCGCCGCATGCGCCCAGAGATGTCTGAGAAAATCAAAGCTGAGGTTATGAAGCAGTTTGATGCCGGGTTTCTAGCAGTAACTTCTTATCCTCAATGGGTGGCCAACGTGGTTCCAGTGCCAAAGAAAGATGGTAAAGTCAGAATGTGTGTTGACTACATGGATTTGAACAGGGCCAGTCCTAAGGATGATTTCCCTCTGCCTCACATCGACGTTCTTGTTGACAATACTGCTCAACACAAGGTGTTCTCCTTCATGGATGGTTTTTCAGGGTATAATCAGATCAAGATGGCTCCTGAAGATATGGAAAAGACTACCTTTGTTACTCAATGGGGCACCTTCTGCTACAAGGTCATGCCATTCGGGTTGAAAAATGCTGGGGCAACCTACCAACGTGCCATGGTTGCTTTATTTCATGACATGATCCACCATGAGATTGAAGTGTATGTCGATGATATGATTGCAAGGTCCCAAACTGAGGAGGAACACCTTAACCATCTGCGGAAGTTGTTTGACCGACTGAAATTGTACAAGCTGAGGTTGAACCCAAACAAATGCACCTTTGGGGTGAGGTCAGGAAAACTGATGGGTTTTATTATAAGCGACAAGGGTATTCAAGTGGACCCTGCAAAGGTGAAAGCCATACAAGAGATGCCGACTCCCAAGACAGAGAAAGAAGTCAGAGGCTTTCTAGGACGACTGAATTACATTGCCCGATTCATCTCACATCTAACTGCTACCTGTGAGCCAATCTTCAAATTGCTGAAGAAAGATCAAGTAGTACGTTGGAACGATCAGTGTCAGGCCACTTTCGAAAAGATAAAGGAATATCTCCAAGAGCCACCCATTCTTATGCCACCAGTGGAAGGGAGACCTCTAATACTATACTTGACAGTGCTTGACAATTCAATGGGGTGTGTGCTGGGGCAGCATGACGAGTCTGGCCGAAAAGAGCACGCTATTTATTACCTGAGCAAAAAGTTTACCAACTGTGAGTCTCGGTACTCACTGCTCGAGAAAACTTGTTACGCTCTAGTATGGGCTGCTCGCCGGCTGAGACAGTATATGCTGACTCACACTACTCTGTTGATTTCAAAGATGGATCCCATCAAGTACATATTCGAAAAGCCTGCTCTGTCTGGAAGAATAGCAAGATGGCAAATGATCTTGACAGAATATGATATCCAGTACACAACTCAAAAAGTAATCAAGGGAAGTGTATTGGCAGACCATTTGGCACACCAACCTGTGGACGATTACCAATCATTGAACTTCGAATTTCCAGACGAAGATATCATGGTAGTAACAGATTGTGAAGTACCAGGACCGGATAAAAGGACCTGAGGAAGGATCCTGATGGTCTATGCATTTTGACGGAGCCTCGAACGCTTTGGGTAACGGCATCGGCGCTGTGATCATATCCCCTAAAGGTACTCATACTCCACTCACCGCCCGGCTGTGTTTCAATTGCACCAACAACATGGCAGAATATGAGGCATGCATCATGGGTCTTCAAGCTGCAATCGACTTAAGGATCAAGTTTCTGAGTGTCTTCGGAGATTCCGCTCTTGTGATCAATCAGATCAAAGGCGAGTGGGATACGAAACACCCAAATCTTATTCCTTACAAGGAGTATGTGTTGACTTTGCTTCCCCACTTTGAAGAGATAACTTTTGAACACTTCCCAAGAGAGGAGAATCAGTTAGCGGACGCACTAGCTACAATGTCTTCAATGTTCAAAGTCAAATGGGACAATGAGGCTCCCCGGATTATCATCTGGAAGTTGGACGAACCTGCATACTGCTGCGATCTTGAGGCCGAAGAGGTAATCGAGAAACCCTGGTATCATGAGGTGAAGAGATACTTGGAAGCTCAGGAATACCCCGAAGGCGCATCGGTCAATGACAAGAAGTTCCTGAGAAGGTTTGCGGCAAAATTCTTCCTCAGCAACGGTATTCTCTACAAACGAAACCATGATTCAACTTTACTGCGTTGTGTGGATAAGACTGAAGCAGAAAAGATCATGGCAGAGCTACATGAAGGTACTTTCGGAACACATTCCAGTGGACATACCATGGCAAAGAAAATCCTTCGGGCAGGATATTTCTGGTCCACAATGGAAGCCGATTATTACCAACATTCTCGAACTTGTCATAAATGCCAGATCTATGCTGATAAGGTGCACATCCCTCCGGTCCCTCTGATCCAACGAACATCGCTTTATCTTGGTAGAAATTGATTACTTCACGAAGTGGGTAGAAGCAGCTTCCTATGCTACCGTAACCAAGAGCGTCGTGGCCCGTTTCATTCGGCATAACCTGATCTGTCGGTACGGCGTCCCGGAAAGGATCATTACGGATAATGGTACCAATCTTAACAACAAGATAATCACTGAGCTCTGCGAGAAATTCAAGATACAGCACCACAACTCCTCTCCTTATCGGCCGAAGATGAATGGGGCTGTAGAAGCAGCTAATAAGAATATCAAAAAGATTGTGCAGAAGATGACAGTGACCTACAAAGATTGGCACGAGATGTTACCGTTTGCTCTTCATGGGTACCGTACCTCAGCAAGGACGTCAACCGGGGCAACACCCTTTTCCTTGGTCTATGGCATGGAGGCAGTCTTGCCGATTGAAGTCCAGATACCCTCTCTCCGGATAATGAAGGATGCAGACTTGAGTGAAGATGACTGGATCCAGACTCGACTTGATCAGTTAAACCTAATTGACGAAAAGAGGCTCACTGCTATTTGTCATGGTCAAACGTATCAAAAACGAATGATCAGGGCATTTAACAAGAAAGTCAGACCACAAGAGTATCAAGTTGGGGACCTGGTAATCAAACGCATCATCCTTCCTCAAAGTGATCCCAGGGGAAAATGGACCCCTACGTACGAAGGGCCATTTGTGGTTAAACATGTGTTCTCAGGAGGAGCCATGATTCTAACCACCATGGATGGTGACGACCTTCCTCACCCTTCCAATGCAGACATAGTAAAAAGATACTACGCATGAATAAAAGACCCGCTAGGTTGACATACCTAGGCAAAAATAAGGGCTTCCTGGCGAACCAAAAGGGTTCGGGCAAAAATAAGGGATGAAATGAAAAAAAGAATTTGTACACCCGACAAGTCGAAAAGCTGAAAAGGCAGCTTGGGCAAAAATGGGTATCCCGGTGGACCGAAAACCCGAAAGGGCGGTCCAGGCAAAAGTTAGGGATAAAGCGTAACACTATGTCTCATTGGATCACCTTGCATCCAGAATTCGGCATCAACTATCTGGCTCAGACTTCGGCACCGATCAATCAGCTTCATCTTCAGCTAAGCAGCAAAGTAATGAGACGCTTGAAGACATAAAGGCGATAGCAGAGTTGGAACCCAGTGCGAATATTGTGCACATAGCTGTTTTGTTTCCTTTTCAAAATTGTATGAACTTTATGTTATTTGGCGGTGTTCTCTTACTAGGACGTCGGCCTCTTGTACAAAAAACGCCTATTTACAGGCAAAGTTCAAAATCAATACAAGTTCACTTTTCCAAACAAATTGCCAATTGTTTTTCCTTTTTCTGTTTTGTCTTGCGAAGAACGTCCAATGTTCATTTTTTGATATATGCATTTGACATTAAATTGCTAATTCATAAATACTTGCATATAAAACAAAAGACTGATTACAGGTGACATCAGAATTAAGGGCAATGTCGAATTGTCCAGGCAGTCTAGTTGCTCTGTCCGCCAAGATACCAAGGTAGGTCCAACTGAAGAATATGACCAAGTTACCTCAACTCGCCAGAGTAAGACAAGTTTCAGCAATACTCTCCCTGGGAAGAGTTAGTCTATCATCAGCCCTACAACAGGCACCCTATTCCCCTAGCAAGTCAGCAACACTCTCCCCAAGCAGAGTTAGTCTACAGCCAGCCTAAAGGAAGTTGGGTAACCTCATAAGATATCAACATTCCCCAGTGGAGTATAGGCATTCCTCCGCAAGCATCCCCGGCAGTCTTGATCTAAGATTGTTCCCCGGCGGTATACAGACATTCAAAATTTCCCCAGGAGAGTCCAATCCAAAAGTTTCCCCAGGAAAGTGGAATCCATCTCCCCAGCAGGAAGCTTATCCCCAGTAGATTCTGGAAGCTTGTCACCTGCAGAGTACGAACGCTCCCCGGCTTTATTCAGAAGGTTATTTCCCCACCAGGATATAACTGGGTTATCCTCAGCCAATTGTCATGGAAGATCGCCCTCGGCGAAGTTCTTCCTATCCCCAGCGGAGTTCATCAAAGTTCCCCAACATAACTTATCAACAGAATCCCCAGTGGAGTTTATCATTGTCATCCCCAGCGGAGTTTATCATTGTCATCCCCAGAGGAGTTTATCTTTGTTATCCCCAACGAAGTGTATCATTGTCATCCCCAGCGGAGGCCATCATTGAAATCCTCAACGGAGCTCCCATCAAAACTTCAGCGAAGTATTTCTTCCCACAGAGCAATTCCCCACAAAGTAATCTCTCCAACAAGTTTATTCCCCAGCGGAGTCATCTTCTCCTACCGGTTTATTCTTACAACCATCATCCCTAGCGGAAACGAAGAACTCTACTCTTCAACGTCAGCCCAGGATTTAATTCCCCGGCCGGTCGTCGAGGATTTATTTTCCTAGACGAAAATACATTCATAAACATTTCACATTTCATACATCTCGTTTACATACATGATAAAGTGCATACAACACTATCTAATTTTGAACATCATGACGTCATACATTTCATACATCATGACATTGCATACAACTGATGTTTTGCCTTTTCAGGGAAAAAGACAACCCAAAAGACAACTACCTTCAACTGTCACAATTCCAGATTCGATTCCTGTATCTAGCCAAGGCACATCTGTGAGTGATTAGTTTCCGGATTCGATTCCTGTATCCAGCCAGGGCACATATGAAGAGTTTGAAGATTCGATTCCTGTATCCAGCCAGGGCATATCTGTTGACGACTATTTCCAGATTCGATTCCTGTATCCAGCCAGGGCACATCTGAAGAGTTTGAAGATTCGATTCCTGTATCCAGCCAGGGCATAGCTGTTGACGACTATTTCCAGATTCGATTCCTGTATCCAGCCAGGGCACATCTGAAGAGTTTGAAGATTCGATTCCTGTATCCAGCCAGGGCATATCTGTTGACGACTATTTCCAGATTCGATTCCTGTATCCAGCCAGGGCACATCTGAAGAGTTTGAAGATTCGATTCCTGTATCCAGCCAGGGTATATCTGTTGACGACTATTTCCAGATTCGATTCCTGTATCCAGCCAGGGCACATCTGAAGAGTTTGAAGATTCGATTCCTGTATCCAGCCAGGGCATATCTGTTGACGACTATTTCCAGATTCGATTCCTGTATCCAGCCAGGGCACATCTGAAGAGTTTGAAGATTCGATTCCTGTATCCAGCCAGGGTATATCTGTTGACGACTATTTCCAGATTCGATTCCTGTATCCAGCCAGGGCACATCTGAAGAGTTTGAAGATTCGATTCCTGTATCCAGCCAGGGCATATCTGTTGACGACTATTTCCAGATTCGATTCCTGTATCTAGCCAGGGCACATCTGAAGAGTTTGAAGATTCGATTCCTGTA
This sequence comes from Vicia faba, assembly GCA_948472305.1. Classification (NCBI taxonomy): domain Eukaryota; kingdom Viridiplantae; phylum Streptophyta; class Magnoliopsida; order Fabales; family Fabaceae; genus Vicia; species Vicia faba. The sequence continues at coordinate 200,441,694 of OX451739.1, forward strand.
TCCAGCCAGGGCATATCTGTTGGCGACTGTTTCCAGATTCGATACTTGTATCCAGCCAGGGCATATCTGTGAGTAACCAATTGTAGACTCGACACCTGTATCTGGCCAGAGCATATCTGCATGAAGAGATCGAAGATCAACACCTGTAACAAGCCAGGAAAACATCTGTCTTTCTCAAAGTACACAAGTTCTCGCTAAGGAATCTCTTATGCGATCAACACTTCCAAATGGCATCTATAAGCTCATTCCTAACAAGTTTCTGTCACGCCTTCAGATGGCATCTATAAGCCCATCTTCCTATCCACCATCTCTCCAAATGGCATCTATAAGCCCATTCCCGACATCACACTGCTGATACTCCAACATGCGAGTGCAAATTTCCGGGCACTCTAGTGTCCAATCTCCTTTTACCCTCGAGTCTCGAAAGGCAAACCTGCCAATCTAACTCTTCAGGTTCAAGAAGATTGAACAAGGGCAACTGTTGTACCCCAAAATTTTCCCTCCCATTTCCTCAACATTTTCTCATCACAAAGACCCTTGGAGCTCAAGATCCAGTTAGGGTTTCCTCTGCTCAAGACTTCTCCTTGCACTGTTGACCCAAATTAGGGTTTGTGTTTGCACAAAGATATTTTGACCTAAAATGCCTAAGATGACTTTCATGCTTCATGTTGGACTCCCAAGTTTATCCATACCAAGTTTCAAGTCTTGATTCCAAATTTTGCCCAGTCAATTGGACAGTTGACCTAGAAATCAACTGTATTGGGGAAAAAGTCAATTGTGGCCAATTGACAGTCAAATCTCATGAAAATTGACCTACACCAACATTATGAACTCATATGGACCATTTGATCAAGTTTGGATCACAATTCCACAAGAAATTTGATCAGATCACCAAAAGGGCAAAATGGTCATTTTTAGGGTTTTGACTGCACAAAGGCAATTTTTGACTGTTTGACCTAGCCAATGGCAAACCAAACTCACATATGGACTCAAGGACCCCATGGAATTGTCTTGACATACTCAACAAGTCCCAAAGATCCCAAATGCACAAGATTGATAGTTGAATTTTCCAGTCAATTGATCAATTTTTGACTGTATACTGAAAAGTCAAACTTTGACTTTTTGGTCAAAATCAAGTGTCAAGATTCATTTTTCATCAAAACATGCCAAATCATGAAACTTGTTCACCAAGAAATCAAGAATTGCAGATTAGGGTTTGAAATGAAGATTTTTCATAACTTAGAATTTTTCTAAGTTATGAAAAAACCCTAATTTTTTCCTAACTTTGCCCCACTTTCTCATCAAGATGCATTTGGATTCAAGGAAAAGTCAAAACATGAAAGTTGTATTCCATTGCAAAATCTACAACTTTGATTCACAAAGTTTCCTCAAAAGAAGCTTGTAGCTCAAGTTACAATTTTTGGAACAAGGGTACCAAACCATTCTTAACTTAGAGAAATTTTGAACCATTTTAGGCAGGATTTTTGCCTAACTTCAAGACCATTTTTCACATACTTCCACTTGGAATTTAAATTTGCATTTCAAAGATGGATTGTAGTACACATTCCAAGCTTTCCAAAATGTCCAAGAAATCATCAAACAACCTCATGGTTAGGGAGAATCGAATTTGGCAAGTTGGGAAAAAGTCACTTTGTTTATGGTCAAGTTACATGTTCATACATCTAGGCCATTTTGAAATCAGCTTGCATTCCTTGATTACAGGTCCTATATCCCATTTGCACTCAATAATTTAATGCTAACTCATTGTGCCAAGACCTTGTTTTATGTGTTTAAGCATTACATGGAAGATTAAGCCATTTTTAGATAAAGCATTTTTGCCATTTTTGAAAAGTTAAACTTTATGTCAAATGCAAATCCAAGCAAGTACAGGGCAAATCCTTTTGGCACAAGTTTATGAGCAAAACACACTGATCAAGGGGAAGGTTAGCAGCACATTAGGGGGCCTCTATCAGTCTAAAACTCAAGTGGACACTTTCTTGCTTAAGTGTGAAGAAACATAGCATAACAATGCACAACTCTCATTCCTGTGAACCAGAGCTTAAGCAAAGTTATCAAACACTTTCTAATCATCAAACCTAAGCTGAAACACAAGCCAACCAAGTTCTACACCTTCTCAAACATAGAATCACCCTCAAACTGCCCAAACAGGGTACCTGATGCAGATTGAGTTCCATAACTCAATCCATTCATGCATTCTTGCTAAAACCACTTCAAACATATCCCACATCATCCCTTGAAACTATTCCAAGCCTCAAACACGACCTGTAACACTCCCAAGCAACATCACCATTTTCATTTTTCTGTTTTGCAGTTGAAGTACCATAGCACGATTCTCTTGGTTTCCAAACAAAGTAAAGCTTGGAATAGCATCCCTGGACATCAAGGAAGTTGTGCCAATCATCACCTTGCATTGAAAACACCTCCATCACCAGATACGATTCCAACTGAACAGGTAAGTTCATGAACTCGTATCTCTCTATCCAGGCATTGTTAGCTTTAGGTTTGTGAAGACATTATGTCACATTCATAGCCCTAAACATGCCCATGTAATTAGTTTTCATTTATGTTATGTGTGCTATGAGAATTTGATGTCTGAACATGGAACAAAAACTAGGTCAGGAATTGGGGGAGAAGAAATTCTCTCTCATTTCTGAGAGTTAGATCAAGTTTTTGGTATGTATGGATTCGTTGTTTGATGCTTAACATTTTTGGTGTTGTAAGTTTTTGTTAAAACCCAAAGAATCAGGATGTTTGAACAAGCCTGAGAAGCGTGCGTTTTTGGGACAAGAATGGCTGGAGGTTGAAGAAGCTCCACGTGGGCTGGGCCTGATTTGTTATTTCTGTTTACACCCCATTTTTACTTTTACACCCCCTAGGCCCATTATGCTTATTTTGATCATTTTTTTGATTTTTTCTTTTTTGTTCTGACTTATTTATTTTTTCTCATAATATTAAAAATATAAAAATTATTTTTTAAACCATTTTTGTATTTATTAGGCATTTATTTGTTTAAAGGGGTATTTGTACATAAATAAATACCTAGATATACTTTTATTTTAAAAAATACTAAAAAATAATGCAAACACATTTATTTTCTAATTTTTATTTTATTTTATCTTCTGAAAATATTTTATATAAAATATACTTTTTTTGTAAATATTAAATATTTTTATTTTTGTATATATTTAATACATTTAGTAAATAATACAAATACATATATATTTATTAGAATATTTAGGACAAAAATACAAAATATATACATTTTTATTCTTATTAATATTTAATATTAAAAATACCTTTTTTACAAATATACTTCATTTTTATTTTATTTTTGTACATAACTAATAAATATTGTACATATTAAATAATTAATACCTTTTATTTAATAAATTAGGGTTTTGCCCTAAATACATAAAAAAACTCCAAAAATTTATACTTTTTATTTTGTTATTTGACATATAAAAAACATTTTTTTTCATACACATAAAAAACATTTGTTGCATCTTGCATACTTATTCCATTTTTATTTAATTATTGTACATTAAATAATTTGTATAATTCAATTTTTGATGTAATAGTTAGGTTTAAATTCCTTGTCAAAACACCCCCATTTGAACATTTGTACCCCCCTTCCCATATATTGTGTTGTAATAACTTAGGAACTTTATTTTTCGCACTTTAAAGCTTTCTAATTATGCCATGTTAGAATTAGGGTTTGTATGCAAATCAATTAACCAAAAATAGTTTGACCTAATTTCAAGATAATCAAGCATGAAAATGGATAACACCAATCACACTTGCACCCCTAGGGTATTCCACTTGTTGCCTTCAATAATGGGCCATATTGCATGTTAGGTCTCTTTGGGCAAAACAAACACAATTCAAATGATCATAGTCCCTCGATGACGCTTTCGAAAGTTGCCTAAAAATGATCAAGTCCCTCCAAGGAAAAATTGCCCAAAGATACTTGGCACCATTGCAATTATGGTCTAAACGATGACCCGCGCCCGTCCCTTTTCACATCCTAACACAAGATTGTCCACCAAATGCAATGGTGGAACAAAATTGTTAAAAGGGTTAAAACATGACAAAGATCTTTGAGAACTTTAAGGTAGATAGCTCTTGATTACTTGCCAACTTGCAAAATAAAACACTTGCCTATTTTTCAAATCACACATCAATACACTTTCAAAACAATTTTCAAAAACAATGAAAACCTTTTCAAAAGACATACACCTTTGTATACATCCCAACATGGATCATTACAAAGGTTTCCACCACATTGGCCTCTTTTCAAAAACATTTTCAAAACCCACACACACAAAGCACCATTTCAAACAATTGAAAATTAAGGCAAGTTGATCTAAGCAAGTAACTAAGAGCCCATGGATAACCATGGATAGAAAGGGTGCTAATACCTTCCCTTTCTATAATCTACTCCCCGAACCCAAGAAAACATCTCAAAGGTTTTTGCTGTGCTTTTTAACCTTTCCTTAGGATAAAATAAAAAGTCGGTGGCGACTCTTGCTCAACCGAAACATTTGCGAAAACAAACGCAAAACCTCAAGTCAGTTCTCCCACCGTATCACACCTGCTATCTCTTGATCCTTTGACTTTTAACAAAAACTTAAAACATGAAACCTGTAGAGCTTGAAGCCACGATTCTAAACATATAAAGAAGTTAATCTAACTCTCAGAAATGAGAGAGAATTTCTTCTCCCCCAATTCCTGACCTAAGTTTTTTTTCAATGTTCAGGTTCAAAATACTCTTAGCACACACAATATAAATGAAAAGTAACTATATGGATGGCTTCAGGGCTATGATTAGAACATGCTTTCTTCACAAACTTAAGCCTAACTATGAATGGATAGAGAGATAGAAGTTCAAAAACTTACCTGTTCAGCTTGAATCGTGTATGGCAATGGAGGTACTTTCAATGCAATGTGAGGACCTGTATAGCTTGCTTGAGGTCCAGGGATGCTTCTCCAACCTCTAGCTTGCTTTGAAACTAGCTGAATCGAGCTATGGAAGTTCACCTGCAAAGTTGAAAACTGAAAATGGCAAATGATGTTAGGGATGTTACAGTTTGTGTTCAATGCTTGGGATAGCTTCAGTGGGTGATAGGGAATATGTTTGCAAAGGTTTCAGCCAAAACGCACGAGTGGAAGTGTTTGTGGAAGTCAAGTTGCAGAAGGGACTCTGTTTTTGCAGCAAGGAGGTGTTTCTGTGAATGAGGAGGTATTGAAGGTGGTTTGCTCGTGTTTTTGGTCAGGTTTGATGTTTGGAATATGTTCAAGAAGTTTGCTTTTGCTCTTGCTTGCAGGAATGAGAGTTGTGTTTCAATGTGCCAAGTTTCTTCTCATGTAAGCAAAAGTTGTCAAGTTGAGTTATAGGCCAAGGCAGGTCCCTCAAGCATGCTGCATAATCTCTCCTTGATCAGTGGGATTAGTCCATAATCTTGTGCCTAGAAGATATGCTTTGGTACTTCTTTGATTTGCTTTTGACATAAAGTTGTGCTTTACAATAATGGATAACTTGCTTTTTCCAAATAAGGATTAAACTTCCATGTAATGACCAAATGCACAAAATAACATCTCGGCACAATGGATTGGCATTTAATTATTGAGTGTAAATGAGATTAGAGGCCTGTAACTAGCTTGAACCATGCTGATTTCAAAAATGCAAAGTTATGAACATGTATTTGACCATGAATCAAAGTGACTTTTGCCCATATTGCCAAATTCGATTCTCCCTAACCACAAGGGTGTTTGAGAAGTTCTTGGACAATTTGGAAAGCTTGGAATGTGTACTACAATCCATCTTTGTAATGCAAGTTGAAATTCCAAGTGTGAGCATGTGAAAAGTGGCCATGAAGTTAGGCAAAAATCCTGCCTAGAATAGGTCAAAAATTTTCTAAGTTAAGAATGTTTTGCACCCTTGTTCCAAAAATCATAACTTGAGCTACAAGCTTCTTTTGAGGAAACTTTGTGAATCAAAGTTGTAGATTTTGAAATGGACTATAACTTTCATGTTGAGTTTTGTTTGAATCCATTTGCATCTTGATGAAAAAATGGGACAAAGTTAGGAAAAAATAAGGAAGTTTTATAACTTAGAAAAATTCTAAGTTATGAAATTTTCTCATTCTAAACCCTAATTTGTAATTTTTGATTTCTTGATGAAAAAGTTTCATAATTTGACATGTCTCGATGAAAAATGAATCTTGACACTTGATTTTGACCAAAAAGTCAAAGTTTGACTTTTCAGTATACAGTCAAATTTGGCTCAGTTGACTGGAAAATTCATTTGTCAATCTTGTGCATTTGGGATATTTTGAACTTGTTGAACATGTCAAGACAATGCCATTGAGTCCTTGAGTCCATATGTGAGCTTGTTTTGCCATTGGCTAGGTCAAACAGTCAAAAATTGCCTTTGTGCAGTCAAAACCCTAAAAATGACCATTTTGCCCTTTTGGTGATCTGATCAAATTTCTTGTGGAATTATGATCCAAACTTGATCAAATGGTCCATATGAGTTCATAATGTTGATGTGGGTCAAAAATCATGAAGTTTGACTGTCAATTGACCACAGTTGACTTTTTCCCCAATACAGCTGATTTCTAGGTCAACTGTCCAATTGACTGGGCAAAGATTGGAATCAAGGCTTGAAACTTGGTATGGATAAACTTGTGAGTCCAACATGAAGCATGAAAGTCACTTTGTGCATTTTAGGTGAAAACATCTTTGTGCAAACTCAAACCCTAATTTGGGTCAACAGTGCAAGGAGGAGTCTTGAGCAGAGCAAACCCTAACTGGATCTTGAGCTTCAAGGGTCTTGTGGTGAGAAAATGTTGAGGAAATGGGAGGGCAAATTTTGGGGTACAACAGTTTCCCCTGTTCAATCTTCTTAGAACTGAGGATGTAGATTGGCTTGCGTGCCTTTCAGGATCCGAAGGTGGAAGATGATTGAACACTAAAGTGCCCAGAAATTTGCACTCGCATAGTAGAGTATCAGCAATGTGATGGCGGGAATGGGCTTATAGATGCCATTTGGAGAGATTGTGGATAGGAGGATGGGCTTATAGATGCCATCGGAGGTGTGACAGAAACTTGTCGGGAATGGGCTTATAGATGCCATTTGGAAATGTTGATCGCGTAAGAGATTCCTTAGCGAGAACTTGCGTACTTTGAGAAAGGAAGATGGTTTCCTGGCCTGTTACAGGTGTTGATCTTTAAACTCTTCATGCAGATATGCCCTGGCTAGGTACAGGTATCGAATCTACAATTAGTTGCTCACAGATGTGCCCTGGCTAGATACAGGAATCAAATCCGGAACTTCAAAAGGTTGCTTACAGACGTGCCCTGGCTGGATACAGGTATCGAATCTCTAAACTCTTCATGCAGATATGACCTGGCTAGATACAGGTGTCGAATCCACAATCAAATACTCACAGATATGCCCTGGCTAGATACAGGAATCAAATCTGGAATTGGTCGTCTACAGATATGCCCTGGCTAGATACAGGTATCGAATCTGGAATTTGTCGTCAACAGATATGCCCTGGCTGGATACAGGTGTCGAATCTGGAATTGCAAAAGGTTGGTAGAGATAGCTTTCCTGGTTGGATACAGGTGTAAACCTCTGACCTGAGAATGAAAGATAATTTCCTGGCTTGTTACAGGGGTTGATCTTCAAACTCTTCATGCAGATATGCCCTGGCTAGATACAGGTATCGAATTTACAATCAACCACTCGCAGATATGCCCTGGCTAGATACAGGAATCGAATCTGGAATTGCGATAGTTGATAGTAATCATCTTTGGATTATCCTTTTCCTGAAAAGGCAAAACGTTAGTTGTATGCAATGTCATGATGATGTCATGATGTTCTCAAAAATAAATGAGATTGTGTGATATGATGCGTATATGCATGCGCCATGGTGTATAAAAATGTGATGAATGTATTTTCGTCTAGGAAAATAAATCCTTGACGAGTGCCGGGAGTTTGTGGAATCCTGGGCTGATGGTGAAGAGTGGAGTTCTTCGTTTCCGCTGGGGACGATGGTTGCAAGACTAAACCGGTAGGAGAAGATGACTCCGTTGGGGAATAAACTTGTTGGAGAGATTACTCTGCGGGGAATGACTCTGTGGGAAGAGAAAGTTCGCTGAGATTTTGATGAGAGCTCCACTGGGGATTACACTGATAAGTTATGTTGGGGAATTTGATGAACTCCGCCGGGGATAGGAAGAACTTCGCCGAGGACGATATTTCCGTGGTAATTAGCTGAGGATAACCCAGTTATAAGCTCTGGTGGGAAATAAACTTTGAATGAAGCCATGGAGATGCGTTCGTACTCTGCAGGGGATAAGCTTCCAGAATCTACTGGGGATAAGCTTCAGAATCTGCTGGGGATATGGATTCCACTTTCCTGGGGAAACTTTTGAGATTGTACTAGGGAATGGTTCCACTGAATGTTGGTATTCCGCTGGGGAACAATCTTATACTAAGACTGCCGGGGATGCTTGCTGAGGAATGTCTATACTCCGCTGGGGAATGTTGAGATTTTACGGGGATACCCAACTTCCTTAAGGCTGACAGTAGACTAACCCTGCTTGGGGAGAGTATCACCGACTTGCTGGAGATACTGTGCCTTTTTAGGGTTGATGGGAGACCAACTCTTCCTGGGGAGAGTATTGCTAAAATCTGGACTTACTCTGTGGGGAGTGAAAGTATTTTGGTTACGTTCTTCAGCCGAACCTACCTTGGTACCTCAGTGGACAGAGCAACTAGATTGCTTAGACGATTCTTATTATTGCCCCTGTTTCTGATGTCACCTGTAATTAGTCCTTTGTTTCGCATGCAAATATTTATTGAAGTAGTGAAAAACACAAGAAAGGGGGGTTGAATTGTAAAAACTGAAAATCAATGCAATGAACAAGATATTTTTATCCTGGTTCGTTTGATCTCAAACTACTCCAGTCCACCCGTCAAGGTGATTTCGCCTCTCTCCAACGAGGTCTTAATCCACTATATTCAACTGAATATTACAGACTGCTTTAACAACTTCTAAAGCCTTCTTGATGCAAACCACAACCCGGTTTGTCAAGGAAACACTTTCTTTCAAAGAAGATAAATCTAAGAGTGTGAATGTTTTCTATAAAACTGTATCACAACTGTGATGTATACACAACTTAAAGCTTAGAAACTAGATTGCTAAACAATGATTGAATAAGAGAATGTGTAGTGTTTAGCAAACTGAGAGAAGGAAGATTATGATCAGCTTTTAGGCGTGTAAAGATTTGGAGAGCATTAGCCAATTCAATCTTCAAAGTCTTGTTTATATAGCACTGAGATGTTGAACGTTGAAGCAATATCTTTGATTCAATGCTAATAACAAACTTTCCTTATCGAGCAGATCTTGTCTGGAATGAGGCCGTTGGTATTAATTTGCTTTCAATGCACAGTACCGTTGCTTACTTAATGCAAGTTCTGGCTTGGCTCATTCTGACTCTGCTTAGCTGCTGATGAACTGTTGTGTTTCTTTATCAGAGTGTTGAGCGAAGTTCTGTTCATCAGGCTTCAGCATACACGAGTTAATCTTCTGATTCTGACATTCTGATATGGCAACTTCTGATGCTGATGTCAAGAACCAAATTTCTGATGCTGATTAGGTGTGATCTTGCTTATACCAATCAGAGTATCTGCAAATCAGAACGTAATAATTTAGGCAGCAGATAGTTCATACATGAATCATATAAATAATATATCTTTTCACTTTGTTATCATCAAAACTTAAACATAGGGTAGTAGATTCAAACTTTGTTCTAACAATCTCCCCCTTTTTGATGATGACAAAAACTAGATATTTTTAATTGAAAATAACGTGAAAAGGTATTAGAGAGATGTATCAGAGATAACTAATATGATAAGATGTTATCAAAGATAAGGGATAAGAGTTGAGATATACTCCCCCTGAGTTTATTACTTCCCTTTTTGATTACAAGTGTTCTTCAGGATCAGATCTTTTTGCCTTTCTTTGAACATCAGAGTATCAGAGTCTTTGACTATCAGAGGCTTTAGATCAGCATATCAGAGCTTTTCTTGTCAGAGCTTTGCATATCAGAGCAGAGCTTCAGATCAGCGTATCAGAGCTTTTCTTGTCAGAGCTTTGCTTTGGATCAGAGTATCAGAGCGGATCAGAGCTTTTAGTCTTCAGAGTGTCCAGGAGCTTCCTTGTACCTGTAGACTTTAAGCAACAAAACAGAAAAAACATTTTCAAGTATAATAGAGTTAGAATGTTCGAGAATTTCTGTCTTAGTTAACCGTTATTGTTTAAAATATCATTCTTGTTCTCCCCCTTTTTGTCAGCAATCAAAAAGTGTGATGTGCTAAAACAGTTAAGATCAGAAAAACTTGTCATATTAAAGTGTTCAGAATCAAACAAAACATATTCAAACAGTACATCAGAAAATTAAAGAAAACATGAAAATGATATGAATGAAGAACTAAGGTTGAGGAGGGAGGCGTGTGAACAGGTTCTCCAGCATGGCTTTGATCTGATCAGCAGTCTCATTCTGCTTATGCACCATACTGACAACAGTGTCTATCTTGCTGTCCTGCGCATCCATCCTTTCTTTCATCTTCTGGTAATTTTCATCCATCTTCTGCTGTAGGCGAATGTCATTCAGCTTCAGTTCTTCCAGAGTCTGCCTATCCAAGGCAGCTTGAGAAGCATCAGAAGCAGGGAGCTTCTGAGAGCTTTCTGCAACATCTTCTGCTTGACTTGCTTCAGCTTGAATGGTCTTGTCTTCTTCTGGTTGCACCTTTGACGCTAGCTGTTTCTCAGACCAAGGTTCACTATCCAGAGGGAGCACAGCTTCCTGAGGCAGCTGACTTTCAACTTCCTTCAGCAGCTTGCTAAAGTTCTGTTGTGCCTGCTCATAGTTGATATCCTGCAACTTGAGGGCTTCAGCACGTACCCAAATTCTGAATTGTGACCAGAGCTGGTCAGAGGCAGCTGGGTCAATCATTCCAGGACAGACTTGCTTCAAAGAAGCAATCCACTATTGCAAACCTGTTTCAAAATTCATAATACCAGAGCCAACATCTGGTTGTTTTGGTTTTGGGATGGCTATTTTATTTTTCATATCAGCAAGACGGTCAAGACTGGTTAAGTCTATGAAGGTCCTGCTGGGGTTTTCGGTGGTTTGCTTGGGAGCTGTTTGTTTTGGAGAAGGAGTTGGAGAATCAGAAATAATGATTGGACTGTGTGGTGTTTTGGGAGTATTTGGTGGTGTTGATTCTGGCGAGGATGGCAGCTGGGCCATTGTGACTGTTGTTCCACATGGCAGCTGGATTGCCAGAGGTGAAGGTTGAGGTGAATGAGGTTCAGAAGGTGGAGGAGTTGGAGTTTCAGAGTGATGAAACTCAGGTTGAGGTGATGGTGGATGAATTTCTGGTTGAGGAGAGGTTGTTGGAATTTCTGGTTGTTCAGGGATAAGAGGTTCTTCTGGAATGGATGAGAGAGGTTGTTGTTGTTCTGGTTCTTCAGCAGATTGTTGTTGTTCTGGTTGTGGAGGAGGGACAATTTGTGGTTCAGAGTTTGGATTGATGGAGGAGTGATCAGAAGTGTGTTGATCAATATCAGACAGCACTTTGTCAATTGCTGATGTTGTTGAGATTGTTGGTTTGGGATGTTTGGTTCTGGGTCTTCTGAGTTGTAATGCCTCAGAAGGGTCATCTTCTGGTTCGGTTTCATCTATTGTTGGGATGGGGATTGAGATTCTATGAGAGGTTGGAGGAGGAACATATGCTGGAATAGTAGAAGAATTTAAAACAGAAGCAGCAGATAAATTACCTCTTTTCTTGGGTGTCTGCTGGGATGATCCTTCTGAAGGTGCCTTCCTCTTCTTCGTCTTCTTCAGAGTTGCTTCTGGTTGAGGTTGGTGCAGATCTTTGATATTCAGATGGGGATCTGTACCATCAGCTTTGCGCGCATCCAGATACCTTAGAACCACTTCTGGTTTAGATTCTATCTCAGAAAATAAAGGAAAGTCACTCCGTGGAACTCTTCTGCTGGTGATCTCAGCAATAGGAGTAGCTCTGGGTTCCTTTTTGATATTCTCTATCAACTTCATTTTCTTCAAATTCTTCGCATTCAGAGGCTTCCCAACTGTTGGTTCAATGGTGCTTAACTCTTGAGCTTCTATCAGATGCTCTATCAGCCTATTCTCTGTCAGAATATCTGATATCAACCTTCCAAAGGGTATCCAATCCCTCTTTGTTCTTTCTTCTTCCCTGGTTTCCTTCACACTTGTTCTGAGGTGGTTGAACAGAAGATGAGCCAAGTTGATTTTTACCTTCTGATTAATAAAGTAGATCAGAAACTGCTGATCCACATTTATGTAATCAGGGGAACTTGTTGGCTTCCTATGGTTGAAGCACCCCAAAATTATCTTTGCCCAAACTCTGTGATGATTCTTCAGATCTTTGATCTTGCTGCTGGGCACCCCATGGGTGAAAATCCTTTCAGCTATCACGCCCACGTTAGCACATCTCTCAGCCATATCAATACAGCGGACGCCACCGCCACTGTAACCGATTAACCTTGCTATGTGATCCTCGGTGATCACAATCTTCTTCCCCATAACGAAGGAGGTGACTAGATGCGTTGAAGCCTTCGCATGAATCCAGAACTCCTTGACTAACATAGGGAATGTTGGTCCAACCAACCTGTCAAAATACCTTTCCCATTTCTGTGCCCTAACTTCTTCTGTTAGGTCAAAACCGTTCTCCTTCAAGCTTCCAAAGTCAATGATCAATTCAGATAACACTTCAAGATTCTTCACAGGAGTGAGGAGTGTTCTGAATGGCACTTGATACTGTTCAGATGATGCTTTCTTCTGAGGACCTGCAGAAGCACTGCTGGAGGTTGCCATGTTCACACTAAAAGATTTTGAGAAAGCTGAGAAAGAGGTTGCAAGAGATGAACACAGAAAAATGCAGAAAATATTTTGAGAGATATAGAGAAACTGTAAGAGATTGAAATGAAGGGTTAACGTGTTTAAATAGGGTTCAGCATATTTTGAAATAGTGAACGTTTTCAAGAGAGAGAAATAAAATCATGATTACTTTTAAAAATGTGATTACTTTCATTTAATGCTTGCTGATTTTGGGGGATTTGAGAAAGATACTTAAAACGGTTACCAGACATGTGTCTCAATGCACCCAATCAGCGTTTTGCCTTCTCAGAAGCGTGCACGAGTTCTGCTTCAGAGATTTGCTGATGATTGGATGACACTTGTTTGATGTAGTGATCAGCACGTCTGTCTTTGAGCTTAGACTCTCAGATCTTTAGACTTGCATCTGATACAATCTGCATGTTCTATCTTTCTGAAAGAAGATTGATCAGAAGTTCACAGTAAAACAATTACATTCTGAAGGTAAATATATGGAATTAAAACATTTTCACTCTGGGCAGACTTTCATGCTGAGATGTTTCAGAATGAAATTAAACCTATCTTCTGAAAGGGGTTTAGTAAAGATATCAGCCCATTGATGGTCTGTATCTATAAATTTTAAGTTCAAAATTCCTTTCTGAATATAGTCCCTAATGAAGTGATGTTTTATTTCTATATGCTTAGCTCTAGAATGTAAAATGGGATTCTTACTTAAGCAAATAGCAGAAGTATTATCACAGAGTATAGGAATGTTACTCTCAAAGATCTGGAAGTCTTCAAGCTGACTTTTCATCCAGAGCATTTGTGTGCTACATCCTGCTGCTGCTATGTACTCAGCTTCTGCTGTTGATAGCGCAATTGTTGATTGCCTTTTGCTGGACCAAGAGATCAGATTCTCTCCCAGAAACTGGCAGCTTCCAGAAGTACTTTTACGCTCCACTCTGTCTCCAGCAAAATCAGCATCGCAGTAGCCTACTAAGCTGTACTCACTAGATTTTCTATAAAACAAACCCAGATTAGTAGTACCTTTCAGATACTTGAAAATTCGCTTAACAGCTGTTAAGTGAGATTCTCTAGGATCTGATTGGAATCTAGCACAAATACACACGCTGAATAGTATGTCAGGTCTTGAAGCAGTCAGATAAAGGAGAGAACCAATCATACCTCTGTAGACTTTCTGTTCTACATTTTTGCTTACCTCTTCTCTTTCCAGAATGCACGTGGGATGCATTGGAATCTTTGATGGCTTACATTCTGAGAGGTCAAATTTCTTCAGAAGGTCTCTGATGTATTTGCTCTGATGAATGTAAGTTCCCTCTGGAGTTTGATTGATCTGAATTCCTAGAAAGAATTTCAGTTCCCCCATGAGGCTCATCTCAAATTCTGCCTGCATACACTTAGCAAATTTTCTTCCAAGAGAAGGATTAGTAGAACCAAAGATAATATCATCAACGTAAATTTGACAGACTAAGATGTCATTCTTAACTGATTTACAGAATAAGGTAGTGTCCACCTTCCCTCTGGTGAATTCATTTTCTAACATAAAGTTACTTAGCCTTTCATACCAAGCTCTGGGAGCTTGTTTCAGACCATATAGTGACTTCTTTAGTTTGAAAACATGTTCTGGATGTTTTGTATTTTCAAAACCAGGGGGTTGGTGCACATAAACCTCTTCTTCTATATAACCGTTTAAGAATGCACTCTTGACATCCATCTGATACAGAGTGATGCCTCTATTAACAGCAAATGAAATTAAAAGTCTGATAGATTCTAACCTGGCGACTGGAGCAAAGGTTTCTGTATAGTCTATCCCCTCTTGCTGACTATAACCTTGTGCAACCAGTCGTGCCTTGTTTCTGATGACTTCACCTTGTTCATTTAGCTTGTTTCTGAACACCCATCTTGTTCCAATGACGTTGAATCCTTTTGGTCTGGGAACGAGATCCCATACGTCGTTTCTGGTGAATTGATTCAGCTCTTCTTGCATTGCCAGAATCCAGTCATTATCCAGAAGTGCTTCATCAATAGAAGAAGGTTCAATCAGAGACACAAGTCCCATAAGGGTTTCTTCAGAGTTTCTGAAGCTTGCTCTTGTTCTGATTGGATCTTCCTTTCTTCCTAAGATAGTCTCTTCTGGGTGATCCAAACTGCTTCTGGGTAATCTCTTCTGAGGTTGATCAGCAGTTGTTGTAGGATTACTAGCAGCGCTCCTTTCAGACGTTGAAGGAGTGTCTGTGTTGAGAGCTTCTGATGACTTGTCTTCAGAACCTGTAAATTCAATTTCCATACCTGCAAAAACTTCATTCTGCTTTGACTTTTCAGAGTCAAGCTTATCATCAAAACGAACACTGATTGATTCTTCCACAATCTGTGTTTCTGTATTGTATACTTTGTACCCTCTTGAGCGTTCAGAGTATCCTAACATAATACACTTCTGTGCTTTAGAGTCAAACTTGTTCAAATAATTCTTTGTATTTAATATAAAGCAAGTACATCCAAATGGATGAAAATATGAAATGTTGGGCTTTCTGTTCTTCCACAATTCATATGGAGTCTTTTCCAGAATAGGTCTTATTGAGATTCTATTCTGAATGTAGCACGCTGTGTTTATTGCCTCTGCCCAGAAGGTCTTAGCAACGTTTGTCTCATTGATCATGGTTCTGGCCATTTCTTGCAATGTTCTGTTCTTTCGTTCTACAACTCCATTTTGTTGGGGAGTTCTAGGACAAGAGAAATCATGCAGAATGCCTCTGTCATTAAAGAATGACTCAAAATCTTTGTTTTCAAATTCTCCACCATGATCACTTCTGACTTTAACGATTCTAAGATCCTTTTCATTCTGAACTTGGTTACAGAAGGTAACAAACACAGAGTGTGACTCGTCCTTGTGTCTTAAGAACTTTACCCATGTCCATCTGTTATAGTCATCTACGATTACTAACCCATACTTCTTGCCACTGACTGAAGCAGTTTTAACTGGTCCAAATAAGTCAATGTGCAGAAATTCTAATGGCTTAGAGGTAGAAACAACATTTTTAGATTTAAAAGAAGGTTTTGCAAACTTGCCTTTCTGACATGCTTCACACAGAGCATCTGAATTGAACTTCAAATTAGGAAGTCCTCTGACCAGATTGAGTTTGTTAATCTGAGATATTCTTCTCATACTAACATGCCCCAATCTTCTGTGCCAGATCCACTGCTCGTTGTTAACAGACAGAAGGCACTTTACATTCTGACTTTTTAGTTCAGAAAGTTTGATTTTGTAAATGTTTTTTTTCCTCTTACCATTAAACAGGATAGTCCCATCTTTCTGACTAACAACTTTACATGATTTTTGATTAAAGATTATATCATAACCGTTATCACTTAATTGACTTATGGATAACATATTATGCATTAATCCATCTACTAGCAGAACATTATTAATAGAGGGAAGATTTCCATTACCTACAGTTCCAGAGCCAATTATCTTTCCCCTCTGATTGCCTCCAAAGCCAACGTGGCCTC
The DNA here is from genome assembly GCA_948472305.1 of Vicia faba. Taxonomy (NCBI): domain Eukaryota; kingdom Viridiplantae; phylum Streptophyta; class Magnoliopsida; order Fabales; family Fabaceae; genus Vicia; species Vicia faba. The sequence goes on from OX451739.1 coordinate 200,458,179, forward strand.
CAGGCTTAAGTTCCAGGCTTTGGAACATATGCCTTCTTCCCGTCATGTGACGCGAGCAGCCAGAGTCCAGGTACCATGACTGGTGTTTCTGACTTGCTGCTAAAGATATCTGCAACATGTATTATTTTATCCTTAGGTACCCAAATTTTCTTGGGTCCTGATTTGTTAGTTTTACCAAAACTCTGGTTGAATTTTGGTTTCACAGAGTACTTACTGCTAGTGTATTTGATATCATGTGTGTGACCATACACAAAATGTGAATTCAGAGGAGTGTGTTTAATGGTTAAGTCCATGACATTCTTTGGTGTAGGAACCTTACCTTGGTATCCTATTCCTTTCCTGCCGTTTCTGCTAACTCCATAGATCATTGAAGCCATTTTGCTTCTATCTATGCTTTTAGCGAGGAACTTCTGGAAACTGTGATCATACTCCTTGATGATCTCATCAGCGTTGCTGGGAGTTTCAGAAATTGGTTCCTTCTGAGAGTTTTGTAAAGTATTTTCTAATTTTAAAATCTTATTTCTCAGCTCAGAATTCTCCAATTTGAGACTCTCAGTCTTATTAGAGTCAGATTCAAGATTCCTTTTCAGGTCTCTGAATTTAACTCTAATTTGCTGATACCGTTCCAGAATCTCATTAAGGCTTTCAGCAAGTTCAGCCTTGGTAAAGTTAACAGCAAAGTTAGGAAATACCTCTTCAGTGTCTGATTCAGAGTCTGATTCAGAAGCTTCACTATCTTCTGAAATGTTAGCCATGAGAGCTATGTTTGCCCTCTCATCATCTGATTCTGAGTCAGCTTCAGACGAGTCAGAGTCATCCCATGTGGCCATGAGACTTTTCTTCTTTTCCCTTCCAAACTTCTTTTTGGGCTTTTCCCTCTGAAGCTTTGGACAGTCACTCTTGTAGTGTCCTTGCTCATTGCACTCATAGCAGGTGATGTCCTTGGTGTTTGGCTTTTTGCTACTTGAGGAGCCTTCAGATCTTCTGTATCCAGAGGAAGAGTCTGTCCTTCTGTATCTGGAAGAAGACTCGTTCTGGTCAGATCTTCTGGGATTCCTGAACTTCCTTTGTCTTTGCTTCCACAGTTGATTTACTCTTCTGGAGAGGAGGGAGAGTTCGTCTTCTTCTGATGAGGATCCATCAGATGTTTCTTCAACTGCCTGCAAAACTTTAGACTCAGATTTTTTGTTAGATTTTAAAGCTAAAGGCTTACCTTGCTTCTGAGGCTCGTCAGCTTCTAGCTCTATCTCATGACTTCTGAGGGAGCTGATAAGTTCCTCCAAAGTGATTTTGTTGAGATCTTTAGCTAGCTTCAGAGCTGTAACCATTGGTCTCCACTGCTTGGGTAAACTTCTGATGATTTTCTTGACATGGTCAGCAGTAGAGTATCCTTTGTCCAGAACCTTGAGACCAGCTACCAGAATCTGGAATCTTGAGAACATTATTTCAATGGATTCAGATTCTTCCATTTTGAACGCCTCATACTTCTGAATGAGCGCCAGAGCCTTAGTTTCTTTGACCTGAACGTTGCCCTCATGCGTTATTCTGAGTGAGTCAAAAATGTTCTTTGCTGTGTCTCTGTTGGAGATCTTTTCATATTCAGTATAGGAGATGGCGCTGAGGAGGATGGTTCTGGCCTTGTGGTGATTCTTGAAGTCACGCTTTTGTTGGTCAGACATTGTTTTTCTATCAATCTTCTGACCGCTAGCATTCACAGGGTGCGTGTATCCATCTGTCACCTTATCCCACAGATCAGCATCATGTGCCAGAAAGAAGCTTTCAATTCTGTCTTTCCAGTAATCAAAATTTTCTCCATCAAAGACTGGAGGTTTGCCGCTGAATCTGTCTCTGTCCTCATTGTTGTCATTGCTGGTGTGAGAATAGTTTCCTGCCATTGTGTTTTTCTGACGCTGGATCTTGTACTGACACGGTTAAGTGTTTTAGCTCAGAACCAGGCGCTCTGATGCCAATTGAAGTAGTGAAAAACACAAGAAGGGGGGGTTGAATTGTAAAAACTGAAAATCAATGCAATGAACAAGATATTTTTATCCTGGTTCGTTTGATCTCAAACTAATCCAGTCCACCCGTCAAGGTGATTTCGCCTCTCTCCAACGAGGTCTTAATCCACTATATTCAACTGAATATTACAGACTGCTTTAACAACTGCTAAAGCCTTCTTGATGCAAACCACAACCCGGTTTGTCAAGGAAACACTTTCTTTCAAAGAAGATAAATCTAAGAGTGTGAATGTTTTCTACAAAACTGTATCACAATTGTGATGTATACACAACTTAAAGCTTAGAAACTAGATTGCTAAACAATGATTGAATAAGAGAATGTGTAGTGTTTAGCAAACTGAGAGAAGGAAGATTATGATCAGCTTTTAGGCGTGTAAAGATTTGGAGAGCATTATCCAATTCAATCTTCAAAGTCTTGTTTATATAGCACTGAGATGTTGAACGTTGAAGCAATATCTTTGATTCAATGCTAATAACAAACTTTCCTTATCGAGCAGATCTTGTCTGGAATGAGGTCGTTGGTATTAATTTGCTTTCAATGCACAGTACCGTTGCTTACTTAATGCAAGTTCTGGCTTGGCTCATTCTGACTCTGCTTAGCTGCTGATGAACTGTTGTGTTTCTTTATCAGAGTGTTGAGCGGAGTTCTGTTCATCAGGCTTCAACATACACGAGTTAATCTTCTGATTCTGACATTCTGATATGGCAACTTCTGATGCTGATGTCAAGAACCAAATTTCTGATGCTGATTAGGTGTGATCTTGCTTATACCAATCAGAGTATCTGCAAATCAGAACGTAATAATTTAGGCAGCAGATAGTTCATACATGAATCATATAAATAATATATCTTTTCACTTTGTTATCATCAAAACTTAAACATAGGGTAGTAGATTCAAACTTTGTTCTAACATTTATGATTAGCAATTAATGTCAAATGCACATATAAAAAATGAACATTGGACGTTCTTTGCAAAACAAAACAGAAAAAAGAAAAACAGTTGGCAATTTGTCTGAAAAGTGAAACTTGTATTAATTTTGAAATTTGCCTGTAAATAGGCGTTTTATGTACAGGAGGCTGACGTCCTAGTAAGAGAACACCGCCGAGAAAAATAGAGTTTATACAATTTTGAAAAGGAAACAAAACAGCTATGTGAAAAATAATCCCACTGGGTTCCAACTCTGCTAACGCCTTTATGTCTTCAAGATTCTCATCACTTTGCTGCTTAGTTGAGGATGAAGCTGATTGATTGGAGTCATCTGAGCCCGATAGTTGATGCCGAATTCTGGATGCAAGGTGATCCAATGAGACATAGTATTACGCTTTATCCCTAACTTTTGCCTGGACCGCCCTTTCGGGTTTTCAGTCCACCGGAATACCCATTTTTGCCCAAGCCGCCTTTTCAGGTTTTTGACTTGCCGGGTGTACAGATTTTTTCATTTCATCCCTTATTTTTGCCCGAACCCTTTTGGTTCGCCGGGAATCCCTTATTTTTGCCTAGGTGTGTCAACCTAGCGGGTCTTTGATTCATGCGTAGTATCTTTTTACTATGTCTGCATTGGCGGGGTGAGGAAGGTCGTCACTATCCATGGTGGTTAGAATCATAGCTCCTCCTGAGAAGATATGTTTAACCACAAATGGCCCTTCGTACGTAGGGGTCCATTTTCCCCTGGGATCACCTTGAGGAAGAATGATGCGCTTGATTACCAGGTCTCCAACTTGATACTCTTGTCGTCTGACCTTCTTGTTAAATGCCCTGATCATCCGTTTTTGGTACGTCTGACCATGACAAATAGCAGTGAGTCTCTTTTCGTCAATTAGGTTTAATTGATCAAGCCGAGTCTGGATCCAGTCATCTTCGCTCAAACCTGCATCCTTCATTATCTGGAGAGAGGGTATCTGGACTTCAATAGGCAAGACGGCCTCCGTGCCATAGACCAAGGAAAAGGGAGTTGCCCCTGTTGACGTCCGTGCTGAGGTACGGTACCCATGAAGAGAAAACGGTAACATTCCATGCCAATCTTTATAGGTCACTGTCATCTTCGGCACAATCTTCTTGATGTTCTTATTTGCTGCTTCTACAACCCCATTCATCTTCGGCCGGTAGGGAGAAGAGTTGTGGTGTTGTATCTTGAATTGCTCGCAGAGCTCAGTGATCATCTTGTTGTTGAGATTGGTACCATTATCCGTAATGATCCTCTCAGGTACACCGTATCGACAGATCAGGTTGTGCCGAATGAACCGGGCCACGACGTTCTTGGTTACGGTAGCGTAGGAAGCTGCTTCAACCCATTTTGTGAAATAATCAATCGCTACCAAGATGAAGCGATGCCCGTTGGATGCCGTAGGTCGGATCTCTCTGATCATATCAATGCCCCACATTGCAAAAGGCCAAGGTGTTGTCAAGACGTTCAGAGGAACCGGAGGAATGTGCACCTTATCAGCATAGATCTGGCATTTATGACAAGTTCGCGAATGCTGATAACAGTCGGCTTCCATTATGGACCAGAAATATCCTGCCCGAAGGATCTTCTTTGCCATGGTATGTCCACTGGAATGTGTTCCGAAGGTACCCTCATGTAGTTCTGCCATGATCCTTTCTGCTTCAGTCTTATCCACACAACGCAGTAAGGTTGAATCATGGTTTCGCTTGTAGAGAATGCCATTGCTGAGGAAGAACTTTGCTGCAAACCTTCTTAGGAACTTCTTGTCATTAACAGATGCGCCTTCGGGGTATTCTTGAGTTTCAAGGTACCTCTTCACTTCATGATACCAAGGTTTTTCTGTTACCTCTTCGGTCTCGAGATCGCAGCAATGTGCAGGTTCGTCCAACTTCCAGATAATGATCCGGGGAGCCTCGTTGTCCCATTTGACTTTGAACATAGAAGACATCGTAGCTAGTGCGTCCGCTAACTGATTCTCCTCTCTTGGGAAGTGTTCAAAAGTTATCTCCTCGAAGTGGGGAATCAACGTCAATGCATATTCCTTGTAAGGAATAAGATTCGGGTGTTTCGTATCCCACTCGCCTTTGATCTGATTGATCACGAGAGTGGAATCTCCGAAGACACTCAGAAACTTGATCCTTAAGTCAATTGCAGCTTGAAGACCCATGATACATGCCTCATACTCTGCCATGTTGTTGGTGCAGTTGAAACATAGCCGGGAAGTGAGTGGAGTATGAGTGCCTATAGGGGATATGATCACAACGCCGATACCATTACCCAAAGCGTTCGAGGCTCCGTCAAAGTGCATAGACCATCGGGATCCTTCCTCAGGTCCTTCGTCTGGTCCAGGTACTTCACAATCAGTCACTACCATGATATCCTCGTCTGGAAATTCAAAGTTCATCGACTGGTAATCGTCCACTGCCCGATGTGCCAAATGGTCTACCAATACACTTCCCTTGATTGCTTTTTGAGTCGTGTACTGGATGTCATATTCCGTCAAGATCATTTTCCATCTTGCTATTCTTCCCGATAGAGCAGGCTTTTCGAATATGTACTTGATTGGATCCATTTTTGAAATCAACAGAGTAGTGTGAGTCAACATATACTGTCTCAGCCGGCGAGAAGCCCATACCAAAGCGCAACAAGTTTTCTCAAGCAGTGAGTACCGGGTCTCACAGTCGGTAAAATTTTTGCTAAGGTAATAAATGGCGTGTTCTTTTCGGCCAGACTCGTCATGCTGCCCCAGCACACACCCCATTGAGTTGTCCAGTACTGTCAAGTATAAAATTAGAGGTCTCCCTTCAACCGGAGGCATAAGAATGGGTGGTTCTTGGAGATACTCTTTGATCTTTTCGAAAGCGGCCTGACATTCATCATTCCAACGTACTACTTGATCTTTCTTCAGCAGCTTGAAGATCGGTTCACGGGTAGCAATTAGATGCGAGATGAATCGGGCAATGTAGTTCAACCGTCCTAGAAAAGCCTCTGACTTCTTTCTCTGTCTTGGGAGTTGGCATCTCTTGTATGGCTTTCACTTTGGCAGGGTCCACTTGAATACCTTTGTCGCTTACGACGAAGCCTAGCAATTTTCCAGATCTCACCCCAAAGGTGCACTTGTTTGGGTTCAACCTCAGCTTGTACAACTTCAGACGGTCAAACAGCTTCCGTAGATGGTCAAGGTGTTCTTCCTCAGTTTGGGACCTTGCAATCATATCTTCGACATATACTTCTATTTCATGATGGATCATGTCATGAAATAAAGCAACCATGGCACGTTGGTAGGTTGCCCCAGCATTTTTCAACCCAAAAGGCATGACCTTGTACCAAAAGGTGCCCCACTGAGTAACAAAAGTGGTCTTCTCCATGTCTTCAGGAGCCATCTTGATCTGATTATAACCGGAGAAACCATCCATGAAGGAGAATACTTTATGCTGAGCAGTGTTGTCAACCAGAACGTCGATATGAGGCAGAGGGAAATCATCCTTGGGGCTCGCCCTGTTCAAATCCCTGTAATCAACACACATTCGGACCTTACCATCTTTCTTTGGCACTGGAACCACGTTGGCAACCCATTGGGGGCAAGAAGTCACTGCCAGAAATCCGGCATCAAATTGTTTCATAACCTCAACTTTGATTTTCTCGGACATTTCTAGACACATACGGCGGACCTTCTGTTTTACCGGAGGGCAATCTTCATTGGTAGGCAGGTGATGAACCACAATGTCGGTATCCAACCCAGGCATGTCTTTGTAAGACCAGGCAAAGATTTCCACATAATCATGCAGCATCTGAATCAATCGTTGTTTCACACTGAGCTCTAGATTGGCACCAATCTTGACTTCCTTTCTGTCTGTTTCAGTACCCAGATTTACCGTTTCCACTGGCTCTTCATGTGGCTGAATGGCCCTTTCTTCCTGGAGTAACAGTCTTGCAAGTTCACCAGGCACTTCGCAATCATCTTCACCTTCGTCTTCGGCTAAGTTGATCGGATTTTCAAAGTCATAACTGGCAGTAGCAGAGTCGTTACCAGCGAGATCCAGAGTGGATTGGAACCTGTATAGGTGAGTGTGTGTAAATATAGTTGTTTTGCAATATATAATAAAGAAAGAAAAGGAGCGCAAGATTTTGAAATGCAACAAACGTCCAATGTTTTTATTGATGATATATGAAAATGACACACAAAAGCCCTCACAAATGAAGCTACAGTGTCCCGGGTAGGACAGCGAGCCATAAAAGTTTCAACATATTGTTTGTTACAAATTCAAAACAAAAGAGTTCATTACTGAGTGACAAAAGTAATAGGTGTGAAGTCTTTGGCAGTCCAGTTGCTTGGTCCACTGTCGGTTGTTGGGTAGATCCAGCTGTCGAATTCAAATTCCTCCACGTCGTCTTCAATAGAATTCACTCCTGGGTTGGTGATGAACACAGGAGGTCTTCCAATCTTTGCCTTACGAACAGTCCTCTGAGCTTATGCAGTGAAACCCAAACCAAATTTGTCGGTCTTTGGAGTGAAATCAGGAAGTCGGCCCCAGTTTGCACACTCACCCTTCTCGATTACAGCCCGTGCATCCTTTAAGGAAGCCATCTTCAAAGGAGGGTCTTCAATCACAGTTTCAGTTGATGCCAGTGTTTGAGGCACCTCTTCAAAGTGTTGAAAGGGGGTTTCAATGAACTCCCCATCCATTTCTATGTACTGGAACGAGTTGAGGTGGCTGACCATATACTCTTCCTCCCCCTGAACTGTCACAATTTTTCCTCTGACCGGGTACTTAAGCTTCTGATGTAGTGTGGCGGTCACAGCTCCAGCCTTGTGGATCCAAGGACGGCCCAGCAAACAAGAATAGGATGGTCGGATGTCCATCACATAGAAAGTAGAATCAAAGACTTGAGAACCAACTCTGATTGGAATGTCAACTTCCCCATGTACCATCCTTTTCGAACCGTCGAAGGCTCAGACAATAATGTTACTAGGCTTAAGCTCCAAACCCTTACAATCCAACCTGTCTAGGGCCTTCTTGGGCAATACATTCAATGAAGAACCGGTGTCTACCAACACATGGGCAAGAGTAGTGCCCCTGCATTCAATGGAGACATGCAGGGCGTCATTATGGTTCTTTCCTTTGGCAGTCAGATCGGCGTCAGAGAAGCCCAAACCATTATCGGCAGTCAAGTTGGCCACACAATCAGTAAATTGATCAGCAGACGTTTCTTGTGGCACATGGGCCGTTATCAGGAAGGAAATTAGGGCCTTGGCATGGGCCTCTGAACACAACAACAGTGATAGCATAGAAATTGTAGAGGGGGTGTGCCCCAGCTGCTCAACTACATTGAAATCACTCTTCTTAATGATCTTGAGAATCTCTTCCATCTCTTGCTGGGAAGCCTCAACATTGGTTGTCTTTGGTGCCTCCGTCAGGGCAGGAAAATCAGTAGCAATCCCTTTGCCCCGAGCGTCAGATGACTCGGCAGCAGGGGTAGAAACAGGAACTTGATCAGGAAGGGGAACATGCACACTTGCAGGTGTGATGACAAGAGGTTTCTGAATAGCTGGTGGCGCAATATCTGGCGAGAAAAGCCTACCACTACGAGTGATTTTGGCAGGCCCGGTGATGTTACTGACACCGGTACTAGTATCAAATTCTTGCTTTACTCCAAGAACATAAACATTTGCCCCATAGTGCCATGGGACAGCTTTGTCGGATGTATAAGGGAGAGGCCCCGGAACAGTGATGATGATAGGAGCAATCTTCTGAGTGGACATGATTTTGACAGGCTTCTTTGAAGGAGCCTTAGGAGGTTTGTTGAAAATAGTAACAATAGAAACTTCTTCAGTAGGGACAGCAGGAACAGCGATCTTTTCGAACAAGATTTCTTTGCTATCCATCAGGCTTTGGATACCTGATTTCAGCAAGGGACAACCCACAGGTGAAACAGCACATAGACGGCAACCTTTACTACATCCCAGAAATAAACCGGCTAGCAACAGGTTCCTCTCGACAATCAACAACGGAGTAACAATATTTTCCACGGAGGCTACATACCAGTCTTCTTCCACAGCATTCACTCCATGCTGGGGCATAGGAGCAGTCACAACATTGGGTCTTTCGGGCGCCTCAAATTGTATTTCTTTAGCATCAATAAGGTCCTGAACCTTATTCCTCAGAGCCCAGCAATCGTCCGTAGTATGCCCCGGGCTATCAGAGTGATAAGCGCAACGGGCGTTGGGGTTGTACTTTGGAGAAGTTGTGTTCACTACCTTCGGAGCTTCTTTGACAGTTACCAGATTGGTTGACAGGAGTTGTGGAAATATCTGAGACAGGGTCATGCTGAGCCGAGTGTACTGTCTTTTGGGTCTCTCACCCCTTGGTTGGTTGTATTGCTGAGGAGCAACAACAGGCTTTGAGATTAACAATGCATTGACAGCTTGGCGGCGTTCCGGCTTAATTTGTCTTCTGGGACCATAAACAGCACTGGCTTCCTTCTTGAAGGGCTTCTTTTCAGTACTCGCGGCGGCACTTTTCTGTATCTTCCTCGACTTGATACCAGCTTCTATCCTCTCACCAGTCAAGATCAAATATGTAAACCCAACAGAAGAATTACCAATCAGATGGTTGAAGAATGGACCGGAAAGGGTCCCTAGGAACATGTCAACAAGTTCACGGTCAGTCAAAGGTGGCTGCACCCTACCAGCCAGGTCTCTCCACTTTTGCGCATACTCCTTGAATCCTTCGCCCGTCCCTAGTAACATACCCTGGAGTTGGGTACGCGTGGGAGCGAGGTCAGAATTGTACTGATACTGTTTATAAAATGCAGTAGCCAAGTCCTCCCAGTTTCGGATACTGGCTCCATCCAGCTGATAGAACCATTCGAGTTGAGCCCCTGAAAGGCTATCCTGAAAGAAATGGATCCATAGGTTCTTGTCTGCAGTGTAAGGTTGGATCTTCCTTACATATGATCTGAGATGCATTTTTGGGCAGGACAGCCCGTCATACCTTGCAAAAATTGGCACTTTGAACTTCGGGGGGATCACAATTCCAGCAACTAATCCCAAATCTTTGAAATCTAAGTCGGGAACTCTCTGCAGCTCCATAGCTTCCAACCTGTCTTCCAAGCCTTTGTACTTATTGTCGGCGGGCGGGTATTGTTGCTCAGAGTAGTCTTCGTCTTCTTCAGCCTCTCCTTCTTCAGCTTCGGATTCGGAGGGTACCGCAGCCGCATTCCCTTTACTGGTTCCCTCTTCAGAAGTAGGGTAAATTCAAGCACTCTTCTGGCTTCACCCTCAAACCTTCTTCCTAGGGTAGCCACCCCGATTCTTTTCTTCTTCTTTTTCACTTGCTCTTTGTTCCCAAGCAGGGCCTTTAGATCCTCCTGACCCTTTGCCAAGGTCATCAGGAGATGTTGAAACTGTGAGTTTTGAGACTGCAAGTCCTTGACCGTCTGTTCGAGATCCATCTTACTGAAATAAACAACAGAAAGATAAGGAAACCCGGTGTGGAGACCTGCTTATGCGCATGATGAATGATATGCTTATGTATGCAATGCATTCAAGGATTTAGAAAATTCAAAATTGTTGCAAACAAAAAGAACGCACGTCATATTAATAAGAAGAAATTTGTCAGTACATAAATGCCCCATGGGCCAAATATTACAAAAAAATTCTCAAGGTAAAAAGACGTTGTGCATCCTCTTTGGTGCGATGTAGGTGTTGAGGGTCTCTTCCTCGTGGAGTCGGCGGGTAAGCTCTAAAACCTTCTTCTCACTGGCGTAGAAGCTGGCTTCAAAAGTGTTCCGTTCCTCCTTGAGTTGGATTCAACTCTTCTGCATCTCCTCCCACGATGTAGGCATGTCAGGATATAGGATGGTGTAGGGAACCTCTCCTTCCTTAACGGGCTCTTTAATCACAGGGAGAACATGAGGGTAAGGCATCATTAGACTCTGGGCTCGGGTTTGTACCCACTTGAGATAAGGCTCAAGAGGGATGGAGTTCTTATGCCCCAGTGTCTTGCTGTCTACCTTGTTAGGCATCCTCCAAGCTCTGATGAATCTTTGGCGAAGTCCTTGCGCATCGTTGTCGAAGTCAAAAACTAGGTCGGGAATCAACATGTCGTGAGGGCCATCCCTCCGTGCATATCCAAATTGTCTCAAAGCTAGACAAGGGTTGTAGGTAATACCTCCTCTAATGCCAAGTAATTGGAACATTAGGGAACTCTCCACAACGATCGATGATGATGACATTTTCTCTGGACCGAGAACACCAATGTACATCAGAGTGAGTGAGGGTCATCAACTGTTGTGACCACCTTAAGCCTTGGTCATTTTTCAAAACAGATTGTGGAAGGTGCGAAATAAACCACCTTGCAAGGAGAGGAGTACAGCACATGAGAACACCCCTCTTTCTCATTGTTCGTGTGTAAAATGAGTGAAGAATGTCCCCAAGCAATGTTGGTATTGGATTCCTGGATAAGAAGATCTTGACGGTGTTGACATCTATAAGCTGGTCAGGATTTGGGAATAGGACCAACCCATAAATGAGGAGTGCCACAATTTCTTCAAAGGCTTGTAGGTCCAATGAATTCCAACACTCTTGTGCCTTCTCAAACAAGAATTTTGCCAAGAAGCCTTTGACACCGCTTCTAGTTTCCCAATGCCCCTTGATATCAGATGGTTGCAAGTGTAGTGCTTGAGCAACATCTTCAGGCTTTGGTTCCTTTTCCGTACCGTTGTAGGGTAGTTGATTAAGGATAGGAATTCTCAGGAGTTGAGAAAATTCCTCCAAAGTGGGCACCAATTGGTAGTCGGGGAAAGTGAAACAGTGGTGAAGGGGGTCAAAGAACTGGAACAACACCTTTACCATGTCCTCTTCAATGTTGGTGCTGACTAGGCTGAGCAGTCTACCATGTCTTTCACTGAAGGGAGAGCTTTCCGGAATTCTGGATGTGAGCTCCTTGAGTTGAGGAGGGATTCTCACAAGGTTGACTTGGATAGTTTTTCTGCGAAGAATTTCCATGACCTACAAAACAAGAACAAAGATGAAGATCTAAACCCTTGAAATGGTTAGTGAATGCATATGATGCTTTATGATGTTCATGATGCATGCACAAACATATGTACAAGCAAATCACACAAAACCCTAGTTTCAGGCTTGCATGGGGTTTCATAGGTAAGTACCCTCTTGAGTGAAGTTGGCTTAAAAACCTGTCCTATAAATAGTAACCGGGTTTTAAGGAGCTCAATATCATTGGATTGTTTTCCATGCTCATTGTTTTGGTTTAGCCACTTAACTAGCGACCAAAATATTCCAAGAAAACAACCCTCAATGAGTGTAGTATCGAGTATCTACCAACTTCGGACTGCACCAAAGCCGGTCATCTCACTATCCCTAATGAAAGGCCAAGATGGTCAAGTAAGGTTCTAGGTCATTAGTGCTTAGTGACATCACTCAGCGGCCCCCTACTCTCCTTGATTGAACTCAAGGGTTACCGGTACTCACAAATATGTCGCACTAATATAGCTATTGCTTCAACCGTGTCGGTATACCCCGCACAGTTTCCACAACGTATTGCTATCTATGAATGTTTCCCCAAATCCGGGTGTAGGATTTCAAACCCAAACAAGAGAGCCAAGATATAAAGCAATCAAAGCAAACAATTAGTCATGCAAGAGGGTGATCTAAGCCCTAAGGTTACTCCACTTTAAAGTATTCCCCAGCAGAGTCGCCAGTTCTGTGATACGGTGGGAGAACTGACTTGGGTTTTGCGTTTGTTTTCGCAAATGTTTCGGTTGAGCAAGAGTCGCCACCGACTTTTTATTTTATCCTAAGAAAAGGTTAAAAAGCACAGCAAAAACTTTTGAGATGTTTTCTTGGGTTCGGGGAGTAGATTATAGAAAGGGAAGGTATTAGCAACCTTTTTATCCATGGTTATCCATGGGCTCTTAGTTACTTGCTTAGATCACTTGCCTTTGATTTTCAATTGTTTGAAATGGTGCTTTGTGTGTGGGTTTGAAAATGTTTTGAAAAGAGGCCAATGTGGTGGCAACCTTTGTAATGATTCATGTTTGAATGTATACAACGGTGTACTTATCTTTTGAAAAGTTTTCAATGTTTTTGAAAGTTGTTTTGAAAGTGTTGTGGAGTGTGGTTTTGAAAAGTAGGCAAGTGTGTTTTGCAAGTTGATTCAAGTAACTAAGAGTGGTTTACCCCTAAATTTACTCAAAGGTTTTTTCTATATTTTAACCCTTTTAACAATTTTGTTCCACCATTGTATTTGGTGGACAATCTTGTGTTAGGATGTTAACGGGACGGGCGCGGGTCATCGTTTAGACCATGATTGCAATGGTGCCAAGTGTCTTTGGCAACTTTTCCTTTAAGGGACTATGATCATTTTTAGGCAACTTTCGAAAGCGTCATCGAGGGACTATGATCATTTGATATTTGTTTTGTTTTGCCAAAGATACTCAACATGCAACATGGCCCATTATTGAAGGCAACAAGTGGAGTAACCCTAGGGGTGCAAGTGTGATTGGTGTTGTCCATTTTCATGCTTTTTTGTCTTTGAATTAGGTCAAGCTATTTGTTATTTGATTTTTGCATACAAAACCCTAAGTCTATCATGGCATATTTAGAAAGCTTTTAAATGCGGAATTTAAAGGTCCTAAATTATTACAACACAATTATGGGATGGGGGTACAAATGTTCAAATGGGGATATTTAGCAAGAAATTAAAACCTAAGCTATTACAATCCAAATGGAATTTACAAAGTATTTAATTGTACAATAATTAAATAAAATAAAATAAATATGCAAGATGCAAAAAATGATTTTTATATGTATGTAAAAGTATTTTTCATGTGACAAATAAACAAAAATAAAAAGGTTAATTTTTTTTGGGTATTTTCATGGTTTTAGGGCAAAACCCTAATTTGCTAAATAAAAGTATTTATTATGTATTATATACAACATTTATTAATTATGTACAAAAATAAATAAAAAGGAAGTATATTGTAAAAAAGGTATTTTTGAGGTTAAATATTAATAAAAATAAAAATGTATTATTTTTGTATTTTTATCCTAAATATTCTAATAAATATAAGTGTTTATATTATTTACTAAATATATTAAATATATACAAAAATAAAATATTTATTATTTACAAAAAAAAAGTATATTTTTTTTTAGAAAATGTTTTCAAGAGATAAAATAAAATAAAATCAGAAAATAAATATGTATTAGTATTATTTTTAGTATTTTAAATAAAAGGATATATATGTTATTTATAAGTACAAACTCAAATAAAACAAATAAAATTCAAATAAAATGCAAAAATGGTTGAAAAAATGTTTTTAATATTTTTTTATATTTTGGCAAAAAATAACAAGTCAGAAATAAAAAGAAAAAATCAAAAATGATAAAAATAAAGCACAATGGGCCAAGGGGGTGTATGTGTGAAATAGTGGTGCAAACAGAAAAAATAGGCCAGGCCCAGCCCAAAGGACTTTGTCTTCAACCTCTGGCCATTAAAACAGAACAAAACGCGCGTTTTGCCTTGTCCCTGCTATCTCTTGATCCTTTGACTATTAACAAAAACTTAAAACATGAAACCTGTAGAGCTTGAAGCCACGATTCTAAATATATAAAGAAGTTAATCTAACTCTCAGAAATGAGAGAGAATTTCTTCTCCCCCAATTCCTGACCTAAGTTTTTTTCAATGTTCAGGTTCAAAATACTCTTAGCACACACAATATAAATGAAAAGTAACTATATGGATGGCTTCAGGGCTATGATTAGAACATGCTTTCTTCACAAACTTAAGCCTAACTATGCCTGGATAGAGAGATAGAAGTTCAAAAACTTACCTGTTCAACTTGAATTGTGTATGACAATGGAGGTACTTTCAATGCATTGTGAGGACCTGTATAGCTTGCTTGAGGTCCAGGGATGCTTCTCCAACCTCTAGCTTGCTTTGAAACTAGCTGAATCGAGCTATGGAAGTTCACCTGCAAAGTTGAAAACTGAAAATGGCAAATGATGTTAGGGATGTTACAGTTTGTGTTCAATGCTTGGGATAGCTTCAGTGGGTGATAGGGAATGTGTTTGCAAAGGTTTCAGCCAAAACGCACGAGTGGAAGTGTTTGTGGAAGTCAAGTTGCAGAAGGGACTCAGTTTTTGCAGCAAGGAGGTTTTTCTGTGAATGAGGAGGTATTGAAGGTGGTTTGCTCGTGTTTTTGGTCAGGTTTAATGTTTGGAATGTGTTCAAGAAGTTTGCTTTTGCTCTTGCTTGCAGGAATGAGAGTTGTGTTTCAATGTGCCAAGTTTCTTCTCATGTAAGCAAAAGTTGTCAAGTTGAGTTATAGGCCAAGGCAGGTCCCTCAAGCATGCTGCATAATCTCTCCTTGATCAGTGGGATTAGTCCATAATCTTGTGCCTAGAAGATATGCTTTGATACTTCTTTGATTTGCTTTTGACATAAAGTTGTGCTTTACAATAATGGATAACTTACTTTTTCCAAATAAGGATTAAACTTCCATGTAATAACAAATGCACAAAATAACATCTTGGCACAATGGATTGGCATTTAATTATTGAGTGTAAATGAGATTAGAGGCCTGTAACTAGCTTGAACCATGCTGATTTCAAAAATGCAAAGTTATGAACATGTATTTGACCATGAATCAAAGTGACTTTTGCCCATATTGCCAAATTCGATTCTCCCTAACCACAAGGGTGTTTGAGAAGTTCTTGGACAATTTGGAAAGCTTGGAATGTGTACTACAATCCATCTTTGTAATGCAAGTTGAAATTCTAAGTGGAAGCATGTGAAAAGTGGCCATGAAGTTAGGCAAAAATCCTGCCTAGAATAGGTCAAAATTTTTCTAAGTTAAGAATGTTTTGCACCCTTGTTCCAAAAATCATAACTTGAGCTACAAGCTTCTTTTGAGGAAACTTTGTGAATCAAAGTTGTATATTTTGCAATGGACTATAACTTTCATGTTTTGATTTTTGTTTGAATCCATTTGCATCTTGATGGAAAAATGGGACAAAGTTAGGAAAAAATAAGGAAGTTTTATAACTTAGAAAAATTCTAAGTTATGAAATTTTCTCATTCTAAACCCTAATTTGTAATTTTTGATTTCTTGATGAAAAAGTTTCATAATTTGACATGTCTTGATGAAAAATGAATCTTGACACTTGATTTTGACCAAAAAGTCAAAGTTTGACTTTTCAGTATACAGTCAAATTTGGCTCAGTTGACTCGAAAATTCATCTGTCAATCTTGTGCATTTGGGATCTTTTGAACTTGTTGAACATGTCAAGACAATGCCATTGAGTCCTTGAGTCCATATGTGAGCTTGGTTTGCCATTGGCTAGGTCAAACAGTCAAAAATTGCCTTTGTGCAGTCAAAACCCTAAAAATGACCATTTTGCCCTTTTGGTGATCTGATCAAATTTCTTGTGGAATTGTGATCCAAACTTGATCAAATGGTCCATATGAGTTCATAATGTTGATGTGGGTCAAAAATCATGAAGTTTGACTGTCAATTGACCACAGTTGACTTTTTCCCCAATACAACTGATTTCTAGGTCAACTGTCCAATTGACTGGGCAAAGATTGGAATCAAGGCTTGAAACTTGGTATGGATAAACTTGTGAGTCCAACATGAAGCATGAAAGTAACTTTGGGCATTTTAGGTCAAAACATCTTTGTGCAAACTCAAACCCTAATTTGGGTCAACAGTGCAAGGAGGAGTCTTGAGCAGAGCAAACTCTAACTGGATCTTGAGCTTCAAGGGTCTTGTGGTGAGAAAATGTTGAGGAAATGGGAGGGCAAATTTTGGGGTACAACAGGTACAATTACACTTTGAGCCTTATCCTTTGTTTCTTAAACCGTGAACCTAGACCACAATACAACCTTTCAAAGTCCTAATTGAAGCATGGGTTAGTTCGAAAGCATAATGTTACAAAAGGTATTATGACTCCTCTAAGGCTTACTCTAAATCCTGATTTAAATTCACATACTTGCAAAATTCTTTTATCTGCTAAAACGCATTTTCAAAACTTCAAGACAAGCATAAACTTTGCATTATTTTGAATACCGTTGTTTGCATATGTCTAATTGTTTGACAACAGAGAAATTCACACGACGAATATTCAGCAAATGAAAGCTCTCTCAATAAACAGAATCACTTCAAATGGAAAGACGCTTCTAATGAAAAATCTCTCATAATTAAGGGGCATGGCATGACCATTGTCCAACACATTTGGGGCATTCAAGTCGAGATTCAAAGAATCTCTCAAAGAAATGTTGAATAACCAGGGGCAAATCTCTGTCTGAATCACTCAAGGGGAAATGTTACATTGATCATGGGTTTGAACAAAATCCACTATGAAGACTTCTAGTACCATCAAATTGCTTGTATGTGCCAATAGTATTAGATGGTGTCAGTATCAGATGGTGTCAGTATCATGTCTTCGGATCCTCCCATGACAGTTCTTAGAAAATTCGGAGACTTGACCAAATATCTTGGGTACCATCAATTTGTTTGTTTGTGCCAGTAGTACCAGATGGTGTCAATATCAACTATTCGGTTTCTTACACAACCTTCTTAGAAAATATCACTAGGAAGTTCAAGGCTACCGGAAATGTGATCAAAATCTCAAACGTCGAGGTGCACCAGATTAACTCTAGGGGCAAACAGGCTCCCACATATAAAGGATCATGTGCAACCGAGCAAACATTTTCTGGCATTACTACAACACTTACTACTATGGACAGTGACAAATCCCCACAAAATACCCTCCATAAGGCGATCCCCGGTGAAATCCTCAGAATCACAAGGCTATCCCCGACAAGTGCAGAAGCATCTTTAAACAAAAGTGGGGCATCCTCCAGCCGATGACATAGTCAAACTCACCGGCGAACAGAGGAGTTTTGATCTTCTCCCAACGAACGCACACATCACACCAGTTCCCAAACAGAGCGTGATTGCCAACAGTTTTCCATCTTCTTAGATACAGTTCAGACACAATCTACATGCAGATTCATTCTGATACTCATTTTAGATTCTCTTGCAAATATAGTACGAATACGATCCAGACAAAGATCAATTCTGATACTTATTCAAATGCATCTTCTTAGATACAGTTCAGACACAATCTATATACAGATTCATTGTGATACCCATTCCAGATTCTCTTGCAAATACAATACGAATACGATCTGGACAAAGATCAATTCTGATACGTATTCAAATGCATCTTCTTAGATACAGTTCAGACACAATCTACATGCAAATTCATTCTGATACTCATTTCAGATTCTCTTGCAAATACAGTACAAATACGATCTAAACAAAGATCAATTCTGATACTTATTCAAATGCATCTTCTTAGATACAATTTAGACACAACCTATATGCAGATTCATTCTGATACTCATTGTAAATTCTCTTGCAAATACAGTACGGATACGATCCGGACAAAGATCAATTCTGATACTTATTCAAATGCATCTTCTTAGATACAATTTAGACACAATCTACATGCAGATTCATTCTGATACTCATTTAAGATCCTCTTGCAGATACAGTACGGACACGATCCAGACAAAGATTCATTCTGATACTTATTCAAAAGCCTATTCTAGATACAATGCAGATAGAATCCAAATACACATTTATTCCGACATTTATTCCAGACTCTCTTTAGATACAGTTCAGATACGATCTAGATATGGATATCATTCTAATACTCGTTCAATATCTCCTCAGATACCATCAAGGCTTGGAATTATTCTGACATTCCCCAGCTGAGCTAGTCTTAACTAAGTTAAAAGCCTTATAGAGTTTTTGTCAAAAGCGCCCTTCCAGCAGATTGGCGACATGGTTTATATCCCCAACAAACAACAAGATTCCCCAACTTGAATTTGCTTCCAGACTATCACAAATCTAGGGACCACAACTCCTCTTCCCCAACATACTGCTCTACAATCCCCGATAGCTACCCAGTAGAGTAATGGATAACGAAGACTCTTGAACTCTTTTCCCCAAACGGAAATCAACACTCTCCAAAGAATTTTCTTCTCAAGCAAAATCAACATTCCTCGACGAAGTTCTCCTCAAACAACAAAACAAAAATCCCCAGCGGAAACATTCTAAAAACAAGGTATGGAAAAGTGTGCATACTCTTCATTATTAACGGCCGCCCGAGATTCAGCTTCCCAAAACTCCCCAACACTTGTCAAGGATTTATTTTCCAAGACAAAATTACATTCCAACAAACATTTCGCATTTTATGCATCATTTTATACACATGACAAATGCATACGACATGATCTCATTTATTTTGAGAATATCGTTACACAATTCATTTCATACATCATGACATTGCATACAACTAACTCTTTACCTTTTCAGGAAAGATCAATCAACATAAAATTATCATCAACAAGTTTTTGACAAGACAAGACAACTATCTATGAACAAATTAATTGTAGATCAATTCCCGAAATAGGACGGGGTGACTATCTACATGACAAATACTTCCTCAAGACTTATGCTAGTTTAGTTTAAATTGATCAATGGTTTATCCTGATTCCTTTCTGGTAGACACTTTCTCTGATTCAGATAAATCGCTCCAAGGATTTATTCTGATTCTTTCCAGTTAAAGAATATTCAAGACCTCTGCTGGTTCAGTTTAAATCTCTCAATGGTTTATCATGATTCTTTCCCGTAGACATTTTCTCTGGTTCAAATAAATCACGCCAAGATTTGTTCTGACTCTTTCAAGACTTCTGCTGGTTCAATTTAAATCTCTCAATGGTTTATCCTGATTCTTTCCCGTAGACATTTTCTTTGGTTCAGATAAATCGCTCCAAGATTTGTTCTAATTCTTCCAGACCTCTGTTGGTTCAGTTTAAATCTCTCAATGGTTTATCCTGATTCTTTCCCATAAAAATTTTCTCTGGTTCAGATAAATCGCTCCAAGGTTTGTTCTGATTCTTTCAGACCTCTGATGGTTCAGTTTAAATCTCTCAACAGTTTATCCTGATTCTTTCTCATAGACATTTTCTCTGGTTCAGATAAATCACTCCAAAGATTTATCATGATTCTTTCAAGTTAAAGAATATTTAAGACCCCTGTTGGTTCAGTTTAAATCGATTAATGGTTTATCCTGATTCCTTTCTGTTAGACACTTTCTCTAGTTCCGACAAATCACTCCAAATATTTATTATGATTCTTTTCCAGTTAAAGTCAAGCTTAGACTTAGTCTAATTTCTGCCAACAATCACATTTGGATGGCATCTATAAGCCCATCTCCGACAACTATCCATCATTTCTCCAAATGGCATCCATAAGCCCATCTCTGACAATATCCCGTCACTCTCCAAATGGCATATTTAAGCCCATTCCCAATACAATAAACACAAGTGAGTGCAAATTTCTGGGCACTCTAGTGTTCAATCATCTTCTAATTTCAAGCTACGAACGACAAACATGCCAATCTCACTTTTTCAAGTTTAAGAGGATTGAACAGGGGAAGTTGTTGTACCCCAAAATTTTCCCTCCCATTTTTCATTCAAGATGTTATCCTATGGTTTCTCAAGTTTTTGAAATGGCTTAGGGTTTGATCAGACAGACTCTCTTCCTATGCATCGATTCAACAAATAGGGTTTGGTACTTCTCAAGAAAAATTGAGTTTCCAAAGTTTCAAATGATCTTCATGGTTCTTCATGTATTCTCAAGGATGATCGTGTCAGTTTTTCAAGCCTTGCGTCGTGAGTTTGCTTAGTCATTGGTTCAGATGACTGAAAATGACTGCATTGACCCAAAAATCGACCTTTGCAAGATCAAGTTCAAATAGTTGTAACATATTAGTTATTCAATATTTTGGAGTGTTTCTTTTTGCGTATGAATCTCCTTGACGTCATCTCCAATTTCTCTTCACAATTCAAGAGCTGATTACATGCGAAAGATCATCAAAAATTCGAATATTTTAGAGGTCAATTTCTGGATTTTTGACCTAATCTCAAGTAATTGTTGTCTAACTTCCAAGAATCGTAATTTTCTCAATTTTTAAAATCTTGAGACGATTATTTTTACACATCGTTCAAGGAGTGTTCATTTTTCGTAGTGAAAATTAACTTGGATTTGAGTTAAGGGTTCATTGGGTTAGAGTTGATTTAAAAGTATTCATTCAAGTGACAGTTTAAGTTTTAAATTTTGTCCAAAGGATTTTATCAGAATTTAAGACTCAAATATCATTCAAGTTTCAATTCTAATTCAAAGAATTCAAATGGTGGATAATGAGAATATGATCAAAGTCATGATGATGGATTTGAACATGGAAAGGCTAAGTAAAGTTCAAATGAAAATGGGAAGAGAAAGATATTATTGGAGAATGTATCATTACAAGAGTATTCAAAGTTTCAAGTAATTTCCATTTGCATTCATACAAATATCCATTCATATTCACAAGATTCATCATGAATTCAAGTTCATTCACGAGAAAGTATTTATGCAAACACTTGAATTCAAATATCGTCCATAAATTTCATGATTCAATTTATTCAAATTCAAAACCATTACACCATTCTTGGTTTCATTACAAAATCACACAAGTGTACATAACCATAAAAAATCTAGACCTAAAACCTCATGACCAACTTTCCAAAACCTTGTAAAACCATACAAAATAATATTTGTTGAAATCAGTCCATGATCCATGTGCAAGTTGATGTCCACTTGCATTCTTGCTGTCCAAACTGTCGAACCTGCTGCATAACAGTCCAAAAACTGCACATTATCAGTCCAAAAACTGCACCATATCAGTCCAAAATTTACACAAATGTAGCAAAACAAAACTGCATATAAAAAGTGATAAAATAAGACACTTTGTTGATTCAAATTCATCAAAATTCTCCCTTCAATTCATCCCCTCATTCTGCTATAAAAATATAAGACAACAAGAGAAAAAGAGACACAAAAAAATTCACCCTAAACCTTTGTTTCAATACACCTTCAGCATCAAACTTCTGTAAAAAAAAAAACAGTAAAACTTTATTCTACTGACACCAACAGATGAATACACTTCCCTATCACAAAAATTGCACCCTCTAAACTCCCACCAAATTTCATTCATCCTCTCTATTTGACAAAGCTTCATAAATCAGTTCAAAAAGTATAGGGTGAAAGAACTAACGTACAAAACCAAACACATCAAAAAACATACACAACCTCATAACCTGAAATATGAATGTTGTACCCCAAAATTTGCCCTCTCATGTTTTCAAAGGTCTTCCCTTACATGGTTGGTCACAAACACTTGCCTAACGAAAATAAAGTTTTTTTGAAGATGAACAAAGTGTCTTTCGATTGGCATCTGGGAAAATTCTTCGATTGGGTATCCAAAATCCTTCGATACAGGCTTGACTCACCAATCTTCGATTGGGCATTTGGCACTATTCGATCAGGCTTTGATTAGTAAGCTTTGATTAGGTGTTTGGAACCCTTCGATCAAGCTTTGGTCTGCAAGTCTTCGATTGAGCGTTGGACCCCCTTCGATCAAGTCAATTTCACATTGCTTCGACTATGCATTAACTACTTCAGGCTTACCTTCGACTCAAGAGGCAAGAATCTCTTACAAGTTTATTTCGATTCACAAAGGAAAAGGCCTCTCAACTTGCCAGCACACCAGGCAAGAGGATCATTCGAAGAACATGTAAATGACTCATTCGAAGAACATGTAAAGGTCCATTTGAAGAAGCATTCAAAGGGTCAATTCGAAGAACATTCAAAAGGTCCATTTGAAGAAGCATTCAGAAGGCCCATTCGAAGGGCACATAAGAAGTCCATTCGAAGGAGGCAACTCAAGACCAATCGAAGAGCATGGCCTGGAGGCATTCGAAAATCAAAGGTGTCCAGGTTCATTCAAGATTCCAAAGAGACATAAATATTTCAAAAAAGGAAATCTTTTAATATGTCTGATTCTTGTCTCATGGCTTTAAAGGCCTGTTTAATTGGTTGTCTCTTGCCGTTACTAGACCATCATACTCCTATAAATACAAGGGCCAGCATACAGTGCCGGGGGGAACAAAAAAGAAAAGAAAAAAAAAGAAAAAAAGGAGGATTTGGAGATACGCTGCCCACAAACCCACCAAAGGTTATTAGCATTTTCATAAGTAATCCAAGCCAAAGCAGCCATTCAGCAAACATCTCCACACCCAGAGCCACAGATCGTACATCTTTAATTGGTAAGGGTTTGCAAAACCAAAATTGCACCTTCATGACATTTAAATACACATTGCACATGTATTCTTGTTATTACTGATTATGTTGCATGTAAGCTAAAGCGCAAAGATGAGATCGTGCCATTGCTTGGGCACGATCTAAGTTTCTCCTTCGAATCTCAGGATAAAACAAACCCAGACCCAGATTCAGCAGATTCAAATTGAGGAAGAATTCAAATTGGGAGGAGATTCGAATCATGGGGGTAAAGTCCCCCCTGGATCTTTAACATTTGTCTCGTTTTGCAAGAAATATCTTCTCAGAATCTTGTTCAGAGCTTCGAAGCTTAGCAGCTTAGCTTCGAACCGGATCCAGGGTTCCCAGATCGAAGGATGACATATCCAAATCGAACACCCCCAAAGTGCAGCCCCTCATGCACCTTCGATCAAGCCTCTTCACTGGATCGAAAGACAACCCACACCTCTTTCGATCCAGGCCTCTAGAATTATACCTTTCTTGATTTACTGCATGTTCCTTCGATTTCATCTTTGTTTTGACTATTTTATTTCTTTTTTTAATCAACATAAAATCAACTAAAAAAACCACAAAAACATTAGGCTAGTTTTTCTATTAAATTAACTTTGTTAATTAATCATTTAATTATCTTAACATTTTTCTCAAAACTAAAACTAAGAAGATTTAGATCATTTTCCCAAAAATAAAATAAAACAACAAAAAGATTTTATTCTTAGGATTTTTAGAGGTTATTTTCAGATTCGCACGCGTTTATTGTAACTGCCTACTGGTTTGTGATAGCTTAACTAAGACTTTTACACTTTACTGCTTTATTCCCCCAATTTTGGACATGTAAATAATCCCCCTCCCCGAAGCCTTGTAATAGCGTAGGATTTACAATTCTCGCACTTTAAATTCCTATACATATATTAACTGTTTAGATGTATGCTAACTAGGATTGCATGACAAGATCTGAAAACAAACGGTAGAACACCAAAATATACAAAGATAATGTAAGTGAAAAACAATACACTCGCACATTCCACTCTTAGGGTACACCTCACTTGGTTGCCTCGAACGTGGTCATTGAGTATAGGAAGTTTTAGAGGTCGTCCTTTTGTCCAAAGATCATAAGTTGCCTCGAAACGGTTGCCTAGGAAAAATGATCTAAGACATTAGGGTTACCGCTAAGGCGTCCTAACATTGCTTTAGTGGCCACACGTCCCTTAAATTGAATTGACCCGAAAACTCCAACGACGGTGCTACCTACTCCTCAATAGTGGGATAGCATTGTCTAAAGTACATTTGCACAGTTTAATTCCTTTTTGAGTAGGTAGAGGTTCTTAAGTACTTGCTCCTTTTAAAACAAAACAAAACTTTTCGCACTTACACTCTCTTCAAAACAAAAACTCTTTTCAAACCCACAAACACAAAGAAAAGCAAACTTTTGAAAACATAGTGAGCAAGTACCTAAGAGCCCATGGATAACCACAGATAGAAAGGGTGCTAACACCTTCCCTTTCTATAATCTACCTCCCAAACCCGAGAAACATCTCGAAAAGGAATTTTTCTGTGCTTTTGTCCTTTCCTTGTTGGATAAAATAAAATACGGTGGCGACTTTTGCTTACCGCGACATTTTGCGAAAACAAATGCAAATGCGAACCAACATTCCAAAATAGTCAGTTCTCATTCCCACTGATCACAGAACTGACGACTCTGCTGGGGACTTCTTTAAAAGTGGGGTTACCTTAGGGTTTAGATCACCTTTACTTGCTTACCTTGATTGTTTTGTTTGCTTTACACTTGGTTCTATTGTTTGGGTTTGAAATCCTCCACCCGGATTTGGGAAACATTCATAGATAGCAATACGTTGTGGAAATTGTATGGGGTATACCGACACAGTTGAAGCAATAGCTATATTAGTGCGACATATTTGTGAATACCGGTAGCCTTTGAGTCAATCAAAGAGAATACGGGGCCGCTTAGTGATGTCACTAAGCACTAATGAACTAGAACCTTACTTGACCATCTTGGCCTTTTTTAGGGGTAGTGAGATGACCGACTTTGGTGCAGTCCGAAGTTGGTAGATACTCGATACTACACTCATTGAGGATTATTTTCTTGGAATATTTTGGTCGCTAGTTAAGTGGCTAAACCAAAACGATGAACATAGAAAACAATCCAATGATATTGAGCTCCTTAGAACCCGGTTACTATTTATAGGACAGGTTTTGAGCCAACTAAACTCAAGAGGGTACTTACCTATGAAACCTCATGCAAGCCTGAAACTAGGGTTTTTGTGTGACTTGCTTGTACATGTGTTTGTGCATACATCATGAACATCATAAAGCATCATATGCATCCGCTAACTATTTCAAGGGTTTAGATCTTCATCTTTGTTCTTGTTTTGCAGGACATGGAGTCTCTCCGCAGGAAAACAATTCAAGTCAACCTTGTAAGGATCCCTCCTCAACTCAAGGAGCTTACATCCAGGATTCCCGAGAATTCTCTCTTCAGTGAAAGACATGGTAGACTCCTCAACTTAGTCAACACCAACATTGAAGAAGACATGATGAAAGTTCTCTTCCAGTTCTTTGACCCCCTACACCACTGTTTCACATTCCCTGATTATCAATTGGTGCCTACTTTGGAGGAATTTTCTCAACTCCTGAGAATTCCTATTCTTAGTCAACTACCCTACAACGGTACGGAAAAGGAACCAAAACCTGAAGATGTTGCTCAAGCATTACGCTTGCAACCATCCGACATCAAGGGGCATTGGGAAACCAGAAGTGGTGTCAAGGGATTCTTGGCAAAGTTTCTGTTTGAGAAGGCACAAGAATGCTGGAATTCTCTTGATCTACAAGCCTTTGAAGAGATTGTGGCACTCCTTATCTATGGGTTGGTTTTGTTCCCAAATCCTGATCAACTTATAGATGTGAATGCTATCAAGATTTTCATATCCATAAATCCCATACCTACATTGCTTGGGGACATCCTCCACTCATTTTACACACGAACAATGAGGAAAAGAGGTGTTCTCATGTGTTATACTCCTCTCCTAGCAAGGTGGTTTATTTCTCACCTTCCACAATCAGTTTTGAAGAATGAGCAGGGTTTAAGGTGGTCACAATGATTGATGACCCTCACACATTCTGATGTACATTGGTGTTCTCGGTCCATAGAAAATGTCACCATCATTGATCGTTGTGGAGAATTTCCTAATGTTCCATTACTTGGAATTAAGGGAGGCATTACCTACAACCCCTGTCTAGCTTTGAGACAATTTGGATATGCTCGGAGGGATGTCCCTCATGACATGCTGATTCCTGACCTAGTTTTTGACTTCGACAATGATGCGCAAGGACTTCGACAAAGGTTCATCAGAGCTTGGAGGATGCCTAACAAGGTGGATAGTAAGACACTAGGGCACAAGAATTCCATCCCCCTTGAGCCTTACCTCAAGTGGGTACGAACCCGCTCCCAGAATCTTATGATGCCATATCCTCACATTCTCCCCTTGATCAAAGAGCCTGTTATGGAAGGAGAGGTTCCATACGCCATCCTACATCCTGACATGCCAACATCATGGGAAGAAATGCAAAAGAGTTGGATCCAACTCAAGGAAGAACGGGATACTTTTGAAGCCAGCTTCTATGCCAGTGAGAAGAAGGTTTTGGAGCTTACCCGCCGAATTCACGAGGAGGAGACCCTCAACACTTACATTGCTCCAAAAGGATGCGCAATGTCTTTTTACATTAAGAATTTTGTAATATTTCGCCCATGGGGCACTTATGTACTAACAAATTTCTTCTTAATATGACGTGTGTTCTTTTTGTCTGCAACAAATTTGAATTTTTGAACCCTTGAATGCATTACATGAATAGCACACCATTCATCATATGCATAAACAGGTCTTCGCGTCAGGTTTCCTTATCTTTCTGCTGTTTCTTTCAGCAAGATGGATTTGGAGCAAATGGTAAAGGATCTGCAGGCACAAAATTCACAGTTTCAGCAACTCCTCATGACCCTGGCAAAGGGTCAGGAGGACCTCAAAGTTTCGTTGGAAAAGAATAAGAAGAAGAAGAAAAAGAGGACCATCCTGTTCAACACTGGACGCAGGTTTGGAAACGGGCTGCAGAATGAAGTTGATCTGACCACCCCATCTGGAGGGAAAGATAGTCCACAAGAAAGGAGGGCTCCTAGCCCTATGGTCTCTGACAACGAGACAGACTATGATGAAGAACAGTACCCTCCTGCTGAGGATAAGTACAAACAACTGGAAGACCGTTTGAGCGCTATGGAAATACAGAAGGTGCCCGATCTGGACTTCGGAGATCTGGGTCTATCATCTGGGGTGGTGATTCCCCATAAATTCAAGGCACCTGCCTTTGCCAAGTATGACGGAGCTTCCTGTCCAAAGTTGCACCTCCGGTCATATGTGAGGAAGATCCAGCCTTACACTGCTGATAAGAACTTATGGATCCATTTCTTTCAAGACAGACTCTCAGGCACTCAGCTTGAGTGGTTCTATCAGTTGGACGGAGCCAGTATCCGTAGCTGGGAAGATTTGGCTACCGCATTCTATAGGCAGTATCAGTATAACTCTGACCTCGCTCCTACGCGTACCCAACTCCAGGGTATGTCAATAGGAGCGGGTGAAGGATTTAAAGAGTATGCTAAAAAGTGGAGAGACCTTGCCGGAAGGGTGCAACCACCTTTGGCTGATCGTGAGCTTGTTGACATGTTTCTGGGGACCCTGTCAGGTCCGTTCTTTAACCATCTGATTGGAAGCTCTTCTACTGGGTTTACAGATCTTATTTTTACTGGTGAAAGGATTGAAGCTGGTATTAAGGCTGGAAAGATACAGAAGGGTGCCTCATCTAGCACTGAGAAGAAGCCGTTTAAGAAAGAGTCCAGTTCTATCTACAGTTCGAGAAGACAGAATAGACCTGAACACCTCCAAGTTGTCAATGCGGTTGTTATTTCAAAACCTGCTGGTGCCCCTCAGCACAACAATCAACAGAAGGACGAGAGACCTCGAAGGCAATTTACTCGTCTCAGCATGACTTTGTCTCAGATTCTGCCCCAGTTGTTGAAGACCAATCTGGTAATTCTAAAGGAAGCTCCGAAAAGTCCAAATACCACATCACCGAGGTATAACCCTAATGCCCGCTGTGCTTTTCACTCTGATAGCCCGGGGCATAATGCGGACGATTGTTGGGTTTTGAAGAACAAGGTGCAAGACTTAATTGATGCAAAGGAGATTGAGTTCGAGGCGCACGAGAGGCCTAATGTTGTGACTGCTCCCATGCCCAAACATGGAGTAAATGCCATCGAAGATGACGTGGAGGAGTCTGAATTCGACAGTTGGATCTATCTTACGACCAACGGTGGACCAAGCAACTGGAAAGCAAAGGATTTCATCCCTGTTACTTTTGTTACTCAGTAATAAAGCTTTTTGTTTTGAATTTGTAACAGACAATATTATGAAACTTTATGGCCCGATGTCTTACCCAGAGCACCGTGGCTTCATTTGTGAGGGCTTTTGTGTGCCATTTTCATATATCATTAATAAAAGCATTGGAAGTTTTTGCATTTCAAATCTTGCGCTCTTTGTTTTTCTTTATTATATATTGCAAAACAGCTATTTTACACACACTCACATATACAGGTCTCAATCCATTCTGGATCTCACTGGTAACGACTCTGCTACTGCCAGTTATGACTTCAAAAATACGATCAACTTAGCCGAAGACGAAGGTGAAGATGATTGTGAAGTGCCTGGTGAACTTGCAAGACTGCTACTCCAGGAAGAGAGGGCCATTCAGCCACATGAAGAGCTAGTGGAAACAGTGAATCTGGGTACTGAGACAGACAAAAAGGAAGTCAGGATCGGTGCAAATCTGAAGCTTAGTGTGAAACAACGGTTGATTCAGATGATGCATGACTACGTGGAGATCTTTGCCTGGTCTTACGAAGATATACCTGGGTTGGATACCGACATTATGGTTCATCGCCTGCCTACCAAGGAAGACTGTCCTCCGGTAAAACAGAAGGTTCGCCGTATGCGTCCAGAGATGTCTGAGAAAATCAAGGCCGAAGTTATGAAACAGTTTGACGTCGGTTTTCTATGACTATACAAACGTCTCACGTCCGTCCCTTCATATCCAATGATGAGACTTCTTACCAAATCAATGGTAAGATAGCAACATCTAAAGGAGGAGGAAAAGAACATAGACCTTTTGAGTAGGTAGGATGCTCCTAGTTGCTCGCTTGCTCACAACAAAAACATTTTATACACCAACACTTTCATTTGAAACATTTTCAAAAGACAAAGCTTTTTGTACGCGTTCTTATAGAAACGAGAACCATTACAAAGACACTTTTCAAAATCACTTTCCAAAACACATTCCACAAACACCTCTTTGAACTATTTTCAAAAACCAACATGTTGCACGCGTTCTTATAGAAACGAGAGTTATTACAAAGACGCTTTCAAAATACTTTTAAAACTCACACCACAAGCACATTTTCAAACAAAAGCAAGTGATCTAGCAAACAACTAAGAGCCCGTAGATAACTTCGGATGAAAAAGGTGCTAACACCTTTCCTTTTCATAACTTACCCCTCGAACTCAAAAAATAATATCAAAAGGTCTTTCCTATTTTTTTCAATCTTTCCTTTTTGGACAAAAGAAAAGTCGGTGGTGACTCTTGCTATCCGCAACAATTGCGATCAAACGCAAAACACCCAAGTCAGTTCTCCCACTGTATTACAACTTTTAATAGACTTTGACTAATGGAGTAGACGGATGAGACTCATGCATGTATTAAAAAGTTAAAGATCAATTTGACACAAAAAAATAAGGGACAAAATTGAACCTAGAGATATAATTACGAGATCAAAATGAATATTTTGCCTAAATTATATTCACGTCATTTTTTTAACTTACTTATGTTTATTTTTTTAATATTATTATATATTCTATTATATTTTCTTTTATATAAAATAAACTATTTCTTTCAAGTTATTTTCTTTTGTATAATTTTTTTACATATTCTATTATATTTTCTTTTATATAAAATAAATTATTTCTTTTAACTTGTGTTTGAGATATTGTTATAATTATTTTTCTTTTATTAATATTTAATTATAAATTATTTTATATATTTTTTATTATATGATTTATCACAATTTAAAAGTTGTTATCAACACATACTTTAATTTATGTATTAATTATAATTTATATTTCGAATCAAATTTATTCAATTTTTTAATCACTCAACATTAAAAAATTTATTATAAAAAAAAATCATAAATTTTACACCTTTAAATATCATGTCATTTATATTGTGATAAAACCCAAAAGAGGTATCTAGAATCTAAACAAAACAAAGCCTTAAACTTTGAATTTCTCCGTTCTAACACATTCCCAACACTAAATTCCCCGCCGAACCCAACTAAATAGAGTTCGAGTGCGAAGATACTACTTTGTACCCACAAACACACCTTGTTTTGTTTCTCATGTTATGTTATACTCACATGTACTATCTTCCAAAATCCTCAATCTCCACGAAGCACCGTTACAACGATCATTCAAAACATGTTCTAAACTATTCCACTCACTCAAACAACATGAGCACAACCTGTTCGACAAAACTCCCCACCCAAATGCTTCTTCAGTCAACCGTTCCATGCTTAACCTCTTGCACAACAACTTCCCCTTTCAAGCTCTTTCCATATTCAAGAAACACTCCCAGTTTCATTTTCTTCAAAATGTCGATGAGGTTACATTTGCACTGTCATTCAAGGCTTGTCGGGGAGAGTTTAATCTGGGTTCCCAAGTTCATGGATTCGCAGTATCCACCGGGTTTGTTTCCCGTGTTACCGTGTCGAATTCCCTGATGAAAATGTACTGCAAAGCTGGGAATTTTGAATTCGCTTTGCGTGTTTTCGAGAGTTTGAGTTACCCTGATATTGTGTCTTGGAATACTATTCTTTCTGGGTTTGAGAAGAGTGTTGAAGCTTTGAATTTTGCAACTTTTATGCATTTAAATGGGATAGTTTTTGATCCTGTGACGTACACTACTGCGCTTTCGTTTTGTTGGGATAGGAATCAGGATGATCATGGGTTTTTATTTGGGTTGCAGTTGCATTCTCTTGTGGTTAAATGTGGATTTGGTTGTGAAGTTTTTATTGGGAATGCGCTTGTGACAATGTATTCAAGGTGGGGGGAATTAGATGGGGCTGGGAGAGTTTTTGATGAAATGCCTATGAGAGATTTGGTTTCTTGGAATGCGATGCTTTCTGGGTATGCTCAAGAGGGAGAGTGTTATGGGTTGGAAGCTGTTTTGTTGTTTGTTAACATGCTGAGACAAGGTATGTTGCTTGACCATGTTTCGCTTACGGGTGCGGTTTCCGCTTGTGGTTATATTAGGAACTTGGAGTTAGGAAAGCAGATTCATGGTTTGGCTCAAAAATTGGGTTATGGAACACATGTTGCAGTTTGCAATGTTTTGATTTCGACTTATTCGAAATGTAAGGTTCTTAGAGATGCTAAGGGAGTTTTTCAGGTGATGAATAATCGAAATGTAGTGTCTTGGACGACAATGATTTCTATTGATGAAGAGAATGTGGTGTCTCACTTTAATGCTATGAGAGTTGATGGTGTGTATCCAAATGATGTGACGTTTATAGGATTATTGCATGGTATAACAACCAGGAATATGGTGATAGAAGGTCTAATGGTTCATGGGTTATGCATAAAAAGCTGTTTTTCATCAGAACAAAATGTCTCCAATAGCCTTATTACCATGTATGCTAAGTTTGAATCCATTCAAGAATCAGAGAAGATTTTTGAGGAGCTTAACTATCAAGGAACAATATCATGGAATGCATTGATTTCAGGGTATGCTCAAAATGACTTGTGTAAAGAAACTTTCCTTACTTTTTTGTCTGCAATAAAGGAGATTAAGCCCAACCAATACACATTTGGTAGTGTGTTAAATGCCATTGCCGCAGCTGAGGATATATCTTTGAAACACGGGCAACGATGTCATTCTCACTTGATCAAACTTGGGTTAAACACTGACCCATTTGTTGCAGGGGCTCTGCTTGATATGTATGGCAAACGTGGAAGCATTAGCGAGTCTCAAAGAGTATTCGACGAGACACGCGAAAAAACCCAGTTTTCTTGGACAGGGATGATATCTGCCTATGCCCGCCATGGAGACTATGAGTCAGTCATGAGTTTATTTAAGGAGATGGAAAGGGAAGGAAGCAATCCTGACTCCATCACTTTCCTTTCTGTTTTGGCTGCATGTTGTAGAAAGGGAATGGTTGATGTAGGCCATAGAATATTTGACTCTATGGTGATAAAACATTCACTTGAACCAACCCCTGAGCATTATTCAATAATGGTGGACATGTTGGGCCGTGTGGGACGGCTAGATGAGGCGGAAGAGTTGATGCATCAGATTCCAGGAGGACCTGGACTGTCAGTGTTGCAAAGCTTGCTTGGGTCTTGTAGATTACATGGGAATGTTGAGATGGCTGAGAGGGTTGTTGATAGTTTGATACTAATGGACCCTGCAAGTTCAGGTCCTTATGTGTTAATGGCAAACTTGTATGCTGAGAAAGGAAAGTGGGAGAAAGTTGCTGAAGTGCGAAAAGGGATGAGAGGGAGGGGAGTAAAGAAGGAAGTGGGATTTAGTTGGGTGGATGTTGCTAATGTTGATTCCTTGCATTTGCACGGTTTCTCATCTGGGGATAAGTCACACCCAGAGTCTGAGACTATTTGTAGAATGGCGGAGTTTTTGGGATTGCAAATGATATTTTCAATACAGAGTAGAGTGAAGGAAGGTGATTGGTATCGAGAGTTTGAATAGAAGAGTCATGGATAGCTTTACTTGATTGTGCTCATTCAAACTAATGTGTGCTCTATTCAAAAGAGAGTATGGGAAAGGGGATGGGGGCTTTGTTGAAAGAATTCTTTCAAAGCCCTTATCTTTTACAATTTGGAGGTTTCCCCAAATTGAGGGGGTTATTATGGCTGTGTAGCCTCATTTCATTCAACCACCAAAGTTACAATTTTGCAATTTAGTTCAGAGTTGTAAACGCCAACTTCTTTCACACTCTCTGCCCGGCCTTTTCCTCTTGAGTTGTATATTTTTTCCATCACCACAGATATTTGTTAATAGCTTGCTTTGATTCAGGCATTTCTTTATTCCGTCTTTTTGAATCATTTCATTCAGGTAGTTTGTTTCTCTTTCTGCTTTGAATCATTGAGTAATCCAATAATTTTAATCGTTTTTTGTTGTTTGTTTGTGTTCATTCATGGTCGATTTGTAATGTGTTTGTGGATTTTTATGTTTTTTATCTTTAAACTTTTGTTTTTCAGATTATGCTCTTGAGTATGCTTATGGAGCACACAAGTATTCATCAACCGGGATATTTGAAGGGTAACCTGAGAGATGTGAAGGGTATAGATTTACAAAGACAATTTTGATTGGAAAACCAGATAAGGGAATTGGTGAAGTAGGGTGTGATGGAAGAACTTGCTGCTGAGTGCAGAAGAAATGCTTACAATCTCATTACAAAAAATTGTACCCATTACTGTGACGATGCTTGTGTTAAACTCACTAAATTCTATACCGAGTTTGGGAGTTTTATATAAGGAGGGGAAAAAGGGATGATGACTTTGTTTAAAGAATTCCTTCTAAGCTCTTTTCTTTTGCATTTTGGAGTTTCCCAATTGAGGGGGGTTTGGAAGAAAAATAAATTTTTTAACATGTAGTACTCTCAGTTAACTCAACTGCCAAAGTTACAATTTTGTAGTTCAGTTTATAGTTGTAAATCCTAACTTTTTCCCTCACTCTCTATCTTCTCTTTAACTCTTTCGATCACACAGGGTATTTGGATTTGTGAATTTGTTTCATCAACACAGACATTTGTGAATTCCTTTTGGTTCAGGTATTTCTCCATTCTGTCTTTTCGACTTCCCGTCTTCATTATTGCTGAATCTGGTCTATCTTTCCGCTTTGAGTTATTTAGGTATTTCTCTGTTCTGTCCTTTTGATTTCCTGTTTTCATTATTGCTGAATCTGGTCTACCTATCCACTTTGAATCATTCCATTCAGGTACTTGGTCTTTGTTTCTGCTTTGAATCGTTCAGCAATCTAGCAATTTTTAAATGTATTTTTGTTGTTTGTTTGGGTTCATGGTTTATTCCTGTGAGTTCATGGTTTGTTCCCTTTATTCTTTCCAACTACTTCTTGCTGCTGGTTTTCCAAAATTCTCTTTTTGAAGAGATGTAGTAGTTGTTTTCAGTAATGTGCCTTTATCTATTTATTTAAAAAAATTGAGTTGGTTTGTACTTAAATGTAACGAGTTTCCGTTTCCTTGTACAAGAACATGCGCAATAGCTAGTTAAACTGATTGTATCAGCTGGTTAGAATTCATGCCAGCTGTAAGGATAGCTTGCAAGAGAAGCTTCATCTTGTAATAGTAGTTTGCATGGCAAGCTACAGG
Source organism: Vicia faba (assembly GCA_948472305.1). NCBI lineage: Eukaryota > Viridiplantae > Streptophyta > Magnoliopsida > Fabales > Fabaceae > Vicia > Vicia faba. Next base: position 200,492,912 of record OX451739.1, read on the forward strand.
TTGTAAATGTTAGTTAATGCCAATTCAGATGTTGGTGCAGGTTAGATTTAGTGTGTGGTCAGCCACATATAGCTGGCCGACCTCCTTTTAAGTTGTAACTACCTCAAGATTTAGAATATTCAATACATAAATAGTTTGAGAAGTGTCTATAATCCCTTTCTCTCAAATCTAATACCCTGTTCTATTATTTCTTTCTAAACTTTTCTAAGCTTTAGAAGCTACAAGCATCTTGCAAGAGCATCAAAGTTTTTCATTTTAAAATATTAATGTGATGGATAGGCAAAATAAGTTAATCTAAAAGCATATAGTTCATGCAATATTGGACCTTCAGTTGTTTATTTTGTGTTTGCTTATCTTCAAAGTTACTCGGGTGTTTATCACAAGTCGTGCTATGGTATGCTGTCTTAATTTCTTAAACTAGCACACAAGCAATTTCTTATATACTACATCTCTTTCCTACTTTTTTATACAGTTGATTAAATTAATGCATCTCAGACAAAAGTGCAAACATCACAGTTCTTTCCCCCCTCTTTTGAAGGTAGTGAGTAGTTAACAGTCTATTATTGTAATATAAATCATTTGAGGGAAATAATAATTTGAACTACAATATTAATGTTTGCTAAGTTGGTCTTATTGTCTCGACTTATAAATGATTTGTAAGCCGAACTTATTTTCGTGATATGAACTTTGAAGTGGTGGTTCTAATTGACTTGTTAAGCGTGTCACATTAAATGGAATATGGTTTGAACAATATTTATAAGTAGGAGGTATTTTTCATTTTACAAGTCGATTTTGCAAGATTAAGGTCTAATGCAAATTCTAATATGGCATCACGTGCTATTTTAGTTTTGTTAATTCCCCTGTTGTTGGGCCACGTAGGGTGCCCCTCACCTTACATACTCATACTGTTGTTGGGCCACATAGGGTGCCCCTCACCTTACATACTCGTGCTGTTGTTGGGCCACGTAGGGTGCCCCTCACCTTACATACTCATACGGTAGGATTGAGTTAGACCCAACTCAAATTTAAATAGTACTTTATCTCTAAGGTTGATGATATTTGTTAGGGAGGCAAAAAGATGTAAAGATTCAGAGTTTAGATAGGCTTGGTTTTTAAGAATAAATGCACGAGTAAAGCAGTAACTTTTATGTGTTTCATTAAGTGCCGGGGAGAGGAAAAATCAGAATGGGGACTGTGGAGGGTAATGATTATTTTTAGGGAGGTCATTCAATATATACTGTATTTGTCCTTTTATGATCAGTTTTTGCTGGGGTGAAACTGCCAGAATATTTTTCCAACCAGTTTATGTTAATCTAAAAAGTTTATTTGGGTTTTAACTTCAAAACTTTTGATATGCTATGTGATGGTGCATGTACTGGTTATTAGTCATGAACATTCAGTTATTGAAATCGAAAAGCATAGCAGAGTAGCTAGATCAAAAGGGTAAGAAAGCCATGGCTAATTATCAGAGTCAGTGTAAGTGAACCAATGTTATCTGTGGCGGATCACAGAAAGCCATTTTTAGCCGCCATTCTTCACAATCCGCCGTCACAGTTGTCAAAAACTCCGCCACTGCAATCCGTCATATTCTGGTAATTACAATTTGAACAAGTCTGCTAATTGAAGCTTCCAGCATATTTCAAGTTCCTATATAATGTCTGTGAGTATTGAGTGCCTTTGTTTATTTGAGGTGTTAATAACAGAATCTAGAAGCCTTCCACCCTTGTTTGTAGATACACATACACCTAATGCAATTCATGAGTTAATAACTGCAAGTGATTTGAATCTTATCTAATTGTTTCACGTTTTCTTTTTTCTTTATGTTTGGAAGGGTGCATCAATGTTCAACCACTTCTTATTCTTGTTGTGAGACCTTGAAGAAACTTGAGCAAAAGCTCTCGATGCAGTTTGGAGTGATGAGTGAACATGTTGGGAATAATACTAGCCCTGATATATTCTTTCTCTCTTTCTCTGATTGATTTCAGAATTGTATCCTCGATTTTAACCTATAGCGGATCGAGAGTTTTGTCTTGATTTTGGAATTGGGTGTCTCTGTTCTATTGATGGTGGCTCAGGTGGTGTTAGATCTAGCCTATTTCACCTTCAACAAGGCTACTCTTATCCATCCGCCAAAGTTATTTTGCTTTAGAAAAGGACTTAATCCAATAATCTTGAAAGATTACAAACCGTCTAAGAGTTTAGAAAAACACTTTAGCCCTCTCAAATATCCGGACTATTTACTCTAGCTACTTGAGGAATCAACAATAGACTAAGAGTTAGAAAACACCTTAGCCCGCTCAAGTATCCTGACTATTTACTCTAGCCACTTGAGGAATACAATTCTTAACAAAATTACAATCAAATAGTATTTACAAAGTGCTTCTAGAATAAGCAAATTATACCAATATTAAGTATATATTGTTTAACACAAATATGAGCAACAACTCTCTGTGTTACAACAAATAATGAAGAGCAAAATTTTCACACAAATAATGAGCAACAACTTTTTGTATTTTGTCTTCTCTCTTTGAATGATTTCTTCACGTATTGATTTTAGTAAAGTTACTGTTCTTGTTCTCTAGTCTTGTGTTTTTGCAATGGGATGCTTGATCCTTTATATAGGCATTGAAGAAGTAGACTGTTGTAGTAGTAGTAGTAGTAGTACACATATCACTTTCATCTTGCCAGCTGCCAACGGTAGAAACAGACGTGGGAGACAAAGAGTATACAATACATCCATTTGAGTGGAATGTGTAATTATACCTTTGTACTAACCATTCTTGCGCAGGTTTCTGATGACACAATCTTCTGAGAAAAATTCTTTTGATGAGAAGTGTTGAATAGCTTTAGAAGATGTCATCCTTTGATCTTGTCTTCTGATGGACTATATGATGTAGAATAGTGACGAGTCCAGAATATCTAACCTTCCTTGATCTTTTTTTCTGATAGAATATTTCTGATGTTGAGAAGATGAGTGCATATTCCACGAAGTATCTTGGTCTTCAGAATCTTGATTTTGTCTTCAGAATTAGAAGTAACATCTTTTCTGATGAACAAATCTCGACTTCTGATCTGGAAGTGACAGTTTTTTTTTGATGTATTCAGAACTTTGACTTTGTCTTCAGAGTTAGAAACAACAACTCCTCTGTCAAACAAATCTTGACTTCTGATCTTTGAAGCAAAAGCTTGTTTCTGGTGTAATCTTGATTTCTGATCTTGAAGCAGAAGCTCTAACAAAAATCCTTTTTTCTAGAACACTTCTGACTTCTGAAGCAGCAGCTTATTGAGAAGTACGTGTGGAGATCCTCTTTCTGGAGAACATTCAGCATTCTTCAGAACTACTTATATTTTTTCAGAAGTGGATGCAAATAGTCTTTCTGATGTGTCCTTAGCACATTTCTGATGATTCTTCAGACATCATGAATCAATTAGAATTTCTAATTCGCACACTCAAGAAACTATTAGAAATAAAATTGTTTACATATAAAATATATGTATTGTTATCATCAAAATTCAGAGATTAATTGTAGAATCCAAATCTTATTCTAACACGAGCAAGATTAAAATTTAAGAAGAATAACCGTAGCCTCGAACTTTATCACTAACATCTAAGCCACATACAATTTTTCTTTATGTGTATTCTCAAAAAATATGTACTATTATGACCTTGCACGCTTATCCCAATTTAATGAACGTTCTAGGAAATTATTGAAGGTGTGAATAAAATACAAGAAAATGAGGATTTGAATTGAGTTTTTCACTCATAGCAAATTTTCGTCTCTTAACATTGTTACGTTAAGTGATGCTTTTGAAAATGTTATGGAAGCATAAACAGTAAAGCATAAGCAAGAGTGAAGAACACGTGGTATATTCTGGTTCACTTGAGAAATCCTCAAGCTAGTCCAGTTCACCCTACTAAAGTGATTTTACCTTCAACTCAAGGACTTAATCCACTATAACCAAACTGATTACAATCTGCACAGATAACTGTTGTGACTAACAACCACTAAGATCCCCATCTTAGTCTTTTCAAATCTTCTGACCTAACCGGTCCTTTGAGAAGCATGTTACCTTCTAAAGCTTCTGACCTAACTGGTCCTTTAGAAGAAACACAAAAGCTTCTAAAGCTTCTGACCTAACTGGTCCTTTAGAGGGAACAAACAACTGTTTGTTTTTACAAGGTTTGTTTACAAGAGAATGCTTCTACACAAGCAAGTGTAAACTCAATTAGGTACATCAGAAGATTCTAATACACACTAAAAATATTACATTGTATTGTAGCTTTAATGTGTGGTCTTCTTTTCTTCAAGTAGCTTTTTCACGGACAACATCCCAAAGCACTTGAATCGCTGAAGTCTTCTTCTTCATAAGCTTCTGAAAGATTTTTTGATATTGATGTAGTAAAGAGAAGAACTTCTTCATCTTGATTCATCTTAGAATATTCTGGATAGCAACCCTTGTTTTATTTAATTCAATGATCACTTCATTATCTTCTGCAGCTTAGCAAGCTTCTTGTAGTATATGAAATTAAACACCTTGTGAATCAATGACTTGATTGTTATCTTGTAATCATTAACAACATGATTCAAGAATCATTTTGATAACAATTGCTCTAGTTATTGTTATAGTGGTTGATAGCTTTGGTTGTGTTTCAATAATGACAACTTTCATTAAACATTTGAACATCAACAACATTTTAAGCATATGATCCTTTTCTTATATAGCCAAGAAAAATAAAGTTGTTGGCTATTGAAAAATAGTCGTTACATAATTATAAAGATGATACTGCCACATATTTTTCTTTTCCACAATTCAATCTAGTGGAGAGGTAATGGGATAAGGATTTTTCGTACTCTTGCTAATAATAACATTTGTCTTCTGAACTTCAGAGGCTTCTGATGGTAGTTGATTGAAGCATGAGTAGAATCGTGACATTTAAATGTCTAGATAATCAAGTCTTTAGTCGTCAGAACTTGTTCACTCAGAACCTTGTCTTCGAAACTTCAGCACTTGGTCTTGAGAACCTTTTCTAGAACCTTGGGTATTCAGAACTTCAAGTCTTCAGTCTTTAGAACTTCGTCTTCAAAATCGTCAGCACTTGGTCTTGAGTGACTTTTCTAGAACCTTGGGTCTTCAGAACTTCAAGTCTTTAAAGTCTTCAGAAATGCTTCTTCAAAGTCTTTAGCACTTGGTCGTGAGAACCCTTTTCTTAGAACCACGGGTCTTTAGAAACTTGAGTCTTTAGCATATGGACTTAAGTAGAAACTTTTGCCTTCAGATTTTTTGACTGGTTTCTTTAGAACATGTTGTCTTCAAAAACATGAGTCTTTAGCATCTGGACTTCAGTAGAAGTTTTGTCTTCAGATCTTCTGACTGGTTTCTTTAGAACCCGTTGTCTTTAGAAGCACGAGTCTTTAACATCTGGACTTAAGTAGAACTTCTGTCTTCAGATATTTTGACTTGTTTCTTTAGACAAATATCAGAGTCCACACTTCAGAAGCTTCTGGAGTATCTTGCTATTATTCATCATAATTTGTGTAGAGCATAACCGAAACTAATTTTCTTCTAATGTCTTAGCCACGCCATCCATCAGAAGTAAAACATGTTTGTTAAATACTCAAAAATAACAAACATTAGAGTATCAAAATTATTCATACAAACATACTCATTTGTTATCATAAAAACACAAAGATAATATTGCAAAACCAAATCCTGTTCTAACAATTATGTATGAGATTTCATGGGAAGCGACCCAACTTCCACATTCATTAAGGTGAATATATCAAGAATACTCGTGTAGCTAAATATTTCACTTCTGATAGAGTATGATTCTCATTAAAAGTTTCTATGGCCTCAACCTCTAATTGCTTCATCAATCATGGCCACTAACACATCCATTCTCATATTAGTTCACAACTTGTTACCCATTGAACCTAATTCTCTAAATCTCCAACATTTTAGGTCGGATTACCATTATCAGTGATTCATTGATCTATCGATAATATTCTCATCCTTTTGGGTGTATTTTGGAATTTTTCTCAAGCTAATATTTTCTCAAAAGATTAGTTAAATTTTCATTAGTGCGTACATGATCCACTCTAATATATCTTTTAGAGAGACTCTCTAATGCTGACGTGCTTATGACAAATTTACATTGTCGTAGTAATGATTCTCATTTTTTTCAATAGTCGAGGTACTATCATTGTGGATCAAGGCAACAAAAATCAATTTTTTTCACATAAAGAATCTCCGCAAACAAGCTTCTCAATCATCTTGCTTCCACTAAAGATATAACTAGGGGTGTTCATGGTTGGTTAATCATATACATCTATAAACTATAAAATGGATTATGATTTATAACCATAATTAAATTTCAATCAAAATCGATTATAAATTTAGTTAAGATTATTAAATCAATTTTAAAAAAATTAGGAAATTGCAACGGTCGAAATGTGAACATTATTATTGTACTTTCGACTGTCATAATTCTCAAAAATAGATTTATTTAAATAATTTATTTGAACAAGGTGCGCCCGGATTTAGTGTGCTTGTATGAAAATGATCAAAGAATGGTTTGTTGAGCCTTAAGCAGGCTTATGATTTCATTCAGAAAACCGCACCCTAGTGCCACTTGGTCTTCTTTTCCATGGGAAAGAAACACGCATCCCTCACGTTCCATGCTTGTTTGGAGATTCATCCACAATAAAATACCCACTGATGATAATCTTTTTTTAAGAGGGTTTTCTTTTCCCTCGATGTGTTCCCTCTGCAAAAATAATCAAGAAACCTCCTGCCATATTTTTTTATTGTCCTTTTTTTTCTAGAAATCTTTGGAATTGGATGCATGTTAAGCTTCAGACTCAAGCTCTTATTCATAACTTGTTAGATTGTAACATGATGATGGCTGACAGTTGGTCTCCTCAAGCTAAATCTGTCGTTATTTCTCGTGTTACCAACTTGTTTCGTTAAATTTGGTGTGCTAGGAATTTGGATAGATTTTAGGACAACAAAACTCATTGGAAGAGTTGCATTTTGGTTATTATTGCTCATGCTAATTTGTCTAGAAACTTCATTGCTAAGTGCTCCAATTCTTCTATCTCTAATTTCATATTTTTGAAAAGTTTTGATATAATTATTCATTCCAGTAAGCCATTGAGAACCTTAGAGGTTCTTTAGTCTCCTCCTCTTGGGTGAATTAAAGGGAATATTGATGGCCTAGCTAGAGGTCCCCCCTTATTGACTTCTTATGGTTGCATCTTTAGAGATGACAAAACTTGCCATGTTAGGAGTTTTTGTGCTTTCCTTGGTGCGCGTAACTCAAAATCGACTGAATTATTGGCGGCAGTTTTGGCTATTGAAAAAGCTAGAGAGCTTACTTGGAAGAAGCTTTGGATTGAAATGGATTGGTGAAAGCCTTCTCCAATTCTAATCTTATCACTTGAAAAATTAATTCTCGTTGGCTTAGTTGTTGGTGTTACACTCTTACCATTGATTTCATGATCACACATATCTATCGTGAAGCCAATTTTTGTGTTGATTTTCTTGTTAGCCTTGGTTTAACAACCAAGAATTTCGCTTGGTTTAATCACGTTCATAGAGATATTATAAATGATTACTGATTAGACAAAGATAGTAGCGTTAGGCTTTGCTCTTAAGGTGTCTTGGTTTTGTCCCCCTATCTATTTTGTTCTCTCTCTCTCTCTTATGTTTTATTAAAATTTTCTTTTTTGGTTAAAAGAAAAGCAAGTCACGAAATTTTAAAAGACTAATCTATATTATAAGAAAACTAATGTACCTGGAAAAATCAAATTTGCCTCTGTTTTGTTGTCTGCCATGTGTCTGAAATGAGGGTATTTAATTTCTAGAATTTACTTTTTACAATTATTCATATCACATGCTTGAATTCTAACTACAAAATTATTGGATCACGTCTTTGTTTGCTAGATTTAGATCAAATAATGATGTCACTTGGTTCTTTTGATTTTAAAGCAACCTATCAATATCTCACTTTTCACTTTTTACTTGTCTTCCCTCCTTTCTCTCACTTTTCGTATCTCCCAAAACTTCTCTCTTCTCTCACTTTTATCACTTTTTCATTTTTTTAAAGTGTTTAATTCTACTCATTCATATAGAATGCAACAATTATTTTTTGTATGTCTCTAATAAATAAGTAAAACATTTTGTCAAAAAATAAGTAAAACATCACTAAACAAATATTTTTAATGATAAAATATGATGATAAAAAATGCTTAAATATGCAAAAATTACTAAAGTTGTCTATATGCATCACTTATTCAAATTAATACAATTAAAATCCTTCTTATTTATTGAATTTTATTCAATTAATATAATAATTGAATAAATCTACATCATTAGTGTAATTACGAAAAAAAAATATTACCGATCCAAACATGACAAAAATATATCTATTTACTGAAATTTATTTATAGAGTTAACATAATTAAGTAAATATGGAAAAATATTAGTAATCTAAATACAAGAAAAATATTTATCGTTTATTAAAATTTATATCATTAAAATAATGATTGAACAAATATATCACAGTAATTTAAATACGAATAAAGAAATATTCTTGACTCAAATACATGAAAAATATGTGTTAATTACTAAATTTTATACAATTAAAATAATTAATAAGTATGTTTGTATCATTGATTTATAGTATGGGTGTAATAATATCACTAATATATGTTATCAGTGTAAATAAGAGAAACATATATTTCTTATAAGTTAATTTAATTTTTTTTTTAAATTAATGAGTGAATCTTACTATTTTTTTTTTGCAAATGAGAACAAATTTTTTATTGATCCAAATACTTTTATAAATAATATCAAAAAATACATAATATTTATATAAAAAAAAATATACGATTCATTTAAATATTTTTATATATGAAAAAATTTAAATAATTTTTTTTTTTAAATAATAAATTTTTTTGATTAAACAATTTTATTTTTCTTTATTTGTTTTCAATAAAATATTGTCTTATTTGTAGAAAAAAAATATAACGACTTAATCTATCTAATACAAGTTTCAACAGTTTTTCAACTATTATTCTTAAGTTTTTGTTTCTTTTTTTCAATTTCCTATTTTTAATATAATCGGTAAACAATGCACGATCAAAATCATATCCCGTCCTAAAATGTATCTTGTGCGTATGCAGAAGGATGATGTAAAACTATTTTGTTTTTATTTTAAAAATAAAATTTTCTTTTAAAAATAATTAACTATTATGGTAAAATAAGTTTGTTTTTCTTATTTATATTTTTAGTACATTTTGAAAATAAAAGTGTACGTATCATACCAGTACCCGTACGAACGCACAAGTAACAAATCAATACTAAGTGAACGCACAAATAATCATATTAAAATCTGCGCGAACGCACGGGTTTAATATATGGAAATTTAAAATCTAATATTGATCTTACCGAATCAGAATGGACCGTCACAGCTGGCTCAGACAGAAGTTGAATGAGATGGAGGGAGGGGTACCTGCAAGACACTCCAATGGCAAAGTCAGTTGCAGAATGAGCAAGCAAGCGTAACAGTTAGAAAATATTGAATACCTGACCCTCTCGAAAGAGAGGGTATTTATATCCCCCAGCGCTGGGCCAAAGTCTCTTTATTGGGCTGATCAAGCAGGCTCAACATAGAGACTGCCAGGTTCTACATGAGTAGTGGGGACCCGCACGTGGCTTCTTACCTGGATGACGTCCTCCGCAAGGTCAGGAGGATATAGATGCGGTCTTTCTGGGACCATGAAGACTCTGCAATATCCAGAGATGTTGGTAGTCAGCCCTACGAGGAAGATGCTCGGGAGGAGCACCTGCTCGTCAGGGGTGATCCCCGGCAGACACGAGCGCGACAGGGGACCAATCTTGGTCACGAGCTAGTTGAGGTGTCCTCTAAGCATTCATGGTATGGGTGTGAGCGTCCTTAGTCTATTCAGGCGTTGTCCCTGCATGGTGAGGTTGTCTCCTCGCGGGAAAAGGTTAGTAGTTACCCGCCGTGTTCGAGGGTAGTACCGGTCAGTGGTGCAGGTTGGCACACTTGGATTGGGCCTCACTGGGAGTTGGGCCAAGGGCAAGCCCAGTCCAGAACAGGAGCCCCCAAGTCGTTGCTCCTGGTGAAGGAGTCATGACTTAATTCAAGTTCTTCTTTTTGTGAGGTTCGTTGCTCGACACAGAGTTTTTATACTGCGGACGAAGAACATCGTCGGTTCATGATTTTGCTCCGAGCAGCGGTCGAAGCGTGTTCAAGGAGGCCTCGCGAGGAGAAGATGATACACTTGTCAGACGCGTGGCGTGGCTCTTGGGAACAGTAATGATGACCTATGGAGTAGGGGCCATCATTTCCTGTCATGTAGGTGTCAAGGAGAAAGGCAGCTTGTGACTGCCCAATGCGATGTTTCACATTCCACGTCAGCTCTATAAATAGGGCTCCAGAGCTCATAACTTACTTTCACATTTTCACGCTTCTACACTTTCTCTGCCGTCAACGCCGTGCGTTTTTCCAGAATTCTTGAGACCGCCGTATAGTCTATCGTGTGTCCTACCTTAAGAATCGTCGCTCTTCATCTTTTCTTCAAGTAAGCGTTCTTTTTCCTTGATATTTTGTGTTGTAGATGGATTTTGATGATGTTTAGTAGTAGGGTTTCATGTCTGGGGGTTACGCCCAGGAAATTCAGGCGTTTAGGCGTTTGATTTATGATCATGCTTGTGGCATTCATGCGTTTAGGCATGTGATTTATGATTATCCCCGTGACATTCATGCGTTTAACCAACAAATTTATGAACTTGGCCGTGAGATTCATTCTTTCGTCAACATTTAGGCTAATTTTCCCCGTGATCTCCTTGTGTCTGGCTAACAAATTTATGAACTTGGTCGTGAGATTCATAGTCTGCTCGCCACATTCTTCCTGTGCCCGATATATTTATGATAGACATAGGCGTTCTTCATTAGGATCGTTGCTTGATTGAGGTCCACGTATTTCCCCTTTTTTGTGCGAATGGCCGTCGACTTGGTCTGGGCGTTACTTAACCTCCTCATCTGCGTCGCAGAAAGGTGGATTTGCTATCGAATTCACTGGTTTCCTGTACTTTGCAGGTAAATGGTCGACACTCCCGAGTCATCAGAGCACATGGACACCAAGGGAACTACTCTGGATTGGGTTGGTGCAGAACCCCTAAGGATAGCCTCAATCTACAGTTACACCGGGAGGCAAGCCTATGCAGTCATCGATTATGGCGGCGGCCATGAGGGTTTTCAAAGAAATTTCAGAATAATGAGGCTGACACAAGACACTCGTATATGCTCGGAGTTCACTCAGGATGCCTTCCCCATGTATGAGATCATGTTCAAATACCTTGGGCTTCGGCTTCCTTTTAACGACTTCCAGATGGGGGTGTTTAATCATTTGAACTTGGCGCCCTCCCAGCTTCATCCCAATGTAAATGTCTTTATCCGAGCATTCGAAATTACGTGTCAGTTCTTGAGGATTGGGGCGACGATTCCCCTATTCTTCAGGGTTTTTCACTTGCAACGGAAATCCCGAGGAGGGAAACATAGTTGGGTATCCCTTAAACAGTCAAAAAGGCTATTTAGGATGTACATGGATAATGTCAGGGATTTTAAGGACAAGTGGTATATCTTGCAACCATCAACCCAAACAGTCGTGGATTCACTATTCGACCCGGCTACCGTGGTGGACGGGGATGGGGAGCCGTGTTTGGACTCCGAGGATAATCTTGAGATGGGGAGAATCTCAAAGTTTCCCATCCACTGGTGCTCGGCCCACTACGACCATGGTCCCGGATATTACCACACTTCCGCCGGTGGTATGAGCGTCGAGGACGAATAGGCATACGACGTCCTAAATAGATTCGTTGACGATTTCTTCCCTGCTAGGTGGATTACGAGGGAAGTACACGACGTCCTTGACGAGGACGACGAGCCAACATTCGATGCACGTCTGATCAATACCAAGGCGCTCGTCGAGTGTCAATCTTACAGGTAGGCTGTAGATCTCTTAGGTTTCTTGCTTACCTTTACTATATTGATAGCCTTCTTTTGTTTCTTTGACGTAGCTGAACCATGCATATTTTCTTTGTTTTTGCAGGTCACATGGCGGAACGACGAGAGAGATTGTTGAAGTTAACCCAAGAGAAGAAGAGCAATAAAAGGCTCATGAAACCGCAACAAGCTACACGTATGGGTCCAACCCCCGTGCCAGCCAGGGAAGGATCCAGTGGGTCCTCGGGTTCTCGTGATGTCGAGCGCCAAGCTGCGTTGTTGAGAAAAAAGCGGAGTCGACCAGAAGGCGGACACGCTGGTGTGACTGGCGGAGGGGCGGGTGCCCGGGCCTTTAGCCTACCACCCTGTTTCATGGAAAAAGACTTCTTCGAGGGGTTTCCCTTGTCTGTGTCAGACAACGAGGATGACATCATCAGGCGGCTCGACAAGGAAGGTTGAAGAAAGCACCTCACTGCCAGCATGATCGGGGTGGTGAAGATGGCAGAGATGGCGGTTTTCCTCACGGACGAAGGGACAAACTCCTTGGATCGGGTTAAGGAGCTGGAGTCGGAGAAGGAGACTCTTGTGACAAAACCCCACAAACTGAAAACTGCTCTTGAACGAAGCGAGGATATGTTTCGTGAGCAGTCTGGCGTGCGGGCGGGGGAGAAGGAGGGAGCCGAAAATACCCTCGAAGACAAAGAATTCCTCTGGCTTGATAAGGAGCGGTTAGAGAGTGACAACCAATGGCTGATAAGGAAGGTTGAAGATCTGAGGGCAGCTATGCTTCCCGAAGAGGGCGAGCCTGAAGGGGTGGCCGACTTGCACACGCGTGCTGATTTCATTACTCGGATTCAACTCTTGGAGTCGGACTGTGTTGACGCCTTGGCCGATGGCTTTGAGTCTGTTGTGAATCAATTGTCCGTGCTGAACCCAGGGTTGAATACTGAAGGAACTGGGGTTCTGTCCCAGGTTATTGATGGCAGGGTGGTCTCTCCTCCTGACTCTCCTGATGTCGAAGTTAGCACTCCGGGGAGTGATTGATGTTTTATTTTTTCATTTGTATTTGGGCCTACGTGCCCATAATTTTTGTAATATGCAAACATCTTCGACCCAAGTGGTCGCCTTTGGCAATTATTTCGCTTTATTTGATGCTTATAGTTATTCCTGTTTGTCATTGTTTTTGATTGGTTATTTGATGAATACTTGGTATATCCTTTGGATATATGTGCTCGACCATTGTTGTGGTCGTTATGAATTTTCCACTAAGTTCGTGTTTTCCGTATGGAGATATGCGCTCGACCCTAATATTAGTTCGACACGTGTCAAAATGTGTCGAGGGCACGGAGTGAGAATCCGCGGGATTAGCGTATGATCGCGATCGGGATCCTACGCTCGTGGCGTGAACTACCCATCGTGAGTTGGGTGTTCTGCCATGTTGGGGTACTTCGACAGCAGAGCTCGATCGAGGTGTCCCTGTTGGGCTAGGATGCTGCACGTCAAAATGAATGATATCCTACTTTTTTTTGTTGGTTGGTAGGCTACGTCCGTACGTCGACGCACCTACGTGGTCGAGATTTTACCTTTGTCGACTGAAGATGAATATTCAACGACAAAAGTCCTCAGCAGGTGAGGGACTTGGCTATAATTTTGTTTTATCTTTACAGCATTCAAGAGTTGAGGTAGTGGTTCTCCATTCAATTGCTCGAGGTAATATGCTCCGGTGCCCGTAGCTCCTTGGACGCGGTAAGGTCCCTCCCAGTTTGCGACCAACTTCCCTTCGCGGGAATCCTTCAGGTTTCTTTGCAAGACTAGGCTGCCGACCTGAAACTCGCGGTTTATGGCTTTGTTGTCGTGGCGTAGGGCTACCTGCTGTTTCAGCATGGCCTTGCAAAGGGATGCTCTTGATCGGATTTCTTCGACAAGGTCGAGCTCATCTCTAAGGGTCTCGTCTTTCATCTCCTCGCCAATGGGGAATTTTAGTTTGCCTAGATGGCTCCATGATTTCTACCACGATGACGGCCTCGGTGCCGTAGGTCAGTCGGAATGGCGTCTCGCCAGTCATCGAATGGGGCGTTGTTCGGTAAGCCCATAGAACACTGTGTAACTCTTCGACCCATCCCATTTTGGCTTCGCCTAACCTGCACTTGAGTCCTTGCAAGATGACCTTGTTCGCGGCTTCGGCTTGCCCATTGGTCTAGGGGTGCTCGACCGAGGTAAAATTATACTTTGTGCCGAGTTAGGAACTGAAGCTTTGGAAACCTTGGTCGGTGAATTGTGTGTCGTTGTCCGTGACGAGCACTTATGGTATCCCAAACTGAGTGAGCACGTTTCGTTTGTAAAAACGGAGGATTTTGTACGAGGTGATTTGTGCTAGGGCTTCGGCCTCTATCCGTTTGGTGAAATAGTCTACGGCCATAATGAGGAATTTATTTTGGTATGTTCCTTGTACGAACGGTCCGAGGATGTCCATTCTCCACCAGGAAAATGGCCACGGGGACGATAGCGTATTTAGCTCATGCGAAGGAGCGAGGTGCATGTCAGCATGTCTCTGGCACTTGTCGCACCTCTTGACATGCTCTTTGGCATTTTGTTGCATGGTCGGCCAGTAGTATCATGCCCGCAGCGCCTTTCGCTAGGGACTTTCCGCCCATGTGTTGGCGTTGATTCCTTCGTGGATTTCCCGTAGTATCTCAGGGACCGCAGATTCTTAGACACACTTCAAGAGTGGAATGGAAAATCCACGACGATACAGTTTGTGCTCGAGCACCGCATAAGAGCATGCTTGTCGTTTGGTCGCGGTTTCCTCCCTCTGGTCCAGAGGAAGTTCTCCTTTCATTAGAAAATTGAATACCGGGGTCATCCAACATGAATCATCCCCGATGGCATTCACTTTGAGTAAAGGCGTGAACTTTTTAATGCTCGGGCGAGATAGGGATTCTTGTATGGTAGATTTGTTTCCGCCCTTCTTCTTCGTACTTGCGAGCTTTGAAAGTATGTCGGCCCGTGTGTTTTGTTCGCATGGTACGTGTAATTTCTGCTCGGTCAAACTTTTTCATATGTTCTCTGACCAAGTTTATATATTCGATGAGGTTGTTGTTCTTAGCCCGGTATTCCACTTGAACTTGAGACGCGACAAGTTGGGAATCAGTGAAAATTTATTTCTCATGAGCGCCTAAATCCTCGGCCAATCTTAGACCTGTGAGTAAAGCCTTGTATTCTGCCTGATTGTTTGAGGTTAGAAAGGAGAGAGTGAGCGAATGTTCGATCACTATGCCTTCCTCATTTTCAAGGAGTATTCCTGCTCCACTCTCGGTCAAGCTGGAGGCTCCATCGACAAAGATGGTCCATTTGTGCTCCTTCCCTGCCCGGGGGGGGGGGGGGGGGGGAGGGGTTATGAGTGGTCATCTATGCGACGAAATCGGCCAGAGCTTGGGCCTTCAGAGCCTTTCTGCTTTCATACTGAACGTCAAATTTTGAAATCTCCAAGGACCACTTTAGCATTCGACCTGTCATATCTGGTCGGCCTAAGAGCTGTCTCACGGGCTGGTCTGTTCGTACAACGATCGTATTGTTCATATCTCTCTCCATACCTTATATAAATTTGGCGCGATAGTGGTGTTAGAATCGTCTTGAAGAGACGAATTCAATGATACTAGCCTGGGATTCTAATTTTTCCATTTGCAGGATCTCACAAAATCCTCATTGCAGGGTGTCTGGAGGTTGAAAACGATGACATGTCTCGTCTCAGCCAATGATAGCGTGCCAAACGTTTTAATTTCATTGGTTGCCCTTTTTCTGATCATATGTGTATCTCACTAAAGTCCATATCAAGCACAACGCGTCTAGTCCACTGGATCAGCTTACTAACGCTTTTGAACTTTGATCTGATGGTCCACATCTTTTTGGTTTTATTTTATTTTTCTGATTTTATATTTTTATTGATTAAATTTTCAAAAATTCCTAGCTCTTTTATTTTTTATCCAAAAATTATGAAAAAATTCACAAAAATACTTTGAATTATTTCTGATCTCATGACTATTTTTTCACATTTTTATTTTGACATTTGATATTTTTTGTATTTTTTTGAATGATTTGCTTTCTTTTAATTACTTAAAAAATACTTTCTGACATTTTTTAATTCTGAAAAAATTCATAAAACTTATTTTGCATATTTTTGACTTTCTGAAAATTTTATGGAATTTTATATTGAGGTTTACTACTCTTGACCTATTTTCTATTTGTTTGAGCAATTTTAAATAGTTTAAAAATAGTTTATGACTTTTAAAAATTACCAAAAATTTTATAAAAATATTTGGATCCATTTCTGATTTTTCTATGGTCTTACTTTTATTTTTTGATTAATTTGAACATAGTTGATATTTTTCTCTTTATTTTCTATTTTTAAACATTATTTTTTACCCTTTTGTATATATATTAAAATGTGATATTATTTTGTGACTATTTTCTGGTTGATCTTGGGTTAGATTTTAGATCATGAACTTTATTAACATCATTGGATCCATGGTGTTGAGTTTAACTCCACGAAAATGGATGAATGATTTTAATAATAGTTTGATTAAAATTTAATTCAAACGTGGTTTGTGAATTTTTTCCCCATCCCTCTTCATCTCATCCCCTTCTTATTGCACTAGGTGTTATTGGAGCATGATCTCTATATCATGTCTCAAAATAAATGGTGCATAAATTGCTATTGACCGGCCTCAAAATAGGTTCGACTTCTATATAAGTCC
Source organism: Vicia faba (assembly GCA_948472305.1). Classification (NCBI taxonomy): domain Eukaryota; kingdom Viridiplantae; phylum Streptophyta; class Magnoliopsida; order Fabales; family Fabaceae; genus Vicia; species Vicia faba. The sequence continues at coordinate 200,509,700 of OX451739.1, forward strand.
ACTTACGATTGCTTAATATAGCGCTAAATTTTGTCTCGATTCGAGTAAATGATCATTCATGGCCCAAACTTATGATTGCAAGCCCAAGTATGTTAATTTGATCTCTTTGATCCAGTAACTTTGAGATTCATTGTGTGGAGGCTTTGGTTATACCAATCCTCTAATGGATCTACAACACCTTTGGTCAACGCGGATCACTTAAACATCGTTGATCATTAAATGATACTTATGAGAATTCCAAATGGATGATATATTTGACAAAAAGAAAATGCAACTTATTGTGTGGAGGCTTTGGTTCTACCAATCATCTAATGAGTTCCAAATGCAAGTTTCAAGATGGTCATCCAACTAACCACTAATTATTGACTTATTTTTATCTTATGCTTTTATTCTTTTTTATGCTTTATATACTATTTACTTTTAGCATTTACATTTCATGCCATTTTCTTTTTTTCTCATTTGAGCATTTATTTTCTTGCCATTTTGTACTTTGCTCACTTGAGATTTTTCTTTTCCTTTCTTAAAATACTTAATAATCAACATAACCCCTAAAAAATATTTAATGGTACTTGGACTATTTGGCTACTATCCTTGGTATTATGGAGCATGAGACTTTTCTTGGACTTAGGATTAGAAACCTTAGCCTACCTTGGAAACCTTATGATCTTATCTGATTATTTTTGTCTGGAGCTCTTGAGGTTTACCTCAAGACATTGGGTTGCTTGTTTGTTTTTGTGTGCAGGTTTTTGTGATTACACCCTTTGTTTGTAATCTGGAATTCACCCGTATACAACCATTACTCTGCCCAATTTTTATGAAGACTTAATACACTTGAAGTTTGGTTCTCTCAAGAGGTCTAGTATCTTTGCTTGCTTGGTTTCAATCCAAAGAATGGGAATTCTATCTTGGCTCATAATGTCAAGTATTGGCTTTTTGTTGGTTAGATGGTTCTTATCCCTAGCTTTTACCTTATGCTTTAGGATAGTCTCTTTTTCTCCTCCCATCTTCTTTAATTTCAAAATCCTCTCCCTCATTTTGAAAACTCTTCTTGTTTTGAAACTTGAACTATTTTCATGATAAACCTGGACTTATGTCCATGCATTTTCAAAACATTTTCATAAATAAATCTCCAATCAAGTTAATAATACCTTGACATTTTTTTGTGAGAAGACTAAAAGTCATCCAATCTCATTTCAAACCATTTTGCCACTTTGGCTTTTTACCTTTGAAACTTTTCTTAAAAGATTAAACTCTTGTCAATCCTTGTAGTGATGCAAACAACTATACTTCTACAATATATAGTGAAGAGAGATATTTTCCACTTGGGTGTTGAGTGAGGCATTGTTGATTTTGAAATCCAAGCCATATCCTCCACTTTGAGATGATGAAAATTCTCCTTTCTCATGATGGTGGGTAGTAGGTGTGTTTTCCATATGGACAATGACGATGATGTTTTATCTTATAAAATTAACCAACGCATTTGTGTTTCAAATTTTTTAAAAGAGGAACTACGTGTACCCTGATCACCTTTTGTTGATTGTTGTGCTGAGGAGCACCAGTAGGTTTTGAAATAACAACCGCATTCACAGCTTGACGGCGTTCAAGTCTATTCTGGTTCTTGAACTGTAGACAACACTGGACTCTTTCTTGAATGACTTCTTCTCGGTGCTTGACGAGGCACCCTTCTGTATCTTACCAGCCTTAATACCAGCTTCTATCCTTTCACCGGTCAAAATAAGCTCTGTAAACCCAGACGAAGAGCTTCCAATTAGATGGTTGAAAAATGGACCAGACAGGGTCCCCAGAAACATGTCCACGAGCTCCGGATCAGCCAAGGGTGGTTGCACTCCACCGGCGAGGTCCCTCCACTTCTAAGCATAATCTTTGAATCCTTCACCCGTTCCCATTGACATACCCTGGAGTTGGGCACGCGTAGGAGCAAGGTCGGAGTTGTACTGATACTGCCTGTAGAATACGATAGCCAAATCTTCCCAACTGCGGATACTGGCTCCATCTAACTGATAGAACCACTCAAGTTGAGTCCCTAAGAGAGTATCTTGAAAGAAATGGATCCATAGGTTCTTATCAGCGGTGCACGGCTGAATCTTCCTCACATATGACCGGAGGTGCAGCTTCGGACAAGAAACCCCGTCATACTTAGCAAAGGCTGGTGCCTTGAATTTGTGGGGAATCACTACCCCAAATGATAGACCTAGATCTCTGAAGTCCAGACCAGGCACCTTCTGAATTTCCATAGCACTCAACCGATCTTCCAGTTGCTTGTATCTATCCTCAGCAGGAGGATACTGCTCTTCATCGTAGTTTGTCTCGTTGTCGGAGACCACAGGGCTAGCAACCCTCCTTTCCTCTTGACTACCTTTCCCTCCAGATGAGGTGGTCAAATCAACTTCATTCTGTAGTCTATTTCCAAACCTATGACCAGTGTTGAACAGGATGGTCCTTTTCTTCTTCTTCTTCTTCTCTTTCAGAATCAGGGTCTTCAAGTCTTGCTGACCCTTAGCTAGATTCATGAACAACTCTTGAAATTGGGCATTCTGGGCCTGGAGGGCCTTGATAGCTTGCTCAGTTGAAGGTTCAGCAGACATGATGAGTGCTAAAATAAACAGCGAAGAAGATAAGAGACCTATAATGGGTACCTGTTTATGAAGTGCATGGGATGAAATGCGTATGATTATGTTTTCAAAGACAATCAGGAGATCCAAATTTGTAAGCAAGAAAGGAAACACACTTTATTAGATTTAAACTTAAAAATTCAAATTGTTCAACTGATGCCCTCAGAGCGTTACAAGAATGGAAATACTGAAAAGTAAATAAAAATTTGGAAAGGAAATCATCAAAGGTCCATCAATGCTCCCATGGTATCTTCTTCTCAGTGCGGACATAGTCGTTGAGAATTCGCTCGTTCTCCAACTGCCTAGTCAGCTTCTGGATCTTCTGTTCTTGCTCGTTGAACTTCTCCCGATAAGAATCCCGTTCTTCCCGCAGTTGCATCCAAGATCTCTTCAGTGCCCCAATGTCAGTGGGCATATAAGGATGGAGGATGGTTGGAAGAACTCCCTCTTCATTAGCAACTTCAAGAGTGACAGGCCGGACGACTTCATACGCATACCCATATTTTGGGCACGGATGCGGACCCATCTGAGACATGGCTCCATCGGGAGAGAAGTCTTTGGGCCCAACTCATGTGGATCAGATTGGTGAACTCTATCCCAAGCCTTTATGAATCTGCGACGCTGCTCGTCGCTATCCCCTTGAAAATCAAAGATGATATTAGGCATTAGCAGCTCGTGAGGTCCTTCTCTTCTGGCTCTTCCAAACTGACGGAGAGATAAGCATGGGTTATAAGAAATTCCTCCATGGGTTCCTATCAATGGAACATTAGGATACTCTCCACAGCGATCAATGATAGTCACCTCATCCATACCCTTGAGAGTCCAGATAATGTCGTTATGAGAGAGAGACATCACCCTATAAGCCCAACCCATTCCTTCTTTGTTCTTCAGTACTGACTTAGGGAGGTGCGAAATAAACCACCTCGACAATAAAGGAGCACAGCACATCAAGGTTCCCCGCTTTCGGGCAGTACGAGCATAGAGCTGATGAAGAATGTCACCCAAGAGAGTGGGTACAGGGTTCTGAGAGATGAAGATCTTTATCGCATTCACATCAACAAAAGTGTAAGGATTCGGAAACAATACCAAGCCATAAATCAGAAGAGCCAAAATATCCTCAAACGCCTTAAAGTCTAGACTATCCCAGAAATAGTTAGCTTTACCAACCAAGAACTTAGTCAGAAAGCCCTTTGCTCCACTTCTAGTCTCCCAATTAGTCATTACCTCCTCTTTGGTAAAATGAAGGGCTGCAACAATCTCTTCGGACCTAAGCATATTTTCTCAACCAGTAAACGGGGTCTGCTCCAGAACAGAGATACCGAGCAACTCAGAGAATTCTTCTAGGGTGGGAACCAACTGATAGTCTTGAAAAGTAAAACAATGGTACAACAGATCATAGAACTGGACTAGGACACTCATCATCTGTTCGTCCAATTTAGAGGTGACCAAACTGAGAAGATAACCATGCCTCCTGATGAAGGAAGTAGTGTCTGGCATCTTGGCAACCAACTCTTTAAGCAAGGTAGGGACTTGGACAAAGTTGATCCGGATGGTATTCTTACGCATGGGCATCATGATGACCTACAAAACAGAACAAAGATGAATCCCTCCTGTCTTTGAAATAGGTTAGTCCAATTCAAGATGTATGCAATGTTATGATGTCATGATGTCATGATAGTAAGCACACCACAAGTATCCACAAATAGCAAACATGGTAAAGGCACACAAGTCACACAAAAGAGCCCTTAGATTTCAGGCCGGCAAGGAGCTTAGGTACTACCCTCTTTCAGTTCAGTTGGTTTAAACCTGTCCTAAAAATAGTAACCGGGTTCTGGAGGATCTCAATATCACTGACTACCCTCAATCGATCATAATTCCAGTTTAGCAACCTTTTCTTGCAGCCGGAATCATCGCGAGAGTTTAGTCTCAATGAGTGTAGCATACTGCTACTGTTCTATGGCCAAGTTGGTCAATTTAAGGTTCTAAGGTCAGTTGGTGCTTAATGACCCCTTAGAAGACCCATATTCTCCTTGTTCCAACACAAGGGATATCGGTACAGACTAAAGTGCCACACCAACGTAGCTACTGCTTCAACCGTGTCGGTCTATGCTGGACAGTTCTCTCACAGTTTATTGCTACTTACCTAAAGGGTACCCCCATATCCGGGTTAGGATCTATAGAACTCTGATACAAGCCCACAAATATAAATCATATAAAGCATACAATTGAAAACACAATGATCTAATCCTAAGGTACACCCCACTTATTGAATCCCCAGCAGAGTCGTCAGTTCTGTGATCAGTGGGAAAGAGAACTGACTGTTTTTTGGAATGTTGGTTCGCGTTTTGCGTTTGTTTTTGCAAAATGTCATGATAAGCAAGAGTCGCCACCGTCTTTTTTTTATCCAACAAGGAAAGGAAAAAAGCACAGAAAAATTCCTTTTTCGAGATGTTTCTCGGGTTCGGGAGGTAGATTATAGAAAGGGAATGTGTTAGCACCCTTTCTATCCGTGGTTATCCACGGGCTCTTAGGTACTTGCTCAAAGTGTTTTCAAAAATTGCTTTTCTTTGTGTTTGTGGGTTTGAAAGGAGTTTTTTGTTTGAAAGGTGTAAGTGTGAAAAGTTTTGTTTTGTTTTAAAAGGAGCAAGTACTTAAGAACCATCTACCTACTCGAAAAGGGAATTAAACTGTGCTAATTTCCTTTAGACAATGCTATCCCACTATTGATGAGTAGGTAGCATCGTCGTTGGAATTTTAAGGGTCAATTCGATTAAGGGACGTGTGGTCACTAAAGCAATGTTAGGATGCCTTAGAGGTAACCCTAATGTCTTAGATCATTTTTCCGAGGCAACCGTTTCGAGGCAACTATGATCTTTGGACAAGAGGGCGACCTCTAAAACTTCCTATACTCAATGACCACGTTCGAAGGCAACCAAGTGAGGTGTACCCTAAGAGTGCGCATGTGCAAGTGTGTTATTTCGGTTAATTATCTTTGTACATGTTATGGGTGAGCTATGTTGATTTTAAGTTCATACATTTGATCTTGTCATGCATTCCCTATTACCAAACATCTAACAGTGTATAGTTGTGGAATTTAAATTGCGGAAATTAAATCTAAACTATTACAAGGCGTCGGGTATTTACATCGCCAAAAACAAACCCTTTAATTTAAATTGCAGAAAGTAAAATAAAGCGATAAATAATTAAAGTCCTAATTAAAAGCTATTACATACCGAAAGCAATTACAATATTATGAAATATGGATCGCGTGCGAGAAAATTAAATCGGCGCATCTTTTAGGGTTTTGACCCTTTTTTGAAAGAAAGAGATTTTTTTTGTTATTTTTGAAATTATGGAAATTAAATCTAAATTAATAATTAAATTAATTAATTAATGAAAATATTTTTGGATTTTTTATATTTAAGGAAATAAAATAAATATGATTAAAAGTTAGCAAAACCTAATTATCTAAATTAATTTTAATTTATTGCAAAAAAAATGTTAAAAGTTAAACCTATTTAAAACTAAATTAATTAAGTTAATTTATTTACAAAAATAAAATAGTGAATTTAATTTTAATAAATAAAAAAAAACATTTTTTGTGTTTTTGATTTTATGAGAAAAATAATTTAATTAGTTAGTGTAAATAACAAAAATAATTAATATAAAACAAATAATTAAATAAAAGAAAGAAAAGAAATAAACCAAATGGGGGGTTTGGGCCCCAAATCAGAAGGTGGAATCAACATGTTCAAGGCCCAACAGGTGTTGGCCTGGGCTGACTTTTGCAATTCCCTACGCCAAGTTGACTGGAGCGCATGGTAGTCATTCAATCTTGACTCTTAGATTTGGCCTGAAGGCCATCTGGCGCCTAGAGATCTGAAGTGCACGGTGTGCTACGCTTGCTGAAATCACATGTAATTGCCTGAAGAAAAAATGCAACAAATATATTGGGGGACCTGGGATTCGAACCCAGGTCCCATTGCTCATTGGCCAACACATTAACCACTCCACCAACTCCTGCTAGTTGTTAGAATAATAAACAAACAATAATATATGTGAAACAAACAATTATGCCTGGAAAAAAATATGGCGCAAGATTTGAACGGGCCAATGGGAAGGAGACACGCCTTCGTCTTCCCCATAGATCCCTGGTTTATTTTTCCTGCGGATTTGAATCCGCAACAAAATCCATGGCTCGATCTCAAAATCGTCTCTAGGCTATATAAATGCAAACGGAGACCATCATCATGCTCGTCTCTCCTCCCTGAATACAACCATGTCCATGGTTTGTTCCAATTTTACCTGCAAAGCAAATGCCCAAAAACGAACCTCCAAAACCCTAGATTCGGGTATGGTGCTATAGCTCACGAAAACAAAATCAAATGATGCAGATAGCTAAGGAATTTAATGATAAACATGATTATACCAACGTTTTGTCAAAAAGATGCAAGAATAGGAGGTTGTAATTTCGTGTACAGGGCTATGTTCAGGACGACTTACAGTGCGTTTTAGGTGGTTTTAGAGCTTGTGAATAGTTGCAATCGCTTCAGTGGATATCAGGCAAGAAGACTACGTTGAGCTTTTGCCTTGAATTGGACTCCAAGCAAGATTTTGATCCCACACTTTTTAAGCTTTTTTTCAATTTTGGTTTTGTAATTTTGGCAGTTTTTCGGTCGTGTTCTTGTATGCCTTGCCTTGTATATGTAACAAGGATTGTATTAGGTTAAATCTTTGGGCTTGAATCCATGTGAATTGATGATTTGAGATTTGATATGATTCCTCCATTAAAGGCTTCCAATTTCTTTCCAAATCCAAGATTTTGTGCATGATATGGCTTGGCACGAATTTGATTGTGTTCATGATGTCAATTAAGACCTGTAATGATCAAAAAGATATCAAGTTATTAAGATTTGGATTTTATTTGGATTTAAATTGATTAAAAATGAATTAAATCAATAAAAATCAAATAAAATAGAAAAATTAATAATTGGACATAAAACTGAATATAGGACACGTTTGTGGTGTGACAAGATCAAATCAAGTGGAAAAAAGTGGGCCCTTTTGGCAAAATTTGAAGTTTTGGGGATAGTTGACTTTTGGCAATTTTGGAAAAATGCCCAACTTTAACAATGCATAACTTCTTCAATTTTGAACTTTTGGAAGTGTTCTTGGACTTTTTAGAAACCTTGAGATGTCCTATAACCAACCCTTTTTGTCTCATCTCATTTTGATGTTCCATGCTCAAGTTATAAGCTTTGGCAAAAAAGGTGTTTTTGTTAACTTTCAAAAATGACCTATAATGTCCAAATTTGTAAACTTTTGTGAGTGCATTTCTTGATATTGGGGTGTGAAGATGGATTGTATTAAATTGCATCCTCTTCAAAATGAGATTTGTATGGGTCATTTCTCATAAAGTATGAGAAAGTTATGCTTGGTCAAAGTTGAGTTGACTTTTCCTGCAAAACCCTAATTTAGCAACTTTTTGAATCTTGATGAATCTTGAGAAATCCTTGATGAATCATGATCAAACCTTGATCAAATGATGAATTATCCTTCAAAATGATAAGTTTCACAAAAAATCTTGAGGTTTTACTATTTGTAGGTCACAATTGACTTTTGCCCTAACACAATCGATTTTTGGGCCTCTTGAGCAATTGACTGACCAAACTTCCTCTGCAAGGCTTGAAATTTGACATGGATGACCTTAAGAACATATTAGGACATTGGGAATCAGTTGAGGTCATTTGGATGTAAGGACCTTGGTGCAACACAAAACCCTAATTTGAGGTTGACTGCCTTAGGAGATGATTTGACTGTCCAACTCTTGAGCAATCTTGAACCATTTGGAGATTAATCTTGACATGTCTTGAGAAATATGGGAGGGGAAATTTTGGGGTACAACACTAGGGTTTGGGTTTCTTGTTTTTAGGCGTTTCAGTTTCAGGTAAAATCAGCACTATTAATGGCCATGGGTGTGTTCAGGAAGGAGAGACGAGCATGATGATGGTCTCAAAATTCGTTTCCATAGCCTAGAGAGGATTTTAGAATCAACCTAGGGATTTAGTTGCGGATTCAAATCCGCAGGAAAAATAACCAGGTTTCGTTGGAGAAGATGATCACGTGCCTCTTCCTTATTGGCTGGTTTTGAATCTCGCGCGTTTTTTGTTTTAATTCCAGCATATTAATTGTTTTGTCTTTATAATAATTGCTATCTATCCATTAACAAACAAAGTGCGCTGGTTGAGTTGGTAGTGGAACGCTTGTAATGGCCTACAGGACCTGGGTTCGAATCCCAGGTCCCCCATATATTTGTTGTATTTTGTTTCCAGGAAATCCAGTGCAAATTCAAAAGCGTGGCTCACCATACACTCTCATGCCATTAGTGGACAGATGGCCTCCAGGCCAAATCTGATGGTCCCAAGGGGATATGCATCATGGTCCCTAGTCAACAGGCCATAGAGAATATGGAAAGGTCAACAAAGGGCCAATTCGTTTGGGCCATCCAACTGCTGATCACACATCAAGATCTGGGCCCAAACCCCCCTTTGGGTTATTTCTTTTTCTCTTTATATTTTCTTTTTATTTATTTGTTTTATTTAATTATTATCATTATTATTTAGTTAACCAATTAATTTTTTCTCATAAAATCAAAAACACAAAAATATTTTTATTTATTAAAATTAAATTCATGACTTTATTTTTGTAAATAAATTAATTCAATTAATTTAGTGTTAATTAGGTTTAACTTTAATATTTTTGCAAACAATTAAAATTAATGTAGAGAATTAGGTTTTTACAAACTTTGGCCAAATTAATTTATTTCTTCAAATACTCAAAAAATCCAAAAAATATTATTTTTATTAATTAATTAATTAGCTCATTTAATAATTAAGTTAGATCTAGTTTCTTTTTTAATTCAAAATAACAAAAAAATGCTTTCTTTCAAAAAAGGGTCCAAACCCTAAAAAATGCATCCGATTTAATTTTCTCGCACGCGATCCATATTTTCCTATTATTGTACTTGCTTCCGAAATGTAATAGCTTTTAAATAGGACATTATTTTATCGCTTTATTTTATTTTCTACATTTTAATTTCAAGGGTTGTTTTTGGCGATGTAAATACCCGACGCCTTGTAATAGCTTTAGATTTAATTTCCGCAATTTAAATTCCGCAACTATACACTGTTAGATGTTTGATAATAGGGAATGCATGACAAGATCAAATGTATGAACTTAAAATCAACATAGCTCACCCATGACATGTACAACGATAAAATAACTGAAAACAACACACTCGCACATGCGCACTCTTAGGGTACACCTCGCTTGGTTGCCTTCGAACGTGGTTATTGAGTATATGAAGTTTTAGAGGTCGCCCTCTTGTCTAAAGATCATAGTTGCCTCGAAACGGTTGCCTCGGAAAAATGATCTATGATATTAGGGTTACCGCTAAGGCACCCTAATATTGCTTTGGTGACCATACGTCCCTTAATCGAATTGACCCTTAAACTCCAACGACAACGCTACCTACTCATCAATAGTGGGATAGCATTGTCTAAAGGACATTAACACAAATTGATTCCTTTTTCGAGTAGGTAGATGGTTCTTAAGTACTTGCTCTCTCAAAACAAAACAAAAACTTTTCACATTTACACCTTTCAAACAAAAACTTCTTTCAAACCCAGAAACACAAAGAAAAGCGAATTTTGAAAACACTTTGAGCAAGTACCTAAGAGCCCGTGGATAACCACAGATATAAAGGGTGCTAACACCTTCCCTTTCTATAATCCACCCCCCGGACCCGAGAAACATCTCGAAAAAGGAGTTTTTCTGTGCTTTTTTCCTTTCCTTGTTGGATAAAATAAAAGACGGTGGCGACTCTTGCTTACCGCGACATTTTGCGAAAATAAACGCCAAACACGAACCAGCATTCCAAAAACAGTAAGTTCTTTCCCACCGATCACAGGTGTTGAGTGAGGCATTGTTGATTTTGAAATCCAAGCCATATCCTCCATTTTGAGATGATGAAAATTCTTCTTTCTCATGATGGTGGGTAGTAGGTGTGTTTTCCATACGGACAATGACGATGATGTTTTATCTTATAAAATTAACCAACGCATTTGTGTTTCAAATTTTTTAAAAGAGGAACTACGTGTACCCTGATCCCCTATTGCACGAAAGGTGGTACGTAGGCACTAAAGGTTCGTAACCGCGGCAGGTGCAAAAATCATAAAAAATATATTTCTTTCCTCACCTCTACCATCCATTTTATATACAACATTTTTTATAGCCAAAATATATAGATTTTACAAAGAGGCTCCTGCGGAGTACCGTAGATGTTTAGGGTGCTAACACCTCCCCTTTACATAACCAATCCCCTTATCTTGAATCTTTCCCCCCTCTTTTTGGGTTATTCGCTCTTTTCCCATTGCTTTGGAAACAATAAAGTGCGGTGAAGATTTTTTTTTATTTGTATAAAGTCTAGTCAATCCAATGGCTTAGTCTTGAACATTTCTACTGCTACACGTGTGTGCGAGGAAGTAGTATCCGAGCCTTCTCGATGTGTTGACGAGGGCCAGAGCTACCTTCTCGATCTGTTGGTATCTGACCTCAGGTCGCTGAAGCGCTTTGCTCGTGAAATAAACGGGTTTTTGGCCGTCATGAGTCTCGCAAATGAGGGCCGCACTGACGGCTTCGACGGAAACGGCAGATATAGGAATAATGTCTCCCCATCGACTGGTCGTGATAGCACGGGCGGTTTTGAAAGGCTCTGTTTTAGATGGAGAAGGTCCTGTTCACATTTCTCGGTCCACTCGAAAGCTGCCTCCTTGCGCAGAAGTTTGAAAAAAGGTATGGCGTGTTGAGCGGATTTTGCGACAAAACGAGAGAGTGAGGCGAGCATACCATTCATGACTTGTATGGATTTTTTCGAAGTGGGTATAGGGAGGTCAGAGAACGCTCGACACTTGTCGGGGTTGGCTTCGATTCCTTATTCTGTTGGGTAAAAGTCGAGAAACTTTCCCTCCTTAACCCCGAATATGCATTTCTTGGGGGTTGAACCTCATTCTACATTGCCTTGCTTGGGTAAAGACTTTCCTGATATGAGCGGCATGGTCGGTGTCTACTCGGGATTTCACGATCATGTCGTCCATGTATACCTCGAGCATATTTCTGATCTTGTTGTGGAAGACTTTGTTCATCATCCACTGATATATTGCTCCTGCATTTTTCATACCGAAGGGCATTATGTTGTAGTAATAGTTGCCCGAGATGGTCATGAAAGCAGTTCAGTGTTTGTCGCTCATTGCCATTGGGATTTGGTTATAGCCCGAATAGGCATCCATGAAAGATAAAATTTTATAGTCGACTGAGTTATCGACCATCATGTCAATATTAGGCAAAGGAAATGCATCTTTGGGGCATACCCGGTTAAGATCAGTATAGTCAACACACATACGCCATTTTCCATTATTTTTCTTAACAAGTACAATATTTTACAACCAGGCTGAATACCGGGCTTCAGAAATAAAATTTTCCTCTAAGAGGTCTTTTACATCTTTTTCAGCAGCCTCCGTTTTCTCGGGAGACTGCCTACGCCTATGTTGTACTACTGCCCTAGCGGCTGGATCAATGGCGAGTTGATGATAGGCGACCTCAGGGTCGAGACTGGGCATCTCCTCAGCGCTCCACGTGAACAGATCTGCATTCTCCCTCAGGCAGGCCTTGATCTGCTTCCTCGCCATGTCTGGGAGTTCGGTGCCGATCTTCACCCCTTTGTTCGAGTCTTCACCGAGAGGTATGGGCTTGAAGTCCCCATCCAGAATTGGTCGGAGAAGCTCCTGCTCTCCGTTGGAAGATCCGTCTTGGTCGAAGCGAGTGTCCAACGAGATCAAGTCGACCTTTAGAGGAGCCCTCTGTATTTCTTCCTTGATGGGTTGTGGCTCTAACTGTTGTGGCTCTGGTCGTGCTGTCACATATTTCTTGGTGGGCCGTGTCCCGATGTTGACTGTGTTATATCCATTGGCCTCCGCATTGAAGCATCTTTCGGCAGCTGCTAGGTCGCCCTGGATGGTGGCGACGCGTGCCCTCTTTGTGTAAAACTTCATCTTCAGATGGACGGTGGAAGGCACCGCGGTTAGCTCTAACAATGTCGGCCTCCTAAGGATGCAGTTGTAAAGGGAGGGGCAGTCAATGACCAGGAAATACACCTTGACTTGCTTGGTAGAAGTGTCCTCGCTGAAGGTAACCATTAGCTCCATGTGCCCCCATGTCTTGGAGGTTGAGCCACTAAAGCTCTGTAGGTTGGATCCCACGTATGGTGAAAGGTGAGAGTTGTCGAGTTGCAGGGTTCTGAAAAGCTGGTTGTACATCACGTTGATGGAACTTCCTTTATCGACCAGGACGTGATAAACATCAAAGTTGGCCATTCTTTCCCTGATTAGGGGAGGGATGGATGAATTGGGGGGGGGGGATTCCTCAAGGTTAAAGGTGATTGGCTTCGATCTTCCTTTAATCCTCTCGAAAGTTACCGTTTGCAAGGGGCCGTGTCGACCAGCTCGTCCAACTTCCTCTTGGCCGAATTTATAGTTAAGTCATTAAACCCTCCACCATTTATGACCATGGCGGATGAGAAGTTTTCCCACCTGCTGTGCATGGACAGAGGCTCTTGCATATGTTCGGGGACATAGAAGTCCTCCGGTCTCGTAACGGAGAATGCAATCTGGATAGGGACTGACTCGTCAAATGGTCGGGTATCCTCCTCTATCTCCCTTATTTCGCGGGCATCTCGACGGGGGGCGTCGCTGCACCTATATTGCCCTAGTCTCCCCCTTTTATGAGGGTCTCGATATCATCCTTGAGATGGACATAATCTTCAGTCAAGTGTCCATGGCTCCTGTGATATTGACAGTATTTGCTCCAACCAGCCTCGGGTTTAGCAGGAGCAGGGCGAGGACGCTTGACGCTGCCGTCCTTGAAATCTGTGTTTTCACACTCCTCCAAAATGCACTCACGGGAAGCCTTTAGCGAAGTGTACTTAGTAAACCACCCTGAGGGTCCCCTCTGCTCGCGAGGGTCTCGGGGTTTATCATCCCTTCTCTTCTCGCCAGTTCTTCGAGGAGGGTCTGTGTCTTGTCGCAGATTGCTGGTTGATCTGCGGTTCCTGGGGTCCCAGGCTCTGTTGGCCGCTTCCCTCTCCTTGTAGTCCATGTAGGCTCTGGCTTTTTCAAGGAGGGCATCGAATATCTGGGGCGGTTTGATGCCTACGCCTTTCTGAATTATGTGCCCGGGAGGAGTCCCCTCTGACTTGGATGGCCTCCTGGTTGAACTGATCAATAAATTCCCTCAGGGTCTCGTCGTGTCTCTAGACGATAGTCTAAAGGGCTGCTTCGGTATTTGGGTGCCGTCGCAAAGTAGTGAACGAACTGATGAATCGGTTCTTTAAATTTCTCCAGGAGGTAATTGACCCAGGGGCGAGACTCTTGTACCAGTCCATCACAGCTTTCCTCAAAGTTGTAGGGAACAACCGACATTTGATTGGTCCCCTGACATTGTGATAATGCAGTATGGCCTCGAACCCGTCTATATGGTCGACCGGGTCAACGATGTCATCATATTCTTTCAGGTGGGGAGGCTTCTCCATGCCAGGGGGATGGGTGCCTCCATAATGGCTTGTGACAATGGACCACGAGGGTCGTCTTCGTCACTCCTGTCGAGCGAGCGAGAAATGGATTTGATGTAGTGGCGGTTATGGTGGCCCTGGTCGCATGGAGCATTCCTCGAACAATATAGTCGTTCGTTATTTCCCCAATTCCTGTCTCCAGGGGGTCTTCATTCTTGACGCGATGGGACGTGATCGCGTCTCCCCGTGTCAACGGGCTGGTCCCTTTCCAATGCGGGGCATCGTGCGATTGGTCAGGGAGAAGGACTTAGAGAGATGTCCTGACTACGTCTCCGCGAGGGAGATCTGGGACGTTCCTCTACTTGACGATGAGGTAGATTGGGGCCTCCTGTGTCTTCTGGGGGCTCTCTGAGGATATTTGAGAGCCCTCAATCTCTCTCCTTGAGAAAAGATCAGGTAGTTGGTCTGATTTATCGCTGCGAACAGTGCCCTGGTCGTGGCATCTACTCCAGCGGGAATGGGGACCTCATGAAACTAAATGGGTTGGTAGTTCTGGGGAGGTGGTCGGTCGTCTTTGAGTCGTGGAGCTATTGATGATGATGAGGCAGTTGCTCTGTCTCTATAGTCAGAAGGCCCGGGCATATTAATGGCGGGGGTCGTTTTATGGCCGGCAGTACCAATGTTGTCGAGGACGACATTATTAACAGTGATGTTGTTATTGATATCAACGATATAGACAGTTGTACTCCAAAATTTTCCCTTTCATTTCTCAAGAATTTTCTCACAAGATCTTCCATGGATCAAGTTTGCAGCACTGATACATCAATTTAGGTTTGGAATTGACACAAGGGCAAAATGGTCAAAATGTACACTGGAAAGTCAAACTTTGGCTTTTGGATTAAAATCAAGTTTTCAAGAATCAAATTTCATCAAGACATGTTAGAATATGAAGTTGGTTCATCAATAAAATCAAAAAGTCAAAATTACTTTGGAAAAGTCAAAGTTCTAAACACTTAGAAATTTTTCTAAGTGTTAAGAAAATATGATAAGTTCAAAACTTCTGGCCAAATTTTCATCATGATGCGAATTGATTCAGGAAGAACTTCTGACACAAGAGTTGTAGATATCAATGAGATATAAAACATTGCAGAACATAACTCCTTCTAGAAATACCGGGATTTCAAGTTATACATCCTTGAAGGCGCGTCCATGAAACTAAAACACTTAGTAAACTCAGTATTTTCAAGTCAGAATTTGGTTAGAACTTCTGGGCCAATTTTCACATAGGTACAATCAGATTTTGCAAATATGATTCAAAGAGAGGTTATAAAGCATGTTACAAGATTTCTGAAAAGTCTGAGAACTCCTTCAGATCATGCTGGAGCAGGAAGAATCAAAGATCAGAAGTTGGATATTTGTTCTTAATTTAAGTTACATTTATCCTGAACTTCTGATCCAGTTTCAAGCTAGGCTGCTTAATCTCATATTGCATGTCTTCTTGATTATTAAGTCTCATCATTATTTAATGCTCACACCCACTTTTGAGTCTTTATCCCAATGTTTAAGCCTTTATCCGAAAGATCTTCCCACGTGTGGCATAAAAGTACTACTGTTGTCCTTGAAAAGCAAACTTTTGTACAAAGTTTATTTTGAGCTCATACTTTACTTTATTTCTGAGTGTACATACATACTCAGATTAGGCGTGATTAAAGATGCTAACCACCCTACCATGCCTTGAAACATACTTGTCTAAACTTGCTTCAAAAACAAGTCAACGATCCTTAACACATGATGGTTATACTCTTAACTTCTCCAAGCTTCTAAATCATTTTCCTATAAATTAAAATTCATTTGCAAACTGAAAGAGGATTGAAAAAGATTGGAAAAAACCCTGAAACCTTGTTAAAAATTCCCAAGAACCTGAAACTGCAGCACAAACACAAAACCTGCTAGTTTTTAGTTTTTGCATCCAAACTCTAATTTTCCTTGTGCATTTTTTGGCCAAATCATCCATACAGTTTCTGGTATACACGTAAAAGCTTTCCCAACTTCTGTTTTCAAACTGTAATACAGTCTTCACCACTCTCCTCTAAAAAAACTCAAAACTTTGCATCTTGGCTGCTCCAAAACATTCCTACCATTCATAGATCAAGTTAAGGATTGCTTCAGCTTTTTGAGAACTTAAGGAAGCTAACCAGAACATCACAGCAGTCTGAACCAGGCTCTAACTCACAGAATAATTTTCAGCTGCAAGGTAAGTGTGATACGGTGGCAGAACCGACTGTTAATACTGGTTTGCATTTTATATTCGCAAATATCGCGGTAAGCAAGTGTCGCCACCGACTTTTATTTCATCCAACAAAGGAAAGGAAAAAGAACAGAAAAAACTTTTTTTCGAGAGTTTGAGTACGAGGGGTGGATTATAGAAAGGGAAGGTGTTAGCACCCTTTCTATCCGTGGTTTTCCTCGGGCTCTTAGGTACTTGCTCATTTTCTAAAATTGCTTGTGTGTGCTTATTTTGAAAAGTTTTGTTTTACTTCATTTTAACCCTTGTTTCTATCCTCAGGAGTGTTACGAAGTTGTTTTTGAAAACTTTGTTTGAAAAGTGTTTGGTGTGAAAAAGTTTGTTTGTTTGTTTGAGCAAGTACTTAGGAACTAATCTACCTACTCGAAAAAGACTGTTCGTTTTCCTTTAGACAATGCTATCCCATTATTGAGAAATAGGTAGCACCGTCGTTAGAGTTCTAAAGGGATGTTCGAAGGGACAAAATGGTCTCTGAAGGCAACAAGTAAGGATACCTTAGCATTTTTAAGGGATTATCGTCATAAGATCAATTCGTAGGCAATTCGAGGGACAAGTAGAGACTATGATCTTTATGACGACTTTGAATCGCGGGTCATGGCTAAGGTATCCCTACGTTCGAGGGACACGACCATTATTTCTGAGGCAACAAAGTGAGGCAAACCCTAGGAGTGAGCATGTGCATGTGTTTGATTTCAGTTATTTAATCTTTGCACAATTAAGGTGATCTATTGTATTAATTTTCAGTTAATCTATCCATACAATCATATTAACATGCATCTAGCAGTTTATAATTTGCGGAAATTAAAAGTGCGGAAAGTTTTAAAGTCCTAACTATTACAAGGCTTTTGCATATACATAATTATCTTGACTAAAAATAGAAATGTGGAAGTTTAAAACCCTAATTAATCTATTACAACCTCAAAGCAGATACAATAATAGAAAAAAGAATTAAAATGCGCGCGGCGATTTAAATGCGAGAATTAAAGAACCCTAAAAATTTAATTGAAAAAATATTTAGGTTATTATTTTGAGAAAAAATTAATTACGTTATGTACCAATTTAAACCCTAATTCTAATTGATTTAAATTATTAAAAAAAACAATTAAATTTCCCTAAATTAAATTAATCTAATTAATTAAGAAAATAATATATTTTATAAAAAAATGATTTTTAATGTTTTTGATTTTTGATTTAATGAAAAAAATGATTTTTTGTTATTTTGTAAAAAAGAGAAATAATTAATAAAATAATTAAAACAAAATAAATAAAATAGAAAGGAAAGAGATTTGAGCTTGTGTTGTGAGCAATCTCAGGGGGTGCAATGTTGAATTTGTCAAGCCCAAGATAACTGAGCCCAATCCTTGCGTTAGATTCAGTGTGATGCTCTTTCTGATGGTCCATGGTATGCCTTGAACGTTGGGCGTTGGATCTGGATTAATTATGAATCCATTGGCTGGATATTATGGTGCATGGTGGGCGCCTGGCAGTGCAACGCGCTAGATCTGTAATTAAACTTTGAGAAAACAATAAAACGCTTGGACCTGGGATCGAACCCAGGTCCTCTCCACTTCCAAACGTGTGCTTCACCACTGGGCTACATTGTTTAGTTGCTAATAAAATAACAACAATTAGTAATATATGAAACAAGGTGGATAGTTGGAAAAACAAAAACGCGCGCGTTATTATTCAAATGGACCAGTGGTGGTTGGACACGTTATTGTCTTCTTCACAGATCTGTCGTCTTAGGTCCCAAACTTTTACCTACAAACAAGTGTCTGTATCCATAACCTGTGCACTTAAAAAATCACGTTCAAGCAATATAAATAAGATTCAAGACCATGGATCGATTGGATTTGACCCTCTGATCAAAATGGTATCCTTCATTAGGGCCAATTGTTCCTGCATTTGAAAGCCCTAAAATGACAGGGTAAAACCTAGCTATGGCAAATATGCATATAAGCGTTAAAACTTCAATTAAATGGTCTAGACATGTTGCAAACATGAAAACAAACACAGATATACCATTAAAACATGTTCATGATGCAAGAATCATAGTAATTGAATCTAAAAAAGAACGTAAACTGTGCGATGTCTAGGGGGCGATTCTGGCCGTGAAAATGCTTGCAATGGATTGAAACACATTCTGGAGATGTCCAGGAATCTATTGGTAGTCTTAGAATGCTTTGAATTGCCCTCTAAGCTTGAAATCGATCCACCGCTTTTTGACAATTTTTGCAGTTTTTGTTTGCAGCTTTCACGACCTCTATCCTCGTTTTTATGCATTGTTCTTGTTCAGCATATATATTAGAACAAATTAGGTTAACAAAAACGAGTTAAATCTTTGTCAATCATGGCAATTGGATTTGATTTTGTTCTTGTATTATATGTTTCTAAAACAAGCATAATCATGCCAATTTTGCTTCAATTTGCCTTGATCTGATTTAATCTGATTTGCCAGCCTAATTGGATTTGATTCCTACAAAAAATCAGATCAAAAATCAATCTTTTGTATTTTTTGCTATTTATTTGATTTAATTTGAATTTTAAATAATTAAATTAAAATAAAATAAATAATGAAGCAAATAAAGTGTAGATGCTGATTTGGGTCGTGGGCCATGTCACAAGCAAGATGCAATCATGAAATGCTAGGCCCATTTGACAAAAAATGTATTTTTGAGCACATTTGACTTTTGACAATTTTGTAAAAATGGTCAACTTTGACAAGGCATATCTCCTCCAATTTTAACCCTAGAGAGTTGTTCTTGGACTTTTTAGAAAGATTAGGATGTCCTCTAAACAACCATTTTGGTCTCATGTCAATTGGGTCTTCCATGTTCATGTAAGAAGCTTTGACCCAAAAGGTGTTTTTGTTGACTTTTCGAAAGGACCTATAATGTAGAAATTCATATCTTTTTATGAGTGCATATTTTGAACTTGTGGGCTGAAGATGAATTGTAGGGAATTTCATCATCTTCAAAATGATCCTTAGATGGAAAATTTATGATAAAGTATGAAGAAGTTATGCTTGGTCAAAATTTGGTTGACTTTTCCTAAGAAACCCTAATTTAGCAAGTTTTGGGTTTTGATGAATTTGGGTCATTACTTGGGGAATCATGATCAACCCTTGATAAAATGATGGATCTCACTTCAAAATGTTTATGTTGACCAAAAATTCTAAAGTTTGACTGTATGTGGGCCACAATTGACTTTTGACCTAATGCAGTTAACTTTCAGGCATCTGAGCAGTTGACTGAGCAAACTTCTTATGCAAGGCATGAAACTTAACATGGATGATCTTGAGAACATATTTGGACCATGGAAAGAATTTGGGACCTTTGGACTTCAACCATCCTGCTGAAAATGGAAACCCTAATTTGAGGTACATTGCCTTAGGAGAGAGTTTGTCTGGTCAACTCTTGGGCATCCTTGAGAAAATTGAGGACCTCAATGGGCATGTGTTGAATAAAATGAGAGGGAAAATTTTAGGGTACAACAGCTGCCCCTATTCAATCTTCTTAAACCTGAGGATGTAGATTGGCTGCCTACCTTTCGTAATCTGAAGGTGGAAGATGATTGAACACTAGAGTGCTCAAAAATTTGCACTCGTCTGAGATGGTGCTGGACTGTATAGGTAGTATCGGGAATGGGCTTACAGGTGCCATTTGGGAAAGATGACGGAAGATCGTCGGAGATTGGCCTAAATATGCCATCCAGGATAATGTTGATTTTGTGAGATATTCCTTCGGTGAGAATTCCTATTCCTGTCATTGAGGAGGAATCTACTGAGGAATATTGGTCTCTGTCTTGGGAGAAATAGAATTTTAGGAGCTTTAGTTGTTCGTTACTCTACTGGGGAATCATCTCTTAGTCTAGGAGGTGAAAATGAACTGTTATCTGGTCGTACTCCAGGCTTTACAGTGATTTGCTGAGGATGATAAGATTGACTGCTATCTGGTCGTGCTCCAGGTTTCACAGTGACTTACTGGGGAGATGAGATTTAACTTGCTATTTGGTCGTGCTCCAGGCTTTGCAATTTCTCAATTCTTATCTGGTCGTGTTCCAGGCTTCAGAAGGATTTAAGTGGTTATCCGGTCGCATCTGGGTTTCAACTTGAATTTAAGGCATACTAATATCCGATCGATTTTCGGGATTCATAGTAATTGGCCAGGTAAACTGCTATTTGGTTGAATTCCAAGCTTCGCAGTACCTTATGCTGTTATCTGGTCATGCTCCAGGTTTCACAGTCTTTCTTGCCGCTATCTGGTCGAATTCCAATCTTCACATAATCTTGTACCGTTATCTGGTCGTGCTCCAGGCTTCACAGTGTCTTACACCACTATCTGGTCGATTCCAGGCTTCATAATATTTTGGAGAAATCAAGATATTATCTGGTCGATTTCTGGTCTTCATAACTTGAATTTGAGATATACCACTATCTGGTCGATTCCAGGCTTTATAGTATCTTGTATTGTTATCCGATTGATTTCCAGGCTTCACAGTATGATAGGGAAATTAAGTTGTTATTCGGTCGATTTCTGGGCTTCATAGCTTGAATTTGAGATATACCATTATCTGGTCAATTCCAGGCTTCGTATTATTTTGGAGAAATCAAGATATTATTTGGTCGATTTTCGGGCTTCATAGCTTGAACTGGAATAGAAATCTTAGTATCGATTTGACTGAACCGGGGAAAACTTGTGAGAACTTCAACTAGGAGAGAAATCTTAGTATTGATTTGATTGATCCCATGAGAGGTCTCGGATTAAATTTGACTGGCATATAAATTAGGGGAATCATAGCCGCGATTCGGCTGACCCAGACGAAAGTCTTAGAACATCTTCAACTAGAATAGAAACCTTAGTGTCGGTTTGACTGAACCAGAGAAAATGTTGGAATATCTGCAATTGGAATAGAAACCTTGGTGTCGGTTTGACTGAACCAGATAGAACTTATGAGAACTTCAACTGGGAGAGAAATCTTAGTATCGATTTGACTGATCCCGGGAGAGGTCTCGGATTAACTTTGACTAGCATAGAAATCAGGGGAATCTTAGTGGTGATTCGGCTGACCCAGACGAAAGTCTTAGAACATATTCAACTAGAATAGAAACCTTAGTGTCTGTTTGACTGAACCAGAGAAAATGTTAGAATATCTGCAACTGGAATAGAAACCTTGGTGTCGGTTTGACTGAACCAGAGAGAACTCGATTGCATCTTTCCCTAAAAGGTAAAGAGTTAGTCGTATGTAATGTCATGATGTATGCAATGTATTGAGTAATGATGTTCTCAAAATAAATGAGATTGTGTTGTATAATATGTATGCACATGCCATGATGTATGGATATGTAATGTTATTGTGATATTCTCTAACTGGGGGAAATAAATCCTGGACTGCTGCTGGAGAGTACCAGGAGTTGAGTTCTTCGTTTCTGTTGGGGATAGTGACCGAAGATGATTAGCTGGGGATTTACGTCCATTTTGCTTGAGAATATTTTGCCGGGAGAGATTTTGTCTGAGGATAATCCTGTGGAGAACGACTCTATGGTGAAGAGAGATACTCTGTTGGAAGATCTTCTAATCTGGAGAAATAAACTCAGTTGGGGATGAACTTCCATCGCTGGAGAGAAGAGCTCTATTAGAGATTGGGCTTCCGCTGTCAGAGAAATAAACTCTGCTCGAGAGAAAAACTTTACAAACTGTTTATGGTTATAAAGCTCGGCTGGGGAATGCAGACATTAGCTTTCTGAAAGAGCCTGCTGGGGAAGGAATTCCTGCTTGTGGATACGGAGGTCCGGCCTGAGTTGTCTCGGCTCTGTGAGGAGTATAGGTATCATTGGCTTGTATGCGATAGTGACTTCGCTTCCAACCGTCTCTGCCCCCTTATACCATGATGGACGGGGAAATTGTCGATATTTAGGTTTTGTACCAGTTTCTTTGAGTTCTTAGTAACTGGCTTTCTGTTTTATATGCAAATATTTGTGAACAGTAATCATATTCAAATGCATATGTCAAGAATAAAACATTGGACTTTTTTTGCACAACAAAACAGAAAAAGAAAAAATAAACACAAAGTTTTGTACTCAAAAGACGCTTTATATTGATTTGAAATTTGCCTATAACAAGCGTTTCTTACAAGGAGGCTGACGTTCTAGTAAGAGAATGTCGCTGTAAAAATGAAAATTATTACAGGAATTGTGTAGAAAAAGAAAATAGCTACGTGTAGTGATCCCATTAGGTTTCAATTATGCTATTGCCCCTATGTCTTCGAGCATCTCATCATTTTGCTACTTGTCCGAAGCTGACTGGATCGATCGGTACCATTTGAGCTCGATACCTGATTACTGAGGTCTGATCGCAAGGTGATTCAGTGGGACATAGTGATACGCTTTAATCCCTAACTTTTCCTGGACCGTCCTTTCGGGTTTTCAGTCCAACGGGATACCCTTTTTTGCCCAAGCCGCCCTTTCGAGTTTTCGACTTGCCGGGTGTACAGATTTTTTTCATTTTTATCCCTAATTTTTGCCCGAGCCCTTTTGGTTCACCGGGATGCCCTTATTTTTGCCTAGGTATGTCAACCTAGCGGGTCTTTATTATGTGTAGTATTTTTCACTATGTCCGTATTGACAGGGTGTGGGAGGTCGTCACCATCCATGGTGGTCAAAATCATGGCTCCACTGGAAAATATGTTCTTGACAACAAATGGTCCCTCATAGGTGGGAGTCCATTTTCCCCTGGGATCACCTTGCGGCAGTATAATGCGCTTGACTACCAGATCCCCTACTTGATACACTTGTTGTCTGACTTTCTTATTGAAGGCCTTGATCATCTGTTTTTGATACATTTGACCATGGCAGACAACAGTAAGTTTTTTCTCGTTGATTAAGTTCAATTGATCAAGTCGAGTCTTGATCTAATCGTCTTTGCTCAAACCCGCATCCTTCATAATCCATAGAGAAGGGATCTGGACCTCTATGGGTAGGACAACCTCCATGCCATATACCAGAGAATAGGGTGTTGCCTCTGTCGACGTATGTGCTAAAGTACGATACCCGTGAAGAGAAAATGGTAACATCTCGTGCCAGTCTTTGTACGTCACCGTCATCTTCTGTATGATCTTTTTGATATTCTTGTTAGCAACTTCAACAGCCCCATTCATCTTTGGCCGGTAAGGAGAAGAGTTGTGATGCTGAATCTTGAACTAATTACAAATTTTAGTGATCATCGAGTTATTGAGATTAGTACCGTTATCCGTGATGATTCTCTCAGGGATACCATAACGAAAAACCAGGTTATGGTTGATGAATCGTGCCACCACATTCTTGGTAACCGTAGCAAAGGAGGCAACCTCAACCCACTTTGTAAAGTAATCAATGGCCACTAGGATGAAGTGATGCCTGTTGGACGCTGTTGTACCCCAAAATTTGCCCTCTCTTTTTCACAAGAAATCACAGCTTCGGGCTTTTCTTGATTTTTCAGATTGGCTCAAGAATCGGTCAAACAAGCTTTTCTTACCAATCAAACAAAATTAGGGTTTCCATTGATTTTGAATCAGTTCAAGCAGATTGCTAGGGTTTGTTTGAGTTTGGCTCGGGGTTTGATCAAGCAGACGCTTCTTTGACAATAAATCAAGAATTAGGGTTTGCGCGCGCATTCTCAGAAGGAATCAATTCTACGGTTCTTTTCAATTGACTGTCACATGGTTTTGACGCTTGTTCAAAATTCCTGTTTGTTTCTCAAAGTTTAAACATCTGGGATAGAAGCTGAGGCTTCTGATGGAGAGTTTGAAGTGTTGGTTGATCAGTGAGGTGAAAGACGTAGGGACGTTTGTTTGATTGACTGTGCATTGCTATTGGTTATTTGGAACGCCGGGTTTATTATTGGTTAATACAAGGCTAGAAGAATGCGACGTTTGTTGATTATTTATAATTTCTAAGTTAAGATTATTGGGATAATTTCCAATTATTATGACTCAAGAAATATAAATAATTAAATAAGCAATTGCAGAAGAATTAAAAGAGATCTGACAAAAAAAGGATTTTTATTCATTTTTAATTGTTTGTTACAAATATTATTTGAATACAGTAATTTTATTTGCAGTATTTATAATAATGTTTATTACAAATGATTAAAATAAAATAAAACTATATCCTAAGTGTCTTGAAATCTTCATCTTCTACTGTTGTTCCCCTTTGCTCAACTGATATTTATCTGCAAAGACAAAAAAGGAAGAAGTCAATATAGTTAAAATTAAAAAAGGTATTTGTGATCGGTGGAAATAGAACTGACTGTTTTTGAATGCTGGTTTGCGAAATGTCGCGGTAAGCAAGAGTCGCCACCTTCTTTTATTTTCTCCAACAAGGAAAGGACAAAAGCACAGCAAAATTCCTTTTCGAGATGTTTCTCGGTTCGGGAGGTAGATTATAGAAAGGGAAGGTGTTAGCACCCTTTCTATCCGTGGTTATCCACGGGCTCTTAGGTACTTGCTCACTATGTTTTCCAAAGTTTTGCTTTTCTTGTGTTTGTGGGTTTTGAAAAAAAGTTTGTTTGAAAACTTCGATTTAACTCTTGTATCTGTCCTCAAGAGTGTGTGAAGTGTTTGTTTGAAAACTTTTGTCAGAAAAGTGTAAGTGCAAAAAGTTGTTTTCGTTTTGAAAGAGCAAGTACCTGAGAACCTCTACCTACTCAAAAGAAATTAAGCTGTGTAAATGTCCTTTAGACAGTACTATCCCACTATTGAGAAGTAGGTAGCATCGTCGTTGGAGTTTCGGGTCAATTCGATTATAGGGACATGTGGTCACCAAAGCAATAGTAGGACGCCTTAGCGGTAACCCTAATGTCTTAGATCGTTTTATCCGAGGCAACCGTTTCTAGGCAACTGGATCTTTAGACAGGAGGGCGACCTCTAAAACACCCTATACTCAATGACCACGTCGAGGCAACCAAGTGAGGTGTACCCTAGGAGTGGCATGTGCAAGTGTGTCAGGTTTCATGTTAAGTTATCTTTACACATGTTATGGTGAGCTACGTTTTGATTTTAATTTCAGAGATAAGTCTTGTCATGCATAACCTAATTATCCATACATCTAGCAGTTAAATGTTGCGGAAAATAAAGCTAAACTATTACAAGGCGTCGGGTATTTACATCGCCAAAAGCAAACCCCTTTGAAAAATAAATGCGAGAAATTAAAGGAAAGCGATAAAAAGTCCTAATTAAAGCTATTACATCCTCGGAGCAATTACATAAATATGGATCAAAATAATATGCGCGAAAGAAAATTGAATCGGAAAAGTCCTTAGGGTTTTGACCCCTTTTTTAGAAAGAATGAGTTTTTTGGTGGTTTATGAATTAAATTAAAATTAACCTAATTAATTAATTAACAAAAAAGAAATATTTTTGAGTTTTTTATGTTTTTTAGGAAATAAATAAAAAGGATTAAAATTGTCAAGAGAAACCCTAATTCTATGTTAATTTTAAATTATTGAGAAAAAGTTAAAATTAAACCTAATTAAAACTAAATTAATTACATTATTTATTTACAAAATAACTAATTAAGGGTGAAATTAATTTAAATAATAATAATAATAATAATAAATATTATTTTTAGTCCTCTGATTTTATTATGAATATAGTTAATTATTTTTGTTAGTGAAAATAATAGTAATTAATAATAGTGAAAACAATTAAATATAAAATATAAAAGAGAAAAAAAGAAATAAAACCCAGGGGGTGTTGGGCCCAGAAGGAGGTACGTTTGGAAATTGTGGCCCATTAAGCTGCAAGCATGTTTGACCATTGAGATTGGCTAGGCGTTTGTTGACTGAGGAGCATGGTAGTTTTTCAACCTGGGCCATGGGATCTGAGTCGGAGGCCACCTGGCGCACTGATAACTGAGGTATATGGTGGATACCCTTTTGGAAACCTGTATGTAATTATGCAAAGAAAAATAGAAACAAATATTTTAGGGGACCTGGGATTCGAACCCAGGTCCCAATAGCCTTTCCACTCACCTACTTTCCAATCCAACTAACGCGTTCATTCAATATAGGAATAGCAAATAAATATAATATGTAAAATTCAATTAATATGCTGAAACTATGAAAAAACGCGCTAAGATTTAAACCGGCCAACCATACGTTAACACGTCCTCGTCTTCTTCCTTCGTTCTGCATAAAAACACATTAGATAGCGGGGGTTTTTAACCCCCACAATATGCTTGCACGGAAAATAGCGATTAGAGCTATGGTACACATAAATGTTTCGCGAGGGTTTGGTTTTGTTCGTCTTGTTCTGACGAATTCAGTCATGGGTCTCACAAGTCTCAATTTTTCCTGGTTTAGGAATCCCCAATTTCAAAGCTTAAGAACCCTAGAAATCGTCCATGGCATCTTGTGATTCTGTGCATTATAATTCAATTAACTTATGCCATTAGCTTCATATGATTACTAGCAATGCAAAACAATCAAAAAATCATGTTAAATGCTCATGAATTAAGAGTTACAATTATGGATAAAATGTGAAAACCGTGGTTCTGTTCTCAGTGATTTCTTGAGCTTTGAAGTTGGAATTTGATTGTAACACATCCTGGGAACCTCCTGCAGTGTATTAGAATCAACAAAAGTCTTTAAATTGCCCTAGAATGCAAAAGTCAGTTTCAACTTTTCTTGAATTTTTCCAATATGTTATGGCCTCTTTTCTGCAGCTTTCCCACGTGTTTTCCATCAGGGTAGCTTGCATATATATAGAGGAATGGAATTAGGTCAAAATCTTGAGCAAAAATCCATTGAATTGATGATTGAATATTTGATTGAAAATCAAATCTTTTTGCATTTTCATGATTGAATAAAGTTGCCAATTTTGGAGATTTTGCATCTTTGATTTGGTGCACGAAATTGCCAGCCTTTTTAGGTCATATTTGCTTCACAAAAAGATTGAAAAACCAAATCTTTGTATTTTCCTACAATTTAAATTAATTAAATGAATTAATATCAATTAAAAATCCAATTAATTAATAAAAATAAGAAAATAAATTCAATTAAGCTTGATGGGTCGTGCATAGGCCATGGATGAAGTTTCAAGAAGAGATTTGAGGCCCATTAGCAAAAATAAGGTGTTTTGAGCAAAGTTGACTTTTGCAAATTCATGAAAATTTCCCAACTTCTCCAATGCACAACTTGCTCAATTTTGCTCATATGAACATGTTATTGGACATTTTGGAAAGGTCTTGAAGTCCTCTAAACAATTCCTTTGGTCCCATGTCATTTGTATTTACCAATCTCAAGTTATGGCCTTTGACTTAAAGTGCACTTTTGTTGACTTTTGAAATTGACCTATAATGTCAAAATTGATAAATTCTTGTGAGAGCATTTATTGAACTTGGAGTGTGAAGATGGATTGTAGGAAATTTCATTCCCTTCAAAATGAGCATTGGATGGGATTTTTCTGATGAACCATGAAAAAGTTATGCCCTGGTCAAGATACAGTTGACTTTTCTACTGTCCAAAAATAGTAACTTTTTGCATCTTGATGATTTTTGAGCTATTCTTGTGGAATCATGATCAAGACTTGATAAAATGATGATTGTGGACTCAAAATAAGATGTTGACCAAAAATTCTGACTTTTGACTGTAAAATGACCATTTTGCCCCTGCAGTTGACTGTAGATCAAATGGAGATTTTGACTGTACAAATTGGCATTGTGAGTCTTGAAACTTGGCATGTAGGTGCTTGAGAATGCATATAGGCCTATGAGACTTGATTGAACCATTGAGAACCTCAAATTCCTTGAAAGAACCAAAACCCTAATTTCAGCTGGCTTAGGAGGTGGTTTGACTGTACAATCTCTTGAGCAATCTTGAACCATTTGAAGATGATTCTTGACAAACCTTGAAGAATATGGGAGGGAAAATTTTGGGGTACAACAATTGCCCCTGTTCAATCTTCTTAGACCTGAGGATGTAGATTGGCTTGCGTGCCATTCGTGATCCGAAGGTGGAGGATGATTGAACACTAAAGTGCCCATAAATTTGCACTCGCATGGTGTAGTATCAGCAATGTGATGTCGGGAATGGGCTTACAGATGCCATTTGGAGAGGTGATAGAAAGGAGGATGGGCTTATAGATGCCATCTGGGGATGTGACAGAGTCTTGTCGGGGATGGGCTTATAGATGCCATCTGGAAATGTTTGTTGGATTGCAACTTGGTAGGTTGATAGAAGGAACCTGTGTAGGGTTGCCTGATGATGAGTCCGTGTAAAACTGCATCTTGGAAGAGAAGGAACCGGTGTAGGGTTGCTTCATGATGGTTAAGTAGATAGTTATCCTGTCTGGTTTCAGGTATTAATCTACAATCCGTCGTCCACAGATATTTCCTGGCTAGTTACAGGTGTTGATCTGGAACTTAAGAGAGGTGAGTCAAGGAGATAGTTTTCCTGTCTGGTTTCAGGTATTAATCTCTGACTTGAGAAAGAAAGATGGTTTTCCTGTCTGGTTTCAGGTATTAATCTACAATCCGTCGTCCACAGATATTTCCTGGCTAGTTACAGGTGTTGATCTAGAACTTAAGAGAGGTGGGTCAAGGAGATAGTTTTCCTATCTGGTTTCAGGTATTAATCTCTGACTTGAGAAAGAAAGATGGTTTTCCTGTCTGGTTTCAGGTATTAATCTTCAATCTCTTCAATGTAGATAACTTTCCTGTCTAGTTTCAGGTATAGATCTACAATCAGTCATTCACAGATATTTCCTGGCTTGCTACAGGTGTTGATCTGGAATTTGAAAAAAGGTTGGTCGAGATAGCTTTCCTGTTTGGTTTCAGGTATTAATCTCCAATCTCTTTATATAGGTGGCTTTCCTGTCTGGTTTCAGGTGTTAACCTATAATCATAAGTCCATAGATATTTCCTGGCTAGTTACAGGTGTTAATCCGGAACTTTTAAGAAGGTTCGGTCAATGAGATAGTTTTCCTGTCTGGTTTCAGGTATTAATCTCTGATCTGAGAAAGAAAGATGGTTTCCTGGCCTGTTACAGGTGTTGATCTTCAGTATCTTCAATGTAGATAACTTTCCTGGCTTGCTACAGGTATATATCTACAATCAGTCGTTCATAGATATTTCCTGGCTAGTTACAGGTGTTGATCTGGAACTTCAAAGGTTGATGGTAATCATCTTTGGATTGACCTTTTCCTTAAAAGTCAAAACATTAGTTGTATGTAATGTCATGATGTATGAAATGCATGATGTCATGATGTTCTCAAAAAATAAATGAGATCGTGTCGTATGCACTTTATCATGTATGTAAATAGGAGGTATGAGATGTGATATGTTTATGAATGTTTTTTCGTCTGGGAAAATAAATCTTTGACGAATGCCGGGAGCTTGTTAAATCCTGGGCTGATGTTGAAGAGTAGAGTTCTTCGTTTCTGCTGGGGATGATGAACGAAGATGATTGCAAGAATAAACCGGTAGGAGAAGATGACTCCGTTGGGGGAATGAACCTGGTGAAGAGATTACTCTGCGGGGAATTACTCTGTGGGAAGAGATGCTTCGCTGAGATTTTATCGATAACTCCGCTGGGGGATTCCGTTGATAAGCTCTGTTGGGGAATTTGATGAACTCCGCTGGGGATAGGAAGAACTTCGCTGAGGACGTCTTTCCGTTGCAATTTGCTGAGGATATCCCAGTTAGACTCTGGTGGGGGATAACCTCCTGAATATGGCTGGGGAGAGATTTTTGTACTCTGCAGGGGACAAACTTCCAGAATCTACTGGGGAGATGATTCAACTCTCCTGGGGAAACTTTTGAGGAAATGGATCCACTGGGGGTATCTTGTATTCCGCCGGGGAATAATAAAAATCTTATATTTCTATCGAGGAATATTAAGACTGCCGGGGATGCTTGCTAGGGAACATCTGTATACTCCGCTGGGGAATATTAAGATCTTCTGGGGATACCCAACTTTTCCAGGACTGATGGTAGACCAACTCTGCTTGGGGGAGAGTATTGCTGACTTGCTGGGGATACTGTGCCTTTTTTAGGGCTAATGGGAGGCCAACTCTGCTTGGGGAGAGTATTGTTGAATCTTGTCTTACTCTGCGAGGAGCGAAGGTATCTTGGTCAAATTCTTTAGCTGAACTTACCTTGGTACCTCGGTGGACAGAGCAACTAAATCGCTTAGACAATTCTTATTGCCCCTACTTCCGATGTCACCTGTAATTACTCCTTTGTTTCGTATGCAAATATTTATGAATAGCAGTTTAATGTTAAATGCATATATCAAAAATGAACATTGGACGTTCTTTGCAAAACAAAACAGGTAAAGGAAAAACAATTGGCAATTTGTCTGAAAAATGAGCTTATATTGATTTTGAAGTTTGCCTATAAATAGGCATTTTTGTACAAGAGGCTGACGTCCTAGTAAGAGAACGCCGCCGAACAAAATAGAGTTTATACAATTTGTGAAAAGAAAACAAAACAGCTATGTGAAAAATCCCACTGGGTTCCCACTCTGCTATCGCCTTTATGTCTTCAAGCGTCTCATCACTTTGCTGCTTAGTTGAAGATGAATCCGATTGATTGGCGTCGTCCGAGCCTGATAGTCGATACCGAAGTTTGGATGCAGGGTGATCCAATGAGACATAGTATTACGCTTATCCCTAACTTTTGCCTGGACCTCCCTTTCGGTTTTTCAGTCCACCGGGATACCCATTTTTGCCCAAGCCGCCTTTTCAGGTTTTCGACTTGCCGGATGTACATATTTTTTTATTTTCATCCCTTACTTTTGCCCGAACCCTTTTGGTTCTCCGGGAAGCCCTTATTTTTGCCTAGGCCAGTCGACCTAGCGGGTCTTTGATTATGCGTAGTATTTTTTTACTATGTCTGCATTGGCGGGGTGAGGAAGGTCGTCACCATCCATGGTAGTTATAATCATCGCTCATCCTGAGAAGATATTCTTAACCACAAATGGCCCTTCGTACGTAGGGGTCCATTTTCCCCTGGGATCACCTTGAGGTAGAATGATGCGCTTGATTACCAGGTCCCCAACTTGATACTCTTGTCGTCTGACTTTCTTGTTAAATGCCTTGATCATCCGTTTTTGGTACGTCTGACCATGACAAATAGCAGTGAGTCTCTTTTTGTCGATTAGGTTTAATTGATCAAGTCGGGTCTGGATCCAGTCGTCCTCGCTCAAACCTGCATCCTTCATGATCCGGAGAGAGGGTATCTGAACTTCAATGGGCAGGACTGCCTCCATGCCATATACCAAGGAAAAGGGTGTTGCCCCTGTTGACGTCCGTGCTGAGGTACGGTACCCATGAAGAGCGAATGGTAACATCTCGTGCCAATCTTTGTAGGTCACTATCATCTTCTGCACAATCTTCTTGATGTTCTTATTAGCTGCTTCTACAACCCCATTCATCTTTGGCCGGTAAGGAGAAGAGTTGTGGTGCTGTATCTTGAATTGCTCGCAGTGCTCAGTGATCATCTTGTTGTTAAGATTGGTACCATTATCCGTAATGATCCTCTCAGGTATACCGTATCGACAGATCAGGTTATGCCGAATGAACCGTGGCACGACATTCTTGGTTAAGGTGGCAAAGGAAGCTGCTTCAACCCACTTTGTAAAGTAATCAATTGCTACCAGGATGAAGCGATGCCCGTTGGATGTTGTAGGTCTGATCTCGCCGATCATATCAATGCCCCACATTGCAAAAGGCCAAGGTGCTGTCATGATGTTCAAAGGAACTGGGGGAATGTGCACTTTATCAGCATAGACCTGACACTTGTGACACGTCCGAGAATGTTGATAACAGTCGGCTTCCATTGTGGACCAGTAATATCTTGCCCGAAGGATTTTCTTTGCCATGGTATGTCCACTGGAATGAGTTCCGAAGGTACCTTCATGCAGCTCTGCCATG
Organism: Vicia faba; assembly: GCA_948472305.1. Taxonomy (NCBI): domain Eukaryota; kingdom Viridiplantae; phylum Streptophyta; class Magnoliopsida; order Fabales; family Fabaceae; genus Vicia; species Vicia faba. The sequence goes on from OX451739.1 coordinate 200,542,170, forward strand.
ATCCTTTCTGCTTCGATCTTGTCCACACAACGCAGTAAGGTTGAATCATGGTTTCATTTGTAAAGAATGTCATTGTTGAGGAAGAACTTTGCCGCGAACCTTCTCAGAAACTTCTTGTCATTAACAGATGCACCCTCGGGGTATTCTCGAGCTTCCAAGTACCTCTTTACTTCATGATACCAAGGCTTTTCCGTTACCTCTTCAGTCTCAAGATCACAGCAATGTGCAGGTTCATCCAATTTCCAAATAATGATCCGGGGAGCCTCGTTGTCCCATTTGACTTTGAACATAGAAGACATCGTAGCCAGCGCATCCGCCAACTGATTCTCCTCTCTTGGGAAGTGTTCAAAGTTTATCTCCTTGAAATGGGGAATCAATGTCAATACATACTCCTTGTAAGAAATAAGATTTGGGTGTTTCGTATCCCACTCGCCTTTGATCTGACTGATCACGAGAGCGGAATCTCCGAAGACACTCAGAAACTTGATCCTTAGGTCAATTGCAGCTCGAAGACCCATGATGCATGCTTCATACTCCGCCGTGTTGTTGGTGCAGTTGAAACATAGTCGGGCGGTAAGTGGAGTATGGGAGCCTTTAGGAGATATGATCACAGCGCCAATGCCATTACCCAAAGCGTTTGAGGCTCCGTCAAAGTGCATAGACCATCAGGATCCTTCCTCAGGTCCTTCATCCGGTCCAGGTATTTCACAATCAGTCACTACCATGATATTCTCGTCTGGAAATTCAAAGTTCATAGATTGGTAGTCATCCACTGCCTGGTGTGCCAAATGATCCGCCAACACACTTCCCTTGATTGCTTTTTGAGTCGTGTACTGGATGTCATATTCAGTCAAGATCATCTTCCATCTTGCTATTCTTCCGGACAAGGCAGGCTTTTCGAAGATATACTTGATTGGATCCATTTTTGAAATTAACAGAGTAGTGTGAGTCAACATGTACTGTCTTAGCCGGCGAGCAGCCCATACCAGAGCGCAGCAAGTTTTCTCGAGCAGTGAGTATCGGGTCTCACAGCCGGTAAACTTTTTGCTAAGGTAATAAATAGCGTGCTCTTTTCAGCCAGACTCGTCATGCTGACCCAGCACACACCCCATTGAGTTGTCAAGTACTGTCAAGTATAAGATTAGAGGTCTCCCTTCAATCGGTGGCATAAGAATGAGTGGCTCTTGGAGATACTCTTTGATTCTTTCGAAAGCGGCCTGACATTCATCGTTCCAACGTACAACTTGATCTTTCTTCAGTAGCTTGAAGATTGGTTCACAGGTAGCAGTTAGGTGCAAGATGAATCGAGCAATGTAGTTCAGCCGTCCTAGAAAGCCTCTGACTTCTTTCTCTGTCTTGGGAATTGGCATCTCTTGTATGGCTTTCACTTTGGCAGGGTCCACTTGAATACCTTTGTCGCTCACGACGAAGCCCAGTAGTTTTCCAGATCTTACCCCGAAGGTGCACTTGTTCGGGTTTAATCTCAGCTTGTACAACTTCAGACGATCAAACAGCTTCTGTAGATGGTCAAGGTGTTCCTCCTCCGTTTGGGACCTTGCAATCATGTCGTCGACATATAATTCAATTTCATGATGGATCATGTCATGAAACAAAGCAACCATGGCACGTTGGTAGGTTGCCCCAACATTTTTCAACCCAAAATGCATGACCTTGTAGCAAAAGGTACCCCACTGAGTAACAAAAGTGGTCTTCTCCATGTCTTCAGGAGCCATCTTGATCTGATTATAACCGGAGAACCCGTCCATGAAGGAGAATACCTTATACTGAGCAGTGTTGTCAACCAGAACGTCGATGTGAGGCAGAGGGAAGTCATCCTTAGGGCTCGCCCTGTTTAAATCCCTGTAGTCGACACACATTCGGACCTTACCATCTTTCTTCGGCACCGGAACCACATTGGCGACCCACTGAGGGTAAGAAGTTACTGCTAGAAAACCGGCGTCGAATTGTTTCATAACCTCAACTTTGATTTTCTCGGACATCTCTGGACGCATACAGCGAACCTTCTGTTTTATGGGAGGACAGTCTTCCTTGGTAGGAAGGTGATGAACCACAATGTCGGTATCCAACCCAGGCATATCTTTGTAAGACCAGGCAAAGATTTTCACGTAGTCATGCATCATCTGAATCAACCGTTGTTTCACACTAAGCTCCAGATTTGCACCGATCTTGACTTCCTTTCTGTCGGTTTCAGTACCCAGATTCACTGTTTCCACTAGCTCTTCATGTGGCTGAATGGCCCTCTCTTCCTGGAGTAGCAGTCTTGCAAGCTCACCAGGCACTTCGCAATCATCTTCACCTTCGTCTTTGGCTAAGTTGATCGGATTTTCGAAGTCATAACTGGCAGTAGCAAAGTCGTTATCAGTGAGATCCATAGTGGATTGGGACCTGTATATGTGAGTGTGTGTAAATAGCTGTTTTGCAATATATAATAAAGAAAGACAAGGAGCGCAAGATTTGAAATGCAAAAAACGTCCAATGCTTTTATTAATGATATATGAAAATGACACACAAAAGCCCTCACAAATGAAGCCACGGTGCCCCGGGTAAGACACTGGGCCATAAAGTTTCACAATATTGTCTGTTACAAATTCAAAACAAAGGAGTTCATTACTGAGTCACAAAATTAATAGGTATGAAGTCTTTCACAGTCCAGTTGTTCGGTCCACCATTGGTCGTAGGGTAGATCCAACTGTCGAATTCAGATTCCTCTACGTCATCTTCAATGGCATTTACTCCTGAGTTGCTGATGAACACAGGAGGTTTTTCAATCCTTGCACGACGAACAACCCTCTGAGCTTCTGCAGTGAAACCCAAACCAAACTTGTCAGTCTTCTGAGTAAAATCAAGAAGTCGGCCCCAGTTTGCACACTCACCCTTCTCAATAACAGCCCGGGCATCCTTTAAGGAAGTCATATTCAAAGGAGAATCTTCGATCACAGTCTCTGCTGATGCCAATGTCTGAGGGACCTCTTCAAAGTTCTGGAATGGAGTCTCAATGAATTCCCCATCCATTTCTATGTACCGGAACGAGTTGAGGTGGCTGACCATATATTCTTCCTCCCCCTGAACTGTCACAATCTTCCCTCTGACCGGGTATTTCAGCTTCTGATGCAGAGTTGAGGTCACAACTCCAGCCTTGTGGATCCATGGGTGACCCAACAAACAATAATAGGATGGTCGGATGTCCATCACGTAGAATGTTGAATCAAAGACCTGAGAACCAACTCTGATTGGAATATCAACCTCACCGTGCACCATTCTTTTAGACCCGTCAAAGGCCCGAACAACAATGTTACTTGGCTTTAGTTCCAACCCCTCGCAATACAGCCTGTCTAGAGCTTTCTTAGGCAATACATTCAATGAGGAACCAGTGTCAACCAACACATGTGCAAGAGTAGTGCCCCTGCATTCAATGGAGACATGCAGGGCATCGTTATGGTTCTTCCCTTTAGTAATCAGATCAGTGTCGGAGAAACCCAAACCATTATCAGCAGTTAAGTTGGCCACACAATCGGTAAATTGATCAGCTGATGTCTCTTGTGGGACGTGGGCCGTCTTCAGGAAGGTAATCAGAGCCTTGGCATGGGCCTCTGAACATAATAACAGTGATAGCATAGAAATTTTAGATGGGGTGTGCCCCAGCTGCTCAACTACGTTAAAATCAATCTTCTTGATAATCTTAAGAATCTCTTCCATCTCCTGTTTGGAAGCTTCAACATTAACGGTATTTGGTGCCTCTGTCTGGGCAGGCATATCTGTGGCGATCCCTTTGCCCCGAGCGTCAGATGACTCGACAGCAGGGGTAGAAATAGGAACTTGATCAGGAAGGGAAGTAGGCACACTTGCAGGTGTGATGACAATAGGTCTCTGGATTGTTGGTGGAGCAATATCTGGTGAGAAAAGTCTACCAATGCGGGTGACTTTAGCAGGCCCGGTGATATTGCTGACGCCGGTACTAGTATCAAACTCTTGTTTAACTCCAAACACATAAACATCTGCCCCATAGTGCCACGGGACAACTTTGTCAAATGTATAGGGGATGGGCCCCGGAACAGTGATGATTATAGGTGCAATCTTCTGAACAGGCGTAATTTTGACAGGCTTCCTCGGGGGAGCCTTGGGAGAATTGTTGAAAATGGTGACAATGGAAACTTCTTCAGTAGGGATAGCAGGAACAACAATCTTTTCAAACAGGATTTCTTTATTATCCATCAGGTTTTGGATACCTGACTTCAAAGATGGGCAACCAGTAGGTGAAACGGAACACAGATGGCAACCTTCACTACATCCCAGAAATAAACCGGCTAGCAACAGGTTCCTCTTGACAGTCAACAGCGGAGTAACAATATCATCCACAGAGGCTACATACAGGTCTTCCTCTACAGCATTCACTCCATGCTTGGGCATGGGAGCAATCACAACATTGGGCCTTTCGGGCGCCTCGAACTCTATCTCTTTAGCATCAATTAGGTCCTGAACCTTATTCTTCAGGGCCCAACAATTATCCGTAGTATGCCCCAGGCTGTCAGAGTGATAAGCGCAGCGATCGTTAGGATTGTACTTCGGGGATGTGGTGTTCACTACCTTCGGAGCTTCTTTTATAGTCACCAGATTGGTTGTCAATAACTACGGTAATACCTGGGACAAGGTCATGCTGAGTCGAGTAAACTGCCTTCTGGGTCTCTCACCCCTTTGTTGGTTATGATGCTGAGGAGCAGCAACAGGCTTTGAAATTACCACCACGTTGACAGCTTGGCGGCGTTCCGGTTTATTCTGTCTCCTTGAACCATAGACAGCACTAGATTCTTTCTTGAAGGGTTTCTTTTCAGTGCTCGAGGAGGCACCTTTCTATATCTTCCCAGACTTGATACCAGCTTCTATTCTCTCACCAGTCAAGATAAGGTCTGTAAACCCGGCAGAAGAATTTCCAATCAAATGGTTGAAGAACGGACCAGACAGGGTCCCCAAGAACATATCCACAAGTTCACGGTCAGTTAGAGGTGGATGCACCCTCCCAGCAAGGTCTCTCCACTTTTGAGCATACTCCTTAAATCCTTCACCCGTCCCTAGTGACATACCCTGGAGTTGGGTATGCGTAGGAGCGAGGTCGGAATTATACTGATACTGCTTATAGAACGCAGTAGCCAGATCCTCCCAGTTACGAATGCTGGCTCCATCTAGCTGATAGAACCACTCGAGTTGAGTCCCTGAAAGACTATCCTGGAAGAAATGGATCCACAAATTCTTGTCAACTGTGTAAGGTTGGATCTTCCTTACATACGACCGGAGGTGCAGCTTAGGACAGGAAGCTCCGTCGTATTTGGCAAAAGCAGGTGCCTTGAATTTATGGGGAATCACCACCCCAGAGGATAAGCCTAGGTCTCCAAAGTCCAACCAAGGCACATTCTGAATCTCCATAGCATTTAAGCGGTCCTCCAGCTGTTTGTACCTGTCCTCAGCAGGAGGGTATTGTTCATCATTATAATCCGTCTCGTTGTCAGAGACCACGGGACTAGGAACCCTTCTCTCTTGTGGACTGTTTTTTCCTATAGATGAGGTAGTCAGCTCAACCTCATTTTGTAGTCCATTCCCAAATCTGCGTCCAGTGTTGAACAAGACGGTCCTCTTCTTCTTCTTCTTCAAAATCAGAGTCTTCAACTCCTGTTGACCCTGGGCTAGGCTCATAACTAACTCCTGGAACTGGGCATTCTGGGCCTGGATGGCCTTGATAGCTTGTTCAGTAGTAGGTTCAGAAGACATGATGATTGCTGAAATAAACAGCGAAGAAGATAAGTGACCTGTAAAAGGGGTACCTGTTATGCATATGATGGAATGAAATGCGTATGATTTATGTTTTCAAAGACAATCGGGATTCAACTTTGTAGACAAAAAGGAAATACACTTTATTAGATTCAACTTTAGAATTTAAATTGTTCAACAAATTGCCCTTAGGCGTTACAGGAATGAAAATACTGAAAAGTAAACAAAAGCTGTAAAAGAAACATCAAATGCCCATCACTGCTCCCATGGCCTCTTCTTCTCGGTGCGGATATAATCATTCAGGATCCGCTCGTTCTCCAATTGCTTTGTCAGCTTCTGGATCTTCTGTTCCTGTTCATTGAACCTTTCCCGATAAGAATCCCGTTCTTCCTGTAGTTGCGCCCAAGACCTCTTTAGTGTAACAATATCAGTGGGTATCTGCGGATGGATAACAGTTGGAGGAACCCCGTCTTTATCAGGAACTTCAAGAGTAATAGGCCTGACAGCTTCGTATGGCATACGTAACTTCTGGGCACGGATGCGGACCCATCTGAAATAGGATTCCATTGGTAGAGAAGTCTTCGGTCCCAACTCATGTGGGTCAGCTTTGTGAATTCTGTCCCAAGCCCTGATGAATCTACGGCGCAGCTCGTCACTATCTACCTGAAACTCAAAACTGATGTGAGGTATCAACATCTCATGAGGCCCTGCTCTTCTGGCTCTTCCAAACTGACGGAGAGCTAAACATGGGTTATAAGAGATTCCTCTTTGGGTTCCGATCAATGGAACATTAGGGTACTCTCCGCAACGATCAATAACGGCCACCTCATCTAAACCTATAAGAGTCCAAATGATGTCATTATCAGTAAGAGACATTATCCTATGAGCCCATCCCCTTCCTTCTTTGTTCTTCAGGACGAACTTAGGGAGGTGCGAAATAAACCACCTCACTAACAAAGGAGCACAACACCACAAAGTTCCCCGTCTTCGGGCAGTACGACCATAGAGCTGTTGCAGGATATCACCCAAGAGAGTGGGCACGGGATTTCGAGAGATGAAGATCCTTATGGAGTTGACATTAACAAAGGTGTCAGGATTTGGAAACAATACTAGACCATAGATTAAGAGAGCCAGGATGTCTTCGTACGCCCTGAAGTCTAAGTCATTCCAGAAACTATTAGCTTTGCCAATCAGAAACTTAGCCAAAAAGCCCTTAACTCCACTTATAGTCTCCCAGTTAGCCATTACCTCTTCTTTGGTCAAGGGAAGGGCTGCAGCAATCTCTTCAGGACTAAGAGTCTTTTCCCAACCGGTGAATGGAGTCTGCTCCAAAACAGGGATACCAAGCAAATCAGAGAATTCTTCCAGGGTAGGGACCAGCTGGAAGTCTTGAAAGGTGAAGCAATGGTATAGCGGATCATAAAACTGGGCCAGGACGCTCATCAATTGTTGGTCCCACTTTGAAGTGACTAAACCGAGAAGAGAACCATGCCTCTTGATGAAGGAAGTAGTGTTTGGAATCCTATCAACCAATTCTGTAAGCAAAGCAGGTGGTTGAACAAAGTTGAGCCGGATAGTATTCCTTCGCATGGGTATCATGATGTCCTACAAAACAGAGCAAAAAGATGAAACCCTCTTGTCTTTGAAATGGGTTAGTCCTTATGAAGGATGCATGCAATGTTATGATGGTATGATGTCATGATAAAGGCACACCACAAGTATTCACAAAAGGTAAACATGGTAAGGCACACAAGACAACCCTTAGAGTTCAGGCCAACATGAAGTTTAGGTACTACCCTCTTTTAGTTTCAGTTGGTTAAGACCTGTCCTAGAAATAGTAACCGGGTTCTAGAGGATCTCAATATCACTGACTACCCTCAATCGGTCATAACTCCAGCTTAGCAATCTTTTCTTACAGCCGGAACCATCGCGAGAGTTTAGCCTCAATGAGTGTAGCATACTGCTACTGTTCTATGGCCAAGTTGGTCAATTTAAGGTTCTAAGGTCAGTTGGTGCTTAATGACTCCTCAGAAGACCCATATTCTCCTCGTTCCAACACAAGGGATATCGGTACAGACCAAGGTGTCACACCAACGTAGCTACTGCTTCACCCGTGTCGGTCTATGCCGGACATGTCCCTCACAGTTTATTGCTACTTACCTAAAGGGTATTCCCTATATCCGGGTTATGATCTATGAAACTCCAATACAAGCCCACAAAATTGAAGCATACAAGGCATACAATTGAAAACATAGAATGATCTAATCCTAAGGTACACCTCACTTATAAATTTTCCCCAACAGAGTCGCCAGTTCTGTGATAGGTGGAAATAGAACTGACTGTTTTTGAATGCTGGTTCGTGAAATGTCGCGGTAAGCAAGAGTCGCCACCGTCTTTTATTTTCTCCAACAAGGAAAGGACAAAAGCACAGCAAAATTCCTTTTCGAGATGTTTCTCGGTTCGGGAGGTAGATTATAGAAAGGGAAGGTGTTAGCACCCTTTCTATCCGTGGTTATCCACGGGCTCTTAGGTACTTGCTCACTATGTTTTCAAAAGTTTTGCTTTTCTTGTGTTTGTGGGTTTTGAAAAAAAGTTTGTTTGAAAACTTCGATTTAACTCTTGTATCTGTCCTCAAGAGTGTGTGAAGTGTTTGTTTGAAAACTTTTGTCAGAAAAGTGTAAGTGCAAAAAGTTGTTTTCATTTTGAAAGAGCAAGTACCTGAGAACCTCTACCTACTCAAAAGAAATTAAGCTGTGTAAATGTCCTTTAGACAGTACTATCCCACTATTGAGAAGTAGGTAGCATCGTCGTTGGAGTTTCGGGTCAATTCGATTATAGGGACATGTGGTCACCAAAGCAATAGTAGGACGCCTTAGCGGTAACCCTAATATCTTAGATCGTTTTATCCGAGGCAACCGTTTCGAGGCAACTGGATCTTTAGACAGGAGGGCAACCTCTAAAACACCCTATACTCAATGACCACGTCGAGGCAACCAAGTGAGGTGTACCCTAGGAGTGGCATGTGCAAGTGTGTCAGGTTTCATGTTAAGTTATCTTTACACATGTTATGGTGAGCTACGTTTTGATTTTAATTTCAGAGATAAGTCTTGTCATGCATAGCCTAATTATTCATACATCTAGCAGTTAAATGTTGCGGAAAATAAAGCTAAACTATTACAAGGCGTCGGGTATTTACATCGCCAAAAGCAAACCCCTTTGAAAAATAAATGCGAGAAATTAAAGGAAAGCGATAAAAAGTCCTAATTAAAGCTATTACATCCTCGGAGCAATTACATAAATATGGATCAAAATAATATGCGCGAAAGAAAATTGAATCGGAAAAGTCCTTAGGGTTTTGACCCTTTTTTTAGAAAGAATGAGTTTTTTGGTGGTTTATGAATTAAATTAAAATTAACCTAATTAATTAATTAACAAAAAAGAAATATTTTTGAGTTTTTTATGTTTTTTAGGAAATAAATAAAAAGGATTAAAATTGTCAAGAGAAACCCTAATTCTATGTTAATTTTAAATTATTGAGAAAAAATTAAAATTAAACCTAATTAAAACTAAATTAATTACATTATTTATTTACAAAATAACTAATTAAGGGTGAAATTAATTTAAATAATAATAATAATAAAAAATATTATTTTTAGTCCTCTGATTTTATTATGAAAATAGTTAATTATTTTTGTTAGTGAAAATAATAGTAATTAATAATAGTGAAAACAATTAAATATAAAATATAAAAGAGAAAGAAAAGAAATAAAACCCAGGGGGTGTTGGGCCCAGAAGAAGGTACGTTTGGAAATTGTGGCCCATTAAGCTGCAAGCCTGTTTGACCATTGAGATTGGCTAGGCGTTTGTTGACTGAGGAGCATGGTAGTCTTTCAACCTGGGCCATGGGATCTGAGTTGGAGGCCACCTGGCGCGCTGATAACTGAGGTATATGGTGGATACCCTTTTGGAAACTTGTATGTAATTATGCAAAGAAAAATAGAAACAAATATTTTGGGGGACCTGGGATTCGAACCCAGGTCCCAATAGCCTTTCCACTCACCTGCTTGCCAATCCAACTAACGCGTTCATTCAATATAGGAATAGTAAATAAATATAATATGTAAAACTCAATTAATATGCTGAAACTATGAAAAAACGCACTAAGATTTAAACTGGCCAACCATACGTTAACACGTCCTCGTCTTCTTCCTTCGTTCTACATAAAAACACATTAGATAGCGGGGGTTTTTAACCCCCACAATATGCTTGCACGAAAAATAGCGATTAGAGCTATGGTACACATAAATGTTTCGCGAGGGTTTGGTTTTGTTCGTCTTATTCTGACGAATTCAGTCATGGGTCTCACAAGTCTCAATTTTTCCTGGTTTAGGAATCCCCAATTTCAAAGCTTAAGAACTCTAGAAATTGTCCATGGCATCTTGTGATTCTGTGCATTATAATTCAATTAACTTATGCCATTAGCTTCATATGATTACTAGCAATGCAAAACAATCAAAAAATCATGTTAAATGCTCATGAATTAAGAGTTACGATTATGGATAAAATGTGCAAACCGTGGTTCTGTTCTCAGTGATTTCTTGAGCTTTGAAGCTGGAATTTGATTGTAACACGTCCTGGGAACCTCCTGCAGTGTATTAGAATCAACAAAAGTCTTTAAATTGCCCTAGAATGCAAAAGTCAGTTTCAACTTTTCTTGAATTTTTCCAATATGTTATGGCCTCTTTTCTGCAGCTTTCTCACGTGTTTTCCATCAGGGTAGCTTGCATATATATAGAGGAATGGAATTAGGTCAAAATCTTGAGCAAAAATCCATTGAATTGATGATTGAATATTTGATTGAAAATCAAATCTTTTTGCATTTTCATGATTGAATAAAGTTGCCAATTTTGGAGATTTTTCATCTTTGATTTGGTGAACAAAATTGCCAGCCTTTTTAGGTCATATTTGCTTCACAAAAAGATTGAAAAACCAAATCTTTGTATTTTCCTACAATTTAAATTAATTAAATGAATTAATATCAATTAAAAATCCAATTAATTAATAAAAATAAGAAAATAAATTCAATTAAGCTTTATGGGTCGTGCATAGGCCATGGATGAAGTTTCAAGAAGAGATTTGAGGCCCATTAGCAAAAATAAGGTGTTTTGAGCAAAGTTGACTTTTGCAAATTTATGAAAATTTCCCAACTTCTCCAATGCACAACTTGCTCAATTTTGATCATATGAACCTGTTCTTGGACATTTTGGAAAGGTCTTGAAGTCCTCTGACCAATGCCTTTGGTCCCATGTCATTTGGATTTACCAATCTCAAGTTATGGCCTTTGACTTAAAGTGCACTTTTGTTGACTTTTGAAATTGACCTATAATGTCAAAATTGATAACTTCTTGTGAGAGAATTTCTTGAACTTGGAGTGTGAATATGGATTGTAGGAAATTGAATTCCCTTCAAAATGAGCATTGGATGGGATTTTTCTGATGAACCATGAAAAAGTTATGCCCTGGTCAAGATACAGTTGACTTTTCTACTATCCAAAAATAGTAACTTTTTGCATCTTGATGATTTTTGAGCTATTCTTGTGGAATCATGATCAAGACTTGATCAAATGATGATTGTGGACTCAAAATAAGATGTTGACCAAAAATTTTGACTTTTGACTGCAAAATGACCATTTTGCCCCTGCAGTTGACTGTAGATCAAATGGAGCTTTTGATTGTGCAAATTGGCATTGTGAGTCTTGAAACTTGGCATGTAGGTGCTTGAGAATGCATATAGGCCTATGAGACTTGATTGAACCATTGAGAACCTCAAATTCCTTGAAAGAACCAAAACCCTAATTTCAACTGGCTTAGGAGGTGGTTTGACTGTACAATCTCTTGAGCAATCTTGAATCATTTGAAGATGATTCTTGACAAACCTTGAAGAATATGGGAGGGAAAATTTTGGGGTACAACAGTTGCCCCTGTTAAATCTTCTTAGACTTGAGGATGTATATTGGCTTGCGTGCCTTTCGTGATCCGAAGGTGGAGGATGATTGAACACTAAAGTGCCCAGAAATTTGCACTCGCATGGTGTAGTATCAGCAATGTGATGTCGGGAATGGGCTTACAGATGCCATTTGGAGAGGTGATAGAAATGAGGATGGGATTATAGATGCCATCTGGGGATGTGACAGAGTCTTGTCGGGGATGGGCTTATAGATGCCATCTGGAAATGTTTGTTGGATTGTAACTTGGTAGGTTGATAGAAGGAACCTGTGTAAGGTTGCCTGATGATGAGTCCGTGTAAGACTGCATCTTGGAAGAGAAGGAACCGGTGTAGGGTTGCTTCATGATGGTTAAGTAGATAGTTGTCCTGTCTGGTTTCAGGTATTAATCTACAATCCGTCGTCCATAGATATTTCCTAGCTAGTTACAGGTATTGATCTGGAACTTAAGAGAGGTGAGTCAAGGAGATAGTTTTCCTGTCTGGTTTCAGGTATTAATCTCTGACTTGAGAAAGAAATATGGTTTTCCGGTCTGGTTTCAGGTATTAATCTACAATCCGTCGTCCACAGATATTTCCTGGCTAGTTACAGGTGTTGATATGAAACTTAAGAGAGGTGGGTCAAGGAGATATTTTTCCTGTCTGGTTTCAGGTATTAATCTCTGACTTGAGAAAGAAAGATGGTTTTCCTGTCTGGTTTCAGGTATTAATCTTCAATCTCTTCAATGTAGATAACTTTCCTGTCTAGTTTCAGGTATAGATCTACAATCAGTCGTTCACAGATATTTCCTGGCTTGCTACAGGTGTTGATCTGGAATTTGAAAAAAGGTTGGTCGAGATAGCTTTCCTGTCTGGTTTCAGGTATTAATCTCCAATCTCTTCATATAGGTGGTTTTCCTGTCTGGTTTCAGGTGTTAACCTATAATCAGTCGTCCACAGATATTTCCTGGCTAGTTACAGGTGTTAATCCGGAACTTTTAAGAAGGTTCGGTCAATGAGATAGTTTTCCTGTCTGGTTTCAGGTATTAATCTCTGATCTGAGAAAGAAAGATGGTTTCCTGGCCTGTTACAGGTGTTGATCTTCAATCTCTTCAATGTAGATAACTTTCCTGGCTTGCTACAGGTATAGATCTACAATCAGTCATTCATAGATATTTCCTGGCTAGTTACAGGTGTTGATCTGGAACTTCAAAGGTTGATGGTAATCATCTTTGGATTGACCTTTTCCTGAAAAGGCAAAACATTAGTTGTATGCAATGTCATGATGTATGAAATGCATGATGTCATGATGTTCTCAAAAAATAAATGAGATCGTGTCGTATGCACTTTATCATGTATGTAAATAGGAGGTATGAGATGTGATATGTTTATGAATGTTTTTTCGTCTGGGAAAATAAATCCTTGACGAATGCCGGGAGCTTGTTAAATCCTGGGCTGATGTTGAAGAGTAGAGTTCTTCGTTTCTGCTGGGGATGATGAACAAAGATGATTGCAAGAATAAACCGGTAGGAGAAGATGACTCCGTTGGGGGAATGAACCTGGTGAAGAGATTACTCTGCGGGGAATTACTCTGTGGGAAGAGATGCTTCACTGAGATTTTATCAATAACTCCGCTGGGGGATTCCGTTGATAAGCTCTGTTGGGGAATTTGATGAACTTCGCTGGGGATAGGAAGAACTTCGCAGAGGACGTCTTTTCGTTGCAATTTGCTGAGGATAACCCAGTTAGACTCTGGTGGGGGATAACCTCCTGAATATGGATGGGGAGAGATTTGTGTACTCTGCAGGGGACAAACTTCCAGAATCTACTGGGGAGATGATTCAACTCTCCTGGGGAAACTTTTGAGGAAATGGCTCCACTGGGGGTATCTTGTATTCCGCCGGGGAACAATAACAATCTTATATTTCTGTCAAGGAATATTAAGACTGCCGGGGATGCTTGCTAGGGAACATCTGTATACTCCACTGGGGAATATTAAGATCTTCTGGGGATACCCAACTTTTCCAGGACTGATGGTAGACCAACTCTGCTTGGGGGAGAGTATTGTTGACTTGTTGGGGATACTGTGCCTTTTTTAGGGCTAATGGGAGGCCAACTCTGCTTGGGGAGAGTATTGCTGAATCTCGTCTTACTCTGCGAGGAGCGAAGGTATCTTGGTCAAATTCTTTAGCTGAACTTACCTTGGTACCTCGGTCGACAGAGCAACTAAATCGCTTAGACAATTCTTATTGCCCCTACTTCTGATGTCACCTGTAATTACTCCTTTGTTTCGTATGCAAGTATTTATGAATAGCAGTTTAATGTTAAATGCATATATCAAAAATGAACATTGGACGTTCTTTGCAAAACAAAACAGGTAAAGGAAAAACAATTGGCAATTTATCTGAAAAATGAGCTTATATTGATTTTGAAGTTTGCCTGTAAATAGGCGTTTTTGTACAAGAGGCTGACGTCCTAGTAAGAGAACGCCACCGAACAAAATAGAATTTATACAATTTGTGAAAAGAAAACAAAACAGCTATGTGAAAAATCCCACTGGGTTCCCACTCTGCTATCGCCTTTATGTCTTCAAGCGTCTCATCACTTTGCTGCTTAGTTGAAGATGAATCTGATTGATTGGTGACGTCCAAGCCTGATAGTCGATACCGAAGTTTGGATGCAGGGTGATCCAATGAGACATAGTATTACGCTTATCCCTAACTTTTGCCTGGACCTCCCTTTCGGGTTTTCAGTCCACTGGGATACCCATTTTTGCCCAAGCTGCCTTTTCAGGTTTTCGACTTGCCGGGTGTACAGATTTTTTTATTTTCATCCCTTACTTTTGCCCGAACCCTTTTGGTTCTCCGGGAAGCCCTTGTTTTTGCCTAGGCCAGTCGAACTAGCGGGTCTTTGATTATGCGCAGTATTTTTTTACTATGTCTGCATTGGCGGGGTGAGGAAGGTCGTCACCATCCATGGTAGTTAGAATCATCGCTCCTCCTGAGAAGATATTCTTAACCACAAATGGCCCTTCGTACGTAGGGTCCATTTTCCCCTGGGATCACCTTGAGGTAGAATGATGCGCTTGATTACCAGGTCCCCAACTTGATACTCTTGTCGTCTGACTTTCTTGTTAAATGCCTTGATCATCCGTTTTTGGTACGTCTGACCATGACAAATAGCAGTGAGTCTCGTTTTGTCGATTAGGTTTAATTGATCAAGCTGGGTCTGGATCCAGTCTTCCTCGCTCAAACCTGCATCCTTCATGATCCGGAGAGAGGGTATCTGAACTTCAATGGGCAGGACTGCCTCCATGCCATATACCAAGGAAAAGGGTGTTGCCCCTGTTGACGTCCGTGCTGAGGTACGGTACCCATGAAGAGCGAATGGTAACATCTCGTGCCAATCTTTGTAGATCACTGTCATCTTCTGCACAATCTTCTTGATGTTCTTATTAGCTGCTTCTACAGCCCCATTCATCTTCGGCCGGTAAGGAGAAGAGTTGTGGTGCTGTATCTTGAATTGCTCGCAGAGCTCAGTGATCATCTTGTTATTAAGATTGGTACCATTATCCGTAATGATCCTCTCAGGTATACCGTATCGACAGATCAGGTTATGCCGAATGAACCGTGCCACGACATTCTTGGTTACGGTGGCAAAGGAAGCTGCTTCAACCCACTTTGTAAAGTAATCAATTGCTACCAGGATGAAGCGATGCCCGTTGGATGTTGTAGGTCTGATCTCGCCGATCATATCAATGCCCCATATTGCAAAAGGCCAAGGTGCTATCATGACGTTCAAAGGAACTGGGGGAATGTGCACTTTATCAGCATAGACCTGACACTTGTGACACGTCCGAGAATGTTGATAACAGTCGGCTTCCATTGTGGACCAGTAATATCCTGCCCGAAGGATTTTCTTTGCCATGGTATGTCCACTGGAATGAGTTCCGAAAACAGGAACAGTCAGGAAAAAGTTAGGGATAACGAATCAAAAGAACGAGGTCATTACAAATCCTCAACAACATGAAAAATGTTGCAAAAATGACTGCCTTCCAAAATTCAACTGGTGAACCATCGCCAAAAGTCGTTCCAAACTCGAATAGAGTTCGACGCACAATTAATTGAGTTTAGGATTGAAGAACATCACGAAGAGCGGGTGGGTACAAATATACTTTGAGCCTTTATCCTTTGTTTCTTAAACCGTGAACCAAGCCATGTTACAACCCTTCAAAAGTCCTAATTGAGGCATGGGTTAGTTCGAAAGCATACTGTTACAAAAGGTATCCCGACTCCTGTAAGGCTTTGCCCTAAATCTTGTGTTGAATTTGTCTTATAAAAAGTTTTCTG
The DNA here is from genome assembly GCA_948472305.1 of Vicia faba. Taxonomy (NCBI): domain Eukaryota; kingdom Viridiplantae; phylum Streptophyta; class Magnoliopsida; order Fabales; family Fabaceae; genus Vicia; species Vicia faba. The sequence continues at coordinate 200,558,282 of OX451739.1, forward strand.
CTAAAAAACGCATTTTTCAAAACTTCGAGACGAGCATAGACTTTGCATTACTTGAATATCACTGTTTGCATTTGGCTATTTGTTTGACAACGGAGAAATTCACACAATGAATATCCAGTGAACAAAAGCCTTCTCAGTGAGCAAAATCACTTCAAAAAGGATGACACTTCCATTAACAAATCTCCTATCAACAAGGGGGCATGACATGTCACTATCCAGCACACCTGGGGCAGTCCAGTCAAGATTTCAACAAATCTTTCAAAGTTCAATTATCCTGGGGCAGTCCAGTAAAGATTTCAACAAATCTCTCAAAAGTTAAGTGAACTTGAGGCAAGTCTCCTTCATCATCACTTGGGGCATTCAAATGTCAATCTCAAGGTCGTTCAAAATTTCCTTCATCACCTGCTGGAAGTTACGATGAACATCACAATTTCCTTCATCACCTGCTGGAAGTTACGATCAACATCACAAATTCCTTCATCACCTGTTGGAAGATACAGTTTCAGATACGCTCTAGACACGGGAGCCATTTTGTCACTCATTCAGATCCCAGTTACAGTTTCAGATACACTCCAGATACGGAAGTCATTCTGCTACTCATACAGATCTCAACTCCAAGATACAGTTTCAGATACGCTCCAGACACGGTAGCCATTCTGTCACTCATTCATATCCCAGTTACAGTTTCAGATACACTCCAGACACGGTAGCCATTCTGTCACTCATTCAGATCCCAGTTACAGTTTCTGATACACTCCAGATACGGAAGTCATTCTGCTACTCATACAGATCTCAACCCCAAGATACAGTTTCAGATACGCTCCAGACACGGTAGCCATTCTGTCACTCATTCAGATCCCAGTTACAGTTCCAAATACACTTCAGACACGGAAGTCATTCTGCTACTCATACAGATCTCAACTCCAAGATACAGTTTTAGATACGCTCCAGACACGGTAGCCATTTTGTCACTCATTCAGATCCCAGTTACAGTTTCATATACACTCCAGACACGGAAGTCATTCTCCTACTCATACAGATCTCAACTCCAAGATACAGTTTCAGATACGCTCCAAACACGGTAGCCATTCTGTCACTCATTCAGATCCCAGTTACAGTTTCAGATACACTCCAGACACGGAAGTCATTATGCTACTCATACAGATCTCAACTCCAAGATACAGTTTCAGATACGCTCCAGACACGGTAGCCATTATGTCACTCATTCAGATCCCAGTTACAATTTCAGATACACTCCAGATACGGAAGTCATTCTGCTACTCATACAGATCTCAACCCCAAGATACAGTTTCAGATACGCTTCAGACATGGTATCCATTTTGTCACTCATTCAGATCCCAGTTACAGTTCCAGATACACTCCAGACACGGAAGTCATTCTGCTACTCATACAGATCTCAACTCCAAGATACAGTTTCAGATACGCTCCAGACACGGTAGCCATTCTATCACTCATTCAGATCCCAGTTACAGTTTCAGATACACTCCAGACACGGTAGTTATTCTGTCACTCATTCAGATCCCAGTTACAGTTTCAGATACACTCCAGATACGGAAGTCATTCTGCTACTCATACAGATCTCAACCCCAAGATACAGTTTCAGATACGCTCCAGACACGGTAGCCATTCTGTCACTCATTCAGATCCTAGTTACAGTTCCAGATACACTCCAGACATGGAAGTCATTCTGCTACTCATACAGATCTCAACTCCAAGATACAGTTTCAGATATGCTCCAAACACGGTAGCCATTCTGTCACTCATTCAGATCCCAGTTACAGTTTCAGATACACTCCAGATACGGAAATCATTCTCCAAGATACAGTTTCAGATACGCTCCAAACACGGTAGCCATTCTGTCACTCATTCAGATCCCAGTTACAGTATTAGACTACCGCGAAGCCTGGATTACGACCAGATAGTGGTATCTCCTAAGAGCAAGCTATGAAGCCCGGATTCGACTGGATAATAGTTTAATCCCCAACAAGTTATTGTGAATCCTGGATTACGACCAGATAGCAATACAAGTTTCTGTGAAGCCTGGATTACGACCAGATAGCAGTCAAGAATACTACGAAGCCTGGAGTCGACCAGATAGTGGTATATCTTTAACACAAGTCGTGAAGCCCGGATTCGACCGGATGGCAGCTCAACAAGTTATTGTGAGGCCTGGATTACGACCAGATAGTAATACAAGTTTTTGTGAAAGCCTGGAGATCGACCAGATAACAGTTAACCGTTAACAGAATGGAGACTCTCATCCTTAAAACCTCAGAAGATTGGTATACTCCCAATTTTTGACCGTTAACAGAATGAAGATTCTCATCCTTAAAACCTCAGAAGATTGGTATACTCCCAATTTCTGACCCCTAACAGAATGAAGATTCTCATTCTCAAAGTGGCGTATAACCCAAGTTCCAGATTAATACTTGTAACAAGCCAGGAAAACTATCTGTGGACGACGGATTGTAGATTAATACCTGAAACCATCCAGGAAAACTATCTACATGAAGAGATTGAAGATTAATACCTGTAACAAGCCAGGAAAACTATCTTTCTTTCTCAGGTCAAAGATTAATACCTGAAACCAGCCAGGACAATTATCTCACCGACCAACCTTTTCAAGATCCCAGATCAATACCTGCAGCAATCAAAAGATTCTTGCAATCCCCAGCCGAGCTAAAACTTCCAACTATCAATCCCCAAGCAGAATGAAGACTCTCATTCTCAGTCCCTCACGGGATATTCAGATATTCCCCAGTGAAGATCTCCTTAAGACAAGAATCCCCAGTAGATTGGCATACAACCCAAGCTCCTGATTCCCCAACAGTGGTTCCAGGATTTCTCGTTTCCAACAATCCCCCTGCAAAAGTCAAGGATTTACTTTCCCCGGAAGCAGTCAAGATTCTATTATCTCCGACTATCCAGGATTCCTCTATCCACAGTGTGATCGGTGGATCTGGAACTGACTGTTTAACGCTGGTTTGCGAAATGTCGCGGTAAGCAAGAGTCGCCACCGTCTTTTATTTTCTCCAAATGGAAAGGACAAAAGCACAGAAAAATTCCTTATAGAGATTGCTCTCGGTTCGGGAGGTAGATTTATAGAAAGGGAAGGTATTAGCACCCTTTCTATCCATGGTTATCCATGGGCTCTTAGATACTTGCTCATTTGTGTTTTCAAAATTGTTTGTTTGCTTTTCAACTGTGGGTTTGAAAAAGTTTCTTTGAAAATTTCAGTTCGACTCTTGTATCAGTCCTCAAGAGTGTTTGAAAAGTTGCTTTTGAAAGCTTTTTGAAAGGTGTCGGTGTGAAAAGAGTTTTTGATTTTGTTTTGAAATTAGAGCAAGTATCTACGAGTTGTCTACCTACCCTAAGGAATTCGTCTGTGTAAATGTCCTTAAAGTAGTGCCATCCCACCATTGAGAGGTAGGTAGCACCACCGTTGGAGGTATTCGGGTCAATTCGAGGGTTCGGGACATGGTGATCACCGGAGCAATAGGAAGACACCTTAGAAGCTACCCTCATGCCATGTTCATGGACATGAGGACTTACTAAAACGTCCTCTACTCGACGATCACCTTTCGAGGGGCAAGGCAATAGTGAGACGTACCCTAGGGGTGGTGTGTGATTTGTGTGTCGTTTTCAGATATTTTTGTCTTGTCATGCATTAGTGATCTACGCATTGTTTTTATTTTTGACATTCATTCTTTCATGCAAATTATTAACAGTTAAAAGATGCGGAATTAAAAATCCTACGCTATTACAAAGGCGGGTCTACATCGCCAAATTAATCCAAGACCCGATTTGAAATAAAGTAAAAAATGCGGAAAGATAAATGTCCTAATTATTCTATTACACGGCTTTGGGATAAATACACTATATTCACAAAAAGAAATAAAAATGCGAAGCGAATTAAAGTCGGGAATGCGAGGGCGTTGGACCCTTTTAAAGAAATTAAATTAAAATTAATAAATTAATTAAGTTAAATGAGAAAAGGAAATTATTTTTGAGTTTTTGTATTTATGAATTTTAGTAAGAAAATTAAATTGGAATTAAAAAGAAAAGTTACTTAACCCTAATTCTAACTATTTTTAATTTATTAAGAAAATGTTTAAATTAGACCTAGTTTAAATTAATTATTTACATGGCAAATTTATTTACAAAATAAATAATTAATTATTAATAATGGTAAAAGAAAAGAAAAAGAATAAAAGTATTTAAAACCCTAATTCTACATTTTTTAGTTTATTAAGAAAAACATTAGAATTAAACCTAGAATTAAAAAAACTAAATTAATTAATAAAGTTATTTACAAAAAAAACATTTAAATAAAATATATTTATATTTTTTGTCTTTCTGATTTTTTATTATTTTTTATGTTAAAGAAAAAAAATTAATTTAAAGAATTAAACTAAAACTAAATAAAATAAATAAAGTAGAAAAAATAAAGAGAATGAAAAAAGCAAACCAATGGGGGGTGTTGACCCCAATTTGGAGGTTAATTGCCAGCAATCTGGCCCATTTATTGGAGGCCTCTTTTGACTTTCCTGGCCACGTGCATATGCGTTGACTGGGGTGTTCCCTGGACTTTGGATCCTAGCCACTGGATGGATATTGTGGGACGTGTGGCAAGCCAAGATATGAGGCTGCATGGTAGACTTTAGGAAGCACGCTACATAGAACCATGTTAGAAAGAAAAATATGGAATAAAGTGGGGGGACCTGGGGATCGAACCCAGGTCCTGGTGTTTACCAAGCCTTTTGTCCACCAACTGAGCTATTTGAGCGCTTTGTAATTATAATGGAAAAGGATTAATATAAAAAACAAACGCACTAATGCTATTAACAAGAAAACACGCGCTGAAATTTGAATAGCCCTATCACATTGAGACAAATCATCTTCTTCTCCACTTCTTTGTTTTGACCTGAAAAAAAAAAGAGAAAGGATAGCGGGGGTTTTAAACCCCCACAAACCTCAACATTCAAAAATAGCGATTAGCGTATGGTTGCTCATAAATTGAGCGCGACTAGTGGTTCTGAATCGTGTGAAGCTTCTGATTCTAATGGCCCTGGTCTTGTGTCTCAATTTTTCCAGAATAAGGAAGCCCCAAATTTGAACCTCTGAAAGCCTAGAAGACGTTAATGGTAGGTTCTCGTACAGGGCATGAAAATTCAATTAAATGATGCCAAAAGCTTTAGAATGTTTATGTTAGTATAAATCAACAGAAAAAATGCAATGAGGATGCGTATAAATTGAAACACGAATTTGACAAATGTTAAGAACAGGACGGCATCATGTTACCAATTCTTTGCGTTAGAAGCGTGGAAAAGGGTTCAGTTAGGTTCAGTGATGCCTCAGAAAGCTTTTGGAATTGGTTAGAAGCTTTGAAACTCCCTGCAATATCGTTTTCAGTTTTGAAAAATTTGATGAAAAATGCAAAGTTGGTTTTGGTTCTTAGGCGCAGCTTTTTTTGGTTGTTGTGACTAGGGTTATGATCTGTATATGTATGCCAATGGATTAGGGTAGAAATTTGAGTCAAAAAGCCTTTGCATTGATGTATCAAATATTTGATTTTCAATGAATATTTTTTCAATCTTTTTCATGTCTTTTGATACCAATCATGGCCAAATCTTTCCTTTTTTGATATGCACGAGATCTTGAGGTTTTGATGAGTGATTATACTGCATAAAAAGATTCAAACACATTTGTTTAGTATTTTTGTCATATTTTATTTAATTAAATGAATTAATAGTGATAAAAATTCAAATAAATAATAAAAAATGATGAAATAAATCCCCTTTGGGTCAAATGGTCGTGCATAGCCTTTGGATAATGATTCTTGGAAGAAAATGTGGCCCATTAGCAATTTTGAGGCATTTGAAGCAAAGTTGACTTTTCAAAATTCCCAAAATTTTCCCAACTTCCACAAGGCATATCTTGCTCAACTTTTAAGCTTTGATCATGTTCTTGGACATTTTGGAAAGGTCTTGAAGTCCTCTAACCAATTCCTTTGGTACCATGTCATTTTGATTTACCAATCTCAAGTTATGGTCTTTGACTTAAAGTCCCTTTTTGTTGACTTTTGAAAATGACCTATAATGTTGAAATTGATAACTTTTTGTGTGAGAATTTCTTGGACTTGAAGTGTGAAGAAGAGTTGTAGGAAATGTCTTTCTCTTCAAAATGAGCTTTGGATGGAATTTTTCTGATAAACCATGTGGAAGTTATGCCCTGGTCAATTTTCAGTTGACTTTTTCAACTGTTCAAATATGGAAACTTTTGCATCTTGAGACTTTTTGAGCCATGCCTTGAAAATCATGATCAAGAATTGATCAAATGATGTTTGTGGCTTCAAAATAAGATGTTGACCAAAAATTTGAACTTTTGACTGTCAAATGACCATTTTGCCCCTGCAGTTGACTGCTGAGCAATTAGGGTTTTTTACTGTGCAATTTTATGCTGTGAGTCTTGAAACTTAGCATGAGGATGCTTGACCATGTTTATAGGCATGTGGGACTTGATTGGACCCTTGGGAACTTCAATTTCTTTGTCAGAACCAAAACCCTAGTTTTTGACTGTTAGGAGGCCCTTGAACTGTGCCACCCTTGGGGAGATTTTGAAGCATGCTTTTGGAAAATCTTGAAAAATATGGGAGGGAAAATTTTGGGGTACAACATTTGCCCCTGTTCAATCTTCTTAGACCTGAGGATGCAGATTGGCTGACATGCCTTTCGTAATCCGAAGGTGGAAGATGATTGAACACTAGAGTGCCCAGAAATTTGCGCTCACATAGTAGTGTGATGTGGGGAATGGGCTTACGGATGCCATTTGGAGATTGATGGATAAGATGATGGGCTTATAGATGCCATGCTAAGAGATGATGGAAGGTGGATGGGCTTATAGATGCCATCTGGATGTCGATCGCGTAAGAGATTCCTTAGCGAGATTTTGCGTACCTGAAAAAGAAAATGATTACCTGACCTGTTACAGGAGCTGGTCTTCAAACTCTTATGTAGATGCGCCCTGACTGGTTACAGGAATTGAATCTGGAGCTTCAAAAGGTGATGAACGAATCAGGGATGGTTACTACCTCAACGGGACGGTGAGAGAACCTTGGATGATTACTACCTCAACAGGAACGCTGAGAGAACCTTGGGGCGATTACTACTTCAACAGGGACGCTGAGAGAATCTTGGATGTCTTCTGCGGGGATAAGAATCAGGGAGATCTTAGGGTCGATCTGACTGAACCGGAGAAGGCCTTTGACTGGATAAGAATCAGGAAAATCTTAGGGTCGATTTAACTGAACCGGACAAGGTCTTGGAATATCTTCAACTGGATAAGAATCAGGGAGATCTTAGGGTCGATCTGACTGAACCAGAGAAGGCCTTTGACTGGATAAGAATCAGGAAAATCTTAGGGTCGATTTAACTGAACCGGACAAGGTCTTGAAATCTTCAATTGGATAAGAATCAGGGAGATCTTAGGGTCGATCTGACTGAACCAGAGAAGGCCTTTGACTGGATAAGAATCAGGAAAATCTTAGGGTCGATTTAACTGAACCGGGCAAGGTCTTGGAATATCTTCAACTGGATAAGAATCAGGGAGATCTTAGGGTCGATCTGACTGAACCAGAGAAGGCCTTTGACTGGATAAGAATCAGGAAAATCTTAGAGTCGATTTAACTGAACCAGGCTAGGTCTTGGAATATTCAACTGGCTAAGAATCAGGGAGATCTTAGGGTCGATCTGACTGAACCAGAGAAGGCCTTTGACTGGATAAGAATCAGGAAAATCTTAGGGTCGATTTAACTGAACCGGACAAGGTCTTGAAATATCTTCAACTGGATAAGAATCAAGGAGATCTTGGGGTCGATCTGACTGAACCAGAGAAGGCCTTTGACTGGATAAGAATCAGGAAAATCTTAGGGTCGATTTAACTGAACCAGACTAAAGTCTTGAAATATCTTCAACTGGATAAGAATCAGGGAGATCTTGGGGTCTATCTGACTGAACCAGAGAAGGCCTTTGACTGGATAAGAATCAGGAAAATCTTAGGGTCGATTTAACTGAACCAGACTAAAGTCTTGAAATATAGCTGGGAACTTAACTGGATCTTTCCTGAAAGGTAAAGGTCAGTCATATGCAAGGCATGATATGAATCAAGTGATGATGCTCTCAACATGAATGAGATTTGTACGTTCATGATGCATATATGCATGCTATAATGTATGGAAATGTGATGTTTATGAACGTATATTTTCGTCTTAGGAAAATAAATCCTTGACGGGTGCCGGGAAGTCACTCCTGGGCTGATGTTGAAGAATAGATCTTTGCTTCCGCTGGGAATGATAGTTGCAAGAATACCGGTAGGAGAAGATAACTCCGTTGGGAAATAAACTTGGCGAATGGATTACTCTGCGGGGAGAGAAGTACTCTAGCAATCTTGCTGGGGAACAGTACTCTGTGGGGAGAGAGGTACTTTGCTGAAATGTTGATGGTAACTTCGCTGGGGATACCATTGTTGTGTTGGAAGTGTTAATAGACTTCGCTGGGGATAGGAAGACTTCGTCGAGGACGATCTTTCCGTGGCTTTTGGATGAGGATAACCCAGTTATATCCTGGTAGGGAAATAACCTTTGAATAAAGCCAGGGGACGCGTTCGTGCTCTACGGGGATAAGCTTCCAGAATCTACTGGGGATAAGCTTACTGCTTGGGGAGATGGATCCCAACTTTCCTGGGGAAACTGGATTGGACTCTCCTGGGGAAAAATTGAACTTCATTGGGAAGTGACCCCGTTGAATGTTTGATATACCGCCGGGGAACAATCTTTAGACCAAGACTGCCGGGGATGCTTGTTAAGAATGCATGTATATTGCTGGGGAATATTGAGATCTGCGGGAGGACACCCAACTTCCTTAAGGCTGATAATAGCTTTGCTTGGGGAGAGTGTATTGACTTGCTGACTCACTCTCTGGGGATTAAGATGTCTTGGTTATTCTTCAGCCGAACTTACCTTGGTACCTTGATGGACAGAACGATTAGATCACTTGGACAACTCATCGTTGCCCCTGTTTCTGAGGTGGGAGAGGAAGACCTGTGAGGTGCTGATAGTTGTTGAGGGTCAAACCTTCTTCAGGTAGGCAAGTGACAAGATGACAAGATATAGTCGTACGCTTTGATCCCTAACTTTTGCCTGGACCGCCCTTTCGGGTTTTCAGTCCACCGGGATACCAATTTTTGCCCAAGCCGCCTTTGCAGGTTTTCGACTTGCCGGGTGTACAGATTTTTCATTTCATCCCTTATTTTTGCCCGAACCCTTTTGGTTCGCCGGGAAGCCCTAATTTTTGCCTAGGTATGTCAACCTAGCGGGTCTTTTCATGCGTAGTATTTTTCGACTATGTATGCGCTCTCAGAATGTAGGGAGTTGCCCCTGTTGGAAGTGTTTTGTCATGCCCCAGAAGGTATTTAATCAGGCAAGATTCGTTGTTGGAATGCCCCAAGTGACTCAGGCGGAGATTTGCCCCAGGTTGTTTGGCCTTTGAGAGATTCTCCGAATCTTGATTGGACTGCCCCAGATAATAGACCATGCCCCTTGATTGGAAGTGCCTTTGTTCACTAGGCTTTCATCGTGCGAATTTCCCTGCTATTCAAACAAATAGTCATATGCAAACGATGTTATATCAAAAATGCAAAGCTTATGTCTGTCTTGAAGATTTTGAAAATGCATTCTTTTTCATAAAACAAGTGAATGTTTGTAAAACGTGATGTCAACTCCGTATTTACCGTAAGCCTTAAGGAGTCAGGATACCTTTCGTAATAGTATGCTTTCGAACTAACCCATGCTTCAGCTAGGACTTTTAAGGGTTATAACGTGGCCTGGTTCACGGTTTAAGAAACAAAGGATAAAGGCTCAAATTTTATTTGTACCCACCCGCTCTTCGTGATGTTCTTCAAACCTAAACTCAGCTGATCATGCATTAGACCTTGTTTGAGTCTTTGTCCTGATATTCCGATGATGGTTCGGATTTTGACAGTTTAGAATAGGCAGTCATTTCCCTTTTTTTTTGTTGAGGGTTTGTAGTACCTCTTTTCTTTTTTTGATTTTGTTATCCCTATTTTTTTTTTGCCTGAACTGTTTCTTTTATGATTACAGTCAGCGGGATGCCCTAGTTTTGTAAGTCTCCTTCATAGGTTTTGACTTATTGGGCTTTTGATTTTGAGAAATGATGATTGCCTGTCTTCATGATTATTCGGAACCATCACTGTCTTTCTTTGTTTTGTAAGGACCTCTTTGGTGTCATTCGTTATGCACTTGGATCAACTGAGAGAACTACCCTGCCCCAGGTTATGATTAAGGGTTTTAATTTTCGAAAAGAAAAACTCCTACTTCTTTGGCTCAGAGGGGTTGACGAGGGATTATCTTCCTTATAACTCCAGTGTTTAGGGATTGAAACAATGCTTGTACCTCATCAGCGGGGTTTGTCCAAAAGCATACTGTAGATTGCGGTATTGTTTTCGTCATCCTCCCTCAAGAGGCTTAGAATTATTAATCGAGCATTGATCATCAGAAAAAATATGAAAATAATTTGCATATAGTGAATACGAATATATTGCTTCAAAATAGACATATGCGATGCATCAATGATATAACAACGTTTAACATGAGTAAATGTTTGAACAAAATAAAATTACAACTTGAAAATCCTAATGGACAAAAGTCTTTTCATCTCAGGGCTTGTTACTTCAAATGGTGAGCCTTGGAGGGATGATAGAAAAACTCAGCCTGACCATCTTGTGTGAACTCCAATGCTCCTTCATCAATCAGGTCCTGGATCTTGTTCTTCAGAGCCCAACACTCATTTGTATCATGTCCTGGACTGGCAGAGTGGTAGGCACACCTTTTATTGGGATGATAGGTAGGAGATGCTGTGTTGGGGTTCTGGGGATGAGCCTTTAATGTAATCAGATTCAACCTCAACAGGCGTTGTAAAGCTTGAAACAACGACATGTTGAGCTGGGTGAATTGCCTTCTGGGCTTGTCTGGCTGAAGCTGGTGAGGTTGATGCTGAATTTGTGACATTTGAGCCATTTGAGGAGCTCTTCTCTTATCTCCTTGTCTCAAAGATGGTTGAATGATGACTGGCCCTTCAACCTTAGGTGTTTTCCTCAGCTGGTTACCCCGAAGTAGTTGGTTGACGAGAACCCCGAGCTCATCTTGTCTTTGAGCTAAGTCTTGGATGATAGTCACCTGCCCCAGCATCTGGGCTCTCATTGCATCCACTTCAGCTTGCAGATGTTTCAGCCGTTCGTCCTCAGCGCTGTTCCTGACCAAAGTCTCCATGAGAAGTGTCCTTAGCTCCTCCTGCCCCTTGGATAAATTCAGGAGGATTTCCCCGAACCGAGTCTCTTGAGCAATAAGGTCCTGGTTATCTTGTTGGGAAGCCATTGCTGAAGTAGACAGCGAGAAAGGTAAGTGACCTGCAACAAGGATACCTGTTATGCAATGATGTGTATGACATGCATGTAATGTTTTCAAGGACCTCGCGGGATAAACAAGAAAATTTGTTAGAATTTGGGTCCGATAGCTTGATTGAAGGAACTGCATATTATTGAGAGTCCTTCTTCAAAGGGTCAAAGGCTCACCATATCTAGTGGGTCATAGCCCCTGACAACCTTGGCTAGAGGAAAATAAATCCCCTTTTCCCCTTGCTGGACAGTTGGTTCATCTTGACCTGCATCACAAACCCTTGAGATCCTTGAAATGGGTTAAGATGTATGCAATGGTATGATGTTATGGTATGCATGGAGTGATGTAAGTAAACCCTGTTATGAGTCCCCATTAAGGACTATACACAAAACCTGCAAGAAACTCAGGTGTTAGATAACAAGCATGCAAGTAGTCAAGTTGGAAGGCACACAAGTCACACAAGAGAAGCCCTTAAAGTTTAGGCCAGTATGAGGTCTAGGTATTACCCTCTTTCAGTTTGTTGGTTTATACCTGTCCTATCAAAAGTAACCGGGTTCTTAGAGGATCCCAATATCATTGACTACCCTCAATCGGTCATAACTCCAGCGTCGCAATCTTTTCTTGCGGCCAGAACTATCACGAGAGTTTAGCCTCAATAGGCGTAGCATACTACTACTGTTCTATTAGCCAAGTTGTGTCATTTAAGGTTCTAAGGTCTGTTGGTGCTTAATGACTCCTTGGAAGACCCATATTCTCCTTGTTGCGACACAAGGGATATCGGTACAGACCAAGGTGCCATACCAACGTAGCCACTGCTTCACCCATGTCGGTCTACGCCGGACAGGTCCCTCACAGCTTATGCTACCTAAACAGGGTATCCCCAGATCCGGGTTAGGATCTATGTAACTCCCATGCAACCCACAATTTAAAGCAAGCAATTCAATACAATTGAAAACACAGTTATGAACTATCCTAAGGTACACCTCACTTTATAAAGGTCCCCAGCAGAGTCGCCAGTTCTGTGATCGGTGGATTTGGAACTGACTGTTTAACGCTGGTTCGCGAAATGTCGCGGTAAGCAAGAGTCGCCACCGTCTTTTATTTTCTCCAAATGGAAAGGACAAAAGCACAGAAAAATTCCTTATAGAGATTGCTCTCGGTTCGGGAGGTAGATTTATAGAAAGGGAAGGTATTAGCACCCTTTCTATCCATGGTTATCCATGGGCTCTTAGATACTTTCTCATTTGTGTTTTCAAAATTGTTTGTTTGCTTTTCAACTGTGGGTTTGAAAAAGTTTCTTTGAAAATTTCAGTTCGACTCTTGTATCAGTCCTCAAGAGTGTTTGAAAAGTTGCTTTTGAAAGCTTTTTGAAAGGTGTCGGTGTGAAAAGAGTTTTTGATTTTGTTTTGAAATTAGAGCAAGTATCTACGAGTTGTCTACCTACCCTAAGGAATTCGTCTGTGTAAATGTCTTTAAAGTAGTGCCATCCCACCATTGAGAGGTAGGTAGCACCACCGTTGGAGGTATTCGGGTCAATTCGAGGGTTCGGGACATGGTGATCACCGAAGCAATAGGAAGACACCTTAGAAGCTACCCTCATGCCATGTTCATGGACATGAGGACTTACTAAAACGTCCTCTACTCGACGATCACCTTTCGAGGGGCAAGGCAACAGTGAGACGTACCCTAGGGGTGGTGTGTGATTTGTGTGTCGTTTTCAGATATTTTTGTCTTGTCATGCATTAGTGATCTACGCATTGTTTTTATTTTTGACATTCATTCTTTCATGCAAATTATTAACAGTTAAAAGATGCGGAATTAAAAATCCTATGCTATTACAAAGGCGCGGGTCTACATCGCCAAATTAATCCAAGACCCGATTTGAAATAAAGTAAAAAATGCGGAAAGATAAATGTCCTAATTATTCTATTACACGGCTTTGGGATAAATACACTATATTCACAAAAAGAAATAAAAATGCGAAGCGAATTAAAGTCGGGAATGCGAGGGCGTTGGACCCTTTTAAAGAAATTGAATTAAAATTAATAAATTAATTAAGTTAAATGAGAAAAGGAAATTATTTTTGAGTTTTTGTATTTATGGATTTTAGTAAGAAAATTAAATTGGAATTAAAAAGAAAAGTTACTTAACCCTAATTCTAACTATTTTTAATTTATTAAGAAAATGTTTAAATTAGACCTAGTTTAAATTAATTATTTACATGGCAAATTTATTTACAAAATAAATAATTAATTATTAATAATGGTAAAAGAAAAGAAAAAGAATAAAATTATTTAAAACCCTAATTCTACATTTTTTAGTTTATTAAGAAAAACATTAGAATTAAACCTAGAATTAAAAAAACTAAATTAATTAATAAAGTTATTTACAAAAAAAACATTTAAATAAAATATATTTATATTTTTTGTCTTTCTGATTTTTTATTATTTTTTATGTTAAAGAAAAAAAATTAATTTAAAGAATTAAACTAAAACTAAATAAAATAAATAAAGTAGAAAAAATAAAGAGAATTAAAAAAGCAAACCAATGGGGGGTGTTGACCCCAATTTGGAGGTTAATTGCCAGCAATCTGGCCCATTTATTGGAGGCCTCTTTTGACTTTCCTGGCCACGTGCATATGCGTTGACTGGGGTGTTCCCTGGACTTTGGATCCTGGCCACTGGATGGATATTGTGGGACGTGTGGCAAGCCAAGATATGAGGCTGCATGGTAGACTTTAGGAAGCACGCTACATAGAACCATGTTAGAAAGAAAAATATGGAATAAAGTGGGGGGACCTGGGGATCGAACCCAGGTCCTGGTGTTTACCAAGCCTTTTGTCCACCAACTGAGCTATTTGATCGCTTTGTAATTATAATGGAAAGGGATTAATATAAAAAAACAAACGCACTAATGCTATTAACAAGAAAACACGCGTTGAAATTTGAATAGCCCTATCACATTGAGACAAATCATCTTCTTCTCCACTTCTTTGTTTTGACCTGGAAAAAAAAGAGAAAGGATAGCGGGGGTTTTAAACCCCCACAAACCTCAACATTCAAAAATAGCGATTAGCGTATGGTTACTCATAAATTAAGCGCGACTAGTGGTTCTGAATCATGTGAAGCTTCTGATTCTAATGGCCCTGGTCTTGTGTCTCAATTTTTCCAGAATAAGGAAGCCCCAAATTTGAACCTCTGAAAACCTAGAAGACGTTAATGGTAGGTTCTCGTACAGGGCATGAAAATTCAATTAAATGATGCCAAAAGCTTTAGAATGTTTATGTTAGTACAAATCAACAGAAAAAATGCAATGAGGATGCGTATAAATTGAAACACGAATTTGACAAATGTTAAGAACAGGACGGCATCATGTTACCAATTCTTTGCGTTAGAAGCGTGGAAAAGGGTTCAGTTAGGTTCAGTGATGCCTCAGAAAGCTTTTGGAATTGGTTAGAAGCTTTGAAACTCCCTGCAATATCGTTTTCAGTTTTGAAAAATTTGATGAAAAATGCAAAGTTGGTTTTGGTTCTTAGGCGCAGCTTTTTTTGGTTGTTGTGACTAGGGTTATGATCTGTATATGTATGCCAATGGATTAGGGTAGAAATTTGAGTCAAAAAGCCTTTGCATTGATGTATCAAATATTTGATTTTCAATGAATATTTTTTCAATCTTTTTCATGTCTTTTGATACCAATCATGGCCAAATCTTTCCTTTTTTGATATGCACGAGATCTTGAGGTTTTGATGAGTGATTATACTGCATAAAAAGATTCAAACACATTTGTTTAGTATTTTTGTCATATTTTATTTAATTAAATGAATTAATAGTGATAAAAATTCAAATAAATAATAAAAAATGATGAAATAAATCCCCTTTGGGTCAAATGGTCGTGCATAGCCTTTGGATAATGATTCTTGGAAGAAAATGTGGCCCATTAGCAATTTTGAGGCATTTGAAGCAAAGTTGACTTTTCAAAATTCCCAAAATTTTCCCAACTTCCACAAGGCATATCTTGCTCAACTTTTAAGCTTTGATCATGTTCTTGGACATTTTGGAAAGGTCTTGAAGTCCTCTAACCAATTCCTTTGGTCCCATGTCATTTTGATTTACCAATCTCAAGTTATGGTCTTTGACTTAAAGTCCCTTTTTGTTGACTTTTGAAAATGACCTATAATGTTGAAATTGATAACTTTTTGTGTGAGAATTTCTTGGACTTGAAGTGTGAAGAAGAGTTGTAGGAAATGTCTTTCTCTTCAAAATGAGCTTTGGATGGAATTTTTCTGATAAACCATGTGGAAGTTATGCCCTGGTCAATTTTCAGTTGACTTTTTCAACTGTTCAAATATGGAAACTTTTGCATCTTGAGACTTTTTGAGCCATGCCTTGAAAATCATGATCAAGAATTGATCAAATGATGTTTGTGGCTTCAAAATAAGATGTTGACCAAAAATTTGAACTTTTGACTGTCAAATGACCATTTTGCCCCTGCAGTTGACTGCTGAGCAATTAGGGTTTTTGACTGTGCAATTTTGTGCTGTGAGTCTTGAAACTTAGCATGAGGATGCTTGACCATGTTTATAGGCATGTGGGACTTGATTGGACCCTTGGGAACTTCAATTTCTTTGTCAGAACCAAAACCCTAGTTTTTGACTGTTAGGAGGCCCTTGAACTGTGCCACCCTTGGGGAGATTTTGAAGCATGCTTTTGGAAAATCTTGAAAAATATGGGAGGGAAAATTTTGGGGTACAACACACAGCAAGACACCTCATCAGCTTACATGCGCATTCATTACATCCATATCATAAACATTGATATACACATATTACGTCATACATTTCATGCAACATAACTTTGTGTTTCGGCTAATATTTTACCCTTTTCAGTATAAGATTAATATGCTTTGACTTATGAAAACAGTTTACGGGTTCTCCAGATACAGATGTTAACCTATCGCTTGTTCAGATTCCAAGACTTCTAAAAACAGTTTACGGGTTCTCCAGATAAGGATGTTAATCTATCGCTTGTTCAGATTCCAAGGCTTCTGAAAACAGTTTACGGGTTCTCCAGATACGGATGTTAACCTATCGCTTGTTCAGATTCCAAGAATTCTGAAAACAGTTTACGAGTTCTCCAGATACGGATGTTAACTATCGCTTGTTCAGATCCGAGATCTCTGAAAACAGTTTACGGATGCTTCCAAACACGGATGTCAATCTATTGTTTATTCAACTTCTCAACTACTGAAAACAATTTACGGATGATTCTAAACATGGATGTCAATTCACTGCTTGTTCAGATCCCCAGTTCAAAGATATTCCAAACATGGATACCTTTCTGATACTCACTCACTCATCAACGACATACAATTCAACAAGCATTCCAGATGGCATCTTTAAGCCCATCCCCCGACAAGATTCTATCACATCTCCAGATGGCATCTTTAAGCCCATCCCCCGACAAGATTCTATCACATCTCCAGATGGCATCTTTAAGCCCATCTCCAAATGGCATCTTTAAGCTCATTCCCTCAAACTACGCTTTGACGAGTGCAAATTTTTTAGGCACTCTAGTGTCCATTCTCCTTTTACCTTCGAGTCGCGAACGACAAACTTGCCAATCTAACTCTTAAGGTTCAAGAAGATTGAACAGGGGCAACTGTTGTACCCCAAAATTTGCCCTCTCTTTTTCACAAGAAATCACAGCTTAGGGCTTTTCTTGATTTTTCAGATTGGCTCAAGAATCGGTCAAACAGGCTTTTCTTATCAATCAAACAAAATTAGGGCTTCCATTGATTTTGAATCAGTTCAAGAAGATTGCTAGGGTTTGTTTGAGTTTGGCTCAGGGTTTGATCAAGCAGATGCTTCTTTGATAATAAATCAAGAAATAGGGTTTGCGCGCGCATTCTCAGAAGGAATCAATTCTACGGTTCTTTTCAATTGACTGTCACATGGTTTTGACGCTTGTTCAAAATTCCTGTTTGTTTCTCAAAGTTTAAACATCTGGGATAGAAGCTGAGGCTTCTGATGGAGAGTTTGAAGTGTTGGTTGATCAGTGAGGTGAAAGACGTATGGACGTTTGTTTGATTGACTGTGCATTGCTATTGGTTATTTGGAACGCCGGGTTTATTATTGGTTAATACAAGGCTAGAAGAATGCGACGTTTGTTGATTATTTATAATTTCTAAGTTAAGATTATTGGGATAATTTCCAATTATTATGACTCAAGAAATATAAATAATTAAATAAGCAATTGCAGAAGAATTAAAAGAGATCTGACAAAAAAAGGATTTTTATTCATTTTTAATTGTTTGTTACAAATATTATTTGAATACAGTAATTTTATTTACAGTATTTATAATAATGTTTATTACAAATGATTAAAATAAAATAAAACTATATCCTAAGTGTCTTGAAATCTTCATCTTCTACTGTTGTTCCCCTTTGCTCAACTGATATTTATCTGCAAAGACAAAAAAGGAAGAAGTCAATACAGTTAAAATTAAAAAAGGTATTTTTTAGACAGTTAATCAAAACTCATCATTAAAAGTGTTGGCCGGAATCAGTTTGTTCGCCCTCTCTGCAAATCGCAAGAAGACTCATGGTTCACAAAGAGGGAAAGAAAATATATTTGCAAGCATATGAATTAATTAAATACAAAGCTGCATAAATTCAAACTGTCAACCAAAGAGGCAAACCAAACTGAAATGCCAAAACCAAGTTGCACAATGCACAAAGGCAAACTAAGCTGTCAACAATTTGTCAAAGAAGCTGTCAAAAGCTGCCTACAAGCTAGAAAAAGCAATGCAGAAAATCTGGAAGATAAGAGATATGCAGAGCAAAACCAAAATGCAAGCAATATTGTCAAAACCTTCATCATTTCCCAACCAACACTTTTTCAGAAAAAAGTACAATTTAAGCAATAAAAAATGCTTTTTATGTGGAGAGAGAAAGAGAGAGAGAAGTAGAGGCTTACAGTTTGCAGGCTTAGGAGATAAAGATATAAAACAAAGAGTATCAGAACAGTTCAAAGAGAGGGCAGAACACATAGAAAAAGAGACCAAAACCCTAAAACAGATGATACCTCAGGCTTGTATAAAACACAAGCCTTGAAGCAAATACAAGCCAATAAGCTTGTAACCTCAAGCCTTGCAGCCCTCAAACCTGTTACAGAAACTACCATAAGCCCTCAAAACCTGTTACAGAGGCAAGCAAACCAAAGCTTGCCTCAAGCCTTGCAACCTGCCTAAAACCTGAACAAACTCAGGATCCAGAAACCTGCTTGCCTCAAGCCTGTTTCAAAACAAGCCTGCTTCCAAGCTTGCCTGCATCCACACAAAACCAACTCAAACATATAACTGCATAACCTATAACCTTTCAAAGCCAAAGTTACCAAACTTCAAACTTGTTTCAATACTGTACAAACAAGCAATCAAAAATCCTGTCAAAGCCTAAACCCTAACAAACTGTACAACAAGCAAGCATTCAAGCCAAAAAGCCCTCAGAACAACTTTATCATAGGGCCAACATCAACATATCAGTAGCAATAGTAGCAAAACACCAACTCAGAATCAAAGCCAAAAGAGAGAGGAAAAGCAATCTTAGAATAATCATCATTGAAAAAAAAGCCAGAAGTAAAAACAACAACAAGGCAAGCAAGCAGAAGAGGAACAAGCAAGCATCTTCATCAAAAAATAAGCATTCAAATACTCAGAGGCCGGAAATCAGAAGAAGAAGAGAGAACTAAAAGTCGTGTTTTCAGAAAAGATTCATCATAAAACATATAAAGCAAGATACAAAGTACCAGGGAGGCCAGCAAGCACATCACCGCGTCTCTCCGCCTCTTGGCCACCTGAGAAGCGCCGCCGTCCTCCTTCGTCTCCTCTCCAAAGGTAGTAATTCCTTCTCCCTTTTTACACACCTCACATAAACATGTAACACATAAAGATCAGAACATACAAAAGTAAAGCATGCAAGACTAAAATCCAAAACCCTAAAACAGAAATCGTTACTTTTTCTCATCACTGCCTTGCACGACCATGGAGAGAGGGAGATGGACAGTGGCGCTCTGGCAGTTGAGGTGTAGAGGGAGCATCAATGGCCTTCGTTTGAGAACGAGAAAGACGAAGAAGAAGAAGGGAGCGGCACCGTTCTAAGCCAAACTCTGTATCCCTAATTCTGAACAAAACCAGTCCCAACCCTAAGAAAAATTATCAAAACGCGTTGGGCCTGTCCCCAACAGAATGAACCCTTAAGCCCAAACATTCTGGCGTCTTACCCCCCCCTGTTTTTCTTCTTATCTTATATTTTTTTGTTTTTATTTTGTTTTCTTGGGCCAAACACACCCTTTTAGGCCCATTTAATTTTCTTTCTATTTTTCTCATGTCTACAAATTAATGCTAACATTTTCATCACTTTGTTTTTTTATAACTTAACTCCTATTTCTTTCTTGTTAAATAAAAATAGTGTATTAATTTTTCATATTAAGATTTTTTAACAATACTTTTTTTATTACACTTAAAATACATAAAAAAATAGATTTTTTTAAGTTAAATACTTTTCTATTATTAAACCTTTTGTTTATATAATATTAACAAAAACACAAAAATAAATAATAATACTTAACTTGCATCATTTGTAAATAATTATATGCATGACACAATATTTTTGTTTATCTTTGATTCTTATACTTTGATTATATTTTACATTGAGAATGCGATTCGATTTGGTTGTAAATAATATTTGGACACTACTATTTCGATAAGTCTCATCCCCATTTGTAAATATTTGTATCCCCGTCCCCATAATCATGTTGTAATAATTTAGGACTTTAAATTTCCGCATTTAAAAGCTTTCAAATTATGCCATGATAGACCTAGGGTTTGTATGCGAAGATTCAAAATCAACCGCTAGATAACCTAACACAAGACAAATGCATGAAAATCAATACACAATTCACACTTGCACCTCTAGGGTAACCTCGCTTGTTGCCTCGAAAAAATGCAATCATGTCCCTCGAGTATGAGACACTCTAGCAAACGTCCCTTCGATAAACAAAGATCGTTAGTCCCTCGATGACCCTCGATGTTGCCTTCGATAAAACGATCTCGTCCCTTACAAAAATTGCTAGAGCGTCTCACAAGTTGCCTTCAATGATTGTATACGACGACCCGCGCCCGTCCCGTTAACATCCTAACGCAAGGTTGTTCACCAAATACAATGGTGAAACAACACTGTTAAAAGGGTTAAAACATGAGAAAGATCTTTGAGTAAAATAGGGTAGATAGCTCTTAGTTACTTGATCAAACCTGCAAAATACACTTGCCTACTTTCAAAACACACTCCACAACACAACTTTCAAAACAACTTTCAAAAATATTGAAACATCTTTTCAAAAGGACAAACACCTTTGTAAAACATTCGAGTAAAGAATTGTTACAATGGTTGCCTAGACAAGGCATCTTTTTCAAAACATTTTCAAAACCACACACACAAAGCACCATTTCAAACAATTGAAAACCAAGACAAGTGATCTAAAACAAGTAACTAAGAGCCCATGGATAACCATGGATGAAAAGGGTGCTAGCACCTTCCCTTTTCATAATCTACCCTCCGAACCCACGAAAACATCTCAAATGTTTTTCCTGTGCTTTTTAACCTTTCTATAGGATAAATAAAAAGTCGGTAGCGACTCTTGCTAAACCTAACAAGTGCGAATCTAAACGCAAAACCTCAAGTCAGTTCTCCCACCGTATCCCAAAACTGGCGACTCTGCTGGGGATTATTCTAAAAGTGGGGTTACCTTAGGGTTTTAGATCACCCATACATGCTTGCTTTGATTGCTTTACTTTTTGGGTCCTCGTTTGGGTTTGCTATAAATCCTACACCTGGATTTGGGGGCACCTTTTTAGGTAAATAGCAATAAACTGTGAGGGAACTGTGTGGGGTATACCGACATGGTTGAAGCAGTAGCTATGTTAGTGTGACATATTTGTGAGTACCG
The DNA here is from genome assembly GCA_948472305.1 of Vicia faba. Classification (NCBI taxonomy): domain Eukaryota; kingdom Viridiplantae; phylum Streptophyta; class Magnoliopsida; order Fabales; family Fabaceae; genus Vicia; species Vicia faba. The sequence goes on from OX451739.1 coordinate 200,579,774, forward strand.
GTAGCCCTTGAGTAGTCAAGGAGAATATGGGGCCGCTGAGTGATGTCATGAAGCACTAACGAACTCTTAGAACCTTAATTAACCATCTTAGCCTTTTTAGGGGTAGTGAGATGACCGACTTTGGTACAGTCCAAAGTTGGTAGATACTCGATACTACACTCATTGAGGGTTGTTTTCTTGGAATATTTTGGTCGCCAGTTAAGTGGATAAACCAAAACAATGAACATAGAAAATAATCCAATGATATTGAGCTCCTTAAAACCCAGTTTCTATTTTAGGACAGGATGAGCCAACTAACTTCAAGAGGGTACTTACCTACAAACCCCATGCAAGCCTAAACCTAAGGACTTGTTTGCTTTGTGTGAATATGATTACCTGTATATACACTTACTTGCTTTTGCATACATGTACATAACATCATAACATCATACCATAGCATTTTCAATAACCTTTTCAAGGATCTCGAGGGTCTTTTGATGCAGGGTCACGTTGAACCAGACGTCTACCAAATGGCAAGAGATTTCTCCTCTAATCAAACGCCGTCGAAGATCAAGTGCAACAACTTGAATCAGGGGCTATGACCCACTCGACATGGTGAGCTTGATTCTAGTGGAAAGACATCCACCAGTGCAAAGTTCTCCAATCAAAGATGTTGACCAAAGCTCAACCTCTAACATTTTTATTGTGTTTACCCCAAAGAGATCCTTGAAAACATGCATTCACATATCATGCACTGCATCATAACAGTTCTTTCCTTTCCAGGTTTCCTTATTCTCCTACTGTTTATTTCAGTAGAGATGGCTCTAGAGAGGACTGTCAAGGATATCCAGGATCAAAATGCTCAACTTCAAGAAATGTTCTTGAACCTGTCCCAGGGGCAAGAAGAAGTGAAAGCTCTCCTCACAAGGGGTATGGTCCAGGGGAACTCAAGCAATGCCAGGAGTGATCAGTTGGAAGAACTTCAGTTTGAGCTGACTGCAATGAGGATCCAGATGATGGGACAACTGGTGGGCCAGATGGCTCTCATCCAGGACTTGGCTCAAAGACAAGAGGAGCTCAGGGTTCTCATCAACAAACTGCTTCAGGACAACCAAGTGGGGCAAACGTCTGAGGTTGAAGATCAAGTCATCATTCAACCCCCTTTGAGACAAGAAGACAAAGGAAAAGCTCCTCAACTTGCTTCAGGGTCACAAGCTCACCAACAACCTCGTCAGCGCCAACGGGGTAATCAGCGTAAGCAAAATACGTCTGGAAGACAGTTCGCTGAGACTGACATACCTTCATCTCTAATACTGGAACGCTTGTTGGAGGTCAATCTGACTGCTTTAAGGGGTCCTATTCGGAAGCCCAATACCTCTGCTCCTAGCTATCATCCTGACGAATTTTGTGTATACCACTCCTATAGTCCAGGACATGACGCCGACGACTGTTGGGCCTTGAAGAACAAGATTCAAGATCTGATTGACAATGGAGTGCTGAGATTCATGCCAGATGGCGAGATGAAAATCTTCCGTTAAGGGTTTCTCCACCTGAAGTAACAAAACTCGGACTGAGAGACTTTTGTTCCATTTGGATTTTCAAGTTGTAATTTCTTTTGTTATTCAAACAATTATCTTTTAATGTCAAACTCTGTTTCATTAATGCATTGCATATGTTTGTCTTGAATTCATCCATTCGTTTTCACTACTCTTATGTTTTCTTTATGATATTTAACTCTTGATAAAAAGCCACAAGCCTTTAGAGGGAGGATGACGAAACAATACCATAATCTCATACAGTATGCTTTTGAACAGACCTTGCTGATGATGTACAGGCGTTTCTTTCAAATCCCAAACACTGGAGTTATAAGGAAGATAATCCCTAGTCAACCCCTTCGAGCCAAAGAAGTAAGAGTTTTCTGTTCTGAACAATTTGAAACCTTTGATTTAAACCTGGGGCAGGGTAGTCTCTCAGTTAATTCAAAAAAAAAGGAGATGCGCATTGAAGTCGCAAAATCTCAGTTCGTAATACAACGAATGACATCAAAAAAACATTCCTTTGGAACCAAAAGACGGTGACGGTTCCTTATCTCATAGGTAGTCATTACCTCTCAAAAGAGAAAAGCCCACTGAGCCAAAACCTATAAAGGAGGCTTAAGAAAGCTGGGGCATCCCGCTGACTGTAATCTCGAAAACAGGAACAGTCAGGCAAAAGTTAGGGATAACGAATCAAAAGAACGAGGTCATCACAAATCCTCAACAACATGAAAAATGTTGCAAAAATGACTGCCTTCCAAAATTCAACTGGTGAACCATCGCCAAAAGTCGTTCCAAACTCGAATAGAGTTCGACGCACAATTAACTGAGTTTAGGATTGAAGAACATCACGAAGAGCGGGTGGGTACAAATATACTTTGAGCCTTTATCCTTTGTTTCTTAAACCGTGAACCAAGCCACGTTACAACCCTTCAAAAGTCCTAATTGAGGCATGGGTTAGTTCGAAAGCATACTGTTACAAAAGGTATCCTGACTCCTGTAAGGCTTTGCCCTAAATCTTGTGTTGAATTTGTCTTATAAAAAAGTTTTCTGCTAAAAAACGCATTTTTCAAAACTTCGAGACGAGCATAAACTTTGCATTACTTGAATATCACTGTTTGCATTTGGCTTTTTGTTTGACAGCGGAGAAATTCACACAATGAATATCCAGTGAACAAAAGCCTTCTCAGTGAGCAAAATCACTTCAAAAAGGATGACACTTCCATTGACAAATCTCCTATCAACAAGGGGGCATGACATGTCACTATCCAGCACACCTGGGGCAGTCCAGTCAAGATTTCAACAAATCTTTCAAAGTTCAATTAACCTGGGGCAGTCCAGTCAAGATTTCAACAAATCTCTCAAAAGTTAAGTGAACTTGGGGCAAGTCTCCTTCATCATCACTTGGGGCATTCGAATGTCAATCTCAAGGTCGTTCAAAATTTCCTTCATCACTTGCTGGAAGTTACGATGAACATCACAATTTCCTTCATCACCTGCTGGAAGTTACGATCAACATCACAAATTCCTTCATCACCTGTTGGAAGATACATTTTCAGATACGCTCCAGACACGGGAGCCATTTTGTCACTCATTCAGATCCCAGTTACAGTTTCAGATACACTCCATATACGGAAGTCATTCTGCTACTCATACAGATCTCAACTCCAAGATACAGTTTCAGATACGCTCCAGACACGGTAGCCATTCTGTCACTCATTCAGATCCCAGTTACAGTTTCAGATACACTCCAGACACGGTAGCCATTATGTCACTCATTCAGATCCCAGTTACAGTTTCAGATACACTCCAGATACGGAAGTCATTCTGCTACTCATACAGATCTCAACCCCAAGATATAGTTTCAGATACGCTCCAGACACGGTAGCCATTCTGTCACTCATTCAGATCCCAGTTACAGTTCCAGATAAACTCCAGACACGGAAGTCATTCTGCTACTCATACAGATCTCAACTCCAAGATACAGTTTCAGATACGCTCCAGACACGGTAGCCATTTTTTCACTCATTCAGATCCCAGTTAGAGTTTCAGATACACTCCAGACACGGAAGTCATTCTGCTACTCATACAGATCTCAACTCCAAGATACAGTTTCAGATACGCTCCAAACACGGTAGCCATTCTGTCACTCATTCAGATCCCAGTTACAATTTCAGATACACTCCAGACACGGAAGTCATTCTGCTACTCATACAGATCTCAACTCCAAGATACAGTTTCAGATACGCTCCAGACACGGTAGCCATTCTGTCACTCATTCAGATCCCAGTTACAGTTTCAGATACACTCCAGATACGGAAGTCATTCTGCTACTCATACAGATCTTAACCCCAAGATACAGTTTCAGATACGCTCCAGACACGGTAGCCATTCTGTCACTCATTCAGATCCCAGTTACAGTTCCAGATACACTCCAGACACGGAAGTCATTCTGCTACTCATACAGATCTCAACTCCAAGATACAGTTTCAGATACGCTCCAGACACGGTAGCCATTTTGTCACTCATTCAGATCCCAGTTACAGTTTCAGATACACTCCATACACGGTAGCCATTATGTCACTCATTCAGATCCCAGTTACAGTTTCAGATACACTCCAGATACGGAAGTCATTCTGCTACTCATACAGATCTCAACTCCAAGATACAGTTTCAGATACGCTCCAGACATGGTAGCCATTTTGTCACTCATTCAGATCCCAGTTACAGTTCCAGATACACTCCAGACACGGAAGTCATTCTGCTACTCATATAGATCTCAACTCCAAGATACAGTTTCAGATACGCTCCAAACACGGTAGCCATTTTGTCACTCATTCAGATCCCAGTTACAGTTTCAAATACACTCCAGACACGAAAATCATTCTCCAAGATACAGTTTCAGATACGCTCCAAACACGGTAGCCATTATGTCACTCATTCAGATCCCAGTTACAGTATCAGACTACCGCGAAGCCTGGATTACGACCAGATAGTGGTATCTCCTAAGAGCAAGCTATGAAGCCCGGATTCAACCGGATAATAGTTTAATCCCCAACAAGTTATTGTGAAGCCTGGATTACGACCAGATAGCAATATAAGTTTCTATGAAGCCTGGATTACGACCAGATAGCAGTCAAGAATACTACGAAGCATGGAGTCGACCAGATAGTGGTATATCTTTAACACAAGCCGTGAAGCCCGGATTCGACCGGATGGCAGCTAAACAAGTTATTGTGAGGCCTGGATTACGACCAGATAGTAATACAAGTTTCTGTGAAAGCCTAGAGATCGACCAGATAACAGTTAACCGTTAATAGAATGAAGACTCTCATCCTTAAAACTTCAGAAGATTGGTATACTCCCAATTTTTGACCGTTAACAGAATGAAGATTCTCATCCTTAAAACCTCAGAAGATTGGTATACTCCCAATTTCTGACCCCTAACAGAATGAAGATTCTCATTCTCAAAGTGGCGTATAACCCAAGTTCCAGATTAATACCTGTAACAAGCCAGGAAAACTATCTGTGGACGACGGATTGTAGATTAATACCTGAAACCAGCCAGGACAACTATCTCACCGACCAAGCTTTTTAAGATCCCAGATCAATACCTGCAGCAATCAAAAGATTCTTGCAATCCCCAGCCGAGCTAAAACTTCCAACTATCAATCCCCAAGCAGAATGAAGACTCTCATTCTCAGTCCCTCACGGGATATTCAGATATTCCCCAGTGAAGATCTCCTTAAGACAAGAATCCCCAGTAGATTGGCATACAACCCAAGCTCCTGATTCCCCAACAGTGGTTCCAAGATTTCTCGTTTCCAACAATCCCCCTACAACAGTCAAGGATTTACTTTCCCCAGCAGCAATCAAGATTCTATTATCTCCGACTATCCAGGATTCCTCTATCCACAGCAAGACAGCTCATCAGCTTACATGCGCATTCATTACATCCATATCATAAACATTGATATACACATATTGCGTCATACATTTCATGCAACATAACTTTGTGTTTCGGCTAATATTTTACCCTTTTCAGGATAAGATTAATATGCTTTGACTTCTGAAAACAGTTTATGGGTTCTCCAGATACAGATGTTAACCTATCGCTTGTTCAGATTCCAAGACTTCTAAAAACAGTTTATGGGTTCTCCAGATATGGATGTTAATCTATCGCTTGTTCAGATTCCAAGACTTCTAAAAACAGTTTACGGGTTCTCCAGATACGGATGTTAACCTATCGCTTGTTCAGATTCTAAGACTTCTGAAAACAGTTTACGGGTTCTCCAGATACGGATGTTAACCTATCGCTTGTTCAGATTCGAGATCTCTGAAAACAGTTTACGGATGCTTCCAAACACGGATGTCAATCTATTGTTTATTCAACTTCTCAACTACTGAAAACAATTTACGGATGATTCCAAACATGGATGTCAATTCACTGCTTGTTCAGATCCCCAGTTCAAAGATATTCCAAACATGGATACCTTTCTGATACTCACTCACTCATCAACGACATACAGTTCAACAAGCATTCCAGATGGCATCTTTAAGCCCGTCCCCCGACAAGATTCGGTTACATCTCCAGATGGCATCTTTAAGCCCATCCCCCGACAAGATTCTGTCACATCTCCAGATGGCATCTTTAAGCCCATCTCCAAATGGCATCTTTAAGCCCATTCCCTCAAACTACGCTTTGACGAGTGCAAATTTTTTAGGCACTCTAGTGTCCATTCTCCTTTTACCTTCGAGTCGCGAATGACAAACTTGCCAATCTAACTCTTCAGGTTCAAGAAGATTGAACAGGGGCAACTGTTGTACCCTAAAATTTGCCCTCTCTTTTTCACAAGAAATCACAACTTCGGGCTTTTCTTGATTTTTCAGATTGGCTCAAGAATCGGTCAAACAGGCTTTTCTTATCAATCAAACAAAATTAGGGCTTCCATTGATTTTGAATCAGTTCAAGAAGATTGTTAGGGTTTGTTTGAGTTTGGCTCAGGGTTTGATCAAGCAGACGCTTCTTTGATAATAAATCAAGAATTAGGGTTTGCGCGCGCATTCTCAGAAGGAATCAATTCTACAGTTCTTTTCAATTGACTGTCACATGGTTTTGACGCTTGTTCAAAATTCCTGTTTGTTTCTCAAAGTTTAAACATCTGGGATAGAAGCTGAGGCTTCTGATGGAGAGTTTGAAGTGTTGGTTGATTAGTGAGGAGAAAGACGTAGGGACGTTTGTTTGATTGACTGTGCATTGCTATTGGTTATTTGGAACACCGGGTTTATTATTGGTTAATACAAGGCTAGAAGAATGCGACGTTTGTTGATTATTTATAATTTCTAAGTTAAGATTATTGGGATAATTTCCAATTATTATGACTCAAGAAATATAAATAATTAAATAAGCAATTGCAGAAGAATTAAAAGAGATCTGACAAAAAAAGGATTTTTATTCATTTTTAATTGTTTGTTACAAATATTATTTGAATACAGTAATTTTATTTACAGTATTTATAATAATGTTTATTACGAATGATTAAAATAAAATAAAACTATATCCTAAGTGTCTTGAAATCTTCATCTTCTACTGTTGTTCCCCTTTGCTCAACTGATATTTATCTGCAAAGACAAAAAAGGAAGAAGTCAATACAGTTAAAATTAAAAAAGGTATTTTTCAGACAGTTAATCAAAACTCATCATTAAAAGTGTTGGTCGGAATCAGTTTGTTCGCCCTCTCTGCAAATCGCAAGAAGACTCTTGGTTCACAAAGAGGGAAAGAAAATATGTTTGCAAGCATATGAATTAATTAAATACAAAGCTGCATAAATTCAAATTGTCAACCAAAGAGGCAAACCAAACTGAAATGCCAAAACCAAGTTGCACAATGCACAAAGGCAAACTAAGCTGTCAACAATTTGTCAAAGAAGCTGTCAAAAGCTGCCTACAAACTAGCAAAAGCAATGCGGAAAATATGGAAGATAAGAGATATGCAGAGCAAAACCAAAATGCAAGCAATATTGTCAAAACCTTCATCATTTCCCAACCAACACTTTTTCAGAAAAAAGTACAGTTTAAGCAATAAAAATGCTTTTTCTGTGGAGAGAGAAAGAGAGAGAGAAGTAGAGGCTTACAGTTTGCAGGCTTAGGAGATAAAGATATAAAACAAAGAGTATCAGAACAGTACAAAGAGAGGGCAGAACACATAGTAAAAGAGACCAAAACCCTAAAACAGATGATACCTCAGGCCTGCATAAAACACAAGCCTTGAAGCAAATACAAGCCAATAAGCCTGTAACCTCAAGCCTTGCAGCCCTCAAACCTGCTACAGAAACTACCATAAGCCCTCAAAACCTATTACAGAGGCAAGCAAACCAAAGCTTGCCTCAAGCCTTGCAACCTTCCTAAAACCTGAACAAACTCAGGATCCAGAAACCTGCTTGCCTCAAGCCTGTTTCAAAACAAGCCTGCTTCCAAGCTTGCCTGCATCCACACAAAACCAACTCAAACATATAACTGCATAACCTGTAACCTTTCAAAGCCAAAGTTACCAAACTTCAAACCTGTTTCAATACTGTACAAACAAGCAATCAAAAAGCCTGTCAAAGCCTAAACCCCAACAAACTGTACAACAAGCAAGCATTCAAGCCAAAAAGCCCTCAGAACAACTTCATCATAGGGCCAACATCAACATATCAGTAGCAACAGTAGCAAAACACCAACTCAGAATCAAAGCCAAAAGAGAGAGGAAAAGCAATCTCAGAATAATCATCATTGAAAAAAAAGCCAGAAGTAAAAACAACAACAAGGCAAGCAAGCAGAAGAGGAACAAGCAAGCATCTTCATCAAAAAATAAGCATTCAAATACTCAGAGGTCGACAATCAGAAGAAGAAGAGAGAACTAAAAGTCGTGTTTTCAGAAAAGATTCATCATAAAACATATAAAGCAAGATACAAAGTACCAGGGAGGCCAGCAAGCACATCACCGCGTCTCTCCGCCTCTTGGCCACCTGAGAAGCGCCGCCGTCCTCCTCTGTCTCCTCTCCAAAGGTAGTAATTCCTTCTCCCTTTTTACACACCTCACATAAACATGTAACACATAAAGATCAGAACATACAAAAATAAAGCATGCAAGACTAAAATCCAAAACCCTAAAACAGAAATCGTTACCTTTTCTCATCACTGCCTTGCACGACCATGGAGAGAGGGAGATGGACGGTGGCGCTCTGGCAGTTGAGGTGTAGAGGGAGCATCAATGGCCTTCATTTGAGAACGAGAAAGACGAAGAAGAAGAAGGGAGCGGCGCCGTTCTAAGCCAAACTTTGTATCCCTAATTCTGAACAAAATCAGTCCCAACCCTAAGAAAAATTGTCAAAACGCGTTGGGCCTGTCCCCAACAGAATGAACCCTTAAGCCCAAACATTCTGGCGTCTTACCCCCCCCCTATTTTTCTTCTTATCTTATATTTTTTTGTTTTTATTTTGTTTTCTTGGGCCAAACACACCCTTTTAGGCCCATTTAATTTTCTTTCTATTTTTCTCATGTCTACAAATTAATGCTAACATTTTCATCACTTTGTTTTTTTATAACTTAACTCCTATTTCTTTCTTGTTAAATAAAAATAGTGTATTAATTTTTCATATTAAGATTTTTTAACAATAATTTTTTTATTACACTTAAAATACATATAAAAAAATAGATTTTTTAAGTTAAATACTTTTCTATTATTAAACCTTTTGTTTATATAATATTAACAAAAACACAAAAATAAATAATAATACTTAACTTGCATCATTTGTAAATAATTATATGCATGACACAATATTTTTGTTTATCTTTGATTCTTATACTTTGATTATATTTTACATTGAGAATGTGATTCGATTTGGTTGTAAATAATACTTGGACACTACTATTCCGATAAGTCTCATCCCCATTTGTAAATATTTGTATCCCCGTCCCCATAATCATGTTGTAATAATTTAGGACTTTAAATTTCCGCATTTAAAAGCTTTCAAATTATGCCATGATAGACCTAGGGTTTGTATGCGAAGATTCAAAATCAACCGCTAGATAACCTAACACAAGACAAATGCATGAAAATCAATACACAATTCACACTTGCACCTCTAGGGTAACCTCGCTTGTTGCCTCGAAAAAATGCAATCATGTCCCTCGAGTATGAGACACTCTAGCAAATGTCCCTTCGATAAACAAAGATCGTTAGTCCCTCGATGACCCTCGATGTTGCCTTCGATAAAACGATCTCGTCCCTTACAAAAATTGCTAGAGCGTCTCACAAGTTGCCTTCAATGATTGTATACGACGACCCGCGCCCATCCCGTTAACATCCTAACGCAAGGTTGTTCACCAAATACAATGGTGAAACAACACTGTTAAAAGGGTTAAAACATGAGAAAGATCTTTGAGTAAAATAGGGTAGATAGCTCTTAGTTACTTGATCAAACCTGCAAAACACACTTGCCTACTTTCAAAACACACTCCACAACACAACTTTCAAAAACATTGAAACATCTTTTCAAAAGGACAAACACCTTTGCAAAACATTCGAGTAAAAAATTGTTACAATGGTTGCCTAGACAAGGCATCTTTTTCAAAACATTTTCAAAACCACACACACAAAGCACCATTTCAAACAATTGAAAACCAAGGCAAGTGATCTAAAATAAGTAACTAAGAGCCCATGGATAACCATGGATGAAAAGGGTGCTAGCACCTTCCCTTTTCATAATCTACCCCCCGAACCCACAAAAACATCTCAAAGGTTTTTCCTGTGCTTTTTAACCTTTCCTTAGGATAAATAAAAAGTCGGTGGCGACTCTTGCTAAACCGAACAAGTGCAAATACAAACGCAAAACCTCAAGTCAGATCTCCCACCGTATCCCAGACGCGGTAGGTCTGATCTCGCCGATCATGTCAATGCTCCACATTGCAAAGGTCCAGTGAGCCGTCAAAACATTCAAGGGAACTAGAGGTACATGCACCTTATCAGCATAGATTTGGCACTTGTGACAGGTTCGAGAATGTTGATAACAGTCGACTTCTATAGTGGACCAGTAGTATCCTGCCCGTAAGATCTTCTTTGCCATGGTATGTCCACTGGAATGAGTGCCAAAGGTACCTTCGTGTAGGTCTTCCATGATCCTCTCTGCTTCGCTCTTGTCTACACACCGCAGTAAGGTAGAGTCATGATTGCGCTTATAGAGGATTCCATTGCTAAGGAAGAACTTTGTAACAAACCTTCTCTTAAATTTTTTACCATTGGCAGATTCCCCCTCAGGGTATTCTTGAGCCTCGAGATACCTTTTCACCTCATGAAACCAAGGTTTGTCGACTATCTCCTCAGTATCGATCTCACAGCAGTATGCTGGTTCATCCAACCTCTCAATAGTGATTAGGGGAGCTTCATTGTCCCACCTGACCTTGAACATTGACGACATAGTAGCTAGCGCGTCCGCTAACTGATTCTCTTCTCGTGGGAAATGTTTAAAGGTGATCTCTTCAAAATGCGGCAGCAGTGTCAGTACATGTTCTATGTAAGGGATAAGGTTCGGGTGCTTCGTATCCCATTCGCCTTTGATCTGACTTATCACCAAAGCAGAATCCATGAATACACTCAAGAACTTGATCCTTAGGTCAATGGAAGCTTTAAGACCCATGATACATGCTTCATATTCCGCCATGTTGTTGGTACAGTTGAAACATAATCGGGCAGTGAATGGAGTATGACAGCCCTCGTAAGATATGATTACAGCGCCAATACCATTACCTAATGCATTTAAGGCTCCATTAAAATACATAGACCATCGAGATCCTTCCTCAGGTCCTTCATCCGTTCCAGGTTCTTCACAGTCGGTTACTAACATGATGTTCTCATCCGGGAACTCAAAATTCATGGACTGGTAGTCATCTACGGCTTGATGCGCCAAATGATCAGCTAACACACTTCCCTTGATTGCTTTTTGGGTTGTGTATTATATGTCGTACTCGGTTAAGATCATTTTCCATCTTGCTATCCTTCTGTAGAGAGCGTGCTTCTCAAAAATGTACTTGATTAGATCCATCTTAGATATCAACAAAGTAGTGTGGGTCAACATATACTGTCTCAGTTGGCGAGCAGCCAATGCCAAAGTGCAACAAGTTTTCTCGAGCAGTGAATATCGTGTTTCACAGTCGGTAAACTTTTTGCTAAGGTAGTATATTGCGTGCTCTTTTCGACCAGACTCGTCATGCTGCCCTAGCACACACCCCATTGAATTATCTAACACTGTTAAGTACATTACCAAAGGTTTTCCTTCAGTCGGAGGCATCATAATATGAGGCTCTTGGAGATATCGCTTGATTCTGTCAAAGGCGGCCTGGCATTCGTCATTCCACTTTACCACTTTATCTTTCTTCATAAGCTTGAAGATCGACTAACAAGTAGCAGTCAGATGTGAAATGAACCTGACAATGTAATTCAGGCATCCCAAGAAACCTCTAACTTCCTTCTCAGTGTGGGGAGCTTGCGTCTCTTGTATGGCCTTCACCTTTGCAGGGTCTACTTGAATACCTTTTTCACTGACGATGAATCCCAAAAGCTTATCAGACCTTATCCCGAAGATGCACTTGTTCGGATTTAACCTAAGCTTGTACGTCTTCAACCTATCAAACAACTTTTATAGATGATCAAGGTGTTCTTCTTCAGTTTGAGACCTGGTGTGATACGGTGGGAGAACTGACTTGGGATTTGCGTTTGAGTTCACGCTTGTTCGGTTTAGCAAGAGTCGCCACCGACTTTTTATTTTATCCTAAGGAAAGGTCAAAAAGCACAGGAAAGATCTTTGAGATGTTTCGTGGGTTCGGCGGGTAGATTATAAAAAGGGAAGGTGCTAGCACCCTTTTCATCCATGGTTATCCATGGGCTCTTAGTTACTTGTTTTAGATCACTTGCCTTTGCTTTTCAATTGTTTGAAATGGTGCTTTGTGTGTGTGGTTTTGAAAATGTTTTGAAAAAGATGCCTTGTCTAGGCAACCTTTGTAATGATTCTTGTTTGAATATATACAAAGGTGTGTGTCTTTTTGAAAAGATAATTCAATGTTTTGAAAGTTGTTTTCGAAGTTGTGTTGTGGAGTGTGTTTGAAAAAATGGCAAGGATGTTTTGCAAGATTTTTGATCAAGTAACTAAGAGTTGTCTACCCTATTTTACTCAAAGATTTTTCTTATGTTTTTGACCCTTTTAACAGTGTTATTTCACCATTGTGTTTGATGAACAACCTTGCGTTAGGATGCTTAACGGGACAGGCGCGGGTCATCGTATGCAATCATTGAAGGCAACTTGTGAGACGCTCTAGCAATTTCGTAAGGGACGAGATTGTTTTATCGAAGGCAACATTGAGGGTCATCGAGGGACTACGATCTTTGTTTATCGAAGGGAAAATTGCTACAGTGTCTCATACTCGAGGGACATGATTGCATTTTCCGAGGCAACAAGTGGAATTACCCTAAGGGTGCATGTGTGAATAGTGTGTTTGATTTGCATGCATTTTGTCTTGATTAGGGGTTTCCTACTTGTTGGTTTTATCTTTCCATACACACCTATTTACTAGCATTTGTATAAAGCAATAAAAATGTAGCAAATAAATATCCTACACTATTACAACCATATTGAAGTGCAGAAGAATATAAAGGAAAAAATAAGATAAAAAAGAAGAAAAAAATGAGCTCCTTCGATTTGGGCAGGAACAGCCTTCGATTTTCATTTCTAGGCTTCCTTCGATTGGGAGTTCGCACCAGTGAGGTCATGGCCTTCGATTGGGCTTTGGCACCAGTCAAGTCATGCACTTCGATTGGAGGCTGGCACCAGCATGAGAGTGCCTTTCGTCTGAGCCTGGACTTAGTGCAAGTGTGCCTCTGGCTGGGCCTTTCTACCTTGTTGCCTTCTTCGATTGGGCCAGTGAAATCAGTGTGAGCGTGTCTCTGGCTGGGCCTGGAATTCAGTGTGGAAACCAAAGGCTTCGTTTCATACTCCTGTCTCCTGTTTCTTTCGTTTGAACTTTTTGAACAGCAACATGGCATAAGGCCATGCTAGCATTGCCTTACAATCAGTTAATACTTAATGCATATTTAAGTAAACAAGCAGCAAAACGAAAGGGGTTAGCTCTGAAAACATATTAAGTAGGTTGAAACGAAAAGAACCAAAGTGTTATGTACATGTTTTGAAATGAAAGGGAAGATTATTCACATACTATGCCATGAAACGAAAGGTTCAAGGGTAAGAGTGACTTACCCTGCTTCAGGCCTTGAATGGATGTGGGATTCGAACTTGAATTTCTACCTGGACGTTTCTGGAATTCAAAGAGTAGTCACAGGGGGTTTGATTTTGGTTCGAAGAGTTATCACACAAGGTTGTCTTTGAGTTTGAACAAACTTCTATGTGTGGGGTGTTCTTCAGAATCGAAAGAGGTGAGTGTTTGGGATTCTAGGTTTTTTAATTTCTCAAGTGTTGATGAACTTGAGAGTTTTATTGTGTTTGAGAAAATTTGGAGGATTCGTTCCTCTGGTCCAAAGATCCTCTCTTAGCTTTGCAAAAATTCCTCTATTTATAGAGAAAAAGAATGGACATGTTTTCAATAGCCAGCCTTGCAAAATAATAAAATAATAGATAACGTGAAAGGTACAAGTGGGGGGCCTGTTGGCAGTTGGGGTGCAGAAGATGTGACTTATGCTTTTTGGCGTTGCTTGGGGAGCGAAAATAATAAAATAAGGCTCAACTGGAAAGTAAATGTCCACTTGTGCCACAAAAGCAAGATGAATGGTTCAGATGGGTTGCTTCCTTCTAAAGGAAAATAGGCGCAAGGCTCAAGTCAAACTTTTCTAAAAGGTAGTACTGTGTTATTAAGTGCAAGTGGTCTTAGACAACAAATGGGTAAAGGCCTAAAAAGGGAAAACACGTAGCCTAGCCTATGGGTCTAAATGTTCAACTTGATCTTTTGAGTCGAATCCTCCATCTTTCTACACCTTTCGACCAGACTAGGACAACACGGCATTCGTTTTCACCAACTGTGTGTCCTTCGAATGGACCAACTGTGTGTTCTTCGACTGGCCCTTTTCAGAAGGTTATTAACTTCTGAATCGAAAGAAGCTTTTAGAAGATTATTGACTTTTGAATTGAAGAAAACCAAAAGGAAGCCTTTCCCTCAGTCGAAGCTTGTGGTTGAAACCAGATAATGCCCAGTCGAAGCTTGTATCGAAGAAAACATATTGCCAAATCGAAAGTTCATGCTTGAAGGAATCATATTGCCCAATCGAAGCATGTGGATCGAAATAAACATAAAGGGAGTCATTTCCTTGTGTCTTTTTTAGCATGAGGGAAGTTCCTGGCTTTTGAGTTGAAGGGTGCTTTTTCAAGGGAAGCAAGAACTTAGTCACATCTTATATGAATATAATTCTTGGATCAAACGAAACTTGTATGAAGCAAAGTATGCAAGAGGCCCTTGGTGCAAGTGGATTTGAAGGATGCATAGAGATGGTTACTTTGTCCCATCGAAACTTGTCCAAACGACGCAAGCATGCAGGAAGTAAACTTGTCCAGTCGAAGCAGGCTTGTAGGCAGTACGCTTGGTGAGTCGAAAAGGTTTCCTTATAGGGGGCATTTGTGGCCAGCATGTCATGGCCTTTGATTGCAACCATGTAGGCAGCACACTTGTCCATTCAAAAGGTTGAATCGAAGGATGTTTTCAAATCCAAATGAAGGATGTACCTAAACTGGCATTCGAATAAGGCTTTGAGTTCAAAATGAAGGATGTAATCCAAGTTGCATTCAAAGGAGGCCAAGAGTCAATCGAAGGATGTAGAATCGAAGGAGACCTGTTTTCCTCCAAATTTGTCAAAATGTTATTTTTATCTATTTTCTCCATTTTTGACAGTTTCCTTTTAATTTTGGTATTGGAAAATCCCAATGCACTTGTTCAAGCTTGAACCTTGAAATCCTTGTAAGAAAAGCCTTGAGAATTGAGAGGGAAAATTTTGGGGTACAACAGTTGCCCCTGTTCAAACTTCTTACACCTGAAGAGTTAGATTGGTAATTCTACCATTCGTGACTTGAAGGTGGAAGATGATTGAACACTAGAGTGCCCAGAAAATTTGCACTCGAAGATGTGTTAGTTGATTATGTAGGGAATGGGCTTAAATATGCCATTTGGAGAGATGATGGATAGTTGTTGGAGATGGGCTTAAAGATGCCATCCAGAAATGATTGCTGGACTGTATTTGAATGAGTGACAGAATTACATCCGAATCTGGATCATATCTGGACTGTATTTGAAGGTCTCTGATTGCCAGAGAAGGTCTTTTTTGATAATGATGTGTGATGAAGGAATCTTAGACGATTGCTACTCCAAACAGATGATGAAGTAATCTTGGACGATTACTACCTCAGCAGGATGATGAAGGAATCTTGGACGATTACTACCTCAGCAGGATGATGAATGAATCTTGGACGATTACTACCTCAGCAGGATGATGAAGGAATCTTGGATGATTACTACCTCAGCAAGATGATGAAGGAATCTTGGATGACTACTACCTCAGCAAGATGATGAAGGAATCTTGGATGACTACTACCTCAGCAACATGATGAATGAATCTTGGACGATTACTACCTCAACAGGATGATGAAGGAATCTTGGATGACTACTACCTCAGCAAGATGATGAAGGAATCTTGGATGACTACTACCTCAACAAGATGATGAAGGAATCTTGGATGACTACTACCTCAGCAACATGATGAAGGAATCTTGGATGACTACTACCTCAGCAGGATGATGGAGGAATCTTGGATGACTACTACCTCAGCAGGATGATGAAGGAATCTTGGATGACTACTACCTCAGCAGGATGATGAAGGAATCTTGGATGACTACTACCTCAGCAACATGATGAAGGAATCTTGGATGACTACTACCTCAGCAGGATGATGAAGGAATCTGGGATGACTACTACCTCAGCAACATGATAAAGGAATCTTGGATGACTACTACCTCAACAGGATGATGAAGGAATCTTGGATGACTTCTACCTCAGTAGGATGATGAAGGAATCTTGGATGATTACTACCTCAAAAGGAAATGAAGGAATCTTTGACGACTGCTACTCCAAAAGGTAACGACTTTTATCTGTCGATCGATCTTTCCTGAAAAGGTAAAGAGTTAGTTATATGCAATGTCATGATGTATGCATTGTGTAATGATGTTCTCAAAATAAATGAGATTCATGTTATATGTATTTTGTATGCATATGCTATGAATGTTATTGAAATGTAATTTTGTCTTGGAGAATAAATTCTTGACAAGTGTTGGGGAGTTATTAAATCCTGGACTGCTGTTGAATAGTAGGTATGTATTCAAACTTTGCTTAGAATGTTTCCACTGAGGATCCTTGTTTTGTTGAGGAGAACTCCGTTGGGGAAAGTTGTGAACTCTGTGGAGAGTATTGATTTATTCTTGGGGAACAAGTTCAGGAGGCTCGGTTGTTCGTTGCTCTACTGGGGAGTCAAAGTTAAACTGACATCTGGTCGGGTCCAGGTTTCACAGTAACTTGTTGGGGATTGTAGAGTAGTCTACTGGGGAAGAGGAGTTGTGGTCCTTTAATTTGTAGTAGTCGGCGAGGCAAACTCAAGCTGGGGATTTCTTCCATTTGTTGGAGAAATAAACCCTGTTGCCGGTCTGCTAGAGAGGTGACGACTTCGTTGAAGTTGTCTCAGCTGGGGAAAGGTTTTCAGAGATTAAACTCTTGCTGGGGAATCATCCTATGAGAAGGATTTTGGGGAGATTTGTCACTGCCCCTAGCAGCGAGTGTTTGTGGCACTGCCTGGAAATGTTTGACTGTATGTAACCCTTTATTGAGATTGACGTTTTAATGCCCCAAGTGATGGTGAGGGAGACTTGCCCCTAGGTTAACCTGCAATTGAGAGATTTCTTGAAATCTTGACTGGATTGCCCCAGGTTTACTGAACTTTGAAAGATTTGTTGGAATCTTGACTCGACTACCCCAGGTTTATTGGACAATGCCATGCCAAGTCCCCTTTTATTGATAGGAGATTTTTGCAACGGAAGTGTCATCCCACTAGAAGTGATTTTGTTTATTGAGAGAGCTTTCGTTCATCGGAACATTCACTGTGTGAATTTCTTCGCTGTCAAACAAATAGCCATATGCAAACAACGATATTCAAATAATGCAAAGTTTATGCTTGTCTTGAAATTTTGAAAAATGCGTTTTTTAGCAGAAAACTTTTTATAAGACAAATTCAACACAAGATTTAGGGCAAAGCCTTACAGGAGTCAGGATACCTTTTGTAACAGTATGCTTTCGAACTAACCCATGCTTCAATTATGACTTTTGACGGGTTGTAACGTGGCTTAGTTCATGGTTTAAGAAACAAAGGATAAAGGCTCAAAGTATATTTGTACCCACCCGCTCTTCGTGATATTCTTCAATCCTAAACTCAGTTAATTGTGCGTCGAACTCTGTTCGAGTTTGGAACGACATTTTGGTGATGGTCCACACCAGTTGAATTTATTGGAAGGCAGTCATTATTATTTGCAACATTTTTCATGTTGTTGAGGATTTGTAATGACCTCTTTCTTTTGATTTGTTATCCCTAACTTTTTCCTGACTGTTCCTGTTTTCGAGATTACAGTCAGCGGGATGCCCCAGCTTTCTTAAGCCTTCTTTATAGGTTTTGGCTCAGTGGGCTTTTCTCTTTTGAGAGATTGACTGCCTATGAGATAAAGGACCATCACTGTCTTTTGGTTCCAAAGGAATGTTTTTGATGTCATTCGTTGTGTTACGAACTGAGAGTTTGCGACTTCAATGTGCATCTCTTTTTTTTTTTGAATTAACTGAGAGACTACCCTGCCCCAGGTTTAAATCAAAGGTTTCAATTTGTTTAAAAACAGAAAACTCCCACTTCTTTGGCTCGAAGGGGTTGACTAGGGATTATCTTCCTTATAACTCCAGTGTTTAGGATTTGAAAGAAATGCATGTACATCGTCAGCAAGGTTTGTTCAAAAGCATAGTGTATGAGATTATGGCATTGTTTCGTCATCCTCCCTCTAAAGGCTTGTAGCTTTTTATCAAGAGTTAAATAT
Organism: Vicia faba; assembly: GCA_948472305.1. Taxonomy (NCBI): domain Eukaryota; kingdom Viridiplantae; phylum Streptophyta; class Magnoliopsida; order Fabales; family Fabaceae; genus Vicia; species Vicia faba. Next base: position 200,598,441 of record OX451739.1, read on the forward strand.
CATAAAGAAAGTAGAAAGCATAGTTTAAGAATAGTGAAAACGAATGGATGAATTCAAGACAAACATATGCAATGCATTAATGAAACAGAGTTTGACATCAACAGCTAATTGTTTGAATAACAAAATAAATTACAACTTGAAAATTCAAATGAAACAAAGACATTCTCAATGATTTGGCATAGGAGCAGTGATCACATTTGGGGTCTCCGGAGGGTCAAACTTGATCTCCTGGGCATCAATCAAGTCTTGAATCTTGTTCTTCAAAGTCCAACAGCCGTCGGTGTCATGTCCAGGACTGTCAGAATGGTAGGCACATCTCACACTCGGGTTATACTTAGAAGAGGAAGTATCAGGATTTTGAGGAGGATCCTTTAGCGTGATTAACTTCAACTTCAGCAAATGTTGTAACGCTTGAGACAAAGTGTTGCACCCCAAAATTTGCCCTCTCATGTTTTCCAAAGTCTTCCCCCTGCATGGTTGATCACAAACTCTTGCCTAAGGAAAAAGAAAATTTTTGAGTGGTGCTTTAGGTACATTTCGATTGGCATTCTGAAAGACCTTTCAATTGGCATTCTGAAGGAGCATTTCGATTGGCATTATGGACAAGCACTTCGATTGGCATTCTGAAAGACCTTTCGATTGGAATTATGGACAAGCACTTCGATTGGCATTATGACAAGGCCTTCGATTGGCATTCTGAAAGACCCTTCGATTGGTATTCTGAAAGACCCTTTCGAGTGGCATTATGTACAAGCACTTCGATTAGCATTGTGTCAAGGCAGCTTCGACCGACATGTGAACCATGTCCTTCGATTAGCATGAACAGCACCTTTCGATTGGCCTGTTAACAAAGCCTTTCGATTGGCCTGTTAACAAAGCCATCAAGAGGGCACTCAAAACATGTCCAGGTACACTAAACATGAGAAAATGGCATGTTTCCCTTACAAATATAGAAATAATTAAATGCTGATTGTGGATTTAATTCCTGAGTTAAAGGCCAGATTCTTGCCTTTTCTGTCCCTAAAGAGTTGATTCGACCAGAGTGATTCTTTTCAAATCAAGCAGTCGAAGCAGGAGGAGTCCCATTCGAAGGAGGAAAATCAAGACCAATCGAAGAGCAGGGCCTGAGGGCATTCGAAATTCAAAAGTGTCCAGGTTCATTCAAGAGACATGAATATTTCAAAAAAAGGAAATTATTTAATGTGTATGATTCTTGTCTCGTGGCTTTAATGGCCTGTTTAATTGGCTGTCTCTTACCGTTACTAGACCCCCATACTCCTATAAATACAGGGCCAGCGTACAGTGCAAAAGGTGGAACAAAAACATTACAAAAATTATAGAAAAAACACAGAACAGAAAAAGGAGAAACAAGGAGGATTTGGAGATGCTGCCCACCACAAGTTGTCAACATTTTCAGAAGTGATCCAGGCCAAAGCAACCCTTCAACAAAAGTATCCACGCCCAGAAATCTCAGATTGAAAGTGCTCCCATCCAGCCAGTGCCCAAATCGAAAACTCAATCTGCAGGTAAGAAAGGGTAAATTGTCCAACTTTACATTTGCATAACACATTATTACTTGTTGTTACCTTTGATTTGCCATCCTAGACAGGATCGAAAGGCCTGGGTTTGGCGCCCAGGTCATGTTCCTCGTTTGCTAACATTTGCTGCAGACATAGCCTGAAGAGACCCAGCAAGCGCAGGATTGAAGGGCTTGGGGTTCAATACCCAGGTCCTGCATTTTATTACGCTAACATACTTTTGCAGGTATAACATCCCAGATCGAAGGAGACACCTTCTTTGGATCGAACCCATTAGCATGCTGGATCGAAGAAGACAATCCTCTTCCCTGGATCGAAGGCTACTCACGCCTTACTGTCTGGCCCAATCGAAAGGACCATGACCCTCTCTGGATTGAAGCTTCCATTCCCTCCCTAAGTCGAAACTCTTTTTTTTTCCTGGATCGAAGGATCCCCCTTGTATTTTATTTTTGTTTTCATTGACATCTTTTTATCTTTTTAATTAACATAAAAATAAGAAAACCACAAAAATATTAGGCTAGTTTTTCTATTAAATTAACTTTGCCAATTAATCTTTTAATTATCTTAACATTTTTCCAAAACTAAAATTAAGTAGATTTAGATCATTTTCCCAAAATAAAATAAAACAACAAAAAGATTTTATTCTTAGGATTTTTAGAGTTTATTTTCAGATTCGCGCGCATTTATTTTATTATAATTGTCTACTAGTTTGTGATAGCTTAGCTAAGACTTTTACACTTTACTGCTTTATTCCCCCAATTTTGGACATGTAAATAAATCCCCCTCCCTGAAGCCTTGTAATAGCGTAGGATTTACAATTCCCGCACTTTAAATTCCTGTACATATATTAACGGTTTAGATGTATGCTAATTAGGCTATGCATGACAAAATTAACTCTTAACTTAAAATCAACAGTAGCTCACCATGACATGTAAATATAATATGACTGAAAATTGATACACTTGCACATGCCACTCTTAGGGTACACCTCACTTGTTTGCCTCGAACGTGGTCATTGAGTATAGGATGTCTTAGAGGTCGCCCTCCTGTCCAAAGATCAAAGTTGCCTCGAAATGGTTGCCTCGGAAAAATGATCTAAGACATTAGGGTTACCGCTAAGGCGTCCTAACGTTGCTTTAGTGACCACACGTCCCTTAAACCGAATTGACCCGAAAACTCCAACGACGGTGCTACCTACTCCTCAATAGTGGGATAGCACTGTCTAAAGGACATTTGTACAGTTTAATTCCTTTTTGAGTAGGTAGATGTTCTTAAGTACTTGCTCCTTTTAAAAAACAAAACAAAACTTTTCGCACTTACACTCTCTTCAAAAAACAAAACTCTTTTCAAACCCACAATCACAAAGAAAAGCAAACTTTTGAAAACATATTGAGCAAGTACCTAAGAGCCCGTGGATAACCACGGATATAAAGGGTGCCAATACCTTCCCTTTCTATAATCTACCTCCCGAACCCGAGAAACATCTCGAAAAAGAATTTTTATGTGCTTTTGTCCTTTCCTTGTTGGATAAAATAAAAGACGGTGGCGACTCTTGCTTACCGCGACATTTTGTGAAAACAAACGCAAAACGCAAACCAGCATTCAAAAACAGTCAGTTCTCATTCCCACCGATCACAGAACTGGCGACTCTGCTGGGGATTTATAAGTGAGGTGTACCTTAGGATTAGATCACTTGTGTTTTCAATCGTATGCTTTGTATGCTTTAAATTTTGTGGGCTTGTATCGGAGTTCTATAGATCCTAACCCGGATCTGGGGATACCCTTTAGGTAAGTAGCAACAAACTGTGAGGGATCTGTCTGGCGTAGACCGACACGGATGAAGCAGTAGCTACGTTGGTGTGACACCTTAGTCTGTACCGATATCCCTTGTGTTGAAACGAGGAGAATATGGGTCTTCTAAGGAGTCATTAAGCACCAACTGACCTTAGAACCTTAAATTGACCAACTTGGCCATAGAACAGTAGCAGTATGCTACACTCATTAAGACTAAACTCTCACGATGATTTCGGCCGCAAGAAAAGGTTGCTAAACTGGAATTATGACCGATTGAGGGTAGTCAGTGATATTGAGATCCTCTAGAACCCGGTTACTATTTTTAGGACAAGTTTAAACCAACTAAACTGAAAGAGGGTAATGCCTAAACTCCATGCCAGCCTAAACTTAAGGCTATATGTGTGACTTGTGTGCCTTCAAACTTGAACTACTTGCACATACTTGTTATCTGACAACATGAGTTCCTTGCAGGTTTTGGTTACAGTCCTTATCCAATAATTTGGAATTATTGCAGGGCTTACTTACATCACCTCACACTTTTGCTTAAACGCATAGCATACACATCATAACATCATGCCTTAACATTTCTTTAACCATTTCAAGGGTCTCAAGGGTCTGTGATGCAGGTTATGGTAAATCAAATGGCTAGCAAGGGGCAAAGGGGATTTATTTTCCTCTAGCCAAGGTTGTCTAGAAATCCAAGCATGATAACTTGAGTCAGGGGCTATGACCCACTCGATGTGGTGAGCTTGACTCTTGAAGAAGGACTCTCAGCAACATGAAGTTCCTTCAATCAAAGCTACCAGATTCAGATTCTAACAGTTTCTGGTTTACCCCGCGAGATCCTTGAAAACATTGCATACATATATCATACATATCATTGCATAACAGGTCTCCCAGTACAGGTCTCTCATGTTCTCGCTGTTTATTTCAGCAATGGCTCTCCAACCAGACAACCAGGATCTCCGGGATCAAAACGCCCAACTTCAAGAAATGTTCTTGAACCTATCCCAGGGGCAAGAAGAAATAAAAGCTCTCCTCACAAGGGGCTTGGTCCTAGGGAATCCAGGAGGCATTAGGAATGATCAGTTGGAAGGGCTACAAATTGTGTTGGCAACAATGAAGATCCAGATGATGGGACAGCTGGTGGGCCAGATGGCTCTCATTCAAGACTTAGCTCAAAGACAAGAAGAGCTCAGGGTCCTCGTCAACAAGATGCTTCAAAATAACCAAGTGGGGCAAACAACTAGGGTTGAAGATTAAGTCATCATTCAACCACCTTTGGGGCAAGAAGACAAGGGAAAAGCTCCTCAACTTGCTTCAGGGTCACAAGCCCAGCATCAACCTCGCCAGCATCAACAGAGTAATCATCGTAAGCGAAATACGTCTGGAAGACATTTCTCTGAGACTGATATACCATCATCTCTCATACTGAAACGCTTGTTGGAGGTCAATCTGATTACTTTAAATAATCCTCCCCGGAATCCCAACACCTCTGCTCCTACCTATCATCCCAATGAAAGGTGTGCATACCACTCTGACAGTCTGGGACATGACACCGACGACTGTTGGACTCTGAAGAACAAGATCCAAGACTTGATTGACGGAAGGGTGCTGGAGTTCATGCCAGATGGCGAGATGAAAATCTTCCGCTGAGAATTCTCCATCTGAGATGACTAGTTCAGACTAAGAGACTTTTGTTCATTTGAAATTTCAAGTTGTAATTTCTTTTGTTATTCAAACAATTATTTATTAATGTCAAACTCTGTTTCATTAATGCATTGCATATGTTTATCTTGAATTCATCCACACGTTTTCACTATTCTTATAGTCTTTATGATATCCAACTCTTGCTAAAAGTTACAATCCTTTAGAGGGAGGATGACGAAACAATACCATAATCTCATACAGTATGCTTTTGGACAGACCTTGCTGACGATGTACAGGCGTTTCTTTCAAATCCTAAACACTGGAGTTATAAGGAAGATAATCCCTAGTCAACCCCTTCGAGCCAAAGAAGTAGGAGTTTTCTGTTTTAAACACAAATTGAAACCTTTAATTTAAACCTGGGGCAGGATAGTCTCTCAGTTAATTCAAAAAGATGTGCATTGAAGTCGCAAAACTCTCAGTTCATGATACAACGAACGTTATCATAAGCATTCCTCTGGAATCAAAAGACAGTGGTGGTTCCTTATTTCATAGGCAGTCAATCTCTCAAAAGAGAAAAGCCCACTGAGCCAAAACCTATAAAGGAGGCTTAAGAAAGTTGGGGCATCCCGCTGACTGTAATCTCGAAAACAGAAACAGGCAGGCAAAAGTTAGGGATAACAAATCAAAAGAACAAGGTCGCTACAAATCCTCAACAACATGAAAAATGTTGCAAAAAAAATGATGACTGCCTTCCAAAATCCAACTTGTGTGAACCATCACCAAAACGTTGTTCCAAATTCGAATAGAGTTCGACGCACAATTAACTTAGTTTAGGATTGAAGAACATCACGAAGAGTGGGTGGGTACAAATATACTTTGAGCCTTTATCCTTTGTTTCTTAAACCGTGAACCAAGCCACGTTACAACCCTTCAAAAGTCCTAACTGAAGCATGGGTTAGTTCGAAAGCATACTGTTACAAAAGGTATCCTGACTCCTGTAAGGCTTTGCCCTAAATCTTGTGTTGAATTTGTCTTATAAAAAGTTTTCTGCTAAACGCATTTTTCAAAACTTCGAGACAAGCATAAACTTTGCATTATTTGAATATCACTGTTTGCATTTGGCTATTTGTTTGACAGCGGAGAAATTCACACAACGAATATCCGATGAACGAAAGCCCTCTCAGTGAACAAAATCACTTCAAAAAGGATGACACTTCCATTGACAAATCTCCTATCAACAAGGGGGCATGACATGTCACTATCCAGCACACCTGGGGCAGTCCAGTCAAGATTCCAGGAAATCTCTGAAGAAGTGCGGAGTAACCAGGGGCAAGTCTCCATCTCCGTCACTTGGGGCATTGATCATCAATCTCAGTGAAGGGTTACATACAATTAAACATTTCCGGGAAGTGCCACAAACACTTGCTACTAGGGGTAATGACAAGTCTCCCCCTAAAATCCTTCTCATAGGATGACTCCCAGCAAGGGTTTAATCTCTGACCCCTTTCCCCAGCTGAGACAACTTCAACGAAGATATCCCCTCTCTAGCGGACTGACGACAGGGTTTATTTCCCCAACAACACCAGGATTCCCCAGCTTGAGTTTGCCTCTCTGACTACTACAAATCAAAGGACCACAACTCCTCTTCCCCAGTAGACTCTGGAAGCTTGTCCCCTGCGAAGCACAAATAAGTCTCCTCAACCAAATTCAGAGGTTATCCTCACAAGAGTCTAACTGGGTTATCCTCAGCAAGTTGCAACTAAAAGATCATCCCCAGCGAAGTTCTTTCTATCCTCAGCGGAGTTCATTCCTTTCATAGACAGAAATTCAGTCCCCAACAGGGTTCACTGTCACCAGCAGCAGTAATTCATCCCCAGCTGAGTTTTTATTTCTCCAAATCAGCAAATCTTCTAGCAGAGTATATACTCCCCACAAAGTCATTTCCTCGTCAGTCCATTCCCCAGCGGAGTTATTCTCTCCTGCATGATTATTCTCCCAATTATCTTCGGCCGTTATCTCCAGCGAGCGAAACTCTTTATTCTCCAACAACAGTCAGGGATTTATTTTCCCAAACTCGGACGTACCACAATAGCATTCCATATTCATACATCATGATATCCACATACATATTGCATACAACATAATCTCATTTATTTTGAGAACATCATCATACAATGCATGTCATGCATCATATACGATTAATCATGTACCTTTTCAGGAAAGATGGTTATCATCAACAACTGCCAGCAAGTTCAAGATTAACTCCGGAAACTAAACAGACTTCACACGGGTCTATCCTGACAAATCCTACACGGGTCCTTTATCATATATTTCTGAATGAAGTTTTACACGAACTCATCCCAAAGTAACCTTACCCAGGTTCCTCCAGAAGTTTCACACAAACTTATCCCACAGTAACCTTACCCCGGTTCATCCTGAAGTTTTACACGAACTTATCACAGTAACCTTACCCCGGTTCATCCTGAAGTTTTACTCCAAACTTATCCCACAGTAACCTTACCCCGGTTCATCCTGAAGTTTTACACGAACTTATCATAGTAACCTTACCCCGGTTCATCCTGAAGTTTTACACCAAACTTATCCCACAGTAACCTTACCCCGGTTCATTCTAAAGTTTTACACGAACTTATCTCAAAGTAACCTTACCCAAGTTCCTCCAGAAGTTTCACACGAACTTATCCCACAGTAACCTTACCCCGGTTCATTCTGAAGTTTCACACGAACTTATCCCGAAGCAACCCTACACCGGTTCCTTCTCAATTCTAGATGTAGTTTTACACTGACTCATCACCAGGCAACCCTACACCGGTTCCTTCTCAATTCCAGATGTAGTTTTACACTGACTCATCATCAAGAAACCCTACACAAGTTCCCTCTTTCCAAGATGAAGTTTTACACAGACGCATCATCAAGAAACCCTACACAGGTTCCTCCTTTCCAGATGCAGTTTTACACTGACTCATCATCAGGCAACCCTACATCGGTTCCCTCTCTTTCCAAGATGCAGTTTTACACAGACTCATCATCAGGCAACCCTACACAGGTTCCTTCTCAGGAAATTTTAGATGCAGTTTTACACGGACTCATCATCAGGAAACCCTACACAGGTTCTCTCTTTCCAAAGATAAAGTTTTACACAGACTCATCATTAAGAAACCCTACACAGGTTCCCTCTCTTTCCAAGATGCAGTTTTACACAGACTCGTCATCAGGAAACCCTACACAGGTTCTCTCTTTCCAAAGATAAAATTTTACATGGACTCATCATCAGGCAACCCTACACAGGTTCCTCCTTTCCAGATGCAGTTTTACACGGACTCATCATCAAGAAACTCTACACAGGTTCCCTCTCCTTCCAAGATGCAGTTTTACACGGACTCGTCATCAGGAAACCCTACACAGGTTCTCTCTTTCCAAAGATAAAATTTTACATGGACTCATCATCAGGCAACCCTACACAGGTTCCTCCTTTCCAGATGCAGTTTTACACTGACTCATCATCAAGAAACCCTACAAAGGTTCCCTCTCCTTCCAAGATGCAGTTTTACACGGACTCGTCATCAGGAAACCCTACACAGGTTCTCTCTTTCCAAAGATAAAGTTTTACATGGACTCATCATCAGGCAACCCTACACGGGTTCCTCCTTTCCAGATGAAGTTTTACATGGACTCATCATGAAGTAACCCTACCCAGGTTCCTTCTCAGCCCAGATATGCAGTTCACCTCCAGAGTTAATTTCCCAGTAGAGTAACGGACAACTGAAGCTCCTAAAATTCTATTTCTCTCAAGACACCTACCAACAATCTCCAAATGGCATATGTAAGCCTATTCCCGACATCACAATGCTGATACTACACCATGCGAGTGCAAATTTCTGGGCACTCTAGTGTTCAATTATCTTCCACCTTCGGATCACAAAAGGCTCGAAAGCCAATCTGTATCCTCAGGTTTAAGAAAATTGAACAGGGGCAACTGTTGCACCCCAAAATTTGCCCTCTCATGTTTTCCAAAGTCTCCCCCCTGCATGGTTGATCACAAACTCTTGCCTAAGGAAAAAGAAAAATTTTGAGTGGTGCTTTAGGTACATTTCGATTGGCATTCTGAAAGACCTTTCGTTTGAAATTCTGAAGGAGCATTTTGATTGGCATTATGGACAAGCACTTCGATTGGCATTCTGAAAGACCTTTCGATTAGCATTCTGAAGGAGCATTTCGATTGGCATTATGGACAAGCACTTAGATTGGCATTATGACAAGGCCTTCGATTGGCATTCTGAAAGACCCTTCGATTGGTATTCTGAAAGACCCTTTCGAGTGGCATTATGGACAAGCACTTCGATTAGCATTGTGTCAAGGCAGCTTCGACCGGCATGTGAACCATGTCCTTTGATTAGCATGAACAACACCTTTCGATTGGCCTGTTAACAAAGCCTTTCGATTGGCCTGTTAACAAAGCCATCAAGAGCGCACTCAAAACATGTCCAGGTACACTAAACATGAGAAAATGGCATGTTTCCCTTGCAAATATAGAAATAATTAAATGTTGATTGTGGATTTAATTCCTGAGTTAAAGGCCAGATTCTTGCCTTTTCTGTCCCTAAAGAGCTGATTCGACCAGAGTGATTCTTTTCAAATCAAGCAGTTGAAGCAGGAGGAGTCCCATTCGAAGGAGGCAAATCAAGACCAATCGAAGAGCAGGGCCTGAGGGCATTCGAAATTCAAAAGTGTCCAGGTTCATTTAAGAGACATGAATATTTCAAAAAAGGGAAATTATTTAATGTGTCTGATTCTTGTCTCATGGCTTTAATGGCCTGTTTAATTGGTTGTCTCTTGCTGTTACTAGACCCCCACACTCCTATAAATACAGGGCCAGCGTACAGTGCAAAAGGTGGAACAAAAACATTACAAAAATTATAGAAAAAACACATAACAGAAAAAGGAGAAACATGGAGGATTTGGAGACGCTGCCCACCACAGGTTGTCAACATTTTCAAAAGTGATCCAGGCCAAAGCAACCCTTCAACAAAAGTATCCACGCCCAGAAATCCCAGATTGAAAGTGCTCCCATCCAGCCAGTGCCTAAATCGAAGACTCAATCTGCAGGTAAGAAAGGGTAAATTGTCCAACTTTACATTTGCATAACACATTATTACTTGTTGTTACCTTTGATTTGCCATCCTAGATAGGACCGAAAGGCCTGGGTTTGGCGCCCAGGTCATGTTCCTCGTTTTCTAACATTTGCTGCAGACATAGCCTGAAGAGACCCAGCAAGCGCAAGATTGAAGGGCCTGGGGTTCAATACCCAGGCCCTGCATTTTATTACGCTAACATACTTTTGCAAGTATAACATCCCAGATCGAAGGAGACACCTTCTCTGGATCGAACCCATTAGCATGCTGGATTGAAGAAGACAATCCTCTTCCCTGGATCGAAGGCTACTCACGCCTTACTGTCTGGCCCAATCGAAAGGACAATGACCCTCTCTGGATCGAAGCTTCCATTCCCTCCCTGGGTCGAAACTCTTTTTTTTCCCCTGGATCGAAGGATCCCCCTTGTATTTTATTTTTGTTTTCATTGACATCTTTTTATCTTTTTAATTAACATAAAAATAAGAAAACCACAAAAATATTAGGCTAGTTTTTCTATTAAATTAACTTTGCCAATTAATCTTTTAATTATCTTAACATTTTTCCAAAACTAAAATTAAGTAGATTTAGATCATTTTCCCAAAATAAAATAAAACAACAAAAAGATTTTATTCTTAGGATTTATAGAGTTTATTTTCAGATTCACGCGCATTTATTTTATTATAATTGTCTACTGGTTTGTGATAGCTTAGCTAAGACTTTTACACTTTACTGCTTTATTCCCCCAATTTTGGACATGTAAATAAATCCCCCTCCCCGAAGCCTTGTAATAGCGTAGGATTTACAATTCCCGCACTTTAAATTCCTGTACATATATTAATTGTTTAGATGTATGCTAACTAGGCTATGCATGACAAAATTAACTCTTAACTTAAAATCAACAGTAGCTCACGATGACATGTAAAGATAATATGACTGAAAATTGACACACTTGCACATGCCACTCTTAGGGTACACCTCACTTGGTTGCCTCGAACGTGGTGATTGAGTATAGGATGTCTTAGAGGTCGCCCTCCTGTCCAAAGATCAAAGTTGCCTCGAAATGGTTGCCTCAGAAAAATGATCTAAGACATTAGGGTTACCGCTAAGGCGCCCTAACGTTGCTTTAGTGACCACACGTCCCTTAAACCGAATTGACCTGAAAACTCCAACGACGGTGCTACCTACTCCTCAATAGTGAGATAGCACTGTCTAAAGGACATTTATACAGTTTAATTCCTTTTTGAGTAGGTAGATGTTCTTAAGTACTTTCTCCTTTTAAAAAACAAAACAAAACTTTTCGCACTTACACTCTCTTCAAAAAACAAAAATCTTTTCAAACCCACAATCACAAAGAAAAGCAAACTTTTGAAAACATAGTGAGCAAGTACCTAAGAGCCCGTGGATAACCACGGATAGAAAGGGTGATAATACCTTCCCTTTCTATAATCTACCTCCCGAACCCGAGAAACATCTCGAAAAGGAATTTTTTCTGTGCTTTTGTCCTTTCCTTGTTGGATAAAATAAAAGACGATGGCGACTCTTGCTTACCGCGACATTTTGCGAAAACAAACGCAAAACGCGAACCAGCATTCAAAAACAGTCAATTCTCATTCCCACCGATCACACAAAGGCATGTTGATGTTAGTATACTGCCTTTCTTGATATCTTACCCTACGCCTATTGCTTTGTCTTTGTTGAACAGGCGTGGGATCAGAGATCAGGATTGCCCCTACATGTTGGTCATGACGACTCTTTTGATCAGTCACTGCATTGGACTCTTTCTTCCCATTAAAAGGCTTTTTCTGATCATCAGAAGGTGTTTCTTCTTGAATCTTCCCACTTCTTATGCCAGCTTCGACCCTTTCGCCGGTCAGTATTAGCTCGGTGAACCCGGCTGAAGAGCTTTCGATCAAGTGTTTGAAGAAAGGCCCTGTCAAAGTTCCCATGAAGATGTCAATCAGCTCCCTGTCAGTTAAAGGAGGTTGTACCCTACCAGCCAGATATCTCCACTTTTGAGCGTATCCTTTGAAGTTTTCGTTGGAACTCATGGTCATGTTCTGCAATTGCACACGAGTTGGTGCAAGATCAGCATTGTACTGATACTGCTTGTAAAAAGCAACAGCTAAATCCTCCCAAGTGTGGATGCGAGAACTCTCCAATTGATAAAACCACTCGAGTTGAGTCCCTACCAGGCTTTCTTGGAAGAAATGGATCCAAAGCTTTGGATTAGTTGTGTATGGTTGAATTTTGCGGACATAAGACTTTAGATGCATCTTAGGGCAAGAGACTCCATCATACACGACAAAGATAGGGACTTTGAACTTTGGCGGGATGACCAACCCAGAAACTAAACCCATGTCTCCTAAATCCAAGCCAGGTATTTGTTGAATCTCCATAGCACTGAGGTGATCCTCCAACTGTTTGTACTTGTCATCAGCAGGAGGATATTGTTCTTCGGAGTAGTCAGCTTCAACATCATTGATCTCCAAATTGTGGTCTTCTTCAAGACTATCCCCTATGTTGGATGGAGTTGAAAAATATAGGGTTTTAGGTCTTCTTTTCAAGTTCAGGATGCCCGCTGCCTTCTTGGACTTCTTCTTCTTGTCTTTGAGAAGGAGAGCTTTCAGGTCCTCTTGCCCTTTACCCATAGCCAGAAGCATTTGTTGGAATTGAGCGTTTTGAGCTTGGAGATCTTTCACTGTTTGTTCCATATCCACCTTACTGAAATAAACAGTAGGAAGATAAGAAGACATGTATGGGAGAAACCTGTCATGATGCGATGCATGATATGTGTATGCATGTTTTCAAGGATCTCGCGAGATAAACACAAGGAAATGTTAGAGGTTGAACTTCGATCAACATCTTTGATTGGAGAACTTTGTAATGGTGGATGTCTTTCCACGAGAATCAGGCTCACCATGTCGAGTGGGTCATAGCCCCTGATTCAAGTTGTTGCACTTGATCTTTGACGGTGTTTGTTTAGAGGAAAATGAAACCTCTTGCCCTTTGGTAGACGTCTGGTTCAACGTGACCCTGCATCAAAAGACCCTCGAGATCCTTGAAGTGGTTATTGAAAATGCTATGATGTTACGATGTTATGTACATGTATGCAAAAGTAAGCAAGTGTACATACAGACAATCATATTCACACAAAGCAGACAAGTCCTTAGGTTTAGGCTTGCATGGGGTTTGTAGGTAAGTACCCTCTTGAAGTTAGTTGGCTCAACCTGTCCTAAAATAGAAATCGGGTTCTAAGGAGCTCAATATCACTGGATTATTTTCTATGTTCATTGTTTCAGTTTAGCCACTTAACTGGCGACCAAAATATTCCAAGAAAACAATCCTCAATGAGTGTAGTATCGAGTATCTACCAACTTCGGACTGCACCAAAGTCGGTCACCTCACTACCCCTAAAAAGGCCAAGATGGTCAAGTAAGGTTCTAAAAGTTCGTTAGTGCTTCAAGACATCACTCAGTGGCCCCGTATTCTCCTTGACTACTCAAGGGCTACCGGTACCCACAAATATGTCACACTAACGTAGATACTGCTTCAACCATGTCGGTATACCCCGCACAGTTCCCTCATAGTTTATTGCTACTTCTCTAAAAGGTGCCCCCAAATCCGGGTGTAGGATCTAAAACAAACCCAAGCAAGGAATCCAAAAAGTAAAGCAATCAAAGCAATCAAGGTAAGCATGTAAAGGTGATCTAAAAACCCTAAGGTAACCCCACTTTTAGAATTCCCCAGTAGAGTCGCCAGTTCTGTGATACAGTGGGAGAACTGACTTGGGATTTGAGTTTGAGTTCGCGCTTGTTCGTTTTAGCAAGAGTCGCCACTGACTTTTTATTTTATCCTAAGGAAAGGTCAAAAAGCACAGGAAAGACCTTTGAGATGTTTCGTGGGTTCGGGGGCTAGATCATGAAAAGGGAAGGTGCTAGCACCCTTTTCATCCATGGTTATCCATGGGCTCTTAGTTACTTGTTTTAGATCACTTGCCTTTGCTTTTCAATTATTTTAAATGGTGCTTTGTGTGTGTGGTTTTGAAAATGTTTTGAAAAAGATGCCTTGTCTAGGCAACCTTTGTAATGATTCTTGTTTGAATATATACAAAGGTGTGTGTCTTTTTGAAAAGATAATTCAATGTTTTGAAAGTTGTTTTTGAAGTTGTGTTGTGGAGTGTGTTTGAAAAAATGGCAAGGATGTTTTGCAAGATTTTTTATCAAGTAACTAAGAGTTGTCTACCCTATTTTACTCAAAGATTTTTCTTATGTTTTTGACCCTTTTAACAGTGTTATTTCACCATTGTGTTTGATGAACAACCTTGCGTTAGGATGCTTAACGGGACAAGCGCGGGTCATCGTATGCAATCATTGAAGGCAACTTGTGAGACGCTCTAGCAATTTCGTAAGGGACGAGATAGTTTTATCGAGGGCAATATCGAGGGTCATCGAGGGACTACGATCTTTGTTTATCGAAGGGACAATTGCTAGAGTGTCTCATACTCGAGGGACATGATTGCATTTTCCGAGGCAACAAGTGGAATTACCCTAAGGGTGCATGTGTGAATAATGTGTTTGATTTGCATGCATTTTGTCTTGATTAGGGGTTTCCTACTTGTTGGTTTTATCTTTCCATACACACCTATTTACTAGCATTTGTATAAAGCAATAAAAATGTAGTAAATAAATATCCTACACTATTACAACCATATTGAAGTGTAGAAGAATATAAAGGAAAAAATAAGATAAAAAAGAAGAAAAAAATGAGCTCCTTCGATTTGGGCAGGAGCAGCCTTCGATTTTCATTTCTAGGCTTCCTTCAATTAGGAGTTCGCACCAGTGAGGTCATGGCCTTCAATTGGGCTTTAGCACCAGTCAGGTCATGTACTTCGATTGGAGGCTGGCACCAGCATGGGAGTGCCTTTCGTCTGAGCCTGGACTTAGCGCAAGTGTGCCTCTGGCTGGGCCTTTCTGCCTTGTTGCCTTCTTCGATTGGGCCAGTGAAATCAGTGTGAGCGTGTCTCTGGCTGGGCCTGGAAGTCAGTGTGGAAACCAAAGGCTTCGTTTCATACTCATGTCTCCTGTTTCTTTCGTTCGAACTTTTTGAACAACAACATGGCATAAGGCCATGCTAGCATTGCCTTACAATCAGTTAATACTTAATGCATATTTAAGTAAACGAGCAGCAAAACAAAAGGGGTTAGCTCTGAAAACATATTAAGTAGGTGGAAACGAAAAGAACTAAAGTGTTATGTACATGTTTTGAAATGAAAGGGAAGATTATTCACATACTATTCCATGAAACGAAAGGTTCAAGGGTAAGAGTGACTTACCTTGCTTCAGACCTTGAATGGATGTGGGATTCGAACTTGAACTTCTACCTGGATGTTTCTGGAATTTAAAGAGTAGTCACAGGGGGTTTTCTTTTGGTTCGAAGAGTTATCACACAAGGTTGTCTTTGAGTTTGAACAAACTTCTATGTGTGGGATGTTCTTCAGAATTGAAAGAGGTGAGTGTTTGGGATTCTAGGTTTTTTTTTATTTCTCAAGTGTTGATGAACTTGAGAGTTTTATTGTGTTTGAGAAAATTTGGGGGATTTGTTCCTCTGGTCCAAAGATCCTCTCTTAGCTTTGCAAAAATTCCTCTATTTATAGAGAAAAATAATGGACATGTTTTCAATAGCCAGCCTTGCAAAATAATAAAATAATAGATAACGTGAAAGGTACAAGTGGGGGGCCTGTTGGCAGTTGGGGTGCAGAAGATGTGACTTATGCTTTTTGGCGTTGCTTGGGGAGCGAAAATAATAAAATAAGGCTCAACTGGAAAGTAAATGTCCACTTGTGCCACAAAAGCAAGATGAATAGTTCAGATGGGTTGCTTCCTTCTGAAGGAAAATAGGCGCAAGGCTCAAGACAAACTTTTCTAAAAGGTAGTACTGTGCTATTAAGTGCAAGTGGTCTTAGACAACAAATGGGTAAAGTCCTAAAAAGGGAAAACACGTAGCCTAGCCTATGGGTCTAAATTTTCAACTTGATCTTTTGAGTCGAATCCTACATCTTTCTACACCTTTCGACCAGACTAGGACAACACGACATTCGTTTTCACCAGCTGTGTGTCCTTCGAATGGACCAACTGTGTGTTCTTCGAATGGCCCTTTTCAGAAGGTTATTAACTTCTGAATCGAAAGAAGCTTTTAGAAGATTATTGACTTTTGAATTGAAGAAAAACAAAAGGAAGCCTTTCCCTTAGTCGAAGCTTGTGGTTGAAACAAGCTAATGCCCAGTCGAAGCTTGTATCGAAGAAAACATATTGCCAAATCGAAAGCTCATGCTTGAAGGAAGCATATTGCCCAATCGAAGCATGTGGATCGAAACAAACATAAAGGGAGTCATTTCCTTGTGTCTTTTTTAGCATGAGGGAAGTTCCTGGCTTCTGAGTTGAAGGGCGCTTTTTCAAGGGAAGCAAGAACTTAGTCACATCTTATATGAAGATACTTCTTGGATCAAACGAAACTTGTATGAAGCAAAGTATGCAAGAGGCCCTTGGTGCAAGTGGATTTGAAGGATGCATAGAGATGGTTACTTTTCCCATCGAAACTTGTCCAAATGACGCAAGCATGCAGGCAGTAAACTTGTCCAGTCGAAGCAGGCTTATAGGCAGTACGCTTGGTGAATCGAAAAGGTTTCTTTATAGGGGGCATTTGTGGCCAACATGTCATGGCCTTTGATTGCAACCATGTAGGCAGCACACTTGACCATTCAAAAGGTTGAATCGAAGGAGGTTTTCAAATCCAAACGAAGGATGTACCTAAACTGGCATTCGAAGGAGGCTTTGAGTTCAAAATGAAGGATGTAATCCAAGTTGCATTCGAAGGAGGCCAAGAGTCAATCGAAGGATGTAGAATCGAAGGAGACCTGTTTTCCTCCAAATTTGTCAAAATGTTATTTTTATCTATTTTCTCCATTTTTGACAGTTTCCTTTTAATTTTGGTATTGGAAAATCCCAATGCACTTTGTGATCGGTGGATCTGGAACTGACTGTTTAACGCTGGATCGCGAAATGTCGCGGAAGCAAGAGTCGCCACCGTCTTTTATTTTCTCCAAATGGAAAGGACAAAAGCACAGAAAAATTCCTTAAAGAGATTGCTCTCGGTTCGGGAGGTAGGTTATAGAAAGGGAAGGTGTTAGCACCCTTTCTATCCATGGTTATCCATGGGCTCTTAGATACTTGCTCATTGTGTTTTCAAAAGTGTTTGCTTTTCAATTGTGGGTTAAAAAGTTTCTTTGAAAATTTCAGTTCGACTCTTGTATCGGTCCTCAAGAGTGTTTGAAAAATTGCTTTCGAAAGCTTTTTGAAAAGGTGTCGGTGTGAAAAGTATTTTTTTGATTTGTTTTGAAAATAGAGCAAGTATCTACGAGAACCTACCTACCCTAAGGAATTCGTCTGTGTAAATGTCCTTTAAAGTAGTGCCATCCCACCATTGAGAGGTAGGTAGCACCACCGTTGGAGGTGTTCGGGTCAATTCGAGGTTCGGGACATGGTGATCACCAGAGCAATGGGAAGACACCTTAGAAGCTACCCTCATGCCAGGTTCCCGGATCATGAGGACTTACTAAGACATCCTCTACTCGACGATCACCCTTCGAGGCAAGGCAACAGTGAGGCGTACCCTAGGGGTGGTGTGTGCGATTCGTGTGTCGTTTTCATTTATTTTCGTCTTGTCATGTTTATTGGTGTGCTACGCTTGATTTTATTTAAGGCCATACATTCTTTCATGCTTTTTGTTAACAATTAAAAAATATTTGCGGGAAAAATAAATCTAAAGCTATTACAAATGGCGCGGGTCCACACCGCTAAAATTAAACCAGACCCGATTTGACGGAAAGTAAATAAAGCAAATAAAGAATTTAAAAAGTGCGAAGAGTTAAATTGTCCGAGTTACATGGCTTTGGGAGAGATACATAATTATTTGAATGAAATAAAAATAAATATGCGAAATTAAATAAATTAAAAACATGGGCGTTGGACCCTTTTGCAAATTAAATTAATTAATAATTAAAATTAAGATTAAATGAAAATGTTTTTTTTTTTGGTATTTTGTGTTTTTTAAGATTTAATGGAAAAAGAATTATTTAAAATTAAAATGAGATGTAAACCCTAATTCTAATGGTTTTTAGATTTATTATGAAAAATATTAAATTAAGATCTAAATGAAACCCTAATTAATTATATACAATTTAATTATAAAAAATAATAAATAAATAAGTATTATGATAAAAAAGGAAAAAATTAAAAAGGAATAAAAAGTTATTAAACCTAATTCTATATTTTTGGATTTTTAGTTATAAAAAAGAATTAAAATTAAAACCTATTTAATACTAAATTTATTACAAGCATTTATTTATAAAAATAATTAAATAAATAAATATCATATTTTTTGCCTTTTCTGATTTTTTTTTTTGCATTTTTATGTATTTTGTAAAAAATAATTAACTAATTTAAACAAAAAAGTAAATAAAACAATAATTGAAAGTAAAATATAAAAAAATAGAGAAAGCAAACCAGGGAAGGGGGTTCAGGCCCTAAAATGGAGGTATTGTCCAAGCAAATCTGGCCCATGACCTTCAGAATTTGTTGATTTCCAGGCGCCATGTGGCTCTTTTGACTAGAGTTCATGGTGTTCTTTAATCTCAGCCCTTGGATTGCTTCTGATGGACGCGTGGATGGCATAATAATGTGGACGTATGGTACATCCTGACGCTGGGAATACACACAAGCATTATTAGAAAAATGATATTGAAAGGGGTGGGGGACCTGGGATCGAACCCAGGTCCTTTTGGTTACCTGTCCATCTGCGTGCCACTGAACCACTTCGCGTGTTTTGAATATATAGAGATAAACAAATAATATAATACAAAAACACCGGTGAATGGAATTTGCGCGCAAAAATTTGAATGAGCCACTCACTGACTGCCACGAAGTCTTCTTCTTCGTTGCTTTGCTTTCCTGAAAAAACAACAAATATTTAACGGGGGTTTTGAACCCCCTCAATACACGCTTGTTTTCAAAATAGCGATTAGCACGCCTTGGTTCAGAAATTTGGCGCGACCATTGCAATCACTTCGTCCAAGCCTCCTGGTCGTGATCCTGGTACTATTGTGTCTCAATTTTACAGGATAAGAGAATCCCTAATTGTGAGCTCAAGAAACCCTAGACTGTATTCATGGCAACATCACGTATATAGCACAAAAACGCAATCAAACTGTATGGTTAGCATCAGAAACTCATAACAAACATGAATCAATGAATTAAAATGGCAAAGTATGCATAAGTTATGATGCACGATCCCAGAAATTTTTGGACACAGTTGAGGTTCAATCTACCAGTTCTTGGTGTGTAGATGGATGTTTGGGATTGGAATTGCTTCTGGGAACCTTGAGGAAGCCAATGGACTCAATATTAGGACTTGAATCCACCTAGAACACTGATTTCAGATTTGAGTTTTATGGCAATTTTTTCAAGTTTGCAAATGTGTTTCCTGCGCAGCTTCTAGTCCATGTGCATTAGGGTTATGATCAAGTATTTGTATGGAATAGATTAGGTTAAGAAAACTCAATAAAATCCAATGAATTAATGGTCTTGCATATTTGATTTCTTAAGGATCTTTTTGAATCTTTTCCATGTGTATTTTGTGTCAATTTGCATCCAATCATCCCAAATCTTTCCTAATTAGCATGTGCACGAAATATTGATGGCAAAACATGTATAAAAAGATTTGTTAAGGCAATTTAGATATTTTTCATGTATTTAAATAATTTAAGTGAATTAATATAAATAATAATTCAAATAAATAAGTAAAAAATGAGAAAATACTTCCCTTTGGGCCAAGCGGTCGTGCATATGCTTGGAATGATGAATCATGGAAGAAAAATGGGCCCATTAGCCATTTTAGGTCATTTGGATCAAAGTTGACTTTTCAAAATATCCAAAAATTTCCCAACTTCCACAAGGCATAACTTGCTCAATTTTTAAGCTTTTCTCATGTTCTTGGACATTTTGGAAAGGTCTTTTAGCCCTCTAACCAATGCCTTTGGTCCCATGTCATTTTGATTTACCAATATCAAGTTATGGCCTTTGACTTAAAGTCCCTTTTTGTTGACTTTTGAAAATGACCTATAATGTTGAAATTGATAACTTTTTGTGAGAGCATTTCTTGGACTTGAAGTATGAAGATGAGTTGTAGGAAATGGCTTTCTCTTCAAAATGAGCTTTGGATGGAATTTTTCTTATAATCCATGTGAAAGTTATGCCCTGGTCAATTTCAGTTGACTTTTTCAGCTGTCCAAATATAGTAACTTTTGCATCTTTGATGATTTCTGAGCCAAATTTTGAGAATCATGATCAAGCATTGATCAAATGATGTTTGTGGCTTCAAAATTATATGTTGACCAAAAATTTGAACTTTTGACTGTCAAATGACCATTTTGCCCCTACAGTTGACTGTAGTGCAATTTAGGGTTTTGACTGTGCAATTTTGAGCTGGATGCCTTGAAACTTGATATGAGGATGCTTGACCATGTTTGTGGGCATATGAGACTTGATTGGGCCTTTGAGAACTTCATTTTCTTGATCAGAACCCAAACCCTAGTTTTGGTTGTATAGGGGACCTTTGCACTGGGCAATCCTTGGGGACTTTTGCAGCTTGTCTTGGCAATTTCTTGGAGAATATGGGAGGGCAAATTTTGGGGTGCAACAGTTGCCCCTGTTCAATCTTCTTAGACCTGAGGATGCAGATTGGCGGACGTGCCTTTCGTAATCCGAGGGTAGAAGATGATTGGACACTAGAGTGCCCAGAAATTTGCGCTCACATAGTCGCAGTGTGGTGGGAATGGGCTTATAGATGCCATTTGGAGATTGCTGGATAGGATGATGGGCTTATAGATGCCATCTGGATGTTGATCGTGTAGGAGATCCCTTAGCGAGAACCTGTATACCTGCAAAACAGAAAATGAGTACCTGACACGTCGCAGGAGTTGGTTTTCAGATGCTTGGTACAGAGGTGTCCTGACTGGTTACAGGAGCTGAGTCTGGAGCTTCAAAGGATGATGAATGAACCAGGGATGGTTACTGCTTTAGCATGAATGGTAAGAACACCTTGGGTGATTTTAACTTCAACAACGCTCGTTGAGAAAATCTTGATGGGAATTATTATCTTCGCAGTATCGGGAAGGGAACCATAGGCAATTATAATCTGAAAGGAATGATCACCTCACTCAACGTCGGAGAGGGAAACATCTGAAAAGGACTTGCCACCTCACACACCGTCGGAGAGGGAACCATAAGAGACTATCACCTCACACTCATCGTCGGAGAGGGAAACATCTGAAAAGGACTTACCACCTCACACACCGTCGGAGAGGGAACCATAAGAGACTATCACCTCACACTCATCGTCGGAGAGGGAAACATCTTAAAAAAGGAATTACCACCTCACACGCCGTCGGAGAGGGGACCATCTGAAAAAGGAATTACCACCTCACACGCCGTCGGAGAAGGGACCATAATTTTTGCTGAGTCTTTATCAGAAAAATTTGTTGGGAGTCGATTTAGCCGGACTAGAGAAGACCTTGGACGGGATAACAACAGAGAATCTTAGGGTCGATTAACTGAACCGGTCTAGGTCTCGAAATGTCTTCAACTGGAATAAGTGTCAGAACGTCGCGATATCTGGTTCATATCTGGACTATATCTGGAAGGAGATCTGGAAGCAGCATCAGAACGTCACCATATTTGGGTCATATCTGAAACTATATCTTGGAAGGAAATCTGGAAGCAGTATCAGAACGTCACCATATCTGGGTCATATCTGAAACTATATCTAGAAGGAAATCTGGAAGCAGTATCAGAACGTCACCATCTCTGGGTCATATCTGAAACTATATCTAGAAGGAAATCTGGAAGCAGCATCAGAACGTCACCATATCGGGATCATATCTGAAACTATATCTAGAAGGATATCTGGAAGCAGTATCAGAACGTCACCATATCTGGTTTACATCTGAAACTATATCTCGAAGGAAATCTGGAAGCAGTATCAGAACGTCGCCATATCTGGTTTACATCTGAAACTATATCTAGAAGGATATCTGGAAGCAGCATCAGAACGTCACCATATCTGGGTCATATCTGAAACTATATCTAGAAGGATATCTGGAAGCAGCATCAGAACGTCACCATATCTGGGTCATATCTGAAACTATATCTAGAAGGATATCTGGAAGCAGCATCAGAACGTCACCATATCTGGATCATATCCGAAACTATATCTAGAAGGAAATCTGGAAGCAGTATCAGAACGTCACCATCTCTGGGTCAAATCTGAAACTATATCTAGAAAGAATTGTGATAGTTGATAGTAGTCATCTTTGTGTTGACCTTTCCTGAAAGGTAGAACATAATTGTATGCAAAATCATGATGCATGAACTGTATGTCTTCAAAATTAATGAGATTCGTGTAGCATGATGCATATGCATGAAGATGTGATGTTTATGAATGTATTTTTGTCTAAGAAAATAAATCCTTGACGGGTGCCGGGAAGTCGTATCCTGGGCTGATGTTGAGGAATAGATTTTGTTTCCACTGGGGATGATAACTGCAAGAATACCGGTAGGAGAAGATGACTCCGTTGAGGGATGATCTTGGCGAATGGAATATTCTGCGGGGAGAAAAGATACTCTAGCGACCATGCTGAGAAGCAATACTCTGTGGGGATAGGGATGCCTTGCTGAAGTTGATAACTTGCTGGGGATACCGTTGCTATGTTGGGAGTATTGGTAGACTTCGCTGGGGGATAGGAAAGAACTACGTTGACGACGACCTTTCCTTGGCTTTTGGCTGAGGATAACCCAGTTATATCCTGTTGAGGAAATAACTCTTTAAACCAAGCCGGACGACGCGTTCGTGTTCTGCGAGGGATAAGCTTACTGCTTGGGGAGATGGATTCCGTCCTTCCTGGGGAACTGGATTGGATTCTCCTGGGGGAGTATTGAACTGTATTGGTTATGTTCTTCAACGGACCCTACCTCGACACCTTAGAGGACAGATCAAACAGATTGCTTAGACCACCCATTATTGCCCCTGTTTCTGATGTGGGAGCGGAAGATACCTGTGGAGGTGCTTGATAGTTGTTGATGGACAAACCTTCTTCTGGTAGACAGATGGCAGGACATAGTCGTACGCTTTTGATCCCTGATTTTTGCCTGGACCGCCCTTTCGGGTTTTCAGTCCACCGGGATACCCATTTTTGCCCAAGCCGCCTTTTCAGGTTTTCGACTTGCCGGGTGTACAGATTTTTCATTTCATCCCTCATTTTGCCCGAGCCCTTTTGGTTCGCCGGGAAGCCCTCATTTTTGCCTAGGTATGTCAACCTAGCGGGTCTTTGATTTTGCGTAGTATTTTTCCCGACTATGTCCATGCTCTCAGAATGTAGGGAGTTGCCCCTGTTTAGAAGTGTTTTGTCACCAGAAGATGTTTGATCGGGCAGGATTCGTTATTGAAAGGCCCCAAGTGACTCAGGCGGAGATTTGCCCCAGGCCATTTTTGCCTTTGAGAGATTCTCCGAATATTGACTGGATTGCCCCAGATGATGGACCATGATCATGTCTGCCCCTTGGTTGGAAGTGCTTTTGTTCGCTAGGTATTTCTCGTGCGAATTTCCCTGTTGTTCAAACAAAAAGTCATATGCAAACAAAGTTATGTTAAAAATGCAAAGCCTATGTCTGTCTTGAAGATTTTTGAAAATGCATTCTTTTTCATAAAACAAGCGAATGTTTATAAAACATGATGTCAACTCCGTATTTACCGTAGGCCTTAAGGAGTCAGGATACCTTTCGTAACAGTATGCTTTCGAACTAACCCATGCTTCAGCTAGGACTTTTAAGGGTTATAACGTGGCCTGGTTCACGGTTTAAGAAACAAAGGATAAAGGCTCAAATTATTTGTACCCACCCGCTCTTCGTGATGTTCTCCAAACCTAAACTCAGTTGATCATACGTTAGACCTTGTTTGAGTCTTTGCTTTGATGTTCCAATAATGGTTCAGATGTTGATGACTTATTTTGAATAGGCAGTCATTCCTTTTGTTGAGGGTTTGTATGACCTCTTTCTCTTTGATTTTTATTATCCGTTTCTTTTTTTTGCCTGAACTGTTTCCTTTTTTGGAATTACAGTCAGCGGGATGCCCCAATTTCATAAGTCCCTTTTACAGGTTTTGACTTCTTGGGCTATTCATTGATGATTTTTTTTTTGATGATGAGTGCCTGTCTTTATGATCGTTCTGAACCATCACTGTCTCTCGCTTTGTAAAGACCTCTTTAGTGCCATTCGTTATGCACGTGGATCAAATGAGAGAACTACCCTGCCCCAGGTTATGATTGAGGGTTTTGATTTTCGATAATAAAACTCCTACTTCTTTGGCTCAGAGGGGTTGACGAGGGATTATCTTCCTTATAACTCCAGTGTTTAGGATTTGAAACAATGCTTGTACCTCATCAGCGGGGTCTGTTCAAAAGCATACTGTAAAGATAGCGGTATCGTTTTCGTCATCCTCCCTCAAGAGGCTCAGAATTATTAACCAAGAGTTGATCATCAGAAAAATATGAAAAGAATTTGGAATATAATGAAAACAATTGTATTAATTCCCAAAACAGACGTATGCGATGCATTAATAGAATAAAAGAGTTTGCTATGACAGTAATTGTTTGTATAAGCAAAGAAAAATACAACTCAAAAATTCAAATAAACAAAGGCTTCAACGATTGGGTAACGGAGCAGTGATTATGTTCGGAGTCTCAGGCACTTCAAACTGAATCTCCCCAGCGTCGATCATGTCTTGAATTTTGTTCTTGAGAGGCCAGCAGTTGTCCGTAGTATGCCCCGGGCTATCAGAATGATATGCGCACCTATCATTGGGATAATAGTTGGGAGCAGAAGTGTTCGGATTCCGAAGAGGAGCCCTTAAGGTGATCAGCCCTGCCTTCAACATTTGTTGCAGTGCTTGATCCAGCGGCATGTTGATTTTGGTGTACTGTCGTTTCTCCTTGCGCTGCTGCCCCTGTCCTTGTTGAGCAGGTCCAGGATTGGAGATCTGGATTGCCCCTGCCTCATGACGGTCTTTTTTACCGTGCACAGCATTGGATTCTTTCTTTCCATGATGAGGCTTTTTATCAGAAGGTGCAGCCTCTTGAATTTTCCCGGACCGGATGCCAGCTTCTATTCTCTCTCCAGTCAAGATAAGATTTGTGAATCCAGCAGACGAATTCCCAATTAGATGGTTGTAGAACGGACCAGACAGGGTCCCCAAGAACATATCAACAAGTTCCCGATCAGTCAGAGGTGGTTGTACCCTTCCAGCAAGATCCCTCCATTTCTGCGCATATTCTTTAAAACCTTCACTTGATCCTAACGACATACCCTGGAGTTGGGTACGCGTAGGAGCAAGGTCGGCATTATATTGATACTGCTTGTAGAAAGCAGTAGCCAACTCCTCCCAGTTACGAACCTTGGTCCCATCTAGCTGATAGAACCATTCGAGATGAGTCCCTGAAAGACTCTCCTGGAAGAAGTGGATCCACAAATTCTTGTCCACCGTATATGGTTGAATCTTCTGAACATAGGACCTGAGATGTAACTTGGGACAAGACGCCCCGTCATACTTAGTAAAGGATGGTGCTTTGAACTTCCGAGGAATAATCACACCAGTTGACAAACCCAGATCTCCAAAATCTAGCCCAGGTACCTGTTGGATCTCCATAGCATTCAGCCTATCCTCCAACTGTTTGTACTTGTCTTCGGCAGGAGGGTACTGTTCGTCGTCGAAATCTGTTTCATTGTCAGAGACCACTGGGCTGGGAATCCTTTCCCCCTGATGACTACCTTCCCTCACAGATGGAGTTGTCCTCTCAGTTTCAATCTGCGGTGCATTCCCAGATCTGCGTCTAGGGCTGAACAAAACAGTCCTCTTCTTTTTCTTGTCCTTCTTCAGGAGCAGAGCCTTCAGATCTTGCTGCCCCTGGGTCAAATTCATGATCAACTCTTGGAACTGGGCGTTCTGAGCCTGGAGGGCCTTGATAGACTGCTCAGCTGATGATTCAGGATTCATGGCGATCGGCTGAAATAAACAGCAAGGAAGGGTAAGCAACCTGTCAAAGGGATACCTGCAATGCAATGAGATGTATGACATGCATGCAATGATTTCAAGGACCTCGCGGGATAAACAAGAAAATTTGTTAGCATTTGAATTTGTAGCTTGGTGGAAAGAAACCCATGTTGTTGAGAATTCTTCTCCAAGGGTCAAAGGCTCACCATGTCCAGTGGGTCATAGCCCCTGACAACCCTGGCTAGAGGAAAATAAATCCTCTTTGCCCCTGGCTAGATGTTTGATTTATCATGACCTGTATCACAAGCCCTTGAGATCCTTGAAATGGGTTAGGATGTGTGCAATGGTATGATGTCATGCTATGCATGGGGTGATGTAGGTAAACCCTGTTATGAGTCCCAATTAAGGACTATAAACAGACCCTGCAAGAAATTCAGTATACTTTGTTATGAGTCCCAATTAAGGGCTATGAACAAAACCTGCAAGAAATTTGGTAAACCTTGTCATGAGTCCTAGTTAAGGACTATAAACAAAACCTGCAAGTAGTTCATGTGTCAGCTAACAAGCATGCAAGTAGGCAAGTACAAAGGCACACAAGTCACACAAGAGAAACCCTTAGGGTTTAAGGCCAGCATGGGGTCTGGGTAGTACCCTCTTGAAGTTGGTGGGCTCAACCTGTCCTATTAGAAGTAACCGGGTTCTAAGGTTCCCAATATCATGGGATTGCTTTCATTGTTCATCGTTTCGATTTAGCCACTGAACTGGCGACCGAAATATTCCAGGAAAGCAACCCTCAATTGAGTGTAGTATCGAGTATCAACCAACCTCGGACTGCACCAAAGTCAGTTATCTCACTACCCTAAAGAGGCCAAGATAGTTCAATTAAGGTTCATAAGGTCTGTTGATGCTTCACGACACCACGCGGAGGCCCCGTACTCTCCTTGACTGAACTCAAGGGTTACCGGTACACACCAAAGTGCCACATCAACGTAGCAGACTGTTTCAACCATGTCGGTATACCCCGCACAGTTCCCTCACAGCCTTGTTGCTACTTTCTAAGAAAGGTATCCCCAGATCCGGGTTAGGATCTATAGAACTCCCAAGCAACCCACAATAATAAAGCAAGCAAAGAAGACAATTGAAAACATAGTTATGACCTAGCCCTAAGGTACACCTCACTTTAAGATATTCCCCAGCAGAGTCGCCAGTTCTGTGATCGGTGGATCTGGAACTGACTGTTTAACGCTGGATCGCGAAATGTCGCGGAAGCAAGAGTCGCCACCGTCTTTTATTTTCTCCAAATGGAAAGGACAAAAGCACAGAAAAATTCCTTAAAGAGATTGCTCTCGGTTCGGGAGGTAGGTTATAGAAAGGGAAGGTGTTAGCACCCTTTCTATCCATGGTTATCCATGGGCTCTTAGATACTTGCTCATTGTGTTTTCAAAAGTGTTTGCTTTTCAATTGTGGGTTAAAAAGTTTCTTTGAAAATTTCAGTTCGACTCTTGTATCGGTCCTCAAGAGTGTTTGAAAAATTGCTTTCGAAAGCTTTTTGAAAAGGTGTCGGTGTGAAAAGTATTTTTTTGATTTGTTTTGAAAATAGAGCAAGTATCTACGAGAACCTACCTACCCTAAGGAATTCGTCTGTGTAAATGTCCTTTAAAGTAGTGCCATCCCACCATTGAGAGGTAGGTAGCACCACCGTTGGAGGTGTTCGGGTCAATTCGAGGTTCGGGACATGGTGATCACCAGAGCAATGGGAAGACACCTTAGAAGCTACCCTCATGCCAGGTTCCCGGATCATGAGGACTTACTAAGACATCCTCTACTCGACGATCACCCTTCGAGGCAAGGCAACAGTGAGGCGTACCCTAGGGGTGGTGTGTGCGATTCGTGTGTCGTTTTCATTTATTTTCGTCTTGTCATGTTTATTGGTGTGCTACGCTTGATTTTATTTAAGGCCATACATTCTTTCATGCTTTTTGTTAACAATTAAAAAATATTTGCGGGAAAAATAAATCTAAAGCTATTACAAATGGCGCGGGTCCACACCGCTAAAATTAAACCAGACCCGATTTGACGGAAAGTAAATAAAGCAAATAAAGAATTTAAAAAGTGCGAAGAGTTAAATTGTCCGAGTTACATGGCTTTGGGAGAGATACATAATTATTTGAATGAAATAAAAATAAATATGCGAAATTAAATAAATTAAAAACATGGGCGTTGGACCCTTTTGCAAATTAAATTAATTAATAATTAAAATTAAGATTAAATGAAAATGTTTTTTTTTTTGGTATTTTGTGTTTTTTAAGATTTAATGGAAAAAGAATTATTTAAAATTAAAATGAGATGTAAACCCTAATTCTAATGGTTTTTAGATTTATTATGAAAAATATTAAATTAAGATCTAAATGAAACCCTAATTAATTATATACAATTTAATTATAAAAAATAATAAATAAATAAGTATTATGATAAAAAAGGAAAAAATTAAAAAGGAATAAAAAGTTATTAAACCTAATTCTATATTTTTGGATTTTTAGTTATAAAAAAGAATTAAAATTAAAACCTATTTAATACTAAATTTATTACAAGCATTTATTTATAAAAATAATTAAATAAATAAATATCATATTTTTTGCCTTTTCTGATTTTTTTTTTTGCATTTTTATGTATTTTGTAAAAAATAATTAACTAATTTAAACAAAAAAGTAAATAAAACAATAATTGAAAGTAAAATATAAAAAAATAGAGAAAGCAAACCAGGGAAGGGGGTTCAGGCCCTAAAATGGAGGTATTGTCCAAGCAAATCTGGCCCATGACCTTCAGAATTTGTTGATTTCCAGGCGCCATGTGGCTCTTTTGACTAGAGTTCATGGTGTTCTTTAATCTCAGCCCTTGGATTGCTTCTGATGGACGCGTGGATGGCATAATAATGTGGACGTATGGTACATCCTGACGCTGGGAATACACACAAGCATTATTAGAAAAATGATATTGAAAGGGGTGGGGGACCTGGGATCGAACCCAGGTCCTTTTGGTTACCTGTCCATCTGCGTGCCACTGAACCACTTCGCGTGTTTTGAATATATAGAGATAAACAAATAATATAATACAAAAACACCGGTGAATGGAATTTGCGCGCAAAAATTTGAATGAGCCACTCACTGACTGCCACGAAGTCTTCTTCTTCGTTGCTTTGCTTTCCTGAAAAAACAACAAATATTTAACGGGGGTTTTGAACCCCCTCAATACACGCTTGTTTTCAAAATAGCGATTAGCACGCCTTGGTTCAGAAATTTGGCGCGACCATTGCAATCACTTCGTCCAAGCCTCCTGGTCGTGATCCTGGTACTATTGTGTCTCAATTTTACAGGATAAGAGAATCCCTAATTGTGAGCTCAAGAAACCCTAGACTGTATTCATGGCAACATCACGTATATAGCACAAAAACGCAATCAAACTGTATGGTTAGCATCAGAAACTCATAACAAACATGAATCAATGAATTAAAATGGCAAAGTATGCATAAGTTATGATGCACGATCCCAGAAATTTTTGGACACAGTTGAGGTTCAATCTACCAGTTCTTGGCGTGTAGATGGATGTTTGGGATTGGAATTGCTTCTGGGAACCTTGAGGAAGCCAATGGACTCAATATTAGGACTTGAATCCACCTAGAACACTGATTTCAGATTCGAGTTTTATGGCAATTTTTTCAAGTTTGCAAATGTGTTTCCTGTGCAGCTTCTAGTCCATGTGCATTAGGGTTATGATCAAGTATTTGTATGGAATAGATTAGGTTAAGAAAACTCAATAAAATCCAATGAATTAATGGTCTTGCATATTTGATTTCTTAAGGATCTTTTTGAATCTTTTCCATGTGTATTTTGTGTCAATTTGCATCCAATCATCCCAAATCTTTCCTAATTAGCATGTGCACGAAATATTGATGGCAAAACATGTATAAAAAGATTTGTTAAGGCAATTTAGATATTTTTCATGTATTTAAATAATTTAAGTGAATTAATATAAATAATAATTCAAATAAATAAGTAAAAAATGAGAAAATACTTCCCTTTGGGCCAAGTGGTCGTGCATATGCTTGGAATGATGAATCATGGAAGAAAAATGGGCCCATTAGCCATTTTAGGTCATTTGGATCAAAGTTGACTTTTCAAAATATCCAAAAATTTCCCAACTTCCACAAGGCATAACTTGCTCAATTTTTAAGCTTTTCTCATGTTCTTGGACATTTTGGAAAGGTCTTTGAGCCCTCTAACCAATGCCTTTGGTCCCATGTCATTTTGATTTACCAATATCAAGTTATGGCCTTTGACTTAAAGTCCCTTTTTGTTGACTTTTGAAAATGACCTATAATGTTGAAATTGATAACTTTTTGTGAGAGCATTTCTTGGACTTGAAGTATGAAGATGAGTTGTAGGAAATGGATTTCTCTTCAAAATGAGCTTTGGATGGAATTTTTCTTATAATCCATGTGAAAGTTATGCCCTGGTCAATTTTAGTTGACTTTTTCAGCTGTCCAAATATAGTAACTTTTGCATCTTTGATGATTTCTGAGCCAAATTTTGAGAATCATGATCAAGCATTGATCAAATGATGTTTGTGGCTTCAAAATGATATGTTGACCAAAAATTTGAACTTTTGACTGTCAAATGACCATTTTGCCCCTACAGTTGACTGTAGTGCAATTTAGGGTTTTGACTGTGCAATTTTGAGCTGGATGCCTTGAAACTTGATATGAGGATGCTTGACCATGTTTGTGGGCATATGAGACTTGATTGGGCCTTTGAGAACTTCATTTTCTTGATCAGAACCCAAACCCTAGTTTTGGTTGTATAGGGGACCTTTGCACTGGGCAATCCTTGGGGACTTTTGCAGCTTGTCTTGGCAATTTCTTGGAGAATATGGGAGGGCAAATTTTGGGGTGCAACACACTTGTTCAAGCTTGAACCTTGAAATCCTTGTAAGAAAAGCCTTGAGAATTGAGAGGGAAAATTTTGGGGTACAACACCTGGCTATCATGTCATCGACGTAAACCTCTATCTCATGGTGAATCATGTCATGGAACAGAGCTACCATAGCTTGTTGATAAGTTGCCCTAACATTCTTCAACCTAAACGGCATCACTTTGTAGCAGAAGGTGCCCCACTGTGTAACAAAGGTTGTCTTCTCCATGTCTTCAGGTGCCATCTTGATCTGATTGTAGCCAGAGAAACCGTCCATGAAGGAAAAGACTTTGTGTTGTGCGGTGTTGTCAACCATAACATTGATGTGGGGAAGCAGGAAGTCATCCTTGGGGCTTGCCCTGTTCAAGTCTCTGTAATCCACACACATGCGTACTTTACCATCTTTCTTAGGTACTGGAACCACATTAGCAACCCACTCCGGATAGGAGGTGACAGCTAAGAACCCGACGTTGAATTACTTCATAACCTCTACTTTAATCTTCTCTGAGATCTCGGGGTGCATACGACAGACCTTTTTCTTTACCGGAGGGTGGTCTTCTTTAGTCGGCAGACGATGAACCATTATATCCGTGTCTAATCTCGGCATATCTTCATATGACCAGGCAAAGATTTCAACATACTCATGTAACATCTATACCAACCGTTGTTTGACACTAAGCTCCAGATTTGCACCTATCTTAACCTCTTTTTTATCTTCCTCTGTACCCAAGTTCACTGTCTCAACCGGCTCTTCATGAGGCTGTATGGCCCTTTCTTCCTGCTGTAATAGTCTAACAAGTTCTCCGGGTACCTCACAATCTTCCTCACCTTCATCCTCGGCTTGGTTGATCGTATTTTCAAAGTCATAATGAGCAGTAGCAGAACTATTATCAATGGGATCCAGAGTGGATATGGATATGCATTTGGATACATGAGTGTGTGTAAGAGCATAGTTGTATAGACAAAATAAAAGAAAAGAAAGACAAAGAGCGCAAAATTTGTATGCAAACATCCAATGCTTTATTAATGTCATATGAAAATGAAACATGATAACCCTCACAAATAGAACCATTGTGCTACGGGTAAGACACATGGCTATAGAGTTTATATTGTTTTTAAATTACATATCCGAAAAAATCAAAAAGACAATTACTCCTAAACAAAAGTAATCGGTACAAAGTCCTTGGTAGTCCAGTTACTGAGTCCACCGTTGGTAGTCGGGAAGATTCAATTGTCAATGTCGGAATCACCATTACTGTTTTCAAGTGCATTGACCCCCAGATCGCTGATGCGTAGGGGAGGTCCTCCAGCCCGAGCACGACGAACAACCCTTTGAGCACCTGCAGTAAAGCCCAAACCAGATTTGTCATACTTGTAATGAATAACCCAGAGCTGACCCCAAATGGTAGACCCACCTTCTTCAACCATTGCGCGTGCATCCTTGAGAGAAGCCATCTTCAAGGGAGGTTTGGTAACCTTTAGAGGATTGTTGGTAGTTTCTTCTGTAGCCATAATCTGAGGTACTTCTTTAAAGTTCTGGCAAGGAGACTCGATGAACTCGCCATCCATTTCTACGTACCTGAAGGAGTTTAGGTGACTGATCATATACTCCTCTTCACCATCCACAGTGACGGTCTTTCCTCTTACTGGGTACTTCAACATCTGGTGGAGGGTAGAAGTAACATCCCCAGCCCCATATATCCAAGGGCGTCCCAACAAGCGAGAATATGATGGTTTGAAATTTATTACATATAAAATGGAGTCGAAGGTCTGGGAACCAACTTTGATAGGGACATCCACTTCTCCATGCACCATCCTCTTTGAACCATCGAAAGCTCTCACTACTATATTGCTAGGCTTCAAGTTCAAGCCTTCGTAGTCCAATCTATCCAGAGCTTTTTTAGGTAGCATATTCATGAGGAGCCAGTATTTACCAAAACATGGGCCAGAGTCGTGCCCCTGCATTCAACTGAAACATGAAGAGCATCATTATGTTTCCTCCCCTTTGGTGTCAGATCCGCGTTAGAGAAACCCAAACCATTATCAGCAGTCAGACTAGCCACATAATCTTCAAACTGATCAGCGGATGTCTCTTGTGGCACGTGAGCCGTCTTCAGAAACTTAACCAAAGTCTTCGCATGGGGCTCGGAACACAACAACAAAGCCAACATAGAAATTTTGGATGGGGTCTGCCCCAGCTGCTCGACCACATTGTAGTCTCTCTTCTTTATTATCTTCAAAATTTCTTCCATTTCTTTTTTGGAAGCTTCTGGTAGGGTTACCGAATTAGCCTTTGTCAGGATAGGCTCAAGCATTATGTCTTTGCCTCGAGTCTCGGCCGACTCAGTGATGGGAGGGTCAACAGGAGTGATTACTGGAATTGCAGTAGTAGTCTTGGGTGGAACCATAACGGGAATGATTACAAGTCTGGTAGCAGTCTTTGGAGGAGAAATCTTAGGGGAGAACACTCTTCCACTTCTTATTATTTTACTGGCTCCGACAATATTGACGATGTCGGAATTAACATTTTTATCAATCTTCTCTTTAATGGCTAGCATGTCCTGCTTTACGCCGTAGTAATAGACGTCGGCCCCATAGTTCCAAGGAACAAATTTGTCCGAGGAGTATGGGATTGGCCCAGGCATGGTTATGATTAACAGAGTCACCTTTGGAATTGATGTAATCCTGACGGGTCTCTTAACGGAGGCCCTGGGAGGATTGGCGGAAATGGTTATGATAGCAATATCTTCACAGGAAACAGTCAAAACATGAGTCTTCTCAAATAGAATCTCTTTGTCATCCATCAGGCACTGAACACCTACCTTCAACAAAGGGAAACCAGTCGGTAGGAATGAACAAAAGTGGCAACCTTCACCACAACCCGAAAATAAACTGGCCTTCAACAAACTCTCTTTGATAGTCATGAGTGGGATCACCAATTCTTCCACATAGGTCACAAACACATCTTCTTCAACGACATTAACACCCCGACCATGTTTCAGCATAGGAGCAATGATAATGTTGGGAGTCTCCGGGGGATCAAATTCAATCTCCTTAGCATCAATCAAATCATGTACTTTGTTCTTCAAAGTCCAGCAGTCATTGGTGTCATGGCCTGGACTTTCTGAATGGTAAGCACAACGAGCATTCGGTTTATAGTAGGGAGAGGTGGTGTTCGGATTCTTCGGAGCTTCCCTCAGAGTAACCAGATTGGACTTCAGCAATTGAGGTAAAACCTAAGACATCGTCATGTTGATCCAAGTGAATTGTCTAGCTGGCATTTCTGCTCTCGGCTGATTATTTCTTTGTTGAGCAGGTGCAGGGTTGGGAATCATAACAGCCCCTACCTCCGGACGGTGCTCGATTCGATTCTGATTCTTTTGGTTATAGATGGAACTGACTCTCTTTTTACCTGCAAACGACTTCCTTACAGCACTAGAAGAGGCATCCTTCTGAATTTTTCCACTTAAAATTCCAGCTTCCACTCTTTCTCCTGTTAAGATCAGTTCAGTAAAACCCGCCGATGAACTTCTAATCAGATGGTTGAAGAATGGCCCAATCAAAGTTCCCAAAAACATATCCACGAGCTCTCTGTCAGCCAAGGGAGGTTGAACTCTTCCATCCAAATCTCTCCATTTTTTAGCATAATCCTTGAAACCCTCGTTCGAACCCATAGACAGATTTTAGAGTTGTGTACAGGTGGGAGCGAGGTCTGCATTATACTGATATTGCTTATAAAATATAGCAGTAAGGTCTTCCTAGTTATGAACATTGCCTCTTTCCAGCTGATAGAACCAATCCAGTTGTGTTCCAGACAGACTGTCTTGGAAGAAGTGAACCCACAAGTCTTTGTCAGTAGTTTGAGGATGTATCTTCCTCACATAGGAACGGAGATGCATTTTAGGACAAGAAACCCCATCATACTTAGCAAATACCAGTGCCTTGAATTTTGGGGGGATGATAACCCCGGAGACCAGACCCAACTCTTCAAAGTCCAGCCCAGGAACCTTCTGGATTTCCATAGTGCTCAGACGCTCTTCTAACTACTTATACCTTTCATCAGCCGGAGGGTACTACTCCTCATCATAATCAGTTTCATTATCAGACTCTTTAGGACTAGGGTCCTCTTCTCTGACTTCAACCTCTTGGTTCTCTCCCTCTTTAGATGAAGAAGCAAAATCAACAACCCGTCTTGGCGGCCCTCTGAACCTTCTGCTCATATGTGCCACACCAGCTGTCTTCTTGGTCTTCTTGTTCTTCTTAACAATCAGAACCTTCAACTCTTCCTATCCTTTGGCCAGAGCCACAATCATTTCCTGGAATTGCGTGTTCTGAGTCTGAAGATCTTTCACATTTTGTTCAAGAGCCATTGCTGAAATAAACAGCGGAGGAGATGAGAAACCTGTTATGAATCATGTACATGCAATGATATGTATGATATGTATGCAATGTTTTCAAAGACTTTGGGAAATTTAAATTTGCGAACCAAAATGAAACAAAGCTTTTATTAGTTGAATTCAACGTTCAAATTCCTTTTAGGCGTTACAATTAAAAACAAATCTAAAAACTAGAAAAAATCAAAATTCCCATGGATGCTTCCTCTTTGTGCCGAGATAGACATTGAGTCCTCTTTCCTCATGGAGCTGCTTTGTGAGCTCTAAAACCTTCCTCTCCTGGGCATAAAACTGATCCATGTAGGTATCCCGCTCTTTCTTCAACTGAATCCAAGACCTCTGTAGTTCTCCAAGATCAGTGGGCATATCAGGATGGAGAATCGTGTAAGGAATACTCCCTTCAGTAGTGGGTTCCATAATCACTGGTAGAACGGCCATATAGGGCATCATAAGTTTCTGGACGCGAGCTCGTACCCATTGGAGATAAGGTTCCATAGGAATGAAAGCCTTTGGCCCCAAAGCCTTGGTGCCAGATCTGTTTACCATGCTCCAAGCTCGTATGAACCTCTGGCGATACCCTTAAACATTATCCTCATAGTTAAATACAATGCCCTCGATAAGTAACTCATGGGGACCATCCCTTCGAGCGTAACCAAATTGTTGGAGAGCTAAACAAGGATTGTAGGTTATGCCCCCTCTGATGCCAAGTAATGGGACATTAAGGTACTCCCCACAACGGTCAATAATAGCAGTGTTTTCCATAGCTTGGGAACACTAGAGAATATCCGTGTGAGCGAGTGACATTATCCTTTGTGACCAACCCAAACCTTCTTCATTCTTCAGTATGGACTTAGGGAGGTGAGAAATAAGCCACCTCGACAGCAATGGCATGCAGCACATAAGAACCCCTCTTCTCTTCATGGTACGAGTATGGAGAGTGTGCAAAATATCTCTGAGCAAGGTAGGCACGGGGTTGCGAGAGAAGAAGATCTTAATAGCATTCACATCTAAGAGTAAGTCTGGATTAGGGAATAGTACTAACCCATAGATTGGAGGGGCCAAGACCTCCTCAAAATCCTGAAAGTCTATATCATCCCCAAACAGATGGGCCTTGTCTATTAGGAACTTGACTAGAAAACCCTTGACTCCGCTTCTTGTTTCCCAATTGGATACCACGTCGGCCCGTTTCAGATGCAAGGCTGAGGCAATGACTTCTGGCTTAGGAAACTCTTCTAAACCTATGAAAGGCAATTGTTCAAGAATGGGTATATCCAATAACTGAGAGAACTCTTCCATGGTAGGCACCAACTGATAATTTGGAAAGGTGAAGCAATGGTGTTTGGGATCAAAGAACTAAAAGAGTATACTCATCATATTTTCATCAAAGTTTGAAGTAACCAGGTTGAGAAGTCGACCATGTTTCTTAGTGGACGCAGAAGTTTCAGGGACTTTTGATACTATCTCCTTGAGTTGGGAAGGTACTTTCACAAAGCTGATTCAGATAGTGTTTCTACGAGCGGAAGCCATGATCTGCAAAACAGAACAAAGATAATTTCCCTTGGTCCTTGAAATGGTTAGTGCAATAATAATGGATACTATGTTATGATGCATGATGTCATGTTCAAGCAGGATAAATCACATATAAGCAGAACACACAATAGACCTTAGGTTCAAAGGCTTACATGAGGTTAAAGGTAAGTACCCTCTTGAAGTTTAGTTGGTTTCAAACCTGTCTTAGAAAAGTAACCGAGTTCTAAAGATTCTTAATACCACTGATCATCCTTTGTCGGGCATTCTTTCAGCTCAAGCAATCTTTTCTTGCGGCCGAAATATCCTGAAAGTCTGATCTAAATGAGTGTAGCATCGAGTATCAACCAATCCTCAGCTTTATACCGAGGCCGGCTATCTCACTACTTTCTAATGGCCAAGTTTGTTTAAGTAAGGTTCTAAGGTCTGTTAGTGCTTCACGACACCACGCGGAGGCCCCGTATTCTCCTCGTTTCCACACGAAGGATATCGGTACCAACCAAAGTGTCACACCAACAGAACCATCGCTTAAACCATATCGGTCTATACCGTACAGTCTCCACGATCTATTGTTGTTTACCTAAAAAGTGTCCCTAGATCCGGGTGTAGGATCTTTAATAATACCCAAACAAAACCCATGAATTTAAAGCAGACAAGGCAAAACAAGAAATAAATTTTAAAATGACCTAGATCCTAAGGTAAACCCCACTTTATTTCCTCAGCAGAGTCGCCAGTTCTGTGATACGGTGGCAGAACCGACTTTTAATACTGGTTTGCGTTTTGTATTCTCAAATGTCACGGTAAGCAAGAGTCGCCACCGACTTTTATTTCATCACAATGCATCAAGATCGCAAATGTGAATTTATTATCTCTTCTACTCTCTCATATCTTTAAGTTTGTCCTTGAGGGATCGCCAAACACCTTAATTGTGTATCTTTTACATATGGTTTTATATTTTACCCAAATCTAATAAAAAATGCCAAAAAATATATATACTTTATTCCTTTTGTATATTTATGTTATGTAGGTATCGAGCCAAAATATCCAACCTACAAAGCTTTTTGCTACTTTTTCCCTGCAGAAATCGATTTCCCCATATGTGGAAATCGATTTCCCTCATTCATTTTACGCCAGGATTTCAAGTTTTTCACCGTGGAAATCGATTTCCTGGGACGAAATTGGCAAAATAGGGCAAATTTTCAAGTTTTTAGCATGTGGCTCCAATTTCATTTTTTTTGAGAATATTCTCTATCACCAAAAATTAATTCCCCTACCTCATCATAATTAAATTCCATCACAAACCTTCATTTGATGACATGTGCATCACTTGATCTTAATTTTGGCTCCAAAATCAATTACCAAGCCTAATTTTGTTTCCAAACCAAACTCCAAACCACCAATAATCCCAAGCCTAAAATCTATAAATAGAGTCCCAATTTCATTCATTCATCAACCTTTTGATAGCCAAATTCACCTTGCTTAAAATTAAAGTGTCACACTAACACAACCATCGCTTAAACCATATCGGTCTATGTCGTACAGTCTCCATGATCTATTGTTGTTTACCTAAAAAGTGTCCCCAGATCCGGGTGTAGGATCTTTAATAATACCTAAACAAAACCCATGAATTTAAAGCAGACAAGGCAAAACAAGAAAGCAATTTTAAAATGACCTAGATCCTAAGGTAAACCCCACTTTATTTCCTCAGCAGAGTCGCCAGTTCTGTGATACGGTGGCAGAACCGACTTTTAATACTGGTTTGCATTTTGTATTCTCAAATGTCACGGTAAGCAAGAGTCGCCACCGACTTTTATTTCATCCAACAAAGGAAAGGAAAAAGAATAGAAAAAACCTTTTTTTCAAGAGTTTTTGAGTACGGGGGGTAGATTATAGAAAGGGAAGGTGTTGGAACCCTTTCTATCCGTGGTTTTCCATGGGCTCTTAGGTACTTGCTCATTTTCTAAAATTGCTTGTGTGTGCTTGTTTTGAAAAGTTTTGTTTTACTTCCTTTTAACCCTTGTTTCTGTCCTTAAGAGTGTTACGAAGTTGTTTTTGAAAACTTTGTTTGAAAAGTGTTTGGTGTGAAAAAGTTACTTTGTTTGAGCAAGTACTTAGGAACTAATCTACCTACTCGAAAAAGTCTGTTCGTTTTCCTTTACACAATGCTATCCCATTATTAAGAAATAGGTAACATCTTCGTTGGAGTTCTAAAGGGACGTTCGAAGGGACGAAATGGTCTCTGAAGGCAACAAGTAAGGTTACCTTAGAATTTTGAAGGGAATATCTTCATAAGATCAATTCGTAGGCAACTCGAGGGACAAGTAGGGACTATGATATTTATGACGACTTTGAATCGCGGGTCATGGCTAAGGTATCCCTACGTTCGAGGGACACGACCATTATTTCCGAGGAAACCAAGTGAGGCAAACCTTAGGAGTGAGCATGTGCATGTGTTTGATTTTAGTTATTTAATCTTTGCACAATTAAGGTGATCTACTGTATTAATTTTCAGTTAGTCTTTCCATACAATCTTATTAACATACATCTACCAGTTTATAATTTGCGAAAATTAAAAGTGCGGAAAGTTTTAAAGTCCTAACTATTACAGGGCTTTTGCACATACATATTTATCTTGATTGAAAATAGAAATGCAGAAGTTTAAAACCCTAATTAATCTATTATAGCCTCGAAGCAAATACAATAATAGTAAAAAGAATTAAAATGCATGCGGAGATTTAAATGCGATAATTAAAGAACCCTAAAAATTTAATTGAAAAAACATTTAGGTTATTATTTTGAGAAAAAATTAATTAGGTTATGTACCAATTGAAACCCTAATTCTAATTGATTTAAATTATTAAAAAAAACAGTTAAACTGCCCTAAATTAAATTAATCTAATTAATTAAGAAAATAAAATATTTTATAAAAAAATGATTTTTAATGTTTTTGATTTTTGATTTAATGAAAAAAATCATTTTTTGTTATTTTGTAAAAAAGAGAAATAATTAATAAAATAATTAAAACAAAAGAAATAAAATAGAAAGGAAAGAGATTTGGGCCTGTGTTGTGAGCAATCACAGGGGGTGCAATATTGAATTCGTCAAGCCAAGATAATTGAGCCCAATCCTTGCGTTAGATTCAGTGTGATGCTCTTTCTGATGGTCCATGGTATGCCTTGAACATTGGGCGTTGGATCTGGCTTGATTATGAATCCATTAGCTGGATATTGTGGTGCATGGTGGGCGCCTGGCAGTGTAACGCGCTAGATATGTAATTAAACATTGAGAAAATAATAAAACGCTTGGACCTGGGATCGAACCCAGGTCCTCTCCACTTCCAAACGCGCGTTTCACCACTGGGCTACATTGTTTAATTGTTAATAAAATAACAACAATTAGTAATATATGAAACAAGGTGGATAGCTGGAAAAACAAAAACGCGCGTGTTATTATTCAATTGGACCAGTGGTGGTTGGACACATTATCATCTTCTTCACAGATCCATCATCTTAGGTCCCAGACTTTTACCTACAAACAAGCGCCTGTAGCCATAACCTGTGCATTTAAAAATCACATTCAAGCAAAATAAATAAGATTTAAGACCATGGATCGATTGGGTTTGACCCTCTGATCAAATGGTATCCTTCATTAGGGCCAATTTTCCCCGCATTTGAAAGCCCTAAAATGACAGGGTAAAACCTAGCTATGGAAAATATGCATACATGTGTTAAAACTTCAATTAAATGGTCTAGACATGTTGCAAACATGACAACAAACACATATATACCATTAAAACATGTTCATGATGCAAGAATCATAGTAGTTGAATCTGAAAAAGAACGCAAACCGTGTGACGTCTAGGGGCGATTCTGGCCGTGAAAATGCTTGCAATGGATTGAAACACGTTCTGGAGATGTCCAGGAATCTATTGGTAGTCTTAGAATGCTTTGAATTTCCCTCTAAGCTTGAAATCTATCCACCACTTTTTGACAATTTTTGCAGTTTTTGTTTGCAACTTTCACGACCTCTATCCTTGTTTTTATGCATTGTTCTTGTTCAACATATATATTAGAACAAATTAGGTTAACAAAAACGAGTTAAATCTTTGTCAATCATGGCAACTGGGTTTGATTTTATTCTTGTATTATATGTTTCTAAAACAAGCATAATCATGCCAATTTTGCTTCAATTTGCCTTGATCTGATTTGATATGATTTTCCAACCTAATTGGATTTGATTCCTACAAAGAATCATATCAAAAATCAATCTTTTGTATTTGTTGCTATTTATTTGATTTAATTTGAATTTTAAATAATAAAAATCAAAATAAAATAAATAATGAAGCAAATAAAGTGTAGATGCTGATTTGGGTCGTGGACCATGTCACAAGCAAGATGCAATCATGAAATGCTAGGCCCATTTGACAAAAAATGTATTTTTGAGCACATTTGACTATTGGCAATTTTGCAAAAATGGTCAACTTTGACAAGGCATATCTCATCCAATTTTAACCCTAGAGAGGTGTTCTTGGACTTTTTAGAAATCTTAGGATGTCCTCTAAACAACCCTTTTAGTCTCATCTCAATTGGGTATTCCATGTTCATGTAAGAAGCTTTGACCCAAAAGGTGTTTTTGTTGACTTTTTAAAAGGACCTATAATGTAGAAATTCATATCTTTTTATGAGTGCATATTTTGAACTTGCGGGATGAAGATGAATTGTAGGGAATTGCATCCTATTAAAAATAAGCCTTGGATGGAAAATTTCTGATAAAGTATGAAGAAGTTATGCTTGGTCAAAGTCTGGTTGACTTTTCCTAAGAAACCCTAATTTAGCAACTTTTGGGTTTTGATGAATTTGGGGAATTCCTCGGGGAATCATAATCAACCCTTGATAAAATGAAGGATATCACTTCAAAATGTTGATGTTGACCAAAAATTCTGAAGTTTGACTGTATGTGGGCCACAATTGACTTTTGACCTAGTGTAGTTGACTTTCAGGCATCTGAGCAGTTGACTGAGCAAACTTCTTGTGCAAGGCATGAAACTTGACATGAATGATCTTGAGAACATATTAGGACCATGGAAAGAATTTGGGAGCTTTGTACTTCAACCATCCTACTGAAAATGGAAACCCTAGTTTGAGGTACATTGCCTTAGGAGAGAGTTTGTCTGGTCAACTATTGGGCATCCTTGAGCAAATTGAGGACCTCAATGGGCATGTGTTGAATAAAATGAGAGGGAAAATTTTGGGGTATAAGAGTAAGTTTCTTCTGATTTTCATCTCCTCACTTAGGTATTGTTAGGCTTGCATTTTCAAATATACAATGTATATATCATGGCTCTAAACTTGTACATATTTATAGATTTCATTTATATGACCTAAGTAGAGAGAATTTAGGATCAGAACTTCTTAAGGAAATTAGGGTTCAGAATTAGGATTAGCAAAATTCATGCTTGCTTCTGGTTTACAAATTTGATGCTTTGTATTTCTGAAACCATGATGAAATTTACCATAACTTCTATGTTTGCATTTTCTATTTTTGTTGAGAAATGACTAAGTTATAGATACTTTGACTGGCACGAAGAAGAAGACGAAGTTCATCATAAGAACTTACTTTGTAATATATGTTTATGTTTTTATTTCTAATACCGGATGTATAGTCACCCCAGTGGTAGAGAGCACGCACATAAGGCATTAGTGTTCGGGGTTCTGGGCTCTAGCCCCAGAAGCATCTTTTTATGTTTATTTCTTGACATTTTTACCCCATTATTTGTCAAACAATATTCTTGGACCAGAACTTCTAGATAAACCCCTCCATTTGTTTGTCAAAACAGTACTCCTGGACCATAACTTCTAGATATTCTCATCCAATAGCATTGACACCTCACTTACCCACAACCAGAACTTCTAACCTTCCAGTAACACTAGAACGTCTAGGTTACCAATTGCATCAGAACTTCTAGGCTCTCTCAACAATTACAACTTTTAGGCTTTCCTTTGTTCCCAGCAACCCCAGAACTTTAGTATGTATGGATCCAGAACTTCTGGCTTTCCCCTTTTCTGCTAACAGTTTCTTTATGATTTGCAGCGCACCAGAGTCAGAACTTCTGCTCTTTCTCATATTTCTATTCTTTCAGCAACATGCTGACTCTAACTCTTATTCACTTATTATTTTTATTATCACTTTTATTTTCATTAATCAAAAACACCAAAAATACTTTATATTCATATACTTTGCTTTATTTCTTTTAAAACAAAAAGGCAAAACATTTCCTTAAGCAAATTTATTTCTTCTCTTAACAAAAACAAGACAAATTTATTTTGCATTTCAATTCTTGTACATTACTTCAATATGGTTGTAATAGATAATTAGGACTTTAATTTCTTGCAACCCCCATTTGTAAATTTGTACACCCCATCCCCAAGTGATTGTAATAGCGTAGTATATTTACTTTCCGCAATTTATCGCTTTCATATAAATGCTAGTAATTAGGATTTGTATAGAAAGATAAAATAAATGCTTAGAAAACCCTAATTCAAGATAAATCAAGCATGAAATGCAAACACTTACACTCTTGCACCTCTAGGGTTAACTCCACCCATTGCCTTATGAAAAATGGTCATGTTATGCATGTGAGACGTCTTAACAAAAACAAACAAAAAATACAAGATCATAGTCCCTCGACAACGCTTCGAATGTTTCCTTACAATTGATCTTAGTCCCTC
This sequence comes from Vicia faba, assembly GCA_948472305.1. Classification (NCBI taxonomy): domain Eukaryota; kingdom Viridiplantae; phylum Streptophyta; class Magnoliopsida; order Fabales; family Fabaceae; genus Vicia; species Vicia faba. The sequence goes on from OX451739.1 coordinate 200,642,344, forward strand.
AAAAGAAATGCTAAGATATCTCACAACATTGCTATCATGACTATATGATGACCCACGCCCGTCCCTTTACATCCAAAGATAAGGCTTCTTACAAATAAATAGTAAGATAACAACATCTAAAGGAGGAAGAAAAGAACAAAGACTTTTTGAGTAGGTAGAAATATTCTTAGTTGCTTGCTCATTTTCAAACACAAAACATCTTTCTAATGCACCAACACTTTCCATGAAATATTTTCAAAAGTCCAACACTTTTTATACATTCTTATAGAGACGATAATCATTACAAAGTTAGCCTAAACGAAGGCTCTTTTCAAAAATACTTTCAAAACCCACTACAAAGCACACTTTCAAACAAAAGCAAGTGATCTAGCAAGCAACTAAGAGCCCGTAGATAACTATGGATGAAAAGGGTGCTAACACCTTCCCTTTTCATAATCTACCCCCCGAACCTAAGAAAATAATCTCAAATGTCTTTCCTGTTCTTTTCACCCTTTCCTTTATTGGATAAAAGAAAAGTCGGTGGCGACTCTTACTATCCGTAACAATTGCGATCAAACGCAAAACACCCAAGTCAATTCTCCCACCGTGTTACAAAACTGGCTACTCTGCTGGGGAAAACCTTAAAAGTGGGGTTACCTTAGGGCTAGATCACCTTTACTTGATTTTCTTTGTTTGACTTGTTTGCTTTACATTTTGGTTCCTTGTTTAGGCTTGTTTTGATCCTCTACCTGGATCTGAGACACCTTTTAGGTAAGTAGCAATAAGTTTTGGAAACTGTGCGAGGTATACCGACATGGTCTAAGAAATAGCTACGTTAGTGTGACACATTTGTTGGTACCGATAGTCCTTGAGTAGTCAAGGAGAATACGAGGCCGTTGTGTGGTGTCATAAAGCACTAACTGACTTTAGAACCTTTACTTGAACAACTTGGCCTTTAGGAAGTAGTGAGGTAGATGGCTTTGGTGCAGTACGAAGTTGGTTAATACTCGATACTACGCTCATTGAGATCAGACTTTCGGGATATTTCGATCGCCATTAAAGAGTCTTGCGTTGAAACAATGCCCTATGAAGAAAGATCAGTGATATTGAGATCCCCTAGAACTCGATTACTTTCTAGGACAGGTTAAGCCAACTAAACTTCAAGAGGGTACTTACCTATAAACTCCATACAAGCCTAAACCTAAGGACTTGTTTGTTTTGTGTGTATATGCTTACTTGTACGTAACTGTGATCGGTGGATTTAGAACTGACTGTTTAACGCTGGTTCGCGAAATGTCGCGGAAGCAAGAGTCGCCACCGTCTTTTATTTTCTCCAACATGGACAGGACAAAAGCACAACAAAATTCCTTATGAGATTGTTTCTCGGTTCGGGAGGTAGATTTATAGAAAGGGAAGGTGTTAGCACCCTTTCTATCCATGGTTATCCATGGGCTCTTAAATACTTGCTCTTATGTTTTCAAAATGTTTGCTTTTCAAAATGTGAGTGAGTTTGAAAAAGTTTCTTTGAAAGATTTCTGAATAACTCTTGTATCTGTCCTCAAGAGTGTTTGAAAAATTGTTTTGAAAGCTTTTTGAAAGTGTCGGTGTGAAAAGGTTTTTGATTTATTTTTGAATAGAGCAAGTATCCATGAGTCATCTACCTACCCTAAGGAATTAAGCTGTGTAGAAGCCCTTAAGGTAGTTCCATCCCACCATTGAGAGGTGGGTAGCACCACCGTTGGAGGTGTTCGGGTCAATTCGATTGTAGGGACAGTATGGTCACCGAAGCAACAGTAGCACACCTTAGAAGCTACCCTTATGTCTTTGATCCTTTTTTAATCTGAGGCAACCGTTTCGAGGCAACTATTTCGAGGCAACTGTTTCGAGGCAACTGTTTCGAGGCAACTGTTTCGAGGCAACTGTTTCGAGGCAACTGGATCATGGACATAAGGACCGCTAAGACGTCCCATACTTGACGACCACGTTTCGAAGGCAATAGGTGAGGCGTACCCTAGAAGTGGTGTGTGTATTTGTGTGTTGTTTTCAGTTTAACAGTTATCTTTGATCATGGCATTGTGAGCTACGCTTGTTTTTAATTAGCATACATTCTTTCATACAAAGTTAGAATTTAAGAGTGCGGAAAATTAAAAGACGGAAAGATAAAAGCTACGCTATTACAAGGCGCGGGTCTATACATCGCCAAAATACAAAGACCCGTTTTTGCTAAAAGATGCGGAAAGTAAAAAACGCGGTAAACCTAATTACTATTACATCCGGAAAGCAGTTACATAATATTCAATAAGAAAATAAAGCGCGAAAAGAATAAATTGGAACGTCCGAGGGTTTTGACCCTTTGCTTGAATTTAAGTTAAATTAGGACTAATTAATATTTAATTAAAGAAAGGCGTTTTTTATGTTTTTTGGTATTTATGATAATAAAGAAAATTAAAATCAAGATGAAACCCTAATTCTATATATTTTAATTATTAATGAAAAAAAATATTAAAGTTACCCTAATTTACTAATTAATTAACTTACATGTTTATTTACAAAAATAATAGTTAATAATAATAATAAATAAATAATGATGAAAATAATTAATTAAGGGAAAAAAGTGAAAATGTCAAAAAAACCTAATTCTATATATTTTTTATTTATTAAGAAAACGTGTTAAAATTAAAATCTAAATTAATTAAATTAATTGTTAGTTATTTATTTACAAAAAAAAATAGGTTAGTGGTGAAATTAATGATAATTAAATATCAAACATTTTTTTGGTTTCTGATTTTTTATTATGAAAATTATTTTATAGTGAAAAAAAAGCAATTAAAACATTAAAAAGAATTAGAAAAGAAAATCAAATAAAAATTTAAAAAAAAAAGATGCAAACCAAAGGGGGTATCAGGCCCAGAATGGAGGTGTTTGAAAGTAATTCAGGCCCAAGAGACAAGGCCTTGTTTGACTTTTTTGATCATGCGTATGATGCTTGACTGGGGTACACCCTGGATTCCATCTTCTGGCTATTGGATTGGGCATCATGGCCATCTGGCAAGCTGTGCGTGAGGCTCGTGGGGATATTGAATGAGTGCTGCATGTGAATACGTTAGGACAAAAATCAGGAATTATATGGGGGGACCTGGGAATCGAACCCAGGTCCCAATGCTTGCAATACACCTCATCAACCAACTGAGCCAGGCAACGCGTTTGTTATATGGATAGACAGATATGATATATGAAAAAAGATAATTATGCTGAAACAAAGAAAAAACGCGCTAATATTTGAATCTCCCAGTAGCGTAATGCCACGTCCATCTTCTTCCTTGTTCTTCCTGCAAACATAAAACAAGTAGCGGGGGTTTTAAACCCCCACAAACCAAAAGTCCTGAAAATAGCGATTAGAATAGGAGGAAATATAAAAAGGGCGCGAGGGTATCATTTGATTCGTCTTGCTGCAACGATTCTGTCCATATAGGTTTGGAAGTCCAATTTTTCCATACAAGGAAAGCCCTAATTTGGATGTTCTGAAAACCTAATATTCTTCAATGGTGGATTTTGATTTAGGCAACATTAGCACAATTCAGTTACACCAAAAGCTTCAGGGAGATGTCAGTAGTGTAAATCAATGAATAAAACATGTGAATGATGCATAGAAATCATGTTTCGATTATCAAAGTATTTGTTCAAACCATAACCATATTTTACCGTTTCTTTGAGTATGAGGACTGGTTCTTGATGCTAATAGACTCCTGGAAGGTCCAGCAACGTGTTGGAATAGACTTCAGGCCTTGAATTATCCTGCAACTATGAAATCAGTTTCAAGCTTTTTCTCTATTTTTTGCAAATTGGTTATGAGTTTGTGAGCAGCTTTTTCGTGTATGCCTCGGTAGGGTTTCCTTGTACATATGTATGTGAATGATTCTAGGTCAAAAACAAGCCCATAAGTCCATGAATTAATGTTTTGAATATTTGATTTTCAATCATGAAATTTCAATCTTTTTTTTCAATGAAACCTTGCCAATTATGGAAGATCTTGTCTCCTTGGATGAGAAACGACTTTTCCAACTTGTCCTAGTTTGATTTGCTGCACAAAAGATCTACAAAATCATATCTTTGAATTTTCTTATAATAAAAACTAATTAAATGAATTAATATAAATATAAATCCAATTAATTAATTAAAAATAAGAAAATAAATTATTTTGAGCTCAATGGGTCGTGCATAGGCTTTGGGTAATGATTCAAGAAAGAATTTGAGGCCCATTAGCAAATTTGAAGTGTTTTAGGCAAAGTTGACTTTTGAAAGTTCCCAAAACTTTCCCAACTTCTCCAATGCATATCTTGCTCAATTTTGAAGCTATGATCATGTTCTTGGACATTTTGGAAAGGTCTTGAAGTCCTATAACCAATGCCTTTGGTCCCATGTCATTTTGATTTACCAATCTCAAGTTATGGTCTTTGACTTAAAGTGCCTTTTTGTTGACTTTTGAAAATGACCTATAATGTTGAAATTAATAACTTTTTGTGAGAGCGTTTCTTGGACTTGGAGTGTGAAGATGAGTTGTAGGAAATGTCATTCTCTTCAAAATGAGAATTGGATGGAATTTTTATGATAAACCATGAAGAAGTTATGCCTTGGTCAATTTGCAGTTGACTTTTCAGCTGTCCAAAAATGGAAACTTTTGCATCTTGAGACTTTTTGAGCCATGCTTTGAGAAATCATGATCAAGAATTGATCAAATGATGTTTGTGGCTTCAAAATAAGATGTTGACCAAAAATTTTGACTTTTGACTGTCAAATGACCATTTTGCCCCTGCAGTTGACTGTGAAGCATTTAGGGTTTTTTGACTGTGCAACTTGATGCTGTGAGTCTTGAAACTTGACACATGTGTTATACCCCAAAATTTGCCCTCCCATATTCTTCAAGAAATTGCCAAGCCAAGTCACAAAATTCCCCAAGGGTTGCCCAGTGCAAAGGTCTCCTATACAGTCAAAACTAGGGTTTGGGTTCTGATCAAGAAAATGAAGTTTTCAAAGGCCCAATCAAGTCTCATAGGCTTACAAAGATGGTCAAGTATCCTCATATCAAGTTTCAAGGCATTCAGCTCAAAATTGCACAGTCAAAACCCTAAATTGCACTACAGTCAACTGTAGGGGCAAAATGTTCATTTGACAGTCAAAAGTTCAAATTTTTGGTCAATATATCATTTTGAAGCCACAAACATCATTTGATCAATGCTTGATCATGATTCTCAAAATTTGGCTCAGAAAATCATCAAGATGCAAAAGTTTCCTTATTTGGACAGCTGAAAAAGTCAACTAAAATTGACCAGGGCATAACTTTCACATGGATTATCAGAAAAATTCCATCCAAAGCTCATTTTGAATAGAAAGACATTTCCTACAACTCATCTTCATACTTCAAGTCCAAGAAATGCTCTCACAAAAAGTTATCAATTTCAACATTATAGGTCATTTTCAAAAGTCAACAAAAAGGGACTTTAAGTCAAAGGCCATAACTTGAGATTGGTAAATCAAAATGACATGGTACCAAAGGCATTGGTTAGAGGACTCAAAGACCTTTCCAAAATGTCCAAGAACATGAGAAAAGCTTAAAAATTGAGCAAGTTATGCCTTGTGGAAGTTGGGAAATTTTTGGATATTTTGAAAAGTCAACATTGATTCAAATGACCTAAAAATGCTAATGGGCCCATTTTTCTTCCATGATTCATCATTCTAAGCATATGCACGACCACTTGGCCCAAAGGGAAGTATTTTCTCATTTTTTATTTATTTATTTGAATTTTTATTTATATTAATTCAATTAAATCAATTAAATATGTGAAAAATATCTAAATGAACCAAACAAATCTTTTTGCACACATTTTAGCTTCAATATTTCGTGCACATCCCAACATGGAAAGATTTGGTTTAATTTGAGCATGATTGAACAAAGAACACATGAAAAAAAGATATGGAAGATCCTTAAGAAATCAAATATTGAAAACCATTATTGCCATGGATTTGATTGAAATTTCTTAACCTAATTGCTTCACTACAAATGCCTGAAGACAACCCTAATCCTTGGAGACTGAAAGCTGCGCAAGAAAGGCCATTGGAAACTTGAAAAAATTCCTTGAAAACAAAATTCTGAAATCATTGCTAGAGGTGGATTCAAGGCATAATCCATAGTCCATTAGCTTCCTTGAAGGCTCCTGAACACGTTCCAATCAAGCACAGCCACCAAAACCTCAAGAATTGGTAGATTAAACTGAAACTGTACAGCATGAAACTCATAATCGCATATCATGTTCTAGGCATTTTTTATGAAAATTAATTGTTGATTCATGTTTATCATCTTGTCCTGAAACTAACCAATGCATTCAATTTGATTTTTGTACTGTATATGAGATTTCACCATGATCGATCTCTAGGTTTTTCAGAGTTTGAATTTAGGGCTTTTGCAAAGAGGAAAAATTGGACGTCCTCAGTACCGTGGTTGGATTCAGCGTATAGAGACGAAGAAGAATCAATTGTCGCGCCTAATTTATATTCAATGAGGACCTAATCGCTATTTCTTGGAAACCGGCCTAAGGCAACGCGTTTAAAACCGTTGCTCAATGATTTTTGTTTCAGGGACAGTGGAGACGACGATGCGTTGGCAGACAGTGCTAGGCGGATTTAAAAATTCGCGCGTTTTCCAGCACTAATCTTGTTTTTATTTTATATTATTTGTTTGTATATTATATATCAAATGGCTTCAGTGGCTCAGCTGGCAAATGCTCATTGCTTCAACGTCTAAGACCTGGGTTCGAGTCCCAGGTCTGTATAATCTTCATAATATTTTTCAATCCAAATTCCTATGCAGGCACAATCTTAAGGACTACCATACGTCCTCCTCATCTATCCATCCACGTGCATGTTAGAACCAGATCAAAGGCGTGGATTCAACGAACACGTTATGCCTTAGTCAACGCACTACATGTGACTCAAAAAGGTCCACCAGGCCATTCTTAATGGGCCTGAGTTGCTAACAAAAGACCTCACAATTGGGGCCTGAACCCCCCCCCCCCCCCCTGGTTTGCCCTCTCTATTTTTTATATTTTATTTTTCAATTGTTTTCCTATTTTCTTTATTGTTTTAAGTTAATTAATTATTTTTCTACAAAATATAAAAACTTCATAAAAATCAGAAAAAAAGATAAAAACATAATAAAATATTTAATTTTCATATTTTCTTGTAAATAATTGCTTGTAAATAAATTTAGTATTAAATAGGTTTTAATTTTAATTCTTTTTTAATAACTAAAAATCCAAAAATATAGAATTAGGTTTAATAACTTTTTATTCCTTTTTTTTGTTTTCTTTTTTCTTTCTAATAATGTTATTTATTTATAATTAATTGTACATAAAAAATTAGGTTTAATTTAGGTTTCAATTTAATACTTTCATAATAAATTTAAAAGCCATTAGAATTAGGGTTTGACGTTTTATTTTAATTTTAATTAATTCTCTTTTTCTACTAAAACTAAAAAACACTAAAAATACCAAAAAAAATTGCTTTTAACATTAATTTTGATTCCTTATTAGTTTAATTTTGCAAAAGGGTCCAACGCCCATGTTTTTAATTGTTTAATTGCGCATATTTATTTTATGTCATTTAAATAATTATGTATCTCTCCCAAAGCCATGTAACTCGGATGTTTTATACTTTTCGCACTTTTAATTTCTTTACTTTCCGTCAAATCGGGTCCGGTTTAATTTTGGCGATGTGGACCCGCGCCATTTGTAATAGCCTTAGAATTTACTTTTCCGCAAATATTTTTTAATTGTTAAATAAGCATGAAAGAATGAATGACTTAAATAAAATCAAGCGTAGATCACAATGAACATGACAAGACAAATACAAACGAAAACGACACAAATCGCACACACCACCCCTAGGGTACGCCTCACTGTTGCCTTGCCTCGAAAGGTGATCGTCGAGTAGAGGATGTCTTGGTAAGTCCTCATGATCCGGGAACCTGGCATGAGGGTAGCTTCTAAGGTGTCTTCCTATTGCTCTGGTGATCACCATGTCCCGAACCTCGAATTGACCCGAACACCTCCAACGGTGGTGCTACCTACCTCTCAATGGTGGGATGGCACTACTTTAAAGGACATTTACGCAGACGAATTCCTTAGGGTAGGTAGATGACTCTAGATACTTGCTCTAATTTCAAACAAATAATACTTTTCACCAACACATTTTCAAAAGCTTTCAAAGCAAATTTTTCAAACACTCTGACGCACGAGTCGAACTGAAATTTTTCAAAGAAACTTTTTTAAAACCCACAATTGAAAAGCAAGCAAACATTTTGAAAACACATTGAGCAAGTATCTAAGAGCCCATGGATAACCATGGATAGAAAGGGTGCTAACACCTTCCCTTTCTATAATCTACCTCCCGAACCGAGAGCAATCTCTTTAAGGAATTTTTCTGTGCTTTTGTCCTTTCCATTTGGAGAAAATAAAAGACGGTGGCGACTCTTGCTTCCGCGACATTTCGCGAACCAGCGTTAAACAGTCAGTTCCAGATCCACCGATCACAGAACTGGCGACTCTGCTGGGGATATAAACTTAAAGTGAGGTGTACCTTAGGACTAAGATCACTGTGTTTTCAAGTGTCTTCTTTGCTTGCTTTACTATTGTGGGACTGTCTTGGGAGTTCTATAGATCCTAACCCGGATCTGGGGATACCTTTCTTAGAAAGTAGCAACAAGGCTGTGAGGGAACTGTGCGGGGTATACCGACATGGTTGAAACAGTTTGCTACGTTGATGTGGCACTTTGGTGTGTACCGGTAACCCTTGAGTTCAGTCAAGGAGAGTACGGGGCCTCCGCGTGGTGTCGTGAAGCATCAACAGACCTTAGGAACCTTAATTGAACTATCTTGGCCTCTTTAGGGCAGTGAGATAACTGACTTTGGTGCAGTCCGAGGTTGGTTGATACTCGATACTACACTCAATTGAGGGTTGCTTTCCTGGAATATTTCGGTCGCCAGTTCAGTGGCTAAATCGAAACGATGAACAATGAAAGCAATCCCGTGATATTGGGAACCTTAGAACCCGGTTACTTCTAATAGGACAGGTTGAGCCCACCAACAAACTGAAAGAGGGTACTACCCAGACCCCATGCTGGCTTAAACCCTAAGGGTTTCTCTTGTGTGACTTGTGTGCCTTTGTACTTGCTTACTTGCATGCTTGTTAGCTGACACATGAACTACTTGCAGGTTTTGTTTATAGTCCTTAACTAGGACTCATGACAGGGTTTACCAAATTTCTTGCAGGTTTTGTTTATAGTCCTTAACTGGGACTCATAACAGGGTTTACTAGATATCTTGCAGGTTTTGTTTATAGTCCTTAATTGGGACTCATAACAAAGTATACTGAATTTCTTGCAGGGTTTGTTTATAGTCCTTAATTGGGACTCATAACATGGTTTACCTACATCACCCCATGCATAGCATGACATCATACCATTGCATACATCCTAACCCATTTCAAGGATCTCAAGGGCTTGTGATGCAGGTCATGATGAACAATTATCTAGCAAGGGGCAAAGAGGATTTATTTTCCTCTAGCCAAGGTTGTCAGGGGCTATGACCCACTGGATATGGTGAGCCTTTGACCCTTGAAAAAGGACTCTCAACAAATATGAAATTCCTTCAATCAAGCTACCGGATCCCAGCTCTACCAAATTTCTTGTTTACCCCGCGAGATCCTTGAAAACATTACATGCATGTCATACACATCATTACATAACAGGTATCTTTGTTGCAGGTCACTTACCCTTCTCGCTGTTTATTTCAGCAATGGCCTTTCAACCAGACAACCGGGATCTTCTGGATCAAGAGACTCGGTTCGGGGAAATTCTTCTGAATCTATCCAAGGGGCAGGAGGAGCTAAGGACACTTCTCGTGGAGACTCTAGTCAAGAACAGTGCGGAGGATGAAAGGTTGAAACACCTACAAGCTGAGATGGATGCTATGAAAGCCCAAATGCTGGGGCAGAGGAATGCCATTCAAGGTTTAGCTCAAAGACAAGATGAGCTCCGGTTTCTCGTCAACCAACTGCTTCAGGGTAACCAACCGGGGCAAACATCTAAGGGTAAAAAGCCATTCATCATCCAATCATCCTCGAGACAAGAGGATAAGGGGAAAGCTCCTCAAATGGCTCCAGTGCCACAAATTCAGCATCAACCTCACCAGCTTCAGCCAGACAAGCCCAGAAGGCAATTCACCCTGCTCAACATGTCGTTGTATCAAGCTTTGCAACGCCTATTGAGGTTGAATCTGATCACATTAAGGGCTCATCCCCGGAACCCCAACACAGCATCTCCTGCCTATGATCCCAATAAGAGGTGTGCCTACCACTCTACTAGCCCAGGACATGATACCAATGAATGTTGGGATCTGAGGAACAAAATCCAGGACCTGATCGATGAAGGGGCATTGGAGTTCACACAAGATGGACAGGCTGAATTTTTCTACCATTCCTCCAAGGCTCACCAGTTGAAGTGACAAGCTCCGAGACTAGGAAACTTTTGTTTATTCGAATGTTCAAGTTGTGTTTTTCTTTTGACCGCTCAAACATTTATTCATGTTAAAACATTGTTATTCCATTAATGCATCGCTTATGTCTATTTTGAATCAATATATTCGCATTCACTATATGCAAATTGTTTTCATATTTTTTCTGATGTCAACTCTCGTTAATTCTAAGCCTCTTGAGGGAGGATGACGAAAACGATACCTCGATCTACAGTATGCTTTTGAACAGACCCCGCTGATGAGGTACAGGCATTGTTTCAATCCCTAAACACTGGAGTTATAAGGATGATAATCCCTCGTCAACCCTTCTGAGCCAAAGAAGTAGGAGTTTTCCTTTTCGAAAATTAAAACCCTTTATCATAACCTGGGGCAGGGTAGTCTCTCAGTTGATCCAAGTGCACAACGAATGGCACCAAAGAAGTCGTTACAAAACGAAGAAAGACAGTGATGGTTTAGAACAATCATAAGGACAGGCAGTCATTATCAAAAAAATCATCAATGAATAGCCCAAGAAGTCAAAACCCATGAAGGAGACTTACAAAACTGGGGCATCCCGCTGACTGTAATTCCAAAAAGGAAACAGTTCAGGCAAAAAGAAAGGGATAACAAAAATCAAAAAGAAAGAGGTCATACAAACCCTCAACAAAAACAAAGATGATTGCCTATTTGAAATAAATTGTCAACATTCGAACCATCACTGGTATACCAAGAGCAAAGACTCAAACAAGGTCTAACGTATGATCAACTGAGTTTAGGTTTGGAGAACATCACGAAGAGCGGGTGGGTACAAAAAATTTGAGCCTTTATCCTTTGTTTCTTAAACCGTGAACCAGGCCACGTTATAACCCTCAAAAGTCCTAGCTGAAGCATGGGTTAGTTCGAAAGCATACTGTGACGAAAGGTATCCTGACTCCTTAAGGCCTACGGTAAAATACAGAGTTGACATCACGTTTTACAAACATTCACTTGTTTTATGAAAAAAAAAAGAATGCATTTTCAAAATCTTCAAGACAGACATAAGCTTTGCATTTTTAACATAACTTTGTTTGCATATGACTTTTTGTTTGAACAGCAGGGAAATTCGCACGATGAATACCTAGTGAACAAAAGCACTTCCAATCAAGGGGCAGATCTGATCATGGCCTATTACCTGGGGCAGTTAAGTCAAGATCCAGAGAATCTCTCAAAAGGCCAAAAAGCCTGGGGCAAATCTCTGCCTGAGTCACTTGGGGCATTCCAGCAACGAATCTTGCACGATCAGACACCTTCTGGTAATATGACAACACAAGCAGCCAGGGGCACCTACCTGCATTCTAAGAGCATGGGCATAGTCGGAAAATACTACGCAAAATCAAAGACCCGCTAGGTTGACACACCTAGGCAAAAATAAGGGCTTCCCGTCGAACCAAAAGGGTTCGGGCAAAATGAAGGGATGAAATGAAAAATCTGTACACCCGGCAAGTCGAAAACCTGAAAAGGCGGCTTGGGCAAAAATGGGTATCCCAGTGGACTGAAAACCCGAAAGGGCGGTCCAGGCAAAAGTTAGGGATCAAAGCGTACGACTATGTCCTGTCATCTTGTCACCTGCCTACTAGAAGAAGGTTTGTCCATCAACAACTATCAAGCACCTCCACAGGTATCTTCCGCTCCCACATCAGAAACAGGGGCAATAATGGGTGGTCTAAGCAATCTAATTGCTCTTTCCTCTAAGGTGTCAAGGTAGGGTCCGTTGAAGAACATAACCAATACAGTTCGATACTTCCCTAGGAGAGTCCAATCCAGTTCCCCAGGAAATTTGGAATTCATATCTCCAAGCAGTAAGCTTATCCCCAGTAAATTCTGGAAGCTTATCCTTCGCCAGAGCACGAACGCGTCGCCCGGCCTGATTCAAAGAGTTATTTCCTTAACAGGATATAACTGGGTTATCCTCAGCCAAAAGCCACGGAAAGAGCGTCCTCGACGAAGTCTTCCTACCCCAGCGAAGTCCATCAGCATTTCCAACAACAAGGGTATCCCCGCAGAATCTTCCATTTGCCAAGTTCATTCCTCAACGGAGTCATCTTCTCCTACCGGTATTCTTGCAATTATCATCCCCAGCGGAAGCAAAATCTATTCTTCAACATCAGCCCAGGATATGACTTCCCGGCACCCGTCAAGGATCTACTTTCCTAGACGAAAACATTCATAAAACATCACATACATCATTACAGCATGCATAGACGCATCATATCATACAAATCTCATTTATGTTGAGAACATCATTGCTTGATCCATATCATGCATTGCATATTACTGACCTTTACCTTTCAGGAAAGACGCAGTTAAAATGCTCAAACATATTTCAAAGCCTTCTCTAGTCCAGCGAAATCGACTCCCAACAGATTTTTCTGATAAAGACTCAGCAGAAGTGATGGTCCCCTCTCCGACGATGAGTGTGAGGTGATAGTCTCTTATGGTTCCCTCTCCGACGGTGTGTGAGGTGGTAAGTCCTTTTTAGATGTTTCCCTCTCCGACGGTGAGTGTGAGGTCATAGTCTCCTATGGTCCCCTCTCCGACGGCGAGTGAGGTGGTAATTCCTGTTTCAGACGTTTCCCTCTCCGACGGTGAGTGTGAGGTGATAGTCTCCTATGGTCCCCTCTCCGACAAGTGCGTGAGGTGGTAATTCCTTTTTCAGATGTTTCCCTCTCTGACGATGAGTGTGAGGTGATAGTCTCCTATGGTCCCCTCTCCGACAAGTGCGTGAGGTGGTAATTCCTTTTTCAGATGTTTCCCTCTCCGACGATGAGTGTGAGGTGATAGTCTCCTATGGTCCCCTCTCCGACAAGTGCGTGAGGTGGTAATTCCTTTTTCAGATGTTTCCCTCTCCGACGATGAGTGTGAGGTGATAGTCTCTTATGGTCTCCTCTCCGACAAGTGCGTGAGGTGGTAATTCCTTTTTCAGATGTTTCCCTCTCCGAAGATGAGTGTGAGGTGATAGTCTCTTATGGTCCCCTCTCCGACAAGTGCGTGAGGTGGTAATTCCTTTTTCAGATGTTTCCCTCTCCAACGATGAGTGTGAGGTGATAGTCTCCTATGGTTCCCTCTCCGACGGTGTGTGAGGTGGTAAGTCCTTTTCAGATGTTTCCCTCTCCGACGATGAGTGTGAGGTGATAGTCTCCTATGGTTCCCTCTCCAACGATGAGTGTGAGGTGATAGTCTCCTATGGTTCCCTCTCCGACGGTGTGTGAGGTGGTAAGTCCTTTTCAGATGTTTCCCTCTCCGACGATGAGTGTGAGGTGATAGTCTCCTATGGTTCCCTCTCCGACGGTGTGTGAGGTGGTAAGTCCTTTTCAGATGTTTCCCTCTCCGACGATGAGTGTGAGGTGATAGTCTCCTATGGTTCCCTCTCCGACGGTGAGTGAGGTGACAATTCCTTTTCCTATGATTCCCTCTCCGACGGCGAGTGAGGTGATTCCCTTTCAGATTATAAAGGCCTATGGTTCTCGTTCCGATCCCGCGTAGATGGTATTTCCCACCAAGATTTTCTCAACGAGCGTTGTTGAAGTTAAAATCACCCAAGGTTCTTTTACCATTCATGCTAAGGCAGTAACCATACCTGGTTCATTCATCAGCATTTGAAGCTCCAGACTCAGCTCCTGTAACCAGTCAGGACATATCTATGCCAAGCATCTAAAATCAGCTCCTGCAACGTGTCAGGTACTCATTTTTTCTTTTGCAGGTATGCAGGTTCTCGCCAAGGAATCTCCTACGCGATCAACATCCAGATGGCATCTATAAGCCCATCATCCTATCCAGCAACCTCTAAATGGCATCTATAAGCCCATTCCGCCATCACTGCTACTATGTGAGCGCAAATTTCTGGGCACTCTAGTGTTCAATCGTCTTCTACCCTCGGATTACGAAAGGCACGTCAGCCAATCTGCATCCTCAGGTCTAAGAAGATTGAACAGGGGCAACTGTTGTACCCCAAAATTTGCCCTCCCATATTCTTCAAGAAATTGCCAAGCCAAGTCACAAAATTCCCCAAGGGTTGCCCAGTGCAAAGGTCTCCTATACAGTCAAAACTAGGGTTTGGGTTCTGATCAAGAAAATGAAGTTTTCAAAGGCCCAATCAAGTCTCATAGGCTTACAAAGATGGTCAAGTATCCTCATATCAAGTTTCAAGGCATTCAGCTCAAAATTGCACAGTCAAAACCCTAAATTGCACTACAGTCAACTGTAGGGGCAAAATGGTCATTTGACAGTCAAAAGTTCAAATTTTTGGTCAATATATCATTTTGAAGCCACAAACATCATTTGATCAATGCTTGATCATGATTCTCAAAATTTGGCTCAGAAAATCATCAAGATGCAAAAGTTTCCTTATTTGGACAGCTGAAAAAGTCAACTGAAATTGACCAGGGCATAACTTTCACATGGATTATCAGAAAAATTCCATCCAAAGCTCATTTTGAAGAGAAAGACATTTCCTACAACTCATCTTCATACTTCAAGTCCAAGAAATGCTCTCACAAAAAGTTATCAATTTCAACATTATAGGTCATTTTCAAAAGTCAACAAAAAGGGACTTTAAGTCAAAGGCCATAACTTGAGATTGGTAAATCAAAATGACATGGTACCAAAGGCATTGGTTAGAGGACTCAAAGACCTTTCCAAAATGTCCAAGAACATGAGAAAGGCTTAAAAATTGAGCAAGTTATGCCTTGTGGAAGTTGGGAAATTTTTGGATATTTTGAAAAGTCAACATTGATTCAAATGACCTAAAAATGCTAATGGGCCCATTTTTCTTCCATGATTCATCATTCTAAGCATATGCACGACCACTTGGCCCAAAGGGAAGTATTTTCTCATTTTTTATTTATTTATTTGAATTTTTATTTATATTAATTCAATTAAATCAATTAAATATGTGAAAAATATCTAAATGAACCAAACAAATCTTTTTGCACACATTTCAGCTTCAATATTTCGTGCACATCCCAACATGGAAAGATTTGGTTTAATTTGAGCATGATTGAACAAAGAACACATGAAAAAAAGATATGGAAGATCCTTAAGAAATCAAATATTGAAAACCATTATTGCCATGGATTTGATTGAAATTTCTTAACCTAATTGCTTCACTACAAATGCCTGAAGACAACCCTAATCCTTGGAGACTGAAAGCTGCGCAAGAAAGGCCATTGGAAACTTGAAAAAATTCCTTGAAAACAAAATTCTGAAATCATTGCTAGAGGTGGATTCAAGGCATAATCCATAGTCCATTAGCTTCCTTGAAGGCTCCTGAACACGTTCCAATCAAGCACAGCCACCAAAACCTCAAGAATTGGTAGATTAAACTGAAACTGTACATCATGAAACTCATAATCGCATATCATGTTCTAGGCATTTTTTATGAAAATTAATTGTTGATTCATGTTTATCATCTTGTCCTGAAACTAACCAATGCATTCAATTTGATTTTTGTACTGTATATGAGATTTCACCATGATCGATCTCTAGGTTTTTCAGAGTTTGAATTTAGGGCTTTTGCAAAGAGGAAAAATTGGACGTCCTCAGTACCATGGTTGGATTCAGCGTATAGAGACGAAGAAGAATCAATTGTCGCGCCTAATTTATATTCAATGAGGACCTAATCGCTATTTCTTGGAAACCGGCCTAAGGCAACGCGTTTAAAACCGTTGCTCAATGATTTTTGTTTCAGGGACAGTGGAGACGACGATGCGTTGGCAGACGGTGATAGGCGGATTTAAAAATTCGCGCGTTTTCCAGCACTAATCTTGTTTTTATTTTATATTATTTGTTTGTATATTATATATCAAATGGCTTCAGTGGCTCAGCTGGCAAATGCTCATTGCTTCAACGTCTAAGACCTGGGTTCGAGTCCCAGGTCTGTATAATCTTCATAATATTTTTCAATCCAAATTCCTATGCAGGCACAATCTTAAGGACTACCATACGTCCTCCTCATCTATCCATCCACGTGCATGTTAGAACCAGATCAAAGGCGTGGATTCAACGAACACGTTATGCCTTAGTCAACGCACTACATGTGACTCAAAAAGGTCCACCAGGCCATTCTTAATGGGCCTGAGTTGCTAACAAAAGACCTCACAATTGGGGCCTGAACCCCCCCCCCCCCTGGTTTGCCCTCTCTATTTTTTATATTTTATTTTTCAATTGTTTTCCTATTTTCTTTATTGTTTTAAGTTAATTAATTATTTTTCTACAAAATATAAAAACTTCATAAAAATCAGAAAAAAAGATAAAAACATAATAAAATATTTAATTTTCATATTTTCTTGTAAATAATTGCTTGTAAATAAATTTAGTATTAAATAGGTTTTAATTTTAATTCTTTTTTAATAACTAAAAATCCAAAAATATAGAATTAGGTTTAATAACTTTTTATTCCTTTTTTTTGTTTTCTTTTTTCTTTCTAATAATGTTATTTATTTATAATTAATTGTACATAAAAAATTAGGTTTAATTTAGGTTTCAATTTAATACTTTCATAATAAATTTAAAAGCCATTAGAATTAGGGTTTGACGTTTTATTTTAATTTTAATTAATTCTCTTTTTCTACTAAAACTAAAAAACACTAAAAATACCAAAAACATTTGCTTTTAACATTAATTTTGATTCCTTATTAGTTTACTTTTGCAAAAGGGTCCAACGCCCATGTTTTTAATTGTTTAATTGCGCATATTTATTTTATGTCATTTAAATAATTATGTATCTCTCCCAAAGCCATGTAACTCGGATGTTTTATACTTTTCGCACTTTTAATTTCTTTACTTTCCGTCAAATCGGGTCCGGTTTAAATTTGGCGATGTGGACCCGCGCCATTTGTAATAGCCTTAGAATTTACTTTTCCGCAAATATTTTTTAATTGTTAAATAAGCATGAAAGAATGAATGACTTAAATAAAATCAAGCGTAGATCACAATGAACATGACAAGACAAATACAAACGAAAACGACACAAATCGCACACACCACCCCTAGGGTACGCCTCACTGTTGCCTTGCCTCGAAAGGTGATCGTCGAGTAGAGGATGTCTTGGTAAGTCCTCATGATCCGAGAACCTGGCATGAGGGTAGCTTCTAAGGTGTCTTCCTATTGCTCTGGTGATCACCATGTCCCGAACCTCGAATTGACCCGAACACCTCCAACGGTGGTGCTACCTACCTCTCAATGGTGGGATGGCACTACTTTAAAGGACATTTACACAGACGAATTCCTTAGGGTAGGTAGACGACTCTAGATACTTGCTCTAATTTCAAACAAATAATACTTTTCACCAACACATTTTCAAAAGCTTTCAAAGCAAATTTTTCAAACACTCTGACGCACGAGTCGAACTGAAATTTTTCAAAGAAACTTTTTTAAAACCCACAATTGAAAAGCAAGCAAACATTTTGAAAACACATTGAGCAAGTATCTAAGAGCCCATGGATAACCATGGATAGAAAGGGTGCTAACACCTTCCCTTTCTATAATCTACCTCCCGAACCGAGAGCAATCTCTTTAAGGAATTTTTCTGTGCTTTTGTCCTTTCCATTTGGAGAAAATAAAAGACGGTGGCGACTCTTGCTTCCGCGACATTTCGCGAACCAGCGTTAAACAGTCAGTTCCAGATCCACCGATCACAACATGGATGCTTGATAATGTATATGGGCATGTGGGACTTGATTGGACCCTTGGAAACCTCAATTTCTTTGCAAGAACCAAAACCCTAATTTTGACTGTGTTAGGAGGCAACTTGGCAAATCTTGAAGAATAAGGAAGGGCAAATTTTGGGGTACAACAGTTGCCCCTGTTCAATCTTCTTAGACCTGAGGATGTAGATTAGCTGGCACGCCTTTCGTAATCCGAAGGTGGAAGATGATTGAACACTAGAGTGCCCAGAAATTTGCACTCACATAGTAGAGTGTTAGCAGCGTGTGATGGTGGGAATGGGCTTATAGATGCCATTTGGAAACTGATGGATGGGAGGATGGGCTTATAGATGCCATCTGGAAGTGTGACAGAACTTTGTCGGGAATGGACTTATAGATGCCATTTGGAGACTATTGGTATGTGGATGGGCTTATAGATGCCATCTAGGTGTCGATCGCGTAAGAGATTCCTTAGCGAGAACTTGCGTACCTGAGAAAGAAAGATAATTACCTGGCCTGTTACAGGGGTTGATCTTCAAACTCTTTATGTAGATGTGCCCTGGCTGGATACAAGAATCGAATCTTCAAACTCTTCAGACGTGCCCTGGCAAGATACAGGAATCGAGTCCGGAGAATAGTCGTCAACAGATACACCCTGGCAAGATACAGGAATCGGATCTTCAAACTCTTCAGACGTGCCCTGGCAGGATACAGGAATCGAGTCTGGAATCAGTCGTCAACAGATACACCCTGGCAAGATACAGGAATCGGATCTTCGAACTCTTCAAACGTGCCCTGGCAAGATACAGGAATCGAGTCTGGAATTAGTCGTCAACAGATACACCCTGGCAAGATACAAGAATCAGATCTTCGAACTCTTCAGACGTGCCCTGGCGGGATACAGGAATCGAGTCTGGAATTAGTCGTCAACAGATACACCCTGGAAAGATATAGGAATCGGATCTTCGAACTCTTTAGACGTGCCCTGGCAGGATACAGGAATCGAGTCTGGAATTAGTCGTCAACAGATACACCTGGCAAGATACAGGAATCGGATCTTCGAACTCTTCAGACGTGCCCTAGCAGGATACAGGAATCGAGTCTGGAATTAGTCGTCAACAGATACACCCTGGCAAGATACAGGAATCGGATCTTCAAACTCTTCAGACGTGCCCTAGAAGGATACAGGGATCGAGTCTGGAATTAGTCGTCAACAGATACACCCTGGCAAGATACATGAATCGGATCTTCAAAATCTTCAGACGTGCCCTGGCAGGATACAGGAATTGAGTCTGGAATTAGTCGTCAACAAATACACCCTGGCAAGATACAGGAATCAGATCTTCGAACTCTTCAGACATGCCCTGGCGGGATACAGGAATCGAGTCTGGAATTAGTCGTCAACAGATACACCCTGGCAAGATACAGGAATCAGATCTTCGAACTCTTCAGACGTGCCTTGGCAGGATACAGGAATCGAGTATGGAATTAGTCGTCAACAGATACACCCTGGCAAGATACAGGAATCGGATCTTCGAACTCTTCAGACGTGCCCTGGCAGGATACAGGAATCGAGTCTGGAATTAGTCGTCAACAGATACACCCTGGCGAGATACAGGAATCGGATCTTCGAACTCTTCAGACGTGCCCTGGCAGGATATAGGAATCGAGTCTGGAATTGGTCGTCAACAGATACACCCTGACAAGATACAGGAATCAGATTTGGAATCACGACAGTTGATAGTAATCATATTTGTATTGACTTTTGTCCTGAAAAGACAAAACGTTAGTTGTATGCGATGTCATGATGTATGAAATGCGTGATGTTCTCAAAATAAATGAGATTGTATGTTCATGATGCGTATGTGCATGCTATAATGTATGAAGATGTGATGTTTATGACTGTATTTTTGTCTAGGAAAATAAATCCTTGACGAATGCCGGGAAGTCAAATCCTAAGCTGTTGTGGAAGAGTAGAGCTTTTTATTTCCGCTGGGGATGATGATTGCAAGAATACCGGTGGGAGAAGATGACTCTGTTGGGGAATAAACTTGGCGGATAGATTACTCTGCGGGGAGTGAACTCTGTGGGGAAAGAGAGGTACTTTGCTGAGGTTTGATGATAACTCCGATGGGGATACCATTGATAAGTTATGTTGGGGAATTTGATGAACTCAGCTGGGGATAGGGAGACTTCGTCGGGGACGATCTTTCCGTGGCAATTGGCTGAGGATAACCCAGTTATACCCTGGTGGGGAATAACCTTTGAATAAAGCCGAGAGACGCGTTCGTGCTATGCGGGTGACAAGCTTCCAGAATCTACTGGGGATAAGCTTCAAGACCTGCTGGGGATATGGATTCCACTTTCCTGGGGAAACTTTTCAGATTGGACTGGGGAGATGGCTCCACTGGATGTCCGGTATTTCGTCGGGGAACAATCTTAGATCAAGATTACCGGGGATGCTTGTTAGGAATGTCTGTATACTCTGCTGGGGAATATTGAGATCTTCTGGGGATAACCCAACTTCCTTAAGGCTGACTGAGGATAACTCTGCTCGGGGAGAGTGTTGTTGACTTGCTGGAGATACGGTGCCTTTTCATGGCTGATGGGAGACCAACTGCTTGGGGAGAATTTTTGAATCTTGTCTTATTCGGCAGGGAGTGAAGGTATCTGGGTTACATTCTTCAGCCGAACTTACCTTGTACCTGGAGGACAAAGCCGTTTGTATAGTTCAGACAATCTTTATTGCCCCAGCTTCTGTTGGAGGAGAAGGTACCTGTGGAGGTCTTGATAACTGCTGACTGACAAATCTTCCTTTGGTGGGCAAGTGACGAGATGGCGGGACATAGTCATACGCCTTGATCCCTAATTTTTGCCTGGACCGCCCTTTCGGGTTTTCAGTCCACCGGGATACCCATTTTTGCCCAAGCCGCCTTTTCAGGTTTTCGACTTGCCGGGTGTACAATTTTTTCATTTTCATCCCTTATTTTTTCCCGAACCCTTTTGGTTCGCCGGGAAGCCCTTATTTTTGCCTAAGTCAGTCGACCTAGCGGGTCTTTGATTATGCGTAGTATTTTTTCGTCTATGTCCACGCTCTCAGGATGTAGGGACGTGTCACTGTCAGTAGTGTTGTGTTGCCATACTACCAGAAGATCTTCGTTTGATCGGGCAGGATTCATAGTTGGAATTCATGTGCACTGCCCCAAGTGACTCATATGGTGATTTGCCCCAAGCTGGTTGGCCTTTTGAGAGATTCTCCGAATCTTGACTTAACTGCCCCAGATGATGGACAATGATCATACCACGCCCCTTGATTGGAGGTGCTTTTTGTTCATTAGATGACTCCTTTTGTTGAGAAGACTTTTGTTCATAAGATATTCATCGTACGAATTTCTCTGCTGTTCGAACAAATAATCATATGCGAACAAAGTTATGTTAGAAATGCAAAGCTTATGTCTGTCTTGAAGTTTTTGGAAATGCATTTTTTCAGTAAAACCAGTGAATTTTGTAAAATGTGATGTCAACTCGTTATTTTACCGCAAGCCTTAAGGAGTCAGGATACCTTTTGTAACAGTATGCTTTCGAACTAACCCGTGCTTCAGCTAGGACTTTTAAGGGTTATAACGTGGCCTGGTTCATGGTTTAAGAAACAAAGGATAAAGGCTCAAATTATTTGTACCCACCCGCTCTTCGTGATGTTCTTCAAACCTAAACTCGGCTGATCGTGCGTTAGACCTTGTTCGAGTCTTTTGCTCTGATATACCGGTGATGGTTCGGATATTGACAATTTATTTTGAATAGGAAGTCATTTCCTTTTGCGTTGATGGTTTGTAGGACCTCTTTCTTCTTTTTTGTTATCCCTGTTTTTTGCCTGAACTGTTTCTTTTGTGATTACGGTCAGCGGGATGCCCCAGTTTTGTAAGTCTCCTTCATAGGTTTTGACTTATTGGGCTTTTATTTTGAGAAGTAGTGACTGCCTGTCTTTAATTATTCGGAACCATCACGGTCTTTTTTTTTTGTAAGGACTTCTTTCGGTGCCATTTGTTGTGCACTTGGATCAAACGAGAGAACTACCCTGCCCCAGGTTATGATTAAGGGTTTTAATTTTCGAAAAGAAAAACTTCTACTTCTTTGGCTCGAAGGGGTTGACGAGGGATTATCTTCCTTATTACTCCAGTGTTTAGGAATTGAAACAATGTTTGTACCTCATCAGCGGGGTCTGTTCAAAAGCATACTGTAAATCGTGGTATCGTTTTCGTCATCCTCCCTCAAGAGGCTTAGAATTATTAATCGAGAGTTGACATCAAAAAATGAAAGCAGTTTGAATATAGCGAATGCAAATATATTGATTCAAAACAGACATATGCGATGCATTAATGAAATAACAACGTTTAACATGAATAAATGTTTGAACAATCAAAAGAAAATTACAACTTGAAAATTCTAATAGACCAAAAGTCTTCTCATTTCAGGACTTGTTACTTCAAATGGTGAATCCTGTAGGGATGGTAGAAGCACTCAGCCTGACCCACTTGGTTGAAATCCACTGCTCCTTCATTAATCAGGTCCTGGACCTTGTTCTTCAGAGCCCAGCAGTCGGCATTGTCATGTCCAGGACTATCAGAGTGGTATGCACACCTTTTGTTGGGATGATAGTTAGGAGCAGAGATGTTGGGGTTCCGGGGAGGAGCCCTTAGTGTAATCAGATTCAACCTCAACAGGTGTTGTAGAGCTTGAAACAGCGACACATTAAGCTGGGTGAATTGCCTCTTGGACCTGCTTGGCTTACTTTGATCAACCTGTTGCTCTGGGCAAGGTTGATGCTGGGCTTGTGAAGTGGTAGCAATTTGGGGAGGTCTATTCCTCACCATGCCAGACTCTTGTCCTCTTGGAAGTTGATCAATGACCTGGTCCCTGACTTAGACTGGTTGCCTCATGTCTTGATGAAGCTGACTGATCATGGTCCTCAACTCTTCTTGCTCCCGAGCTAAGCCTTGGATGAGAGCCATTTTCCCCAGCATCTGGGTTCTCATTGTATCTACCTCAGCTTGTAGACATTTCAGCCGTTCGTCCTTGTCATCTTCAGGACTTTTCTTGGCCAAATTCCCCATGAGGAGTGTCCTCAGCTCTTCCTGCCCCTTTGATAGGCTTAGGAAGATCTCCCTGAACTGAGTCTCTTGAGCATGAAGACCCTGGTTATCTTGTTGGGAAGCCATTGCTGAAATAAACAGCGAAAAAGGATAAGTGACCTGTCAAAAGGGTACCTGTAATGCAATGATATGTATGATATGCATGCAATGTTTTCAAGGACCTCGCGGGGTAAACATGAAGATTGTTAGAATTGGGATCCGGTAGCTTGATTGAAGGAACTTCATGTTGTTGAGAGTCCTTCTTCAAGGGTCAAAGGCTCACCATATCGAGTGGGTCATAGCCCCTGACTCAAGTTATCATGTTTGATTTGCAAACAATCTTGGCTAGGGGAACCTTCTTCAAGAGTCAAAGCTCACCATATCAAGTGGGTCATAGCCCCTGACTCTTTGGCTAGAGGAAAATAAATCCCCTTTTTGCCCTTTGCTAGACATTTTGATTCATCATGACCTGCATCACAAGCCCTTGAGATCCTTAAAATGGATTAGTTTTTATGCAAGATGCATGCAATGGTATGATGTTATGCTATGCGTGGAGTAATGTAGGTAAACCCTGTTATGAGTCCAGATTAAGGGCTGTGAACAAAACCTGCAAGAAACTCAAGTGTCAGATAACAAGTATGCAAGTAGTCAAGTTTAAAGGCACACAAGTCACACAAAGAGCCCTTAGAGTTTAGGCCAGCATGAAGTTTGGGATACTACCCTCTTGAAGTTGGTGGGCTCAAAACCTGTCATATCAGAAGTAACCGGGTTCTAAGGATCTCAATATCATTGGATTGTTTTCTGTGTTCATCGTTTCGATTTAGCCACTGAACTGGCGATCGAAATATTCCAAGAAAACAACCCTCAACTGAGCGTAGTATCAAGTATCAACCAACTTCGGACTGCACCAAAGTCAGTTATCTCACTACCCTAAAGAGGCTAGGATGGTTCAATTAAGGTTCCTAAGGTCAGTTGATGCTTCACGACACCATGCGGCGGCCCCGTACTCTCTTTGACTTGACTCAAGGGTTACCGGTACTCACCAAAGTGCCACATCAACGTAGCAGACTGCTTCAACCGTGTCGGTATACCCCGCACAGTTCCCCCACAGTCTTGTTGCTACTTTCTAAGAAGGTATTCCCCAGATCCGGGTTAGGATCTATAGAACTCCCAAGACAGTATCCATAATAATAAAGCAAACAATTCAGACAATTGAAAACACAAGTGATCTTAGTCCTAAGGTACACCTCACTTTTATAAATTCCCCAGCAGAGTCGCTAGTTCTGTGATCGGTGGATTTAGAACTGACTGTTTAACGCTGGTTCGCGAAATGTCGCGGAAGCAAGAGTCGCCACCGTCTTTTATTTTCTCCAACATGAACAGGACAAAAGCACAACAAAATTCCTTATAAGATTGTTTCTCGGTTCGAGAGGTAGATTTATAGAAAGGGAAGGTGTTAGCACCCTTTCTATCCATGGTTATCCATGGGCTCTTAGATACTTGCTCTTATGTTTTCAAAATGTTTGCTTTTCAAAATGTGAGTGAGTTTGAAAAAGTTTCTTTGAAAGATTTCTGAATAACTCTTGTATTTGTCCTCAAGAGTGTTTGAAAAATTGTTTTGAAAGCTTTTTGAAAGTGTCGGTGTGAAAAGGTTTTTGATTTGTTTTTGAATAGAGCAAGTATCCATGAGTCATCTACCTACCCTAAGGAATTAAGCTGTGTAGAAGTCCTTAAGGTAGTGCCATCCCACCATTGAGAGGTAGGTAGCACCATCGTTGGAGGTGTTCGGGTCAATTCGATTGTAGGGACAATGTGGTCACCGAAGCAACAGTAGGACACCTTAGAAGCTACCCTTATGTCCTTGATCCTTTTTTAATCCGAGGCAACCGTTTCGAGGCAACTATTTCGAGGCAACTATTTCGAGGCAACTGTTTCGAGGCAACTGGATCATGGACATAAGGACCGCTAAGACGTCCCATACTTGACGACCACGTTTCGAAGGCAACAGGTGAGGCGTACCCTAGAAGTGGTGTGTGTATTTGTTTGTTGTTTTCAGTTTAACAGTTATCTTTGATCATGGCATTGTGAGCTACGCTTGTTTTTAATTAGCATACATTCTTTCATACAAAGTTAGAATTTAAGAGTGCGGAAAATTAAAAGACGGAAAGATAAAAGCTACTCTATTACAAGGCGCGGGTCTATACATCGCCAAAATACAAAGACCCGTTTTTGCTAAAAGATGCGGAAAGTAAAAAATGCGGTAAACCTAATTACTATTACATCCGGAAAGCAGTTACATAATATTCAATAAGAAAATAAAGCGCGAAAAGAATAAATTGGAACGTCCGAGGGTTTTGACCCTTTGCTTGAATTTAAGTTAAATTAGGACTAATTAATATTTAATTAAAGAAAGGTGTTTTTTATGTTTTTTGGTATTTATGATAATAAAGAAAATTAAAATCAAGATGAAACCCTAATTCTATATATTTTAATTATTAATGAAAAAAAATTATTAAAGTTACCCTAATTTACTAATTAATTAACTTACATGTTTATTTACAAAAATAATAGTTAATAATAATAATAAATAAATAATGATGAAAATAATTAATTAAGGAAAAAAAGTGAAAATGTCAAAAAAACCTAATTCTATATATTTTTTATTTATTAAGAAAACGTGTTAAAATTAAAACCTAAATTAACTAAATTAATTGTTAGTTATTTATTTACAAAATAAATAGGTTTGTGGTGAAATTAATGATAATTAAATATAAAACATTTTTTTGGTTTCTGATTTTTTATTATGAAAATTATTTTATAGTGAAAAAAAAAGCAATTAAAACATTAAAAAGAATTAGAAAAGAAAATCAAATAAAAATTAAAAAAAAAAGATGCAAACCAAAGGGGGTATCAGGCCCAGAATGGAGGTGTTTGAAAGTAATTCAGGCCCAAGAGACAAGGCCTTGTTTGACTTTTCTGATCATGCGTATGATGCTTGACTGGGGTACACCCTGGATTCCATCTTCTGGCCATTGGATTGGGTATCATGGCCATCTGGCAAGCTGTGCGTGAGGCTCATGGTGGGGATATTGAATGAGTGCTGCATGTGAATATGTTAGGACAAAAATCAGGAATTATATGGGGGGACCTGGGAATCGAACCCAGGTCCCAATGCTTGCAATACACCTCATCAACCAACTGAGCCAGGCAACGCGTTTGTTATATGGATAGACAGAAAAGATGATATATGAAAAAAGATAATTATGCTGAAACAAAGAAAAAACGCGCTAATATTTGAATCTCCCAGTAGCGTAATGCCACGTCCATCTTCTTCCTTGTTCTTCCTGCAAACATAAAACAAGTAGCGAGGATTTTAAACCCCCACAAACCAAAAGTCCTGAAAATAGCGATTAGAAGAGGAGGAAATATAAAAAGGGCGCGAGGGTATCATTTGATTCGTCTTGCTGCAACGATTCTGTCCATATAGGTTTAGAAGTCCAATTTTTCCATACAAGGAAAGCCCTAATTTGGACGTTCTGAAAACCTAATATTCTTCAATGGTGGATTTTGATTTAGGCAACATTAGCACAATTCAGTTACACCAAAAGCTTCAGGGAGATGTCAGTAGTGTAAATCAATGAATAAAACATGTGAATGATGCATAGAAATCATGTTTCGATTATCAAAGTATCCGTTCAAACCATAACCATATTTTACCGTTTCTTTGAGTATGAGGACTGGTTCTTGATGCTAATAGACTCCTGGAAGGTCCAACAACGTGTTGGAATAGACTTTAGGCCTTGAATTATCCTGCAACTATGAAACCAGTTTCAAGCTTTTTCTCTATTTTTTGCAAATTGGTTATGAGTTTGTGAGCAGCTTTTTCGTGTAGGCCTCAGTAGGGTTTCCTTGTACATATGTATGTGAATGATTCTAGGTAAAAAACAAGCCCATAAGTCCATGAATTAATGTTTTGAATATTTGATTTTCAATCATGAAATTTCAATCTTTTTTTTCAATGAAACCTTGCCAATTATGGAAGATCTTGTCTCCTTGGATGAGAAACGACTTTGCCAACTTGCCCTAGTTTGATTTGCTGCACAAAAGATCTACAAAATCATATCTTTGAATTTTCTTATAATAAAAACTAATTAAATGAATTAATATAAATATAAATCCAATTAATTAATTAAAAATAAGAAAATAAATTATTTTGAGCTCAATGGGTCGTGCATAGGCTTTGGGTAATGATTCAAGAAAGAATTTGAGGCCCATTAGCAAATTTGAAGTGTTTTAGGCAAAGTTGACTTTTGAAAGTTCCCAAAAATTTCCCAACTTCTCCAATGCATATCTTGCTCAATTTTGAAGCTATGATCATGTTCTTGGACATTTTGGAAAGGTCTTGAAGTCCTATAACCAATGCCTTTGGTCCCATGTCATTTTGATTTACCAATCTCAAGTTATGGTCTTTGACTTAAAGTGCCTTTTTGTTGACTTTTGAAAATGACCTATAATGTTGAAATTAATAACTTTTTGTGAGAGCGTTTCTTGGACTTGGAGTGTGAAGATGAGTTGTAGGAAATGTCATTCTCTTCAAAATGAGAATTGGATGGAATTTTTATGATAAACCATGAAGAAGTTATGCCTTGGTCAATTTGCAGTTGACTTTTCAGCTGTCCAAAAATGGAAACTTTTGCATCTTGAGACTTTTTGAGCCATGCTTTGAGAAATCATGATCAAGAATTGATCAAATGATGTTTGTGGCTTAAAAATAAGATGTTGACAAAAAATTTTGACTTTTGACTGTCAAATGACCATTTTGCCCCTACAGTTGACTGTGAAGCATTTAGGGTTTTTTGACTGTGCAACTTGATGTTGTGAGTCTTGAAACTTGACACATGGATGCTTGAAAATATATATGGGCATGTGGGACTTGATTGGACCCTTGGAAACCTCAATTTCTTTGCAAGAACCAAAACCCTAATTTTGACTGTGTTAGGAGGCAATTTGACTGTGCAATCCTTGAGAGATTTTGAATCATCTGGAGATTGATCTTGGCAAATCTTGAAGAATATGGGAGGGCAAATTTTGGGGTACAACAGTAACATCATAACATCATACCATTGCATTTGCACTAACCATTTCAAGGACTTTTTGGGATTTATCTTTGTTCTGTTTTGTAGGACATGGCTTCCACCCGCAGGAATACTATCCAAGTCAATCTCGTAAGAATTCCTTCTTAACTCAAAGAGTTAGCATCGAGGGTTCCTGAGAGTTCTTCATTCACCGAAAGACATGGTCTACTCCTAAACTTGGTCACCTCGAGCATTGATGAAGATATGATAAAGGTGTTTTTCCAGTTATTCGACCCTTTGCACCATTGCTTTACCTTTCATGATTACCATCTTGTACCTACTATGGAATAATTCTCTCA
The DNA here is from genome assembly GCA_948472305.1 of Vicia faba. Lineage (NCBI taxonomy): Eukaryota > Viridiplantae > Streptophyta > Magnoliopsida > Fabales > Fabaceae > Vicia > Vicia faba. The sequence continues at coordinate 200,671,133 of OX451739.1, forward strand.
ACTATTGAGGATTCATATTCTCAATCAACTACCTTTCAAGGGTATTGTAAGAGACCCAAGCCCTGAAGAGATTGCCCGAGCTCTTCACTTGCAACAATTTGACCTCACGGCTAATTGGGAAACAAGAAGTGGTGTCAAAGGGTTCCTAGTCAAGTTCCTATTGGAGAAAGATCAATATTGTTGGAACACTATGGATTTACAAGCTTTTGAAGAAATCTTGGACCTTCTCATCTATGGGATGGTATTATTTCCAAATCCTGACCAACTTATAGATGTGAATGCTGTCAAAATCTTCACATCTTGCAATCTGGTGCCTACTTTGTTGGGAGATATCCTGAATTCTCTCCACTCTCGTACCATGAAGAGAAGAGGATCCCTCATGTGTTACACCCCTCTATTGTCTAGGTGTTTTGTTTCGCACCTCCCCCGATTTGTGGTGAAGAACGAGCAAGGTTTAAGGTGGTCCATTAGGTTGATGTCACTCAAACATTTAGATATTCACTGGTGTTCTCGATCCTTGAAGAAAATTACTATCATTGAGCATTGTGGGGAATTCCCTAATGTCCATTTGCTTGGCATTAGGGTAGGTATCACTTACAACCCTTGCTTAGCTTTGCGACAGTTTGGGTATGCCCGAAGAGATGGTCCTCATGATATGCTCATCCAAGAAGTGGTGTTCAACTATGAGAGTGACAATCAAGGCTACTGTCAGAGGTTTGTACGAGCTTGGAGGATGGTAAACAGGGTGGATAGTAATACACTAGGACACAAGAATTTCATTCCCCTTGATCCTTACCTTAGGTGGCTACGAGCTCGTGCTCAGAAGCTCGTAATGCCTTACCCCTCCATTCTACCTGTTATCGTGGAGCTTGTTGCTGAAGGAGATGCCCCATATATTGTCCTCTATCCCAACATGCCTACCTCTCTTGAATACCTGCAAAAGGGTTGGATTCAGTTAAAGGACGAGTGAGACACCTTCAAAGCTCAATTCTACACGAGCGAGAAAAGGGTTTTGGAGCTTACAAAGTGTGATACGGTGAGAGAACTGACTTGGGTGTTTTACGTTTGATTGTAAATTCTGTGGTTAGCAAGAGTCGCCACTGAATTTTCTTTTATCCAATAGGAAAGGTGAAAAAGCACAGGAAATACCTTTGAGATTGTTTCTTGAGTTCGGGGGGTAGATCATGAAAAAGGAAGGTATTAGCACCCTTTTCATCCATGGTTTTCCATGGGCTCTTAGTTACTTGCTAGATCACTTGCTTTTGTTTGAAATTGTGCTTTGTGTGGTTTTGAAAGTATTTTTGAAAAGAGACCATTGTTTAGGCAAACTTTGTAATGATTCTTGTTTTTAAGAATATATACAAAGTGTTTGTTCTTTTGAAAATGTTTTCAAGTTTGAAAGATGTTTTGAAAGTGTAGGTGTTTGTTTTTGAAGATAGCAAGGATGTTTTTGTTTTGAAATGGAGCAAGTAACTAGGAACATTCTACCTACTCAAAATTCTTTCATGTTCATTTCCTTTTTCCTTTGACATTGTTATCTTACCGTTGATTTGGTAAGTAACCCTATCTTTGGATGTAAACGGGACGGGCGTGGGTCATCGTATAACCAATGATTAGCAATGTTGCAAGATATATTAGCATTTTTCTTTAGGGACTAAGATCATTTTTGAAAGGCAACTATGATAGCGTCATTGAGGGACTATGATCTTGTATTTTGCTTGTCTTTGCTAAGATACCTCGCATGTGTAATATGACCATTTTTGTAAGGCAACCAAGTGGATTTACCCTAGGGGTGCTTGTGTGCAAGTGTATTGATTTTCATGCTTGATTTGTCTTTGATTAAGGTTTGCTATTGATTGGTTTTAGTCTTTCCATACAAAACCCTATTTACTAACATTTGTATATAAAGCGATAAATTGCGGAATTTAAAATTACTACGCTATTACATCATTTAGGGGAGGAGGTATACAAATTACAAATGGGGATTTTGCAAGAAAATTAAACCTAATTATCTATTACAACATATTGAACATGTACAAATAATAGAATAAATAGTAATATATAAATACAAGAATATAAAAAAGAGAGATGATTTTTGTTTGGTTTTCATAAAAAGGGTTTAACCTAAACCTAATTAAGAAAAATGATTAGTTAAAATTAAAATAAAATTAACTTAAACTAATTGAGAAAAGAAATTAAATTAAAAAAAGATTTTTAGGGTTTTTATGAAGAAAAGGGGTTTTAAGTTAAATAATAATAAAAATGAAAATTAAATAATTAAAAGAAACCTAAATTCTAAATTAATTTTAATTAGTAAAATAATTATTAAAGCTAAGTCTAAATATTTAATTATTTAAAAGAGAAATTAACTTGTTAAAAGAAAATGTTTTTAATATTTTTGTTTCATAAGAAAATAAAATAAATAAGTGTAAATAATAAATAAAATATTTTTGGATTTTTCATGATTAATGAAAATAATAATAATAATAATAATAATAATAATAATAATAATAATAATAATAATAATAATAATAGTATTAATAATAATAATAAACAAATAAAAAGTAAAAATAAAAAAATAAAAAAAATAAGTCAAGGGGGTTGATAAGTGAAACAGGGGGTATGGTGAGAAAAAAAGTCAGGCCCAAAGGATGGCCCAGGCGCTACAAAAAAACATAAAAATGTCAAAAAAAGTGGGAAAATGGAAAAAAGGTCACGCTGGGGCTTGAACCCAGGACCTCATAGTGACAGGCGCACGCTTTAACCACTGGGGTAGTGATACATCCATTAACTTGTATGAAATGATAAATATATAACATAAAACGTGCCCTGACTGTACTTCATCTTCAACCTCCAGCCAAAGGATCTATAACTTGCTCATTTCTCAACCATTTGCAAAAATGTAAACATGAAAATTGCTCAATTTTTTCACACGAATCCAACCATATCAATATCATAAGCTATAAATCAAAGATGAATGAGAATTTTTGAAAGTACCAAATTCTGAGCTAAATGTTTCAGCAAGTTTAAACTCAAAATTCTCCACTCTCAAGCAACATAAATGAAATCTATGGACATGTATAGTTTCTGGGCAATGATATCTACATTCTATCTTCACAGATGTAAACCTAACAATGCCTAAATAATGAGATAGAAGTTCAAGAAAAATACCTCAAAACTGGAAATCGTGAAATGAGTTTGAGCTTGTTTCAAGTGATGGTGATGATTAGGTTAGCTTCTTTGGACCTCTAGGAAGCTAATGCAATGGTTGGCTTGAGCTGGAGGTGACTGGAATGGTCTGGAGAAGTCCAATTGTGATGCTCTGTTTTTGAACTTGGAAATGGATGGAGATGGTGTTATAGTCGTGTAACAGGGATACTGATGGCTTATGTATGGTGTTTTGAAGCTTTTGGAAGCAAAAGGCCAAGAAACGCACGAGTGAAAGGGAAGTTTGAAGTTCTTGGTCAGAATATGCAACAATGGTGATTTGTGATGCAATTCTGAGTTTGGGGAAGTTTTGGATCTTGTGTATTCGTAGGTTCTCTTGCAAATAGTATCTTTATTTATAGAGGAGAGGTTTTGAGGTTTGAAATGATCAAAAACAAAGAATCACATGTTATGAGTTCTTGACTTGTTTTTGAAGTTATCTTGACAAACATGGTTTCAATGCAAGGTACATGTCTTGTAGGGTGGCTAGCAACTTTAAACATTTTTTTTCTAAGTTTATAGAGTATGCTTGTGCAGAAAGAATAAGTGCAAAGCTCCATACAAGTTGACTTTGTGATTAAAATCACTTTTCAAGAATAACAATGGTGCCTTTCTTCCAAAAATGGAAATGCAACTTGGATAATGATTCAAATTCTTGGACAATGGCTTCGTATGTTGTGTAAACATTTAATTAAGGAGTGAATTGCAAGTTTTATGCCTGCAAAGTGAAGATTATGCAGCATAGCTATGGATTTGGTTCATTGTGCATCACAAATTTTGCCTTGCAAAACAACTTGAAACCCTAACTTCTGGCCTTCGATTCTCCTTGCTTAGAAATGGTATCAAGGAGTTCTTTGACATTTTGGAAAGCTTGTAATGTGCTCTACAACCACTCTTTGAATCACTTTTGAAAATTCCCCTTGGATCTAGGTGAAACTTGGGTCAGAAGTTAAGTCAAAATCCTGACCAAAACTAGGGCAAAATTTCACTAAGTGTTTAATTTCAAGACCATGACTTTATGAATTAATAACTTGAGATATAAGAATTTTTAGAAGAAGTTGTGTAAAGAAATGTTGTAGATATCATGGAGATATATAACTTTCATGTTGAAAGTTTCTTCTGAATCATCTTGCATCATGGTGAAAAATTGGCTCAAAGTTGTGAAAAAACATGAAGTTTTAAACACAGAAAAATTTCTAAGTTAGAAAAATTTGACTTTCCAAAATGAAAATCTTGAATTTTTGATTTCTTGATGAATAAGTTTCATATTTTGACATGTTTTGATGAATTATGATCTTTGACATTTGATTGTGACCCAAAAGTCAAAGTTTGACTTTTCAATGTACAATTGACTTTTGATCAGTTGACTGAAAATTCACTATCAATCCAATTGATCTTGAGCAATGTTTTGGGTCATGCCATTAGGTCAAGATGATGCAATTGAACTCTTGAGATCATGCCTCAAACCACTTAACCATTTGCTAGGTCAAAAATCAAAAATTGCCTTTCCTTAGTGAAAACCCTAATTTTGACCATTTTGCCCTTTTGATGATTTGATCAAATTTCTTGAGGAATTATGGTCCAAACTTGATCAAATGATACATATGAGTTTATAATGTTTCTATGGATCAAAAATTATGAAGTTTGACTGTAAATTGGCCACAGTTGACTTTTTCTCCAATACAATTGATTTTTAGGTCAACTGCTCAATTGATTGAGCAAAAATGTGATCCAAGGATTGAAAATTGACATGAATAATATTGGGTGTCCATAATGATCCATGAAAGTCATATGAGGCATTGAAAGTTCAATTATCCTTGTGCAATCTCAAACCCTAATTTTGGTCATCAGTGCTTAAGGAGGTGTCTTGAGTTGATCAACCCTAGTGCAATCTTGAACCAAGAGAGATATTTTGTGATAAAATAATTGATAAGTGAGAGGGAAAATTTTGGGGTACAACAGCTGCCCATGTTCAATCTTCTTAAACCTGAAGAGTTAGATTGGCGGATTTGCCATTCGTGACTTGAAGGTGGAAGATGATTGGACACTAGAGTGCCCAAAAATTTGCACTCGAGGATGTGATGGTTGATGGTATAGGGAATGGGTTTAAAGATGCCATTTTGAGAGGAGAGGAGAAGTTGTTTGAGATGGGTTTACAGATGCCATCTAAAAATGATTGTTGATGGGAATAAAGGAAGTGTCAGAATAAACCTCTGGTTGATTTACACTGGAATAATGGATGTGTCAGGTTGAGTACTAGAATAATATCCATAAATGGATTGTATTTGACTCGTTTCTGAAAGTTGATTCTGAATGAGTATCAGAATGGCATCAGTGTATGGAGCGTATTTGAACTGTATCTAAAGGCTAAATCAAAATGAGTATCAGAATGGCGTCCGTATCTGAAGTGTATATGAACTGCATCTGAGAGCTGAATCTGAATGAGTATCAGAATGGCGTTCGTATCTAGAGCGTATTTAAACTGTATCTGAAGGCTGAATCTGAATGAGTATTAGGATGGCGTCCGTGTCTGGAGCGTATCTGAACTGTATCTGAAGGCTGAATCTGAATGAGTATCAGAATGGCATACGTGTCTAGAGCGTATCTGAACTGTATCTGAAAGTTGAATCTGAATGAGTATCAGAATGGAATTCGTGTCTGGAGCGTATCTGAACTATATCTGAAAGTTGAATCTGAATAAGTATCAGAATGGCATCCGTATCTGGAGCGTATCTGAACTATATCTGAATGTTCAGCTGGTCGTGTAGATAATTGTCCCGGCCTGTTCCAGGTATCAATCTCTGACCTTTTTGTTGGTTGTTGATGATAGCCATAGGTTGACTGATCTTTCATCAATGAAAGATTAGTTGTATCCAATGTCATGATGTATGAAATGCATTGTATAATGATGTTCTCAATAAAATGAATGAGATTATGTTGTACGCATTCGTGTTGTCAATGTCATGACGTATGGATGCGATGTATGGGTATGTAAGCTATGCTGTTGTAATACTGTTGGATTAGGGAAAATAAATTCCTGACTACTGTTGGGGACGTGGAGTGTAAGTCTTCATGTTTTGAAGTGCTGATGAGTTGATGAGCTTCTATTTGGTAGAGAAATAAACTCTGTTGTAGGGAAACGTCGTGTATTACTGGTGAAATCCTGTTGGAGAATCCTGAGAAGTTGGGCGACCTTTACTGGGGAGTGATAAACTGGAAGTTTTGTTCCGTCGGGGATGTAAGAGAGCTTGATGTCATTAAGCTCCATACTGTGGGGGATTCTATGGTCTAAAGATATTATCCTATTTATTAAAGCCATTAGTGATTGTCTTTCTATTTTTGTTCATTTTTAAACAGTAGTTACGTTCAAATGCATATGTTCAAAAATAAATCATTGGACATTTTTGTAAACAAAACACAGAAATAAAGAAAAACAGATAGTTTTTCACTTTCAAAGGAATATTTTTGTATTAAATTTGAATAAGTATTTTGTACAATGAGACGAACATTCTAGTAAGAGAATGTCGTCGTTAAAAAAATGAAAAATTGATACAAAGAAAAGATAGCTATGTGCAATAATCCCATGGGGTTCCCATTCTGCTATAGCCTTCGCGTCTCTGAGCGTCTTGTCCATTTTCTGCCTTTTCCGAAGTTGATTGAATTGATTAGTCCCGTTGAGTTTGTCAGTCGAAGCCAAAGGTTATCTGTAAGATGATCCAACAAGACATAGTCATACGCTTCAATTCCCTAACTTTTGTCTGGACCGCCCTTTCGGGTTTTCAGTCCACTGGGATACCCTTTTTTTGCCCAAGTCGCCCTTTCGGGTTTTTAACTTGCCGGGTGTACAGATTTTTTTTGTTTTATACCTAATTTTTGCCTGAACCTTTTTGGTTCACCGGGATGCCCTTGTTTTGCCTAGGTGTGTTAACCTAGCGGGTCTCTTATGCGTAGTATCTTTTGATTATGTCTGCGTTCACAGGGTGCGGCAGGTCGTTGCCATCCATAGTGGTTAAGATCATTGCTCCACTAGAGAACATGCTTTTGATTACAAAAGGTCCTTTATATGTAGGAGTCCATTTGCCCCTGGGATCACCTTGCGACAGTATGATGCGCTTGGTCACCAAATCCCTGACTTGATACACTTGGCGTCTGACCTTTTTGTTAAAAGCCTTGATCATCCGTTTTTGATACATTTGACCATGACAGACAGCAGTAAGCCTTTTCTCATCAATTAAGTTCAGTTGATCAAGTCGAGTTTGGATCCAATCGTCTTCATTCAACCTTGCATCCTTCATGATTTTTATAGAATGGATCTGAACCTCAATAGGCAAGACAACCTCCATGCCATATACCAGAGAGTAAGGTGTTTCCCCAGTTGATGTGTGCGCCGTGGTACGGTAACCGTGGAGGGCGAATGGTAGCATCTCATGCCAGTCCTTGTAGGTTACTGCCATTTTCTATATGATCTTTTTGATGTTCTTATTTGCGTCTTCGACATCACCGTTCATCTTTGGCTGGTAAGGAGAAGAATTATGGTGATGGATCTTGAATTGTGCGTACAGTGTAGTGATCATAGTATTGTTGAGATTCGTACCATTGTGTGTGATGATCTTCTCCGGGATACCGTACCGATATATGAGATTCTGTTTGATGAATCAGGCAACAACATTCTTGGTGACGGAAGCGAAAGAAGCCGCCTCAACCCGCTTTGTGAAATAGTCAATGGCCACTAAGATGAAACAGTGTCCATTAGAGGTTGTGAGCTTGATTTCTCCAATCATATCAATGCCCCACATCTCGAATGGCCAGGGAGCAGTCAGGATATTCAAAGGAACTAGAGGTAAATGCACTTTTTCAGCATAGATTTGACACTTATGACAAGTTCGAGAGTGGTGATAGCAATCTATTTCCATGTTAGACCAGTAATAACTTGCCCGTAGGATCTTCTTTGCCATCGTATGCCCACTGGAATGGGTGCCAAAAGTGCCTTCATGTAGATCAGCCATGATCTTTTCTGCCTCAACCTTGTCTATGCAACAGAGCAAAACAGATTCGTGGTTGCGCTTGTAGAGAATGCCATTACTAAGGAAGAACTTAGAAGAGAATCTCCTTAGGAACTTCTTATCATTGACTGAAGCTCCTTCTGGATACTCTTAAGCCTCGAGATACCTCTTGACTTCGTGAAACCGAGGCTGGTCCACTACTTCTTCAGTATTGATCTCATGACATTGAGCTGGTTCATCCATTCATTCAATGGTGATCTTGGGAGCCTCGTTATCCCATTTAAGTTTAAACATGGATGACATTGTGGTTAGCGCATCCACTAGTTGATTTTCTTCTCGCGGGAAATGCTCGAAGGTAATCTTCTCAAAATATGGGATTAATTTCAACACATGTTCTTTGTAGGGGATAAGGTTAGGGTTCTTCGTGTCCCATTCTCCTTTGATCTGACTGATGACCAAGGCTGAATCTCTGAATACACTTAAGAACTTGATCCCCCAACTTTATAGCAGCTTTGAGACCAAAAATACAAGCTTTGTATTCTGCCATGTTGTTTGTAAAGTTAAAGCAAAGTCTTGCAGTAAAGGGAGTATGACATCCTTCAGGGGATATGAGTATAACACCTATACCATTATCGAGTGCGTTGGATGCCCCATCAAAAACCAGGGTCCATCGGGATCCTTGTTTAGGTCAGTCATATGCTATGAGTTCTTCACAGTTGTTTACCATCATGATATCTTCATCTGGAAATTCGAACTTATGGACTGGTAGTCATCCACGGCTTAATGAACAAGGTGATCAGTTAGTACACTGCCCTTTATTACTTTTTGGGTAGTATACTGAATGTCATATTCCGTCAGGATCATCTGCCATCTTGTTATTCTCCCAGAGGGGGAAGGCTTCTCGAATATGTATTTTATTGGATCCGTCTTGGATATCAATAAGGTAGTATAGGTCAGCATATATTGTCTTAGCCGAAGAGCAGCCCATGCCAGAGTGAAACAATTTTTCTTGAGCAGTGAATATCTTATTTCACAGTCGGTAAACTTTTTGCTCATGTAATAAATAACATGCTCCTTTCGGCCAGACTCGTCATGCTTCCCCAGCACACATCCCATTGAATTTTCCAAAATAGTTAGATACTTGCAGGTACTCTTTGATCTTGTCGAAGGCAGTTTGGCACTCATCATTCCATTTGACTACTTGATCTTTCTTCAATAATTTGAAGATTGGTTCACAAGTAGCTGTCAGGTGAGAAATGAATCAGGCAATGTAGTTTAAACGTCCCGAGAATCCTCTGACTTCCTTCTCGGTGCGAGGAGCAGGCATTTCTTGTATCGCTTTCACCTTGGCAGGATCCACTTTGATACCTTTGCCGCTGATGACAAAACCTAGGAGTTTACCGGACCTCACCCCAAATGTGCATTTATTCGGGTTCAACCTCAGCTTGTATTTCTTTAGTCTCTCAAAGAGTTTCTGTAAATGGTCAAGATGTTCCTCTTCAGTTTGAGATCTGGCTAGAATTTCGTCCACATAGACCTCTATTTCGTGATGTATCATGTCGTGAAATAGAGCTACCATGGCACGCTGATAGGTTGCCCCATCGTTTTTCAATCCGAATGTCATAACCTTGTAACTGAAAGTGCCTCATTATGTGACAAAGGTTATTTTCTCCATGTCCTCAGACGCCATTTTGATTTGATTGTAACCTGAGAAACCATCCATGAAGGAAAACACCTTATGTTGTGTTGTATTGTCAACCAAAATATCGATGTGGGTAAGTGGGAAATCATCTTTAGGGCTTGCCCTATTCAAATCTCGGTAGTCCACGCACATTCGCACTTTGTCGTCCTTTTTAGGCACGGGAACAACACTGGCGACCCTTTGCGGATAGGAGGTGACGACCAAGAATCCAATGTTGAATTGTTTCATGACTTCCTCTTTGATCTTCTCTCACATGTCTGGTCGCATGCGACAAACCTTTTGTTTTACCGGAGGGAAATCTTCTTTTGTTGGTAGACGATGGACCATGATATCGGCATCCAATCCTGGCATGTCTTCGTACGACCAGGCAACGACCTCGACATAATCATGTAGCAACTAAATCATACACTTCTTGACACCGGGTTCCAGATTGGCACCAACCTTGACTTCTTTCTTGTCCTCTTTGGTACCTAGGTTAATTGTGTCCACTAGTTCCTCGTGGGGATGTATGGTCCTCTCTTCCTGTTGTGATAACCTAGCAAGTTCCCCTGGTACTTCACAATTTTCCTCACCTTCGTCTTCGGCTTGGTAGATTAGATTTTCAGAGTCACAAAAGGCCATAGCAGAATCGTTACCCATGGGATCCCGAATGGATGTAGATATGCATTTTGAATGTGAGTGTGTGCAAGAGTATAGCTATCTTTGAAAGAAATAAAAATGTAAAAAGAAAGACAAAGAGCACAAAGTTTGTATGCAAAAACATCCATGATTCATTGATGACATATGAAAATGAGGTAACAACCCTTACAAATGGACCGTTGTGCCTCGGGTAAGACACAAGGTTTTAAAAGTCTGAATTGTTTAATTATTACAGGTCCGACAAAATTTAAAGACAATTATTGTTGGATAAAAGTAATTGGGACAAAATCTTTAGCTTCCCAGTTGTTGAGTCCTCCATTGACAATTGGGAAAATCCATTCCTCCAGGTCGTAGCTGTCCTCATCATCCTCCACTGTGTTGACTCTGTGGTTGCTGATCTTCAAGGGTGGTCCCCCGGCATGAGCACGACATACAGCTTTATGGGCTCCTGAAGTGAAACCCAAACCAAATTTGTCAGACTTGTATAGGATATTCGGGAGTTGGCCCCAAATAGTACACCCACCTTCTTCGATCACTGCCTTGGCATCTTTCAAGGAAGACATATTTAGCGGAGGTCTTGTAATCTTTGGGACTTAGGAAACAGTCTTGGTTACTGCCACGGTTTGTGGGACTTCCTAGAAGTGCTGAAATGGAGTTTCAATGAATTCACCATCCAATTCCACGTATCTGAAGGAGTTCAAGTGACTGGCCATATATTGCTCTTCTCCATGGACAATAATGATTTTCCCCTCGGTCAGATATTTCAGCATTTAATGTAATGTAGAGGTAACGGCACCAGCATTGTGAATCCATGGTCAGCTCAACAAGCAGGAATAGGAAGGGAGAATGTCCATCACGTAAAAAGTTAAATCAAAGGTTTGAGTTCCAACTTTTATGGTGATGTTTACCTCTCTATGCACCATCCTTTTTGAACCATCAAAGTCCCTTACCACTATGTTGCTGGGTTTTAAGGTCAAACCTTCATAATCAAGTCTATCGAGAGCCTTCTTAGGCAGCACATTCAAAGACGAACCAGTATCAACCAAGACATGGGCTAAAGTTGTGCCACTGCATTCGATAGAGACATGCAATGCCTCGTTGTACTTCCTCCCTCTAGGTGTCAAGTCAGCATCAGAAAAGCCTAAACCATTATCCGCGGTCAAGCTGGCCACACAATCTTAGAACTGATCAACAGAGGTTTCTTGTGGTGCATGGGCAATTTTAAGGAATCTCACCAAGGTGTTCGCATGAGCCTCGGAGCATAACAATAAAGCCAACATGGAAATCTTTGACGGAGTCTGCCCTAGCTGTTCGACTATGTTGTAGTCGCTTCTCTTTATAATTTTCAGAATTTCTTCCATCTCCTTTTGGGAAGCATCAGGGATAGATACTGATTGCGCCTTCATCCGGACAGGATCAACCAGAATTCCTTTGCCTCGAGTCTCGGTCGGCTCGGTGGTAGGAGTGTCAGTAGGTGTAACTGTAGGAATTGTAGTAGTAGTAGTAGTTTCAACAGGAACAGAAACAAGGATGATCACAGTACCGATAACAGTCTTCGGAGGAGAAATCTCTAGGGATAATACTCTGCCACTTCGGGTTATCTTGCTGGTTCCCATAATGTTACTGATGTCGGGATCAACCTTCTCAAGAATTGAGTCCTCAACTGCCGGCCAATCCTGCTTGACGCCATGATAGTAGACGTCACCCCCATAATTCCATGGGACAGTCTTATCCGATGAGTACGGGATTGGTCCAGTCATAGTAATTATCAGTGAAGCTACTTTAGGAACTGATGTAATCCTAACAGGTCTTTTGGTGGAGACCCTGGAAGGATTGGTGGAAATGGTTACTATTTAAACATCATTGTAAAAAACGGTTGGAACGGAAGTATTTTCAAACAAAATTTATTTGTCATCCATTAGGCGTTGAATACCTTCTTTCAATAAATGACAACCAGTTGGTAAGGAGGAACAGGGGTGGTAGATTTTGCCACATCCTGGAAATAAACCAGCCTTTAACAAGTTCTTCTTGACAATCAGGAGAGGAGTAACAACTTCATCAACAACAGTAATAAACATATCATCTTCGACATCGTTAACACCACGACCATGCTTGGGCATATGAGTGGTGATAACATTTGGGATTTCAGGAGCATAGAATTCAATTTCTTTGGCTTCGAGAAGGTCCTGCACCTTGTTTTTCAAAGCCCAACAGTTGTTGGTATCATGGCCTGGAATTTCTGAATGGTAAGCACAACGAGCATTAGGATGGTAGTGAGGAGATGTTGTGTTAGGATTCTTTGGAGCTTCTTTCAAAGTTACCAGATTAGATCTCAACAAATATGGCAGTACTTGAGATAGTGTCATATCAATCCAGGTAAATTATCTTATTGGTCTTTCTGTTCTAGGCTGATCATTCCTTTGTTGAGTAGGTGCAGGCTTAGGGATCATGACAGCCCCTACCATTGGACGGTGTTCAGTTCTTTCTTGATTCCTTTGAGGATACGCAACACCAACTTCTTTCTTCCCAATGAGCGGTTTTCTTATAGCAGCAGAGGATGCGTCTTTTTGAATCTTCCCACTCTTAATCCCAGCTTCCACTATTTCTCTGATCAAGATTAGTTCAGTGAAGCCTGCCCAGGAGCTTCCAATTAGATGATTGAAGAAAGGACCGGATAGGGTACCCCAAAACATGTATACTAGCTCTCTTTAAGATAGGGGAGGCTGGACTCTTCCTGCTAAGTCCCTCCATTTCTGAGCGTAGTCTTTGAAACCTTCACTTGGAACCATAGTCATACTCTGGAGTTGAGTACGGGTAGGAGCAAGGTCTGTGTTATACTGATACTGTTTATAGAAAGCAGCGGCAATGTCTTCCCAATTATGGATATTGGCCCTTTCTAGTTGATAGAACCAATCAAGCTGAGTTCTGGATAGACTGTCTTGAAAGAAGTATACCCACAAATCTCTGTCAGCAGTGTGAGGTTGTATCTTCCTTACATAGGATCAGAGATGCATCTTGGGACACGAAACTCTGTCGTACTTAGCAAATATTGGTGCCTTGAAATTTTGGTGGAATGACAATCGTATACACCAAACCCAACTCTTCAAAGTCTAGCCCGGGCACTTTCTGAATTTCCATTGCGCTTAGTCGTTCTTCCAGATGTTTGTATTTGTCGTCGGTCGGGGGATATTGCTCTTCAGAGTAATCTTCTTCTTCTTCCTCTTCAGATTCTAGCTGGACAACCACTTCCTTTCCTTTTACTTCTTGATTATCCTTTTCACCAGATGACGTTGCAAAGTCTAGGGTCCGTCTGGCTTGTCCTTGGAATCTTCTTCCCATATTCAGAACTCCGATTATTTTCTTCGATTTCTTCTTCTTTTCTTCAACCAGTAAGGTTTTCAGATCCTCTTGTCCTTTGGCTAGAGTCAAGAACATCTGTTGAAACTGAGCACTCTACGTCTGAAGGTCTTTCACTATCTGCTCGAGATCCATCTTACTGAAATAAACAGTAGAAAGATGACGACACTTATTGTGAGAAAACCTGCTTATGTTATGATGAATGGTAAATGCATATGTAATGATTTTAAGGAAATTAGAGATTTGAATTTGCTTTAGACCAAAAAAGAACACACGTTATATTAATAAGTCAAAGTTTGAGTACATCATGCCTCTTTTGGGCTTACAAAGAAAATACAAAAACTCTAAGATAAGAAAGTTGTACACGTCCTCTTTGGTTTGATGTAGGCGTTCAAGTTTCGCTCCTCATAAAGTTGCCTAGTGAGTTCCAAAACATTCTTCTCGCTGGCGTAGAATTGGGCTTGAAAGTGTCTCGCTCCCCCTTAAGCTTTATCCAATCCCTTTGTAAGTCTTTAAGAGAGGTAGGCATGTCAGGATGTAGGATAGTGTATGGAATATCTCCTTCCACAACAGGCTCTATGATAACTGGGAGAGTGGAGGGGTAAGGCATTATAAGACTTTGAGCATGAGCTCGTACCCATTTGAGGTAAGTCTCAAGAGGGATGGAATTCTTATGCCCCGATGTCTTGCTATCTACCTTGTTCAACATCCTCCAAGCTCAGATAAATCTCTGGCGGTGACCTTGATCGTTGTTCTCGTAGTTAAATACCAAACCTTGAATGAGCATCTCATGTGGACCATCCCTTCGGGCGTAACCAAATTGTCTTAAGGATAAGCAAGGGTTGTAGGTGATACCTCCCCTATAGCCGAGTAAAGGGACATTAGGGAATTCCCCACAATGATCGACAATAGTAACATTCTCTACAGATCAGGAACACCAATGAATGTCTGAATGTTTGAGTGTCATCAACCTATGTGACCACCTTGAACCTTGATCGTTCTTCAATACAGATTTGGGAATATGCGAAATAAACCATCTTTCCAAAAGAGGAGACGACACATAAGGATACCTCTTTTCCTCATAGTGCGAGTGTGAAAAGAATGTAGGATGTACCCTAGAAAAGTAGGCACCGAGTTACGAGACATGAAGATTTTGACGATGTTCACATCTATGAGTTGGTCAAGATTTGGAAACAAAACCATCCCATAGACGAGGAGAGCCACAATTTCCTCAAAATCTTGCAAATCCAAAGAGTTCCAACAATTTTGGGCTTTCTCAAACAAGAACTTTGCTAAGAAACCTTTGACACCACTCCTTGTTTCCCAATTAGTTGTGATATCAGATGATTGTAAGTGTAGAGCTTGAGCAATATCTTCTGGCTTTGGATCTCTTTTCGTACCGTTTAAAGGTAGTTGATTGAGAATGGGAATCCTCAAGAGTCGGGAGAATTCTTCCAAAGTTGGCACAAGTTGATAATCGGGAAATGTGAAGCAATGGTGTAGAGGATCAAAGAACTGGAAGAGCACCTTTATCATGTCCTCATCAGTGTTGGAGGTAACCAAGTTTAGTAGACGACCATGTCTTTCGATAAATGGAGAGTTTTAAGGAATCCTTGATGCTAGCTCTTTAAGTTGAGGAGGAATCCTTACAAGGTTGACTTGAATGGTTTTCCTGCGAACAGAATCCATGTCCTACAAAATAGAACAAAGATAAATCCTAATATCCTTGAAATGGTTAGTGAACATGAGTATGATGTTGTGATGTTTATGATGTTATGTACAAGTATATATACACAAAAAAGCAAACAAATCCTTAGGTTTAGGCTTGCATGGAGTCTCATAGGTAAGTATCCTCTTGAAGTTTAGTTGGCTCAAACCTGTCCTAGTAATAGTAACCGGGTTCTAAAGAGCTCAATATCACTGATTTATTTCCTTGGGCATTGTTTCAGCGCAAGCCTCTTTAATGGCGACCGAAATAGCTCAAAAAACCAAACCTTAATGAGTGTAATATCGAGTATCTACCAACTTTGGACTGCACCAAAGTCGGTCATCTCACTACGTCCTAAAGGCCAAGTTGGTCAAGTAAAGGTTCTAAAAGTTCATTAGTGCTTCATGACATCACTCAGCGGTCCCGTATTCTCCTTGACTACTCAAGGGCTACTGGTACCCACAAATATGTCGCACTAATGTAGCTATTACTTATACCATGTCGGTATACCCCTCACAGTTTCTACAACGTATTGCTACTTACCTATAAGGTATCCCAAATCTGGGTAGAGGATTCAAACCCAAACAAAGAACCATAATGTAAATCATACAAGTCAAACAATGAAAGCAAGTAAATATGATTTAACCCTAAGGTAACCCCACTTTTAAAATTCTCCCCAGCAGAGTCGCCAGTTCTGTGATACGGTGGGAGAACTAACTTGGGTGTTTTGCGTTTGATCGCAAATGTTGCAGTTATAAGAGTCGCCATCGACTTTTCTTTTATCCAAAAGGAAAGGTGAAAAAGCACAGGAAAGACCTTTCAGATTGTTTCTTGAGTTCGGGGGTTAGATTATGAAAAAGGAAGGTATTAGCACCCTTTTCATCCAGGGTTTTCCATGGACTCTTAGTTACTTGCTAGATCACTTGCTTTTGTTTGAAATTGTGCTTTGTGTGATTTTGAAAGTATTTTTTAAAAGAGACAATTGTTTAGGTAAACTTTGTAATGATTCTTGTTTGTAAGAATGTATACAAAGTGTTTGTTCTTTTGAAAATGTTTTCAAGTTTGAAAGATGTTTTGAAAGTGTATGTGTTTGTTTTGAAATGGAGCAAGTAACTAGGAACATTCTACCTACTCAAAAGTCTTTCATGTTCATTTCCTTTTTCCTTTGACATTTTAATCTTATCATTGATTTGATAAGTAACCCTATCTTTGGATGTAAACGGGACGGGCGTGGATCATTGTATAACCAATGATTAGCAATGTTGCAAGATATCTTAGCATTTTTCTTTAGGGACTAAGATCATTTTTAAAAGGCAACTATGATAGTGTCATCGAGGGACTATGATCTTGTATTTTGCTTGTCTTTGCTAAGATACCTCACATGTGTAATATGACCATTTTTGTAAGGCAACCAAGTGGATTTACTCTAGGGGTGCTTGTGTGCAAGTGTATTAATTTTCATGCTTGATTTGTCTTTGATTAAGGTTTGCTATTGATTGGTTTTAGTCTTTCCATATAAAACCCTAATTACTAGCATTTGTATATAAAGCGATAAATTGCGGAATTTAAAATTACTACGCTATTACATCATTTAGGGGAGGGGTATACAAATTAAAAATGGGGATTTTGCAAGAAAATTAAACCTAATTATCTATTACAACTATATTGAACATGTATAAATAATTGAATAAATAGTAATATATAAATACAAGAATATAAAAAAGAGAGATGATTTTTGTTTCGTTTTCATAAAAAGGGTTTAACATAAACCTAATTAAGAAAAATGATTAGTTAAAATTAAAATAAAATTAACTTAAACTAATTGAGAAAAGAAATTAAATTGAAAAAAGATTTTTAGGGTTTTTATGAAGAAAAAGGGTTTTAAGTTAAATAATAATAAAAATGAAAATTAAATAATTAAAAGAAACCTAAATTCTAAATTAATTTTAATTAATTAAATAATTATTAAAACTAATTCTAAATATTTAATTATTTAAAAGAGAAATTAATTTGTTAAACGAAAATGTTTTTAATATTTTTGTTTCTTAAGAAAATAAAATAAATAAGTGTAAATAATAAATAAAATATTTTTAGATTTTTCATGATTAATGAAAATAATAATAATAATAATGATAGTATTAATAATAATAAATAAATAAATAAATAAAAAGTAAAAATAAATAAATAAAATAAAAATAAGTCAAGGGGGTTGATAAGTGAAACAGGGGGTATGGTGAGAAAAAAAAGTGGGAAAATGGAAAAAAGGTCACGTTGGGGCTTGAACCCAGGACATCATAGTGGCAGACGCGTGATTTAACCACTGGGGTGGTGATACATCCATTAACTTATATGAAATGATAAATATATAACATAAAACATGCCCTGACTGTACTTCATCTTCAACCTCCAGCCAAAGGATCTGTAACTTGCTTATTTCTCAACCATTTACAAAAATGTAAACATGAAAATTGCTCCATTTTTTCACACGAATCAAACCATATAAATATCATAAGATATAAATCAAAGATGAATGAGAATTTTTGAAAGTAACAATTTATGACCTAAATGTTTCAGCAAGTTTAAACTCAAAATTCTCCACGCTCAAGCAACTTAAATGAAATCTATGGACATGTATAGTTTCAGGGCAATGATATCTACATTCTATCTTCATAATGCAAACTTAACAATTTCTAAATAATGAGATAGAAGTTCAAGAAAAATACCTCAAAATTGGAAATCGTGAAATGAGTATGAGCTTGTTTCAAGTGATGGTGATGAGTAGGTTAGCTTCCTTAGACCTCTAGGAAGCTAATGCAATGGCTGGCTTGAGCTGAAGGTGGTTAGAATGGTCTGGAGGAGTCCAAATATGATGCTCTATTTTTGAACTTGGAAATGGATGAAGATAGTGTTAAAGTCGTGTAACAGGGATATGGATGGCTTATGTATGATATTTGGAAGCTTTTGGAAGCAAAAGGCCAAGAAACGCACGAGTGAAATGGAAGTTTGAAGTTCTTGGTCAGAATATGCAACAATGGTGGTTTGTGATGCAGTTCTGAGTTTGGGGAAGTTTTGGAGCTTGTGTATTCGTGGGTTCTCTTGCAAATAGTATCTCTATTTATAGAGGAAAGGTTTTGAGGTTTGAAATGATCAAAAACAAAGAATCACATGTTATGAGTTCTTGACTTGTTTTTGAAGTTATCTTGACAAACATGGTTTCAATGCAAGGTACATGTCATGTAGGGTGGCTAGCAACTTTAAACATGTTTGTTGAGTTTATATAGTATGCTTATGCAGAAAGAACAAGTGCAAAGCTCCATACAAGTTGACTTTGTGATTAAAGTCACTTTTCAAGAATAACAATGGTGCCTTTCTTCCAAAAATGGAAATGCAACTTGGATAATGATTCAAATTCTTGGACAATGGCTTCGTATGTTGTGTAAACATTTAATTAAAGAGTGAATTGCAAGTTTGAGGCCTACAAAGTGAAGATTATGCAGCATGGCTATGGATTTGGTTCATTGTGCATCACAAATTTTGCCTTGCAAAACAACTTGAAACCCTAACTTTTGGCCTTCGATTCTCCTTGCTCAAAAATGATCTCAAGGAGTTCTTTGACATTTTGGAAAGCTTGTAATGTTCTCTAAAACCCCTCTTTGAATCATTTTTTAAAATTACCCTTGGAACTAGGTGAAACTTGGGTCATAAGTTAGGTCAAAATCCTGACTAAAACTAGGGCAAAATTTCACTAAGTGTTTAATTTCATGACCATGACTTTATGAATTAATAACTTGAGATATAAGAATTTTTATAAGAAGTTGTGTAAAGAAATGTTGTAGATATCATGGAGATATACAACTTTCATGTTGAAAGTTTCTTCTGAATCATCTTGCATCATGGTGAAAATTTGGCTCAAAGTTATGAAAAAACATGAAGTTTTAAACACTTAGAAAAATTTCTAAGTTAGAAAACTTTGACTTTTCAAAATGAAAATCTTGACTTTTTGATTTCTTGATGAATAAGTTTCATATTTTGACATGTTTTGATGAATTGTGATCTTTGACATTTGATTTTGACCCAAAAGTCAAAGTTTGACTTTTTAGTGTATAGTTGACTTTTGATCAGTTGACTGAAAATTCACTATCAATCCAATTGATCTTGAGCAATGTTTTAGGTCATGACATTAGGTCAAAATGATGCAATTGAACTCTTGAGATCGTGCCTCAGACCACTTAACCATTTGCTAGGTAAAAAATAAGAAATTGCCTTTCCTCGGTCAAAACATTAATTTTGACCATTTTGCCCTTTTGATGATTTGAACAAATTTCTTGAGGAATTATGGTCCAAACCTGATCAAATGATACATATGAGTTTATAATGTTGCTATGGATAAAAAATTATGAAGTTTGACTGTAAATTGGCCACATTTGACTTTTTCCCCAAAACATCTGATTTTTAGGTCAACTACTCAATTGACTGAGCAAAAATATGATTCAAGGCTTGAAACTTGACATGAGTATCTTAGGGGTCCATAATGATCCATGAAAGTCATATGAGGCATTTAAAGTTCAATTATCCTTGTGCAATCTCAAACCCTAATTTTGGTCATCAGTGCTTAAGGAGGTGTCTTGAGTTGATCAACCCTAGTGCAGTCTTGAACCAAGAGAGATCTTTTGTGAGAAAATAATTGATAAGTGAGAGGGAAAATTTTGGAGTACAACACAAAGCAACTCCATGAAGAATAAAGCTTTAACGCCTACATTTCATCAAAGAGGATGCATTTGACCTTTTTGTCTTAGGAATTTATTTTGTAAGCCCAAGAGGCACATTGTAATCATTTTGAACTGATTAATGCAATATGATTTTTTTTCATTCTTTGTGTAGACAAATTTGAATCTTATAAATCCTTGAAATCATTTGCATACACATTTTTCATTCATCATAACATAAAAAGGTTTTCCACAACAAGTTTCCTTATCTCTCTCCTGTTTATTTCAGTAAGATGGATATCGAGAAAACAACGAAGGACCTGCAAGCACAAAATCCTAGTTTCAAGAGAATCTGCTGACCCTGGCCAAGGGGCAACAAGAGTTGATGACGTTGCTGGCATCCAAAAAGAAACCAAAAAGGAAATCCCTAGTCAACATGGGTAAAAGATTCAGAGAGCCGATCCGCCAGATGTCGATAGTTGAAGATTCATCTGAGGAAGACGAAAATCAAGATGAAGAAGCAAGGAGTACCCAGGCTGGGTGTGTCAATGATCGAGTGTCTGATGACAAAGACTATTTTGACAAGCAATATCCTCCTGCTGATGATAAGTACAAGCAACTAGAGGATAGACTGAAGGCCATTGAGATTCAAGTCGTTCCTGGTTTGGATTTTGATGATTTGGGTTTAATATTTGGGGTTGTCATTCCCCATAAATTCAAGATACCAGTCTTTGTTAAATATGACGGGGTTTCCTACCCAAAGCTTCATCTGAAGTCTTACGTGCATAAAATACAACCGCACACCACCGACAAGAAACTCTGGGTCCATTTCTTTCAAGAAATCCTGGCTGGGACTCAACTAGAGTGGTTTTACCAATTGGAGGGTTCTCGTATCCACACTTGGGGAAGACTTGGCCACTGCTCTCTATCACCAATACCAATACAATACCGACCTGGCACCGACTAGAGTTCAACTGCAAGACATGACGATGGGTAAAAACGAGGGGTTCAAGGGGTACGCCCAAAAGTGGAGGGATCTTGCCAGTAGGTTCCAACCACCGTTAACTGACACGGAACATATTGATATGTTTATGGGTACTATTGTACCCCAAAATTTTCCCTTTCATTTATCAAATATTTTCTCATAAAGATCTCTCTTAGTTCAAGACTGCACTAGGGATGATCAGCTCAAGACACCTCCTTGAGCACCGATGACTAAAATTAGGGTTTGAGATTGCACAAGTATAATTGAACTTTCAATGCTTCATATGACTTTCATGGATCATTATGGACCCCCAATATCACTCATGTTAAGTTTTAAGTCTTGGATCACACTTTTGCTCAGTTAATTGAGCAGTTGACCTAAAAATCAATTGTATTGGGGAAAAAGTCAACTATGGCCAATTTACAGTCAAACTTCATAATTTTGATACACATCAACATCATAAACTCATATGTATCATTTTATCAAGTTTGAACCATAATTCCTCAAGAAATTGGATCAAATCATCAAAAGGGCAAAATGGTCAAAATTAGGGTTTTGACTGAGAAAGGGCAATTTCTGATTTTTGACCTAGAAAATGGTAAATTGGTTTAAAGCATGGTTTCAAGAGTTAAATTGCATCATTCTAACCTAACAACATGTCTCAAAACATTTCTCAAGATCAATTGATTGATAGTTGCTTTTAGTCAACTGATGAAAAGTCAATTGTACACTGAAAAGTCAAACTTTGACTTTTTGGTCAAAATCCAATGTCAAAAATCACAATTCATCAAAATATCTCAAAATATGAAACTTATTCATCAAGAAATAAAAAATTCAAGATTTTATTTTGAAAAGTCAAAGTTTTCTAACTTAGAAATTTTTCTAATGTTTAAAACTTCATGTTTTTCATAACTTTGAGTAAATTTTTCACCATAATGCAAGATGATTATAATGAAACTTTAAAAATGAAAGATGTAGATCTCCATGATATCTACAACATTAATTTACACAAATTCTTCTAAAAATTATTGGATCTCAAGTTATTAATTCATAAAGTCATGGTCATGAAATTGAACACTTAGTGAAATTTTGCCCTAGTTTTGGTCAGGATTTTGACCTAACTTCATGGAACTTTTTCATATAGTTCCAAAGGGAATTTCCAAAAGTGATTCAAATATGGATTGTAGAGCACATTAAAAGCTTTCCAAAATGTCAAAGAACTCCTTCATATCATTTGTGAGCAAGGAGAATCGAAGAGATGAAGTTAGGGTTTTCAAACTTGAATTACAAGCCATTTCATGATGAACAAGAATTCAAATCTAAACCTATGATGCATAATCTTCACTTTACAGGCCTCAAACTTTTTGTCACTCCATAATTAAATGTTTACATAATATATGGAGCCATTGTCCAAGCATTTGAATCATTATCCAAGTTGCATTTCCATTTTTAGAAGAAAGTAACCATTCCATTCTTGTAAAGAAGCTTTAATCACAAAGTCAACTTGTATGGAGCTTTGCACTTGTTCTTTCTACGCAAGCATGCTCTATAAACTCAAAACAAACATGTTTAAAGTTGCTAGCCACCCTACAAGACATGTACCTTGCATTGAAACCATGTTTGTCAAGATAACTTCAAAAACAAGTCAAAAACTCATAACATGTGATTCTTTGTTTCTGACCATTTCAAACCTCAAAACCTTTCCTCTATAAATAGAGATACTATTTACAAGAGAACACACGAATACAAAAGCCCTGAAAACTCCCAAACTCCCTGAAAACTCAGATTATGCAAAACCTCCATTTTTGTGTCATTTCTGACTTTGAACTTCAATCTTCAAAACCACTCGTGCATTTCTTGGCCTTTTAGTTTCAAAAGATTCCTCATATCAAATACAAACCATCCATGTTCCTGTTTGCATACTGTAACATCATCTTCATCAACTTCCATAGCCAAAAACAGAGCATTGCAGTTGGACTTCTCCAGGCCATTCCAACCACCCTCAGCTCAAGCTAGACATTGCATTAGCTTCCTAGAGGTCCAAGGAAGCTAACCTGATCATCACCACTGCCTGAAACAAGCTCAAATCCATTTCATGATTTCCAGTTTTGAGGTATTTTTCTTGAACTTCTATCTTCATATTTAGGCATTGTTAGGCTTGCATTTGTGAAGATAAAATGTAGATACCATTATCACGAAGCTGTACATATCCATAATTTGCATTTATATGGCCTGAGCTTAGAGAATTTTAGAGTTGAAGTTTTCTGAAATTTTTAGGTTTTGAATTAGGGCCAGAAAAATTCTCATTCATCTTTGACGGTTAGCTTAAGTTTTTTCATGGTTGGATTTGTGAGAAGAAATGCCACAACTTTTATGTTTGAACTTTTCATTTTTGTTGAGAGATGGAGAAGATACATGTCCTTTGGTTGGAGGTTGAAGATGAAGTGTAATCAGGGCGCATTTTGTATTATATATTTATCATTTCAGTTATATTAACGGATGTACAGCCACCCCAGTGGTAAGGCAGCGCACTGGTAACCTCAAGGTCACGGGTTCAAGAACCAGCACTGCCTTTTGCTTTTTTTTTTCTTTTTTCACATTTTTACAGTTTTTGGATTTTTGCAGCGCTGGGCTTCCATTTTGGTGGGCCTAATCTTTTTTTGCTTATTTTACTCCCTGTTTCATTTTCTAACCCCCCTGACTTTTCTTTATATTTTAATTTTAATTTTATTTTTCTTCATTATTATTATTATTATTATTATTATTATTACTACTATTATTTCCATAAATCATAAAAAATCCAAATTTATTTTTATTTATTATTTATACTTATGTATTTTATTTTCTCCATAAAATAAAAAGACATAAAAAACATTTTCTTAAAACAAATTAATTTCTTTTTTTTTCTTAAATAATTAATTTTTAGACTTAGGATAAATTAGCATATTATTTTATTTTTTTAGTTAGAATTAATTTAGAACTTAGGCTTATTTTAATTAATTAATCTTCATTTTATTTTCATTAATTTAAAACCTTTTCATAAAAAACCCTAAAAATCCTTTTCAAATTAATTTCTTTTCTTAATTAGTTTAAGTTAATTTTATTTAATTCTAATTAATCATTTTCTTTAATTAGGTCAAGACAAAAACCCTTTCATAAAAAAACAACAAAAATCATTTTTTTCCATTTGTATTCTTACATTTTATTTTCAATTTTGTACAATATTCAATATGGTTGTAATAGATAATTAGGTTTAATTTTCTTGCAATCCCCATTTGTAAATTTGTACACTCCCCTCCCCTAATGATGTAATAGCGTAGTAATTTTACTTTTCGCAATTTATCGCTTTATATAAATGCTAGTAATTAGGGTTTGTATGAGAAGATAAAATTAACAAGTAGCAAACCCTAATCAAAGACTAAACAAAGCATGAAAATCAATACACTTGCACACAAACACCCCTAGGGCAAATCCACTTGGATGCCTTATAAAAATAGCCATATTATGCATGTGAGGTATCTTAGCAAAAACAAGCAAAAATACAAAATCATAATCCCTCGATGATGCTATCTATGTTGCCTTTTCAAAATGATCTTAGTCCCTAAAGAAAGATGCTAAGATACCTTGAAATATTGCTAATCATGGTTATACAATGACCCATGCCCGTCCCGTTTATATCCAAAGATAGCGTTACTTACCAAATCAATGGTAAGATGACAATGTCAAAGGAAAGAGGAAATAAACATGAAATACTTTTGAGTGGGCAGATTGTTCCTAGTTACTTGCTCAATTTCAAAACCAAAAACATACTTCCTATTTTCAAAAACAAACACCAACACTTTTAAAACATCTTTAAAACTTGAAAACAGTTGCAAAAGATCAACACTTTGTATATATTTTTACGAACGGGAATCATTACAAAGTTTGCCTAAACGATGGCGCATTTTCAAAATACTTTCAAAAAACTACACAAAACACATTTTCAAACAAAAGCAAGTGATCTAGCAAGTAACTAAGAGCCCATGGAAAACCACGGATGAAAAGGGTGTTAATACCTCCCCCTTTCATAATCTACCCCCCGAACTCAAGAAATAATCTCAAAGGTATTTCCTGTTCTTTTCAGCCTTTCCTTTTGGATAAAAGAAAAGTCGGTAGCGACTCTTGCTAACCGCAACATTTGTGATAAAATGCAAAACAACCAAGTCAGTTCTCCCACTGTATCACAGGTACGTTATCTGGTCCATTTTTCAACTTATTGGTTGGGTGTTCTTCGTCCAGTTTCACCGAGCTGATCCTAACCGGTGAAAGGGTCGAAAGTGGTATCAAGAGCGGGAAAATCCCCATGGCGTCTGCTTCCACCTCCAACCCCCTAAAAAAACCCTTCACTGGGAAGAAAGAAACGAATGTTGTATATGGGGCAAGGCCCGTACCAAGAAGGATAACCATTTGTCCGTCAATGCTGTTATGATCTCCAACCCTACTCCTGTTCAAAGACAATCATCCAATCATCAACGATTTGAGGCTCCACGAAGACAATTCACAAGGATAGGCATGTCGCTATCCCAAGCCTTACAACACATGTTAAAGGCCAACTTGGTTACACTGTGTGATCCTCCTTCCAATCTGAACACTTCCTCACCTAAATACAATCTGAATACCAAATGTGCATATCATTCAAATAGTCTTGGGCATGAGACCGATCAATGATGGGCGTTGAAGAGCAAAATTCAAGATCTAATAGACAACAAGACAATCGAATTTGATCCACCTACAATTCCCAATGTAATAGCGGCACCAATTCCAGACCATGACAAAGGTGTCAATGCAATTGAAGACACTATTTTTGTTTCCTTCGTCAAAGATCTAACTACTCCGTTAACTGCTGTAAAAAAGAATTTGCTGAGAGTCGGGGTTTTCCCTGGCTGTTTGAAAGATTATGATTGTTACGCCAAACAAATTAATGGATGCAAATGGTTGAAAGAAGGCGTTCAACGCCTGATGAATAGTCATGAGATCCTATTTGAAAGAACTTTGTCCATCAAAAGTTTGACCAATAAGATTGAAGACCTCTCCATCATAACAATTTTAAACAAGCCTCTTAGGATCCCCTCAAAGGGTCCTATCAGGATTTCGAATGAACCGACTGTTTCTCCATTAATAATCACTGCCCCTTGGCCAATTCCATACTCTTCCAACAAAGTAGTGCCATGGAACTACTATGCTGAAGTGTATTACCATGGAATAAAGCAAGATGCTTGGATTGAAGAAAGCAAGGCTGATGACATTAGTAATATTACTGGCTCTAGTAAGGTAACCAGAACTGGGAGAATCTTTTTGCCCGACATCTCACCCCCAACTACTACAACGACACATGTCTGCATCATTGTTGCTAAGCCTAGTGCTGACAGTAGGGGTAAAGAGAAAGTAGTTGAGCCTGCTGAGACATAGACACCTGCAAAATACGTTTCTGCTGAGGAACCTTCCTCTCAAGAAATGGATGAAATCTTAAAGATTATAAAGAGGAGTGATTTCAAGATAGTGGAGCAGCTGGGGCAAACCCCTTCCAAGATCTCCATGTTATCTTTGCTACTTTATTCTGATGCTCATGCCCGAGTATTAATCAAATTCTTAAAGAAGGCTCATGTCCCCCATGAGACCATAATGGACCAGTTCGAAAATTGTGTGGCAAGCTTGACGACCAACAATGGATTAGGGTTCTCTGATGCTGATCTGACACCACTCGGAAGAAATCATAACAAAGCTTTACATGTTTCTGTTGAATGTAAAGGGACTACCCTAGCACATGTTTTGGTTGACACTGGCTCTTCTTTAAACGTGTTACCCAAGGGGGCTTTGGACCGGTTAGACTGTGAAGGACTAGTTTTGAAGCCGAGTGATATTATTGTGAGGGCTTTCGATGGGTCCAAAAGGACGATTCATGGAGAGGTGGATCTCCCAGTCAAAGTGGGCTCACAGATTTTCAACTCTACTTTCTACATCATGAACATCCATCCCGCTTACTCTTGTTTGTTGGGTCACTCTTGGATCCATGGAGCAGGGGCAGTAACATTTACCCTTCACCAAAAGCTAAAATACCTAGTCAAGGGGAGGATCGTCACTGTTTGCGGTGAAGAGGAATTCATGGTAAGCCATCTTAATTCTTTCAAATATGTGGAGATGGATGGCGAATTTATAGAAACCTCGTTCCAGGATTTTGAATTTATTCTGCCTATGGTTGCTAATTCCAAAATTTCCTTCGACACGCCCAAAGCTGATAAGGTTGTGCCAAGGATGGTTTCACTTAAGGATGCTCGTGCCGCTGTCGAAGATGGAAGTTGTGACACTTGGGGGCAACTCCCTGAGATCCCATTTAAAGCACAAATATGGGTTGGGTTTCACTATCAAGGCTCAGAAAGAAGTTAGGCACGCTCGTGCAGGAAAGCCCCCTCTCCGTATTGGAAATCATGAAGTAAATGTTGTGGAGGATTCTGATGATGAATGTGCCTTCAAAGAGTGGATATACCCTACTACGACAGATCTCAACAATTGGTGCGCAAAGGACTTCGTTCCCATCTCCTTCATTGAGGAGTAATTACTTGTTTTTTTTGCTTTCTATCAATTCAAGAGCCTTCTATCTATAATATTAAACAATGACTTTAAAGCCATATTCCTGGCCCGGGGCACTATGGTCCATTTGTTAAGGGTTTTATTTATGTTCATTTTATCATATGATCATTCAATATAAACCGTTGGACTTTTGCATTAAATTTTTTATGCTCATTATCTTTTTCTTTAAATGTGTTTTTCAAATAGCCATGTATCTTACATGCACACACACACACACTCTTGCAGATCCTCATCCACTCCCGATCTCATTGCCAATGACTCTACTATTGCCAGTAATGACTATGAACATCCAATTAACCAAGCCGAAGACAAAGGCGAGGAAGATTGTGAAATATCGGGAGAACTATCCAGACTTATAATGCAAGAGGAAAAAGATATCCAGTCGCATGAAGAGGCAGTTGAAGTCACAAACCTAGGTACCAAGACAGACAAGAAAGAGGTCAAGATCGGCGCCAACCTAGGAAGTAGTGTCAAAAGCAGATTGGTTTAGATGTTACATAACTATGTGGAAGTGTTTGCTTGGTCGTATGAAGATATGCCAGGGTTGGATACCGATATTGTAGTTTATTGTCTGCCAACAAAGGAAGATTGTCCTCCTGTCAAGCAAAAAGTTAACCGTATGCGGCCTGACATGTCTGAAAAGATAAAAGCTGAAGTATGAAACAATTTGATGCATGATTCCTATCTGTGACATCTTATCCTCAATGGGTTGTGAGCGTGGTTCTGGTGCCAAAGAAAGACGGAAAAGTTCGTATGTGTGTAGATTATAGGGATCTGAATAGGGCAAGTCCCAAGGATGATTCTATCTACCTCATATTGATGTCTTGGTCGATAACACCGCTCAACATAAAGTCTTATCTTTCATGGATGGTTTCTCCGGCTATAATCAAATTAAGATGGCTCCCGAAGACATGGAGAAGACCACCTTTGTTACACAATGGAGCACCTTTTGTTACAAGGTCATGCCATTTGGATTAAAGAATGCAGGGGTAACATATCAAAGGGCTATGGTGGCTTTGTTTCATGATATGATATATCATGAAATAGAGGTATATGTGGATGATATGATTGCAAGGCCACAAACTGAAGAAGAGCATCTCAAACACCTATATAAGCTGTTCGAGAGGCTGAAAAAGTACAAATTGAGGTTGAACCCTAATAAGTGCACATTCGGGGTAAGATCTGGAAAACTTTTAGGTTTTGTTGTCAGCGGTAAAGGCATCGAAGTTGATCCTACAAAGGTAAAATCCATTCAAGAAATTCCAGTTCCCCATTCTGAAAAGGAGGTTAGAGGATTCTTGGTTCATCTTAACTATATCGCCTGTTTCATATCTCACTTAACTGCTACTTGTGAGCCAATCTTCAAACTCTTGAAGAAAGATCAAGTAATTAGATGGAATGATAAATGTCAAGCTGCCTTCGACAAAATCAAGGAATATCTGCAAGAACCTCATATCCTCATGCCTCTAGTTGAAGGGAGACCCTTGATCATGTACTTAATTGTGCTAGAGAATTCTATGGGGTGTGTGTTGGGACAACATGACGAGTCTGGCTGAAAAGAGCATGCAATATACTACTTGAGCAAAAAGTTTACCGACTGTGAAACCAAATATTCACTGCTCGAGAAAACTTGCTGCGCTCTGACATGGGCTACTCGCCGGCTAAGACAATATATGTTGACTCATACCACTCTATTGATTTCTAAGATGGACCCTATCAAGTACATCTTCGAGAAACTCATTCTTTCCAGACGGATAGCTAGATGGCAAATGATTTTGACTGAGTACGATATTCAATACACAACACAAAAGGCCATCAAAGGGAGTGTATTGGAAGATCATTTGGCCCATCAAGCTGTTGATGATTATCAATCTATTAACTTTGACTTCCTGGATGAAAATATCATGTTAGTGATCGACTGTGCAGAACCTGGACCGTATGATGGACCTGAACAAGGATCCCGATGGACTATGGTTTTTGATGAGGCTTCCAACGCTTTGGGTAACGGAATCAGTGTTGTGATAGTTTCTCCTGTGGATTGCCACACCCCTTTCACTACTATACTGTGCTTCGATTGTATAAATAACATGGCTGAATATGAGGCATGCATTTTAGGTCTGAAGGTTGCCATTGATTTAAGGATCAGGCATTTGAATGTATTTGGAGATTCCACTCTAGTGATTAGCCAAGTAAAGGGAGATTTGGACACTAAGCATCATAATCTTATTCCTTACAAGGAACTTGTGCTATCTCTGATTCCATACTTCGAAGAAATCACCTTTGAACACTTCCCTAGAGAAGAAAATCAGTTAGCCGATGCTTTGGCCATAATATCTTCTATGTTCAAGGTCAAATGGGACAATGAAGATCTTATGCTTACAATCAAGAGATTTGACGAACTGCGCACTTCTATGAGCTTGACACTGACACAGAGAAGCCATGGTACCATGAGGTGAAGAGATACCTTGAAGCGCAAGAGTATCCTGAAGGAGCTTCCATCAATGATAAAAAATTCTTACGAAGATTCTCAGCCAAATTCTTCCTAAGAAATGGAACCCTATACAAACGCAACCATGATTCTACTCTACTCTGATGTGTGGACAAGAAGGAGGCAGAGAAAATTATGGAAGACTCGCATGACGGTCTCTTTGGGACTCATTCTAGTGGACATACTATGGCCAAGAAAATCCTGAGAGCTGGTTATTATTGGTCAACCATGGAAAATGATTGCCATTATCATTCAAAGATTTGCCACAAGTGCCAAATCTATGCTAACAAGGTCCATATGCCTCATATTCCTCTAAATGTCATGTCTGCTCCGTGGCCATTTGCAATTTGGGTCATTGACATGATTGGAGATATTAAACCTACTGCTTCTAATGGACATCGCTTCATTCTTGTCGCTATCGATTATTTCACCAAATGGGTCGAAGCTGCCTCATTTGCCTCAGTCACAAATAACGTTGTAGCCAAATTCATCAAGCATAACCTCATATGCCATTATGGTATCCCTGAAAGGATCATCACTGATAATGGAACCAATCTCAACAATGCTATGATTACAGAACTTTGCACTCGGTTCAAAATCAAGCATCACAATTCTTCTCCTTATATACCTAAAATGAACGGCGCAGTGGAAGCAGCCCACAAAAACATTAAGAAGATTTTGCAAAAGATGGTAGTAACCTACAAAGACTGGCATGAGATGTTACCGTTTTCTCTTCATGGCTACCATACTTTAGCTCGGACATCAACTGGGGCAACTCCCTTTTCTTTGGTCTATGGCATGGAAGTTGTCTTGCCAGTAGAAGTTTAAATTCCCTCCCTAAGGATTATGAATGAAGCAAGCCTGGGCGAAGATGAATGGATTCAGACAAGATTGGGTCAGTTAAACTTGATCGATGAAAAGCGATTGGCTGCTATTTGTCATGGTCAAATGTACCAAAAGCGTATGATTAAGGCTTTCAACAAAAAGACCAGGCCTCGAGTATATCAAGCTAGTGATTTGGTAATAAAGCGCATCATTCTTCCACAAGGCGACCCCAGGGGCAAATGGACTCCCACTTACGAAGGGCCATTTGTTGTCAAGAACGTTTTCTCTGGTGGTGAATGATGCTGACTACTATGGATGGTGAAGATTTCCCACATCCTGTGAACGCGAACATAGTAAAAAAATACTACGCATAAGAGACCCGATAGGTTGACACACCTATGCAAGATAAGGGCATCCCGACAAACCAAAGGTTTAGGCAAAAATTAGGGATATATGCAAAAGATTGTACACCCGGCAAGTCGAAAACCCGAAAGGGCGACTTGGGCAAAAATGGGTATCCTGGTGGGATGAAAACCCGAAAGGGTGGTCCAGGAAAAAGGTAAGGATTGAAAGCGTATGACTATGTCCCGTGGAATCACCATAGTTGACTTTATTACCAAGGTTCGAGTTCAAACGGTCTAAGATCAATCCAATTAACTTCTGTCAATGGCAAGGGACATTCAAATACATTGGGGCAATAGTAGAGTTAGAACACAATGAGATCATTTCCACATGGTTGTTATTTTTGTTTTCACTTCTGTTTTCCTTTCGACAATTTCCTCTTACTAGGATCTCCGTCTCTTTGTACAAAAATGCATATTCATGGGCAAAACATCAATACAAATATACTTTGAAGTGCAAAATTTTTGTTTTCGTTTTGAGTGCAAAAATGTCCAATGACTAAAATTGAATGAACATATTCATATGAACACGATTAAACTATTTAACAAATATGTGCTACCAAACATTAACAAGCATTTATTTAACGCATTTGAGATATCCCCACAGAGTTATCTCATCAGCGTTATCCCCACAGAGCCTGCTACAATAAACATTTGCCCCAACAGAGTTGCCCACAAAGTTGGATCTATGCAAACCTCGGTCAGAATTTCAATCTCTCGGCGTCCCTCTCCCCAGCTGAGTTGGTCTTAAAATAAGGAGCCTTGTGGATTTCTTCCTAAAGAATTCACCTTGCCAGCAGGTCGTCAAATATCCTCTTCAACAGGGTTTATTCCCCAACAAAATAATACACTCCCCAACGAAATCATTCATATTCAAACAATTTTCAATAACTATGAAGCCTGGACCCGACCAGATAATAGTTTAACTTCTCGAGATATTGTAAAGTCTGGACCCGACCAGACAATGGTTTGACCTCTCTTCCTCAGTAGAGTTTACCTCTACCCCCAACAAGTTACTGTAAAGCCTGGACCCGACCAGATATCAGTTAAACTTCATTCGTTCAAGCAAGTTACTGTAAAGCCTGGACCCGACCAGATATCAGTGTGACTTCATCCTTTCAAGCAAGTTACTGTAAATCCTGGACCCGACCAGATATCGGTTCAACTTCATTCATTCAAGCAAGTTATTGTAAAGCCTGGACCCGACCGGATATCAATTCAACTTCATCCTTTAAAGCAAGTTACTGTAAAGCCTGGACCCAACCAGATATCAGTTCAACTTCATCCTTTCAAGCAAGTTACTGTAAAGTCTGGACCCGACCAAATATCAGTTCAACTTTATTCATTCAAGCAAGTTATTGTAAAGCTTGAGCCTGACCAGATATTAGTTCAACTTCATCCTTTCAAGCAAGTTACTGTAAAGCCTGGATCCGACCAGATATCAGTTTAACTTCATCCTTTCAAGTAAGTTACTGCGAAGTATGAAATCCATGTTTAGGATACCAGGGAAGATTAAATTAATTGTTATCTGGTAGAATCCCAGGCTTCGTAGAAAATTACTTGGGGAGAGTGAAGTTAAGTTGTTATCTGGTTGGATTTCAGGCTTCGCAGCAACTTACTACCATTAAACTGCTATCTGGTTGGATTCAAGGTTTCAAAGCAAATTTCTGAGGTGATATCTGGCTTCATTAACTCTTCAGACTCGCCAATCTAACTCTTCAGGTTTAAGAAGATTGAACAGGGGCAGCTGTTGTACCCCAAAAATTTCCCTCTCATTTCTCAAGAATTTTCTCACAAGATCTTCCATGGCTCAATTTTGCAGCACTGATACATCAATTTAGGTTTGGAATTGGCACAAGGGCAAAATGGTCAAAATGCACACTGGAAAGTTAAAGGTTGGATTTTGGATCAAAATCAAGTTTTCAAGAATCACATTTCATCAAGACATGTTAGAATATGAAGTTGTTTCATCAAGAAAATCAAAAAGTCAAAGTTCTAAGCACTTAGAAATTTTTCTAAGTATTAAGAAAATATGATAAGTTCATAACTTCTGGCCAGATTTTCATCATGATGCGAATTGATTCATGAAGGACTTCTGACACAAGAGTTGTAAATCTCAATGAGATCTAAAACATTGAAGAACAAAACTCCTTCTAGAAATACTGGGATTTCAAGTTATACATCCTTGAAGGCGCGTCCATGAAACTAAAACACTTAGTAAACTGAGTATTTTCAAGTCAGAATTTGGTTAGAACTTCTTGGCCAGTTTTCACGTAGGTACAATCAGAGTTTGCAAAGATGATTCAAAGAGGGGTTACAAAGTATGTTACAATATTTTTGAAAAGTCTGAGAACTCCTTCAGATCATGCTGGAGCAGGAAGAATCAAAGATCAGAAGTTGAATATTTGTTCTTAATTTAAGTTACGTTTATGCTGAACTTCTGATCCAGTTTCAAGCTAGGCTGCATAATCTCGTGTTGCAGGTCTTATTGCTTGTTAAATCTCATTATCATTTAATGCTCACACCCACTTTTGAGTCTTTATCCAAATGTTTAAGTCTTTATCCAAAAGATCTTCTCACGTATGGCATAAAAGTACTACTGTTGTCCTTGAAAAAGAAACTTTTGTACAAAGTTTATTTTGAGCCCATACTTTACTTTGTTTCTGAGTGTACTTCCCCATAAATCATGCTTACAAACTCAGATTAGGCGTGATTAAAGCTGCTAACCACCCTACCTTGCCTTGAAACATGCTTGTCTAAACTTGCTTCAAAAACAAGTCAACAATCCATAACACATGATAGCTGTACTCTTAACTTCTCCAAGCTTCTAAATTCTTTGCCTATAAATTAAACTTCATTTGTAAACTGAAAGAGGATTGAAAAAGATTGGAAAAAAGCTCTGAAACCTTGCTGAAAATTCCTAAGAACTTGAAACTGCAGCACAAACACAAAACCTGCTAGTTTTTAGTTTTTGCATCCAAACTCTAATTTTCCCTGTGCGTTTTTTGGCCAAATCATCCATACAGTTTCTGGTATACGCGTAGAAGCTTTCCTAACTTCTGTTTTTAAACTGTAATACAGTCTTCACCACTCTCCTCTCAAAAAAAATCAAAACTTTACATCTTGGATGCTCCAAAATATTCCAACCATTCATAGTTCAAGTTAAGGATTGCTTCAACTTTCTGAGAACTTGAGGAAGCTGACCAGAATATCACAACAGTCTGAACCAGGCTCTAACTCACAGAACAATTTTCAGCTGCAAGGTAAGTTTCTTATGATTTTCATCTCCTCACTTAGGCATTGTTAGGTTTGCATTTTCAAAGATACAATGTAGATATCATGGCTCTGAATCTGTACATATTTATAGATTTCATTTATATGGCCTAAGTAGAGAGAATTTCAGATCATAACTTCTTGAGGAAATTAGGGTTCAGAATTAGGATTAGCAAAATTCATGCTTACTTCTGGTTTATAGTTTTGATGCTTTGTATTTCTGAAACCATGATGAAATTTGCCATAACTTCTATATTTGCATTTTCCATTTTTGTTGAGAAATGACTAAGTTGCAGATACTCTGGCTGGCACGAAGAAGAAGATGAAGCTCATCATCAAAACTTACTTTGTAATATATGTTTTTGTTTCTAATACCATATGTATAGCCATCCAGTGGTAGAGAGCGCGTATAAGGTATTAGTGTTAAGGGTCCTGGATTCTAGCCCCAAAAGCATCTTTTTATGTTTATTTCTTGACATTTTTACCCCATTATTTGTCAAACAATATTCCTGGACCAGAACTTCCAGACAAACCCTCCATTTGTTTGTCAAAACAACACTCCCGGACCAGAACTTCTAGATATTCTCATCCAACAACATTGACACCTCACTTACCCACAACCAGAACTTCTAACCTTCCAATAACACTAGAACTTCTAGGTTTCCAGTTGCATAAGAACTTCTAGGCTCTCTCGTAAATCAGAACTTTTAGGCTTTCCTTTGTTCCTAGCAACCCCAGAACTTTAGTGTGTGGATCCAGAACTTCTGGCTTCCCCCTTTTCTGCTAACATTTTCTTTTTGATTTACAGTGCACCAGAGTCAGAACTTCTGCTCTTTCTCATATTTCTATTCTTTCAGCAACATGCTGACTCTAACTCTTATTCTCTTATTATTTTTATCATCACTTTTATTTTCATTAATTAAAAACACCAAAAATACTTTATATTCATATACTTTGCTTTATTTCTTTTAAAACAAAAAGACTAAAAACATTTCCTTAAGCAAATTTATTTCTTCTCTTAACAAAAACAAGACAAATCTATTTTGCATTTCAATTCTTGTACATTACTTCAATATGGTTGTAATAGATAATTAGGACTTTAATTTCTTGCAATCCCCATTTGTAAAGTTGTACACCCCATCCCCAAGTGATCATAATAGCGTAGGATATTTACTTTCCGCAATTTATCGCTTTCATATAAATGCTAGTAATTAGGATTTGTATGGAAAGATAAAATTAATGCTTAGAAAATCCTAATTCAAGATAAATCAAGGATGAAATGCGAACACTTACGCACTTGCATCTCTAGGGTTAACTCCACTTGTTGTCTTATGAAAAATGGTCATGTTATGCATGTAGGACGTCTAGTAAAAACAATAAATAAATACAAGATCATAGTCCCTTGATGACGCTTTGAATGTTGCCTTACAATTGATCTTAGTCCATCAAAAAAAATACTAAGATATCTCACAACATTGCTATCATGACTATATGATGACCCACACCCATCCCTTTACATCCAAAGATAAGACTTCTTACCAATCAATAGTAAGATAGCAACATCTAAAGGAGGAAGAAAAGAACAAAGACTTTTTGAGTAGGTAGAAATGTTCTTAGTTGCTTGCTCATTTTCAAACACAAAACATCTTTCTAATGCACCAACATTTTTCATGAAATATTTTCAAAAGTCCAACACTTTGTATACATTCTTATAGAGACGAGAATCATTACAAAGTTAGCCTAAACGAAGGAGATTTTCAAAAATACTTTCAAAATCCACTACAAAGCACACTTTCAAACAAAAGCAAGTGATATAGCAAGCAATTAAGAGTCCACAGATAATTATGGATGAAAATGGTACTAACACATTTCCTTTTCATAATCTACCCCCCAAACTCAAGAAAATAATCTCAAAGGTATTTCCTGTTCTTTTCACCATTTCCTTTATTGGATAAAAGAAAATTCGATAGCGACTCTTGCTATCTGCAACAATTGCGATCAAACACAAAACACCCAAGTCAGTTCTCCTACCGTGTTACACAGACGTTCGTGTTTTCTGCCGTTTGATCAGCCATGACAGTCGGGAGTGATTTAGCTTTGGTCTCGAGTAAATGGAAGACAGGGAAGTAAGATTCCCACAGACGGAGCCACTGATCTTACCGAATCAGAATGGACCGTCACAGCTGGCTCAGACAGAAGTTGAATGAGATGAGGGGGGGGGGGGGGTACCTGCAAGACACTCCGATGGCAAAGTTAGTTGCAGAATGAGCAAGCAAGCGTAAGAGTTAGAAAATGTTGAATACCTGACCTTCTTGAAAGAGAGAGTATTTATAGCCCCCAGCGTTTGGCCAAGATCTCTTTATTGGGCTGATCAAGCAAACCCAATATAGAAACTGCCAGGTTTTACATGAATAGTGGGGACCCACACGTGGCCCTCTACCTGAATGATGTCCTCCGTAAGGTCAGGAGGATATGAACGCGATCTTTCCGGGACCATGAAGACTCTGTAATATCCGGAGACTCTGGTAGTCAGTCCTACGGGGAAGATGCTCGGGAGGAGCGCCTGCTCGTCAGGAGTGATCCCCGCCAGACACGAGCGCGACAAGGGATCAGTCTTGGTCGACGAGCTAGTTGAGGTATCCTCGAAGCCTTCATGGTCGAGGTGTGAGCATCCTCAATCTATTCGGGCGTTGTCTCCGCGCGGTGAGGTTGTCTCCGCGTGGTGAGCTAGTTGAGGTATCCTCGAAGCCGCCATGTTCGAGGATAGTACTGGTCAGTGGTGCAGGTTGACACACTTGAACTGGGTCTCACTGAGAGTTAGGTCAAGGGCAGACCCAGTCCAGAACAAATATCTTTAAGCATGATAAAATATTTGATAAAAATATTTGACAAAATTCGCGAGAATTTCATGATGATAATGTGAATTCTATTTTTTTTTAAATATTTCTTTTCAATTTGTAACTAAGAGGCATGATGAAATATTTGATAAAAATAGAAAATTATGAAACAATAACGGGAACAAAAAAATTACTCATTAAAATATGAAATAATAACGAGAACATGAAGTTATTGATCAAAATATTAAATAATGAAAATAAATTTACTTAATGATTCTAATATTTTTAAAAATAATGACAAAACAAAAATAAATTTTTTATTTGAAAAAATATGTTGTTAATTAAATATTTTTATATAATTTTTTTTATAAAAACCAACTTATTATTATTTTTTTAAAACAATAAATTTTATTAATTAAATAATTTTATATTTCTATTATCTCATTTTAATTATATTTTGAAAATAAATGGAGTATTTGAATTTTGTTGTTGTTGAGATTTGTGATTCTCAATTTCTTATTATACCCCCGAAACTCCCGGAGGCAAATAAAATAGAGCTGATACCCTTGCATCTTTTTCTCGTGAAGAATCAAGCAGAAAGCTTCAAGTTCACATTCACCCATCTCACTACTCGTTTGATTCCTCAAATTCAATGGTAACTGCCAACATTCTCCTCTTTTCTTCTATTATATCCCATCACTCTCTTCTATCACGTTTTAGTTAATCTTTTTCAGTCGGTTACTCTGCACACAAACCTAGGTGATATCAAGTGCGAAATCTTCTGCGACGAAGTCCCTAAAACCTCCGAGGTACTTTTCCCATACTCATCCATATTTCAACTATGGCGGCATCTCTTGTGCAATTTTAGGTCTAGTTAATAGACAATTTCGTTCTTGCCCTTTTCTGTTGTTTTTTTCATTGGTTCTTCTATGTTCTAGGGTTCTGTGCTGTGCTGTAACTCACAATTCATTTTTCATGTTTAAATGCTTGTAAATCCAGAACTTTTTAGCGCTGTGTGCGAGTGGTTACTATGATGGGACTGTATTTCACCGCAATATTAAAGGCTTTATGATTCAAGGTGGAGACCCAACTGGTACTGGCAAAGGAGGGACTAGTATATGGGGCAAGAAATTCAACGATGAGATAAGAGAATCTTTGAAGGTGACTTTGTTTGCGTGGTTGTTAATATGAATTATGAAACCGTGCTTTTGGGGGCTATGCCTTTCTTTGGGTTGTATTTCCCTCTAAACAACCGAAATTACCCCTTAAATTTACAATGTTTTAAGGATAATTTGAGTTTTCAATCTTATTTAAGTTGAGACTCAACATTAACCTTCCTTCATAGTTGTTAATGCATATTATAGTGAGATATGAGAAAGAAGAATAGAGAAAGCTAAAAGAGAAGAGAGAGAATGTCAGCCTTCTGGTCAATACCAGGAATGTGGCAGACACTGAGAGGCTTGGTGAGGATGTCATCCTTCTGGTCAATACCAGGAATGTGGCAGACAGTGAGAGACTTATTAAGGACCTTTTCTCTTACAAAAAAGAGGTCAATTTCCATATGCTTTGTTCTTGCATGAAGAACAGGGTTATGAGCCATAGCAACTGTGCTCTGGTTGTCACAATAGATGGCTGGAGTTGTCAAGGGAATTTTTAGTTCAGCTAGCAAAGTTTGAACCCATAAAACTTCAGCTGTGGTGTGAGCCAAGCTGTGACTCTGCCTCAGCACTAGAACGAGCAACAACATTTTGCTTTTTGGACCACCAAGAGATCAAATTAGGGCCTAAGTACACAACTGACCCAGAGGTGGATCTTCTATCATCTGGATCAGCAGTCCAATCACCATCATAGTAGGCCTGCAGAGAGAACAGAACAGTGGAGGCAAGAGTGAACAATAAACCAGAGGTGATAATGCCTTTTAGGTAGCGCAGAATACGCTTGACAGCTAGCCAATGGAACTCTAAGGGGTGTGCCATGAACTGACATACTTTGTTAACAGCATAGCAGATTTCTAGGCGTGTAATTGTTGCATACTGCAGGGCCCCTACAACGGACCTGTAGTGAGAAGCATCTGACAAGGCAGCAGACCCTGTTTTGATGAGTTTGGTGGTGGATGCCATAGGAGTAGCAATTGGATTGGAGTTCTCCATATCAGTTTTGATTAGCAAGTCCCGTAGGTACTTAGATTGAGTGAGAAGGAGATTACCATTGGAAATTTCTTCACCTCAAGGCCCAAAAAATAATCGAAGTCACCAAGTTGTTTGAGAGAAAACACATGATTTAGTTGTTGAGTAACTTGCTTGATGAGAGGAGGAGAGTTGCATGTGATGATTATATCATCAACATAAACTAGCATATAAATGATAGCACTGTGATGCTTGTAGATGAACAGTGAAGTATCACACTTGCTGTTCGGAAAGCCAAAGGATAAAAGAATGGTTTTGAGTCTTTCGAACCATGTCTTGGGACCTGTTTGAGGCCATACAAGGCCTTGTACAAGTAAATCCAGGGGGTTGCATCATATAGACCTTCTCTTCAAGAATGCCATTCAAAAAGGCATTGTTTATATCCAACTGCTGCAGAGGCCAATTGTTCGTGAGAGCAAGAGTCAAAATAATTCTAATTGTGACCGGTTTAATAACAGGGGAGAAAGTTTCATTAAAGTCAAATCCATGGACTTGATGGAACCTCTTAGCAGCAAGTCTTGGTTGATAGCTTGGGCGTGACCAAGTGTTAACCATGGGCTGAGCAAATTGAGGTCCACCAATTGGTTGATACGGATTGTAGAAATTTTGTAGGTTCATTGTTTGAAAATCAGCAGGTATGTTAGGTTGAAACTGTTGATTGAACTTGTGATAGCAATTAGCAACAAGGTGACCATATTTGAAGCAAACTTGATATTGAATATTGCTGAACCTACCTCTCCCACAGCCGCGTCCATCACCACGGCCAAATGCACGACCTCCTCTTGAATAGGTTGGATTAAAGGTTGAATTCACAACTTGTTCAGTGTTCTTGTTATTGGAGTTATCAGTTTCAGGTTGAGAATTGGCTTGAGTGAGATTCACTGAGGCAACCACCTCCATTTGAGAATGTTTCTTATACTTGTTGAATCTCATCTCATGAGCAAGAAGTAGAGCTTCAACTTTTTCAAGTTCTACTGAATCAAACTCGCTTTCAATGACTGAAATAACATAGACAAAGTCTTGAGGAAGACCTTTAAGAATCACATCAATGTGTTGTTGATCTGGAACTGGATCTCCTACTGAAGCAAGCGCATCAACAAGAACTTTGATGCGAACCAGGAAATCACCAACAGATTTGTCTTCAAGTGTTGTAGATCTGAGTTCCGCTCGTAGTTGTCTTGCTTTCGCACGTGTAAGCTTTTGAAAATGCGCAAGAACGCGTGAAAGAATCGAAGGTGAAAGCGTGGATTGAAGCCATGTCATAAGCCACTGATCTTGCGTAATCCAGGTGCGATACGCAGGGTTCTCACGAGCAGTTGCACGATCTTCATCAGTTAGGTATTGATTCGGTATGTCACGAAGGTAAAAGTAGTTTTGAAGATTATTCGCGTTAACAAAAGGATCTACTTGTTGGCGCCAAAGAAGGAAATTCTTCTCATCAAGTTTTTCTGTGATTTTGAGTTGGAATGACATAGATGTTGTGGTGGCCGGAGCTGTAGTTACCGGAGTCGCTGCCATGGATAGAACCGAAGCTCTATTATACCATATTATAGTGAGATATGAGAAAGAAGAAGAGAGAAACTGATTCTGTTATTATATTGAATTGGAATGGAGCATGATGCTCTATTTATACAAGAGGAGTTGAACATTCAAGAGTTGAATTATTCAAGCTCTACATTTAAGGATGACCTTAATTATTCTATAGTGTTGAATTTTTCTTATTCTATTAAATTAAGGCTGACCTTAATTATTCTATAGTGCTGATTTTTTATATCCTAAGATATAACTCTAATAATGCACTTCAAGCGTCATATGTGCTTTGATTTATAAATATTTTTTGAGTTGAATTATTTGTTTAATTTTACATTAAATAAATGTATAATTATTATATGTAATTTGTTCAAAAAATGTTCTAATAGAGTGGTCATCCCGCTATCCGACTTTTGGGGTTGGCTGCTCCGAGTCGCTATCCGGGAATGATTACTTTTTTAAACACATCACTATTGTTCCTCTATATGCAATCTAGTACAAAATGTGCTCAAATAGCATCGTTGCTCTACAGTACTCTAGTAACTAGTGTAGTGGAATTTGAAAAAGTAGCTATTTTCCGTGATCTGCGACGGACAGTTGGGTTTAAGTTTAACAAAGTATGTTTGCTTCTACTGAAAAAAATCGATAGAACAAATTAAAACAGAACATAACTGATTTTATTCTCTTTTGTCCATCAGTCTAGTGCTACCTTTGGCAGTCTGTTATACTTCTTAATCAATGCCAATATCAGAACTATGAAATATGGGTTTATGATAGGAACCACGTGACTTATAGTGGAGGGGGGAGTACCTCTTGTGCATCATAACACTCACAGGCCCATAATATGGAGAGTCTATTCTAGAAGGGGCAAAAACGGAAATTGAGAGATAATTCTGTTAAGCAGTGGAGGTGAGAGAATGATTGGAATCTTTCCACTTTATAAGGAATAGAAGAGAGGTTGAGAGGATTACCTTGGAAGAATTAAGACGTTAGATATGAGTAGGAGACTTTAGCTACCTATAGGAGCTTTTGCTCTGTGTCAAATTTAAGGGTCATTTCCCTCTCTGTATTTTCCAATTTTATCATTAATAAACAATCATTCTGCTGGCCATTTCTTTATTCTGTGTTACTATGTTATTAAGTACTGTGGGTTCTTAACAAATTGGTCCGATCTATCGGATCTTCGACGACAGAGCCAGTGAATGCCACCCAAGATGGTGACATTGCCGGCATTTACGAAGATGGAAGCTAGGGTCGAAATGTTAGAGAGTGAGATCTCGGAGGTACGATCAACTCTAGACGAAGTGCAGAATACGATGACAACCAACCACGCGAACTTGATAGCAATGTTGGAAAATGCTTGGGTAAGACGTTGACGATGGAGACACGATGGGTTCTGTTAAAGGTTTGCCGGCGGGAACGAGAAAAGGGAGAACCACATAGTACAATTATCAACAATCTTCGTGAGGATGCTTTGATGGGGTTTCGTCATTCCGTGAAGAAAGTCGAACTTCCATGTTTGACGGTGAGGATCCAGCAGGGTGGATCTCGCAAGCGGAGTTCTATTTCCAGGTTCAAGATACGTCGCCGGAGGTGAAGGTGAATTTGGCACAATTGTGCATGGAGGGTCCAACGATCCATTTTTTCAACTCTCTTCTGATGAAGAAAGGTCATTGACTTGGGAGGGTTTGAAAGACGCTATGTGGAATGTTATGGCGGTCATGGCGAGGGAGAAGTTTATGAGCAGTTGTCAGAACTGCGTCAGAAGGGGACCATTGATGAGTATATCACTGAATTTGAGTACTTAACAGCTCAAATCCCTAAATTACCAGAAAAGCAATTTCAAGGGTACTTTTTACATGGATTGAAAGGAGATATTAGAGGGAAGGTAAGGAGCTTAGCGGCGATGGGCGGAATGACGCGTGCCAAACTCTTGCAGGTTGCACGCGCGGTAGAGAAGAAGGTCAAGGGAGAAAGTGGATCGAGTCACAATCGTTTTTCCAAACCAGGGGGAGGATCCAGTTACAAAACCCATGGAAATGGGTCGGGTCGTAGTAGTGGATCAGATTGGGTGTTTGTTAAAAGTACACAAGAACGTGGAATTGGGGGTGTGGATAGAATCTCTACTGAGCCCAGAAAAGACGAGATGGGCCACACAGAGGGAAAGAGAAATGGGCCAAGGGATAGAGGTCTTTCTCACCTCACCTATTCTGAGTTATTGGAAAGAAAACAAAAAGGCTTATGTTTTAAATGTGGTGGGCCTTTTCACCCAATGCATAAGTGCCCAGATAAACATCTGAGAGTGTTAATAGTAGAAGAAAATGATGAGGAGATTAATGGAAACCAAATTCTGGCGGTGGAAGTGAATGAAAAAGACGACGAAACCGATGGGGAGATAAGTGTGATGAGTTTGAACAACATCATCACTACCAGCAAGGAGAGACCTCAAACAATCAAATTTGAAGGAAAGATCCAAGGCGTGCCGGTGTTAGTACTTGTGGATAGCGGAGCGACGCACAGTTTCATTGATCAAAAATTGGTGCGGAGAATGGGTTGGGATACAGTAGATACACCAAATATGACCATTAGGCTGGGAGATGGTTTTCAGGTTTCAACCAAGGGTCATTGTACTGAGTTGGAAGTGGAAAATCGGAGAATTCAAAATTAAGTGTGCACCTCACTTGTTTGAATTGGGGGGACCTGATCTGATACTTGGCGTCGAGTGGCTCAAAACGCTAGGGGACACGATAGTTAATTGGGATAAACACACCATGAGTTTTTGGAGTGGGGAGAGATGGATTAACTTTCAAGGTGTAAAGGTTAATAGCAACACTGGCGAGGCATTACAGAGTTTGCTAAGTAGGAGCAAGAAGCACAACAGAGGAGTATTGTGGACAATTGATAGTGAGTGAACCGTCAGAGATGCAGATTTCTGAAAGCCAACAGGGAGAGTTACAGGGGGTGTTAAAACTACACGAGAAGGTGTTTGCAGAGGTGGTAGGGTTACCTCCTTACCGGGGGAGGGAGCATGGGATTAACATAAAACCAGGTGAAGGCCCAGTCAATGTTAGGCCTTATCGCTACCCCCACCTTCATAAAAATGAAATTGAGAGGCAAGTGCAAGAGATGCTTGATTCCGGAATCATTAGGCACAGTATGAGTGCTTATTCCAGTCCGGTTATTCTGGTGAAGAAGAAGGATCAGACGTGGCACATGTGTGTCGACTATCGCGCTCTTAACAAGGTTACAGTTCCAGACAAATTCCCAATCCCTGTAATTGAAGAGCTACTTGATGAATTACACGGGGAAAAG
Source organism: Vicia faba (assembly GCA_948472305.1). Classification (NCBI taxonomy): domain Eukaryota; kingdom Viridiplantae; phylum Streptophyta; class Magnoliopsida; order Fabales; family Fabaceae; genus Vicia; species Vicia faba. Next base: position 200,715,919 of record OX451739.1, read on the forward strand.
TATTTCTCCAAACTGGATTTGAAATCCGGATACCATCAAGTGAGAGTTAAGAGCAATGACGTACACAAGACTGCATTTAGGACTCATGAAGGTCATTACGAGTTCTTGGTTATGTATGCCGTTTGGATTAATGAATGCTCCATCCACATTCCAAGGGTTGATGAATGAAGTATTCAGACCTATGCTGCGAAAAGGGTTTTTTTCTTTTTCTTTTTTCATGACATTCTCATATATAGTAGAGAGTGGCAGACACATTTGAGTCAGTCGGAGCAAGTGTTTCAGCTCCTTGAATTACATCAATTGAAGGCCAACAGGAAGAAATGTCAATTCGGCCAAAACAAGGTGGAGTATTTAGGGCACATGATTTCCGAACAGGGAGTTGCAGTAGACCCTAACAAGTATGAAAGTGTGCTCAAGTGGCCAAAGCCCAAGAATGTAAAAGGGGTAAGAGGATTCTTAGGGCTAACGGGCTATTACTGTAAGTTCATTCGTGATTACGGTAAAATAGCCAAGCCATTAACAGAACTCACAAAGAAAGAAGCATTTCGATGGGGGGAAGGGGAGGCTCAACAAGCGTTTGACACGCTCAAGAAGAAGCTGATAGAAGCTCCAGTTTTGGCGTTAAGGAATTCATAATCGAGTGTGATGCATCCGAAACGGGGTTGGGAGCAATTCTGATGCAGGACAGAAATCCTATTGCATATTTCAGTAAGGCACTAGGTGTGAGGAATTTGACAAAATCAGCTTATGAGAAAGAGCTTATGGTGTGTGTGTTGGCTGTCCAACATTGGAGGCCACACTTACTGGGTCGAAAATTTGTTGTGTCCACTGATCAGAGGAGTTTGAAGGACTTGTTACAGCTAAAGATTATCACAGGAGAGCAACAGAATTGGGTTGCTAAACTGCTGGGATTCAACTTTGACATCTGATACAAGCCAGGCAAGATGAATCAAGGGGCAGATGCATTATCCAGAATTCATGAGCAAGCAGAATTCAGTAGTTGCATGTCTTATCTCTGCTGGGAGGATCATCAACTAGTTTGTCAAGAGGGTACAGAACGATGTAAAGCTCAAGAAAATTTATGAAGAATTGCAAGAAAATCATCTAGCACACCCGGGCTTCAGCATTCATCAAGGGACTTTGTTGTATAAGGGAAGGTTGGTTTTGTCATCAACATCTACCTTAATCCCAAAGATGTTGCAGGAATTTCACAATACCGCACAAGGGGGTCATTCGGGGTTCCTCCGAACTTATAAGAGAATAGCCGTTAACGTGTACTGGCCAGGAATGAAGAATGCAATACAGAATTTTATCAAGAGTTGCGATGCTTGTCAAAGGCATAAATATCTCGCTGTCTCCCCTGGAGGTCTTCTCCAACCTCTACCGATTCCGGCAAATGTGTGGGAAGATTTGTCGATGGACTTCATTACCAGTCTGCCCAAGTCTAAGGGATATGAAGCAGTCATGGTGGTTGTTGACCGCTTGTCCAAATATAGTCACTTTGTGCCCATCAAACATCCTTATACGGCTAGAGGAATAGCGGAGATCTTCACTAATGAAATTGTTAAGAGTCCCATATCGGATAATATATGGCCTGAACATGAGTTTATAAGTGGGAGTAATCCTCACCTTACAAGCCGGTTTTGTAGGGTCGAGTTAGACCCAATCACACATTCCAAGAGAAATCATAAGATTACACGGAATTCCCGGATCAATAGTTAGTGATTGAGACCCAGTATTTATGAGTCATTTTTGGAGAGAGATTTTCAAGCTACAGGGGACTCATTTGAAGTTCAGTTCTGCGTATCATCCCGAAACTGACGGGCAGACAGAGGTAGTTAATTGCTGTCTGGAAACTTACCTTAGATGCATTGCTGCTGATCAACCTAAAGTGTGGGTGATGTGGATTCCCTGGGCAGAGTATTGGTTCAATACGACATATCACTCAGCCACAAATCAAACACCATTTGAGGTGGTATACGGTAAGAAGGCCCCAGCTATGGTTCGTTGGAGCATTGGTGAAACTAGGGTGGAATCAGTGCAAAGAGAATTGCAAGACAGAGATGAAGCAATCCGTCAATTGCGTAGCCAACTGTTGAAGGCCCAGAATCGAATGAAAGCTCAAGCTGATAATCACAAAGTGGAAAAATCTTTTGAGATTGGTGAATGGGTGTTTGTGAAACTGAGGGCTCATCGTCAACAATCCGTGGTCACACGTATTCATGCCAAGCTAGCAGCTAGGTACATTGGTCCTTACCCTGTGATTGATAGAGTGGGGACAGTGGCATATAGATTGAAATTGCCAACAGGCTCAAAGATACATCCAGTTTTTCACATTTCTTTGCTCAAGAATGCAGTAGGGGATTATCAAGATGAGAGTGAATTACCTGATCAATTAGATGGAGAAGATGTCGAAGTGTTGGAACCCGAGAAGGTGTTGGTTGCTCGTACTATCAAGCAACACGGTGAAGAGATACAACAGTGGCTCGTGCAATGGAAGGGGAAGAGTGTTGATGAAGCGACTTGGGAAGATGTAGTTACTATTAAGAGTCAATTTCCAACCTTCAACCTTGAGGACAAGGTTACAGTTTCAGAAGGGAGTATTGATAGGAAACACGTGACTTATAGTGGAGGGGGAGTACCTCTTGTGCATCATAACACTCATAGGCCCATAATATGGAGAGTCTATTCTAGAAGGGGCAAAAACGGAAATTGAGAGATAATTCTGTTATGCAGTGGAGGTGAGAGAATGATGGAATCTTTCCACTTTATAAGGAATAGAAGAGAGGTTGAGAGGATTACCTTGGAAGAACTAAGTTGTTAGATATGAATAGGAGGCTTTAGCCACCTATAGGAGCTTTTGCTCTGTGTCAGATTTAAGGGTCATTTCCCTCTCTGTATTTTCCAACGTTATCATTTAATGAACAATCATTCTGCTGGCCATCTCTTTATTCTGTGTTACTGTGTTATTAAGTACTGTGGGTTCTTAACAGTTTATTCACGGAGTTTCTATTGGATAACTGTCACTTTCGTTAGCATTACATCTACTGTTATTAAGATAATCCAATTGAAAAACACAGCTTGCTTTTTAAATTACTTCAAGCTATTTCATAGTTGATAGTTTTTCTATAACTAAAATTTCAAAATACTCAAAAGAATTCTCTTATTCGCAAATTGCAATAGCTAACTCAGTGTTATTTCTTACACCTCTTAACTCTAAGTTTATGAGATTTATCATTTTTAAGAAAATATCAATTTTATCAAAGTGGGCTGTCCCTTCCCTACTCTTTATCATATGAAAAATGACATTCCAAGTTCCAACACTTAATTATCAGGTCAAATGTCAATTTTTCTGTGATTGAAATATAGTTATCTTGCCGTTATATTTATGTATCTTTTTGTCATCATTTTTTATTTATGGCGTGGACCATCATAAGCTTAACGGGACGTTTCTTGTGACGTGCTTTATGGAGCAATTACATACATTTTCTTAATCTGATTATTGTGCCCTTTTTGTGTGTTTCAGCACAATGCAAGGGGAATGTTGTCAATGGCTAACAGTGGTCCAAATACTAATGGAAGTCAGTTCTTCATAAGTTATGCAAAGCAGCCGCATTTGAATGGACTATACACTGTGTTTGGAAGAGTAATTCATGGATTTGAAGTTCTTGATCTCATGGAAAAGGTATCTTAATTTTCTGCTGATGTTATTTTTATTTTTATTTTTAGTAAACCTGATACTTGTATGCTATGTTTAGAAATTTATTTAACGAAGCGTGAATGAGATCACACACAACGGAAGAGAGTTATCGTTCCATTGAATAAATATTTTTATAGAAAAAGAATACTGTGTAGTATTAGATGGAATGAATTTTATCATGCTTCATCCTTTTTCATCTAATTTTGAACAATCAAAGTAATTGATCCTATTATGATTACATTTTATTTCACCCTTTCCATTCATTTCCGTCAATCCAAACATAACCCAGGTTTTGGTTTTGGCAACTAAGTAAAAGGTCTCTACATTTTTGCAACAATGTTGTATTTATGCATTTTTTTGCTACCGATATACACTTAAATACCTCATTTAGAATTCTCAGTGCAATATGCACACTTACTAAACATATGAGAAAAGAATAAATGATGTATGTTTTTGTTGTGCAGACTCCAACCGGGGCACAAGATCGACCACTTGCAGAGATAAGGCTCAATCGTGTAACAATGCATTCTAATCCACTTGCAGGTTAGCCTGGTTTCTGCAGTTCATGTAAAATTGAAGTTTCAATTTCCCAAAACAACAGATCTAACTAAGTAGCGTTGAGGATAATTCTTACATGCCGAATTCTGTACTCGGTCATATCTTCTTCTGATTCAAAGATTTAATCTGGTAAAATAGTATAATGTACATCAAACATAATTGAGACAATTTTTTTTATATGGTGATTTTCCCCTTTTCTTTTTGGTGGTTAATCGAGACAATTTTATGTGATGGCAAAAGTTACTTGAGTTTCCTAGATTTAAGTACTCTTGTTGTCTTGGTTCTGTTGTTGCCATTCACTTTTTAATGGATATTTTGTTGCCTTCAGAATAACTATTAAGCATAACGAATGTCTCATAAATGAGATTTGAAAATATCACAAACTCCAAAGGTAGTTTAAACTTAGTAACAATAGAAAATGCTGGAAAATAGTCACTATTAGGGAATCTTTTTCAGTCATATATATCTGCTATGAAGTGAATGAGAAGTTTCATTTCACACACAATACAACTTGTAAAATAGGAGCAACCTTCCATTGGTCGATGCATGAATCTAGTGTTCATGTATACATAAGTACTTCCCAATATAAAAGCCAATACATAAAGTAACTTAAAATAAGACATGAAAATGACAATTTAAACTAATATCGAGCAACAACAATAAAGTCATCATCATCGAGAACTTGAACATCTTTTTCTCCAACAAAATTCTCTCTACCCATTTCCTTCACCAAATTCACAAACTCTACCCTTTGTTCTATATTTAGAGGTACATATGGCAACCTAAAAACAGGTTTGATAACCCCAAGTTGAGCAAGAGCAGTGTTCAAAGCAATAGGGCTTGGCTCTGAAAAAAGCCAATCAAACAAAGGGATAAGCTTTGAATTCAATAAAGGATTCTTACCCTCAAACATGAGTTCTTTCATTAAACCAGGAACCAAGTTACTTGCAACAGATTGAACTCCAACAGCACCACAATCCCATCTAGCTTCATGGCTCAAACTATCAACTCCCCACACAACAATCCCTTTATCAGTATACATTTTCACCCTCTCACCTCCCACGGTCTCTTTCACACCAACCAAATTAGGGTTTTGAGCCAAAATTTCAACCACACTAGGAGGGACATCTTGACCACTCCTTGCAGGTACATTGTATATAATGACAGGTCCTATAGAAAGCAAACTATTGTAATGTGCAACCAACCCTTTCATTGAGGTTCTTCCATAGTAAGGGTTTATATGAAGTGCTGCATCCATTCCAACAGCAAAACCTCGCTCGGTCGCCTCAATCGCTTCATTTGTACAGTTGCTTCCTGCATTACCGATAACTTTAACTTTGTCGCCGAAACAGTTGACTGTATGAGCAATCAGCATTATCTGTTCATCCCATGTCATTAAGTGGCCTTCACCAGTTGAGCCAGCAACAAGAATACCTTCAACGCCATTCACAATTTGTATATTCACCAAGTTATCATATGCTTCCAGATCAATTTTTCCTTGAGGTAAATACGGAGTCTTAACCGCTGTGATAAGTCGCAAACTCCGTAAATCCTCAATCGATTTCCTGTCAACATAATACATGTAAAACATAAACATAAACACATAATATACAAAATAACTGAATTATGGAATATAGTTTGAGAATGAATTCATATATATGAAGTAAAACATAAATAATTCAAATTCACCTATCTTTGACAACTGTTGAGGTGCTGATCTGGAGGGGAACATCAAGTCTTGCAGCTGCTTGATTCATTTTGCAAAATCTAAAATGATTATGAGAACACACATTAGAGTATAAGCTAGAAGGAACTAGAATAAAGCAAATAAAGTGAACAGAAGAATAAATAGAGAAAGAGATTATTCAACCTTGTATTGAAGTTTGAGGGGAGAAGGTGTAAATTGGATCTTGTGAAGAAGGAGCTACTACAATAAGCTTTTAACATGTTCAAAAGACGTTTGGATGAGTTGGCGGAAAAGAAAAGGTCAAAGGAAGAATAACAGTAGACAAACAAACAGGTACAAAGAAGAATGATGTGAGCAACACCAACTTAACAAAGATCAAAAGTAATAATGCATACTAAATAATAAATAAATAAATAAATGTTTAAATGGAAATTATTATGAAGGAGACGTAGTGGGTTTGTCTTCATTGTTGTAGTATATAACAAATTGGCATTGATTACCAAATAAAAAATGGGCATTGATTACCAATAAAAAAACTCATGGGATAATAGAGGGTTTAACATGAATGAATTTATAATAGGGTGACAAACAGGGATGTTTGTTCTGTTTATATCCGTTCCACAAATGCCTGTAAAAAAATGGAATATGATAGAACGAGTATAGTTGAGTGTTCGTGCCTAAAACCTTGACTTATACTACAAAAAAAATGAGGGAGGGGCGGTGCGGGTCAGTTGACACTGCACCATTTTAGCTAGATTCTCCCTAGGTTAGGTTGAATTTGACGATGAACCTATTTTTTCTTGATTGAGATATATGATCGGATGGTGTTAATGTTACTCTCCTGACTTATTGTTATTATTCAGTTAAAGTTTATGCTAATTATTTTTCAATTGTTACGGCTTTTGAATTGATCTTGATAGTGGTGACTAATGACTCTAGGGCTATCTATCTGAATTACATAAAGCTGTCAAAATGGGCTAGTCCATATGGTCTGGTCCGCCTGACCCAAAAAATCATCGGTCTTGGGATTTTAAATAAAGTCCGCTATCCATTAGGGCTAGTCCGCAGGGACCATGGGTAGTCCATTAGACTCGCATAACTATACATTTTTTAAAAAATATATTAATTCTTATATTGTGTTACTCCAAAATAACACATTGATTTTCTCACTTCATTAAATTTTGTCTCTATTCTGTTGAATCTTTCTCTTTTAAATATTATACATTAATATAATAAACACTCTTTCTTTGTATTCTATTAGTTTCTCTTATGTTAAATATTTGAGCATTATTCTCTATAACTTAGACATGTATAGTATTTAAAAATATATTTTAGTATTTATAAAAGATAATATAGTAATTAAAAATGTATTATGTTCAAAATACTATAATTTTTTTATTTTATTTATAATAAATATTATGGATTTTTTATTAAAAAAATTTGTTTAGGATCGGTTAGCCCGAAGTCCATCTAGGACCGAACTTAGGTAGTAATTTTGAGGCCTATATTATAATAAGACTTTTTGGCCTAGTCTTAAAAAGCCCCGACCCATCAGGCTAACCCGTTTAATGTCGGGTAGTCCATTTTGACCGCTCAAACTTTAACTATTGGATTCTCTAATTGACTAGGGATAATATGATTAGGATTTGTGACTAAGGGATTAATGATCTGCATTGCCTAATCTGACAGGACAATTGGCCTAAGGGACCGAAGAGTTGACGCCTAGGTTAGTGAGCTATACGCAAAGGGATTAAGTATAATTGTAGTGTTAGTCCTTCGTTTAACCTTGTAGCCAGTTCATGTCTTTTAATGTGCGTTTCATCAATCACGTTGAAATAGGGGATTATGATAATTCGACATGACCGCCTTTATTCTTAATCATTTAATTTTTTTTTGCGTTGTTGACCAAACAAACTTGCAAACCCCCAATTACTATTTTAGTTTAATCGCACAATAGTTCTTGTTTTAGATTTGCAATCCCCGTAGAGACGAATTTATATTTTATTACTTCGATAACATAGCTAGTACACTTGCTAGTATTTTGTCATCAAGTTTTTGACGTCGTTGCCAGGGTGTTTATGTTGCTGCGGTAAAGCGGCAAGCAAAAAGTAAAGTATTATTTTTACCGAGTGATATAGGTTATATCATATCGTGTCCACAAAGATTGGTTATTAAATTGTCGTTCGACAAATTCTCGCGTTTATGAGTTTGGTTTGAATTGGTTTGTAAAGAAAATGTTATCAACAAAAAAATAAATGTAAACAAAAGAAAAAAAATTAAGGAAGAACTTATCAAGGCTGCATATAATCTACTCATCACATACTTAAATCTAGCGACCAGTTACATTCAACCTAACAATACTCATCAATGTCACTATATATCACTCACAACTTAAGTCATTTCTAATCTAAATTGAGAGACCAACTGTATCACCAAGGAAATGATCTCTCTACCTCTTCAACAACACAGAAGACAACTATGTAATCGCACTGACGATCTCTCAATACAGCACAACCACACATAGGTATTAAACTTTGATATCCAAGTAGATGTCAGCTCTAAATCTATCTCTAGAGTTTCGAAACTAATAGATAATCATCCTAGATAAGAATCTAAGCAGTATATAACTCAAATCCCTAGCACAGAGCAAAAATCTAAGACAACAATTCACAAAGGTTTGAAAAGCAAGTTTAATATAACGCCATGAGCGACAAATATACATATGTTAAGAGTAAAATATATACAAAACTCAACAAAAGAGAAATACATAGAGAGGAGAAGAGATAAACCACAAATCTTCCGATTTGTCAGCTCCGGTCAATGAGAAATTCACCTCCAATCATCCATAAGCAAAATCCTAGTGTTGTTATCTAAGCTAATCCACTACAAAAATGAGGTGGATGAAATTGGGAGACAAAAATTCACCCCCAAATCCATCACTCTCCAAAATGACAAGAAATGAAAATATAATAAAAATTGTGACCCATAACCGTCGCCCGACGGCATAAAAGCGTCGCCCGGCGATATTCCTTATACACTTGGCCCGAAATAAGTCACGTTCTCAACTGAAACAAATATCTAGTGTCTCCTGGCGATCACAATTCATCGTCCGACGACTCTCTTTATTTTTGTCTGGCGACACAAATGCGACGCAAGGCAGAGACTTCATCAAAATTGGTCTTCAAAGTTTCTCCCGGCGACGCTCCCTTTTTCCTGGTGACGCATGACAGGTAAGCAAATTTTATTGCTTTCTCTGCATAACTTCCAATGGCCTCAAATTTTGGCCTTATTCATTTATTAATCCAAAAATGCATCTTGGAGATTTATTCCTCTTGCTCCAACAATGCTTAAATACCTACAAAATGAGTACAAAACTATCAAATGATACACTTTATACACGAAAATGCATTATACACAAACTAAACATATTTATACACAAAGTTGGGTTACTCAACGATATTAACAATAAAGAGTCGATAAGTGCAATAAAAAATATATACAAAAATAGCTATAATTTGCACTTATCAAACTCTCCCCAATCAGAATCATTGTTTGTCCTCAAACAAAGCCAAACAATTCAAAGAACAAAGAAACAATAATCAAAGAGACGAATCAATAGGATTTTAAAACAGAAAATAAATGAAATGGTTCAAATGAAAATCAGTACACACAAAGTAAACACTTACCACTAAACTATAACTATAACATAAACACGAAACGAATGCTAAATACGAAAGTCATGCAAAATATTCTATAACAATATTAGTTCACAAATGAATAACACCTAGCAAACATAATCATCGGTAAATGAAAAACACACAAAAATAGGGTATTTTCACTCATCTAACAATCTTGTAAACAACCGACTAAATTATGCATTCATCCAAAAATTTACATTGAAAATATAAAAGCAAGAATCTCAAAGGCTTTTCAAAGTTGTAATGTGGCTTGGTTAACAAACAAGTGATAAGTCCTAAAGCTAGTCGAAACTAAAACTTGCCTAAACCTAAGGAGTAATTATTAACAATAGAATTTCAATAAAACTTCTTCTTTACCACAAGTGTTACACGAAACACACGTCACTTATTAACACAATATTATTTCATATTTTTTTTTCTTTTTCAAAGCTTTTCTATTTTTTTCCTTTCTTTTTCTATCACTTCTTTTTCACATTTTTTCTTTCTTTTCTTTTTCTTTTCAACCTCATCGCAATCAACCAATAAGTACACTATTATTTTTCTTCCCAACTTGAATTCAACCATTTCATAATGTGAATACTCTCTACTTTCTAAGGAAAGATAAAAATTCAAACTACAACTCATAGTTAAAGGTTCAAGAAAACAAAGAATCAATACCTATACAAATATGAACCAAACATCCATAGACAAACATTTAGCAAAAATAACACGGATATCGATAAAAAGCTCGAAGAGGTTACTAATGATCACATACTCACACGGTGAATTGACTATTTGACCAAGGTAGTTGTGCTCAAAATGAAACAAAAATGCCTTGATCATGTTCAAGCCTTCATACAATCAACACAAACAAAATATTAAACATAATAAAATTCAGTTAAAACAAGAATTGTGACCTCCAACATATGTGAATAATGGAAAGCTACCTCACAAAAAATGGTGGGAATTAAAGTAATTCATAAATGAACAAGTATACAAAAAAATTAATAGCATAAAAGTTGTAAAAAGTCTAAGTATCATGAATATGCTAAAGTATAGAAAGAGATAAATACATATCTCAAACGTGTACAAAACTTTAACAAAATCATTATCATACATTCACAAGTCGAAATGATAAAACTTGACAAATCACCTCAATATTCTACAAGTTACCTGACCAAAACTTAATTCCAAACAACAACAAAAGAATTAGAAAAATAATAATCCTACAAAATTTTGATGTACAAAATTTACAATATTTACAACGAACAAAATTCTTCAAGCTAAAAACTACAAGCTTTCGGAAAACACAAATTGACATAATAAAACAAATACAAATAACGATATGAAAACCGGGTGAAAATGAATTAACAAGTTGAAAAGTGAAGATTTGAAATTTTAAAACTAATCCGAGTTCAACATGTTAAAACACAAATCACCACACACATAAATAAATATAAAAAAACATACTTGTTTTATGTCGTAAGCTCGACGCCTTTATTGTGAAAGCTAATAACCTTCTCTCGTCATGCCATGGTATTGTCACACCATGCAACCTTAAATAAAGTGTCCTAACAATTACACAACAAATGTTACGAAAACGAGACAATTCACAACAATACGTGAAAACAAAGAAAAACATATATATGCACAAGTATCATATACACGTTAATATACAATTTCTATATAACATATACATTAATTACAAAACTCAAAAACAAAAGAATTATCACAATGCAAAATCAATAGAACCAATCTCTGGCAACGACGCTATTTTGTTGTTGCGGTAAAGCGGAAAGCAAAAAAGTAAAGTATTACTTTTACCGGGTGATATAGGTTATATCGTATCGTGTTCATAGAGATTGATTATTGAATTTCCGTTTGATAAATTCTCGCGTTATGAGTTTGGTTTGAATTGGTTTGTAAAGAAAATGTTATCAACAGAAAATAAATGTAAACAAAAGAAAAAAAATTAAGAAAGAACTTATCAAGCTTGCATATAATCTACTCATCACAGACTTAAATCTACCGACCAATTACATTCAACCTAACAATACTCATCAATGTCACTACGTATCACTCACAACCTAATTAATTTCTAATCTAAATTGAGAGACCGACTGTATCACCAAGGAAATGATCTCTCTACCTCCTCAACAACACATAAGACAACTATGTAATCGCGCTGACGATCTCTCAGTACAACACAACCACACAGAGGCATTAATCTATGATATCCAATTATATGTCAGCTCTAAATCTATCTTTAGAGTTCACAAATTAACAGATAATCATCCTAGATAAGAATCTAAGCAGTATATGTCTATAACAACTTAAATTCCTAGCACAGAGCAAAAATCTAAGACAACAATCCACGAAGATTTGTAAAGCAAGTTTAATATAACACCATGGGCGACAAGTATACACATGTTAAGAGTAAAATACATACAAAACCCAACAAAAGAGAAATACATAGAGAGAGGAGAAGAGATAAACCACAGATCTTCCGGTTTGTCAGCTCCGGTCAATGAGAAATCCACCTCCAATCATCCATAAGCAAAGTCCTAGTGTTGTTATCTAAGCTAATCCACTATAAAAATGAGGTGGATGGAATTGAGAGACAAAAATTCACCCCAAAAACCATCACTCTTCAAAATGACAAGAAATGAAAATATAAGCAAAATTGTGATCCGCAACCGTCGCCCGACGACAGTCCTTATACACTTGGTCCAGAATAAGCCATGTCCTCAACTGAAACAAATATCTATCATCGCTCGATGACCATAATTCATCGCTCGACGACTCTTCTTAATTTCTCATGGCGACACAGACGCGACGCAAGGCAAAGACTTCATCAAAATTGGTCTTCAAAGTTTTGCCCGACGACGCTCCCTTTTGCCCGGCGATGCATGACAGGAAAGAAACTTTTGTTGCTTTCGCTGCATAACTTCCAATGGCCTCCAATCTTGGCCGTATTTCTTTATTGATCCAAAAATGCATCTTATAGCTTTATTTCTCTTGCTCAAACAATGCTTAAATACCTACAAAATGAATACAAAACTCTCAAACAATACACTTTATACACGAAAATGCATTATACACAAAGTTGGGTTATTCAACAATATTTATAACAAAGAGTCAATAAGTACAACAAAAAGTATATACAAAAATAGCTACAATTTGTATTTATCAGTTTACCGTGAAATTTAATAAATAAGCGCTAGCCTTCCAAAAAGTAACTTGCAGGATTGACTAGATGATCCTAGGACATATGTGCTTAAACTTTTCCGGAGTTTGTATAATTTTGGGTAAAAAGGCAAAGATTTTGACATAGGCGAAATCTTGAAAGTAAAATAAAAGAAATAAAGTAATGGTGTTGGAAATGTAAAAGACTTTGACAATGATTGAAGTCAAATGCAGAAAAATAACTTTAATGTAAAAGACTTTGCATTAAATGAAAATGTTGTTTGCATACATACATTACACTCGATAAAACTCATTTCTCACTTTACTTTGTTACTTTGAGTATAGTGAGTTTTTCTATTAAATTCAACACCCTGAATTATAACACTAAAATTCATATTTATACTAACATCTAAATAAATGCAATTAACAATCTTCTTTCCACTAAATGACACGTCTTCGTTTGCATGCATTTCGCCTTCAAACTTGCTTTCACGCGTCATTTTAATGCAGATATTGCCAAAAGATAGTTATTTAGCCACACTTTGCATTCCAATTTCCTTCATCGAAATGGTCCTCATGCCACTCTGAAAATCACTAGGTCCCAACTACTACTGCGTATCCAGGGGTTTCGACACATTCTTCTGAAGCAATCATGTCAAAAAACTCTCCAACATGTATGTCAAAAAACACCAATAAAATCACCCAAAATTTACCAAGGTTTTTTTCCTCAATCCTCTTCTTGATATGCTGAGATTTAAGGTATGTCAAAAATCCCAGCTAATAAATTGTCCCCCAAAAATGTCACTTTCGACAAACGGAAGAAAGGGTCATTTTTTGAATACTTCGATGTTGTATCCAATAATGTACTGACGTCATGGTCATCATGATCACTTTCATCAAACATCACTTCGAGACGTGCGAAGTTCAAAAAATCCAATCATGGCTCCTATTTTCAAGGAGAACATGGGCCATGGAAAATCAACCGCCTGACTAAACCCCTAGGCGGGATACACGTGTCCCATGATTTAAATCCAAATGTCAATAAAGAAAATGAACACTTTTCTTCTTTCTTCTATAAATTCTTCATTTTCCCGCATTTCTTCTTTTTATTCCTTCCAGCTTCTCAGCTTCTTCAAACTCTTTGAGTTTTCTTCCCAAAAACACGAAAAACAAACCCTTTCTTTTGAATCTTCTACCATTTTCACTATGGTTGCCTCTAAATCAAAGACTCCAAAGATTCCAAGGGCTCAAAGGACTATTTACCTCATGCTAATAGGATTTTAGGTCCACTCTTTGCTAGGAACCAAAAGTATGTGCCTGAATCTCCTATTCAAGAAGAAAAATTGTGTATCTACAAATCCTAGGTACTAATTCATTTTTCTATATTTGGAGAAACTCATGCACTTATGGGTCCATTGCCCAACCCTAAGGCAAATCTTAAGAAACTGAGGGAATTTCACCCCGCTTATCATCGTACGAAGCCTATTGTTAGCTTGACAAAGCCAACGACTAGTACGAATAACCTTAGCGCTAAATCAGATGTTCAAATAAAACCTAATAAGGCTAAATTTGTCACAGAGACAAAGAAACTTAAAGAAAAACCTGCAGCTGATGCAACAGACTCTAAAGATAAATTCGTTGTTGTTGTACCCCAAAATTTTCCCTCCCATATTTTTCAAAACATTGCAAGAAATATCTCCAAGTTGCTCAAGGTAGTCCAAGGGTTGGCCAGACAAGCTCTCTCCTAAGGCAGTCTACTTCAAATTAGGGTTTCATGTTGCATCAAGATCCTTGAGTACAACTGGTCCCAAATGCTCACCAATGTCCTAATATGTTCTCAAGATCATCCATGTCAAGTTTCAAGCCTTACAGAGGAATTTTGCTCAGTCAATTGCTCAAAGGTCCAAAAATTGACTATTCTAGGGCAAAAGTCAACTGTGACCTACAAACAGTCAAACCTCAAGATTTTTGGTCAACATTATCATTTTGAAGTTTATTTCATCATTTGATCAAGGGTTGATCATGATTCATCAAGGATTGCTCATAATTCATCAAGACTCAAAAGTTGCTAAATTAGGGTTTTGTAGGAAAAGTCAACTCAACTTTGACCAAGCATAACTTTCTCATACTTTATGAGAAATGACCCATCCAAAGCTCATTTTGAAGAAGATGCAATTTCATACAATCCATCTTCATCTCCCAAGATCAAAATATGCACTCACAAGAAGTTATGAATTTGGACATTATAGGTCATTTTTGAAAGTCAACAAAAACACCTTTTTTGTCGAAGCTTCATACATGAGTATGGAATATAAAAATGATATGAGACAAAAAGAGTTTATTATAGGACATCTCAAGCTTTCTAAAAAGTTCAAGAACACCTCCAAAGGTTCAAAATTGAGGAAGTTATGCATTCGTGAAGTTGACCCTTTTTGCAAAATTGCCAAAAGTCAACTATCCCAAAAACTTCAAATTTTGCCAAATGGACCCAATATTTTTCACTTGTTTTGAGTTGGCATCATAGCCCACGTGCTCTAGCCCTTGCCACTTGTCCATATCATATTTTTATTAATTATTTTGATTTTTATTTGAATTAATTTGATTTAAATCAAAATAAATCAAATAAAAATTCAAAGCATTGATAACAAGGGATTTTGTGTTTGTTTCAGGTTCTAATTACAGCTAGCAAGGCATTCAAATTTGTGTAAAGGCTTGTGTGCACAAAAAGATTCAAAATGAGCCATGTTTGGAAAGATCTTCAAAGGGTATCAAATCAAATCCAAAGTCATTGAAAGAAGAAGATTTGGACAGAATAAACAACCCTAATGCATTGTGTGATACATAAGGAGGCGAGACAGATCAAAACAAGAGTTGGAAACGGGCGAGAAAGAGAGGGAGAGAGAACAAAATCTGAAAAAAAGGCAAAAAAGTGTGAGATCAAAGTCCCACTTAGACGCGTCCTCAAGGCTCGAGACCTCTCCCAATCTCTTCCTAGCACCCTCAGCAAGTGAAAGCAATCGAGACCAGGCATTTTCAATCCCTCCCACGCACTATAAGTCCGCAACGGTATCACTCTTTTCTTGAATTCGAAAAGCTTCATTCTTGCATCCATTGTGTAAAATAATAACATAATCTTGATCACTATGATGTTTGCAAGCTTTCGGCATTATTCAATTTCATTTATATGACTTATACCGTGAATCACCATTGTTAGGTTTTTTTGGAGTTTTTTAAGGTTTTTGATTTCAGGAATAATTGGCCCTAGTAATGGGTATGGTTGTGATCAGAAGAAGGAGACGACCTCAACCATGGCCTTAAATATCATTTCCATGGCTTGTGGGAGATTTTGAGAATGGACGGGGTTATAGCAACAGACACTGTCCGTGGGTATAGGCCTTTGGATTTTTAGCCACGGTGCAGGGAAGAAGAAGCAGGCGTGTCACTCCTCCATTCGCCCATTCAAATTTCTGCGCGCTTTTTTATTTTTGTTCCACTATATTGCATTTTTTTATATTATTATTATTTTCTATTATGTGTACAAACAGCAACAAGTGATCCAGTGGCAAGCTTGGCACGAAATTCCCCTTGGGGCCTGGGTTCGAATCCCAGGTCCCCCTATTTTCTCTATAATATTTTCTTACAGGAAATCTAGTATGCGCTTAAGCCTAATGTCCACCATGCTCCTTCCTCATCCATGCGCCAGATAGCCAGATGGCCAGATCTGGTGGCCACCATTGAAGGCACACCATAGACCAAGTCAACGCCAACGCACTGAAAAGTCAAATGGATCAACACAATTGAGCCCAGAATTCCTGCTTTCTACACCCCCTAATCTCAGGCCCATTTTCTCTCCTCATATCTTTTTATTCATTATTCATTTTATTTTATTTAAATTGTTTAATTAATTACTAACCAATAATCAATTTTCTTTTTTTTTTATATCAAAAATCACAAAAATACTTTTATGTCCAAGTAAATTTAGATTTTATTTTTCATCACTAAATATTAATTAATTTAATTAGGTTAATTTTAGATAACTTTCATTTATTTTGCAAATATTTAAAATCAATTAGAATAGCTAGGTTTTAACATTGATTTAGTTATTTTATTTTCTTTCCTAAATTAACAAAACTCCAAAAACATGTCATCTTAATTATTTTTCATTTATTAATTTATTAACTAATTAATTTAGCATTTAATTTTAGGAATTAATTTCTTTTCTTAAAAAATAAAAACAACAAAAACATTTTCTTTAATTAGGAGGGTCAAAACCCTAGTTTCGCGTTCGATCCAATTGTCTTGCGCGCTTTATCTTTCTTTATCCAAATTATTGTATCTGCTCCCGGTTTGTAATAATTTTAATTAGGACATTTATTTATTTTTCCGCTTTTAAATTTCAAAGGGTTTGTTTTTGGCGATGTAAATACCCGACACCTTGTAATAGTTTAGTTTAAATTCTGCATTTTAATTATGCAAATATTCAACTGCTAGATGTTTGATAATAGGGTTTGCATGACAAGAATGAATGCCTAATTTTAAAAACAGTTAGATCACCCTTAATTATGCAAAGATAAAAATAACTGAAATCAACACACTCGCACATGCGCACTCCTAGGGTACACTCCCACTTGGTTGCCTTCGTACACGGTCATTAAGTATAGGTTGTTTTAGAGGTCGCTCTCTTGTCTAAAAAATCATAGTTGCCTCGAAATGGTTGCCTCAGATATTGTTGCCTCGAACAAATGATCTAAGACATTAAGATTACCACTAAGACATCCTAACATTGCTTTAGTGACCGTATGTCCCTCTTTCGAATTGACCCTCAAACTCCAATGACGGTGCTACCTACTCGCTAATAGTGGGATATCATTGTCTAAAGGAAACAAACATAGAACGATTCCTTTTTTGAGTAGGTAAATTAGTTCTTAAATACTTGCTCATCCAAAACAAAACTTTTTCACACTTACACTCCTTTACAAACAAGTTTTCAAAAACATTTCATTACACTCTTGAAGATAGAAGCAAGAGTTAAATCGAAGTCAAAACAAAAGCTTTTTAAATCACGCAAACACAAAGAAAACAATTTTGAAAATGATGAGCAAGTACCTAAGAGCCCGTAGATAACTACAGATAGAAAGAGTGCTAATACATCCCCTTTCTATAATCTACCCCCGGTACTCAGAAATATCTCGAAAAAGGAATTTTTCTGTGCTTTTTTTCCTTTTCTTGTTGGATAAAATAAAAGTCGGTGGCGACTCTTGCTTACCGCGACATTTTGTGAAAACAAACGCAAAACGTGAACCAGTATTCCAAAAACAGTCAGTTCTTCCCACCATATCACAGAACTGGCGACTCTGCTGGGGACTTAATAAGTGGGGTGTACCTTAGGAATAGTTCATCATATTGTTTTCAATTGTTTGATTTGTATGCTTTATCTTTGTGGGTTTGAATTGGAGTTACTATAGATCCTAACTAAGATATGGGGATACCTTTTAGGTAAGTAGCAATAGACTGCGAGGGAACTGTACAGCGTAGACCGATACGGTTGAAGTAATAGCTACGTTGGTGTGACACTTTAGTTTGTACCGATATCCCTTGTGGAGGAACAAGGAGAATATGGGGCAGCTAAGGGGTCATTAAGCACCAACTGACCTTAGAACCTATAATTGACCAACTTGGCCATAGAAAAGTAGCAGTATGCTACACTCATTGAGACCAAACTCTCGCGATGATTCCGACTGCAAGAAAATGTTGCTAAACTGGAATTATGACCGATCGAGGGTGGTCAGTGATATTGAGATCCTCTAGAACCCGATTACTATTACTAGGACAGGTTGAACCAACTAAACTGAAAGAGGGTAATACCTAAACTCCATGCCAGCGTGAAATCTAAGGGCTACTGTGTGACTTGTTTGCCCTTACCATCTTTGCTATCTGTGAATACTTGTGGTGTGTTTCTATCATGACATTGCATGCATATTTCATTAGACTAACCCATTTCAAAGACCAAGGGGATTCATCTTTGTTCTATTTTGCAGATCATGGCATCTATGCACAGAAATACTATTTGCATCAGCTTCGTACAAATCCCTGCTCAACTTAGAGAGTTGGTTTCTAAAGTTCCAGATACTTCTTCCTTTGTCAGAAGACACGGTCACCTCCTTGGTTTGGTCACTTCTAAGATGAATGAGCAAATGATGAGTGTCTTGTTCCAGTTCTTTGACCCGTTGCACCACTGCTTCACCTTCCCAGACTATCAGTTGATCCCTACTTTAGAAGAGTTCTCTGATTTACTTGGTATTTCTATTCTGGAGCAGACGCTGTTTACAGGTTGGGAGATAACTCTTAGGCCGGAGGATGTTGCTACAGCCCTACATCTAATAAAGGCTGATGTAATGTCTAACTGGGAGACTCGGAGTGGGGTAAAAGGCTTCCTGGCTAAGTTCTTGTTTGATCAGGCTCAACAGTTTTGGGACAGTTTGGACTTTCAAGCGTTCGAAGATATCATGTCACTTCTCATATATGGCTTGGTTCTGTTCCCCAATTCAGATTCTTTTGTCGACGTGAATGCAGTGAAGATCTTCATGTCTTGTAATCTGGTGCCCACTCTCTTAGGTGACATTCTGCATGCTCTTTTTTCCCGTACTGCTCGAAAACGGGGAACCCTTATGTGTTGTGCACCATTGCTGGCAAGGTGGTTTATTTCTCACCTCCCCAAATCTGTTTTGAAGAACAAGGAAGATATGGGTTGGGCCTACCGAATTATGTCCCTTGCTCACACGGACATAATCTGGAGTACTAAAGACATGGAAGAAGTAGATGTTATTGACCGGTGCAGAGAATACCCCAATGTTCCACTGCTTGGAATTAGGGGAGGGATAACCTATAATCCTTGTCTGGCCTTACGACAGTTTGGGCGAGCTCGAAAGGACGGTCCTCATGAGTTGTTGATTCCGAGCATTGTCTTTGACTTCCAAGGAGATAGTGAGGGACATCGTCGCAGGTTCGTACGAGCTTGGAATAGGGTTAACAGGTCTGATCCATATGAGTTGGGATTGAAGACTTCTCTTCCGATGGAATCGTATCTCCAGTGGGTTCGGGCCCATGCCCAAAAGCTAGGGATGCCATATGAAGCTGTCTTACCAGTGATTGTGGAGCATGCTTATGAAGAAGGGGTTCCTCATACTGTCCTCCATCCATACATGCCTACTGACATTAGGGCATTAAAGAGGTCTTGGATCCAGTTGAGAGAAGAACGAGATACTTATAGGGAAAAGTATCATGAGCAGGAATGGAAGATTCTAAAGCTTACAAGGCAGCTGGAGAATGAGAAGGTTCTCAACGATTATGTCAGCACCAACGGAAAACGACCATGGGAGCGCCGATGTCTTTTGTTATTTCTAGTTTTGATTTACTTTTCAGTTTTTCTCTTTGTAACGCCTTAAAGGCATTTGTCAAACATTGTTTCAAGTTTTTAATCTAATAAAAGTGTGTTTCATTTTGGTTTACGAATTTGAATCTCCCAAAGTCTATGAAATCATATCATATGCATTCCATTCCCATACACCTCATTACAGGTACCCTTACAAGTCTCTTATCTTCTTCGCTGTTTATTTCAACATCATGTCTGCTGAAACATCCACTGATCAAGCTATTAAGGCTCTACAAGCTCAGAACGCATTGTTCCAGGAAATGTTCATGAACCTGGCCAAGGGGAAGAAAGATCTGAAGACTCTTATCTTGAAGGATAAGAAGAAGAAGAAGAAGAAGACGGTCCTCCTGAACATGGGTCACAGGTTTGGAAATAGATTGCGAGAGGAAGTTGATTTATCTCACTCATCTGGAGGGGGAAAGAATCAAGAATAAAGGAGGGCTCCTAGCCCTGTGGTTTTTGACAATGAGACTGACTTTGACGAAGACCATTATCCTCCGACTGAGGACAGGTATAAGCAACTTGAAGACCGGTTAAGCGTGATGGAGATCCATAAGATACCTGGGCTGGATTTTGGAGAGTTAGGTTTGGCGTATAGGGTGGTGATTCCCCACAAGTTTAAAGCACCAGTCTTTGCTAAGTACGACGGAGTCTCCTACCCAAAGCTACACCTCCGCTCGTATGTTAGAAAGATTCAACCATATACTGCTGACAGGAACCTCTGGATTCACTTCTTTCAAGATAGTGTTTTAGGGACTCAGCTTGAGTGGTTCTATCAGCTAGAAGGAGCTAACGTCCGTAATTGGGAGGATCTTGCTGCTGCTTTTTACAAGCAGTACCAATATAATGCCGACCTCGCTCCCACGCGTACCCAACTTCAGGGTATGTCTATGGGTGCGAGCGAAGGTTTTAAAGATTACGCTCAGAAGTGGAGAGATCTTGCTGGTAGAGTCTAACCCCCTCTGGATGATGAGGAGTTGGTGGATATGTTTCTGGGGACCTTGTCTGGTCCGTATTTCAACCATTTGATCGAAAGTTCATCGTCAGGTTTTATTGAGTTAATTATGACCGGGGAGAGGGTTGAAGCCGGTATCAAGAGCAGAAAAATACAGAGGGGTGCTTCATCAAGCACCAAGAAGAAGCCTTTCAAGAAGGAGTCTAGTGCAGTTTACAGCTCTAGGAGCCAAAGTCGACCCGAGCACCGCCAGGAGGTTAATACAGTAGTTATTGCAAGACCAACTGTTGCCCCGCAATGTAATAATCAGCCAAGAGCAGAGAGGCCGCAAAGACAGTTTACTCGGCTCAGCATGACTTTATCTCAAATTCTGCCACAGTTGTTGAAGACCAACTTGGTGATTCCAAGGGAAGCTCCAAAGAATCCTAACACTACATCGCCGTTGTATAATCAGAACACCCGCTGTGCTTATCACTCTGATAGCCTAGGGCATGATACCAACAATTGTTGGGCTTTGAAGAATAAAGTGCAGAATCTGATTGACGCTAAGGAGATTGAGTTCGAAGCGCCGGAAAAGCCTAATGTTATGAATTCTCTTATGCCCAAGCATGGAGTGAATGCTGTAGATGATGACTCGTTTGTGACTTCCGTAGAAGACATTGCTACTCCATTGATGACTGTGAAGAAGAACCTTTTGTTAGCCGATTTATTTCCGGGCTGTGGTGAAGGTTGCCATCTGTGTTCCATCCTACCTACTGGTTGCCATCTTTTGAAGTCAGGTGTCCAACGCCTGATGGATAATAAAGAAATCTTGTTCGAAAAAACTTTTATTCCTTTGGTTCCTGTTGAAGAAGTTTCCATAATCACCATTTTCGCCAATTCTTCCAAGGCTTCCTCGAGAAAGCCTGTTAGAATTACATCTGTTCCGAGAATTGCTCCATTGATCATTACTGTTCCTGGACCCATCCCCTACACGTCAGATAAGGCCGTCCTGTGGCACTACGGGGCCGATGTATATTATCACGGGGTTAAACAAGACTTGAAGGATGAAGAGGCTGATACTGATGTCATCAATATTGTTGAATCTAGTAAAGTCACCCGAAGCAGAAGACTTTTCTCCCCTGAGATCTCTCCACCAGTTGTTCAGAAGCCTATTGTTATTACACCTGCCAGTACATCTTCTACTGTCCCTGTTCATGTTCCAATCCTTACCCCTGTCGCCGAGTCATCTGACACTCGGGGCAAAGGGATCACTGGTGAGCCTGCCCGGACGGAGGCACCGAAGAAGATTACTGTTGAAGCCTCTAGACAGGAGATAGAGGAAATTTTAAAGATCATCAATAAAAGCGACTACAATGTAGTCGAACAGCTGGGGCAAACCCCGTCGAAGATCTCTATGTTGTCTTTATTGTTGTGTTCAGAGGCCCATGCTAAGGCTCTGATTGCTTTCCCGAAGGCTGCGCACGTACCCCAGGAAACATCTGCTGACCAGTTCAAAGATTGTGTGGCTAGTTTGACAGCGGATAATGGGTTGGGTTTCTCCGATGCAGACTTGACTGCTAAGGGGAAGAATCACAATGACGCCCTGCATGTCTCCATTGAGTGCAGGGGCACTACTCTAGCTCACGTATTGGTGGATACTGGATCCTCGTTGAACGTTTTACCCAAGAAAGTGTTAGACCGATTAGACTGTGAAGGGTTGGTGCTGAAGCCAAACAACATTGTGGTTAGGGCCTTTGACGGGTCCAAGAGGATGGTACATGGAGAGGTGGATATTCCGGTTAGGGTTGGTTCTCAGATTTTCGCGTCTACTTTCTATGTGATGGACATTCGGCCATCTTATTCTTGTTTGCTGGGTCGCCCGTGGATCCATAAAGCTGGGGCAGTAACTTCTACGCTCCACCAGATGCTGAAATACCCAGTGAAGGGGAAAATTGTTACGGTACGAGGAGAAGAGGAGTACATTGTGAGTCACCTCAACTCTTTCCGGTATGTGGAGATGGACGGGGAGTTCACTGAAACCCCGTGTCAACATTTTGAAGAAGTCCCTCAGACGCTAGCATCAACTAAAACTTTTACTGAAGATCCTCCAATGAAGATGGCTTCCCTAAAGGATGCCCGGGCTGTTATTGAGAAAGGTGGGTGTGCGAATTGGGGCCAACTCCCTGACTTTGCACATAAGACTGACAAGTTTGGTTTGGGTTTTACTGCAGAATCTCAAAGGGCTGTTCGGCGTGCGCGAATTGGAAAACCTCCCCTGCGTATTACTAATCCTGAAGTGAATATGATTGAAGACAATGATGAAGAGTCTGAGTTCGACAGCTGGATTTACCCGACTACCAACGACGGACTAAGCAATTGGACGGCAAAGGACTTCGTGCCAATTTCTTTTATTACACAGTAATAGACTTTTATTTTGAATTTGTAACAGACAATTTTAAACTTTACGGCCCGGTGCCTTACCCGAGACACCGTGGCTCTGTTTGAGGGCTTATTATGTGTCATTTCCATATATCATTAATAAAAGCATAAGACGTTTTCTTGCATTACAAATTTTGCGCTCCTTGTTTTTTCTTTTTTATCTTGCAAAACAACTATTTTACACACACTCACATATACAGGTCTACATCCACTCGGGATCCCACTGATAACGATTTTGCTACTGCCAGTTATGACTTCGAAAGTCCGATCAACCAAGCCGAGGACGAAGGTGAGGATGATTGCGAAGTGCCTGGTGAACTTGCTAGACTGTTACTTCAGGAAGAGAGGGCCATACACCGCATGAAGAGCCAGTGAAATCAGTAAATCTGGGTACAAAGGAAGACAAGAAAGAGGTCAAGATCGGTACAAATCTGGAGTCTAGTGTTAAGCAACGGTTGATTCAGATGCTGCAGGACTATGTTGAGATCTTTGCCTGGTCTTATGAAGATATGCCTGGGTTGGATACTGATATCGTGGTTCACCGCTTGCCTACCAAGGAAGACTGTCCTCCAGTGAAACAGAAAGTTCGCCGAATGCGCCCAGAGATGTCTGAGAAAATCAAGGCTGAAGTTATGAAACAGTTTGATGCCGGTTTTCTAGCAGTTACTTCTTACCCGTAGTGGGTTGCCAACGTGGTTCCAGTACCGAAGAAGGATGGTAAAGTTCGAATGTGTGTTGACTATAGGGATCTCAACAGGGTAAGCCCCAAGGATGATTTCCCTCTGCCTCATATCAATGTTCTGGTTGACAACACTGCACAACATAAGGTCTCCTCCTTTATGGATGGTTTCTCCGGTTATTATCAGATTAAGATGGCTCCCGAAGACATGGAGAATACTACCTTAGTTACTCAATGGGGTACCTTTTGCTACAAAGTTATGCCTTTCGGATTGAAGAACACTGGGGCAACGTATCAACGTGCCATGGTCGCTTTGTTCCACGACATGATCCGTCATGAGATTGAGGTATACGTTGAAGATATGATTGCAAGATCCCAGACTGAGGAAGAACATCTTGACCATCTTCAGAAGCTATTTGACAGGTTGAAGTTGTACAGACTGAGGCTAAACCCGAACAAGTGCACCTTCAGGGTGAGATCTGGTAAGCTGCTGGGTTTCGTCGTAAGCGATAAAGGTATTCAAGTGGACCCTGCAAAGGTGAAGGCTATACAGGAAATGCCAGCTCCCCGAACAGAAAAAGAAGTCAGCGGCTGTGATCGGTGGATCTGGAACTGACTATTTTTAGCTGGTTCGCGAAATGTCGCGGTAAGTAAGAGTCGCCACCGTCTTTTATTTTCTCCAACATGGACAGGACAAAAGCACAGCAAAATTCCTTATGAGATAGTTTCTCGGTTCGGGAGGTAGATTTATAGAAAGGGAAGGTGTTAGCACCCTTTCTATCCATGGTTATCCATGGGCTCTTAGATACTTGCTCATTTGTGTTTTCAAAAGTGTTTGCTTTTCAAGTGTGAGTGGGTTTGAAAAAAAGTTTCGTTTAAAGATTTCAGATCGACTCTTGTATCAGTCCTCAAGAGTGTTTGAAAAATTGTTTTGAAGGCTTTTTGAAAAGTGTCAGTGTGAAAAGTATTTTGTTTTGTTTTGAAATTAGAGCAAGTATCTAGAGTCGTCTACCTACCCTAAGGAATTCGTCTGTGTAGATGTCCTTTAAAGTAGTGCCATCCCACCATTGAGGGGTAGGTAGCACCACCGTTGGAGGTATTCGGGTCAATTCGAGGTTCGGGACATGGTGATCACCAGAGCAATGGGAAGACACCTTAGAAGCTACCCTCATGCCAGGTTCCCGGATCATGAGGACTTACTAAGACATCCTCTACTCGACGATCACCTTTCGAGGCAAGGCAACAGTGAGGCGTACCCTAAGGGTGGTGTGTGATTTGTGTGTCATGTTCAGTTATTTTGTCTTATTCATGTCAAGGTGATCTATGCATTTGTTTTTATTTTATCATTCATTCTTGCATGCATTTATTAACAGTTAAAAGGTTGCGAGAAAAGTAAAAGATCTAAAGCTATTACACAAGGCGCGGGTCCACATCGCCAAAATTAACCAGGACCCGATTTGACAGGAAAATAAAGAATTTAAAAGTGCGAGAAGTAATTAAAATGTTACAAGGCCTTGGGAGAGATACATGAATTATTTAAGCGAAAAAGAAATAAGTATGCGAATTAATAAAAATTAACAACGAGGGCGTTGGACCCTTTTGCAAAAATTAAATTAATGACGAATTAATTAATATTAAAAGAAAGAAAGAATTGTTTTTTTTTGTTGGTATTTTTTAGTGTTTTAGGATTTAATATAGAAAGAATTGATTGAAATTAAAATAAGACGCAAACCCTAATTCTAACTATTTTTTTAATTTATTAAGGAAAATGTTGAATTTTAACCTAAATTAAACCTAATTTTTACATGCAATTTAATTTATGAAAATAAATATTTAGTTATTTTAATTATTATAAAATAAAAATAAAAAGGATGAAAAATTGTTAATTAAACCTAATTCTATGTTTTTTTTGGATTTTTGTTAAAAGTATTAAAATTAAAACCTAATTTACACTAAATTTAATTATATACATTTATTTATGAAAATACTAAAAAAATAAAATTTATTATATTTTTGCTCTTTTCTGACTTTTATGTATTTTTTATGTTTTTTGTGAAAATAATAGAGTTAATTAACAAAACAATAATAAAAGGAAATATATAATAAAAATAATAAAAAAGGTGAAAAAATATGCAAACCTAGGGGGTTCAGACCCCAAATGGGAGGTATGGCCTTTAGCAATCTGGCCCATTTGAATTCATGGCCTTGTGGACCTTTTTTACTCACGTGCAGAACGTTGACTAGAGCATACCATAATCTCCAAATCCTGGCCCTTGGATGGATGACATTGGACGCGTGGATGGCTGGATATAGGGACGTATGATGATCCACAATGTTAGGCCTGCACATGAATATCTTTTGGAAAAAATTATATGGAAAGGGTGGGGACCTGGGGCTCGAACCCAGGTCCTGAAGGTCATTCGTTCACTTCCTTGCCAGCTGCGCCACTGAACCAATTTGTTAATTAAATAAACCACAAACATTATAAAGTAAAATAAAAGCCAACGCGTATTTCCGCGCGAATTTTCAAATTCACCAATCCGCTTATGCCACGATATCATCGTCTTCTTTGTTCCTGAAACACAAACAGAATAAGCCACGGTTTTTTATATGTTCTCTTAGGTATGTTTTGAGAAAATAGCGAATAGGTCCCCTTGGCATATAAATTCAGCGCGAGCATGCCATTATTTTCGTCCAAGCGAGCTGGTTTTGTTCATGGTACTGAGGACTCCCAATTTTATAGCATGTAAAAACGCCTAAATCGAAAGCTTGGTAACCCTAGAAAATAACAATGGTGGAATCGTGTGTGGTGCATAAAAACATAATTAAACTATCAGGTTAGCTTCAGAATTGAATATTGAACATGAATCAAGCATCAAAGATTAGTAAAAGTGCATGAATCGAGATGCAAGATTATGAGATTTTCTCTGTACAGTTCATATTCGTTTTACCAATTCTTGGCGTTGTGATGGATGATTTTGATTGGAATCGTTTCTTTGAAGCTTCAGGAAGCCAATGGGATGAAAATCTTGGCTTGAAACCACCTGCAAATTAGCTTTCAGTATTGAGTTTTTAAACCAAATTTTCCAGTTTTCAATGGAGTTTCTAGCGCAGATTTTTTGTTCTCTGCATTAGGGTTTCATTCTAGCTTATGTAGTGAACAAATTAGGTTAACAAATTTGATTAAAATCTCTTGCAATCATGGCTTTGAAGATTTGATTTTCAAGTATTGTTTTTTCAATCTTTTCCATGCATTTTTGTACCAATTAAGATCCAATCAATCCAAATCTTCCCATATTTGAATGTGCACGAATTATTGAGTAGATTACATGTGCAAAAAGATTTGATACTTAGGTTAAATATTTTCCATGTATTTAATTTGATTTAAATGAATTAATATAAATAAAAATTCAAATAAATAAATAAAAAATGGAGAAATACTTCCCTTTGGGCCAAGTGGTCGTGCACATGTTATGGATGATGAATTATGGAAGAAAAATGGGCCCATTAGCAATTTTAGGTCTTTTGAACCAATGTTGACTTTTCAAAATATCCAAAAATTTCCCAACTTCCACAAGGCATAACTTGCTCAATTTTTAAGATTTTCTCATGTTCTTGGACATTTTGGAAAGGTCTTTGAATCCTATAACCAATGTCTTTGGTCCCATGTCATTTTGATTTACCAATCTCAAGTTATGGTCTTTTACTTAAAGTCTCTTTTTGTTGACTTTTGAAAATGACCTATAATGTTGAAATTGATAACTTTTTGTGAGAGCATTTCTTGGACTTGAAGTATGAAGATGAGTTGTAGGAAATGTCTTTCTCTTCAAAATGAGCTTTGGATGGGATTTTTCTGATAATCCATGTGAAAGTTATGCCCTGGTCAATTTACAGTTGACTTTTTCAACTGTCCAAATAAGGAAACTTTTGCATCTTGATGATTTTTGAGCCAAACTTTGAGAATCATGATCAAGCATTGATCAAATGATGTTTGTGACTTCAAAATGATATGTTGACCAAAAATTTGAACTTTTGACTGCCAAATGACCATTTTGCCCCTACAGTTGACTGTAGTGCAATTAGGGTTTTTGACTGTGCAATTTTGTGCTGAAAGCCTTGAAACTTGATATGAGGATGCTTGACCATATTTGTAGGCATGTGAGACTGGATTGGACCATTGAAAACTTCATTTTCTTGATCAGAACACAAACCCTAATTTTGACTGCTTAGGAGACCTTTGCACTGTGCAACCCTTGGGGAACTTTGCAGCTTGACTTGGCAATTTCTTGAAGAATATGGGAGGGAAAATTTTGGGGTACAACAGCTGCCCCTGTTCAATCTTCTTAGACCTGAGGATGCAGATTGGCTGACGTGCCTTTCGTAATCCGAAGGTGGAAGATGATTGAACACTAGAGTGCCCAGAAATTTGCGCTCACATAGTAGCAATGATGGTGGAAATGGGCTTACAGATGCCATTTAGAGGTTGATGAATAGGATGATGGGTTTATAGATGCCATCTGGATGTTGATCGCGTAAGAGATTCCTTAGCGAGAACCTGCATACCTGCAAAAGAAAAATGAGTACCTGACACGTTGCAGGAGCTGATTTTTAGATGCTTGGTATAGATATGTCCTGACTGGTTACAGGAGCTGGGTCTGGAGCTTCAAAAGATGATGAATGAACCAGGGATGGTTACTACCTTAGCATGAATGGTAAGAGAACCTTGGGTGACTTTAACTTCAACAACGCTCGTTGAGAAAATCTTGGTGGAAATTACCATCTTCGCAGTATCGGGGAGAGAACCATAGGCAATTATAATCTGAAAAGGAATTATCACCTCACTCACCATCGGAGAGGGAACCCTAGGGAATTACAATCTGAAAAGGAATTATCACCTCACTCACCGTCGGAGAGGGAACCATCTGTAATTATAATTTGAAAAGGAATTATCACCTCACTCACCGTTGGAGAGAACCCTAGGGAATTACAATCTGAAAAGGAATTATCACCTCACTCACCGTCGGAGAGGGAACCATCTGTAATTATAATTTGAAAAGGAATTATCACCTCACTCACCGTCGGAGAGGGAACCAATAGGAAAAGGAATTATCACCTCACTCACCGTCGGAGAGGGAACCATAGGAAAAGGAATTATCACCTCACTCACCGTCGGAGAGGGAACCATAGGAAAAGGAATTATCACCTCACTCACCGTCGGAGAGGGAACCATCTGAAAAGGAATTATCACCTCACTCACCATCGGAGAGGGAACCATAGGAAAAGGAATTATCACCTCACTCACCGTCAGAGAGGGAACCATAGGAAAAGGAATTATCACCTCACTCACCGTCGGAGAGGGAACCATCTGAAAAGGAATTATCACCTCACTCACCGTCGGAGAGGGAACCATAGGAAAAGGAATTATCACCTCACTCACCGTCGGAGAGGGAACCATCTGAAAAGGAATTATCACCTCACTCACCGTCGGAGAGGGAACCATAGGAAAAGGAATTATCACCTCACTCACCGTCGGAGAGGGAACCATCTGAAATTATAACCTGGGATAACTTCTACTGAGTCTTTATCAGAAAAATCTGTTGGGAGTCGATTTAGCTGGACTAGAGAAGGCCTGGGACTGGATAAGAAATCTTTGGAGTCGATTAACTGAACCGGTCTAGGTCTTGAAATATGATTGAGAATTTCAACTGCATCTTTCCTGAAAGGTAAAGGTCAGTCATATGCAATGCATGATATGGATCAAGCAATGATGTTCTCAACATAAATGAGATTTGTATGATATAATGCGTCTATGCATGCTATAATGATGTATGTGATGTTTTATGAATGTATGTTTTCGTCTAGGAAAGTAAATCCTTGACGGGTGCCTGGAAGTCATATCCTGGGCTGATGTTGAAGAATAGATTTTGCTTCCGCTGGGGATGATAACTGCAAGAATACCGGTAGGAGAAGATGACTCCGTTGCGGAATAAACTTGGCAAATGGAAGACTCTGCGGGGAGAAAAGATACTCTAGCGACCATGCTGGGAAGCAATACTCTGTGGGAAGAGGGATGCCTTGCTGAGTGTTGATAATAATTTGCTGGGGATACCCTTGTTGTTGGAAGTGTTGATGGACTTCGCTGGGGTAAGAAGACTTCGTCGAGGACGCTCTTTCCGTGGCTTTTGGCTGAGGATAACCCAGTTATATCCTGTTAAGGAAATAACTCTTTGAATAAAGCCGGGCGATGCGTTCGTGCTTTGCGAGGGATAAGCTTCTAGAATCTACTGGGGATAAGCTTACTGCTTGGGGGTATGAATTCCAACCTTCCTGGGGAAACTAGATTGGACTCTCTTGGGGAAGTTTTGAACTGCGGGGGGAAGTGATTCCTTTGAATGCTGGTATGCCGCTGGGGAACAATCTTTAGACCAAGACTGCCGGGGATGCTTGTTAAGAATATATGTATACTGCTGGGGAATGTTGGGATCTGCTGGAGGATACTCGACTTCCTCAAGATTTGATAACATCTACTTGGAGAAGAATGTACTGCCTTGCTGAATCACTCTCTGGGGAATTAATATGTACTGGTCATATTCTTTAGCTGAACCTACCTTGGTACCTTGGAGGACGGAACAATTAGATTGCCTGGATAACTCTTTATTGCCCCTGTTTCTAGTGTCACCTGTAATAAATCCCTTGTTTCGTATGCAAATATTTATGAGTTAACAAATTATTGTCAATGCATATATCACAAATTGAACCTTGGACGTTCTTCGCAAAACAAAACAGAAAAGGAAAAACAATTGGCACGTTTAACTGAAAATATATTTGTATTGATTTTGAATGGCCTGTGAATAGGCGTTTTGTGTACAAGAGGCTGACGTCCTAGTAAGAGGAACGCCGCCGAACCAGAGAGTTTATACAAATTTTGTACAAAAGAAAATAAAACAGCCGTGTGAAATGAATGATCCCACTGGGTTTCAACTCTGCTATTGCCTTTATAACTCCGAGCGTCTCATCACTTGATGACCTTGGTTGAAGGTGAAGCTGACTGATCGATGCCGTCTGGACTTGATGTAGATACCGGATTCTGGATGCAAAGTGATCCAATGAGACATAGTATTACGCTTTTATCCCTAATTTTTGCCTGGACTGCCCTTTCGGGTTTTCAGTCCACCGGGATACCCATTTTTGCCCAAGCCGCCTTTTCAGGTTTTCGACTTGCCGGGTGTACATATTTTTTCATTTTCATCCCTTCATTTTGCCCGAACCCTTTTGGTTCGACGGGAAGCCCTAATTTTTGCCTAGGCATGTCAGCCTAGCGGGTCTTTTTTTCATGCGTAGTATCTTTTTACTATGTCTACATTGGCGGGGTGAGGAAGGTCGTCACCATCCATGTTGGTCAATATCATGGCTCCTCCTGAGAACACATGCTTAACCACAAATGGCCCTTCGTACGTAGGGGTCCATTTGCCCCTTGGATCACTCTGAGGAAGGATGATTCTTTTGATCACCAGATCCCCAACTTGATACTCCTGTGGTCTGACCTTTTTGTTAAATACCCTGATCATCCGTTTCTGATACGTCTGACCGTGACAGATAGCAGCAAGTCTCTTTTCATCAATGAGGTTGAGCTGATCAAGTCGTGTCTGGATCCAATCATCTTCGTTCAGATTTGCATCCTTCATTATCCGGAGAGAGGGTATTTGCACTTCGATCGGTAAGACCGCCTCCATACCATAAACCAAGGAGAAAGGAGTTACCCCGGTTGACGTCCTAGCTGAGGTACGGTACCCATGTAGAGCGAACGGTAACATCTCGTGCCAATCTTTATAAGTCACTGTCATCTTCTGCACGATTTTCTTGATGTTCTTATTTGCTGCTTCTACAGCCCCATTCATCTTCGGTTTGTAAGGAGAAGAATTATGGTGCTGTATTTTGAACTGTTCGTAGAGCTCAGCAATCATCTTGTTGTTCAGATTGGTACCGTTGTCTGTAATAATTCGTTCAGGGACGCCGTACCGACAGATCAGGTTATGCCGAATGAACCGTGCCACAACAGTCTTGGTTACCGTAGCATAAGATGCTGCCTCAACCCACTTCGTAAAATAATCTATTGCTACCAGGATGAAGCGATGCCCATTAGATGCCGTAGGTTTAATCTCGCCGATCATGTCTATGCCCCACATTGCAAACGACCAAGGCGCAGTCAGAACATTCAGGGGAACTGGGGGAACATGCACCTTGTCTGCATAAATCTGGCACTTGTGGCATGTCCTGGAATGTTGGTAGCAGTCAGCTTCCATTGTGGACCAGTAGTATCCTGCCTGTAGGATCTTCTTTGCCATTGTGTGTCCACTGGAATGTGTACCAAAGGTCCCTTCATGTAGCTCTCCCATGATCCTTTCTGCTTCAGTCTTATCCACACAACGCAGTAAGGTTGAATCATGGTTTCTCTTGTACAAGATGCCGTTGCTAAGGAAGAACTTTGCTGCGAACCTTCTTAGGAACTTCTTATCATTGACGGATGCACCTTCAGGGTATTCCTGAGCTTCTAGATATCTCTTCACCTCATGGTACCAAGGCTTCTCGGTCACCAATTCAGTTTCGAGATCACAACAGTATGCCGGTTCGTCCAGTTTCCAGATGATGATCCGGGGAGCCTCATTATCCCATTTGACCTTAAACATAGAAGACATTGTAGCTAACGCGTCCTCCAACTGATTCTCTTCTCTTGGAAAGTGCTCAAAGGTTATCTCTGTGAAGTGGGGAATTAGGGTCAACACACATTCTCTGTAAGGAATCAGGTTCGGATGTTTCGTATCCCACTCTCCTTTGATCTGATTGATCACAAGAGCGGAATCTCCGAAAACACTCAGAAACTTGATCCTTAGGTCGATCGCAGCTTGAAGACCCATGATGCACGCCTCATACTCCGCCATGTTGTTGGTACAGTTGAAACATAGCCGGGAAGTTAGTGGAGTATGAGTACCTTGAGGAGATATGATTATGGCGCCGATACCGTTACCCAAAGCATTGGAGGCTCCGTCAAAGTGCATAGACCATCGGGATCCTGGTTCAGGTCCTTCATCCGGTCCAGGTACTTCACAATCAGTTACTATCATGATGCTTTCATCCGGAAACTCGAATTTCATTGATTGATAATCATTTACGGCCTGATGTGCCAAGTGGTCTGCCAATACACTTCCCTTGATGGCTTTCTGGGTCGTATACTGGATGTCATATTCCGTCAAGATCATTTGCCATCTTGCAATTCTCCCAGACAGAGCAGGCTTTTCGAATATGTATTTTATAGGATCCATCTTTGAGATCAACAAGGTGGTATGAGTCAGCATATACTGTCTCAGCCGGCGAGCAGCCCATACCAAAGCGCAACAAGTTTTCTCAAGCAGTGAGTATCGGGTCTCACAGTCGGTAAACTTTTTGCTAAGGTAATAAATGGCGTGCTCTTTTCGGCCAGACTCGTCATGCTGCCCCAGCACACACCCCATTGAGTTGTCAAGCACTGTCAGGTATAGTATCAGAGGTCTCCCTTCAACCGGTGGCATAAGGATAGGTGGTTCTTGGAGATACTCTTTGATTCTGTCGAAAGCAGCCTGACATTCATCGTTCCAACGTACTACCTGATCTTTCTTCAGCAGCTTGAAGATTGGTTCACAGGTAGCAGTTAGGTGTGAGATGAATCGAGCAATGTAGTTCAGGCGTCCTAAAAAGCCTCTGACTTCCTTCTCTGTCTTAGGAACTGGCATCTCTTGAATAGCTTTGACCTTAGCAGGGTCCACTTGAATGCCTTTATCACTGACCACGAAGCCTAGCAACTTCCCAGATCTTACCCCGAAGGTGCATTTGTTCGGATTCAGCCTCAGCTTGTACAGTTTCAACCGGTCAAACAACTTCTGCAGATGATCTAGATGCTCTTCCTCAGTTTGGGACCTTGCGATCATATCGTCGACATACACTTCTATCTCATGATGGATCATGTCATGAAATAAAGCAACCATGGCACGTTGGTAGGTTGCCCCAGCGTTCTTTAATCCAAATGGCATGACCTTGTAACAGAAGGTGCCCCACTGAGTAACAAATGTAGTCTTTTCCATGTCTTCAGGTGCCATCTTGATCTGATTGTAACCTGAGAAGCCATCCATGAAAGAGAACACCTTGTGCTGAGCTGTATTATCAACAAGGACATCAATGTGAGGTAAGGGGAAGTCATCCTTGGGGCTTGCCCTGTTCAGATCCCTGTAGTCGACACACATTCTGACCTTACCGTCCTTCTTAGGTACCGGCACCACATTAGCAACCCACTGAGGGTAAGAAGTCACTGCAAGGAACCCGACATCAAACTGTTTCATAACCTCGGCTTTAATCTTCTCAGACATCTCTGGACGCATCCGACGGACCTTTTGCTTAACTGGAGGGCAGTCTTCCTTAGTAGGCAAGTGATGGACCACGATGTCGGTATCCAACCCGGGCATGTCTTCGTAGGACCAGGCAAAGATCTCCATATAATCATGTAGCATCTGAGTCAACCGTTGCTTCACGCTGAGCTCTAGGTTGGCACCAATCTTTACCTCTCTCCTGTCTGCTTCAGTACCCAAGTTTATTGTTTCCACTGGCTCTTCATGGGGTTGAATTGCCCTCTCTTCCTGAAGCAACAGTCTTGCAAGCTCGCCAGGCACTTCGCAATCATCTTCACCTTCGTCTTCGGCTAAGTTGATCGGATTTTCGAAGTCATAACTGGCAGTAGCAGAGTCGTTACCAGTAAGATCCAGAGTGGATTGAAACCTGTATGAGTGTGTGTGTGTGTAAATACAGCTGTTTTGAAATATATGTAAAGGAAAGAAAGACAGAAAAGGAGCATAAAATTTGCAATGCGAAAATACGTCCAAGATTTTCATTCATGATATATGAAATGACAATTTATATGCCCTCACAAATGATACCACGGTGCCTCGGGTAAGACACCGGGCCAAAGAGTTTATTATTGTTTATTACAAAATAACGAAACAAAGAAATTT
This sequence comes from Vicia faba, assembly GCA_948472305.1. Lineage (NCBI taxonomy): Eukaryota > Viridiplantae > Streptophyta > Magnoliopsida > Fabales > Fabaceae > Vicia > Vicia faba. The sequence goes on from OX451739.1 coordinate 200,751,250, forward strand.
ATTACTGCGTCACAAAGGTAACCGGAGTATGGTCCTTAGCAATCCAATTGTTCAACCCGCCTTCAGCCGTTGGATAGATCCAGCTATTGAATTCAGCCTCATCCACTTCATTGTCTTCCCCCACAGCATTCACTCCTGGATTTGTAATGATCACGGGAGGTCTTCCGATCTTCTCTTTCCGCATAGCTTTCTGACCTTCTGTAGTAAAGCCCAGCCCGAATTTATCAGTCTTCTGAGTAAAGTCTGGAAGTCTGCCCCAATTAGCACTTTCGCCCTTCTGAACCACAGCCCGGGCATCTTTCAGGGAAGCCATCTTCAAAGGAACAATTTCTTCCGCTGCTGTTTCTGTTGCTGCTGTAATTGGAAGCACCTCCTCGAAATGCTGAAAGGGGGTTTCAATAAACTCCCCATCCATCTCAATGTATCTGAAGGAGTTTAGGTGGCTTACCATATACTCCTCCTCTCCCTGCACAGTGACGATCTTCCCTCTGACGGGGTACTTCAGCTTCTGGTGCAAGGTAGAGGTCACTGCCCCAGCTTTATGTATCCAAGGTCGACCCAATAGACAAGAGTAAGATGGACGGATATCCATCACATAAAAAGTAGAGTCAAACACCTGAGAACCCACACGAATCGGAATATCAACCTCTCCATGAACCATCCTCTTTGAACCATCAAAGGCCCTGACGATGATATTGCTGGGTTTCAATTCCAGGCTTTCACAATCTAAACGGTCCAAAGCCTTCTTGGGTAGCACATTCAAGGACGAACCAGTATCCACCAACACATGTGCCAAGGTAGTGCCCCTGCATTCGATAGAGACATGCAGAGCATCATTATGGTCTCTTCCCTTCGCGGTCAAGTCAGCATCTGAGAAACCCAAGCCATTGTCTGCTGTCAGATTTGCAACGCAATCAGTGAACTGGATTACAGATGTCTCATGTGGCACATGGGCCGTCTTGAGGAATGAGATTAAGGCCTTGGCATGGGCCTCGGAGCACAGCAATAAAGAAAGCATGGAGATTTTGGAGGGCGTGTGCCCCAGCTGTTCCACAACATTAAAGTCGCTCTTCTTTATAATTTTCAAAATCTCCTCCATCTCTTGTTGGGAGGCCTCAGCAGTTATAGGTACAGGTGCCTCCATCTGGGCAGGCTCAACCTCAACTCCTTTGCCCCGAGCATTGGATGACTGGCAGCAGGAGAAACAATTGGATCAGCAGCAGGAACAGGTACACTGGTAGGAGTTATGAGAAGCGGTCGTCGAGCAGCAGGAGGTGCAATGTCAGGTGAGAAGAGCCTGCCACTGCGGGTAACCTTGGCTGGGCCAGTGATGTCACAAATGCTGGCGCCAGCGTTGAATTCTTGTTTAATCCCATTCACGTACACATCTGCCCCATAATGCCAGGGGACAGCTTTATCAGATACATAGGGCAGGGGCCCCGGAACAGTGATAATAACAGGTGCAACGGTCATGATTTGAACGGGCTTCTTCGGGAGAGTCGGGATTGGATTATTGAAGATAGTCACCACAGAAACTTCTTCCACTGGAACCAACCGAACAGCGGACTTCTTAAACAGAATCTCCTTGCTATCCATTAGGCCTTGGATGCCTAACTTCAGCAAGGGACAACCAGATAGGGACACAGCGCAGAACAGGCAACCCTCACTGCAACCCGGAAATAAACCGGCCAGCAGTAGGTTCTTCTTGACAATCTTCAGAGGAGTGGCTAGATCATCCACAGAAACAGCATAAACGTCTTCGTCAACAACATTCACCCCATGTTGAGGCATAGGAGCAGTAACTACATTCGGCCTCTCAGGCGCTTCGAACTGTATCTCCTTCGCGTCGATAAGGTCTTGCACCTTACTCTTTAACGTCCAACAGTCATCGGTAGAGTGCCCCGGGCTATCTGAATGGTAAGCACAACGAGCATTCAGGTTGTACTTAGGAGATGCAGTATTGGGGAACTTCGGAGCCTCCCTGACAGTCACCAAATTGGTGGATAGCAACTGTGGCAGGATCTGCGATAGGGTCATGCTTAACCGGGTAAACTCCCTCCGGGGTCTTTCAGCCCTTTGAGGGTTGGTCGGCCGAGGAGCGGCAGCAGGCTTAACAATCATTACCGCACTGACAGATTGGCGGCGCTCAGGTCTCTCTGATCTCTTGGAGCCATACACGACACTAGCCTCCTTCTTGAAGGGTTTCTTCTCAGCACTAGATGATGTACCCATCGGAATCTTACCAGACTTTAACCCAGCCTCAATTCTCTCTCCAGTCAAGATTAGATTAGTGAACCCTACAGATGAGTTCCCGATGAGATGGTTGAAAAACGGCCCAGATAAGGTCCCCAAGAACATGTCTACCAACTCTCGATCAGTCAATGGTGGCTGCACCCTGCCAGCCAAGTCTCTCAATTCTGAGCGTACTCCTTAAAACCTTCGCTTGCACCTAACGACATACCCTGGAGTTGGGTACGTGTAGGGGCAAGGTCGGCATTATATTGATACTGCTTATAGAAAGCAGTAGCCAACTCCTCCCAGTTACGAACCTTGGTCCCATCCAGCTGATAGAACCATTCGAGATGAGTCCCTGAAAGACTCTCCTGGAAGAAGTGGATCCATAAATTCTTATCCGCAGAGTACGGTTGCATTTTCCGAACATAGGACCTTAGATGCAGCTTGGGACAAGACGCCCCGTCATACTTAGAGAAGGATGGTGCTTTGAACTTGTGAGGGATAATCACACCAGTAGACAAACCCAGATCTCCGAAATCCAGCCCAGGTACCTGTTGAACCTCCATAGCTTTCAACCTATCCTCTAGTTGCTTGTATCTGTCTTCTGCAGGAGGGTACTGCTCTTCATCAAAATCAGTCTCGTTGTCGGAGACTACCGGACTAGGAACCCTTGCTTCTGCCTGAGGACTACTCTTGCCAACAGAAGAACCAGCCTCTTCCTGCTGCAGAGCATTACCAAACCTTCGGCCCGAGTTGAACAGAACAGTTCTTCTCTTCTTCTTCTTCTCCTTCTTCAGGAGCATAGCCTTCAGCTCCTCTTGGCCTTGGGCCAAACCCTTGATTAATTCCTGAAATTATGCATTCTGCACCTGAAGAGCCTTGATTGATGTCTCAGTTGATGCAGAGTCAGGATTCATGATGCTGAAATAAACAACGAAGAACTGTAAGCAACCTGAAAAAGGGGAAAAACCTGCTATGCACATGATGTATGAAATGCGTATGAATTATGTTTTCAAAGACAATCGGGAATCAACTTTGTAAACAAAAAGGAACGCACTTCATTAGATTCAACTTTGAAACTGAAATTATTCAATAGGTTGCCCTTAGGCGTTACATGAAAGGAAATACTGAAAAGGAAATAAAACTGTAAAAGCACATCCGGAGCTCCTTATTGATCCCATGGTCTCCTCTTCTCAGTACGGATGTAGGCATTCAGAGCTCTCTCATTCTCCAACTGCTTGGTCAGCTTCTGGATCTTTGATTCCTGCTCGTTGAACTTTTCCCGGTAAGAATCCCGCTCTTCTCGCAGTTGCGACCAAGATCTCTTCAATGTCTCATAATCAGTAGGTATCTGAGGAGGGAGGACAGTTGGAGTAACACCATCTTTGTCAGGACACTCAAGAATGACGGGTCTGACAGCTTCATACGGCATACCTAACTTCTGAGCACGGATTCGAACCCATTTGTAGTAGGCTTCCATAGGTAAAGAAGTCTTTGGCCCTAACTCTTGTGGGTCAGCTTTATGAACTTTGTCCCAAGCCTTGATGAACCTACGACGCAGCTCGTCACTATCCACCTGAAACTCGAAACTGATGTGAGGCACCAACATCTCATGGGGACCTGCTCTTCTTGCTCTTCCAAACTGACGGAGTGCTAGACATGGATTATAAGAGATCCCTCCTTGGGTACCAATCAGAGGAACATTAGGGTATTCCCCGCATCGATCAATAATGGCTATCTCATCCAAACCTCTGCAAGTCCAAATGATGTCTTTATCGGTGAAAGACATTAACCTGTGAGCCCAACCTCTTCCTTCTTGATTCTTCAGTACGAACTTAGGGAGGTGTGAAATAAACCACCTCACCAACAAAGGGATACAACACCATAGGGTTCCTCGTCTTCGGGTAGTACGGGCATGAAGCTATTGCAAGATGTCACCCAAGAGAGTGGGCACAGGATTCTGAGACATAAAGATCCTTATGGCAGTGGCATTGATGAAGTTGTCAGGATTAGGAAACAGGACTAACCCATAGATTAGGAGAGCCAAGATGTCTTCATATGCCCTAAAGTCCAGGTCATTCCAGAAACTGTTAGCTTTACCAATTAGAAACTTGGCCAAGAAACCCTTAACTCCGCTTCTAGTTACCCAGTTGTCTGTTACCTCTTGATGGGTCAAAGGAAGGGCTGCAGCAACATCCTCAAGCCTGAGGGTCTTTTCCCAACCAGTAAAGGGAGTCTGATCCAAGATAGGGATACCAAGCAAATCAGAGAACTCTTCCAGGGTAGGGACCAGCTGGAAGTCTTGAAAGGTGAAGCACTGGTACAGAGGGTCATAGAACTGGGTCAGAACACTCATCAACTGTTGATCCCGCTTTGCAGTGACTAAACTGAGAAGAGAGCCATGCCTCTGAATGAAGGAAGTGGTATTTGGAATTCTGCTAACCAACTCCTCAAGTAACTCAGGTGAACGAACAAAGTTGAACCGAATAGTATTCCTTCGCACATGCATCATGATATCCTACAAAACAGAGCAAAGGTGAAACCCTCTTGTCTTTGAAATGGTCAGTTCTTATGCAGGATGCATGCAATGCTCATGATGCTATGATGTTATGATAAAGCACACCACAAATATTTACAAAGACAAACATGTAAGGCACACAAGGCATACAAGACAAGCCCTTAAGGTTTAAGGCCAGCATGGGGTCTGGGTAGTACCCTCTTGAAGTTGGTGGGTTCATACCTGTCCTATCAAAGTAACCGGGTTCTTAGAGGATCCCAATATCATTGACTACCCTCAATCGGTCATAACTCCAGCATCGCAATCTTTTCTTGCGGCCAGAACCATCACGAGAGTTTAGCCTCAATGGGCGTAGCATACTGCTACTGTTCTAATGGCCAAGTTGTGTCATTTAAGGTTCTAAGGTTGTTGGTGCTTAATGACTCCTTAGAAGACCCATATTCTCCTTGTTGCGACACAAGGGATATCGGTACAGACCAAGGTGCCACACCAACGTAGCCACTGTTTCACCCATGTCGGTCTACGCCGGACAGGTCCCTCACAGCTTATGCTACCTAAACAGGGTATCCCCAGATCCGGGTTAGGATCTATATAACTCCCATGCAACCCACAAAGTTAAAGCAGACAAGTCAATACAATTGAAAACACAGTTATGAACTAACCCTAAGGTACACCTCACTTTATAAGAGTCCCCAACAGAGTCGCCAGTTCTGTGATCGGTGGATCTGGAACTGACTATTTTTAGCTGGTTCGCGAAATGTCGCGGTAAGTAAGAGTCGCCACCGTCTTTTATTTTCTCCAACATGGACAGGACAAAAGCACAGCAAAATTCCTTATGAGATAGTTTCTCGGTTCGGGAGGTAGATTTATAGAAAGGGAAGGTGTTAGCACCCTTTCTATCCATGGTTATCCATGGGCTCTTAGATACTTGCTCATTTGTGTTTTCAAAAGTGTTTGCTTTTCAAGTGTGAGTGGGTTTTAAAAAAAGTTTCGTTTAAAGATTTCAGATCGACTCTTGTATCAGTCCTCAAGAGTGTTTGAAAAATTGTTTTGAAGGCTTTTTGAAAAGTGTCAGTGTGAAAAGTATTTTGTTTTGTTTTGAAATTAGAGCAAGTATCTAGAGTCGTCTACCTACCCTAAGGAATTCGTCTGTGTAGATGTCCTTTAAAGTAGTGCCATCCCACCATTGAGGGGTAGGTAGCACCACCGTTGGAGGTATTCGGGTCAATTCGAGGTTCGGGACATGGTGATCACCAGAGCAATGGGAAGACACCTTAGAAGCTACCCTCATGCCAGGTTCCCGGATCATGAGGACTTACTAAGACATCCTCTACTCGACGATCACCTTTCGAGGCAAGGCAACAGTGAGGCGTACCCTAAGGGTGGTGTGTGATTTGTGTGTCATGTTCAGTTATTTTGTCTTATTCATGTCAAGGTGATCTATGCGTTTGTTTTTATTTTATCATTCATTCTTGCATGCATTTATTAACAGTTAAAAGGTTGCGAGAAAAGTAAAAGATCTAAAGCTATTACACAAGGCGCGGGTCCACATCGCCAAAATTAACCAGGACCTGATTTGACAGGAAAATAAAGAATTTAAAAGTGCGAGAAGTAATTAAAATGTTACAAGGCCTTGGGAGAGATACATGAATTATTTAAGCGGAAAAGAAATAAGTATGCGAATTAATAAAAATTAACAACGAGGGCGTTGGACCCTTTTGCAAAAATTAAATTAATGACGAATTAATTAATATTAAAAGAAAGAAAGAATTGTTTTTTTTTGTTGGTATTTTTTAGTGTTTTAGGATTTAATATAGAAAGAATTGATTGAAATTAAAATAAGACGCAAACCCTAATTCTAACTATTTTTTTAATTTATTAAGGAAAATGTTGAATTTTAACCTAAATTAAACCTAATTTTTACATGCAATTTAATTTATGAAAATAAATATTTAGTTATTTTAATTATTATAAAAGAAAAATAAAAAGGATGAAAAATTGTTAATTAAACCTAATTCTATGTTTTTTTTGGATTTTTGTTAAAAGTATTAAAATTAAAACCTAATTTACACTAAATTTAATTATATACATTTATTTATGAAAATACTAAAAAAATAAAATTTATTATATTTTTGCTCTTTTCTGACTTTTATGTATTTTTTATGTTTTTTGTGAAAATAATAGAGTTAATTAACAAAACAATAATAAAAGGAAATATATAATAAAAATAATAAAAAAGGTGAAAAAATATGCAAACCTAGGGGGTTCAGACCCCAAATGGGAGGTATGGCCTTTAGCAATCTGGCCCATTTGAATTCATGGCCTTGTGGACCTTTTTTACTCACGTGCAGAACGTTGACTAGAGCATACCATAATCTCCAAATCCTGGCCCTTGGATGGATGACATTGGACGCGTGGATGGCTGGATATAGGGACGTATGATGATCCACAATGTTAGGCCTGCACATGAATATCTTTTGGAAAAAATTATATGGAAAGGGTGGGGACCTGGGGCTCGAACCCAGGTCCTGAAGGTCATTCGTTCACTTCCTTGCCAGCTGCACCACTGAACCAATTTGTTAATTAAATAAACCACAAACATTATAAAGTGAAATAAAAGCCAACGCGTATTTCCGCGCGAATTTTCAAATTCACCAATCCGCTTATGCCACGATATCATCGTCTTCTTTGTTCCTGAAACACAAACAGAATAAGCCACGGTTTTTTATATGTTCTCTTAGGTATGTTTTGAGAAAATAGCGAATAGGTCCCCTTGGCATATAAATTCAGCGCGAGCATGCCATTATTTTCGTCCAAGCGAGCTGGTTTTGTTCATGGTACTGAGGACTCCCAATTTTACAGCATGTAAAAACGCCTAAATCGAAAGCTTGGTAACCCTAGAAAATAACAATGGTGGAATCGTGTGTGGTGCATAAAAACATAATTAAACTATCAGGTTAGCTTCAGAATTGAATATTGAACATGAATCAAGCATCAAAGATTAGTAAAAGTGCATGAATCGAGATGCAAGATTATGAGATTTTCTCTGTACAGTTCATATTCGTTTTACCAATTCTTGGCATTGTGATGGATGATTTTGATTGGAATCGTTTCTTTGAAGCTTCAGGAAGCCAATGGGATGAAAATCTTAGCTTGAAACCACCTGCAAATTAGCTTTCAGTATTGAGTTTTTAAACCAAATTTTCCAGTTTTCAATGGAGTTTCTAGCGCAGATTTTTTGTTCTCTGCATTAGGGTTTCATTCTAGCTTATGTAGTGAACAAATTAGGTTAACAAATTTGATTAAAATCTCTTGCAATCATGGCTTTGAAGATTTGATTTTCAAGTATTGTTTTTTCAATCTTTTCCATGCATTTTTGTACCAATTAAGATCCAATCAATCCAAATCTTCCCATATTTGAATGTGCACGAATTATTGAGTAGATTACATGTGCAAAAAGATTTGATACTTAGGTTAAATATTTTCCATGTATTTAATTTGATTTAAATGAATTAATATAAATAAAAATTCAAATAAATAAATAAAAAATGGAGAAATACTTCCCTTTGGGCCAAGTGGTCGTGCACATGTCATGGATGATGAATTATGGAAGAAAAATGGGCCCATTAGCAATTTTAGGTCTTTTGAACCAATGTTGACTTTTCAAAATATCCAAAAATTTCCCAACTTCCACAAGGCATAACTTGCTCAATTTTTAAGATTTTCTCATGTTCTTGGACATTTTGGAAAGGTCTTTGAATCCTATAACCAATGTCTTTGGTCCCATGTCATTTTGATTTACCAATCTCAAGTTATGGTCTTTTACTTAAAGTCTCTTTTTGTTGACTTTTGAAAATGACCTATAATGTTGAAATTGATAACTTTTTGTGAGAGCATTTCTTGGACTTGAAGTATGAAGATGAGTTGTAGGAAATGTCTTTCTCTTCAAAATGAGCTTTGGATGGGATTTTTCTGATAATCCATGTGAAAGTTATGCCCTGGTCAATTTACAGTTGACTTTTTCAACTGTCCAAATAAGGAAACTTTTGCATCTTGATGATTTTTGAGCCAAACTTTGAGAATCATGATCAAGCATTGATCAAATGATGTTTGTGACTTCAAAATGATATGTTGACCAAAAATTTGAACTTTTGACTGCCAAATGACCATTTTGCCCCTACAGTTGACTGTAGTGCAATTAGGGTTTTTGACTGTGCAATTTTGTGCTGAAAGCCTTGAAACTTGATATGAGGATGCTTGACCATATTTGTAGGCATGTGAGACTGGATTGGACCATTGAAAACTTCATTTTCTTGATCAGAACACAAACCCTAATTTTGACTGCTTAGGAGACCTTTGCACTGTGCAACCCTTGGGGAACTTTGCAGCTTGACTTGGCAATTTCTTGAAGAATATGGGAGGGCAAATTTTGGGGTACAACAGCGGCTTTCTGGGACGTCTGAACTACATTGCCCGCTTCATCTCACACCTGACTGATACTTATGAACCGATCTTCAAGTTACTGAAGAAAGATCAAGTGGTAAGATGGAACAATGAATGTCAAGCCGCTTTCGAAAGGATTAAAGAGTATCTCCAAGAACCACCTATTCTGATGCCTACAGTTGAAGGGAGACCTTTAATCTTATACCTGATAGTACTCGATAATTCAATGGGGTGCGTGCTGGGGCAGCATGACGAGTCTGGCCGAAAAGAGCATGCTATTTATTACCTTAGCAAAAAGTTTACTGACTGTGAGACCCGATACTCGTTGCTTGAGAAAACTTGCTGCGCTTTGGCATGGGCTGCTCGCAGGCTGAGACAGTATATGCTGACTCACACTACTCTATTAATATCAAAGATGGATCCAATCAAGTATATCTTCGAGAAGCCTGCCTTGTCCAGAAGAATATCAAGATGGCAGATGATCTTAACTGAATACGACATCCAATACACGACCCAAAAAGAAATCAAGGGAAGTGTGTTGGCAGATCATTTGGCACATCAAGTAGTGGACACTTACCAGTCAATGAACTTTAAATTCCCGGATGAGAACATCATTATAGTGACTGACTGTGAAACACCTGGACCGGATGAAGGACCTGAGAACGGATCCTGATGGTCTATGTACTTTGATGGAGCTTCAAACGCTTTGGGTAATGGCATTGGCACCGTGATCATATCTCTTGAAGGCTCTCATACTCCGTTCACTGCCCGACTATGTTTCAACTGCACCAACAACATTGCGGAGTATGAAGCATGCATTATGGGTCTTCGAGCAGAAATTGACTTAAGGATTAAATTCTTGAGTGTATTCGAAGATTCCGCTCTCATGATCAGTCAGATCAAAGGCGAGTGGGATACGAAACACCCAAATCTTATTCCTTACAAATAGTATGTATTGACTTTGCTTCCGCACTTCGAGGAGATAACCTTTGAACACTTCCCTAGAGAGGAGAATCAGTTGGCGGACGCGCTGGCTACGATGTCTTCTATGTTCAAGGTCAGATGGGACAATGAGGCTCCCCAGATTACCATTGAGAGGTTGGACGAACCTGCACATTGCTGTGACATTGAGACTGAAGAGGTAGCAGATAAACCATGGTTCCACGAGGTGAAGAGGTATCTTGAGGCTCAGGAATACCCCGAGGGTGCATCTGTTAATGACAAGAAGTTTCTATGGAGGTTCGCGGCGAAGTTCTTTATCAGTAATGGCATTCTTTACAAGCGTAACCATGACTCAACCTTACTGCGTTGTGTAGATAAGAATGAAGCAGAAAGGATTATGGTAGAGTTACATGAAGGTACTTTCGGGACTCACTCCAGTGGACACACCATGGCGAAGAGAATCCTACGGGCAGGATATTATTGGTCCACAATGGAAGCCGACTGTTATCAACATTCTCGGACCTGTCATAAGTGCCAAGTCTATGCTGATAAGGTGCACATACCTCCAGTTCCTCTGAATGTCTTGATAGCTCCGTGGCCTTTTGCAATGTGGGGTATCGATATGATCGGCGATATCAGACTTACTGCGTCCAACGGGCATCGTTTCATCTTGGTAGCAATTGATTACTTTACAAAGTGGGTTGAAGCGACTTTCTTTGCTACTGTAACCAAGAACGTTATGGCACGGTTTATTCGGCATAATCTGATCTGTCGATATGGTGTACCAGAGAGGATCATTACGGACAATGGTACAAATCTCAACAATAAGATGATCACCGAGCTCTGCAAACAGTTCAAGATACAACATCACAACTCTTCTCCTTATCGGGCGAAGATGAATGGGGCTGTAGAAGCGGCTAATAAAAATACCAAGAAGATTGTGCAGAAGATGATGGTGAATACAAAGATTGGCACGAGATGTTACCTTTTGCTCTTCATGGGTACCGTACCTCAGCGCGGACGTCAATAGGGGCAACACCCTATTCCTTGGTTTATGGCATGAAGGCCGTCTTACCCATTGAAGTTCAGATACCCTCTCTTCGAATTATGAAGGATGCAGGTTTGAGCGAAGATGACTGGATCCAGACCCGGCTTGATCAGCTGAACTTAATCGACATGAAGAGACTTACTGCTATTTGTCATGGTCAAACGTATCAAAAGTGGATGATCAAGGCATTTAACAAGAAAGTTAGACGACAAGAGTATCAAGTTGGGGATCTGGTGATCAAGTGCATCATATTACCTCAAGGTGATCCCAGGGGAAAATGGACCCCCACTTATGAAGGGCCATTTGTGGTTAAGAACATTTTCTCAGGAGGAGCTATGATTCTAGCCACCATGGATGGCGACGACCTTCCTCACCCCGTCAATGCAGACATAGTGAAAAAATACTATGCATAATCAAAGACCCGCTAGGTTGACTGGCCTAGGCAAAAATAAGGGCTTCTCGGCGAACCAAAAGGGTTCGGGCAAAAATAAGGGATGAAAATAAAAAAAAACTGTACACCCGGCAAGTCGAAAACCTGAAAAGGCGGCTTAGGCAAAAAAGGGTATCCCAGTGGACTGAAAACCCGAAACGGCGGCCCAGGAAAATATTAGGGATCAAAGCGTAACACTATGTATCATTGGATCACCTTGCAACCAGACTTCGGTATCGACTATCAAGCTCGAACGCTACTAATCAATCTGATCTACCTTCAACCAAGTAGCAAAGTGATGAGATGCTCGAGGACATAAAGGCAATAGCAGAGTTAGAACCCAGTGGGATTGTTCACATAGCTGTTTTTCTTTGTTTTTCACAAATTGTATAAACTCTATTGTGCGACGGTGTTCTCTTACTAGGACGTCAGCCTCTTGTACAAAAACGCCTATTTATAGGCTAACTTCAAAATCAATACAAGTCATTTTTACAAAGAAATTTCAAACTATTTTCCTTTTTCTGTTTTGTTTTGCGAGAACGTCCAATGTTCATTTTTGATATATACATTTGACATTGATTGCTGCTCATAAAAATTTATATGCGAAACAAAAGACGATTACTTGTAATATCAGAAACAGGGGCAAACGAGAAATGTCCAAAACGTACAGTTGCTCTATCCACCAGGTATAGGGATAGGCCTAGCTGGAAGAAACGATTGAAAGTACATTCATTCCCCACAGAGTAAAGAGAAAGATAGTGGTGTTAGCTCTCCCGAACTGAGACTCTCAACTGTGAATGAATTGGTAATATTCTCCCCAAGAGGAGTTTATCTACCATAAGCACTAAAAAGTCTTATCATCCTCAGCGGAGTATAAAAATATCCCCAGTGGAGTTTGAAGATTATCCCCAGTAGAATCTAAAAGGTTATCCTCAGTGAAGTCGCCACTGGAAAATAATCCCCAGCGGAGTTCTTTCCTTCCACAAAACAGGATTTCAATCCCCAACAGGTTTCATTATCACCAGCAGCGGTAATTCACCCCCAGCTGAATTTATCAACAGAATCCTCAGCAGAGCATCTCTTCCCCACAAAGTCATTTCCTCATCAGTTTATTCCCCAGCGGAGTTATCCTCTCCTGCAGGTTTATTCTCACAATCATCATCATTCATTATCTCCAGCGGAAACGAAGAACTCAACTCTTTTCTCCAGCAACAATCCAGGATTTATTTTCCCCAGATAAAAACATCACATTTGCATACATCATGACATGCATACGCATCATACAACACAATCTCATTTATTTTGAGAATATCATTGCCTGATGCATATCATGCAGTACATACAACTAACATTTACCTTTCAGGAAGGATACGGTTAAGTTCTCACAAAGTTCAAGCTATGAAGCTTCTACCACAGTCGAATTACGGTCGAGTTCCTAAATCTCGACGAAAATATTTCCTCAGTCGAATTACGGACGAGTTCCTAAATCTCGACAGATATTTCATCAGTTGAATTACGAACGAGTTCCTAAATCTCAACAAAGATGTTTCTCAAGTTGAATTACAGACAGGCTCCTAAATCTCAGCAAAGTAGTTGAATTACGGACGAGTTCCTAAATCTCAGCGAAGTTATTTCCTCGGTCGAATTACGGACGAGTTCCTAAATCTCGACAAATGTTTCCTCAGTTGAATTACTGACAAGCTCCTAAATCTCAACAAAGTTGTTTCTCAAGTTGAATTACGGACAAGCTCCTAAATCTCGGCAAAGTAGTTGAATTATGGACAAGTTCCTAAATCTCAGCAAAGTAGTTGAATTACAGACAAGTTCCTAAATCTCGACAAAAGTGTTTTCTCAGTTGAATTACGGACGAGCTCCTAAATCTCAGCATAAATACTTCCTCAGTTGAATTACGGACGGGCTCCTAAATCTAAGGAGAGATGTTTTATCAGACGAATTACGGACGAGTTCCTAAATCTCGACAAATATGTTCCTCGGTTGAATTACGGACAAGCTCCTAAATCTCAGCAAAGTTGATTCCCCAGTTGAGTACGGACAATTGAAGTTCCTAAATATCAACGGAGACGACTCACCAGCAGAATAACGGACGACCAAAGTTCCTAAAATTCTACTTCTCTCAACAAAGATCAGACTTCCCCAGCGGAATCTTCCTCAACAACAGGTATACAAGCTCTCGCTAAGGAATCTCTTATGCGATCGACACTCTTCCAAGTGGCATCTATAAGCCCACTCCAGGCATCACAAGACAATTACCATTTCATGCGAGTGCAAATTTCTGGGCACTCTAGTGTTCAATCATCTTCCACCTTTGGATCACGAAAGGCACGAAAGCCAATCTACATCCTCAGGTTTAAGAAAATTGAACAGGGGCAGCTGTTGTACCCCAAAATTTTCCCTCCCATATTTCTCAAAACATTGCAAGAAAGATCTCCAAGTTGCTCAAGGTAGTCCAAGGGTTGGCCAGACAAGCTCTCTCCTAAGGCAGTCTACTTCAAATTAGGGTTTCATGTTACATCAAGATCCTTGAGTCCAACTGGTCCCAAATGCTCACCAATGTCCTAATATGTTCTCAAGATCATCCATGTCAAGTTTTAAGCCTTGCAGAGGAATTTTGCTCAGTCAATTGCTCAAAGGTCCAAAAATCGACAGTGCTAGGGCAAAAGTCAACTGTGACCTACAAACAGTCAAACCTCAAGATTTTTGGTCAACATTCTCATTTTTAAGTTTATTTCATCATTTTATCAAGGGTTGATCCTGATTCATCAAGGATTGCTCATAATTCATCAAGACTCAAAAGTTGCTAAATTAGGGTTTTGTAGGAATAGTCAACTCTACTTTGACCAATCATAACTTTCTCATACTTTATGAGAAATGACCCATCCAAAGCTCATTTTGAATAAGATTCAATATCCTATAATCCATCTTCAGCTCCCAAGATCAAAATATGCACTCACAAGAAGTTATGAATTTGGACATTATAGGTCATTTTTGAAAGTCAACAAAAACACCTTTTTTGTCAAAGCTTCATACATGGGCATGGAATATCAAAATGAGATGAGACCAAATGGGTTGATTAGAGGACATCTCAAGCTTTCTAAACAGTCAAGTAACACCTACAAAGGTTCAAAATTGAGGAAGTTATGAATTGGTGAAGTTGACCCTTTTTGCAAAATTGCCAAAAGTCAACTATCCCCAAAACTTCAAATTTTGCCAAATGGACCCAATCTTTTTCACTTGTTTTGAGTTGGCATCATAGGCCACGTGCTCTAGCCCTTACCACTTGTCTATATCATATTTTTATTAATTATTTTGATTTTTATTTGAATTAATTTGATTTAAATCAAAATAAATCAAATAAAAATCCAAAACATTAATAACAGGGGATTTTGTGTTTGTTTCAGGTTCTAATTACAGCTAGCAAGGCATTCAAATTCGTGTAAAGGCTTGTGTGCATAAAAAGATTCAAAATGAGCCATGTTTGGAAAGATCTTCAAAGGGTATCAAATCAAATCCAAAGTCATTGAAAGAAGAAGATTTGGACAGAATAAACAACCCTAATGCATTGTGTGATACATAAGGAGGCGAGACAGATCAAAACAAGGGCTGGAAACAGGCGAGAGAGAGAGAACAAAATTTGAAAAAAAGGAAAAAAAGTGTGAGATCAAAGTCCCACTTAGAGGCGTCCTCAAGGCTCGAGACCTCTCCCAATCGGTTCCTAGCACCCTCAGCAAGTGAAAGCAATCGAGACCACGCGTTTTCAAGCCCTCCCACGCACTGTAAGTCCGCAATGGTATCACTCTTTTCTTGAATTCGAAAAGCTTCATTCTTGCATCCATAGCATAAAATAATGACATAATCTTGATCATTATGATGTTTGCAAGCTTTCGGCATTATTCAATTTCATTTATATGACTTATACCGTGAATCACCATTGTTAGGTTTTTTTGGAGTTTTTTAGGGTTTTTGATTTCAGGAATAATTGGCCCTAGTAATGGGTATGGTTGTGATCAGAAGAAGGAGACGACCTCAACCATGGCCTTAGATATCATTTCCATGGCTTGTGGGAGATTTTGAGAATGGACAGGGTTATAGCAACGGACAATGTCCGTGGGTATAGGCCTTTGGATTTTTAGCCACGATGCAAGGAAGAAGAAGCAGGCGTGTCACTCCTCCATTCGCCCATTAAAATTTCTGCGCGCTTTTTTATTTTTGTTCCACTATATTGCGTTTTTTTATATTATAATTATTTTCTATTATGTGTACAAACAACAACAAGTGATCCAATGGCAAGCTTGGCACGAAATTCCCCTTGGGGTCTGGGTTTGAAT
This sequence comes from Vicia faba, assembly GCA_948472305.1. Classification (NCBI taxonomy): domain Eukaryota; kingdom Viridiplantae; phylum Streptophyta; class Magnoliopsida; order Fabales; family Fabaceae; genus Vicia; species Vicia faba. Next base: position 200,767,212 of record OX451739.1, read on the forward strand.
CCCAGGTCCCCCTATTTTCTCTATAATATTTTCTTATAGAAAATCTAGTATGCGCTTAAGCCTAATGTCCACCATGCTCCTTCCTCGTCCATGCGCCAGATGGCCAGATGGCCAGATCTGGTGGCCACCATTGAAGGCACACCATAGACCAAGTCAACGCCGACGCACTGAATTGCAAAAAGTCAAATGGATCAGCACAATTGGGCCCAGAATTCCTGCTTTCTACACCCCCTAATCTCAGGCCCATTTTCTCTCCTCATATCTTTTTATTCATTATTCATTTTATTTTATTTAAATTGTTTAATTAATTACTAACAAATAATCAATTTTCTTTTTTTTTTAATCAAAAATCACAAAAATACTTTTATGTCCAAGTAAATTTAGATTTTATTTTTCATCACTAAATATTAATTAATTTAATTAGGTTAATTTTAGATAACTTTCATTTATTTTGCAAATATTTAAAATCAATTAGAATAACTAGGTTTTAACATTGATTTAATTATTTTATTTTCTTTCCTAAATTAACAAAACTCCAAAAACATGTCATCTTAATTATTTTTCATTTATTAATTTAATAACTAATTAATTTATCATTTAATTTTAGGAATTAATTTCTTTTCTTAAAAAATAAAAACAACAAAAACATTTTCTTTAATTAGGAGGGTCAAAACCCTAGTTTCGCGTTCGATCCAATTGTCTTGCGCGCTTTATCTTTCTTTATCCAAATTATTGTATCTGCTCCCGGTTTGTAATAATTTTAATTAGGACATTTATTTATTTTTCCGCTTTTAAATTTCAAAGTGGCGATGTAAATATCCGACACCTTGTAATAGTTTAGTTTAAATTCCGCATTTTAATTATGCAAATATTCAACTGCTAGATGTTTGATAATAGGGTTTGTATGACAAGAATGAATGCCTAATTTTAAAAACAGTTAGGTCACCCTTAATTATGCAAAGATAAAAATAACTGAAATCAACACACTCGCACATGTGCACTCCTAGGGTACACTCCCACTTGGTTGCCTTCGTACACGGTCATTAAGTATAGGTTGTTTTAGAGGTCGCTCTCTTGTCTAAAAGATCATAGTTGCCTCGAAATGGTTGCCTCAGATATTGTTGCCTCAAACAAATGATCTAAGACATTAGGGTTACCACTAAGACATCCTAACATTACTTTAGTGACCGTATGTCCCTCTTTCAAATTGACCCTCAAACTCCAACGACGGTGCTACCTACTCACTAATAGTGGGATAACATTGTCTAAAGGAAACAAACATAGAACGATTCCTTTTTCGAGTAGGTAGATTAGTTCTTAGATACTTGCTCATCCAAAACAAAACTTTTTCACACTTACACTCCTTTACAAACAAGTTTTCAAAAACACTTCATTACACTCTTGAAGATAAAAGCAAGAGTTAAATCGAAGTCAAAACAAAAGCTTTTTAAATCACGCAAACACAAAGAAAACAATTTTGAAAATGATGAGCAAGTACCTAAGAGCCCGTAGATAACTACAGATAGAAAGGGTGCTAATACCATCCCTTTCTATAATCTTGCTTACCGCGACATTTTGCAAAAACAAACGCAAAATGTGAACCAGCATTCCAAAAATAGTCAGTTCTTCCCACCGTATCACAGTTGTCGAAGCAGAAAACCCCATTAATTTAGTTTATATGAGAAACATCCTTCGAGTGTTTCGCTCTTGCCCATTATTCAAAAATCCAGAAGATTGCCTTTCTTGGCTAGAGAAAGTTGATAAGAAAAAAGCCCAAACTTGAAAAAACATTGGGATCTACGACTTAATTCAGCTATCGAAAGTAGGTCCCTCTTAATGCCAAAACATGTTTTTCGCTTCCTTGTATTTTTGGGAAAGCACAACAAATACCTTCCAACTTCCTTATGGAATGATCACACCAATGCTTTTCGACATAGCAGCCATGGCTAGTCTTTGACCAACTGGGGATATTTTCGACACAAAATAGAGGAACGAAGACACCATCAACTTTAACATAAATCGTTCTAGCTTTGGTCACTACATAGTTGGTCATCACGATCGCGACACTGATGAAGTCTCTGATGAAGAGCATATTTCTTTCCTGGCGCCGTGGCTGTTGCACTGCATCTTCTATCGTAAGTCACTGAAAGTGGCGAAAATATTCCTGACTTTGGCTAACCAACTCCATGATTGTCGATATATCAGCTTGAGCCTACTAATATTAGGTTCCCTTTATGAAACCTTAGGGTTAAATGTCGAATTTCTAAAGATTATTAAATCTGTAACCAATTTCTTATTAGCTGGCCCTTACTGGTTACTTCAATTATGATTGAATGCTATGTTTTAACCCTCACTATAAATAAAAAACCCAAAGACGATAACACAAAGATCAAGAATAAGAGGATCAAAGTTGCCGGATTGGCCTTGATGACTCCTACTGATAATGGGTGCACTTTGCAAGAAGCCTTCACAGGGTATGTAATGATATTCTCCACACGCCACAACTTCACTTCATCCATGGATCCCTTTGCTAATAGAACCCATGGTCCTGAATGGTTCACTCGAGAGTTCCCTGCCTCCAATGCTGATCAAGAGGTCAAATCTCTTATAATATGGGTAGCTTTTCTCATCCCAAAATTGGTTTCGACCAGGCTGAGGATTTCGAAGGAGCATGTAAAAATATTTTGTTACCAACCCAAACTTGTCTATCGATAGTTTGGACTTAACCAACTTTTACCCAAGTCGTTCTTCATTCGAAAGAATGAACTTTGTCTGTGCAATATCAACTTTTCTGAAAGTGAATACGTCGAACGCATGGGTCGACACTTTGCTGATACTGCTAACTTACCTTGATTTCTTTTCGACCGTCTTTTTACTGTACCAAAGAGTTTGATGCTTGGTGGAGAGCTTACTATGCTAACAAATTTCCCGAAGTTTAAACTCTGTTGCAACATCTAATGGATGCTTTTTCTTCCATACAGGCGAGATTCAAGAAAAGTAGAGATAAGCATATAAAGGAGATCCGAGCTTTCCAATGTTACTTTGAAACTGCGTATAGGCTAGATGATCTTAATAGAACCATTCTCGATGCCACCGTCACTTTATAAGAAAAATTTATGAAGAGAATAAAGACGAAGATGGACTAAAGGGTGATGACATTCACCAAGCGATGGAAAAAAAAGTCGATGAAACCTTTGGTACTACTTCAATGTTTAAACTGCCTCCAATATCTACTACCTCTCTATCACCAGAAGAACTGGAGAAATTCAAAAAGAAAAAACCTTTTGATTATCTAAGGCTGATGATGAGTACTAGAGGTAGTTCAATTGACAAGTGCTTAAGCTCTTCGAGTGTCTCGGGTGGAGCTTCAACTGTCAAACCTATCAAAGATATACTTTGTCAATTTAAGACTAAACTATTTGATGCAAATTTATTCCAAACTTTGGAGAATGACACCATGTCTTCATATGCCATTAATTATTTGCTTAAGCAGATTGATCTCCTCAGTGCTCCTCCGCTCGTTGTTAGCTTTGTCGTGGAATTTAGGATTTTGCTCGACCATATCACTACTGATATTGTTCGTAAAATGGATATGTTGTACCCCAAAATTTTACATCCCATTATATTCAATACATTCTCCTAGGGTTCTCAAATGCTCAAGGTTACTCAAGAATTGATCAAACAAATTCTCCTCCTAAGTAATGGACTTACAACTAGGGTTTCATTTTTATCAAGGAAGTTTGGGTTTCTAAGGACTCAAGTGGTTCCCATGGTTTCTTATAGGTCTCCAAGAATGCTCATACCAAGTTTCACGCATTGCATCACAATTTTGCTCAGTCAATGGCTCAAATGACTGAAAATTAACTACACTGGGTAAAAGTCAACTGTGGTCAATATACAGTCAAACTTCAAGATTTTTGGTCAACATTAACATTTTTAACCCACATTCATAATTTTACGAAGGGTTGATCATGATTCTTCAAGGAAAACTCTCAAATCATCAAAAGTCAAAAGTTGCTAAGTTAGGGTTTCCCTTAGGAGAAGTCAACTGAACTTTGACCAAGCATAACTTTCATATGCTTCATCAGTTTTTTCCTAACCAAATCTCATTTTGAATAAAATTCAATTATCTATAACTTTTTCTCTCTAATCTCAAGTCCAAAAAATGCTTCATTTGAGAGATATGAGCAAATACATTATAGGTCATTTCAAAAGTCAATAAAAAGACACTTTTTTGTCAAGACAATTTACATTAAGATAAGGTCTTCAAATGCAAAAATGATAAACATAGAGATTATAGAGGATACCTTTGGCTTTTTAAAAAGTCTAAGATCACTTTCAAAGGATGAAAATTGAGAGAGTTATGACTAGGGAAAGTCGGGAAATTTTGAGCAAATGCATGAAGTTCAAATTGAGAAAACTTGATATTTTGGGCTATTGGGACATTGCTCTAAAGTTCAAGCGTGTATTACACTCCTTATACACCTTAGATATTTTTCATGTACCCCTTGATCTATTTTATTTTAATTATTTTTGATTTATTCATTAATAATTCAAAATAAATAAGATAAAAATACATGGCTTGTCAAAAAAGGTTCAAGCCCATATATTCTGACTTAATTCCATGCTATATAATCTCCATCATTCATAAACAAGCAAGGCATGAACCCTTACACTAAAAGCTTGTCAAAAATCTAAAATTTTCAAGAACCCTAAAATAACTTAAAACTCTATTCATAGTCCCTTTCACTACAAACTAGCCATCCCAATCAACCTCAAGAAGATCATAAGGTAAGATTGGATCGTTTACAACGATCCAAACAGCCAGAAAATACTTGTGCATGCATCACGATTCCTTTATTGTATAATTTTTTCATTCTTGAGTTTTATTGCATTTTAAGATAAACTAACCATGTTAATGTGTTTGTGAGGTCTCTATGTGCAGGAAATAGTGATCGCATGGTACCCATGCTATCAGAATCGTGAATCACCATATTCATGCAGATTAGTGTTGTTTTCATCATAGCTCTCAAACCAGGCCTTTCCAGTCCAAAATAACCATCCTATTGAACTTATAACCCTCGATTTAGGGGAATATGGCACTTTTTGTTTGCTAAAATCTTTTATTTTTCAGGACCAAGAAATCTTCTCACCGGAGAAGACGACCGGAGCTAGGGCTCCAGCGTCTCTCCTGCCTATGCCTTTTTGTTGAATATTTGTTTATTTTATTTCAATTAAATTAACGGATGTATTACCGCTCCAGCAATTGAAGCACGCATGTTAAAGACTTACTATGCAAGGGCGTGGGTTCGATCCCAACCTTTTGGCATTTTGACGCTTTTTTATGATTTTTATTATTTTACATATGATAAAACATGTTGTTTGCCTTCCCTTAGTACCAAGATGCGCTTGGCCCAATGGTGAACATGTTTTTTGTATTGGCTGTTGGCGTGGGTTCAACACCCACCCCTACCTTTTTTTTGTTTATTTTCCTCCAAATTCTCTTTTCTTCTTACTCTTTGTCTTATTTTCCTATTTTTACAAAACCTTTTTCAAAACTTTTTTTATATAAACCCTAATTAATTTTAGATTTTGATTTAATCAACCCTAATTAATTTTTAGGTTTTTATTTAATCAATTAATTTATTTTTTTAAAGGTTTTTTTTCATTAAACCTTCTTTTTAATTAAAATCAATTTAGGGTTTGTTTAATTTAATTAATCAATTTCTTTTGTAAGTAAAATTAATTATATTATTAGGTTAATCATCAAATCTTTTCTATCAAAAATCACCAAAGCAATTTCCTTTTACCTTTTCCTTTTTTTACTGCTTCGCGTATTTTATTAATTTTGCATTCTCATCCCATCTAACTCCTCAAGTTTAATAAGACTGAACATGGGAAGTTGTTGTACCCCAAAATTTTCCATCCCATTTTATTCAAGACATCCCCCTAGGGTTATCAAATTCTCAAGGTTGCTCAAATGCCCGCATTCAAATAAAACACTTTGCATGCATTCTCGAGGACAGATACATGGATCATTACAAAGTTTGCCTTATATTGGCATTCAAAATATTTTTCAAACATACACAACACAAAGCATTTTCAAAGCGAGCTAGAGATTAAGAGCCCGTAGATAACTACGAATGAAAAGGGTGCTAACACCTTCCTTTTTCATAATCTACCCCCCGAACTCAAAAATCTCAAGGTCTTTCCTGTTCTTTTCACCCTTTCCTTATTGGATAAAAGAAAAGTTGATGGAAACTTTTTCTATCAGCAACATTTGCGATATAACACAAAACCAAAAGTAAGTTCTCCCACCGTATTACAGGATGCAACAAACAAATTACAAAACAAACAACAAACTTGGTCGATAGAATGAGATTTAGCTGCCAAATCCATAACAAAGTTGATGAATTGGATAATCCTTTCAACAAGGTGACACAAAGTTTGAAGCTTGTGATGTCTACATCATAAAAATGGAAGCAAAAAATAGCAGAAATGCAAGCAAATGTTAATAAGGTTGAGAACCAATATAATGAAATACATAACGTCAATTGAAAAACACTTGATGAAGAGGTTGCAGTTGGAGTTCACCATTTCGAAAGGGTTTAGGGTTTTGATGAAGAGATTATGAATCTCACCTCAAACATCTCTTTGACTGATTGTCGACTTGTTATGGCCAAAGCACAATATGAGAGACTCAAGGCCTCTACACCTTTTTAAAACTTGCAATATTTTCTGTTCTTGTATGTTGGGACATTATTTATGTAACTCTTAAATATGCCCCCGTGGCATTTTTATTTCCAGATTTTATCTCGTGATATTTTGTAATTACTTAGCTATTTTGGCACCCTATTTCGAACACCATTTAGCATTTCGTCTGCATGAATATTATTCTACTGAAATTTGGACTTCCTGTAGCACAGGCTTGTATATTTTCAAATACTTACCATTTACTCTTAGGATTTGATGATCAAGGGCTAACTCTTCGATCTCATATGCATTATTCGAGAATACTTGAATAATCCAAAACTGACCTTCCCAATTAGGGGACCATTTTCCTAAAGTCTTATCTTTATGATCCATAGGAAAAATAACTTTCCAAACACAACCTCAGTTGAGAATGCTTTAACTTTAACCCTTTTGTTATTGGCCTTGGCTACTCGTTCCTTTTGCCTTCTCAAAATATCCTTTTTCCTAGGCATAGTAAGGCCTAGATGTTAAAAATTTAATCGCCACCTCAGAAGCAAACTCCTGCATCTTTCGACTAGTGAACACTGACCCTTTATCAATCATAATGGTCTCAGGGATCCTAGACCTATAAATGGTACGCCTTTGGGTAAAATCTATAACTGCCTCATGGTCCACATTGACTAGGGGAATTTCCTCTATCCATTTAGTAAAGAAGTCAATACCGCCTGAAATGTAACTCTTATTTTTAGGTGATGATAGTCTAATCTCACCAACAAATCCAAAGGCCATTGTAATACGGTGGTATAACTGACTTATTTTTGCGTTTCATTGCAAATGTTACGGATAACAAGATTCGCCACCGACTTTTCTTTTATCCAAAAAGGAAAGGGTGAAAAGAACAGGAAAGACCTTGAAGATTTTGAGTTCGGGGGGGGGTAGATTATGAAAAGGGAAGGTGTTAGCACCCTTTTCATCCGTAGTTATCTACGGGCTATTAATCGCTTGGCTCACTTTGTTTGAAAATGCTTTGTGTTGTGTGTTTGAAAATATTTTTAAAATGCCAATAGCAAGGCAAGACCATGTAATGATTCTCGTTTCTGTTCTTGAGAATGCGTACAAAGGGTTTAGAAAATATTTCTGAAAGTGTTTGTGAAAAATATGTTTTTATTTTGTTTGTGAGCAAGAGATTATAAACTATCTACCTACTCAAGGTCTTTATTGTACTTTCCTCCTTTAGATAGTATTATCCTGCCATTAGTTAGTAGGAAGCCCTATCGTTGGATGTGAAGGGACATGCGCGGGTCATCGTACAATCATATAAGGTAACTTGTAGGGGCACTTTAGAAATTTCATAAAGGAACTAGATCATTTACCTAAGGCAGCATCGAAGGGCCATCGAAGGACTACGATCTTTGATTTAGAGGGACAATGCTAAAGCGTCTCCATGTTCGAGGAACATGACTGTGTTTCCGAGGCAACAATGGTGGTTACCCTAGACGTGCAAGTGTGCGAGTGATTTTATTAAGTTATTTTAATCTTTGCAATTAGGGTTAGCTAACGATTATTATTAGTCTTTTCATGCAAACCCTAATTACTAAGCAATAATAATGAATATAGTAAAGCGATAAATGTACGAAAAATAAAATTCTACGCTATTACAAAACTTCGAAAATGGGGGGTACAAGTAATAAAACTGTGGGAAAAGTCAAACCCTAATTAACTATTACAAACCATGAGCAGTTACAATAATGATAAAAAGAAAAATGCGAGAAGAGTAAACTAAGCGAAAAATGTAAAATAAAGAAAAGAGGAATGAAATTGTTTTGGTGATTTTTTTTGATAAAAGATTTGATGATTAACTTAAAACCTAAATTGGTTTTAATTAATTAAAACCTAAAAACCCTAATTAATTTTAATTTGAAAAAATAAGAAAGTTTATTAACTAAACAAAATCTAAACCCTAATGTTGATTTGGGTTTGTGAATAAATTAATTGATAAAAAATGGTTTTAGTTTGATGAATTTAGGGTTTATAAGTGAAAATAGTAGGAAAATAAGGGTTTTAAAAAAAGTTACCAGGGCTGGGTGTTGAAACCACACCCTCTAACCTTTCAATCAGCACCTTCACCACCAGGCCAGGCGCGCGCCTGTGTTAAAGGATAGAAGCCAATGCGCTTTGTACTCAATCCTGTAAAATATGGAAATTATGAAAAAAACAGCAAAAGGCAGGGATCAAACCCACGCCTTGATAGGGTAATTCCTTAGCGCGTGTTTCAACCGCTGGGGCGGTAATACATTCGTTCATTATAATGAAACAATGCATATATAATATAAAAACCATTCATGAACCGGAGATACGTCGGAGCCCTAGCTCCGACCGTCTTCTCCGGTAGCTCTTTTTACCAACCTGCAAAAATCAAAGACGTTAGCAAACCAAAAGTACCTACCCCCCTAAATCGAGGGTTACGAGTTCAATGGGACATTTGTTTTGGACTGAAACTCAATGGTTTGAGAGGCATAATGAAAATGATGTGGATCTGACCAAACATGGCAAACCATAATTTCGATTGCATGGGAACCTTATGATGATTCAATCCTGTACAAACACATCTCAGAAACGTATTAATGGCATTAGTATGACTTAAAACAAAACGAAAATCAAAGTATGAATTTTGTAAAAAATCACGGAATCAGAGATGAATGCATGTGAGTTTCGTGAGCTTTGGACCATCAAACTTGGTCCACTCTTACTCTGTATGATTGCTGGGAGTGAAAGAAGTGGCTAGTTTACCTTGAACACGGTTGTGATAAGGATTTGAAGATTGCCCTAAACTTGAACAATTTTTGAGTTTTTGGAGATAATTCTTGGACAAGGGTTTTTGTGGCCTTTTGTGTCTGAATGAGTATGGTTAAATAGTACGGAGTTAGGTCAAAGATATGGGCTTGGACCTTTGTTGACAACCCTTGTATTTTTATCTTATTTATTTTGAATTATTAATAAATAAATAAAAAATAATTAAAATAAAATAGATCAAGGGGTACATGAACAAGGTCGGAGGTGTATAAGGAGTTTAATACACGCTTGGATTCTTAAACAATGGCCCAATAGCCCAAAATATCAAGTTTGCTCAATTTGAACTTCATGCACTTGCTCAAAATTTCCCAACTTTCACTAGTCATAACTCTCTCAATTTTCATCTTTTGAGGGTGATATGGGACTTTTTGGGAAGCCCAAGATGTCTTCTACAATATCCATGTTAATATTTTTTGCATTTGAAGACTTTATCTTAATGTTAATTTCCTTGACAATAAGTGTCTTTTTGTTGACTTTTGGAATGACCTATAATTTATTGGTCCATATCTCTCAAATGAAGCATTTTTTTTTTGGATTTGAGCTTAGAGATACAAAGTTGTAGAGAATTGAATTTTCTTCAAAATGAGCTTTGGTTGGGGAAAAACTGATGAAGCATGTGAAAGTTATGCTTGGTTAATGTTCAGTTGACTTCTCCTAAGGGAAACCCTAATTTAACAACTATTGACTTTTGATGATTTGAGAGTTTTCCTTGAGGAATCATGATCAACCCTTAATAAAATTATGAAATTGACTTCAAAATCTTGATATTGACCAAAAATCTTGAAGTTTGACTGTATGTTGACCATAATTGACTTTTTGTTCAATACAGTTAATTTTGAATCATCTGAGCAATTGACTGAGTAAACTTGTGATACAAGGTATGAAACTTGGTATGAGCATTCTTGGGGACATATGAGAAACCATGAAATCCACTTGATACCTTAGAAGTCCAAACTTCCTTATGAAAGATGAAACCCTAGTTGTGGACCAACTGCTTAGGAGGAGAATTTGTCTGATCAATTCTTGAGCATCCTTGAACATTTAAGAACCCTAGGAGAATGTCTTGAAGAAAAGGGAGGGAAAATTTTGGGGTACAACAATTTACCCTATTCAATCTTCTTAATACTGAGGAGTTAGATTGGTATGTTCGCCATTTATGATCTGAAGGTAGAAGAGGATTGAACACTTAAGTGCCCAGAATTGTGCACTCGCATGTGCCAGAAGTAACGCTGTTGATGATATTTCTTGAATAGGATTAAAGATGCCATTCAGAGAGGTGACAAAGAGTCGTCGAATATGGGCTTATGGGTTCCATCCAATGTAACCGTTGATAGAAGTATCAGAATGAGTCTATGCTTGACTGTATCTGAAGAATTCTCTCCAGAATGAACTTCTGGGGGAGATGCTTAAGTAGTTGCTTGTTAGTTTAGTCTCTGAGGGGATGTTTGTCATATAGATAGTCGCTCCGTCCTGTTTCGGGAATTGATCTACAGTCTACTTTTGTTGATAAACCCGTCTTGTTTCGGGAGTTCATACCACCTGGTCATGTCGATAGTTTCTCCGTCTTGTTTCGAGAGTTAATATTTGCTTGGTCATATAGATAGTTTCCCTGTCTTGTTTCGGGAGTTAATCTTTAACCTGCTTTCCGTTGGCGAACCCGTCATGTTTCAGGAATTCATACCTCCTGGTCATACAAATAGTTGCCTCGTCTTGTTTCAGGAATTAATCTTGGACCTGTTCATACAGATAGTTGCCCCATCTTATTTTGGGAATTAATCTGCAACCTGTTCGAGAATTGTTGATGATATTTGTCTGTTTGTAGACTTTTACCTGAAAAGATAAAAAGTTAGCTGTATGCAATGTCATGATATATGTAATGCACTGTGTAATGATGTTCTCAAAGGAAATGAGAGCGTAATATGGTTGTCGTATGCATATGCTATGGTACTTGTAAATGATGTATGGATGTGAGATGTTGTTGAAGCGTATTGGTAGCTTTGTATAACATCTTTGATTGGGAAAATAAATCCCTGACTGCTGCCGGGGATGAAGAATATGTGTGATCTTCAATCTTGTCTAGAATGTCTCCGCTGGGATTTCCTGCTTTCTGTTTGAGGATACTTCGCTGGGGAATGTTGACTTCTATTTGGGGAGGAGATTTCAAGAACATTGATCGTTTATCGCTCTACTGTGGAATTTAATTATTATATACCCTGACTGGGGATAAAAAAGATGGTTCACCTCCCGAGGTGCTGTCTGACCGAGTTTCTGATATGATACCGACTCGTCTGGGGAGGATAAGGTTAAATGATATTTGGTCCAGTTTCAGATTTCGTAGCAACTCTCTAGGGATAGCAGCCTGGATTGTCCTTCGCTAGAGATAAGAATTTCGCCGATGATTTGTAGTAGTCAAAGAAATAGACTCAAGCTGGGGATATTGAATTCTGTGTGGGAAATAAATCCTACTGAATAAATATACTATGTTGAGGAAATGAACCTTGCTGGAGAAGATAATTTTGTAGCGGATTTTATAGTTTTGGAGAAATAAACTCAGTTGGGGTGAGAATTTCTATGAATTGTGTTGATGACATAATCTCTGATGAGGATTGGGACTCCGTAAGTTGGAGATATTATCGAGTAAAAGATCACACTCCTCTATCCGCTAGGGAGATCTGCTGGGGAGTATGATTAGGTTGATTGCTGAAAGATACCCCAATTTCTGTCTTAAGGAAAATTGGACTTGCGTGGAATGTATCTTTATCAGGAATGAGCTTGTGAAGATAGCTCTGTGGGGATTTTTTTGTGGAGATTTGTGGATGACTTGGGCGCTATCCCAACTCCTGGAGTCTCTAGCAAAAGCTTATTCCTGTTTTTATGCATGCATTTGTTAACAGTAATCATATTCATATGCATACGTTCATTCAATTTAGTCAATGGACGATTTTGTGAATAAAACAGAAAATAGTAAAACAAAATTTGAATTTTGAAATGGTATTTGTATTGATAATTTTCCTATAAATAGGCGGTTTTGTACGAAGAGACAGAAATCATAGTAAAAGGAAATCATCGTGAAATGAAAAGAGTATAAAGTAAAACAAATTAAAATAACTATGTGGAAATAATCTCGTCGAGTTTCAACTCTGCTATTACCCCTATGTCTTCGAGCATCTCATCCCTTGCTGTCGGAAAAAGTTGAATGAATTGATCTGTACCATTCGAACTTAACGTTGGTAAGTGATCCAACAGGACATAGTCGTACGCTTTAATCTCTAACTTTTTCCTGGACCGTCCTTTCGGGTTTTCAGCCCAACGAGATACCCTTTTTTGCCCAAGCCGCCTTTTCAGGTTTTTGGATTACCGAGTGTACAATATATATATATATATATATATATATATATATATATATATATATATATATATATATATATATATATATATATATATATATATATATATATATATATATATATATATATATATATATATATATATATATATATATATATAATTTTGCGCGAACCTTTTTGGTTCACCGGGATGCCCTTATTTTTGCCTAGGCCAGTCAACCCAGTGGGTCTCTTTCATGCATAGTATCTTTTGACTATATTCGCATTCACAGGGTGCAGAAAGTCTTCACCGTCCATGGTGGTAAGTATCATAGCACCGTCGAAAAATATCTTCTTGACTACAAATGGCCCTTCGTATGTGGGAGTCCACTTACTCCTAGGATCACCTTGCGGTAGGATGATGCACTTTATTACCAAGTCACCAACCTGATATACCCAATGCTTGACCTTCTTGTTAAAGGCTTTAATCATGCGCTTCTGGTACATCTGGCCATGACAGACAGCCGCAAGCCTCTTCTCGTTAATCAAATTTAACTGATCCAGCCTAGTCTGAATCCATTCGTCTGAGTCTGAGTCTGTATCTTTCATAATCCTTAGAGAAGGAATCTGAACTTCAACATCGTAGACTAGGGAGAATGGGGTTTCCCCAGTTGATGTTCGTATGGAAGTGTGATAACCATGAAGAGCAAATGATAACATCTCATGCCAATCTTTATATGTCACCGTCATCTTCTGTATAATCTTCTTAATGGTCTTATTGGCGGCTTCCACTGCGCCATTCATCTTCGGTCGATACGGAGAAGAATTGTGGTGCTTGATCTTGAACTGTGTGAAGAGTTCCGTGATCATATTTTTTTTGAGATTAGTACCATTATCCGTGATAATTCTCTCGGGGATGCCATATCAAAAGATATGGTTATGCTTGATGAACCGAGCCACCACATTCTTGGTAACAGAGGCAAACGAGGCTTCTTCAACCCACTTTGTGAAGTAATCGATGGCAACGAGGATGAAACAATGTCTGTTAGAAGAAGTAGGCTTGATCTCTCCAATCATATCAATTCCCCACATTGCAAATGACCATGGGGAATTCAAGACATTCAGCAGAATCAGAGGTACATGTACTTTGTCAGTGTAAATCTGGCATTTGTGATAAGTTCTTGAGTGGTGATGACAGTCAGTTTCCATGGTCGACCAATATTAATCTGCTCTCATAATCTTCTTAGCCACCGTATGTCCACTGGAGTGAGTATCGAAGACACCTTTGTACATATCTCCCATAATCTTTTTAGCTTCCTTCTTGTCCATACAAACCAGAGTCGAATCATGGTTGTGCTTGTACAAAATTCCGTTGCTCAAGAAGAACTTAGCAGAGAAACTATGTAGGAATTTCTTGTCATTAACAGATGCCCCCTCGGGATATTCTTGGGCCTCGAGGTATCTTTTTACTTCATGAAACTAAGGCATCTCTTCTACTCCGTCAACATCAACTTCATAACAGTGTTCCGGTTTGTCTAGTATCTCAATGGTGATTCGAGGAGCCTCATTGTCCCATATGACTTTAAACATAGACGACATGGTAGCCAATACATCTGCTAACCAGTTCTCTTCTGGTGGGATATGCTCAAAAGTGATCTCCTCAAAGTACGGGATTAAGGTCAACACATGTTCTTGATATTGAATGAGATTCAGTTGCTTCATATCCTTTTCTCTATTAATCTGACTGATTACTAGGGTTGAGTCCCCATATACGCCCAAGAACTTAATTCTCAGATCAATAACAACTTTGATGCCCATGATGCACGCTTCGTATTTAGCCATATTATTGGTACAGTCAAAGTAAAGTCTAGCGGTGAAGAGCGTATGGCAACCCTTGGGGGATATGATTGCAGCACCAACTCCATTACCAAGCGCGGTGGAAGCTCCATCGAAAACCATAGTCCATCGGGATCATGGATCAGGTCTTTCATACGGTCCAAGTTCTTCACTATCTGTAACTAACATGATATTCTCGTTCAGGAACTAAAAATTCATAGACTGGTAGTCGTCTACAGCTTGATGAGACAAATGATTTGCCAATACACTTCCTTTGATTTCTTTCTGAGTGGTGTACTGAATTTCGTATTCTGCAAGACCATTTGTCTTCGGGATATCCTTCCGGAGAGAGCTGGCTTCTCGAATATGTATTTGATGGGATCCATTTTAGAGATCAACAAAGTAGTATGGGTCGACATATACTGTCTTAGTCGGCGAACAACCTATGCCAAAGCGTAATAAGTTTTCTCGAGTAGCGAGTATCTTATTTCACAGTCGGTAAACTTTTTGCTAAGGTAGTATATTGCATGCTCTTTTTGAACAGACTCGTCATGTTGGCCCAATACACATCCTATTTAGTTCTCTAACACTGTTAGGTACATAATAAGAGGTCTTCCTTCAACTGGTGGCATTAGTATTGGAGGTTCTTGTAGGTACTCCTTGATCTTATCAAAGGCTATTTGTAAGTCATCGTTCCACTTTACTACCTAATCTTTCTTCAACAACTTGAAGATTAGCTCACAAGTAGAAGTCAAATGAGAAATGAATCGAGCAATGTAATTCAGTCGTCCCAAGAAACATATGACTTCCTTCTTAGTACGGGGAACATCCATTTCTTGAATAGCTTTGACCTTGGCGGGCCCAACTTCGATACCCTTACCACTGACAACAAAACCTATTAGTTTACCGAACCTCACCCCAAAGGTGCACTTGTTTGGATTCAACCTTAGCTTGTACTTCTTCAACCTTTCAAACAACTTGTGTAAATGGTCAAGATGTTCTTCTTCAGTCTGGGATCTGGCTATCATGTTATTGATGTAGACCTCTATCTCGTGATGGATCATGTCATGGAATAAAGTTACCACTGCACGTTGATAAGTTGCATCGGAATTCTTCAACCCAAAAGACATAACCTTGTAACAGAAAGTGCCCCACTGTGTGATGAAGGTTGTTTTCTCCATATCTTCAGGTGCCATCTTGATATGATTATAGCCCAAGAAACCGTCCATGAAGGAGAATACCTTGTGTTGAACGGTGTTATCAACCAGAACATCAATATATGGAAGTGGGAAGTCATATTTGGGGATCGCCCTATTCAGATCCCTGTAGTCAACACACATACGTACCTTGTCATCTTTCTTTGGTACCAGAACCAAATTTTCTACCTATTAAGGATATGAGGTAACATCCAAGAAGCCACATTTAATTGTTTCATAAGCCCGACCTTGATCTTCTCTGACATCTCAGGACGCATGCGACGAACTTTCTGTTTGATTGGAAAATAACTCTCTTTCATCAGTAGACGATGAACCACAATATCAGTATCGAGCCCTGGCATGTCTTCATACGACCATGCGAAGATCTCAACATATTCATGCAATATTTGAATCAATATGTTCTTGACACGGTCCTCTAGGTTGGTCCCTATCTTGACTTATTTTATGTACGCTTCAGTACCCAAGTTTACAACCTCAACTGGCTCTTCATGTGGTTGAATAACCCTTTCCTCTTGCACTAACAGTCTCGCAAGTTCTCCAGGTATTTAAAAATCTTCCTCACCTCTTCCTCGGCTTAGTAAATCGATTTTCCAAAGTTATAAGTGGCAATAGCAGAGTCGTTATCAATGAAATACAGAGTGGATATGGATCTGCAATGTATTGTGTGGGTGTGTGTAAGAACACATAGCTATTTAAAAGTGATAAAAGTAAAAAGAAATACAAAGAGAAAAAAATTTGAATGCAAAATGTCCAATGCTTTATTAAATGAAAACATGTTTATGAAATGACAACCCTTAACAAATGAACCGTTGTGCCCTGGTGTGATACGATGGCAGAACCGACTGTTATACTGGTTTTACGTTTGTATTCGCAAATATTGCGATAAGTAAGAGTCATCACCGACTTTTCTTTTATCCAAATTAGGGAAAGGGTGAAAAGAACAGAAAAAGACCTTTTTGAGAATTTTCTGAATAAGGAGGGTAGATTATGGAAAGGGAAGGTGTTAACACCCTTTCCATTCGTAGTTTTCTACGGGTTCTTAGATGCTTAGCACATGTTTTGAAAATCGCTCGTGCTTTGTGTGTTTTGAAAAATCATTTTGAAAATGCCTTAGTGCGGTGATTCGCTTTATGATAACTCTTGTATCAGTCCTCAAGAGTGTTAACAAAGCGGATATTTTTGAAAGTGTTTTGAGATGTTTTATGTAAGTGTGAGAGTTTTGTTTTTGAGAAAGCATCTATGAACTATCTACTTATACTTGAAAGGTTTGTTCTTTTCCCCCTACCTATAGTCAAGGCCATCCTACTATTAGTGAGTAGGTAGCCTTATCGTTGGATATTTGATGGACATTTGAAGGGACATACAATCATAAAGGCAAAATGTAGAGACGCTTTAACAATTTTGCTTAAGGGACTAGATCATTTACCGAAAGGCAACACTGTAGGGTCATCGAGGGACTTATGATCTTTTGATTCGAAGGGTCTTTGCTAAAGCGTTCCTATTCTCGAGGGACAAAACTGTTATTTTCCAAAAGGTAACCAAAGTGGGCGTACCCTAGAGTTGTATATGTGCAATTATGTTGGTTTTCAGTTATTTTAGTCTCGTGTTAAGTTTACTAACGCTTTGTTTACAGTCTTTCCATACAAGCCTAATTACTAATAGTTAATATCTTGCAGAAATTTAAAGTGCGGGAATTGTAAATCCTACGCTATTACAATGCTTCGGAGAGGGAGTATTTACATGTCCAAATGGGGAAACAAAAAGTAAAAAGTCCTAAATTTAACTATTACAACCTTTTGCAGTTAGATAAATATAAAATGAACGAAATTTAAAATGGGCGCGCGAATATGGAAAGCGAGGTAAGCCCTAAAATACTTCTACATACTTAGCACTTTTTTTTGTCATTTTTATTAAGAAAAATACTTAAATTAAAAAAAATTAATTTTAACTAAATAAAGGAAAGAGTGATAAATAAGATGCAATTAAAACTAATCAAAAGGAAACTAATTCTAACATTTTTTGGATTTTTATTATTAAGAAAAAGATTTGAAATGATTAAGTCTAAGTTCTAATTGATTTTAAATTACTTGAAACAAATCAAAATATAATTAATTAACTTGCACAAATTAAATTAAATTATATATAAAAAAAATCCTAAATCTATTTTTTTTGATTTTATGATTAAATGAAAATGATTTTGAAAAATTAAATATAAAAAGAAGTAAATAAATAAATCCGGCGTTAGTTTTGGCTAAAGGTCTCTAAATTTTGCGTTTTGAAGCCAAGCTTTCGATCGGTGTTGAGAATGGCATCTCATGAACCAGGCCTCAAAACTTACATGCTTCACGTCCAACCCGCTCTATGTACGACTACAAACATGTATACAAACGTCAAATAGATTAATAAATGCAGATTAACAAGATTAGATTTAAATAAACTATACCAAACGATGCAATTTATATGGACGACTCGGGCGCGCTCCAGGCCAAGGTGAGAAATGGAAATGACTCCTTGGGACCTCAGGAGTGCAAAGATAGCACGAGATTGGATGGAGGAAAGCTGAAGATCAGGTTTTGAATTTTCATAACTTTTGAATGATTTTGAGAATTTCGAGAGAGCTTTGTGAAGAGCTTTTGAAGAGATTTTTGAAGAGTAATTTCGTGCCCTTTTGCATATGGTTTGCTTATGCTTATATAGAGGTATGAATGAAGCAACATACATGGCAAGGAATCAATTAATCAAACCATGATAAAACAAAAACCAAACATATTGAAAACTTTCCATTTTTTGAGTTTGTTCTTGCCATTTTTGAAGATCCTTATCTCTTTTTGAATGTTTAATGAACCTGGACCATTTGGATATATCTTGCACGAAAATATGAGCCTTATAATAGATCAAATCAAACCCAAATTTCATGGCCCATTATTCTTTGTATTTTTATTTAATTTATTTGATTTAATTCATATTTAAATGAATAAAAATTCAAATAAATAGAAACAAAAATCAAAATAGTGCATGGTTAGGTTTATGGTCCTTGGGTATGTCATAAACATGTTTTAACCCTAAAATTTAGGTCCATTAACCTAAATATGCAATTTTGCTCAAAGTTGACTTCATGCATTTTCACAAAATTTTCCAACTTGTGCAAACCATAACATGCTCAATTTTCATATTTTGAAGATGATATTGGACTTTTTGGAAATCCTAAGAGGTCCTCTACAATCTCTATGTTGGTCAATTTTGCTTTTGAAGATATTAACTTGATGTAAGTTATCTTGACAAAAAGTGTCTTTTGTTGACTTTTTGAAAATGACCTGTAATGTATGAGCTTGTATCTTTCAAATGGTGCATTTATTGAACTTGAGGATAAAAGAGAAGTTGTAGGAAATTGGATTATATTCAAAATGATCTTTGTTTGGGGGAAAATGGATGAAGTATGTGAAAGTTATGCCTAGTCAAAGTTCAATTGACTTTTCCTAGGAAACCCTAATTTAGCAAATCTTGACTTTTGATGATCTGAGGACTTTCCTTGAGGAATCATGATCAACCCTTGATTAAATGATGAATATCACTTAAAAATATTGATGTTGACCAAAAATATTGAAGTTTGACTGTATATAGGCCAGAATTGACTTTTGACCTAGTACAATTGATTTTCAGGCATTTGAGCAATTGATTGAGAAAACTTGTAGTGTAATGCATGAAATTTGTCATGGACAATCTTGAAGGCATATTAGGACCATGTCAAACATTTGTGACCTTTGGAGCTTAAACATCTTGATGAAAAGTGAAACCCTAATTATAGGTTCATTGCTTAGGAGGAGAGTTTGTCTGATCAATTCTTGGTCAACCTTGAGAAATTGAGGACCTCTAGAAGCATGTCTTGAGTGAAAATGGGAGGGAAAATTTTGGGGTACAACAACTGCCCCTGTTCAATATTCTTAAACATGAGGATTTAGATTGGCTTGTCTGCCTTTCGTGATCTGAAGGTGGAAGAGGATTGAACACTAGAGTGCCCAAAAATTTGCACTCGCATGAAGTAACACTGTTGGTTGATACTAATTGGTAATGGGCTTAAAAATTCCATTTGGAGTAGATGATTGAGATTCGCTGGTGATGGGCTTAAAGATTCCATCAGAAGTAGATGACTGAGAGTCATAAATGGTCCCTTTGTGGGGATTCCTGTTCCTGTTGTCCGAGGAGGAGTCCACTGGGGATGTTGATTTCTGTTGTTTTCCTGTTTGAGGAAAACTCTGTGGGGAATAGAGTCCAAGAACTTAAGTTGTCCATGACTCTACTGAGGGGTTATCTCTGGATTGGAGAGATGAAAGTTTGCTGTTTTCTGGTTGAAATCCAGGCTTCGCAGTAATTTGCTGGGGAGAATGAAATTAACTTCTATCTGGAAATGTATCAGAAGAAACCTGTGTAGGGCTATTTCAGGATGAGTTCGGGTAGGAATTCATTTGGAAGTGTATGAGAAGGAACCTATGTAGGGCTGTTTTAGGAGATATATGAGAGGGAGCCTGGGTAGGGCAACTTCAGGATGAGTCCGGGTAAAACTGCATCTGGAAATTGTAAGAAGGAACTTGGGTAGGGTTGCCTCAGGATGAGTCCTTGTAAAACTGCATCTGGAAATTGTGAGAAGGAACCTGGGTAGGGTTGCCTCAGTATGAGTCCGTGTAAAACTGCATCTGGATATTGTGAGAAGGAACTTGGATAGCGTTGCTTCAGGATGAGTTTGTGTAAAACTGCATCTGGAAATTCAAGAGAAGGAACCTGGGTAGGGTTGCCCCAGGATGAGTAAGTGTAAAACTTCTTCTGGAAATTCAAGAGAAGGAACCTGGGTAGGGTTTCCTTAGGATGAGTCAGTGTAAAATTGCATCTGTAGATTGTGAGAAGGAACCTGGGTAGGGTTCCTTCAGGATGAGTCAGTGAAAAAATGCATCTGGAAATTCAAGAGAAGGAACCTAGGTAGGGTTGCCTTAGGATGAGTCAGTGTAAAACTGCATCTGTAAATTCAAGAGAAGGAACCTGGGTAGGGTTGTCTCAGGATGAGTCTGTGTAAAAATGCATCTGGAGATTGTGAGAAGGAACCTGGGTAGGGTTGCTTCAGGATGAGTCAGTGTAAAACTTCAGAAGGAGGGAGAAGGAACCCGTGTAAGATTGCTTCATGAAGATCCCGTATAAAGCTGTATTTAGAAGTCAGAAGAAACCCGTGTAAGATTGCTTCATGAAGAGCTCGTATAAATTCGTGTAAGATTGCTTCATGTCGAGCCTGTGTAAAGCTGTATTTGGTCGTCAGAAGAAACCCGTGTAAGATTGCTTCATGATGAGCCTGTGTAAAGCTGTATTTGGAATTCATAAGAAACCCATGTAAGATTGCTTCACGATGAGCCCGTGTAAAGCTATATTTGGAAGTTTGAAGAAACCTGTGTAAGATTGCTTCATGTTGAGCCCGTGTAAAACTGTATTTGGAAGTCAGAAGAAACCCGTGTAAGATTGCTTCATGATCAGCCTGTGTAAAGCTGTATTTGGAAGTCAGAAGAAACCTGTAACACTGTGGGAGAACTGACTTGGGTGTTTTGCGTTTTATCATAATTGTTGCGGATACAAGAGACGACACCGACTTTTCTTTTATCCAATAAGGAAAGGTTGAAAAGAACAGGAAAGACCTTTCAAGATTATTTCTTGAGTTCGAGGGGTAGGTTATGAAAAGAGAAGGTTTTAGCACCCTTTTCATCCGTAGTTATCTACGGGCTCTTAGTTGCTTGCCAGATCACTTGCTTTTGTTTAAAAATGTGCTTGTGGTGTGGGTTTTGAAAGTATTTTAAAAACGTATTTGTAATGGTTCTCGTTTCTATAAGAACGCGTACAAAGTGTTGTTTGGAAAATAGTTCAAAGAAGTGTTTGTGAAGTGTGTTTTTGAAAGTGATTTTGAAAAGGTGTCTTTGTAATGGCTCTCGTTTCTATAAGAACGCGTACAAAGTGTTTGTCTTTTAAAAATATTTCAAAATGAAAGTGTTGGTGTATAAAATGTTTTTGTTGCAAGCAAGCGAGCAACTAGGAGCAACCTACCTACTCAAAAGGTCTTAAATGTTCTTTTCATCCTCCTTTAGATGTTGCTATCTTACCATTGACTTGGTAAGAAGCTCCATCGTTGGATGTGAAGGGACGGGCGTGGGGCATTTGTATAGTCATAGAAGGCAACCTATGGGACCTTTTAGCAATTTCGTTTAGGGACTAGATCGTTTATCGAAGGCAACATTGAGGGTCATCGAGGGACTATGATCTTTTATCTAGGGTCTTTGCTAAAACGCCCATATTCGAGGGCCATGACTATTTTTCAGAGGCAACAAGTGGGATTATCCTAAGGGTGCATGTATGAATAATGCATTTGATTTGCATGCATTTAGTCTTTGATTAGGGGTTGTCTACTTGTTGTTTTTTATCTTGCCATACATACTCTATTTTACTAGCAATCATATAAAAGTAATAAAATGCAGAAAGATAAAATCCTACACTACTACAACCATATTGAATTGGATGAAAATATAAAGGCAAAAATAAAATAAAAGCAAGAAAAAGGGTTTTTTCGATTTAGGCAGAAAACCCTTCGACTCTGCACTTTCTGGCTCTCTTCGATTTGGCCTGAAAAGGGCGAAGGCATAACTTTCGATTGGGGCCTGGAGGCCAGCATGTTGAGCCTTTCGAATGGGCTTGGAATTAGTGTGAGATGTAATCTGCCTTTATGCCTCCTTCGACTGGGGGTTGAAAGCAGTGAGGGAGTGCCTTTTGACTGGGCCTGGAGTTAGTGTAGGTGTGCCTTTCGTCTAGGCCTGGAAGTCAGCATGGTGTGCCTTCTGGCTGCCTCTTTCGTTTGACCTGGAGGTTAGTGTGGAAGCCAAAGGCTTCGTTCCCTA
Source organism: Vicia faba (assembly GCA_948472305.1). Classification (NCBI taxonomy): domain Eukaryota; kingdom Viridiplantae; phylum Streptophyta; class Magnoliopsida; order Fabales; family Fabaceae; genus Vicia; species Vicia faba. The sequence continues at coordinate 200,790,057 of OX451739.1, forward strand.
GTTCCTGTTTCCTTCGTTTGAGATGTTAAATAGAAACATGGCCTAAGGGCATGCTAGCACTGCCTTAAGGCCAGGTTAGTTCTTAGAACATTTGCAGGAAACCAAAGAATCAAAACCAAAAGGAAAGGAAATAAAAACAAACTATCATGGTGTAAATGAAAGGGGAATAAATGCTACGTATATGTTTGAAACGAAAAGGAATTTTATTTACATCCTATGCTGGAAAAGTAGGATCCAAGGTTAAGAATGACTTACCTTGCTGTTGGCTGGAGCGTGTGATGGACCTTGAAGTGGTTATCTTGAATTCTTCTGGATTCAAAGGGAGGGACCAGCGGTTAGGCCTTTGACACTACATTCGAAAGAGAAAAACAAGTGAAATATCTTTCTTTCTGGATTCTAAGGATGGCAAGATGTAAGGATGTTTCATATTTGAAAGAGACAATTATTTGGATTCTAGGTTTGTGTTTTCACAAGTGTTTAAGTGTTTGAGAACATTATGGTGTTTAAGAAATTTGAAGATTCGTTCCTCTGGCCCCTGATCTTTGCAAAGGATATCTCTATTTATAGAGAAAGGTTTTGGGAAGTTTGGGAGTAAAAATAATAAAATAAGGCTTAGCTGGAAAGCAAATGTCCACTTGTGTCATGATCCCAAGATGAGATAGAAAGATTAATGGTTTAGATGGATTGCTTTCTGCAGAAGGAAAACAGGCGCAAGGCTCAAGAAAGAATTTTCTAAAAGTAGTATTATACTATTAAGGGCAAGTTATCTTGGACAACAAATGGGTAAAAACCTAATTTAACTGTATAAACAATTAACTATAGAGTGAGTCATAGGTTTGAGGCTTGAAAAGCAGAAACACGTAGCCTATCCTATGGGTCTAATGTTAACCTTGATCCTTTGAATCGAATCCTCCATCCTTCCATAACTTTCGACCAGACTAAAACAACATTCGTTCCCACCAGTTATGTATCCTTCGAATGGACCAAACATGTATTATTCGAATGGGCCAAAAATGTATTCTTTGAATGGGCCCTCTTCAGCTGAATATGCCACTTTGAGTCCTTCTGCTTTGACCACTTAGGTCCAAACCTTCGACCAAACTCAAAAGCAGGCAACACTAAATGTTCAACCATGGCAAGTCCTTCGAATGGTCCACCAAATTGTGTGCCATAGTGCAGAAGCTAGACGTATTGAAGGGTTTGCAGATGGATTCAAAGGCGATATGAAGGTGATTCGAAGCAAACTTGGAGGTGGATTCGAAGCCAGCATGTAGGTGTATTTGAAGCAAACTTAAAGGGAATCATTACTTTGTGGGTGCTAGTGTGAGAGAAACCCATGCCTTATGCATACAAGCTTATAGGAGGATTCAAAGGTTACATGAAAATGGATTTGAAACAAGCCTGAAGATTGATTCGAAGCCAGCATGTAGGAGGCAACTGCTTTGCGAGACAAACATTTTGGAGGACCTTGCTCTCTGAATCAAAAGTTGCATGCAGGGGCCATTTCAGTGAATCAAAACAAACCTGCAGGAAGCCACATGCTTCGTGAATCAACGCAGGCATATAGAAACCCAAATGAAGCTTGTGGACCAAAGCTTGTTCGAAGAGGCCAAATGCCCAAACGAAGGATGTAAATCAAGCTAGCTCGAAGAAAGCAATAATTTCCAATTGAAGGATGCAAACCAAGCTTGCATCGACATTCCAAATGCTCCATCGAAGCTTGTGAACTAAAGCTTGCTCGAAGGAGCCAAATGCTCCATCGAAGCTTATGGATCGAAGCATACTTATTCTTCTTCAATTTGATGATTTAGGGCCCAATTGTACTTTGTGAAAACTGAAGGGGTGAAAAACACAAGAAGGGGGGGTTGAATTGTAAAACTGAAATCTTAAAGCAATTGACAAGATATTTTTATCCTGGTTCGTTTGATCTCAAACTACTCCAGTCCACCCGTCAAGGTGATTTCGCCTCTCTCCAACGAGGTCTTAATTCACTATATTCAACTGAATATTACAGACTGCTTTAACAACTGCTAAAGCCTTCTTGATTCAAACCACAATCCGGTTTGTCAAGGCAACACTTTCTTACAAAGGTATAAAACAATGTGTGTGAATGTTTTCTACAAAACTTTATCACAACTGTGATGTATACACAAATGAAGCTTAGAAACTAGATTGCTAAACAAAAATGAAGTATCAGAGTTTGTGGTTTAGCAAAACTGGTAGATGAAGATTATTGTTCAGCTTTTTGCGTGTAGAGATTTGGAGAGCATTAGCCATTATAATCTTCGAAGCCTTGTTTATATAGCACTTGAGAAGATGAACGTTGAATGCAATATTCTTGATTCAATGCTAATAACAAGCTTTCCTTTTTGAGCAGATCTTGTCTGGAATGAAGCCGTTGGAATTAATTAGCGTTCAATGCACAGTACCGTTGCTTCTTCAATGCACGTTCTGGCTTGGCTCATTCTGATTCTGCTTCGCTGCTGATGAACTATTGTGTTTCTGTATCAGAGTGTTTACGCGCAGTTCTGTTCATCAAGCTTCAGCATGTACGTGAGTTGATCATCTGATCTTGACATTCTGATTCAGCAACTTCTGATGCTGGTGTATGAAATCAAATTCTGATGCTGAATAAGTGATCTTGCTTATTTTAATCAGCGTATCTGCAAGTCAGAGCATAGTAATTTTAGGCAGCATATAGTTCAAACATGAAACATATAAATACTCTATCTTTTCACTTTGTTATCATCAAAACTCAAATATAGGGTAGTAGATTCAAACATTGTTCTAACAATCTCCCCCTTTTTGATGATGACAAAAACTAGATATTTTAAATAAAAAATTAACGTGAAAAGGTATCTGGGAAATGTTTCAGAGTTAAGAAGTAAGGAGAAATCAGAGTTAAGAGATACTCCCCCTGAGTTGATTACTTCCCTTTGATGATACATGTACTTCTGGATCAGATCTTTTTCTTTCGTTGAACATCAGATTATCAGAGTCTTGACTTATCAGAGAGCAGAGCTTCCGAGCTTTTCTTGTCAGAGCTTTGCTTTGGATCAGAGTGTTAAGACGATCAGAACTTCATATTTGATCAGAGCAACATTGATCAGAGCTTCTACATTTTGATCAGAGCTTCTAGTCTTCATAGTGTTCAGGAGCTTCCTTGTGCCTGTAGACTTAAAACAAAACAGAAAAACATTTCAAGTAATAGAGTTAGAATGTTTGAGAATTTCTGTCTAGTTAGCCGTTATTGATTTTAAATATCATTCTTGTTCTCCCCCTTTTTGTCAGCAATCAAAAAGTGTTGGTGATGTGCTAAAACAATTTGATTAGAAAAACTAATTATATTAAGATAGTTCAAAATCAGAGCAAGAGAATATTACAAAAACTTAATCAAAACAGTACATCAGAAAATGAAGAAAACATAAAAAAGTTATGCATGAAAAAAATTTAAGGTTGAGGGGGCATGCGTGAGAACAGGCTCTCCAGCATTGCTTGAATCTTTTCAGAAGTTTCATTCTGCTTCTGAACCATGTTGACCACAGTGTCAATTTTGCTGTCCTGCACATCCATGCGTGCTTTCATCTTCTGATCATTCTCTTCCATCTGCTGCTGTAGACGCAAGTCATTCAGCCTTAATTCTTCCAGAGCCTGCCTGTCCAAGGCAGCTTGAGAAGTATCAGAAGGAGGAAGCTTCTCAGAACTTTCAGCGACATCTTCTGCTGGATTTTCTTCAGCCTGAATGGTCTTGTCTTCTTCTGATGGTTGCACCTTTGCAGCTTGCTCTTTCTCAGACCAAGATTCACTGTCCAGAGGGAGCACAACTTCTTGAGGCAGCTGACTCTCAACTTCCTTCAGCAGCTTGCTGAAGTTCTGTTGAGCCTGCTCATAGTTGACATCCTGCAACTTAAGGGCTTCAGCACGTACCCATAGTCTGAATTGTGACCAGAGCTGATCAGAAGCAGCTGGGTCAATCATCCCAGGACAGACTTGCTTCAAAGAAGCAATCCATTTCAGCATACCTGTTTCAAAATTCAAAATACCAGAGCCAACATCTGGTTGCTTTGGTTTGGGGATGGCAATTTTGTGTCTTAGATCAGCAAGACGTTCAAGACTTGTTAAGTCAATGAAAGTTCTGCTGGGGTTTTCAGCGGTTTTCTGAGAGGTTGTTTGTTTTGGAGGAGGGGTATCAGAATCAGATATTTCGATTGGAGTGGTAGGAGTTTTTGGAGGTGTCGATTCTAATGAGGATGGCAACTGGGGCCTGAAAACAGTGGTTCCACATGGCAACTGGATTGCCAACGGTGAAGGTTGAGGTGAGTGAGGGTCAGAATGATGAGGAGAAGGGGTTTCATAGTGGTGAAACTCTGTTTGTGGTGAAGGTGGATTATTTTCTGGTTGGGGAGATGGAGGTGGAATCTCTGATTGCTCAGGGATCAGAGGTTCTTCTGAGAGTGGTTGTTGTTGTTGTGGTTCTGGTTGTGGTTGTTGTTGTATTTTTGGTTCAGGTTGTGGTTCTGGTTGTGGAGGAGGAATATTTAGTGGTTCAGAATGTGGTTGAGCAGAAGCATGTTCACGCTCAATATCAGCTAGCACTCGATCAAGTGCTGGTGTTGTTGAAACAGTTGGTTGTTTGGGAATCTTAGTTCTGGTTCTTCTGAGTTGTAATGCCTCAGAAGGGTCTTCTGGTATGGTTTCATCAATGGTAGGGATTGGGATTGAAATTCTGTGAGAGGTTTGAGAAGGGGCAGCAGATGTTGGAATAGTAGATGAAATTAAAACAGGGGCAGCAGATGAAATACCTCTTTTCTTTGGAGTCTGATGAGATGATCCTTCTGCTGGCGCTTTCCTCTTCTTTGTCTTCTTCTGAGTCACTTCTGGTTGGGTTTGACTCAGATCTTTGATCTTCAGCTTTGAACCTGTATCTTCTGCCTTGTACGCATCTGGGTACCTGAGAAACATCTCTGGTTTGGATTCCATTTCAGAAAATATTGGAAAATCACTCAGAGGCACTCTTCTGCTGGAGATGTCAGCAGTTGAAGTAGCTCTGGGTTCCTTCTTAATATTTTCTATCAGCTTCATCTTTTTCAGGTTCTTAGCATTCAGCGGTTTTCCAACAGTTGGTTTAATAGTGTCAGCACTTGAGCTTCGCTCAGATACTCTATCAGCCTATTCTCCGTCAGAATATATGATATGAGCCTTCCAAACGGTATCCAGTCCCTTTTGGTCCTTTCTTCTTCTCTTGTTTCTTTGACACTGGTCTTGAGATGGTTGAACAGGAAGTGTGCCAGATTGATCTTTACCCTCTGATCAATAAAGTAGATCAGAAACTGCTGATCCACGTTTATATAATCAGGAGAACTTGTTGGTTTCCTGTGGTTGAAGCAGCCAAGAACAATCTTAGCCCATACTCTGCAGTGATCCTTCAGATCCTTAATTTTGCTGCTGGGCATTCCAAGAGTGAAAATTCTGTTGGCTACCACACCTATATCAGGGCATCTTTCAGCCATGTCCACACAACGGACTCCACCACCACTTTGACCGATTAGCCTTGCAATGAGATCTTCAGAAATCACGATCTTCTTTCCCATAACAGAAGAGATGACTAGATGTTTAGAAATCTTGGCGTGAATCCAAAATTCCTTGACAAGCGCTGGGAATGTTGGTCCAACCAACCTATCGAAATACCTCTCCCACTTTTGAGCCCTAATTTCTTCAGTTAGGTCAAATCCATTTTCCTTCAAACTTTCAAAGTCGATGATTAACTCAGAGAGAACTTCAAGGTTCTTTACCGGTGTGAGAAGAGTTCTGAGGGGCACCTGATATTGTTCAGAAGTTTCTTTCTTCTGATTGCCTGCAGAAATGCTGGAGGATGCCATTGTTCACACTAAAAAAGCTTTGAGAATGATTTGAGAGAAAAAGGTTTGTAGGAGATAAACTCAGAAATATGCAGAAAATGCTTGAGTGATTATGAGAAAGCGTAAAGAATAAGAATGAAGGATTAATGTGCTTAAATAGAGTTTTTCAAAATTATTTTGAAAAGTTAAACGTTTTTAAGAGAGAGAAAAAAATAATGATTGCCATTTAACAAGCGTGATTACTTTTCATTAAATGCTTGCTGATTTTGGGGGATTTGAGAAAGATACTTAAAAACGGTTACCAGACATGTGTCTCAATGCACCCAATCAGCGCTTTGCCTTCTCAGAAGCGTGCACGCGTTCTGCTTCAGAGATTTGCTGATGATTGGATGACACTTGTTTGATGTAGTGACCAGCACGTCTGTTTTTGAGATTAGACTCTCAGATCTTTAGACTTGCATCTGATACAATCTGCATGTTCTATCTTTCTGAAAGGAGATTGATCAGAAGTTCACAGTAAAATAATTACATTCTGAAGATAAATATATGGAATTAAAACATTTTCATTCTGGGCATACTTTCATGCTGAGATGTTTCAGAATGAAATTGAACCTATCTTCTGAAAGGGGTTTAGTAAAGATATCAGCCCATTGATGGTCTGTATCTATAAATTTTAAGTTTAAAATACCTTTCTGAATATAGTCCCTAATGAAATGATGCTTTATTTCTATATGCTTAGCTCTAGAATGTAAAATAGGATTCTTACTTAAGCAAATAGCAGAAGTATTATCACAAAGAATAGGAATGTTACTCTCAAAAATCTGGAAGTCTTCAAGCTGACTTTTCATCCAGAGCATTTGTGTGCTACATCCTGCTGCTGCTATGTACTCAGCTTCTGCTGTTGACAGAGCAATTGTTGACTGCCTTTTGCTGGACCACGAGATCAGATTTTCTCCCAGAAACTGGCAGCTTCCAGAAGTACTTTTACGTTCCACTCTGTCTCCAGCAAAATCAGCATCACAGTAGCCTACTAAGCTGTAATCACTAGATTTTCTATAAAACAAACCCAGATTAGTAGTACCTTTCAGATACTTGAAAATTCGCTTAACAGCTGTTAAGTGAGATTCTCTAGGATCTGATTGGAATCTAGCACAGATACAAACGCTGAATAATATGTCAGGTCTTGAAGCTGTCAGATAAAGGAGAGAACCAATCATACCTCTGTAGACTTTCTGTTCTACACTTTTGCTTACCTCTTCTCTTTCCAGAATGCACGTGGGATGCATTGGAATCTTTGATGGCTTACATTCTGAGAGGTCAAATTTCTTCAGAAGATCTCTGATGTATTTGCTCTGATGAATGTAAGTTCCTTCTGGAGTTTGATTGATCTGAATTCCTAGAAAGAATTTCAGTTCCCCCATGAGGCTCATCTCAAATTCTGCCTGCATACACTTAGCAAATTTTCTTCCAAGAGAAGGATTAGTAGAACCAAAAATGATATCATCAACATAAATTTGACAGACTAAAATGTCACTCTTAACTGTTTTACAGAATAGAGTAGTGTCCACTTTCCCTCTGGTGAATTCATTTTCAAGCAGAAAGTTACTTAGCCTTTCATACCAAGCTCTGGGAGCTTGTTTCAGACCATACAGTGACTTCTTTAGTTTGAAAACATGTTCTGGATGTTTTGTATTTTCAAAACCTGGGGGTTGGTGAACATAAACTTCTTCTTCTATATAACCATTTAAGAATGCACTTTTGACATCCATCTGATACAGAGTGATGCCTCTATTAACAACAAATGAAATTAAAAGTCTGATAGATTCTAACCTGGCGACTGGGGCAAAGGTTTCTGTATAGTCTATCCCCTCTTGCTGACTATAACCTTGTGCAACCAGTCGTGCCTTGTTTCTGATGACTTCACCTTGTTCATTAAGCTTGTTTCTGAACACCCATCTTGTTCCAATGACGTTGAATCCTTTTGGTCTGGGAACGAGATCCCATACGTCGTTTCTGGTGAATTGATTCAGCTCTTCTTGCATTGCCAGAATCCAGTCATTATCCAGAAGTGCTTCATCAATAGAAGAAGGTTCAATCAGAGACACAAGTCCCATAAGAGTTTCTTCAGAGTTTCTGAAGCTTGCTCTTGTTCTGATTGGATCTTCCTTTCTTCCTAGGATAGTCTCTTCTGGGTGATCCAAACTGCTTCTGGGTAATCTCTTCTGAGGTTGATCAACAGCAGTTGTAGGATTTCTAGCATTGCTCCTTTCAGACGTTGAAGGAATGTCTGTGTTGAGAGCTTCTGATGACTTGTCTTCAGAACCTGCAAATTCAATTTCTATACCTGCAAAAGTTTCATTCTGCTTTGACTTTTCAGAGTCAAGCTTGTCATCAAAATGAACACTGATTGATTCTTCCACAATCTGTGTTTCTGTATTGTATACTCTGTACCCTCTTGAGCGTTCAGAGTATCCTAACATAATACACTTCTGTGCCTTAGAATCAAACTTGTTCAAATAATTCTTTGTATTTAACATAAAGCAAGTACATCCAAATGGATGAAAATACGAAATGTTGGGCTTTCTGTTCTTCCACAATTCATATGGAGTCTTTTCCAGAATAGGTCTTATTGAGATTCTATTCTGAATGTAGCACGCTGTGTTTATTGCCTCTGCCCAGAAAGTCTTAGCAACGTTTGTCTCATTGATCATGGTTCTGGCCATTTCTTGCAATGTTCTGTTCTTTCGTTCTACAACTCCATTTTGTTGGGGAGTCCTAGGACAAGAGAAATCATGCAAAATGCCTTTGTCATTAAAGAATGACTCAAAATCTTTATTTTCAAATTCTCCACCATGATCACTTCTGACTTTAACGATTCTAAGATCTTTTTCATTCTGAACTTGGTTACAGAAGGTAACAAACACAGAGTGTGACTCGTCCTTGTGTCTTAAGAACTTTACCCATGTCCATCTGCTATAGTCATCTACGATTACTAACCCATACTTCTTACCACTGACTGAAGCAGTTTTAACTGGTCCAAATAAGTCAATGTGCAGAAGTTCTAATGGCTTAGAGGTAGAAACAACATTTTTGGATTTAAAAGAAGGTTTTGCAAATTTGCCTTTCTGACATGCTTCACACAGAGCATCTAAATTGAACTTCAGATTAGGAAGTCCTCTGACCAGATTGAGTTTGTTAATCTGAGATATTCTTCTCATACTAACATGCCCCAATCTTCTGTGCCAGATCCACTGCTCGTTGTTAACAGACAGAAGACATTTTACGTTCTGACTTTTTAGTTCAGAAAGTTTGATTTTGTAAATGTTGTTTTTCCTCTTTCCATTAAACAGGATAGTCCCATCTTTCTGACTAACAGCTTTACATGATTTTTGATTAAAGATTATATCATAACCGTTATCACTTAATTGACTTATGGATAACAGATTATGCATCAATCCATCAACTAGCAGAACATTATTAATAGAGGGAAGATTTCCGTTACCTACAGTTCCAGAGCCAATTATCTTTCCCCTCTGATTTCCTCCAAAGCCAACGTGGCCTCCAGGCTTAAGTTCCAGGCTTTGGAACATATGCCTTCTTCCCGTCATGTGTCGTGAGCAGCCAGAGTCCAGGTACCATGACTGGTGTTTCTGACTTGCTGCTAAAGATATCTGCAACATGTATTATTTTATCCTTAGGTACCCAGATCTTCTTGGGTCCTGATTTGTTAGTTTTACCAAAACTCTGGTTGAATTTTGGTTTCACAGAGTGCTTACTGCTAGTATATTTGATGTCATGTGTGTGACCATACACAAAGTGTGAATTTAAAGGAGTGTGTTTAATGGTTAAATCCATGACATTCTTTGGTGTAGGAACCTTACCTAGGTATCCTATTCCTTTCCTGCCGTTTCTGCTAACTCCATAGATCATTGAAGCCATTCTGCTTCTATCTATGCTTTTAGCAAGGAACTTCTGGAAACTGTGATCATACTCCTTGATGATCTCATCAGCGTTGCTGGGAGTTTCAGAAATTGGTTCCTTCTGAGAGTTTTGTAAAGAGTTTTCTAATTTTGAAATTTTATCTCTCAGCTCAGAGTTTTCCAATTTGAGACTCACAGACTTATTAGAGTCAGATTCAAGATTCCTTTTCAGGTCTCTGAATTTAGCTCTAATCTGCTGATAACGTTCCAGAATTTCATTGAGGCTTTCAGCAAGTTCAGCCTTTGTAAAATTAACAGCGAAGTTAGGGAATACCTCTTCTGTGTCTGATTCAGAAGCTTCACTGTCATCTGGAATGTTAGCCATGAGCGCTATGTTTGCCCTTTCATCATCTGATTCTGAGTCAGCTTCAGACGAGTCAGAGTCATCCCATGTGGCCATGAGACTTTTCTTCTTCTCTCTTCCAAACTTCTTTTTGGGCTTTTCCCTCTGAAGCTTTGGGCAGTCACTCTTGTAGTGTCCTTGCTCATTGCACTCGTAGCAGATGATGTCTTTTGTGTTTGGCTTCTTGCTACTGGAGGAGCCTTCAGATCTTCTGTATCCAGAGGAAGAATCTGTCCTTCTGTATCTGGAAGAAGACTCGTTCTGATCAGATCTTCTGGGATTCCTGAACTTCCTTTGTCTTTGCTTCCACAGTTGATTTACTCTTCTGGAGAGAAGGGAAAGTTCGTCTTCTTCTGATGAGGATCCATCAGATGTTTCTTCAACTGCCTGCAAAACTTTAGACTCAGATTTTCTGTTAGATTTTAATGCTAAAGGCTTACCTTGCTTCTGAGGCTCATCAGCTTCTAGCTCTATCTCATGACTTCTGAGGGAGCTTATAAGTTCCTCCAGAGTGATTTTGTTGAGATCCTTCGCTAGCTTCAGAGCAGTAACCATAGGCCTCCACTGCTTGGGTAAACTTCTGATTATCTTCTTGACATGGTCAGCAGTAGAGTATCCTTTGTCCAGAACTTTGAGACCAGCTACCAGAATCTGGAATCTAGAGAACATAGTTTCAATGGATTCAGATTCTTCCATTTTGAACGCCTCATACTTCTGAATGAGCGCCAGAGCTTTTGTTTCTTTGACTTGAACGTTGCCCTCATGCGTCATTCTGAGAGAATCAAAGATGTTCTTAGCTGTGTCTCTGTTGGAGATCTTTTCATACTCAGTATAGGAGATGGCACTGAGGAGGATGGTTCTGGCCTTATGGTGATTCTTGAAATCACGCTTTTGTTGATCAGTCATTGATTTTCTATCAATCTTCTGACCACTTGCATTCACAGGGTGCGTGTATCCATCTGTCACCATATCCCACAGATCAGCATCATGTGCTAGAAAGAAGCTTTCAATTCTGTCTTTCCAGTAATCAAAGTTTTCTCCATCAAAGACTGGAGGTTTGCCGCTGAATCTGTCTCTGTCCTCATTGTTGTCATTGCTGAAATGAGAGTTGTTTCCTGCCATTGTGTTTTTCTGACGCTGGATCTTGTACTGACACGGTTAAGTGTTTTAGCTCAGAACCAGGCGCTCTGATGCCAATTGAAGGGGTGAAAAACACAAGAAGGGGGGGTTGAATTGTAAAACTGAAATCTTAAAGCAATTGACAAGATATTTTTATCCTGGTTCGTTTGATCTCAAACTACTCCAGTCCACCCGTCAAGGTGATTTCGCCTCTCTCCAACGAGGTCTTAATTCACTATATTCAACTGAATATTACAGACTGCTTTAACAACTGCTAAAGCCTTCTTGATTCAAACCACAATCCGGTTTGTCAAGGCAACACTTTCTTACAAAGGTATAAAACAATGTGTGTGAATGTTTTCTACAAAACTTTATCACAACTGTGATGTATACACAAATGAAGCTTAGAAACTAGATTGCTAAACAAAAATGAAGTATCAGAGTTTGTGGTTTAGCAAAACTGGTAGATGAAGATTATTGTTCAGCTTTTTGCGTGTAGAGATTTGGAGAGCATTAGCCATTATAATCTTCGAAGCCTTGTTTATATAGCACTTGAGAAGATGAACGTTGAATGCAATATTCTTGATTCAATGCTAATAACAAGCTTTCCTTTTTGAGCAGATCTTGTCTGGAATGAAGCCGTTGGAATTAATTAGCGTTCAATGCACAGTACCGTTGCTTCTTCAATGCACGTTCTGGCTTGGCTCATTCTGATTCTGCTTCGCTGCTGATGAACTATTGTGTTTCTGTATCAGAGTGTTTACGCGCAGTTCTGTTCATCAAGCTTTAGCATGTACGTGAGTTGATCATCTGATCTTGACGTTCTGATTCAGCAACTTCTGATGCTGGTGTATGAAATCAAATTCTGATGCTGAATAAGTGATCTTGCTTATTTTAATCAGCGTATCTGCAAGTCAGAGCATAGTAATTTTAGGCAGCATATAGTTCAAACATGAAACATATAAATACTCTATCTTTTCATTTTGTTATCATCAAAACTCAAATATAGGGTAGTAGATTCAAACATTGTTCTAACAAAAACATGAACTTTTGAAAAATCCTTGTGAGAAAATGCCTTGAGGAATGAGAGGGAAAACTTTGGGGTACAACAGCTGCCCATGTTCAATCTTCTTAAACATGAAGAGTTAGGTTGGCGAGCTCGCCATTCGTGAGTTGAAGGTGGAAGATGATTGAACACTAGAGTACCTAGAAATTTGCACTCGATGATGTGGTGGTTGATTGCATAGGGAATGGGCTTAAAGATGCCATTTGGAGAAATGATGGAAAGTTGTTGGAGATGGGCTTTACAGATGCCATCCAGAGTGACTGGGGGAAGTATAAGGATAAATCTTTTGGTTGATTTATACTGAAATAGTAGATGTCTTTTGCCCGTTTTTAACTAGAAGAGATAAATCTAACCAGAAGAGGTCTTCATTTGATGATTGATTTTTTCCTGCAAGGAAGAGGATTAGTTACATGCAAATGTAGGCATGGCGTAATGATGTTCTCAAAATAAATAAGATTATGCTATATGCATTTGTTATGTATGCGTCATGGTTTATGAATGTGATGCATTTATTGCAGTGTGTATTTGTCTAAGAAAATAAATCCTTGACAACATGCTGGGGAATCTTGGGAGGCTGAATCCCTAACTGTTGTTGGAGAATAGATGTATCTTCAACTTTGTTTAGAATGTTTTTGCTGGGAATTCCTGTTTTATTGTTTGAGGAGAAATCTACTGGGGAATATTGATTTCGACTCTATGCATGAGGAAACTCTGTGGGGGATGTTGATTTCTTCTTGGAGGAATAAAGTTCAAGAATTTTGGTTGTCCATTGCTCTACTGGGGAGTTATTCTTGACTGGATAGAAACGAAAGTTAGTTGTTATCTGGTCAAAATCCAGGCTTGGAAGAAAATTGTTGGGGATAATGAAGTTGACTGCTATCTGGCCGCATTCCAGGCTTCGCAGCGACTTACCGGGGAAGATTAAATTAACTGTTATCTGGTCGGATTCCAGGCTTTGCAGGAAATTCCTTGGGAGAGTGAAGTTAGGTTGTTATCTGGTCAGATTCCAGGCTTCGTAGCAACTTACTAACATTAAAATTCTATCTGGTCGGATTCCAGGTTTCAAAGCAAATTTCTGAGGTGGATGAAGTTAATTGTTATCTGGCCGAGCTCCAGGCTTCGTAATAACTTACTTGAAAGGATGAAGTTGAACTGATATCTGGTCGGGTCCAGGCTTTGTAGTAACTTGCTTGAAAGGATGAAGTTGAACTGATATCTGGTCGGGTCCAGGCTTTGCAGTAACTTGTTTGAAAGGATGAAGTTGAACTGATATCTGGTCGGGTCCAGGCTTTGCAGTAACTTGCTTGAAAGGATGAAGTTAAACTGATATCTGGTCGGGTCCAGGCTTTACAGTAACTTTCTTGAAAGGATGAAGTTGAACTGATATCTGGTCGGGTCCAAGCTTTATAGTAACTTGCTTAAAAGGATGAAGTTGAACTGATATCTGGTCGGGTCTAGGCTTCACAGTAACTTGCTTGAAAGGATGAAGTTGAACTGATATCTGGTCGGGTCCAGGCTTCACAGTAACTTGCTGGGGGTAGAGGAAAACTCTACTGGGGAAAGAAGTTAAGCCATTGTCTGGTTGGGTCCAGGCTTTACAATATCTCGAGAAGTTAGACTATTATCTGGTCGGGTCCAGGCTTCATAGTAACCGAAAATTGTTTGAATAAAAATGATTCCGTTGGGGGGTGTATTGTTTTGTTGGGGAATAAACCCTGTTGAAGAGAATATTTGACGACCTGTTGGCAAGATGAATTCTTTAAGAAGAAATCCACAAGGGTTCTTCTTTTAAGACCAACTCAGTTGGGGAGAGGGCTGTTGAGAGATTGAAACTTTGACCGAGGTTTTCATAGATCCAACTTTGTGGGCAACTCTGCTGGGGTAAAGGTTTATTGTAGCAGGCTCTGTGGGGATAATGCTAATGAGATAACTCTGTGGGGATATCTCAACTGCATTAAAGAGATGCTCGTTGCTTCTTGGCAGCACATATTTTCTAAATAGTTTAATCATGTTCATATGCACATGTTCATTCAATTTTAGTCATTGGATGTTTTTGCACTCAAAACAAAAAACAAAAAGTTTGCACTTCAAAGTATATTTGTATTGATGTTTTGCCCATGAATAGGCGTTTTTGTACAAAGGGACGGAGATCCTAGTAAGAGGAAATCTTCGAAAGGAAAACAAAATTGAAAACAAAACAAAAACCATGTGGAAATGATCTTATTGTGTTCCAACTCTACTATTGCCCCAATGTCTTCGAACGTCCCTTGCCATTGACAGAAGTTGATTGGATTGATCTTGGACCATTTGAACCTGGACCTTGGTAATAAAGTCGACTGTGGTGATTCTATGGGACATAGTCATACGCTTTCAATCCTTAACTTTTGCCTGGACCGCCCTTTTGGGTTTTCAGCACACCAGGATACCCATTTTTGCCCAAGTCGCCCTTTTGGGTTTTCGACTTGCCAGGTGTACAATCTTTTGCATATATCCCTAATTTTTGCCCAAACCTTTGGTTTACCGGGATGCCTTTATCTTTCCTAGGTGTGTCAACCTAGCCGGTCTTTTATGCGTAGTATTGTTTAACTATGTCCGTGTTCACAGGTTGTGGGAAATCTTCACCGTCCATAGTAGTTAGCATCATGGCACCACCAGAGAAAACTTGACAACAAATGGCCCTTCGTAGGTGGGAGTCCATTTGCCCCTAGGGTCGTCTTGTGGAAGAATGATGCGCTTTATTACCAGGTCACTAACTTGATATACTCGAGGCATGAACTTTTTATTGAAAGCCTTGATCATACGTTTCTGGTACATCTGACCATGACAAACAGCAGCCAGTCACTTTTCATCAATCAAGTTCAACTGATCCAATCTTGTCTGAATCCATTCGTCTTTGCCTAAGCCTGCTTCATTCGTAATCCTTAGGGAGGGAATTCGAACTTCTACTAGCAGGAAAGCCTCCACGCCATAGACTAAAGAAAAGGGAGTTTCCCAGTCGATGTCCGAGCTGAAGTACAGTAGCCATGAAGAGAAAACGGTAACATCTCATGCTGGTCTTTGAAGGTTACCACCATCTTTTGCATAATCTTCTTAATGTTTTTATTGGATGCTTCTAGTGCGCCATTCATTTTAGGTCTATAAGGAGAAGAATTGTGATGCTTGATTTTAAACTGAGTGTAAAGTTCAGTAATCATAACAATATTGAGATTGGTTCCATTATCGATGATGATACTTTCGGGGATACCATAGCGGCATATGAGGTTATGCTTGATGAATTTGACTACAACGTTCTTTAGGACTGGGGCAAATGAGGCAGCTTCGACCCATTTGGTGAAATAATCGATAGCGACAAGAATGAGGCGATGTTCATTAGAGGAAGTAGGTTTAATCTCTCCAATCATGTCAATGCCCCCACATTGCAAATAGCCACAGAGCAGTCATGACATTTAGAGGAATAGGAGGCACATGGACCTTATCAACATAGATTTGTAACTTGTGGCAAGTCCTTGAGTGATGATGGCAATCAGTCTCCATTGTTGACCAATAGTAACCAGCTCTCAGAATTTTCTTGGCCATAGTATGTCTGCTAGAGTGAGTCCCAAAGAGACCATCATGCATATCTTCCATAATTTTCTCTGCCTCCTTCTTGTCTACACATCGGAGTAGAGTAGAATCATGGTTGCGTTTGTACAGGATTCCATTGCTTAGGAATAATTTGGCTGAGAATCTTCGTAAGATTTTTTTTATCATTGATGGAAGCTCTTTCAGGATACTCTATGTCAGTGTCAAGCTCATAGCAGTGCACAGGTTCATCAAATCTCTCAATTGTAATCGTAGGAGCTTCATTGTCCCATTTGACCTTGAACATAGAAGACATTATGGCCAAAGCATCGGCTAACTGATTTTCTTCTCTAGGGAAGTGTTCAAAGGTGATTTCTTTGAAGTATGGAATCAGAGATAGCACAAGCTCTTTGAAAGGAATAAGATTAGGATTTTTAGTGTCCCAATCTCCCTTTACTTGGCTAATCACTAGAGCGGAATCTACGAATACATTCAAATGCTTGATCCTTAAATCAATGACAACTTTCAGACCCAAAATGCATGCTTCATATTTAGTCATGTTATTTGTACAATCGAAGCACAGTCTAGTAGTGAAAGGTGTGTGGCAACCCTCAGGAGAAACTATTATAACACCAATTCCGTTACCCAAAGAGTTGGAAGCCCCATCGAACACCATAGTCCGTCGGGATCCTTGTTCAGGTCTGTCATATGGTCCAGTTTTTGCATAGTCGGTCACTAACATGATATTCTTGCCCGGGAAGTTAAAGTTCATAGATTGATAATCGTCAACAACTTGATGGGCCAAATGATCCGCCAATACACTTCCTTTGATGGCCTTTTGTGTTGTATATTGAATATCGTACTCAGTCAAAATCATTTTCCATCTAGCTATCTGTCTGGACAGAGCGGGTTTCTCGAAGATGTACTTGATATGGTCCATCTTAGAAATCAATAGAGTGGTATGAGTCAACATATACTGTCTTAGTCGGCGAGCAACCCATTCCAGAGTGCAACTAGTTTTCTCGAGCAGTGAATATCTAGTTTCACAGTCGGTAAACTTTTTACTCAGGTAGTATATTGCATGCTCTTTTTGGCCATACTCGTCATGTTGAACCAACACACATCCCATAGAATTATCTAGCAGAGTCAAGTACATGATCAAGGGTTTTCCTTCGACTGGAGGCATGAGGATGGGAGGTTCTTGCAGATATTCTTTGATTTTATCGAAGGCAGCTTGGCATTCATCATTCCATCTGACTACTTGATCTTTCTTCAAGAGTTTGAAGATTGTCTCACAAGTAGCAGTTAAGTGAGATATGAAGCGTGCGATGTAGTCAAGACAACCCAAGAATCATCTAACCTCCTTTTAAGAATAGGGAATTTCCATTTTTTGAATGGCTTTTACCTTTGCAGGATCAACTTCAATACCTTTACCACTGACAACAAAACCTAGAAGTTTTCCAGATCTTACTCCGAATGTGCACTTATTAGGGTTCAACCTCAACTTGTACTTTTTCAGCCTCTCGAATAGCTTGTATAAGTGGTTGAGATGTTCTTCTTCAGTTTGTGACCTTGAAATCATATCATCCATATATACCTCTATTTCATGATATATCATATCATGAAACAAAGGTACTATAACCCTTTGATATGTTTCCCCTGCATTCTTCAATCCAAATGGCATGACCTTGTAATAAAAGGTGCCCCATTGCGTAACAAAGGTGGTTTTCTCCATGTCTTCGGGATCCATCTTAATTTGATTATAGCCGGAGAAACCATCCATGAAAGAGAAGACTTTATGTTGAGCGGTGTTATCGACCAAGACATCAATATGAGATAGAGGGAAGTCATCCTTGGGGCTTGCCCTATTCAGATCCCTATAATCTATGCACATACAAACTTTTCCATCTTTCTTCGGCACCGGCACCACATTTGCAACCCATTGAGGATAAGATGTCACAGCTAGGAATACTACATCAAATTGTTTCATCACTTCAGCTTTTATTTTCTCAGACATATCAGGCCGCATGCGACAAACTTTTTGCTTGATAGGAGGAGAATCTTCCTTTGTTGGTAAACAATGAACTACAATGTCAGTATCCAACCCTGGCATATCTTCATACGACCAAGCAAACACTTCCATGTAGTGATGTAACATCTGAACCAATCTGCTTTTGATAGTGCTTCCTAGGTTGGCGCCGATCTTGACCTCTTTCTTGTCTGTCTCGATACCTAGGTTGATGACTTTAACTAACTCTTCATGCAGTTGAATAGCTTTTTTCTCTTGCATTAGAAGTCTGGCTAGTTCTCCCGGTATTTCACAATCTTCCTTGATTTCGTCTTTGACTTGGTTAATTGGATGTTCAAAATCATAACTGACAATAGTAGAGTCATTGGCAATGAGATCCAGAGTGGACGAGGATCTGCAAGAGTGTGTGTGTGTGCATGTAAGATACATGACTATTTAAAAAATGCATTAAAGAAAAAGAAAGACAATGAGCATGAAAATTTGAATAAAAAAAGTCCAATGATTTATATTTAATGATCATATGATAAAATGAACATAAATAAAACCCTTAACAAATGGACCATAGTGCCCCGGGCCAGGCATACGGCTTAAAAGTCATTGTTTAATATTACAGATAAAAGGCTCTTGAATTGATAGAAAGAAATAAACAAGTAATTACTCCTCAATGAAGGAGATGGGAACGAAGTCCTTTACGCGCCAATTGTTGAGCTCTGTCAGAGTAGGATATATCCATTCTTTGAAAGCACACTCATCATCAGAATCCTCCACATCACTTACTTCATGATTTCCAATACAGAGAGGGGCCTTTCCCGCACGAACACACATAACTTCTTTCTGAGCCTTGATAGTGAAACCCAACCCACATTTATATGCTTTAAACGGGATCTCGGGGAGTTGTCCCCAGGTAGCACAACTTCCATCTTCGACTGCGGCACAAGCATCCTTAAATGAAACCATCCTTGGCACGACCTTATCAGCTTTGGGCATGTCGGAATAAATTTTGGCAGTAGCAACCATAGGTGGAACAAATTCAAAATCCTGGCACGTGGTTTCTATAAATTCTCCATCCATTTCCACATATTTGAAATAATTGAGATGGCTTACCATGAATTCCTCCTCACTGCAAACAGTGACGATCCTCCCCTTGACTGGGTATTTTAGCTTTTGGTGAAGGGTAGACGTTACTGCCCCTGCTCCATGAATCCAAGGGCGACCCAGCAAACAGGAGTAATCAGGACGAATGTCCATCATATAGAAAGTAGAGTTTAAAATATGTGGGCCCACTTTAATTGGGAGATCCACCTCTCCATGAACCATCCTTTTGGACCCATCGAAAGCCCTCACGATAATATCACTCGGCTTCAATACCAGTCCTTCACAGTCTAACCGGTCCAAATCGCCCTTGGGTAGAACTTTTAAAGAAGAGCCAGTGTCAACCAAAACATGTGCTAGGGCAGTCCCCTTACATTTAACAGAAACATGTAAAGCTTTATTATGGTTCCTTCCAAGTGGTGTCAGATCAGCATCGGAGAACCCCAATCCATTGTCGGCCGTCAAGATCGCCACATAATTTTTGAACTGGTCAGTTGTGGTCTCATGAGAGACATGAGCCTTTTTTTAAGAATTTGATTAATGCTCGGGCATGAGCATCAGAACAAAGTAGCAAAGATAACATGGAGATCTTGGAAGGGGTTTGCCCCAACTGCTCTACTATCTTGAAATCACTCCTCTTTATAATTTTCAAGATTTCATCCATTTCTAGAGTGGAAGGTTCCTCAGCAGCAATGTCCTTTGTGGGCATCTCTATCTCAGCAGGCTCAACTACTTTCTCTTTACCTCTAATGCCAGCACTAGACTTAGCAGAGGTGATGCAGATAGGTGTCGTTGTAGTAGTTAGGGGTGAAATGTTGGGGGAAAAGATTCTCCCAGTCCTGGTCACCTTACTAGAGCTGGTAATATTACCAATGTCATCAGCCTTGCTTTCTTCAATTCAAGCATCTTGATTTATTCCATGGTAATACACTTCAGCACCGTAGTTCCATGGCACTGCTTTGTTGGAAGAGTACAGAATTGGCCCAGGGGCAGTAATTATCAGAGGAGAAACAGTCTGTTCATTCAAAATCCTGATAGGACCCTTTGAGGAGATCCTAAGAGGCTTGTTTGAAATTGTTATGATGGAGAGGTCTTCAATCTTATCGGTCAAACTTTTGATGGACGGAGTTCTCTCAAATAGGACCTCATGACTATTCATCAGGCGTTGAACACATTCTTTCAGCCATTTGCATTAATTAACTTGTTCGGCGCAACAATCACAATCTTTCAAACAACCAGGGAAAATCCCGGTTCTCAGCAAATTCTTTTTGATAACAGTTAACGGAGTAGTTAGATCTTCAACAGAGGAAACAAAAATAGTGTGTTCAATTGCATTGGCACCTTTTCCATGGTTTGTCATTGGTGCCGTTATCACATTGGGAATTGTAGGCGGATCAAATTCGATTGTCTTGTTGTCTATTAGATCTTGAATTTTGCTCTTCAGCGCCCAACATTGATCGATCTCATGCCCAGGACTA
Organism: Vicia faba; assembly: GCA_948472305.1. Lineage (NCBI taxonomy): Eukaryota > Viridiplantae > Streptophyta > Magnoliopsida > Fabales > Fabaceae > Vicia > Vicia faba. Next base: position 200,810,583 of record OX451739.1, read on the forward strand.
TTTGAATGATATGCACACTTGGTATTCAGATTTTATTTAGGTGAGGAAGTGTTTGGATTGGATGGAGGATCACGCAGTGTCATCAAGTTGGCCTTTTATAGGTGTTGTAAGGCTTGGGATATCGACATGCCTATCCTTGTGAACTGTCTTTGTGGAGCCTCAAATCGTTGATGATTGGAAGATTGTCTTTGAATAGGAGTAAGGTTGGAGATCAGTACAACATTAACGGACAAACAATTATCCTTCTTGGTACGGGCCCTTGCCCCATACACATCATTCGTTTCTTTCTTCCCAATGAAGGGTTTCTTTACGGGGTTAGAGGTGGAAGCAGATGCCATAGGAATTTTCCTGCTCTTGATACCACTTTCGACCCTTTCACCGATTAGGATCAGCTCGGTGAAACCGAATGAAGAACACCCAACCAATAAGTTGAAAAATGGGCCAGATAACGTACCCAAAATATATTAATATGTTCCCTGTCAGTTAACGGTGGTTGGACCCTACTGGCGAGATCCCTCCACTTTTGGGCGTACTCTTTGAACCCCTCATTTTTTCCCAGCGTCATGTCTTGTAGTTGAACTCTAGTCTGCGCCAGGTCGACATTGTACTGGTATTGGTGATAGAAAGCAGTGGCCAAGTCTTTCTAGGTGTGAATACGGGAACCCTCCAATTGGTAAAACCACTCTAGTTGAGTCCCAGCCAGGCCTTCTTGAAAGAAATGGACCCAAAGTTTCTTGTCGGTGGTGTACGGTTGTATTTTGCACACGTAAGACTTCAGATGAAGCTTTGGGCAGGAAACTCCATCATATTTAACGAAGACTGGTATCTTGAATTTATGGGGAATGACGGCCCCAAATATTAAACCTAAATCATCAAAATCCAAACCAGGAACAACTTGAATCTCAACGGCCTTCAATCTATCTTCTAGTTGCTTGTACTTATCGTCGGAAGAAGGATATTTCTCATCAAAGAAGCCTTCATCATCGGACGCTTGATCATTGACACACCCAACTCGGGTGCTCCTTGCTTCTCCAGCTTGGTTTTCGTCTTCCTCAGACAAATCTTCAACTATCGGCATCTGGCAGATCGGCTCTCTGAATCTTTTACCCATGTTGACTAGGGCTTTCCTTTTTGGTTTCTTTTGGATGCCAACAACGTCATCAACTCTTGTTGCCCCTTGGCCAGGGTCAACAGAGTCTCTTGAAACTGGGAATTTTGTGCTTGTAGATCCTTCACTGTTTTCTCGATATCCATCTTACTGAAACAAACAACAGAAAGATAAGGAAACCTGTTGTAGAAAACCTGTTTATGTTATGATGCATGAAAAATGCGCATGCAAATGATTTCAAGGATTTATAAGATTTAAATTTGTCTAGACAAAGAATGAACAAACGTCAAATTACATTAATAAGTTCAAAATTGTTACAACATTCCTCTTCGGCTTACAAAATAAATTCCTAAGACAGAAAGGTCGAACGCATCCTCTTTGGTGCAACGTAGGCGTTCAAGATTTGTTCTTCATGAAGTTGCATTGTAAGCTCTAAAACCCTTTTCTCGCTTGCATAGAACTGAGCTTCGAAGGTGTCTCGCTCTTCCTTTAGTTGAATCCAACCCTTTTGCAAGTCTTCAAGAGAAGTAGGCATGTTGGGATAGAGGACAGTATATGGGACAACTCCTTCAGCAACAAGCTCCATGATAACAGGTAGGATGGAGGGGTAAGGCATTACGAGCTTCTGAGCACGAGCTCGTACCCACCTAAGGTAAGGCTCAAGGGGAATAGAATTCGTGTGTCCCAGTGTCTTACTATCCACCTTATTTACCATCCTCCAAGCTCGTACAAACCTCTGATGGTAGCCTTGATCGTTGCTCTCGTAGTCGAACACCACTCCTTAGATGAGCATATCATGAGGACCGTCTCTTGGGGAATACCCAAACTGTCGCAAAACTAAGAAAGGGTTGTAAGTGATACCTCCCCTAATGCCAAGCAAAGGGACATTAGGGAATTTCCCATAAAAGTCGATGATAGTAATGTCCTCCAAGGATCGAGAACACCAGTGAATATCCGAATATCTGAGTGACATCAATCTATTGGACCACCTTAAACCTTGTTCGTTCTTCACAACGGATCGTGGGAGGTGAAAAACAAACCACCTAGCCAATAGAGGAGTGCAAAACATGAGGGCTCCTCTTCTCTTCATGGTACGAGAGTGTAGAGATTGTAGGATATCTCCCAACAAAGTAGGAACCAGATTGTGAGATATGAAGATTTTGACAGCATTCTCATCTATAAGTTGGCCAGGATTTGGAAATAGTACCATCCCATAGATGAGAAGGGCCAAGATTTCTTCAAAAGCTTGTAAATCCAGAGTTTTCCAACAATCTTGAGCTTTCTCCAATAGGAACTTGGCTAGGAACCCTTTGACACCACTTCTTGTTTCCCAATTAGCCGTGACGTTGGATTTTTGCAAGTGTAAAGCTCGGGAAATCTCTTCAGGGCTCGGGTCTCTTTCAGTACCGTTGAAAGGTAGTTGATTGAGAATAGGAATCCCCAAGAGTTGAGAGAATTCTTCCATAGTAGGCACAAGATGGTAATCGGGGAAGGTAAAGCAATGGTGCAAAGGGTCGAAGAACTGGAAAAGCACCTTCATCATGTCTTTTGGTGAATGAAGAACTCTCAGGAACCCTCGATGCTAACTCTTTGAGTTGAGAAGGAATTATTACGAGATTGACTTGGATAGTATTCCTGCGGATGGAAGCCATGTCCTACAAAATAGAACAAAGATAAATCCCAAAAAGTCCTTGAAATGGTTAGTGCAAATGCAATGGTATGATCCTATGATGTTATGTACAAGTAAGCATATACACACAAAGCAAACAAGTCCTTAGGTTTAGGCTTGTATGAGGTTCATAGGTAAGTACCCTCTTGAATTTTAGTTGGTTCAACCTATCCTAGAAAGTAATCGGGTTCTAGGGAATCTCAATATCATTGATCTTTCTTCATCGGGTATTGTTTAGCGTAAGCCTCTTTATTAGCGACCGAAATATCCCGAAAGTCCAATCTCAATAAGCGTAGTATCGAGTATCAACCAACTTCAGAATGCACCAAAGCCGGCTCCCTCACTACTTCCTAAAGGCCAAGTTGGTCAAATAAGGTTCTAAAGTCAGTTAGTGCTTCATGACACCACACAGCGGCCCCATATTCTCCTTGACTACTGAACGGCAACCGACACCAACAAATGTGTCACACTGACATAGCTATTGCTTAAACCATGTCATTATACCCCATACAGTTTCCGCAACTTATTGCTACTTACCTAAAAGGTGCCCCAGATCCGGGTAGAGGATCAAAATAAGCCCAAACAAGGAACCAAAATGTAAAGCAAGCAAATCAAACAAAGAAAAGCAAGTAAAGGTGATCTATCCCTAAGGTAATCCCACTTTTAAGACTTTTTCTACAATCTCCAGCAGATTCTCCAGTTCTGTAACACGGTGGGAGAACTGACTTGGGTGTTTTGCGTTTTATCGCAATTGTTTCAGATAGAAAGAGTCGCCACCGACTTTTATTTTATCCAATAAGGAAAGGTTGAAAAGAACAGGAAATACCTTTCGAGATTATTTCTTGAGTTTGGGGGGTAGGTTATGAAAAGGGAAGGTGTTAAAATCCTTTTCATCCGTAGTTATCTATGGGCTCTTAGTTGCTTGCTAGATCACTTGATTTTGTTTGAAAATGTGCTTGTGGTGTGGGTTTTGAAAGTATTTTAAAAACGTCTTTGTAATGGTTCTCGTTTCTATAAGAACGCGTATAAAGTGTTGTTTGGAAAATAGTTTAAAGAAGTGTTTGTGAAGTGTGTTTTTTAAAGTGATTTTGAAAAGGTGTCTTTGTAATGACTCTCGTTTCTATAAGAACGCGCACAAAGTATTTGTATTTTAAAAATGTTTCAAAATGAAAGTGTTGGTGTATAAAATGTTTTTGTTGTGAGCAAGCGAGGAACTAGGAGCAACCTACCTACTCAAAAGGTTTTAAATGTTCTTTTCCTCCTCCTTTAGATGTTGTTATCTTACCATTGACTTGGTAAGAAGCTCCATCGTTGGATGTGAAGGGACGGGCGTGAGACGTTTGTATAATCATAGAAGGCAAGCTATGGGATGTTTTAGCAATATCGTTTAGGGACTAGATCATTTATCGAAGGCAACATTGAGGGTCATCGAGGGACTACGATCTTTTATCGAGGGTCTTTGCTAAAACGCCCATATTCGAGGGACATGACTGTTTTTCCGAGGCAACAAGTGGGATTACCCTAAGGGTGCATGTGTGAATAGTGCGTTTGATTTGCATGAATTTAGTCTTTGATTAGGTGTCATCTACTTGTTGTTTTTTATCTTGCCATACATACCCTATTTTACTGGCAATCATATAAAAGTAATAAAATGCAGAAAGATAAAATCCTACACTATTACAACCATATTGAATTGTATGAAAATATAAAGGCAAAAACAAAATAAAAGCAAGAAAAAGGGTTTTTTCGATTTAGGCAGAAAACCTTTCGATCTGCACTTTCTGGCTCTCTTTGATTTGGCCTGAAAAGGGTGAAGGCATGAATTTTGATTGGGTCCTGGAGGCCACCGTGTTGAGCCTTACGAATGGGTCTGGAATCAGTGTGAGATGCAATCTACCTTTATGCCTCCTTCGACTGGGGGTTGGAAGCAGTGGGGGAGTGCCTTTTGACTGTGCCTGGAGTCAGTGTAGGCGTGCCTTTCGTCTGGGCCTGGAAGTCAGCATGGTGTGTCTTATGAATGCCTCTTTCGTTTGACCTGGAGGTTAGTGTGGAAGCCAAAGGCTTCATTCCCTACTTCTTGTTTCCTGTTTCCTTTGTTTGAGATGTTAAATAGAAACATGGCCTAAGGCCATGCTAGCACTGCCATAAGGCCAGGTTAGTTCTTCGAACATTTTCAAGAAACCAAAGAATCAAAACCAAAAGGAAAGGCAATAAAAAAAACTATCAGGGTGTAAACGAAAGGGGAATAAATGCTATGTATATGTTTGAAACGAAAAGGAATCTTATTTACATGCTAGGCTGGAAACGAAGGGTCCAAGGTTAATAATGACTTACCTTGCTAGAGTCTAGAGCGTGTGCTGGACCTTGAAGTGGTTACCTTGAATGCTTCTGGATTCGAAGGGAGGGACCATGGGTTAGGCCTTTGACACTAGATTCGAAAGAGAAAAACAAGTGAATTGTCTTTCTTGCTGGATTTGAAGGATGGCAAGATGTAAGGATGTTTCAGATTCGAAAAAGACAAGTATTTGGATTCTAGGTTTATGTTTTCACAAGTGTTTAAGTGTTTGAAAACTTTATGGTGTTTGAGAAATTTGAAGATTCGTTCCTCTGGCCCCTGATCTTTGCAAAGGATCTCTCTATTTATAGAGAAAGGTTTTGGGAAGTTTGGGAGTAAAAATAATAAAATAAGGCTTAGCTGGAAAGCAAATGTCCACTTGTGTCATGATCCCAAGATGAGATAACAAGATTAATGGTTTAGATGGATTGCTTTCTGCAGAAGGAAAACAGGCGCAAGGCTCAAGAAAGACTTTTCTAAAAGTAGTATTATACTATTAAGGGCAAGTTGTCTTGGACAAAAAATGGGTAAAATCCTAATTTAACTGTATAAACAATTAACTATAGAGTGAGTCATAGGTTTGAGGCCTGAAAAGCAGAAACACGTAGCCTAGCCTATGGGTCTAATGTTCAACTTGATCCTTTGAATCAAATCCTCCATCCTTCTACAACTTTCGACCAGACTAAAACAACATTCGTTCCCACAAGTTATGTGTCCTTCAAATGGACCAAACATGTATTCTTCGAATGGGCCAAACATGTATTCTTCAAATGGGCCCTCTTCAGCTGAATATGCCACTTTGAGTCCTTCTGCTTTGACCACTTAGGTCCAAACCTTCGACCAAACTCAAAATCAGGCAAAAATAAATGTTCAACCATGGCAAGCCCTTCGAATGGGACACCAAATTGTGTGCCATAGTGTAAAATCTAGGCGTATTGAAGGGTTTGCAGATGGATTCGAAGGTGATATGAAGGTGATTCAAAGCAAACCTGAAGGTGGATTCAAAGCCAACATGTAGGTGTATTTGAAGCAAACTTAAAGGGAATCATTGCTTTGTGGGTGCTAGCGTGAGAGAAACCCCTGCCTTGTGCATGCAAGCTTGTAAGAGGATTCAAAGGTTACGTGAAAATGGATTTGAAACAAGCCTGAAGATTGATTCGAAGCCAGCATGGAGGAGGCAACTGCTTTGTGAGACAAACATTTAGGAGGCCCTTGTGCTCTGAATCGAAAGTTGCATGCAGGGGCCATTTCAGTGAATCAAAACAAACCTGTAGGAAGCCACATGCTTCGTGAATCAATGCAGGCATATAGAAACCCAAATGAAGCTTGTGGACCAAATCTTGTTCGAAGAGGCCAAATGCCCAAACGAAGGCTGTAAATCAAGCTAGCTCAAAGAAAACAATAATGTCCAATCGAAGGATGCAAACCAAGCTTGCATCGACGGGCCAAATACTCCATCGAAGCTTGTGAACCAAAGCTTGCTCGAAGGAGAAAATGCTCCATTGAAGCTTATGGATCGAAGCATACTTGTTCTTCTTCAATTTGATGATTGTGGGCCCAATTGTACTTTGAGCAAACATGAACTTTTGAAAAATCCTTGTGAGAAAATGCCTTGAGGAATGAGAGGGAAAATTTTGGGGTACAACAAAACCCGTGTAAGATTGCTTCATGATGAGCCCGTGCAAAGCTGTATTTGGATTTCAGAAGAAACCCGTGTAAGATTGCTTCATGATGAGCCCGTGTACAACTGTATTTGGAAGTCAAAAGAAACCCGTGTAAGATTGCTTCATGTTGAGCCCGTGTAAAGCTGTATTTGGTTGCACAGATAATTAATCTGTTTTGTTTCAGGAGCTAATCCTGGACCTGTTGAAAATTGTTGATGATAAATATCTGTTGATTGATCTTTCCTGAAAAGGTAAAGCGTTAGCTGTATGCAATGTCATAATTTATGAAATGCATTTTGTAATTGTGTTCTCAAAGTAAATGAGATTGAGATGTATGCATTTGTACTGCAGATGCTATGACGTTTGTAGAATGATTTATGAATGAAATATGTGAATGTATCAGTTGTTCTATTGCAGCGCTGTTGAGTTAGGGAAAATAAATCCCTGATTGCAGCTGGCGATGAAGAATGTAGGTCTTCATATTTTGTTGAAGCTGAACTGCTGGGAGATGATCTTCCGTTGTTAGAGAAATAAACTCTGTTGGCGAAGGAAAGCTCTGTGCACTTCTTGAGGATTTTGGGGAATCCTGAGAAGTTTGACGACTTTACTGGGGAAAACCTGATGTCAGAGCAGTAGTTGGAAATTCCTGTTCTATCGAGGATACAAGAACACCTGAAATTACTAGGTTATAAGCTGAGGATATGGCGGTGACTTTTTAGTAAGATGGCCCTGCCACTGTACCTGCTGGAGAAAGTACATGCAGATACTTTGTGGATGGTTTGAGTGTCATACCAACTCCTGGGGTGCTTGGTAAATGCTGATCAGGATGATAAGTCTTCTACTGATAAACAAATGACAAGATGATGGGACATAGTCGTATGTTTTTAATCCCTAACTTTTTCCTGGACCTCCCTTTCGAGTTTTCAGACCATCGGGATACCCTTTTTTGCTCAAGCCGCCTTTTCAGGTTTTCGACTTACTGGGTGTACGATATTTTTGTATATATCCCTAATTTTTGCGCGAATTCTTTTGGTTTGCCGGGATGCCCTTAATTTTGTCTAGGCCTGTCAACCTAGCAGTTTTTTTCATGTGTAGTATTTTATGACTATATCCGCACTCATAGGATATGGAGAGTTGTCACCGTCTATGACAACAAGTGTTGTAGAAATGCCAGAAAATGTTTATGTGATCGCATGTGCCCTTTCATACGTGAAAGACTGTGTGGGGATGCTTCAGGATGAATCTGGTGCACCTGATGTTTGATTAAGTTTCTGATAGTCTTGAATTTCCTAGGTATCTTTTCTAAGAACTGTCATGGAAGGATTCGAAGACATGATACTAACACCATCTGATATTACTGGCACAAACAAGTAATTTGGTGGTGCCAAAGATTCAAATTTCATAGTGATTTTCAGCTGGAATCCTCGATCAATATAACATCCCCCCGAGTGATTCATATGGAGATATGCCCCTGGCTATTCAGCATTTTTAAAGAGATTCTTTGCATATTGGCTTGACTGCCCCAGATTAATTAGACACCATGTCATGCCCCTTAATTATTAAAGGCTTGTTATTGGGAATGTTTTTCCGTCTGAGGTGATTCTGTCTATTGAGGGGGTCTTCGTTCACTGAATATTCGTTGTGTGAATTTCTCTGCCATTTGAACAATTAACCATATGCAAACAATGTCATTTAAAGAATGCAAAGCTTATGTCTGTCTTGAAATTTTTTGGAATGCGTTTTTTTGGTAGTAAAACAAAATTTGTAAGAATGTGATATCAACTCATGATTTATAGCAAACCTTATAGGAGTCAGGATACCTTTGTAATAGTATGCTCTCGAACTAACCCATGCTTCAGCTAGGACTTTTAAGGGTTATAACATGGCCTGGTTTACGGTTCAAGAAACAAAGGATAAAGGCTCAAATTTTATTTGTACCCAACCCACTCTTCGTGACATTCTTCAGTCCTATGCTCAATTAATTGTTCATTTTGAATCCCAGTTGAGTTCTGGAATGTTGGCCCCGATATTCTGGTGATGGTTCATAAATTGAACGTTTGTTTGAGAAGGCAATCATTTTTGTGACCTTTTCTTTTTGTTGAGGATTTGTAGGACCTCTTTCTTTTTTGATTTTTCTATCCTTATCTTTTTCCAGAACTATTTCTTTTATGATTACAGCCAGCAGGATGCCCCAGTTTTTTTCTTAAGTCTCCTTCATAGGTTTTAACTTAATGGGCTTTTATTTTGAAAGATAATGACTGACAGTTCTTAATGATTATGTGGAACCCTCACCATCTTTTGGAGAGCATCTTCTACACTATTTATCGTGTATGAAGGGAAAGCTTGCGACTGAATGCACATTTGAATTAACTGAAAAACTACCCTACCCCAAGTTATGATTAAGGGTTTTAATTTGTGTGAAAAGAAAACTCCTACTTCTTAGGCTCAAAGGGGTTTACTAGGGATTATCTTCCTTATATCTCCACTGTTTAGGATTTGAAACAACGCATGTACATTCTCAGCATGGTTTGTTCAAAAGCATACTGTAGATATTGTGGTATCGTTCTTGTCATCCTCCCTCTAAAGGCTTAGAGCTTTTAATCAAGAGTTTCATATCACAAAAGGGAATTAAGAAAGCAGTTTAAGCATAATGAAAACAAATTAATTCAAGACAAACATGTGCAATGCATTAATGAAATAACAATGTTTGACATGACAATAATTGTTTGAACAAACAAAGAAAATACAACTTGAGAATTCAAATGAACAAAAATACTCTCAATCCTGGCCATGATTTGGCATGGGAGCAGTGATCACGTTGGGAGTCTCAGGAGGGTAGAAATCAATCTCCTTGGTGTCAATCATATTTTGAATCTTGTATTTCAGTGCCCAACAATCATTAGTATCGTGCCCTGGACTGCCAGAATGATATGCACACCTTGCGTCAGGATTGTAGTTAGGAGAAGAAGTCTTAGGGTTGGGATGAGGTCCTATCAACGTAATCAAATTCATCCTTAACATATGTTGTAATGCTTGAGACAACGACATGTTGATCTTGGTAAACTGTCTCTTAGGCTCATCTTGCCTTCGCTGATTACCCCGTTGTTGTGGTCGTTGCACACGTGCCGAATTAGAGACCAGCACTGCTCCTACAGATTGGTGGTAGTCTACCTTATTATGACCCTTCTGGCAATACACAATATTGGCTTCCCTCTTACCAGCAAATGGCTTCTTCTTAACATTAGAAGATGCAGCCATCAGGATCTTCCCACTCTTGATACCACTTTCGATCCTTTCTCCAGTCATAACCATCTCTGTGAACCCGGATGTGGAACTCCCAATCAGCAGATTAAAGAACGGGCCTGTCAGAGTGCCCATGAATATGTCTACCATTTCCCTATCATTAAGAGGAGGTTGTACCCTGCCAGCTAGATCCCTCCATTTATGGGCATATTCCTTGAAGCCTTCACTAGAACCCATAGACATGCTTTGAAGTTGTGTACGAGTTGGAGCGAGGTTAGCATTGTATTGGTACTGCTTGTAGAAAGCAACAACCAAGTCTTACCAGGTATGAATGTCTGCTCTTTCTAACTGATAGAACCATTCCAGTTGTGTTCCAGCTAAACTTTCTTGGAAGAAATGGACCCATAACTTTCGGTCAGCAGTGTGAGGTTGGATCTTCCTGACATAGGACCTTAAGTGAAACTTAGGGTAGGAGACACCGACATACTTAGAAAATGTGGGAACCTTGGACATTGGTGGGATGACCACTCCAGGAACCAGCCTTAACTCTTCAAAGTCCAAGCTAAGTACCTACTAAATCTCCATAACATTGAGACGATCCTCCAACTGCTTGTATTTATCGTCAGTAGGAGGATATTGTTCCTCAGAGTAATCAACTTCTTCTTCATCAGCCTCGGGGTTGTTGACTTCTTCATGATTATCCCCTTCGTTTGATGGAGTTGTAAGATCTAGAGCTCGTTTAATCGGTCCTCTGAGTCTTCATCCCATATTCAAGATTCCAGCTGGTTTCTTTGCCTTCTTCTTCTTCTTCTTCTTCTCTTTGATGACGAGAGCTTTAAGTTCTTCCTGCCCCTGGGCCAAAGCCATGAACATTTGTTGGAACTGAGCGTTTTAAGCTTGAAGGTATTTTACTATTTGTTCAAGGGCCATTTATTTTGCTGAAATAAGAAGCGAAGAGATGAGAAACCTATACTGGAAGACCTGTTATGAAATGGCATGCATGCAATGTTTTTAAGGATCTCGCGGGGTAAACAAGAAAATTTCAGAAGTTGAAATTTGCAGCTTTGATTGAAGAAATTCGTATCATTGAGTATACTTCTACGAGAGTCAAGCTCACCATATCAAGTGGGTAATATCCCCTGACTCAAGTTGTTGTGTTTTGGTCTTTTGACGGTATTGGCTATAGGGAAATAAATCCCCTTGCCCCTTGCTAGACGTCTGATTTATCATAAACTGCATCACAAACCCTTGAGATCCTTGAAATGGTTAAGGAAATGATGTGGCATGATGTTATGATGTATATGCTATGCGTTAAGAAAAAGTGTAAGGTGATGAAGACAAGTGAGTCTAAGAAGTCCTGGTTACTGGATAATGACTGTAAATAAATCCTGCAAGGAGATCATGTTGTTAGATAAAACTCTGCAAGTAGCTCAAGTTGAAAGCAAATAAATCACACAAGCAGCCTTAGGTTTAGGCTTGCCTAGGGTCTGTAGGTAAGTACCCTCTTAAAATTTAGTTGGCTCAACTTGTCCTAGTAATAAAAACCAGGTTCTAAGGGATCTCAATATCACTGATCTTTCCCACAAGTTTCGTTCCGATCGACAACTGACTTGCCACCAAACAAAACTTGGGAGTCAAATCTCAATGAGTGTAGTATCGAGTATCAACCGACTTAGGACTACACCATAGACGGCTATCTCACTACTTCCTAATGTCGAAGTTGGTCAATTAAAGATTCTAAGGTCAATTAATGCTTTATGACACCATGCAGCGGCCCCGTATTCTCCTTGATTACTCAAGAGCTACAGGTACCAACTAAAGTGTCACATCAACATAGCTATCTCTTCAACCATGTCGGTATACCCTGCATAGTTTCCACGATCTATTGCTAGTTACCTAAAAGGTGCCCCAGATTCGGGTGTAGGATCTATAGTAAAAACCCAAAAAATCCCAAAAGGTAAAGCAAACAAAGCATACAAAAGCAGTTTAAATAATGAACTAACTCTAAGGTAACCCCACTTTTTATAAATCCCCAACAGAGTCGCCAGTTCTGTGATACAGTGGCAGAACCGACTGTTATACAAGTTTTGCATTTGTATTCGCAAATGTTGCGGTAAGCAAGAGTCGCCACCTACTTTTCTTTTATCCAAATTAAGGAAAGGGTGAAAAGAACATAAAAAGACCTTTTCGAGAATTTTCTGAGTAAGGGGGTAGATTATGGAAAGGGAAGGTGTTAGCACCCTTTCCATCTGTAGTTTTCTACGGGTTCTTAGATGCTTAGCTCATGTTTTTAAAATTGCATGTGCTTTTCTTGTTTTAAAAAATCATTTTGAAAATGCCTTAGTGCGGCGATTCGCTTTATGATAACTCTTGTGTCAGTCCCCAAGAGTGTTAACAAAGCGAATATTTTTGAAAGTGTTTTGAAATGTTTTGTGTAAGTGTGAAGGTTTTGTTTTTGAGCAAGCATCTATGAACTATCTACTTATACTCTAAAGGTTTGTTCTTTTCCCCCTATCCTTTAGACAATGCTATCCTACTATTAGTGAGTAGGTAGCCCTATCGTTGGATGTTTGAGGGACATTCGAAGGGAGATACAGTCATAAAGGCAACATGTAGAGAGGCTTTAGCAATTTTGCTTAAGGGACTAGATCATTTACCGAAAGGCAACACTGTAGGGTCATCGAGGGACTTATGATCTTTTGATTCAAAGGGTCTTTGCTAAAGCGTCCCTATTCTCAAGGGACATGACTGTTATTTTCAGAAAGGCAACCAAAGTGGGCGTACCCTAGAGGTGTATATGTGCAATTGTGTTGGTTTTCAGTTATTTTAGTCTTGTGTTAAGTTTGCTAACGCTTTGTTTACAGTCTTTCCATACAAGCCTAATTACTAACAGTTAATATCTTGCAGAAATTTAAAGTGCGAGAATTGTAAATCCTACGCTATTAAAATGCTTCAGGGATGGGGTATTTACATGTCCAAATGGGAAAACAAAAAGTAAAAAGTCCTAAATTTAACTATTACAACCTTTTGCAGTTATATAAATATAAAATGAACGAAGTTTAAAATGGGCGCACGAATATGGAAAGCGAGGTGAGCCCTTAAATACTTCTAAATTCATAGCACATTTTCTTGTCATTTTTATTAAGAAAAATACTTAAATTAAAAAAATTAATTTTAACTAAATAAAGAAAAGAGTGATAAATAAGATGCAATTAAAACTAATCAAAAGGAAACTAATTCTAACATTTTTTGGATTTAAATTATTGAGAAAAAGATTTGAAATGATTAAGTCTAAGTTCTAATTGATTTTAAATTACTTGAAATAAATCAAAATATAATTAATTAACTTGCACAAATTAAATTTAATTATATATAAAAAAACCTAAATATATATTTTTTTTGATTTTATGATTAAATAAAAATGATTTTGAAAAAGTAAATATAAAAAGAAGTAAATAAAGAAATCCGGTATTACTTTTGGCTAAAGGTCTCTGAATTTTGCGTTTTGAAGCCAAGCTCCCGATCGGTGTTGAGAATGGCATCTCATGAACTAGGCCTACAAACTTACATGCTTCACGACTAACCTTCTCTATGTACGACTACGAACATGTATGCAAACGTCAAATAGATTTGTAGGTGTTTAGGTATTGGCTTGCATTTTTGGTAAATCCCAAGTGTATGTGTGAATGTCATGACTGATGTCATAACATTCTAGTTCAGGTTGTACTAACTCATTAGGTACATGTGCAGAAAAATATTGTAATTCAAATACTGATGTTTATAAGTGTGTATCTGAGCATGTTTGCAAAATGATCACATTTTGCTAAATCAGTAGACAGGTTTTCTCAGATGTCATAACAGATGTTATGACATCCTGTTCTGAACTAACAGGATTGCAGGATTGGATAAGTCTGAGTTTTTTCAGGAAATAACTCAGTCCTTTCTAAACAGAATCCTGCATTTTCTGAGGAGTAACCTAGCTCAATCCTAACCTGATCAATAAAGTACTGTGACCTGGTCTTTAGGTCAAACGGAATCAACCCCAGGTTTTTGGAAACCCTAACTGAAGTTGCAGCTGCTATATATTCAACAGAGCTGCGGTTTTTCAGATCATCCCTGCTGATTGATTAGAAGATCAATTTTGTAATCTGTATAGATTTGTTTATTGTACTCCAAGCAATTATCATTGTGATAAGTGCCTTGGAATAGGTTTCAATTGTAAGGGTTGTGTAGCACTCAAAGCTTTGAAGCAAGAGTGTTTGAATGTTACTTGACTAAAGCTGTGAAGCAGAGTCAAGTTAGTTGTGTACATCACTCAAAGCTGTGAAGCACGAGTGATTGTGTTACTTGATTAAAAAGCTGTGAAGCTTAATCAAGTGTGTGTTTTGAAGAGTGTCTTCATCAATTCTTAAGTCAAATTGGTTTATGTATCACTGCTGTGATTGAGGGGGAGTGAGTAGGAACTCAAGTTTAAGTTGTACTTAGATTAGAATTGCATTGGGTAGGTCTTAAGTGAAGGAGATAAACTGGTTGGTTTATTCCTGAATTAACATCTCTTATAGTGGATTCTCTCCCTGGCTTGGTAGCCCCCAGAGTAGGTGTTGTTGCACACTGAACTGGGTAAACAACTGACTGTGTTATTTACTGCTTTTGTATTTACTGTCATATAGTAAGTCAGATACGGTGTCATAACATTGGACGTGACATTGAGTATCTGCAGCCAGAATTTCAATTGGCATCAGAGCAGGCACCCTGCCTGTATTACTGGGTGAGATCTAGGGATATCACTTTCTGGCACTATGGACAAAGAAGGAGTTTTTGGAAATAGACCACCCATTCTGGATGGAACTAATTATGACTACTGGAAACCTCGTATGATTGCCTTCCTAAAATCTCTGGACAAAAAGGCTTGGAGAGCTGCTGACAAAGGATGGATTCATCCCACCATAACTGAAAGAGATGGGACAATCAGTCTGAAGCCTGAGGAAGATTGGAGTAAAGAAGAAGATGAGTTAGCTCTGGGAAATTCAAAAGCTTTAAATGCCTTGTTCAATGGAATATATAGAAACATCTTCAGACTAGTACATCAATATGAACTGGCCAAGGAAGTTTGGGACACTCTCAAAACTACTCATGAGGGCACTTCCAAAGTAAAAATGTCAAGGCTTCAGATGTTGACCACTAAGTTTGAGAATCTAAAAATGATGGAAGATGAAACCATTCATGAGTTTCACATGAACATCTTGGAGATTGCCAACACCTCAGGAGCACTGGGAGAAAAAATGTCAGAAGAAAAACTGGTGAGGAAGATTCTCAGATCCTTGCCTAAAAGATTTGCAATGAAGGTAACTGCCATAGAAGAAGCCCAGGACATTAGCAAGTTAAAAGTGGATGAACTTATTGGGTCTCTTCAGACTTTTGAGATGGGGATCACTGATAATGGTGACAAGAAGAACAAAAGCATAGCACTTGTATCCAACACTGATGTTGAATACAAGGAGGATGAAGAAGAAAACATATCAGAAGCCATTGCCATGCTTGGAAGACAGTTCAACAGGCTCATCAAAAGAATGGACCCAAAGTCAAGGTCTAATGTTCATAACATTCCTTCTGACATTGACAGTTCCAGCAGAAGACCAAGGTCAGAAGATAAGGGAAACCAAGGCAGAGGTATTCAATGCCATGGATGTGAAGGATATGGACATATTCGAGCTGAATGTCCTACCTTTCTTAAGAAGCAAAAGAAAGGAATGACTGTTACTTGGTCTGACTATGATTCAGAAAGCAATTCTGAAGAAGAATCTGCCAAACTAGTTACTGCCTTAACTAATGTTTGTACTTCTGAAAGTGACACCAGTGATGAAGAAGTGACATTTGAAGAACTGGCTGATACCTACAAGAAATTGTGTATCAGAAGTGGTGAAGTCTGTATGCAAAATGAGAAACAATCAAAACTCATTGTAAAGCTGGAGGCTGAAAAGAGGGCAAATCTTGAAACTATAAGTCATTTAGAAGGAGAAGTTCAACTGCTGAACTCACAACTGAATCAAATGACCAAATCTGTCAAGATGTTGACCAATGGAACAGACAAATTGGAAGAGATCCTTCAGACTGGACAAAATATGGGAAATAAATCTGGCCTAGGATTTGTGGAAACAAAGAAATTTGGTACCGGGAAGCAAATGTCAAAACGGATGTCTCAACATTACTCTCAACATCAGGGACAGAGACATATGAAGAAGAGGTACCAAAGATGGAGATGTCATCATTGTGGGAAATATGGTCACATAAAGCCCTTCTGCTTCAGATTACATGGATATCCTACTCAGAACTCAGATGTCAAACCTAAGTCTAAAAAGGTACCACACACTCCTCAATGGAAGAAAAAGGCTACTGCACTGATAGCTCACACTTCCCTGAAGATCTCTGCAAAGGAAGATTGGTACTTTGACAGTGGATGTTCCAGACACATGACTGGATTCAAAAATCTCCTCAATAATGTTATGCCTCACACCACCGGTTTTGTGACCTTTGGAGATGGTGCTAAAGGAGAAGTCAAAGGAGTTGGTAATTTGGACTACCCTGGAGTTCCAAGTCTGAATAAGGTACTGCTGGTAAAAGGGTTGACTACTAATCTCATTAGCATCAGTCAATTATGTGATCTAGGATTCATGGTCAACTTCTCAAGATCTGAATGTCTAGTATTTAATGAAAAACTAGATGTTGTAATGAGAGGAATCAAATCCAAAGATAACTGTTATGTGTGGCAGCCTGAGAACACTGACATCTCCACTATGAGTCAAATCATCAAAGAAGAAAAAGAGATGAAACAGTGGCAGCATAAGTTTGGAAGAATGAAAAGAGCTATTCCTATGGAAGCTGTCAGAAGAACTCCAAAACTACAGACTGATAATATATGTGATGTGGCAAATAAACTTGAAAAAGAATGTGTTGTCAGAACCTTAAGTCATCTTGACAAGGATGTTGGAAAGAACAAGTCTCATAAATTCTGTTCTCAAAACATCTGGTCAAAACAGATGCTACCTGAGTACAATGTTACACAAGATGTTGTGACATTGTGGTGTGATAATCTGAAAACATTCAACATCTCCTTGAACCCTATTGAATTTGAAGAGAAGAAGTCATTTGAACTGGAACATAGTTTCTCTAAGCTTCAGCTGACTGATTCTTCTACCAAGGCGCTTGTTGGAAATAAACTTGAAAATTTGAGGGGCAGATTGGGTATTCACCAACATGATAAATTATAGCAATTAGTTTTGCTGAAAACAAGGGTTGAAGGGATTAATTTTATTAAGTCTATATTTAGTGGGTTAATCATATTCATTCACAATTCCTTCAAAAGCCTTGAGAAGTTGAAGAGACTCCCTTTTACTCCCTACCTCTCTCACCCTTGCAACCTGTTTCCTCCTCCCAATCAAAGATTTTTCTCAAACTGTTACTATTACTCAAAGTTGAACAAAATGTCTCAGACATCGTCTTCCACCATGGCGGCTTCGTCTTCCTCATCATCGTCATCATCTGATCAAGATTCTAGGGCAATCACTACATGCATAGAATCTGAAGTTCTTGAGGTCACTTCTCTCAGGGAGATGGCAACTGACCCAGCCAGAGTCAAAAAGCTCAGAACCAGACATGCAGGAAGAGCTCAAGCTACAGTCTCTGGTAATTCCTCTCATCCTTCGTCTTCTATACCTAATAGAGAAGGATCAGTTCAAGTACACCAAGCTATTGCTAGGCTGGTTACTAGCATTCTGAGTGGCAACCAATCTGTACCGGGGATTTCTATCCCTTTGAATCAATCATAAAGTCCAAATGTGGAAGGTTCTGAAAATGTAGATGTCACTAAGGATGTTGTGACACCAAAAGACAACATTCAGAACACCTCTGAAAAGGCTGCTGATCCACCTATCATTGATGTGGATGAAGATTACTCAGATAATGAACTGATTGCTAATGTGAACCCTAGCATTGCTAGGAGATTGATGAAAAGAAAGAGTAGTCAGAATGTTAAACCTGATGCTAAGAAATCCAAGGCTGAAGGGATGGCTGAGAAAATTCAGACAAAAGGAAAGAAGGCACAGGTGCAGACTGCTAGACAACCAATCTCTAAGAAAAGTAAAGAACCTGAAACTTCTGATTCTGATGATGAATCAGAATTTGAGATTGATATTGAAGATACTCCCATCAGAAGGAAGCTCCCCTCCAGCAAGATTGCTAGAGTGCCTGAAGTGCCAACAGACAACATCTCCTTTCATCATCCTGACAATGCAAACAGATGGAAGTATGTCTGCTTGAAGAGAATAGCCTTGGAGAGGGAACTCAACAATGATGCCTTGGAGTGCAAGGACATCATGGATCTGATCAGGAATGCTGGGCTAATGAAGACAGTGATGAAGTTTAACAAATGTTATGAAAATCTGGTTAAGGAGTTTGTAGTGAACTTGTCCAATGATTGTGCTGATGGGAGGTCAGCTGACTTTGAGAGTGTGTTTGTTAGAGGAAGAAGGGTCAAGTTCTCTCCATCAGAAATCAACAAGTTTCTTGGAAGAACAAATAAGGACTGTCCTGATCTAGAGGCAACTGACAATGAAGTGTGTTTAACCATCACTGCCAGGCAAGTAAAGTGCTGGCCATTGAAAGGGAAGCTGAATGCTAGTAAACTCAGCATGAAATTTTCCATCTTACATAAAATAGGTGCAGCAAACTGGGTTCCTACAAATCACAAATCAACCATCTCCACAGGATTGGGGAGATTTATCTATGCTGTAGGAACCAAGACTGCCTTTGATTATGGAAGGTACATCTTTGAACAAACTTTGAAGCATGCTGGCAGTTACGCTGTCAAAGGACCAATTGCTTTTCCCTCCCTCCTTTATGGAATCATCCTTGCACAATACCCTGACATCCTTGTAGCAAGAGATACAGTCTGCAAAAGAGCTCCTGCCCTTGGCCTGCACTACAAACTGTTTCAGGGATCCCATGCTCCAGACATTGTCATAACATCAGCTGAGACATCGTCTGCAAAGACCCAGTCCAAGACATCAGATGTCATAGCTGTTTTAAAAGAAACCTGCAAATATCTGGATGCTAGAAAAAGGACCCTAGAAGCTCTAATTGCCAGGCTAGAAAAGGAGGAAGCTGAAGAAAGCAGAAGGGAAGAAGGTATAGAAGCTGAAGGACAGCTCAACATTGAAGAAACTGGCTCCTCTGAGTCTGATGACAGTGCTTGAAGGTTGATTGCTGCTTGGTGGTGTTGCTGGTGGAGTTTGGAAGTGTGTTCTGCTGTTGTCAGCTGCTGATCTCATTATTTTTGTTTTAGATAACTGTATAACTTTATGAACATGTATCTTTGGCCCATTTGTGGCTAAAGAGGGGGAGAATATTTTGGTACTTGCTTAATTAGTACTTGACATTATATTTTTCTGCTGTCACTTATTTCTGCTGCTGTCTATCTATCTCTGATTGTTTAGGGACTTTAGCCAAAAATCTGCCAAAGGGGGAGTTTGTAGGTGTTTAGGTATTGGCTTGCATTTTTGGTAAATCCCAAGTGTATGTGTGAATGTCATGACTGATGTCATAACATTCTAGTTCAGGTTGTACTAACTCATTAGGTACATGTGCAGAAAAATATTGTAATTCAAATACTGATGTTTATAAGTGTGTATCTGAGCATGTTTGCAAAATGATCACATTTTGCTAAATCAGTAGACAGGTTTTCTCAGATGTCATAACAGATGTTATGACATCCTGTTCTGAACTAACAGGATTGCAGGATTGGATAAGTCTGAGTTTTTTCAGGAAATAACTCAGTCCTTTCTAAACAGAATCCTGCGTTTTATGAGGAGTAACCTAGCTCAATCCTAACCTGATCAATAAAGTACTGTGACCTGGTCTTTAGGTCAAACGGAATCAACCCTAGGTTTTTGGAAACCCTAACTGAAGTTGCAGCTGCTATATATTCAACAGAGCTGCGGTTTTTCAGATCATCCCTGCTGATTGATTAGAAGATCAATTTTGTAATCTGTATAGATTTGTTTATTGTACTCCAAGCAATTATCATTGTGATAAGTGCCTTGGAATAGGTTTCAATTGTAAGGGTTGTGTAGCACTCAAAGCTTTGAAGCAAGAGTGTTTGAATGTTACTTGACTAAAGCTGTGAAGCAGAGTCAAGTTAGTTGTGTACATCACTCAAAGCTGTGAAGCACGAGTGATTGTGTTACTTGATTAAAAAGCTGTGAAGCTTAATCAAGTGTGTGTTTTGAAGAGTGTCTTCATCAATTCTTAAGTCAAATTGGTTTATGTATCACTGCTGTGATTGAGGGGGAGTGAGTAGGAACTCAGGTTTAAGTTGTACTTAGATTAGAATTGCATTGGGTAGGTCTTAAGTGAAGGAGATAAACTGGTTGGTTTATTCCTGAATTAACATCTCTTATAGTGGATTCTCTCCCTGGCTTGGTAGCCCCCAGAGTAGGTGTTGTTGCATACTGAACTGGGTAAACAACTGACTGTGTTATTTACTGCTTTTGTATTTACTGTCATATAGTAAGTCAGATACAGTGTCATAACATTGGACGTGACATTGAGTATCTGCAGCCAGAATTTCAAGATTAATAATGCAGATTGACAAGATTAGATTTAAATAAACTATACCGAACGATACAACTTGTATGGACAACTCGAGCGCGCTTCAGGACAAGGTGAGGAATGGAAATGACTCCTAGGGACCTTAGGAGTACAAAGATGGCACGAGATTGGATGGAGGAAAGCTGAAGATCAGGTTTTGAATTTTTACAACTTTTGAACGATTTTGAAAATTTTGAGAGAGCTTTGTGAAGAGCTTTTGAAGAGATTTTTGAAGAGTAATTTCGTGCCCCTTTGCATATGGTTTGTTTATGCTTATATAGAGGTATTAATGAGGCAACATACATGGCAAGGAATCAATTAACCAAACCATGATAAAACAAAAATCAAACATATTGAAAACTTTCCATTTTTTGAGTTTGTTCTTGCCATTTTTGAAGATCCTTGTCTCTTTTTGAATGTTCAATGAACCTGAACCATTTGGATGTATCTTTCACGAAAATATGGGCCTTCTAATAGATCAAATCAAACCCAAATGTCATGGCCCATTATTCTTTATATTTTTATTTAATTTATTTGATTTAATTCATATTTAAATGAATAAAAATTCAAATAAATAGAAATAAAAATAAAAATTGTGCATGGTTAGGTTTAGAGGTCCTTGGGTATGTTATAAACATGTTTTAACCCTAAAGTTTAGTTCCATTAACCTAAAAATGCAATTTTGCTCAAAGTTGACTTCATGCATTTTTCACAAATATTTCCAACTTGTGCAAACCATAACATTCTCAATTTTAATCTTTTAAAGATGATCTTGGACTTTTTGGAAAGCCCAAGATGCCCTCTAAAATCTCTATGTTTGTCACTTTTTCTTTTGAAGACATTAAATTGATGTAAGTTGTCTTGATAAAAAGTGTCTTTTGTTGACTTTTTGAAAATGACCTGTAATGTATGAGCGTGTATCTTTAAAATGTTGCATTTATTGAACTTAAGGGTAAAAGAGAAGTTGTAGGGAATTGTATTATATTCAAAATGAGCTTTGGTTGGGGAAAAATGTATGAAGTATGTGAAAGTTATGCCTGGTCAAAGTTCAATTGACTTTTCCTAGGAAACCCTAATTTAGAAAATCTTGACTTTTGATGATCTGAGGACTTTCCTTGAGGAATCATGATCAACCCTTTATTAAATGATGAATATCACTTAAAAATGTTGATGTTGACCAAAAATATTGAAGTTTGACTGTATATAGGCCAAAATTGACTTTTGACTTAATATAGTTGATTTTCAGGCATTTGAGCAATTGACTGAGCAAACTTGTAGTGGAATGCATGAAATTTGTCATGGAAAATCTTGAAGGCATATTAGGACCATGGAAAACATTTGTGACCTTTGGAGCTTACACATCTTGATGAAAAGTGAAACCCTAATTAAAGGTTCATTGCTTAGGAGGAGAGTTTGTCTGATCAATTCTTGGTCAACCTTGAGCAATTGAGGACCTCTAGAAGCATGTCTTGAGTGAAAATGGGAGGGAAAATTTTGGGGTACAACAGCCGTCCCTGTTCAATCTTCTTAAACCTGAAGATTTATATTGGCTTGTCTGCCTTTCGTGATCTGAAGGTGGAAGAGGATTGAACACTAGAGTGCCCAGAAATTTGCACTCACATGAAGTAACACTGTTAGTTGATGCTAATCAGGAATGGGCTTACATATGCCATTTGGAGTAGATGACTGAGATTCGTCAGAAATGGGCTTAAAGATGCCATCAAAAGTAGATGACTGAGAGTCATAAATGGTCCCTTCGTGGGGATTCCTGTTCCTGTTGTCTAAGGAGGAGTCCACTGGGGGATGTTGATTTCTGTTGTTTTCCTGTTTGAGGAAAACTCTGTGGGAATAGAGTCTAGGAACTTCAATTGTCAATGACTCGATGGAGGGGTTATCTCTGGATTGGAGAGATGAAATTTTGCTGTTTTTTGATTGAAATCCAAGCTTCGCAGTAATTTGCTGGGGAGAATGAAATTAACTGCTATCTGGAAATATATTAGAAGAAACCTGTGTAGGGTTGTTTCAAGATGAGTCTGGGTAAGGATTCATCTGGAAGTGTATGAGAAGGAACCTGGGTAGAGCTGTTTTAGGAGATATATGAGAGGGAGCCTAGTCAGGGCAACTTCAGGAAGAGTCCGGGTAAAAGTGCATCTGGAAATTGTAAGAAGGAACATGGGTAGGGTTGCCTCAGGATGAGTCCGTGTAAAATTGCATCTGGAAATTGTGAGAAGGAACCTGGGTAGGGTTGCCTCAGGATGAGTCCGTGTAAAACTGCATCTGGAGATTGTGAGAAGGAACCTGGGTAGGGTTGCTTCAGGATGAGCCTGTGTAAAACTGCATTTGGAAATTCAAGAGAAGGAACCTGGGTAGGGTTGCCTCAGGATGAGTCAGTGTAAAACTGCATCTGGAAATTCAAGAGAAGGAACCTGGGTAGGGTTGTTTCAGGATGAGTTCGTGTAAAACTGTATCTGGAGATTGTGAGAAGGAACCTGGGTAGGGTTGCTTCAGAATGAGTCAGTGTAAAACTGCATACGGAAATTCAAGAGAAGGAACCTGGGTAGGGTTGCCTCAGGATGAGTCCATGTAAAAATGCATCTGGAAATTCAAGAGAAGGAACCTGGGTAGGGTTTCCTCAGGATGAGTTTGTGTAAAACTTCATTTAGAGATTGTAGGAAGGAACCTGGGTATGGTTGCTTCAGGATGAGTCAGTGTAAAACTTCATAAGGAGGGAGAAGGAACCCGTGTAAGATTGCTTCATGAAGAGCCCGTAAAAATCTGTATTTGGAATTCAGAAGAAACCCGTGTAAGATTGCTTCATGAAGAGCCCATATAAAGCCGTGTAAGATTGCTTCATGTCGAGCTTGTGTAAAGCTGTATTTGGTCGTCAGAAGAAACCCGTGTAAGATTTCTTCATGATGAGCCCGTGTAAAGCTGTATTTGGAATTAAGAAGAAACCCGTGTAAGATTTCTTCATGATGAGCCCGCGTAAAGCTGTATTTGGAAGTCAGAAGAAACCCGTGTAAGATTTCTTCATGTTGAGCCCGTGTAAAGCTATATTTGGAAGTCAGAAGAAACCCGTGTAAGATTGCTTCATGATGAGCCCGTGTAAAGCTGTATTTGGAAGTCAGAAGAAACCCGTGTAAGATTGCTTCATGATGAGCCCATGTAAAGCTGCATTTGGAATTCAGAAGAAACCCGTGTAAGATTGCTTCATGATGAGCCCGTGTAAAGCTATATTTGGAAGTCAGAAGAAACCCGTGTAAGATTGCTTCATGTTGAGCCCGCGTAAAGCTGTATTTGGTCGCACAGATAATTACTCTATTTTGTTGCAGGAGCTAATCTTGGACCTATTGAAAATTGTTGATGATAAATATATGTTGATTGATCTTTCCTGAAAAGGTAAAGACTTAGCTGTATGCAATGTCATGATGTATGAAATGCATTGTGTAATGATGTTCTCAAATTAAATGAGATTGAGATGTATGCATTTGTACTGAAGATGCTATGACGTATGTAGAATGATGTATGAATGCAATATGTGAATGTATCAGTTATTCTATTGTAGCACTGTTGAATTAGGGAAAATAAATCCCTGATTGCAGCTGGCGGTATAGAATGTAGGTCTTTAGATTTTATTAAAGCTGAACTGCTGGGAGATGATCTTCCGTTGTTAGAGAAATAAACTATGTTGGGGAAGGAAAGCTCTGTGCACTGCCTGAGGATTTTGGGGAATCCTGAGAAGTTTGACGACTTTACTAGGGAAAACCTGATGTCGAAGCAGTAGTTGGAAAATCCTATTCTGCCGGGGATACAAGAACACCTGACATCACTAGGTTGTAAGTTGAGGATATAGCGATGACTTTTTAGTAAGATGCCCCTGCCTCTGTACCTGCTGGAGAAAGTACCTGCGAAGACTTTGTGGATGGTTTGAGTGTCATCCCAACTGAAATTCTGGCTGCAGATACTCAATGTCACAGTCAATGTTATGACACCGTATCTGACTTTCTATAAGACAGTAAATACAAAAATAGTAAAGAACACAGTCAATTGTTTACCCAGTTCAGTGTGAAACAACACCTACTCTGGGGGCTACCAAGTCAGGGAGGAAATCCACTATAAGAGATATTAATTCAGGAATAAACCAACTAGTTTATCTCCTTCACTTAAGACCTACCCAATGCAACTTCAATCTAAGTTCAACTTAAACCTGAGTTCCTACTCACTCCCCCTCAATCACAGCAGTGATACTTAAAACAATTGACTAATGAATTAATGAAGACACTCTTCAGAACATACACTTGATTATGCTTCACAGCTTTTTAATCAAGCAACACAAACACTCTTGCTTCACAGCTTTGAGTGATACATAAACCTAACTTGACTTTGCTTCAAAGCTTTAGTCAAGAGACACAAAACACTCTTGCTTCAAAGCTTTGAGTGATACAAAAACCTAACTTGACTTTGCTTCAAAGCTTTAGTCAAGAGACACAAAACACTCTTGCTTTAAAGCTTTGAGTGATACAAAAACCTAACTTGACTTTGCTTCAAAGCTTTAGTCAAGAGACACAAAACACTCTTGCTTCAAAGCTTTGAGTGATACAAAACCCTTACAATTAAAACCTATTCCAAGTCACTTATCACAATGATACTTGCTTGAATTACAGTAGTTAAAACTATACAGCTCCTAATTGATCTTCAGTCAAAAAAGGGATGAATTCCAAACAGCAGTCCTGTTGAATATATAGCAGCTGTTTCTTCAGTTAGGGTTTCCACAAAAAGCTAGGGTTAATTCCGTTTGACCTTAAGACTTGGTCACAAGAATTTATCAACCAGGTTAGGGTTGAGCTAGGTTAACCCAAAGTCCACGTGAGATTCTGTTCTGGAAAGAATGAGTCATCTTCCTGAAAAATCTCACAATTAACCAAACTGCATAACTGTTAGATCAGAACAGGATGTCTTAACATTTGTTATGACATCAGGATTCCTGTTTACTGATTTTGGTAGAGGGAATAAATGTGATCATTTTGCAAAATGCTCAGATACACACTCATAAGCAGCAGCACCGGTATGCCATTATTTTTCTGCAGAGGTACTTAATAAACCAGTACCTAATAAACCAGAATGTTATGACATCAGTCATGACATTCACACACCTGGTTTTACCAAAAATACATGCCAATAACTAAACACCTACAAACTCCCCCTTTGGCATATTTTTGGCTAAAGCCCCTAAGCAATCAGAGAATAGATAGCAGCAGAATGAATATGACTGCAGAAAAATATAGTGTCTATCAAGTAATTAACCACAGAATATCTCCCCCTCTTTAGCCACAAATGGGCCAAAGATACATGTACTTAAATGTTATACAGTCATCCAGAAAAAGTAATAAAAACAACAACTAAAATCTGAAAACACTTGCAAACTCCACCAAGAACCAGCATCAACTCCACCAACCTTTAAGCACTGTCACCTTCAGAGGAGCTACTTTCTTCAGTATTGAGTTGATCTTCAGCAACACCCTCTTCCCTTCTGTTTCCTTCAACCTCCTCCTGTTCTAACCTGGAAATTAGGTTTTCTAGAGTCTTTTTCCTAGTCTCCAGCTCTTTGCATGTCTCTTTCAATACATCTATAACATCAGATGTTTTAGACTGAGTTTTTACAGATGATGTCTCAGCTGATGTTATGACAATATCAAGAACATGAGATCCCTGAAAAAGCTTGTAGTGTAACCCAAGAGCAGGAGCTCTTTTGCAAGCAGTATCTCTTGCCACCAGGATATCAAGGTACTGTGCAAGGATAATTCCACAAAGGAGGGAGGGAAAGGCAATAAGGCCTTTGACAGCATAGCTACCAGCATGTTTTAAAGTTTGTTCAAAAATATACTTGCCATAGTCAAATTCAGTCTTGGTTCCCACAGCATAAATGAATCTCCCCAATCCTGTGGAGATAGTTGATTTGTGGTTGGTAGGGACCCAGTTGGCTGCACCAATCTTGTGCAGGATGGCAAATTTCATGCTTAGTTTGCTGGCATTCAGCTTGCCTTTCAAGGGCCAGCACTTGACTTGTCTTGCTGTGATGGTTTGGCATACTTCATTGTCAGTGACTTCTAGTTCAGGGCAATCCTCATTTGATCTTCCAAGAAATTTGTTAATTTCTGATGGAGAGAAATTAACCCTTCTTCCTCTAACATAGACACATTCAAAGTCAGCTGACCTTCCATCAGCACATTCATCAGACAAGTTCACTATAAATTCCTTGACCAGATTTTCATAACACTTGGTAAATTTTACCACAGTCTTCATTAGTCCAGCAGCTTTGATCAGGTCCATGATTTCCTTGCAATCCATGGCACCATTGTTTAGTTCTCTTTCTAAAGCTATTCTCTTCAAGCAAACATACTTCCATCTGTTGGCATTGTCAGGGTGGTGAAAAGAGATGTTGTCTGTTGGGACTTCAGGAACTCTAGCCATTTTGCTGGAAGGGAGTTTCCTTCTGATAGGAATGTCTTCAGCATCAATTTCAAACTCTGATTCCTCATCAGAATCAGAAGACTCAGGTTCTTTTCTCTTCTTTGTAATTGGTTGTCTAGCAGGTTTTGAGAGACTCCCAGTATGCACTTGGGCTTTCACCTTCCCTTTGGACAGATCAGTCTTCACAGATTCTACACCAGTCTTGCCTTTAGTCCTGGTTTTCTTGTCAGCAGGTTTCTCTTTGGTCAGACATTTTGTAGCATTCTGATTACCCTTTCTGTTCATCATTCTCCTAGCTATGCTAGGGTTTATATTGGCAATTAGTTCATTGTCTGAGTATTCCTCATCCACATCAATAACAGGTGGATCAACAGTCTTCTCTGAAGGGTTCTGAATATCATCAAGGTTTTCAGATGATTTCTGAATGTTGTCATTTGGTGTCTCAACATTCTCAGAGACATCTGGATTTGCTTCAACATTTGGGCTTGCTGATTCTTGATTTAAGGGAACAGAAATCCCCGGTACAGAGTGGTTCTCCCTCAGTATTCTTGTAACAAGCCTAGCAATTGCTTGATGTACATGAGCTGATCCTTCCCTATTTGGTACAGAAGATGAGGGATGAGAGGGATTACCGGAAGCAGTAGCTTGAGACCTTCCTGCATGCCTTGTTCTCAGCTTTTTGACCTTGGAGGGCTTAGTTTCCATTTCTCTAAGAGGAGTAATCTCCAGGACTTTAGAATCTATGCATGTGGTGATTGCCCGAGAATCTTGATCAGATGATGAAGATGAAGCGGTCGCCTTGGCTGAAGATGATGTTTGAGACATTTTGATTGACTTAGAGCACCAGTAGCAATTTGAGAGAAAACTTTGATTGAGAGAAAGGAATTTGTTGCAAAGTCGAGAGAGGAAGGAGGCAAATGAGAGTCTATTCAACTTCTTAATAATTTTGAAAGAATTGGGAAAACATATGATTAACCCACTCAAAATAGACTTAACAAAAATAACTCCTTCAACCCTTGTTTTAAGCAAAATTAATTGCTACAATTTCTCATGTTGGCAAATACCCAACTTGCCCCTCAAGTTTTCAAATTGATTTGCATCAAGAGCCTTGGTCAAAATGTCAGCCAGTTGAAGCTTAGTGGCAACATGTTCCAGATTAATTGTTTTCTCTTCTACAAGATCTCTGATTAAGTGATGACTAATGCCAATGTGCTTGGTCCTGCTATGCTGAATAGTGTTCTTGAAAATGTTGATTATACTCAGATTGTCACAGTGCAATGTCATAACATCTTGTATGACATTATACTCAGTGAGCATCTGTGTCTTCCAGATAATTTGAGAACTGCTACTACTATCTGCAATGTATTCAGCTTTAGCACAAAAATGAAAAGGAAGTCTTTTGGCATGGATCATAGCTCTGGCAGATTCCTATATGGTCCTATCTTTCTTCTTTTCAACTCTATTTTGTTGAGGAGTTATAGGAGAAGAGAATTCATGACTAATTCCTTTTGAGGAACAGAGCTCATTAAACTTACTATTTTCAAATTCCTTGTCATGATCACTTCTGATTCTGACAATACAACCTTCTTTTTCTCTTTGAATTCTTTTGCACAGTTCTTTAAAAACTTAAAACACCTCAGATTTTTCCCTAAGGAAGATAGTCTAGGTGAATCTGAAAAAATCATCCACAACAACATAGGCATATCTTTTTCCACCAAGACTTTCCACCTGCATTGGTCCCATCAGATCCATATGAAGAAGTTCTAGAACTTTAGAGGTGGTCAGATGTCTTGACTTTGGATGTGACATCCTAGTCTGCTTACCAACCTGACATTCACCACAAACTCTCCCTTCATCAATTTGCAGTCTTGGAATCCCTCTGACTGCCTCCATGGAGATAATCCTTTTCATTCCTCTTAGATGAAGGTGGCCAAGTTTTTGGTGCCACAGTTTCACCTCTTTTTCTTCTTTGGAAATAGAACACACAGTGGAGAAATTAGTGTTCTCAGACTCCCACAAGTAACAATTGTCTTTAGATCTGACTCCTTTCATTACAACTTCTTGTTTTTCATTAATTACAAGACATTCAGATTTTGAGAAATTGACCTTGAATCCATGATCACACAATTGACTGATACTAATGAGATTAGCAGTCAGGACTTTTACCAATAGTACTTCATTCAGATTTGGAACTCCAGGGCAGTCCAAATTACCAACTCCTTTGATTTCACCTCTAGCACCATCTCCAAAGGTCACATAACTAGTGGTGTGAGGTTTAACATTATTGAGAAGGTTCTTGATTCCAGTCATGTGCTTAGAACACCCACTGTCAAAGTACCAGTCTTCCTTTGCAGAGACTCTCAGGGAAGTGTGGGCTATCAGGGCAGTAGCCTTTTTCTTCCATTGAGGAGTATGTGGTACCCTTTTAGACTTAGGTTTAACACCTGGGTT
This sequence comes from Vicia faba, assembly GCA_948472305.1. Classification (NCBI taxonomy): domain Eukaryota; kingdom Viridiplantae; phylum Streptophyta; class Magnoliopsida; order Fabales; family Fabaceae; genus Vicia; species Vicia faba. Next base: position 200,840,168 of record OX451739.1, read on the forward strand.
CTGATTAGGGTATCCATACAATCTGAAGCAGAAAGGCTTAATGTGACCATACCTCCCACAATGATGACATCTCCATCTTTGGTACCTTTTCTTCATATATCTCTGTTCCTGATGTTGAGAGTTGTGTTGAGACATCTGCTTTGACATTTGTTTATCAGGCCTGATCTTCTTGTCTGCACCAGATTTCTTTGCTGCCACAAATCCTAGACCAGACTTGTTTCCCACATTTTGCCCAACCTGAAGGATTTCTTCCAATTTGTCAGTTCCATTTGTCAGCATCTTGACAGATTTGGTCATCTGGTTCAGTTTTGAGTTCAGCATTTGAACTTCCCCTTCTAGATGACTTATAGTTTCAAGGTCTGCCCTTTTTTCAGCCTCCAACTTTATGATGAGTTTTGTTTGTTTCTCATTCTGCACACAGACTTCAGCACTTCTGATACACAATATCTTGTAAGTATCAGCCAGTTCTTCAAATGTCACTTCCTCATCACTAGTGTCACTTTCAGAGGTACAAACACCAGTTAGTGCAGTAACTAGTTTGGCAGATTCTTCTTCAGAATTACTTTCTGAATCACAGTCAGACCAGGTAACAGTCATTCCTTTCTTTTGTTTCTTAAGAAAGGTAGGTCATTCAGCTCGAATATGCCCATATCCTTCACAACCATGGCATTGAATTCCCCTGCCTTGATTTCCCATCTCTTCTGACCTTGGTCTTCTGCTGGAACTGTCAATGTCAGAGGGGATGTTATGAACATTAGACCTTGACTTTGGATCTATTCTTTTGATGAGTTTGTTGAATTGTCTTCCAAGCATGGCTATAGCTTCTGAAATATTTTCTTCTTCATCCTCCTTGTTTTCATCTTCAGTGTTGGATACAAGTGCTATGCTCTTGTTCTTCTTGTCAACATTTTCAGTGATCCCCATCTCAAAAGTCTGAAGAGACCCAATGAGTTCATCCACTTTCAACTTGCTGATATCCTGGGCTTCCTGTATAGCAGTTACCTTCATTGCAAATCTTTTAGGCAAGGATCTGAGAATCTTTCTCACCAGTTTTTCTTCTGACATCTTTTCTCCCAATGCTCCTGAGGTGTTAGCAATTTCCAAGATGTTCATGTGAAACTCATGAATGGTTTCATCTTCCATCATTTTTAGATTCTCAAACTTGGTAGTCAGCATCTGAAGCCTTGACATTTTTACTTTAGAAGGGCCCTTATGGGTAGTTTTGAGAGTGTCCCAAACTTCCTTGGCCAGTTCATATTGATGTACTAGTCTGAATATGTTTCTATCAATTCCATTGAACAAGGCATTTAAAGCTTTGGAATTACCCAGGGCTAACTCATCTTCTTCTTTACTCCATTCTTCCTCAGGCTTCAGACTGATTGTCCCATCTTTCTCAGTTATGGTGGGATGGTTCCATCCTTTGTCAGCAGCTCTCCAGGCCTTTTTGTCCAGTGATTTTAAGAAGGCAATCATACGAGGTTTCCAGTAGTCATAATTTGATCCATCCAGAATGAGTGGTCTGTTTCCAAAAACTCCTTCTTTGTCCATAGTGCCAGAAAGTGATATCCCTAGATCTCACCCACTAATACAGGCAGGGTGCCTGCTCTGATACCAATTGAAATTCTATCTGCAGATACTCAATGTCACAGTCAATGTTATGACACCGTATCTGAATTTCTATAAGACAGTAAATACAAAAACAGTAAAGAACACAATCAATTGTTTACCCAGTTCAGTGTGAAACAACACCTACTCTGGGGGCTACCAAGCCATGGAGGAAATCCACTATAAGAGATATTAATTCAGGAATAAACCAACCAGTTTATCTCCTTCACTTAAGACCTACCCAATGCAACTTCAATCTAAGTTCAACTTAAACCTGAGTTCCTACTCACTCCTCCTTAATCACAGTAGTGATACTTAAAACAATTGACTAATGAATTAATGAAGACACTCTTCAGAACATACACTTGATTATGCTTCACAGCTTTTTAATCAAGCAACACAAACACTCTTATTTCACAGCTTTGAGTGATACATAAACCTAACTTGACTTTGCTTCAAAGCTTTAGTCAAGAGACACAAAACACTCTTGCTTCAAAGCTTTGAGTGATACAAAAACCTAACTTGACTTTGCTTCAAAGCTTTAGTCAAGAGACACAAAACACTCTTGCTTCAAAGCTTTGAGTGATACAAAAACCTAACTTGACTTTGCTTCAAAGCTTTAGTCAAGAGACACAAAACACTCTGGCTTCAAAGCTTTTAGTGATAAAAAACCCTTACAATTAAAACCTATTCCAAGTCACTTATCACAATGATACTTGCTTGGATTACAGTAGTTAAAACTATACATCTCCTAATTGATCTTCAGTCAAAAAAGGGATGAATTCCAAACAGCAGTCCTGTTGAATATATAACAGCTGTTTCTTCAGTTAGGGTTTCCACAAAAAGCTAGGGTTAATTCCGTTTGACCTTAAGACTTGGTCACAAGACTTTATCAACCATGTTAGGGTTGATCTAGGTTAACCCAAAGTCCACGTGAGATTCTGTTCTGGAAAGAATGAGTCATCTTCCTGAAAAATCTCAGAATTAACCAAACTGCATAACTGTTAGATCAGAACAGGATGTCTTAACATTTGTTATGACATCAGGATTCCTGTTTACTGATTTTCGTAGAGGGAATAAATGTGATCATTTTGCAAAATGCTCAGATACACACTCATAAGCAGCAGCACCGGTATGCCATTATTTTTCTACAGAGGTACTTAATAAACCAGTACCTAATAAACCAGAATGTTATGACATCAGTCATGACATTCACACACCTGGTTTTACCAAAAATACATGCCAATAACTAAACACCTACACCAACTCCTGGGGTTCTTGGTAAATGCTGATCAGGATGATAAGTCTTCTATTGATAAACAAATGACAAGATGACGGGACATAGTCGTACGTTTTTAATCCCTAACTTTTTCCTGGACCGCTCTTTCGGGTTCTCAGTCCACCGGGATACCCTTTTTTACTCAAGCCGCCTTTTTAGGTTTTCGACTTGCCGGGTGTATAATTTTTTTTTGTATATATCCCTAATTTTTCCCGAACTCTTTTGGTTCACCGGGATGCCCTTAATTTTTCCTAGGTCTGTCAACCTAGCGAGTCTTTTTTATGCGTAGTATTTTCTGACTATGTCCGCGCTCATAGGATGTGGAGAGTTGTCACCGTCTATGACAACAAGTGTTATAGAAATTCCAGAAAATGTTTATGTGATCGCATGTGCCCTTTCATACGTTGGAGCCTGTGTGGGGCTGCTTGAGGATGAATCTGGTGCACCTGATGTTTGATCAAGTTTCTGATAGTCTTGAATTTCCTAGGTATCTTTTCTAAGAACTGTCATGGAAGGATTCAAAGACATGATACTAAAACCATATGATACTACTGGCATATACAAGCAATTTGGTGGTACCAAAGATTCAAATTTCACAGTGATTTTCTGATGGAATCCCCGATCAATGTAATAGCCCCCCGAGTGATTCAGATGGAGACCTGCCCCTGGCTATTCAACATTTTGGAGAGATTCTTTGTATATTGGCTTGACTGCCCCATATTAATTAGACACCATGTCATGCCCCTTGATTATTAAAGGCTTGTTATTGGGAATGTTTTTTCCGTCTGAGGTGATTCTGTCCATTGAGGGGGTCTTCGTTCACTGAATATTCGTTGTGTGAATTTATCTGCCATTTGAACAATTAACCATATGCAAACAATGTCATTTAAAGAATTGAAAGCTTATGTCTATCTTGAAATTTTTTGAAAATGCGTTTTTTGTAGTAAAACAAAATTTGCAAGAATGTGATATCAACTCATGATTTATAGCAAACATTACAAGAGTCAGGATACCTTTATAACAATATGCTCTCGAACTAACCCATGCTTCAGCTAGGACTTTTAAGGGTTATAACGTGGCCTGGTTTATGGTTCAAGAAACAAAGGATAAAGGCTCAAATTTTTTTTGTACCCAACCCGCGCTTCGTGATATTCTTCATTTCTATGCTTAGTTAATTGTGAATTTCGAATCCCAGTTGAGTTCTGGAATGTTGGCCCCGATATTCTGGTGATGGTTCAGAAATTGAACGTTTGTTTGAGAAGGCAATCATTTTTGTGACCTTTTATTTTTGTTGAGGATTTGTAGGACCTCTTTCTTTTTTTCTTTTTCTATCCACGTCTTTTGCCTGAACTATTTCTTTTGTGATTACAGGCAGTGGGATGCCCCATCTTTTTTCTTAAGTCTCCTTCATAGGTTTTGACTTAATGGGATTTTATTTTGAGAGATGATGACTGTTTGTTCTTAATGATTATGTGGAACCATAACCATATTTTAGAGAGCATCTTCTACACTATTTGTCGTGTATGAAGGGAAAGCTTGCGACTGAATGCACATCTGAATTAACTGAAAAAAATACCCCGCCCCAGGTTATGATTAAGGGTTTTAATTTATGTGAAAAGAAAACTCCTACTTCTTAGGCTCAAAGGGGTTGACTAGGGATTATCTTCCTTATAACTCCACTGTTTAGGATTTGAAACAACGCCTGTACATCGTCAGCGGGGTCTATTCAAAAGCATACTGTAGAGATTATGGTATCGTTCTTGTCATCCTCCCTCTAAAGGCTTAGAGATTTTAATCAAGAGTTGAATATCACAAAAGGGAAGTAAGGAAGCAGTTTAAGCATAATGAAAAAAAAATAATTCAAGACAAACATGTGCAATGCATTAATTAAATAACAAAGTTTGACATGACAATAATTGTTTGAACAAACAAAGAAAATACAACTTGATAATTCAAATGAACAAAAATGCTCTCAATCCTGACCATGATTTGGCATGGGAGCAATGACCACGTTGGGAGTCTCAGGAGGGTCAAACTCAATCTCCTTGGCGTCAATCATATTTTGAATCTTGTATTTCAGTGCCCAACAATCGTTAGTATCGTGCCCAGGACTGCCAGAATGATAGGCACACCTTGCATTAGGATTTAGTTAGGAGAAGAAGTCTTAGGGTTTGGATAAGGTCCTGTCAATGTAATCAAATTCATCCTTAACACATGTTGTAATGCTTGAGACATCGGCATGTTGATCTTGGTAAACTTTCTCTTAGGCTCGTCTTGCCTTTGCTGATTACCCCATTGTTATGGTCGTTGCACGCATGCCGAATTAGAGACCAACACTGCCCCTACAGATTGATGGTAGTCTGCCTTATTACGACCCTTCTGGCCATACACAACATTGGCTTCCCTCTTACCAGCAAATGACTTCTTCTCAGCATTAGAAGATGCATCCATCGAGACCTTCCCACTCTTGATACCACTTTTGATCCTTTCTCTAGTCAGAACCATCTCTGTGAACTCGGATGAGGAACTCCCAATCAGCAGATTAAAGAACGAGCATATCAGAGTGCCCATGAATATGTCTACCATTTCCAGATCATTAAGAGGAGGTTTTACCCTGCCAGCTAGATCCCTCCATTTCTGGGCATATTCCTTGAAGCCTTCGCTAAAACCCACAGACATGCTTTGAAGTTGTGTACGAGTTGGAGCAAGGTCAACATTGTATTGGTACTGCTTGTAGAAATCAGCAACTAATTCTTTCCAGGTATGAATGTCTATTCTTTCTAGCTGATAGAACCACTCCAGTTGCGTGCCAGCTAAACTTTCTTGGAAGAAATGGACCCATAACTTTCGTTCAGCAGTGTGAAGCTGGATCTTCCTGATATAGGACCTTAAGTGGAACTTAGGACATGAGCCACCGTCATACTTAGAAAATGTGGGAACCTTGAACTTTGGTGGGATGACCACTCCAGGAACCAGCCCTAACTCTTCAAAGTCCAAGCCAGGTACCTACTGAATCTCCATAGCATTGAGACGATCCTCCAGCTATTTGTATTTATCATTAGCAGGAGAATATTGTTCCTCAGAGTAATCAACTTCTTCTTCATCAGCCTCAGGGTTGTTGAATTCATGATTATCCCATTTGTTTGATGGAGTTATGAGATCTATAGCTCGTTTAACCGGTTCTCTGAGTCTTCTTCCCATATTCAAGATGCCATCCGGTTTCTTTGCCTTCTTCTTCTTCTATTTGATGACGAGAGCTTTAAGTTCTTCCTGCCCCTAGGCCAAAGCCATGAACATTTGTTGGAACTGAGCGTTTTGAGCTTGAAGTTCTTTTACTATTTGTTCAAGGGCTACTTATTTTGCTGAAATAAACAACAAAAAGATGAGAAACCTGTATTGGAAGACCTGTTATGAAATGGCATGCATGCAATGTTTTCAAGGATCTCGTGGGGTAAATAAGAAAATGTCCGAAGTTAAAATTTGCAGCTTTGATTGAAGAACTTTGTATCGTTGAGTGTCCTTATATGAGAGTCAAGCTCACCATATCAAGTGGGTCATAGCCCCTGACTCAAGTTGTCGTGTTTTGGTCTTTTGACGACATTGGCTATATGAAAATAAATCCCCTTGCCCCTTGCGAGATGCCTGATTTATCATAACCTGCATCACAAACCCTTGAGATCCTTGAAATGGTTAAGGAAATGATGTGACATGATGTTATGATGTATATGCTATGTGTTAAGCAAAAATGTAAGGTGATGAAGACAAGTGAGTCTAATAAGTTCAGGTTACTGGATAATGACTGTAAACAAATCCTGCAAGGAGATCATGTTGTTAGATAAAAACCCTGCAAGTAGCTCAAGTTGAAAGCAAACAAATCACACAAGCAACCTTAGGTTTAAGCTTGCCTGGGGTCTGTAGGTAAGTATCCTCTTTAAATTTAGTTGGCTCAACATGTCCTAGTAATAGTAACCGAGTTCTAAGGGATCTCAATATCACTGATCTTTCCCAAAAGTTTCATTCCGATCGACAACTGACTCGCCACCAAACAAAACTAGGGAGTTAAATCTAAATGCGTGTAGTATCGAGTATCAACCGACTTAGGACTACACCAAAGACGGCTATCTCAATACTTCCTAATGGCCAAGTTGGTCAATTAAAGGTTCTAAGGTCAGTTGATGCTTTATGACACCATGCAGCGGCCCCATATTCTCCTTGATTACTTAAGGGCTACCGATATCAATCAAAGTGTCACATAAATGTAGCTATCGCTTCAACCGTGTTGGTATACCCTACACAGTTTCCACGATCTATTGCTACTTACCTAAAAGGTGCCCCAGATCCGGGTGTAGGATCTATAGTAACAACCCAAACAATCCCAAAAGGTAAAGCAAACAAAGCATACAAAAGCAGTTTAAATAATGAACTAACTATAAGGTAACCCCACTTTTTATAATTCCCCAGCAGAGTCGCCAGTTCTGTGATACAATGGTAGAATTGACTGTTATACTGGTTTTGCATTTGTATTCGCAAATGTCGTGGTAAGCAATAGTCGCCACTGACTTTTCTTTTATCCAAATTAAGGAAAGGGTGAAAAGAACAGAAAAAGACCTTTTCGAGAATTTTCTAAGTAAGGGGGGTAGATTATGGAAAGGGAAGGTGTTAGCACCCTTTCCGCTGTACCCCAAAATTTTCCCTCTCATTTTACTCAATATATGTTCATTGAAATCCTCAACTTGCCCAAGGATGCCCAAGGATTGATCAGGCAAATGCTCTCCTAAGACAATGAACCTCAAACTAGGGTTTCCATTTTCATCAAGTTGGGTGAACTCCAAAGGTCTTAAATATTTTCCATGGTCCTAATATGTTCTCAAGAAAATCCATGTCAAGTCTCATGCCTTTCACAAGAAGTTTGCTCAGTCAACTGCTCAAATGCCTGAAAACCAACTATGTTATGTCAAAAGTCAACTGTGACCCACATACAATCAAACTTAAAGATTTTTGGTCAACATCAACATTTTGAAGTAACATCCATCATTTGATCAAGGGTTGATCATGATTCCTCAAGGAATGCCCCAAATTCATCAAAACTCGAAAGTTGCTAAATTAGGGTTTCTATAGGAAAAGTCAACCAAACTTTGACCATGCATAACTTTCTCATACTTTATCATAAATTCCCCATCCAAAGCTCATTTTGAAGAGGATGCAATACCCTACAACTCATATTCATCCCTCAAGTTCAAAAAATGCACTCATGAAAAGATATGAATTCAGATATTACAGGTCATTTCAAAAAGTCAACAAAAACACCTTTTGGGTCAAAGCTTCTTACATGAACATGGAAGATCCAATTGAAGTGAAACCAAAAAGGGTTGTTTAGAGTACATCCTAATATTTATAAAAAGTATTATAACACCCTCTTAGGATCAAAATTGAGAGAGATGTTCATTGTCAAAGTTGGCCATTTTTGGAAATTTGCACAAAGTCAACCATGCCGAAAATGAATTTTCTTCAAATGGGCCCAACTTTTTATGCTTGTATCTTGTTCCTAACATGGTCCACGACCAATGAACCACTCCATGCCTCATTAAATTATTTATTTGATTTATTGTGATTTTATTCATTTAAAATTCAAATAAAATCAAAATAAATCATGTAAATTGCTTTTGGAATATTTTTGCCATTGAATGAAGATGATATATGCTGGCATATCAGGATCAAATCGTACCAAGGATGATTGGAGCAAGAATGGAAAGATTTGGATTATTTTGGAAACAAATAATACATTGAACAATCAAGATCTTTTATCCATAATTATTCAAGATTCAAGTTGTTTTTGTTAACCTAATATGTTTTAATACATATACACAAGGAGGCCAGACCTAATGAGGACGAAAAAAATTGCCTCCATAAGAAAAATAAAACTCAATTTTTTTGACAAAAAGGTGTGGTTCGAATTCTGAGTTAGAGGACGATTCAAGGTGATTCAAGGCCACCAATCCACTCCTGGACCTCTCCTGAGGTTAGCAGCATCGTTTGCATGCGTGAAAACTCCAGGAATCACCACCTTACAGTACCACAATTTGCCATCTTTTTTGAATTTGGTTCTGCAAATTTATGCATCATAAATAATTTCTAAGCATGCCTTCATGTTTGTATCATCATTTAGGACGCATTGGTATGATTAATTAGGGGTTTTAGTGTATGTATGGATAGTTGCCATTGTTAGGGTTTGAGGTTGTGTTTTAGGGCTTTTTGATGTAGGTAAAATCAGGGCAAAAGAGGGATGCTATCATACTCGTGAGATCAAAACGAGTTGATCTGTATGCTTGGAATTTATTTATCATGCCCGCCATTGATTTTTTAGATTTGCAGGGTTATAGTTACAGCTGGTGTCCGTAGTTAAAAGGTTGATACCTAAAAAAAGTCTTGAGGAAGAAGGTGATCACGTGGCTAATTCCCACTAGCCGGTTTGAATTTCGCGCGTGTTCTGGGCATAAGGCGTGTATTTCCGTTATATTATTATTTTGTCATGTATGTAAATGAATAACAGGTTGGCCTGGTAGTAAGGAGCAATGCATGTGAGGTGAGAGTCATGGGTTCAATACCCAGGTCTGGAATTTTTACATTTTTAAACTATTTGATTTCAGATCCTATATGTCTCACATTCCAAGCGCCTAGCATGTGCCCCAGATCCATCCATTGGATCATCTCCATCACAGATCCAACGTCTCACGCAGGCAAAGTCCATGGTGCACCCTCAAACGTGGCCAATACTAGATCCAAGCATTTGTTTGGGCTGGCATCCTGGGCCCAACGAAAATCAGTAATACACCCCCTGGTTACTCAACAATACCAGGCCCAAATCATCATTTTTAATTTCTTTTTTTGTTTTATTTATTTATTTAATCATTTTTTCACAACAAAAAATATTTTTTTATTAAATCAGAAAACAACAAAAAATAAATTTTTTTAACTAAAAAATATAAAATCACCAAAAGTATAGAATTAGGTTTTTTTTTAAACTTAATTTTGTTGAAAATAAATTAGATTAATTAGATTCACTTGATTGTTTTTTTAATTAAAATTAATTAGAAAATTAGGTTTAGTTTGTAATTAAATTATTTTCTCAATAAAAAATACACAAATTTTTTTTTTAATTAATTAGGGTTTTTTAGGCTTTTAATTTATTCTCGTATTTAAATCGTCGCATGCCTTTACTTTCTTTTAATTCAAATTATTGTAACTGTTTCAAGTTTGTAATAGATTAATTAGGATTTTAATTTTCGCATCTTTATTTTCAGTCAAATATTTGTGTATCTTCCCAAAATCCTTGTAATAGTTAGGACTTTAATTTCTCGCACTCTTTAATTTCCGCAACCATTAAACTGTTAGATGTATGGACATTAGGATTGTATGCGAAAGATAAATCAACGATTAAAAAGTAGATAAACCTAATTGTGCAAAGATAATTAACTGAAAAAAGCACACTTGCACATACTCACTCCTAGGGTTTGCCTCACTTGGTTGCCTCAGAAACAATGGTCATGTCCCTCGAACGTAGGGATATCTTAGCAAAGACCCACAATTCAAAGTCGTCATAAAGATCATAGTCCCTTACTGTCCCTCGATTTTCCTACGAGAATTGATCTTATGATGATAGTCCCTTTGAAAAGCTAAGGTATCCTTACATGTTGCCTTCAGTGACCATTTCATCCCTTCGAATGTCCCTTAAAACTCCAACGATGGGGATACCTACTCCTTAATAGTAAGATAGCACTGTCTAAAGGAAACGAGAATGAACAATCTTTTTTTCGAGTAGGTAGAAAATCTTAAGTACTTGCTCAAAACAATAAAACTTTTTCACAAACACTTTTCAAAACAGTTTTCAAAAACGACTTCGTCACACTCTTGAGGACAAATACAAGGGTTATCACGAAGTTAAACAATTTTTTTTTCAAAACACACACAAGCAATTTCAAAATGAGCAAGTACCTAAGAGCCTGTGGAAAACCACAGATAGAAAGGGTGCTAACACCTTCCCTTTCTATAATCTACCCCCCGTACTCAGAAACTCTCGAATAAATGTTTTTTCTGTTCTTTTTCCTTTCCTTTGTTGGATGAAATAAAATTCGGTGGTGACTCTTGCTTACCGCAACATTTGCGACTACAAAACATAAACTAGTATAACAGTTGGTTCTTCCACCGTATCACAGAACTGAAGACTCTGCTAGAGAAAATATTAAAGTGGGGTTTACCTTAGGATCTAGGTCATTTTAATTGCTTCTCTTGCTTGTCTTGATTGATTTACTTTTAAGGGTATTTGGTGGGGTTATGTAGATCCTACACCCGGATCTGGGGACACCTTTTAGGTAAGTAGCAATAAACTGTGAGGGAACTGTGCGGGGTATACCGACACAGTTGAAGCAGTAGCTACGTTGATGTGACACTTTGGTTGGTACCGGTAACCCTTGAGTCAATCAAGGAGAGTACGGGGCCGCCACGTGGTGTCATAAAGCATAAACTGACCTTAGAACCTTTAATTGCACAACTTGTCCAGTAGGACGTAGTGAGATGGCCGGCTTTGGTGTATTCCCAAGGTCGACAGATACTCGATGCTACACTCATTGAGGTTTGACTCTTGAGTTTTTGTTTGGTTGCGAGTCAATCGCCTATTAAACGAAGCTTGGGGGAAATATCGGTGATGTTGAGATCCCTTAGAACCCGGTTACTATTTATAGGACAGGTTGAACCAATCCAGCTTCAAGAGGGTATGACCTTAAAACTCATGCAGGCCTTAAACCTAAGGACTTGGTATGGCTTGTTTGTTGCTTGCTATACATGTGATTTTTTTAGCATAATCATGACATCATAAGCATGGCATATCATACTAACCATTTCAAGGATTTTCTAAGGCTCATCTTTGCTTTGTTTTGTAGGATATGACATCCGCCCGTAAGAACACTATCCAGATTAACCTTGTGAAAGTGCCTCTCCAACTAAAGGATTTTGCATTAAGGATCCCTGAAAGCTCTCCCTTTATTGAAAAACATGGTCGGTTTCTCAACTTGGTCACTTCAAAACCCGATGAAGAATTGTTAAAAGTGCTATTTCAGTTCTTTGATCCTTTGCACCACTGCTTCACCTTCCCGGATTACCATCTAGTGCCCACTATGGAGGGGTTTTCTCGGTTGTTAGGGGTACCTATTCTTGATCAGTTACCTTTCAATGGTACGGAAGAACATCCAAATCCTGAAGAGATTGCTCGAGCTCTGTCCTTACAACGGTCCGATGTAGTGACAAATTGGGAAACTAGGGGAAGTGTCCAAGGAATATCGATTAAATTTCTATTCGAGAAGGCTTACTATTTTTTGGATACCCTAGATTTACAAGATTTTGAAGAGGTAATGGCACTCCTCATCTACGGGATGGCACTTTTCCCTAATGCGGACCAACTCGTAGATGTGAATACTATTAAGGTTTTTCTGCCCCATAATCCGGTGCCTACATTACTTGGGTATGTTTTACACTCTCTGTATGCTCGCACTCTAAATATAAGGGGGACCCTCCTGTGTTGCACTCCTCTATTGTCTAGGTGGTTTATTTCGCACCTACCCAGGTCTATTTTGAAGAATGAGCAGGGTATGAAATGGTCTCATAGGCTGATGTCCTTTACACATTCAGACATTCGTTGGTGTTCACGATCCTCAAAAGATGTTACCATCATCGATCGTTGTGGTGAATTCCCTAATGTCCCTCTCTTGGGAATTAGGGGGGGGGGGGAATCACTTATAACCCTTGTTTGGCACTGCGTCAGTTTGGTTATGCAAGAAGGGATGGTCCTCATGATACGCTTATCCAAAGAATCGCCTTCAACTATGAGAATGATTCTCAGCGTTACCGCAAAAGGTTAATGAGATCTTGGGGCATGGTACATAAAATTGATAGCAAGACACTGGGGCACAAGAATTCCATTCCTCTTGAGCCTTATCTCCGATGGGTACGAGCCCGCGCCCAAAGTCTTATGATGCCTTACCCTGTTGTCCTACCAATGATTGTAGAAACAATTGCTAAAGGAGACACTCCTTATCTTGTTCATCATCCTGACATGCTAACTGATCATGAGGAGTTACAGAAATCCTGGGTTTAACTTAAATAGGAGTGGGATATGTTTGAAGCTCAATTCTATGCCAGCGAGAAGAAGGTCCTGGAGCTCACTAGGCTACTTCATGAAGAAAGGAACATAAATGCCTACGTTGCACCAAAGAGGATGCGCTCCTGGGAGACCTAGTTTTCTTTTGCTTTAAGTTTTTTTAATTGTAAGCCTAAAGGGCACTCTTTGTAATAACCCGAACTTATTAATACAATTAACGTGTGTTTCTTTTGGTTAAACAAATTTGAGCCTTTACAAGTCCTTGAAATCATTGCATACGCATACCATCCATGACATTGCATAAACAGGTACCATTTCAGGTTTCTCATCTTCTTCGCTGTTCATTTCAGCAAAAATGTCTTCTGAACAAAGCATCAAAGATCTTCAGGCACAAAATGCCCAATTTCAACAAATGTTCATAGCTTTAGCAAAAAGGCAGGAAGATCTGAAGGCCCTCATCCTGAAGGAAAAGAAGAAGAAGAAGACCTCTGGTATTCTGAATCTGGGAAGAAGGTTCAGGGGGCCGTTAAAGCAACCAGTTGATCTAACCTCCTCGTCCAAAGAAGGGGAGAATTAAGAGAGAGAGAGACAGGGGAAAAGGACCCTAGCCCTGAAGTTTCTGATAATGGCACAGACTACAATGATGAGTAGTATCCTCCCACTGAGGATAAATATAAACAGTTAGAGGATCGACTGAGTGCTATGGAGATCCAGAGAATACCCGAGCTGGATTTTGAAGAGCTAGGATTGGTGTCGGGGGTAGTCATCCATAAAAAGTTTAAAGCTCTGGTTTTCACAAAGTATGATGGGGTGTCTTATCCCAAGCTTCATCTCCGTTCCTATGTGAGGAAGATTCAACCTCACACTGCTGATAGGAACTTGTGGGTTCACTTCTTTCAAGACAGTCTGCCTGGGACTCAACTTGAATGGGTCTATCAACTGGAGGGAACCAATGTCCGTAATTGGGAGGATTTGGCTATTGCTTTTTATAAGCAGTATCAATACAATGCTGACCTTGCCCCTACTCGTACTCAACTCTAGAGTATGTCCATGGGTGCAGCAGGTGAAGGCTTTAAGGACTATGCGCAGAAGTGGAGAGATCTGGCGAGGAGAGTCCAACCCCCTTTATCTGATAGGGAGTTGGTTGACATGTTTCTTGGGAAGCTGTCTTGTCCATACTTCAATCACCAGATTGGTAGCTCCTCAGCTGGTTTTACCGAGCTGATATTAACGGGAGAGAGGGTAGAAGCTGGGATCCAGAGTGGCAAGATCCAGAAAGACACCTCTTCGAACTCAGTGAATAAGCCCTTCGGAGGTTAGAAGGAAGTCAGTGCCGTTTATAGCCCAAGAAGTCAGAACATAGCTGAACTCCTTTTAACGGTAGGTGCTGTGATGATATCTAGGCCCGCGGCTGCCCCACAATGCAATAATCAGCAAAGGGTAGAAAGACCGCAAAGGCAGTTTACCTAGATTAACATGACATTGATTGAGGTTCTACCCCATATGCTAAGATCCAACTTGGCAACCTTGAAAGAGGCTCCCAAGAATCCTAACACCATATCTCCTCGGTACAATCCAAACGCTCGGTGTGCATACCATTCTGAGAGTCCTGACCACGATACAAATGACTACTGGGCTCTGAGAAATAAAGTACAAGATCTAATTGAAGCCAAGGAGATTGAGTTTGATGCTTCAGAGAAGCCTAATGTCATAACTGCTCCCATGCCTAAGCACAACTGTGGAGTTAATACCATTGATACTGATTTGTTTGTTACCTCTGTTGATGAAGTTTCTACTCCTCTTATGATTGTTAAGAAGAATTTGTTATTGGCCGATTTATTTCCAGGCTGTGGTGAAGGTTGCCACATGTGTTCATCTCTGCCCTCTGGTTTCTATTTGCTGAAAGCAGGTGTTCAACGCCTGATGGACAATAGAGAGATTTTGTTCGAAAAGACTTTGATTCCGACAGCTCCGTTTGAAGATATTGCCATTATAACCATTTCCTCCAATCCTTCCAAGGTCTCCTCTAAAAGACCTGTTAGGATTACACCTGCTCCAAGAATCGCTCAGTTAATAATCACTTTTCCTGGTCCCGTACCGTAATCCTCAGACAAAGCTGTCCCGTGGAATCATGGCGCCGATGTTTACTATCATGGCATTAAACAAGATTTGAAGACTGAAGAGGCTGATCCTGATGTCAGTAACATTGTCGGGACCAACAAGATCACCAGAAGTGGAAGGGTTTTCTCTCCCGAGATCTCCCTAAAGACTGTCACTAAGCCTGTTGTTATTTCATCTGTTGTTCCTACCGATACTTCCGTTACTACTCCCGTTCTTACTCCAATTGTTATTCCTGCCGTTGATTCATCTGGGACTTGGGGCAAAGAAGCTATAGGTAAGCCTGCCCGGACGGAGGCACCTAGAAAAGTTGTTGTGGAATCCTCTAAGCAAGAGATAAAGGAAATCTTAAAAATAATCAAGAAGAGCGACTACAATATGGTCTAGTAGCTGGGGCAGACCCCTTTGAAAATGTCGATGTTGTCTCTGTTGTTATGTTCCGAGGCCCATGCAAATGCTTTGATTGTATTCCTCAAGACTGCACATGTGCCGCAAGAAACCTCAGCCGATCAATTCAAAGACTGTGTGGCCAGCTTGACTACTACCAATGGGCTGGGGTTTTCAGATGCCGACTTGACATCGAAAGGGAAGAAGCATAATGATGCTCTGCATGTCTCAATCGAATGCAGGGGCACCATTATGGCTCATGTGCTGGTAGACACTGGATCTTAACTGAATGTCTGGACTAAGAAGGCTCTAGAACGGCTAGATTGTGAAGGCTTGACCCTAAAACCCAATAACATTGTGGTGAGGGCTTTTGACGGGTCGAAGAGAATGGTGCATGGGGAGGTGGACATCCCTGTAAAAGTGGGCTCTCAGACCTTTGAGTCCCCCTTCTACGTGATGGACATCAGGCCATCTTACTCTTGTTTGTTGGGTCGTCCTTAGATCCATGAAGCTGGGGTTGTTACTTCCACACTGCACCATATGCTAAAATATTCGGTGAAGGGGAAAATCATCACTGTGCATGGTGAAGAGGAGTATATGGTGAGCCACCTGAACTCCTTCAGGTATGTGGAAATGTACGGGGAATTCATAGAGACTCTTTGTCAAAACTTTGGAGAGGTTCCCCATATTTTGGCGTGAACCAAAACTACTACCAGTACCAAACCTCCTATGAAGATGGCTTCTCTCAAGAACGCCAGAGCAGCAGTTGAAGAAGGTGGGTGTACCAACTGGGGACAGCTCCAAGCTTTTACTCACAAAATTGACAAATTTGGTTTGGGCTTTACTTCAGGGGCTCAAAGGGCTGTTCGACGCACTCGGGCTGGAGGACCTCCCCTACGCATCATCAATCGTAGGGTCAATGCTATTGAAGACAGTAAGGAAGATTCTGATATTGATAGCTGGATCTACCCGACTACTAACGGTGGATCGAGTAATTAGACGGCCAGAGATTTTATACCAGTTTCTTTTATTCCGCAATAATTGTCTTACTTGTTTTCTGAGTTTGTAATAAACAATTTAAACTTTATGGCCTTGTGTCTTACCCGAGGCACAATGGTTCTATCTGTGAGGGTTATTATATGTCATTTCATATATCATCAATAAAACATTGGACGTTCCTCGCATATAAATCTTGCGCTCTCTATTTTTCTTTTCTGCTTTTACTTTATCAATACAACTATGCCCTTACACACACTCACATATCAAACTGTAGATCCATATTCACTCTGGATCCCGTTGATAACAGTTCTGCTATTGCCAGTCATGACTTTGAAAATCCGATCAACCAAGCCGAGGACGAAGGTGAGGACGATTGTGAGGTACCCGGAGAACTTGCTAAACTGTTACAGCAGGAAGAGAGGGATATACAGCCTCATGAAGAGCCAGTTGAGACAATAAACTTGGGCACGAAGGTGGACATAACAGAACTCAAGATCGGTGCAAATATGGAGACTAAGATCAAACAACGGTTGATACAGATGTTGCAGGACTATGTTGAGATCTTCGCCTGGTCATATGAAGACATGCCTAGTTTAGACACTGATATTATGGTACATCGTCTGCCAACTAAAGAAGATTGTCCTCCGGTTAAGCAAAAGGTCCGCTGCATGCGCCCTGAAATGTCAGAGAAGATCAAGGCAGAGGTCATGAAGCAGTTCAACACAGGGTTCTTAGCTGTCACTTCTTATCCGCAGTGGGTTGCTAACATCGTCCCGGTGCCAAAGAAGGATGGTAAGGTACGGATGTGTGTGGACTACAGAGACCTGAATAGGAAAAGCCCCAAGGATGACTTCCCGCTTCCCCATATTGATGTTCTGGTTGACAACACCGCACAACAAAAAATATTCTCCTTCATGGATGGTTTCTCTGGTTACAACCAGATCAAGATGGCTCCTGAAGACATAGAGAAGACAAACTTCGTCACACAGTGGGGCACCTTCTATTACAAGATGATGCCTTTTGGGTTGAAGAATGTTGGGGCAACTTATCAGCGAGCCATGGTCGCTTTGTTCCACGATATGATTCACCATGAGATCAAGGTTTATGTTGATGACATGATAGCCAGATCCCAAACCGAGGAAGAGCAACTCAACCATCTACAAAAGCTGTTTGACAGGTTGAAGACATACAAGCTGAGGCTAAATCCGAACAAGTGCACTTTCGGGGTAAGATATGGTAAGCTTCTAGGGTTTATCATCAGTGACAAAGGTATTCAGGTAGACCCCGCAAAGGTAAAGGCCATATAAGAGATGCCGGCTCCCCGTACTGAGAAGAAAGTTAGAGGCTTCTTGGGATGCCTAAACTATATCGCCAGGTTCATTTCACATCTGACTGCTACGTGTGAGTCCATCTTCAAGCTTCTGAAGAAAGATCAAGTGGTAAAATGGAATGACGAATGCCAGATTGCTTTCGAAAGGATTAAAGAATACCTTCAAGAACCACCAATTCTGATGCCTCCGGTTGAAGGAAGACCTTTGATATTGTACTTAATGGTGCTAGACAATTCAACGGGTGTGTGTGCTAGGGCAGAATGACGAGTCTGGTCGAAAAGAGCACGCAATATACTACCTTAGCAAAAAGTTTACCGACTGTGAGACAAGTTACTCACTGCTCGAGAAAACTTGTTGCGCTTTGGCATGGGCTGCTCGCCGACTAAGACAGTATATGTTGACCCACACTACTTTATTGATATCTAAGATGGATCCAATCAAATACATCATCGAGAAGCCCACACTCTCCGGAAGAATAGCGAGATGGCAGATGATCTTAACTGAATACGATATACAATATATAACCCAGAAAGCAATCAAGGGAAGTGTATTGGTTGATCATTTGGTTCATCAGGCCGTAGATGACTACCAGTCCATGAATTTTTAATTCTCGGACGAGAATATTATGCTGGTGACTGATTATGAAGAACCTGGACCGGATGAAGGACCTGAGGAGGGATCCTGATGGACCATGGTTTTTGACGGAGCTTCAAACGCACTCGATAATGGCATCAACACTATAATCATATCTTCTGAGGGCTGTCATACTCCTTTCACTGCCCGAATATGTTTCAACTGCACTAATAACATGGCGGAGTATGAAGCCTGCATCATAGGTCTCAAAGCCTCTATCGACCTCAGGATCAAGTTCTTAAATGTCTTTGGGGATTCAGCCTTGGTAATAATCCAGATCAAAGGCGAATGGGATACGAATCATCTGAATCTCATCCCGTACAAAGAGCACGTACTGACATTTCTCCCTCACTTTGAGGAGGTAACATGTGAACATTTCCCACGAGAGGAGAATTAGTTAGCAGATGCGCTAGCCACCATGTCTTCTATGTTCAAGGTCAGGTGGGACAACGAATCTCCCCGAATCACCATTGAAAGGTTGGATGAACCAGCACACTACTGTGAGATCGATACTGAAGAGGTAGTAGATAAACCTTGGTTTCACGAAGTAAAAAGGTATCTCGAGGCTCAAGAATATCCCGAAAGGGCATCTGTCAATGATAAGAAATTCCTGAGAAGGTTCGCTGCAAAATTCTTCCTCAGTAATGGAATCCTCTACAAGTGCAACCATGACTCTACCTTACTGCGGTGTGTAGACAAGAGCGAAACAGAGAGGATTATGACATATTTACATGAGGCTACTTTCAGAACCCATTCAAGAGGACATACCATGGCTAAGAAGATCCTACAGGCAGGATATTACTGGTCCACTATGGAAGTAGATTGTTATCAGCACTCCCGAACTTGCCACAAATTCCAAATCTACGCTGATAAGGTGCATGTACCTCCGGTTACCTTGAAGGTCTTGACGGCTCCTTGGCCCTTTGCAATGTGGGGCATTGACATGATCGGAGAAATCAGACCCACCACTTCCAATGGGCATCGCTTCATCCTGGTGACCATTGATTACTTCACAAAGTGGGTTGAGGCTGCCTCTTTTGCTAATGTGACCAAGAATGTTGTGGCGCGGTTTATCAGGCATAACCTGATCTGTCAGTATGGTGTGCCAGAGAGAATCATCACGGACAATGGTGCGAATCTCAATAACACGATGATCACCAAACTCTGTAAACAATTCAAGATACAACATCATAACTCTTCTCCCTACCGGCCGAAGATGAATGGCACTGTTGAAGCGGCTAACAAGAACATCAAAAAGATCATACAGAAGATGACAGTGACATATAAAGACTGGCATGAGATGTTACCATTTTCTCTTCATGGGTATCGTACCTCAGCACGGACATCAACAGGGGAAACACACTCTCTGGTATATGGAATGGAGGCAGTCTTACCCATTGAGGTCCAAATTCCTTCTTTAAGGATTATGAAGGATGTGGGTTTTAACGAAGACGACTGGATCCAGACTCGACTTGACCAACTGAATCTGATCGATGAGAAGAGACTTACTACTGTCTCTCATGGTCAAACATATAAAAAACGAATGATCAAGGCTTTCAACAAAAAGGTCAGACGCCAAGAGTATCAAGTCGGGGATTTAGTGATCAAGCGCATCATACTGCCGCAAGGTGATCCTAGGGGCAAATGGACTCCCACATACGAAGGGTTATTTGTGATTAAAAACATATTCTCGGGTGGAGCCATGATTCTTACCACCATGGACGGTGACGACCTTCCTCACCCTGTAAATGAAGACATAGTGAAAAGATACTACGCATGATAAAAGACCCGCTAGGTTGACTGGCCTAGGAAAAAATAAGGGCTTCCTGGCGAACCAAAAGGGGTTGGGCAAAAGTAAGGGATGAAAATGAAAACGTCTGTACACCCGACAAGTAGAAAACCTGAAAAGGCTGCTTGGGCAAAAAGGGGTACCCCGGTGGACTGAAAACCCAAAAGGGCAGTCCAGGAAAAAGTTAGGGATGTAAAGCGTATTATTATGTCCCATTGGATCACCTTACGACCAGACCTCAGTATCAACTGTCAAGCTCAAACGACACCAATCAATCTAATCAGCTTCGGACAAGAAGCAAAGTGATGAGACGCTCGAAGAAATAGCGGCAATAGAAGACTTGAAACCCAATGGGATTGTTGTACATAACTGTTTTCTTTTTTTTACACAATATTGTATAGCTTCCATTTTTACGGCGGTGTTCTCTTACTAAGAGCGCCAGCTTCCTTGTACAAAAATGCCTGTTATAGGCCAACTCCGAAGATCAATACAAATCATTTTTACAAAAACTATGTGTTTTTTATTTTTCTGTTTTGTTTTTCAAGAACGTCCAATGGTTTATTCTTGACATATGCATTTGAATATGATTGCTGTTCACAAATATTCACATTCACATAAGAAATGGAAAGACAATTGCTCATAGCTTAAGAAACAGGGGTAAAAACAAAAAAAGGTCAAAACCAACAGTTACTCTGTCCAGCAGGTACCGGGGCAGAGACACCTTTGAAACACAACCATCAGTACATACGACCTCGTGACATCTGTACTCCCCACATAGTAGAGGTAATCAGAGAATTGATATCAGCTTCCTCAAAATAGGAAGCACTCTCCCCAGCCATGTCCCTTAAGAAAACTGACATCTATATTCCCCGACCGAATTTCATAATCACAAGTGGGTCATAAAGTTTCCTCCCGAACAAAGTTTATTTCTATGAATACAGAAGCTTAATTCCCGACAGACTTTATCCCTTTAGCTACAAAAGTTCACCTTCCAACAGAATTATTCCCCCCACAGAGTTATTCTCAAACAGAGTCTCTCCCCGACAGCAGATCCGTGAATAAGGAGCAAATCTCCAACATAGTCATCTCCGTTCACTATCCCCAGCGGAAGTAGAAGAACCACATTTTTCTACAACAGTCAGGAATGCTATACTCTCCAACAGCAGTCAGGGATTTATTTTCCCAGACTCAGATATGTCACAATAGCATCTCATGTTCATGCATCATGACATGCGCATACATATCACATACATCATAGTCTCATTTATTTTGAGAACATCATCCCACAATGCATTTCATGCATCTCATATAATTAACCTTGTTATCTTTTCAGGAAAGACAATTATCATCGATAATCCCAACATTTATACATGTCATATATGCAGACAGCTAATGAAAAATCAGTTCCCGAAACCAAACGGGTCAACTAAGCTACATGGCCAAATGAAGTAACCCTACTATCCAGGTTCCTTCCCATAACCCTATTATCCAGGCTTTCATCCCGAAGTAATCCTACTATCCAGGTTCCTTCCCATAGCCCTATTATCCAGGCTTTCATCTCGAAGTAACCCTACTATCCAGGTTCCTTCCTATAGCCCTACTATCAAGGCTTTCATCCCGAAGTAACCCTACTATCCAGGTTCCTTCCCATAAGCCCTACTATCCAGGCTTTCATCTCGAAGTAACCCTACTATCCAAGTTCCTTCCCATAGCCCTACTATCCATGCTTTCATCCCGAAGTAACCCTACTATCCAGGTTCCTTCCCATAAGTCCTACTATCCAGGCTTTCATCTCAAAGTAACCCTACTATCTAGGTTCCTTCCCATAGCCCTACTATCCAGGCTTTTATTCCGAAGTAACCCTACTATCCAGGTTCCTTCCCATAGCCCTACTATCCAGGCTTTCATTTCGAAGTAACCCTACTATCCAGGCTTTCATTCCGAAGTAACCCTACTATCCAGGTTCCTTCCCATAAGCCCTACTATCCAGGCTTTCATCTCAAAGTAACCCTACTATCCAGGTTCCTTCTCATAGCCCTACTATCCAGGCTTTCATTCCGAAGTAACCATACTATCCAGGTTCCTTCCCATAAGCCCTACTATCCAGGCTTTCATCTCGAAGTAACCTTACTATCCAGGTTCCTTCTCATAACCCTACTATCTAGGCTTTCATTCCGAAGTATCCTTACTATCCAGGTTCCTTCCCATAAGCCCTACTATCCAGGCTTTCATCTCGAAGTAACCCTACGACCCAGGTTCCTTCTCATAGCCCTACTATCCAGGATTTCATTTTGAAGCAACCATACTATACAAGTTCCTTCTCTCTTATCTCCGGACAACAGTTTACAACACTGTAAGACCTAGACCCGACCAGTTACGATCGATTTCATATTTCCCCAATAAGTCGCTATGCAGTCTGGACCCTAACCAGATATGCAGTTTACTTCCACTTCCTTAATCAAGAGTTAATTCCCCAGTAGATTAATGGACAACTAAAGCTCCTATACTCTATTTCCCAGGACATAAATCAACATTCCCCGGCGAAGTCTTCCTCAACAGCAGGTACAAGAATTCTCGCAAATAAATCTCTTATGAAACCAATATCTTTTTTGGATGGCATCTTTAAGCCAATCTCCGATGATTCTATGTCGACTTCCAAATGGCATCTGTAAGCCCATTCTCGATATCACCAATCAGTATTACTTCATGTGAGTGCAAATTTCTGGGCACTCTAGTGTTTAATCATCTTCTACCTTCAGATTACGAAAGGTAGACCAGCCAATCTACATCCTCAGGTTTAAGAAGATTGAACAGGGGCAGCTGTTGTACCCCAAAATTTGCCCTCTCATTTTACTCAACATATGTTCATTGAAATCCTCAACTTGCCCAAGGATGCCCAAGGATTGATCAGGCAAATGCTCTCCTAAGACAATGAACCTCAAACTAGGGTTTCCACTTTCATCAAGATGGGTGAACTCCAAAGGTCTTAAATCTTTTACATGGTCCTAATATGTTCTCAAGAACATCCATGTCCAATCTCATGCCTTGCACAAGAAGTTTGCTCAGTCAATTGCTCAAATGCCTGAAAACCAACTGTGTTAGGTCAAAATTCAAGATTTTTGGTCAACGTCAACATTTTGAAGTAACATACATCATTTGATCAAGGTTTGATCATGAATCCTCAAGGAATTCCCCAAATTCATCAAAACTCAAAAGTTGCTAAATTAGGGTTTCTATAGGAAAAGTCAACCAAACTTTGACCAATCATAACTTTCTCATACTTTATCAGAAACTCCCCATCCAAATCTCATTTTGAAGAGGATGCAATTCCCTACAACTCATCTTGAACCATCAAGTTCAAAAAATGCACTCATGAAAAGATATGAATTCAGA
Organism: Vicia faba; assembly: GCA_948472305.1. Lineage (NCBI taxonomy): Eukaryota > Viridiplantae > Streptophyta > Magnoliopsida > Fabales > Fabaceae > Vicia > Vicia faba. Next base: position 200,863,852 of record OX451739.1, read on the forward strand.
CATTATAGGTCATTTCAAAAAGTCAACAAAAACACCTTTTGGGTCAAAGCTTCTTACATGAACATGGAATTTCCAATTGAAGTAAAACCAAAACGGTTGTTTTGAGGACATCCTAATATTTCTAAAAAGTCCAAGAACACCCTCTTAGGGTCAAAATTGAGAGAGATGTGCATTGTCAAAGTTGGCCATTTTTGAAAATTTGCACAAAGTCAACCATGCCCAAAATGCATTTTTCTTCAAATAGGCCCAACTTTTTATGCTTGTATCTTGTTCCTAATATGGTCCACGACCTATGAACCACTCCATGCCTCATTAAATTATTTATTTGATTTATTGTGATTTTATTCATTTAAAATTCAAATAAAATCAAATAAAATCAAAATAAATCATGTAAATTTATTTTGGAATGTTTTTGGCATTGAATGAAGATGATATATGCTGGAATATCAGGATCAAATCGTACCAAGGATGATATGAGCAAGAATGGCATGATTTGGATTATTTTGGAAATAAATGATACATTGAACAATCAAGATCTTTTCTCCATATTATTCAAGATTCAAGTTGTTTTTGTTAACCTAATATGTTCCAATACATATACACAAGGAGGCCAGACCTAAAGAGGACGAAAAAAACTACCTCCATAAGAATAATAAAACTCAAATTTTTTGACAAAAAGGTGTGGTTCGAATTCTGAGTTAGAGGACGATTCAAGGCCACAAACCCACTCCTGGACGTCTCCTGAGGCTAGAAGCATCATTTGCACGCGTGAAAACTCCAGGAATAACCACCTTACAGTACCACAATTTTCCATCTTTTTTGAATTTGGTTCTGCAAATTTACGCATCATAAATAATTTCTAAGCATGCCTTCATGTTTGTATCATCATTTAGGATGTATTGGTATGATTAATTAGGGGTTTTAATGTATGTTAGGATAGTTGCCATTCTTAGGGTTTGGGGTTGTGTTTTAGGGCTTTTTGATGCAGGTAAAATCAGGGAAAAAGAGAGATGCCATCATACTCGTGAGATCAAAACGAGTTGATCTGTATGCTTGGAATTGATTTATCATGCCTGTCATTGATTTTTGAGATTTGAAGGGTTATAGTTACAGCTGGTGTCCGTAGGTAAAAGGTTGATACCTAAAACAACAGTCCTGAGGAAGAAGGTGATCACGTGGCTGACTCCCACTGGCCGGTTTGAATTTCGCGTGTGTTTTGGGCATAAGGCGTGCATTTCCATAATATTATTATTTTGTCATTTATGTAAACGAATAACAGGTTGGCCTGGTGGTAAGGAGGAATTCATGTGAGGTGACAGTTCTGGGTTCGATACCCATGTCTGGAATTTTTACAGTTTTTTAACTATTTAATTTCAGATCCTATATGTCTCACATTCTGAGCGCCTAGCATGCACCCCAGATCCATCCATTGGATCATCTCCATCACAGATCCAAGGTCTCACGCAGGCAAAGTCCATGGTGCCTCCTCAAACGTAGCCAACACTGGATCCAAGCATTTGTTTGGCCTGGCATCCCGGGCCCAACGAAAATCAGTAATACACCCCTTGGTTACTCAACAATACCAGGCCCAAATCATCATTTTTAATTTCTTTTTTTTGTTTTATTTATTTATTTAATCATTTTTTCACAATAAAAAATCTTTTTTTATTAAATCAGAAAACAACAAAAAAATCATTTTTTTATTGAAAATATAAAATCACAAAAAGTATAGAATTAGGTTTTTTTAAACTTAATTTTGTTGAAAATAAATTAGATTAATTAGATTCACTTGATTGTTTTTTTAATTAAAATTAATTAGAAAATTAGGTTTAGCTTGTAATTAAATTATTTTCTCAATAAAAAATACACAAAAATATTTTTTAATTAATTAGGGTTTTTTAGGCTTTTAATTTATTCTCGTATTTAAATCGTTGCACGCATTTACTTTCTTTTAATTCAAATTATTGTAACTGTTTCATGTTTGTAATAGATTAATTAGGATTTTAATTTCCGCATCTTTATTTTCAGTCAAATATTTGTGTATCTTCCCAAAAGCCTTGTAATCGTTAGAACTTTAATTTCTCTCACTCTTTAATTTCCTCAACCATTATACTGCTAGATGTATGGACATTAGGATTATACGCGAAAGATTAATAAACGATTAAAAAGTAGATAACCCTAATTGTGCAAAGATAATTAACTGAAAAAAGCACACTTGCACATACTCACTCCTAGGGTTTATCTCACTTGGTTGCCTCAGAAACAATGGTCATGTCCCTCGAACATAGGGATGTCTTAGCAAAGACCCACAATTCAAAGTCGTCATAAAGATCATATTCCCTTATTGTCCCTTGAGTTGCCTACGAGAAATGATCTTATGATGACAGTCCCTTCGAAAATCTAAGGTATCCTTACATGTTACCTTCAGTGACCATTTAGTCCCATTCGAATGTCCCTTAAAACTCCAACGATGGGGATACCTACTCCTTAATAGTAAAATAGTGCTGTCTAAAGGAAACGAGAATGAACATTCTTTTTTCGAGTAGGTAGAAAATCTTAAGTACTTTCTAAAAACAATAAAACTTTTTCACAAACACTTTTCAAAACAGTTTTCAAAAACGACTTCGTCACACTCTTGAGGATAGATACAAGGGTTATCACGAAGTTAATTTTTTTTTCAAAACACACACAAGCAATTTCAAAATGAGCAAGTACCTAAGAGCCCGTGGAAAACCACAGATAGAAAGGGTGCTAACACCTTCCCTTTCTATAATCTACCCCCGTACTCATAAACTCTCGAAAAAAGGTTTTTTCTATTCTTTTTCCTTTACTTTGTTGGATGAAATAAAAGTCGGTGGCGACTCTTGCTTACTGCAACATTTGTGACTACAAAATTCAAACCAGTATAGCAGTCGATTCTGCCACCGTATCTCACTTTCCATCCGTAGTTTTCTATGGGTTCTTAGATGCTTAGCTCATGTTTTGAAAATTGCTTGTGCTTTGTGTGTTTTGAAAAATTGTTTTGAAAATGCCTTAGTGCGGCGATTCGCTTTATGATAACTCTTGTATCAGTCCTCAAGAGTGTTAACAAAGAGAATGTTTTTGAAAGTGTTTTGAAATGTTTTGTGTAAGTGTGAAAGTTTTGTTTTTGAGCAAGAATCTATGAACTATCTACCTATACTCAAAAGGTTTGTTCTTTTCCCCCTATCCTTTAGAAATCGCTATCCTACTATTAGTGAGTAGGTAGCCCTATCGTTGGATGTTTGAGGGACATTCGAAGGGACATACAAGCATAAAGGTAACATGTAGAGACACTTTAGCAATTTTGCTTAAGGGACTAAATCATTTACCGAAAGGCAACACTGTAGGGTCATCGAGGGACTTATGATCTTTTGATTTAAAGTGTCTTTGCTAAAGCGTCCCTATTCTCGAGGGACATGACTGTTATTTTCCGAAAGGCAACCAAAGTGGGCGTACCCTAGAGGTGTATATGTACAATTGTATTGGTTTTCAATTATTTTAGACTTGTGTTAAGTTTGCTAACGCTTTGTTTACAGTCTTTCCATACAAGCCTAATTACTAACAGTTAATATCTTACAGAAATTTAAAGTGCGGGAATTGTAAATCCTACACTATTACAATGCTTCGGGGAGGGGATATTTACATGTCCAAATGGGGAAACAAAAAGTAAAAAGTCCTAAATTTAAATATTACAACCTTTTGCAGTTACATAAATATAAAATGAATGAAATTTAAAATGGGCGCACGAATATGGAAAGTGAGGTAAGCCCTAAAATACTTCTACATACTTAGCACTTTTTTTGTCATTTTTATTAAGAAAAATCCTTAAATTTAAAAAAAATTAATTTTAACTAAATAAAGAAAAGAGTGATAAATAAGATGCAATTAAAACTAATCAAAAGGAAACTAATTCTAACATTTTTTGGATTTTTATTATTGAGAAAAAGATTTGAAATGATTAAGTCTAAGTTCTAATTGATTTTAAATTACTTGAAATAAATCAAAATATAATTAATTAACTTGCACAAATTAAATTTAATTATATATAAAAAACCTAATTCTATTTTTTTTTTTGATTTTTTGATTTTATGATTAAAAAAAATGGTTTTGAAAAAGTAAATATAAAAAGAAGTAAATAAAGAAATTCGGCGTTAGTTTTGGCTAAAGGTCTCTGAATTTTGAGTTTCAAAGCCAAGCTTCCAATCAGTGTTGAGAATGGCATCTCATGAACCAGGCCTTAAAACTTACATGCTTCACGTCCAACCTGCTCTATGTACGACTACAAACATGTATGCAAACGTCAAATAGATTAATAAGTGCAGATTAACAAGATTAAATTAAAATAAACTATACCGAACAATGCAACTTGTATGGACGACTCAGGCGTGCTCCAGGCCAAGGTGAGGAATGGAAATGACTCCTAGGGACCTCAGGAGTGCAAAGATGGCACAAGATTGGATGGAGGAAAGCTGAAGATCAGGTTTTGAATTTTCATAACTTTTGAATGATTTTGAGAATTTTGAGAGAGCTTTGTGAAGAGCTTTTGAAGAGATTTTTGAAGAGTAATTTCGTGCTCCTTTGCATATGGTTTTCTTATGCTTATATAGAGGTATAAATGAGGCAACATACATGGCAATGAATCAATAAATCAAACCATGATAAAACAAAAATCAAATATATTGAAAACTTTCCATTTTTTGAGTTTGTTCTTGCCATTTTTGAAGATCCTTGTCTCTTTTTGAATGTTCAATGAACCTGGAGCATTTGGATGTATCTTGCACGAAAATATGGGCCTTCTAATAGATCAAATTAAACCCAAATGTCATGGCCCATTATTCTTTGTATTTTTTATTTAATTTATTTGATTTAATTCATATTTAAATGAATAAAAATTCAAATAAATAGAAATAAAAATCAAAATAGTGAATGGTTAGGTTTAGAGGTCCTTGGGAATGTCATAAACATGTTTGAACCCTAAAAGTTAGGTCCATTAACCTAAAAATGCAATTTTGCTCAAAGTTGACTTCATGCATTTTTCAAAATTTTTTCCAACTTGTGCAAGCCATAACTTGCCCAATTTTCATCTTTTGAAGATGATATTTGACTTTTTGGAAAGCCCAAGATATCCTCTACAATATCTATGTTGATAATTTTTTCTTTTGAAGATAGTATATTGATGTAAGTTGTCTTGACAAAAAGTGTCTTTTGTTGACTTTTTGAAAATGACCTGTAATGTATGAGCTTTTATCTTTCAAATGGTACATTTCTTGAACTTGAGTATAAAATATAAGTTGTAGGGAATTGGATTATATTCAAAATGAGCTTTGGTTTGGGGAAAAATGGATGAAGTATGTGAATGTTATGCATGGTGAAAATTCAATTGACTTTTCCTAGGAAACGCTAATTTAGCAAATCTTGACTTTTGATGATATGAGGACTTTCCTTGAGGAATCATTATCAACCCTTGATTAAATGATTAATATCACTTAAAAATATTGACGTTGACCAAAAATCTTGAAGTTTGACTGTATATAGGCCAGAATTGACGTTTGACCTAATACAGTTGATTTTTAGGCATTTGAGCAATTGACTGAGCAAACTTGTAGTGGAGTGCATGCAATTTGTCATGGAAAATCTTGAAGGCATATTAGGACCATGGAAAACATTTGTGACCTTTGGAGCTTACACATATTGATGAAAAGTGAAACCCTAATTAGAGGTTCATTGCTTAGGAGGAGAGTTTGTCAGGAGGAGAGTTTGTCTGATCAATTCTTGGTCAACCTTGAGAAATTGAGGACCTCTAGAAGGATGTCTTGAGTGAAAATGGGAGGGAAAGTTTTGAGGTACAACACCTGGGTAAGACACAAGGCTTAAAGTCATTATTTTAAAAGGTTACATAACCAAACTTTGAAAGGAATTAAATTAGAAAGTAGCTATTACTCCTGACTAAAGGAGACTGAAATAATGTCTTGAGTCCTCCAGTTGCAGATCCCGTTGCCTATGGTAGGAAAGATCTAGTTGTTAAGGTCATAATCACTGTCAGCATCTCCTATTACGTTGATTCCATTGTCGCTTACACATAATGGTGGTCTTCGAGCACGAGCGCGACGAACAACCCTTTAAGCCTCTATAGTGAAACCCAAAGCAAACTTGTCAAATTTGTATGTTATGCCAGGAAGCTGACCCCAAGTAGTACAACCACCTTCTTCTATAATAACTCTAGCATCCTTCAAAGAAGCCATTCTAGGAGGAACCCTGGTAACTTTGGGAATGGCATAAACGTCTTCAATAGCGGTTGGAGGGATAACTTCAAAAGTATGACAGGGAGTCTTGATGAACTCGCCATCCATCTCTACATATTGTAACAAGTTCAAATGAATAACCATATACTCTTCTTCGCCACAGACTGTAACAACTTTTCCCTTCACGGGATACTTCGGCTTCTGGTGTAGGGTTGAGATAACAGTTCCCGCCCCATGGATCCAGGGGTGTCCCAGTAAGAAAGAATACACTTTCTGGACATCCATTACGTAGAAGGTAGACTTGAAGACCTGCAAACCTACCTTGATCAAAAGATCCACTTCCCTGTGTACCATCCTCTTCGAACCGTTAAAGGCTCGGGCTATAATATCATTGGGTTTCAGCATAACCCCTTCACAATCAAGCCTGTCGAGCACACCCTTTGGTAATACATTCAACAAGGAACCTGTATCAACCAATACATGAGCTAAAGTAGCGCCCCTGTATTCAATGGAGACATACAAGGCCTTGTTGTGGTTCCTTCCTTCAGGGGTCAGATCAGTATCATAAAAACCTAACCCATTGTCAATCGTTAAGCTAGAAACATAGTTCTCAAATTGATCGGAAGAAATCTCTGTGGCACGTGAGCGGACTTCAAGAATTTCACCAAAGCTTGTGCATGAGCTTCAGAACACAATAACATGTATAACATAGAGATTTTGGATGGGGTCTGCCTCAGCTGTTCAACAATCTTGTAATCACTTTTACCTATGATCTTCAATACCTCCTCCAACTATTGCCTGGAGGTGTCTTCAACTGCAACTTCTTCAGGTGCCTCTGTTTGGGCAGGCTCCATTATTTTCTCTTTACCCCGAGCCTCAGTAGTTGAATTGATAGCGGTAACTTTAAATGGCGTAACAATAGTCTTCGGAGAAATTTTTGGAGAGAAAACCCTTCTGCTTCTAGCAACCTTATTGGTTCCACCAATATTGTCAATGCCGGAATCTGCAACTTCAGTAACTTCATCTTTAACAGTCGGTAGTTCTTGTTTGACACCATGGTAGTTGACGTCAGATCCATAGTTCCAAGGAATAGCTTTATCAGAAGAATATGGGATAGGTCCAGGTGTAGTGATGATCATAGGAGAAGCTTTCGGATTGGCAGTAATTCTTACAGGACCTTTGGAGGTGATCCTGACAGGAGGGCCAAAAATTACGGATAAGTCTTGACACAAAATCTCAGCGGACGAATTATTCTCGATCATAATTATATGATTGTCCATTAGGTGTTGAATGCCTTCCTTCATTAATTTGCAGCCATTGGGTTGGGCTGCACAACAGTAACATTTTTCAATACAACCCAAAAATAAACTGGCCCGCAGCAGATTCTTCTTGATTATTGGTAGAGGAGTAACCAACTCACTTACTGTAGCCACATAAATAATATCTTCAATTGCACTTATGCCTTTGTCATGCTTTGACATAGGCGCAATAATTACATTCGGAGTCTCTGGAGGATCAAACTTAATCTCCTTATTGTTAATCATATCCTGAATTTTGTTTTTCAGGGTCCAGCAGTTGTTGGTGTCGTGCCCAGGACTGTTAGAATGGTAGGCGTATCTCGCGTTCAGATTGTACTTAGGAGAGGAGGTGTTGGGGTTCTGAGGAGGATCCCTTAGCGTAATCAACTCCTCTTTTAGTAAATGTTGTAATGCTTGAGACAATGGCATATTAATCTTGGTAAACTGCCTTCCCAGAGCGTCTGACCTACTCCTATTTCCCTGTTGTCGTTGTTGTTGAACATGCACAGAATTAGAAATCAACACCGCTCCCACAGACTGATTGTGGTCACTTATACCATGGCCCTTCGGTCCATAAACAACATTGGTCTCCTTCTTACCACTGAACATCTTCTTTATAACACTTGAAGACGCAACCACTTGAATTTTTCCACTCTTAATACCGCTTTCAACTCATTCTCCAGTTAGAATCAGCTCAGTAAAACTAGATGAAGAACTCCCAATAAGATGATTAAAGAATGGACCTGTCAAAGTGCCCATTACCATTTCAACCAACTCCCTATCAGACAGAGGAGGCTGAACTCTTCCAAATGAGGTCTCTCCATTTTTGGGCATACTCTTTGAACCCCTCGTTTGAACCCATAGTCATGTTTTGTAATTGCACATGAGTTGGTGCAAGGTCAACATTATATTGTTACTGCTTGTAAAAAGCAGAAGCCAAGTCTTCCAAAGTGTGGATGTTGGTTCCCTCCAGCTGATAGAACCACTCGAGTTGTGTACCTGACAAATTTTTCTGAAAGAAGTGAACCCATAACTTTCTATCAACAGTATGGGGTTCGATTTTTCGAACATAGGACCTCAGGTGAAGTTTCAGACAGGACACACCATCATATTTAGAAAAAGCGGGGACCTTGAACTTGTGAGGGATAACTACCCCCGGAATAAGACCCAGCTCTCCGAAATCCAATCCAGGCACTTTCTTCCATGGCCTTGAGGCGATCTTCCATATCTTTGTATCTATCATCAACAGGAGGATACTGTTCATCAGAATAGTCTTCATCCTCATGCATCTTACCAGAATCAATGTTGCTTCCACCTTCAGCCCTGAAACTTCTACCATCATCCTCTTGATTGTCATCTTCATTAGAGGTGATATCAGCAGTTTAAACTGGTTTATCAAGAACTTTGAATCTTCTTCCCATGTTAAGAATAACAATTGGCTTCCGAGTCTTCTTCTTTTTGGTGATGGGCGCCATCATATCTTTCTGTCCTTAAGCAAGATTCAGGAGGGTCTCCTGGAATTGGGCATTCTGAGCTTGGAGTTCCTTAACTGTTTGTTCAAGAGCGATCTTTTACTAAAATAAATAGCAAGAAGATGAGAAAACCTGTATGGGAAAACCTGTTATGTAATTATGCATGATATGAGACTCAATGTTTTCAAGGATCATTGCGGGATGTAAATTTGTTTAAACAAAAGGAAACAAGAGAAATTTTAGTAATAAACTCAAATTACAATTACTTTTAATAAAAAGAGTTACAAAATAGAAAATATGATTCAAGTCTCCCATGGACGCTTCCTCTTTGTGTTGACATATGCGTTAGGGATTTTTTCTTCGTGGAGTCGTTTCTCCAGCTCCAGTACTTTCTTCTCACTAGCATAGAACTGAGCTTCAAAGGTATCTCTTTCTTCCTTTAGTTGAATCCAATAATTTTGTAGTTCTTCGAAGTCATTAGGCATATCGGGATGGAGAATGGTATGAGGAACATCCCCTTCAATAATAGGCTCTATGATCACTGGTAGGATATCAGGATATGGAATTTTGAGATTTTGAGCGCGAGGCCGCACATATATGAGGTAAGGCTCTAGAGAAGTGGAGTTCTTGTGTACCAAAGTCTTGCTATCAATCTTGTTGATTGTTCCCCAAGCACGTATAAACCTTTATGGTAATTTTGAGGATCGTTCTCATAGTAGAACAGACTACCCTGGATGTGCATATCATGAGGAACGTCCCTTCGAGCATAACCAAATTGACACAGAGCTAGAGAAGAGTTGTAAGTGATGCCTCCTCTTATACTAAGGAGTGGTACATTAGGGAATTCTCCATAACGATCAATAATAGTGATGTCTTCCTGAGATCAAGAACACTGTTGTACCCCAAAATTTTCCCTCTCATTTCTCAAAGGATCAACCTGGACCCTCAGGTTTGCTTCCATCCAGTTTCAAGTCTTGAATTACAACTTTTCAAGAAATCATTCACAAGGGCAAAATGGTCAAAAACACACTGAAAACTCAAACTTTGACTTTTAGATCCAAATCAAGTTTCAACAATTATATTTCATCAAAACATGAAATTGGTTCATCAAAAAATCAGAAGTCAGAAGTTACTTTGAAAAAAATGAAATTTCTAAGCATTTAGAAAATTTTATAAGTGTTAAGAGAATATGATACTTCAGAACTTCTGAGCCAGCCTCCATGCAAGCGCAGTCAGAAGTTGCAAACATGCTTCAGAACATGATGCTTCAATCAGAACATGTAGAAGCAATGCTCTTTGTTCAGAACATGATGCTTCAATAAGAACATGTAGAAGCGATGCTCTTTGTTCAGAACATGATGCTTCAATCAGAACATGTACAAGCGATGCTCTTTGGTCAGAACATGATGCTTCAATCATAACATGTAGAAGCGATGCTCTTTGGTCAGAACATTGATTCTTCAGCATATGAAGGCTAGGTTCAACGCTCCTTCAGAACATGCTGGAGCAAAAAGATACAAAGATCAAAAGTTGGATGTTCATTCTGAATTATGCTGAGACTGAACCTCTGATCCATAATTAAGCAATGATGTAGAATCTCACGTTGCAGGATTTCTGGGTTGATTAATCTCATCATCATTTAATGCTTATTTAATTCTCACAACCACTTATGGGTCTTTGTTCAAAGGATTTCTCCACGTGTGGCATAGAAGCACCTTTACTGTCTTGGAAAAGCAAACTCTTGTACAAAAGTGTGCTGGGCCCATGTGTTACTTTTGCTTTGGAAGTTACTTTTCCTTAATTCCTGCTTACAATTCCAGTTTAGGCACGGCTAAAAGCTGCTGACCACCTTACTTTGTGCTTTGAGCCATACTTGTTTGAACTTGCTTCAAGAACAAGTCAGCGCCTAGCATATTATGGTTGTACCTTTGATTTTTCCAAGCTACTAAATCCTTGCCTATAAATTGAACTACATTTGCAACTGTAAAGGGGTCGAAAATTTTGAGAAAGAAAAGCCTGGAACCCCTGCTAAAATTCCAAGAATCCAAAAACTGTAAACACAACATTCAAAACCTGTTAACTTTTGATTCCTTGCATTCAGACTCCATTTGTTCACAAGTATTTCTTGACTAAAACCATCCACATAGTTGTTGATTCACATATTATAAACTTCCCTAACTTCTGTATTCCTACTACCGTACACTCTCCATCCACCTCCACCTCAAAGAAGTCAGAACATTACCCCTGTGCTGTTCCAGAAATTGAAAAATTCCAGCCTGTTTACGTGAAGAAGCTGCTCAGAACATCATCAGAGTTGAGGTTAACTCTGGTTCACAAAATCTCTTCCAGCTTCAAGGTAAGCTTCTGCTGACTCTCACCACATTACTTAAGCATTACCAGATTTGCATGTTCAAAAATACAATGTAGATATCATGTTTCTGATGTTGTACATATTCTGAGGTTTCATGCATTTGCCTGCCTAAGTAGGGAGTAAATCAGTTCAGAACTTCTTGAAGAAATTAGAACTCAGAATTAGGATTAGAAAATTCATACTTACCTCTGACTTATAGTTCTGATATTTTTTGTTTCTGAAACACTATGACACCTACCATAATTGTCATATGCACATCTTCTGTTTTGTTGAGAAATGACCAAGTTGCAGATGTTCTGACTGGCATGGAGAGGGAGATCAAGTCCTTCCAGTGGTATCAGAACTTCTGGAATCTACTTTGTTTCCAGTGGTATCAGAACTTCTAAAAACTACCTCGTTCCCAGTGGACCCAGAACTTCTGACTTTACCCATTTTCACTAACAAGATATCTATTTTGCAGCATGCCAGAGTCAGAACTTATGACCTCCTTTAGTCAACAATACGCCGATTCTATTTTTCTTTTTCTCACTATTTTTGCTATTAATTTCTATTTTCATTAATCAAAAAGACACCAAGAGTACCCCGAGGGTGCATCTGTTAATGATAAGAAGTTTCTGGGGAGATTCGCTGCGAAGTTCTTCATCAGCAATGGTGTCCTTTACAAGCGTAACCATGATTCAGCCTTACTGCGATGTGTGGACAAAAACAAGGAAGAAAGGATCATGGAAGAGTTACATGAAGGTACTTTCATAACTCATTCCAGTGGACATACCATGGCAAATAAAATCCTACGGGCAGGATATTATTGGTCTACTATGGAAGCCGATTGTTATCAGCATTCTCGAACCTGTCACAAGTGCCAAGTCTATGCTGATAAGGTGCATGTACCTCCAGTTCCTCTGAATATTTTGACAGCTCCTTGGCCTTTTGCAATGTGGGGCATCGATATGATCGGCGAGATCAGACCTACTGCGTCTAACGGGCATCGTTTCATTCTGGTAGCTATTGATTACTTTACGAAGTGGGTTGAAGCAGCTTCCTTTGCTATAGTAACCAGGAACGTCGTGGCACGGTTTATCCGACATAATTTGATCTGTCGATACGGTGTACCGCAGAGAATCATTACGGACAATGGTACAAATCTCAACAATACAATGATCACCGAGCTATGCAAACCGTTTAAGATACAACATCACAACTCTTCTCCTTACCGGCCGAAGATGAATGAGGCTGTTGAAGCGGCTAATAAGAATATCAAGAAGATTGTGCAGAAGATGACAGTGACATACAAAGACTGGCACGAGATGTTACCATTCGCTCTTCATGGGCACCGCACCTCAGCAAGGACGTCGACAGGGGCAACGCCCTATTCTCTGGTGTATGGTATGGAAGCGGTGTTACCCATTGAGGTCCAAATACCTTCTCTCTGGATTATGAAAGATGCAGGTTTAAGCGAGGACGACTGGATCCAAACCCGGCTTGATCAGCTGAACTTAATCGATGAAAAGAGAATTACTGCTATTTGTCATGGTCAGACGTATCAAAAGCGAATGATCAAGGCATTTAACAAGAAAGTTAGATGACAAGAGTATTAAGTCGGGGATTTGGTGATCAAACACATCATATTGCCGCAAGGTGATCCCAGGGGCAAATGGACCCCTACGTACGAAGGATCATTTATGGTTAAGAACATTTTCTCAGGAGGAGCGATGATTCTAACCACCATGGATGGTGACGACCTTCCTCACCCCGTCAATGCAGACATAGTGAAAAAATACGATGCATAATCAAAGACCCGCTAGGCCGACTGACCTAGGCAAAAATAAGGGCTTCCCGGCGAACCAAAAGGGTTCGGGAAAAAGTAAGGGATGAAAATGAAAAAAAATGTACACCCGGCATGTCGAAAACCTGAAAAGGCGGCTTGGGCAAAAAGGGTATCCCAGTGGACTGAAAACTCGAAAGGGCGGTCCAGGCAAAAATTAGGGATCAAAGCGTAACACTATGTCTCATTGGATCATCTTGCAACCAGACTTTGGTGTCGACTATCAAGCTCGAACGGCACCAATCAATCTAATCTACCTTCAACCGAGTAGCAAAGTGATGAGACGCTCGAAGATATAAATGCAATAGCAGAGTTGGAACCCAGTGGGATTGTTCACATAGATGTTTTTCTTTGTTTTACACAAATTGTATAGTTTCTATCATTCGGCGGAGTTCTCTTACTAGGACGTCATCCTCTTGTACAAAACGCCTATTATAGGCCAACTTCAAAATCAATACAATTCATTTTCACAAAGAAATTGCAAAATTGTTTTTTCTTTTTCTGTTTTGTTTTGCAAGAATGTCCAATGGTTCATTTTTGATATATGCATTTGAAAATAATTGTTTACATGCGAAAAAAAGGACGATTACTCGTAAACCAGGAACAGAGGCAAACAAGAAATCTCCATGCTTTACAGTTGCTTTATTCACCAGGTACAAGGACAAAGCCAGCCTGTGAATGTGATTAAAAGTGCATATACTCCGCACAGAGTAGGAAATGTCAGAAGACAACAGTGTTAATTCTCCCCAAGCAGAGTTCATATATCACCAATAATGGAAGACTATCCCCAGTGGAGTTTATTTCTTCCACAAGCAGAGACTCAATCCCCAACAAAGGTTCATTATTGCCAGCAACAGTAATTCATCCCCAGCCGAGGTTATTCCTCTAAATCAGCAGATCTTCTGACATAGTATCTCTTCCCCACAGAGTCATTCTCTCACCTGTTTATTCTCCAGTAGAGTCATTCTATTGCCACTTTATTCTCAAATCATCTTCGATCGTTATCCCCAGCGAGAACGAAGAATTCAACTCTTTATATTCTCCAGGAACAGTCCGAGATTTATTTTCCCTAGCTAGAGAATACCATAAGAACATTACATATCCATACATCATGACATGTGCATAAGCATCATACAGCACACTCTCATTTATTTTGAGAACATCACTGCTCAATACATTTCATACATCATGACATTACATACAACTAACTCTTTATCTTTCAGGAAAAGATACAATCAAATTCTCACAAGTTTCTCTGGTTCAGTCAAGTCAATGCTAAAGATTTCTATTCCAGTTCAAGCTATGAAGCCCGGGTCCGACCGGATAGTATCTTGATTTCTACATCATATTGTGAAGCCCGAAGAACGACCGGATAATAGTATCAAACACCGTGAAGCCTGGAATTGACCAGATAGTGGTTTATCTTTAAGCTATGAAGCCCGAATTTGACCGGATAATAGTTTAATCCCCAGCAAGTTACCGTGAAGCCTGGATTACGACCAGATAGCAGTACAAGACGCTGTGAAGCCTGGATTATAACCAGATAGCAGCCAAGAATACCATGAAGCCTGGATTCGACCAGATAGTGGTATATCTTTAATACAAGTTATGAAACCCGGGTTCGACCGGATAGTATCTTGATTTCTCCAAATGCCATGAAGCCTGGATTCAACCAGATAATGGTATGAGACATCGCGAAGCCTGGATTACGACCAGATAGCGGTAAAAGACACTGAAGCCTGGATTACGACCAAATAACAGTGAGGGACACTGGAGCTTGGATTTCGACCAAATAGCAGTCTACCCGGCCAATTACTATGAAGCCCAGAAATCGACCGAATATTAGTAGGCCCAAAAGTCAAATGAAAGCCCGGGTGCGACCGGATAACCACTTGATTTCTTCTAAAGCCTGGATTACGACCAGATAAGAAGTAAGATATTGTGAAGCCTGGATTACGACCAAATAGCAGTACAGAACACCATGAAGCCTGTATTCGACCAGATAATGGTATAATACATCGCGAAGCCTGGATTACGACCAGATAGTAGTAAAGGACGCTGAAGCCTGGATTACGACTAGATAACAGTACAAGATACCGTGAAGCTTGGATTTCTACCAAATAGCAGTCTACCTGGACAATTACTAAGAAGCCCGGAGTCGATCGAATATTAGTGTGCCCTAAATTCAAGTTGAAGCCCGAATGCGACCAGATAACAACTTAATTCCTTCTGAAGCCTGGATTACGACCAGATAAGAATTGAGAAATTGCAAAGCCTGGATTACGACCGGATAGCAAGTTTAATCCCATCTCCCCGGTAAGTCACTGTAAAGCCTGGAGCATGACCAGATAACAGTCGATCTTATCACTATGAAGCCTGGATCACGACCAGATAGTAGTTCAGTTTCACCTCTTCGACCAAGAGACGATTCCCCAGTAGCATAACGAACGACTGAAGCTTCTAAAATTCAACTTTTCTCAAGACAAAGAACAACATTCCCCAGCGAAATCTTCCTCAACAACAGGTATACAGGCTCTCGCTAAGGAATCTCTTATGCGATCGAAACTCCTTCGGATGGCATCTTTAAGCTCATCTTCCGTCATCAATATCCAAATGGAATCTATAAGCCTATTCCCGATATCGCAAGACAAGTACCACTTCATGCGAGTGTAAATTTCTGGGCACTCTAGTGTTCAATCATCTTCCACCTTCGGACCACGAAAGGAAGGCAAGCCAATCTACATCCTCAGGTTTAATAATATTGAACAGGGGCAGCTGTTGTACCCCAAAATTTCCCCTCCCATATTTCTCAATGCATTTCAAGTGAGGTTCTCAAATTGCTCAAGGAAGTCCAATGTTGACCAGACAAACCCTCTCCTAAGGCAGACTACCTCAAATTAGGGTTTCATGTTGCATCAAGATATTTGAGTCCAAGGGATCCCAAATTCTCACCATTGACCTAATATGTTCCCAAGATCATCCATGTCAAGTTTCAAGCCTTGCAGAGAAAGTTTGCTCAGTCAATTGCTCAAAGGCCTGAAAATCGACTGTGCTAGGGGAAAAGTCAACTGTGGCCCACATACAGTCAAACTTCAACATTTTTTATCAACATCCTCATTTTGAAGTATTATTCATCATTTTATCAAGGGTTGATCATGATTCATCAAGGATTGCTCATAATTCATCAAAACCCAAAAGTTGCTAAATTAGGGTTTTATAGGAAAAGTCAACTCAACTTTGACCAAGCATAACTTTCTCATAATTTATTAGAAATGACCCATAAAATAATCATTTTGAATAGGATGCAATTACCCACAATTCATCTTCATCTCCCAAGCTCAAAATATGCACTCATAAGAAGTTATCAATTTGGACATTATAGGTCACTTTGAAAAGTCAACAAAAACACCTTTTATGTCAAAGCTTCATACATGAACATGGAAGACTCAATTGATATGATACCAAAAGGGTTGCTTATAGGACATATCAAGCTTTCTAAAAAGTCCAAGAACACATTCAAAGAGTCAAAATTGAAGAAGTTATGTATTGGTGAAATTGACCTTGCTGCAAAGTTGCCAAAAGTCAAAAGTGCCTCAAATTGCATTTTTTGTCAAATGGGCCCAACTTTTTGCACTTGGTTTGAGTTTGTAACATGGTCCACGACCCATGATCCTTCCCACTTGCCCTTATTTTATTTTTGCCATTTATTTTTATTTTTATTTCAATAAATCAAATTAAATCAAAATAAAATCATGAAAATATCAAAACCATTTAAATCTTAAGATTTTGTGCATATTTCAGGTCTCTTATACAGCTAGCAACAAAATCAAATCGTGCAAGGCATGTTGTACAAAAAAGATTAGTTTTTGGCTTATTTTGGAAAGATCTTCATGGGAATCAAATCATGATCAAAGACCATAATTGAAAAAGATTGGATGTATATTTGCAAACCTAATTCACTCAATGATATATATTGAACAAATGCATACCAAAAGAACGGGGGTTAGAGGCGTGTAGAGTGAAGAACAACTTTCAAAAATTAAGAAAAAAGTGCAATTTGTTTTCACAGTTCCAGGCGCTTTCAAGCCTTTCCAAGCATTCCTTTCACTTGTTGGGTGTTCAAGGAGTCCATACCAATCCTTAGCAAGCATTTTCGTGCACAAAAACTCACTGTAAGTGCTTCACGATATCCCTCCCTTTTTGAAAACGAATCTCATTATTTTGGCATTTGTAGCATGAGTTCTTTAGATATTCTTGTTCAGTGAAGCATTTACAAGCTATTGGTAATGATTAATTGCATTCTTGCTAACCAAACAGAGATCCGCCATTGTTAGGTTTTCTTGGTCCGTTTTAGGGTTTTCTTATGCAGGAACAAGTGGCCCTAATGGAGGAGACCATTGTGATCAGCGGGTCAAACCCAGTTGATCCATGGTTTTGATTTTTATTTATGTTGCTTGTATGCAATTTTTGAATTGTACTGGGTTATAGCTACTGTGCCATGCCTGTAGGTAAAAGTTTAGAGTTTTAAACGACAGATCCAGAGAAGAAGATGATGGCGTGTCACACCTTTATTGGCCGGTTTAAATTATGGCGCGTTTATTTTGGCCAGAAGCTTTAGTTCTGATCTATTTGTTTGTTTCTATTGTATTGATAAATTAACACCCATCATAGTTGGTCAGAAGAAAGAAGTCATAAGTTCATGATTCTTGGTTCGATCCCAGACATGACCTTTTGGAATTTCTTTTCCCCTTTGTATTCACCAGATCCAGCGCTTGCACCCTCTGAGGATCATCTTCTGGGCGCATCAACCAGGACTGGATCAAACATCCTCTGGCCATGATCTGCTGGATCCACCAGCCAGGAGCAGGCCCAGTATCATCATCCTCTGATCACCACCATCTTCTGGATCACCATCCTCTGATCACCATCATCTTCTGGATCATCATCCTCTGATCAGAGTCGCTGATACCAGACCCTTTTTCTTTATCCTTCTTATATTTTCTTTTTTTTGTTTATTTTTGTTTTAATCATTTTCTTACGCAAAAATTAATTTTTTTTATATACAAAATTCATAAAATCAATTTTCATCAAATTAGATTTAGATTTTATTTTTTATCAAACAAATTAATTTAATTAGTTTAATTTAATTTTTAAGGTAACTTTAATCCTTTTGTAAATAAATTAAAACAAACTAGAAAATTAGGTTTTTGTTTAATTTAACATTTATTTTCTTTTTCTCAAAATAACAAAAATACAAAAATAAGTCAAAATTAATTATTTTCCTTGATTTAATTTAATTAGTAATTAGGTTTGTACTTATTCATTAAAACCTTATTATTTTCTTAAAATAATCAAAAACAACCAAAAATAATTTTTCTTTTAATTAGGTTTAGATGGGGTCAAAACCCCCTTTTTCTCTCGTCCTCGATTCATCACGCGCACTTATTTATTTTTACAATATTGCTGTAATTGTTCATGGGATGTAATAGTTTAATTAGGACTCTTCGTTTATTTATCGTTTTACGGTTTTTTTTTGGCTATGTAAAATCCCCCTCCCCGAAGCCTTGTAATATCGTAGCTTTATTTTCCGCATTTTAATTTTCGCAAATATTAACTGTTAGATGTAAGATAATAGGATTGCATGACAAGAATGTATGCTAATTTTAAAATGGTTAGCAAACCCTAAATGTGCAAAGATAATAACTTGAAATTGAATCACTCGCGTATGCGCACTCCTAGGGTATACTCTCACTTCGGTTGCCTTCGGTAAATGATCATTAAGTATAGGGTATTTTAGTGGTCGCTCTCTTGTCTAAACAAAGATCAAAAGTCCTGTTCGGAAATGTTGCCTCGGAAACGGTTGCCTCGGAAATGTTGCCTCGAATATGATCTTAAGACATTAGGGTTATTACTAAGACATCCTGACATTGCTTTAGTGATCGTACGTCACTTTCAATTTGACCCTTACAACTCCAACAACGATGCTACCTACTCATTAATAGTGGGATAACACTGTCTAAAGGAAACAAGAACAGAAACATTCTTTTTTCGAGTAGGTAGATGCTAGTAGGTACTTGCTCAAAAATCAAACTTTTTTCCACACTTACACTTTTTTTCAAAACAAAGTTTTCAAAACCACTTCGTAACACTCTTGAAGACAGAAGCAAGGGTTAAATCGAAGTAAAACAAAACTTTTCAAAACACACAAACACGGAAGAAATTTTTAAAATAATGAGCAAGTACCTAAGAGCCCGTAAAAAACTACGGATAGAAAGGGTGCTAATACCTTCCCTTTCTATAATCTACCCCCGTACTCAAAATCTCGAAAAACGAATTTTTCTGTGCTTTTGTCCTTTCCAGTTGGATAAAATAAAAGTCGATGGTGATTGTAACGCCCCATTTTATTTAATATTATATTAATATTTTCGAGTTACCGTGTGACGTTTATTTTGCGACGAGAATATTTAAATTAACCGGTATATCTGTTAATATATTCGGCGACATTTTATTCAGACCGGTAATTATTTTATTTGGTCTGGTATTTATTTTGAGGGACCGGTAATTATTTTATTCGGTCTGGTATTTATTTTGTGGGACCGATAATTATTTTATTTGGTCTGGTATTTATTTTGAGGGACCGGTAATTATTTTATTCGGTCCAGTATTTATTTTGAGGGACCGATAATTATTTTATTCGGTCCGGTTTTTATTCCATTCGGTTCGGTAAAATATTATTCAGACCGATATTTAATTATTTGGAGTTATTTTAATTATTTTGGGTTAGTAAGACTAGTGGAGGGTAGTATGGTATTTTCATGTTATCTTAAGACCAAAATCCAAACAAAGGCATTAGTTGTTGTTTTATGAGAGATAGAAGTATCATAACATACAAAACACACTTTGTGAGAGTTAGAGAGAACAAGAAGGTCTTGGAGAGAAGAGCAAGAAGAATTTAGTGACCATAAAAGTTTGAAGTACTTGTTCGATCAGAAAGAGCTTAATATGAGGCAAAGAAGATGACTTGAATTGTTGAAAGATTATGATTTTGGATTAAATTACCATCCTGGTAAAGCTAATGTGGTGGCCGATGCTTTACGTCGAAAGACTTTGCATATGTCACTTTTGATGGTGAAAGAGTTAGAATTGATTGAGAAATTTAGAGATATGAGTCTTGTAGTAGAAGTGACGCCGAAGAGTGTTATCTTGGGAATGTTAAAGATCAATAATGATTTCCTTGATAGTGTTAGAGAAGCTCAGAAGCTTGATGTGAAACTTGTTGATTTGTTGGTTGGTATTGGAAAAACAGAAAATGAAGATTTCAAGTTAGATGCTCAGGGTGTATTGAGGTTCCGAGATAGGATTTGTATTCCCGATGATGTGGATTTGAAGAGGATGATCTTGGAAGAAAGTCATAGAAGCAATTTGAGTATTCATTCCGGAGCGACCAAAATGTATCAAGATTTAAAGAAACTATTTTGGTGGTCAGGCATGAAGAGAGAGGTGGCTCAGTTTGTTTATGCTTGTTTGACTTGTCAGAAGACTAAAGTAGAGCATCAGAAACCTGCAGGGTTGATGCAACCGTTAGAGATTCAAGAATGGAAATGGGATAGCATTTATATGGATTTCGTAACGGGGTTACTGAATACACCAAGAGGACACGATGCGATTTGGGTGATTGTTGATAAGCTTACAAAGTCGACTCACTTTATTCCTATTAACATCACCTATCCCGTATCGAAGTTGGCGGAAATTTATATGCATGTGATTGTGAGATTACTTGGTATTACTTTGTGTATTGTTTTGGATAGAGATTCGAGGTTTACTTATGAATTTTGGAAGAGCTTGCAAGAGGCTTTGGGTTCAAAGTTGAGGTTGAGTTCGGCTTATCATCCTCAAACTGATGGTCAGACGAAAAGGACGATTCAATCATTGGAAGACTTGTTACGAGTTTTTATTCTTGAACATGGTGGTTCATGAGATACATACCTTCCTTTGATTGAGTTTACTTATAACAATAGTTTTCATGCTAGTATTGGAATGGCACCGTTCGAGGCTTTGTATGGTCGGAGGTGTAGAACTCCTTTGTGTTGGCATGAGTCGGGTGAAAGTGTGGTGCTTGGACCAGAATTGGTTAGAGAGACTACTGAGACAGTGAAGATGATTAGAGAAAAGATGAGAATTTCTGAAAGTCGACAAAAGAGTTATCATGATAAAAGGAGAAAAGACTTGGAATTTCATGATAGTGATCACGTATTTTTGCGAGTTACTCCTATAACTGGAGTTGGGCGAGCATTGAAGTCAAAGAAGCTAACTCCTCGCTTTATTGGTCCTTACCAAATTACTAGTAAAGTGGGAAAAGTGGCTTATAGAGTGGCGTTACCGTCAAATCTTTCGAACTTGCATGATGTGTTCCATGTGTCACAACTTCGGAAGTATGTTCCGGACCCTTCACATGTGATTGAGATGGATGATATTCAAGTGCGAGACAATCTTACGGTGGAGACGATTCCATTAAGGATCGAAGATCGTGAGATGAAGTCTCTTCGTGGCAAAAAGATCTCCTTGGTTAAAGTTGTTTGGATAGGAGCAGCTGGTGAAAGTGTGACGTGGGAGTTAGAAAGCAAGATGCGGGATTCCTATCCCGAGCTTTTCGAGTCAGGTAATTTCGAGGACGAACTTTTATAAGTGGGGGAGAGTTGTAACACCCCATTTTATTTAATAATATTATATTAATATTTTCGAGTTACCGTGTGACGTTTATTTTGCGACGAGAATATTTAAATTAACCGGTATATCTGTTAATATATTTGGCGACGTTTTATTCGGACTGGTAATTATTTTATTCGATCCGGTATTTATTTTGGGGGACCGGTAATTATTTTATTCAGTCTGATATTTATTTTGAGGGACCAGTAATTATTTTATTAGGTCCGGTATTTATTTTGAGGGACCGGTAATTATTTTATTCGGTCCGGTATTTATTTTGTGGGACCGGTAATTATTTTGTTCGGTCCGGTTTTTATTCCATTCGGTTCGGTAAAATATTATTCGGACCGATATTTAATTATTTGGATTTATTTTAATTATTTTGGGTTAGTAAGACTAGTGGAGGGTAGTATGGTATTTTCATGTTGTCTTATAACGAAAATCCAAACAAAGGCATTAGTTGTTGTTTTATGAGAGATAGAAGTATCATAACATACAAAACACACTTTGTGAGAGTTAGAGAGAACAAGAAGGTCTTGGAGAGAAGAGCAAGAAGAACACCATAGCTTGGGTTTTGGGTTGATTGAAATCATCAAGAATCATTTCAAGTATCTAAGGTAAGGGGTTTGATTTTCCAATGCTTATAGTTAGAGTTTGATTTGATATATTTTGGATTTGGGGAAAAAATTGATGTTAGAGTGTTTGAGTTTTATTGAGGATTTGTGATGGAAATTAGAAGAGTTAATTAAGTATTGTTGTTGTTGAATTAGTATTAGGTTAGTTGAATTGGAATTAAAAATAAAATAGAGATTATATTAATTAATTTAAGTTTTGAAACTAAAATGAAAATTATGCAGTATGAACGAATTTAGTTTTGTGGACTAGCAGTATTCTTTGAAATGAAAGTGAAGCTTAGAGAGAACAAGATGAATTTAGGAAACTATGTTAGTATGTTAATTGATGAAGTTAGAAAAAGTAATAGCAGTATATCATTTCTAAAACGCAATAGTAGTAAGTGCATCCATTTTGTGAAGTTAAGAAACTAAAAGTAGCAGCATAGAAAAACAAGAACTAGCAGCTAAAGAACTATGCTAAGTATATTGAATTGAAATGAAGTTAAAACAAGTAAACTAGCAGGATATTTACGTTTACTAACTAGCAGTATGTGCTAGCATTATAGAAATTGATTTTAAGCTTATAACTAAATTATGCAATTGAAATAGAGTTTTGGAACTAAAATAAAAACGTAAATAGCAGTAACTTGTAAACTAGAAGACTAACTGTATGGTTTATAACTAAAACTAAACTAACAGTATACTATGTTTCTTAAAGTAATAGCTATATATCTTGAATGAAGTTTTAACTTAGTAACTTAATATAGCAGTATGTTTATTACAATAAGTTTAGAAAAAAAATCAATTAATTGATTAATGTACATTTTGTTTTTATTTTCTTAATTTAATATATTAAATATTTATATTAATTAAATATAAATATGACATAAGTTAGCCGATTTAATTTGGAACCCGATTATGTTCCAATTTCCCGATTTCGGCAATTTCGACGACGGAACTAGTTGCTCCGAATTGAACGAAAATTGACGTGCTAGCTAATTTTGACGTGTAGAACATCGTGGTGAGGTTAGTTTTTCGAGATTATGAGTTTTTAACGGAGCGACCTGAAATAAGTCAATTTACGGTTAAGTTGAACCGGGTTGCGTTTTAGTCGGTTTAAGTCGCGTATGGACAATCCGATTGCAACGTTAATGATTATAATTGATGCCGATTATTATGAATGACTTTTGCAATGATTATTGATGTTTGACTATTTTTCCGTGTTTGAAATTTAGTGAATTATTTGATAATGATGTGGTGTGATTAAATATGATGTTTGCGATGGTTTATTTATAATGAATACTTGATGATATGCGATGCGATGATATGTTTATCTTGATGTGGATGAATATGGCGACGTGAGTTTTATACCAATTTTGATGTGCGATGATGATGTTTTGTTGTGTCGTGTTTGTGATGTCGTGTTGTCGAGTCACATACATTGCATTGGCGACGAGGGCTATTATGCCAAACGATGAGGGCTTTTATGCCAAAGCGACGATGGGCTTTTATGCCGAATATCCCTAATTATGGAAAAAGCGACAGGTACCACATGCATAACATAGTCGTGTCTCATGGAGTCGGTTATGTTTATGTTTGAGTCTTTTGGCGTTGAGTTTCATTTGATGGCTTATGACGAATTGCGATGTTATTTGATACTTTGTTTGTGATGATTTTTGTGTTGAACATAAAGTGAATATATGTGATGATCTCATGATGAGTAAGCGATGAATACAACATGACGGTAAAGCAACGATATGAGTTATGGCGATGGATTTTATGTTTTGTTTTGATATGATTATGGTGATTATGTGATGAAATTAAAGTGTTGATTTTATACGCTAAATGATGATTTTAAAGTATGTGAGATTTTGATATTTTTTGACATATTCTTATTAATCCTATATCATTTATGATTCCAAAACTATTTATATATTTTATCATGCCTTTAATTATATGTTTTGGAGTATCTCACCCTTTACTTATTTCGTCGTTGCCTTTATATTGGTAACATGCAGGTGAGCCGCGAGGATGATGAGGATTAGCTCGAGTCTCTTTATTTTGAGTCGCTCTGCTCTGATAGTAGTAACACTCGAGATTTAGGAGACGTTATTGTTTTGATAGGATAGTTTATGTATACTATCTTATGACTTTATATATTGATGATAACATGATGATACATACATTTTGTGAACACATCCGCTGTGCTGTGATTTGTCATATGTTTATATGATGATTTATGTTATGGATCGGTATATATGACTTTTAATTTTGTGATGTGCATTATAATGCAAAGTGATGAAAAAAACGAATATGTGATACCTCAATTTATGTTTGGATGAAATTTTGAAACTCTGATTTTATTATTAATTATGAGGGGTAGAATTGGGGTGTTACATTAGTGGTATCAGAGCAGGTCGGTCTGTCCATCCAAGTTGTTGAACTTGTTATTGTCTAACAATCAAGTATTGTTATTTGTTGATTCTAATCCTTGTTTTGTTTTGAGCAGAAGTTGTTATGGATGGAAGGAACACTGGTAGGAATGATGAGGCTCTTGCTGCTGCTATGCAGGCAATGGCTCAGTCTTTCCAAAACCCGCCGAATGCTGACGAGAACACTGGGTCTCGTAGTTTGGAAACCTTCCGAAGAGAGAATCCTCCTAATTTCCAAGGAAAGTATGATCCCGAAGGTGCTTTGGCGTGGCTGAAGGAGATTGAAAGAATCTTCTGTGTGATGGATTGCACTCCTGTGCAAAGGATCCATTATGGTACTCATAAACTAAGTGCTGAAGTGGATGACTGGTGGGTTGAAACCCGTCAGAGGCTTGAGATTGCTGGTGAGGAAGTGACATGGGAAGTTTTCCGAAGGGAATTCATGAGGAAGTATTACCCGAAAGATGTTAGGGGAAATAAGGAGATAAAGTTCCTTGAATTAAAGCAAGGAAGCATGTCTATCACTGATTATGCTGCAAGGTTCACTATGTTGGCCAAGTTCTATCCGCATTATGATGGGCCGAATGGCGAGTTCTCTAAATGCATCAAGTTTGAAAATGGTTTGCGTCCTGAGATTAAGAAAGCTGTTGGTTATCAGAAAATCCGTGTCTTTTTGGATTTGATTGATAGTTGTAGGATCTTTGAGGAGGACAGTAATGCTCATTATAAGATTATGTTTGATAAGAGAAATAAAGGTCAGCAAAGCCATGGAAAACCATATGATGATCCAGCTGGTAAAGGGAAACATAAAGCGTTTCAAGGGCGAAGAACTAGTGGGGAGATGCTCCTGCTAGTATTGTTTGTTACAAGTGTGGGAAACCTGGCCACAAAAGTAATGTTTGTCGAAGCGATGTTAGAGCTAAGGAGAATGAGGTGATATGTTTCCGATATGGAGAAGTGGGCCATATGACTCGCGATTGTAGACATAAGGGTGTTGTCTGTTTTAATTGTGGCGAGGGAGGTCACATTAGTGCTCAATGTAAGAAGCCTAAGAGGACTCAAGGAGCAGGAAAGGTGTTTGCTTTGTCGGGTGCTCCAACGGCAAACGAGGATGGTCTTGTTCGAGGTACTAGTTTCATTAATAGCTTTCCTCTTATTACTATTATCGATAATGGTGCTACTCACTGTTTTATTGCTATTGATTGTGTAAAGAGATTGGGTCTCACTTTGTCGTCTCTGGATAGAGATATGGTGGTAGAAGTTCCTACTAAGGGAACAATTACTACTTCTTTTGTGTGTGCAAGTTGCCCTTTATCAATATTTGATAGAGACTTTATGGTGGATCTTGTTTGTTTACCGCTTGTCGGGTTAGATTTGGTTTTACGTTAGGACTGGTTAAAAGCTAATTATGTCCATATCAATTGCTATGATAACACTGTGAGGTTTTCTTCCTTAGTAAAAGAAGAACAATCTATGCTGGTGTCGACGAAGCAGCTGAATGAGTTCATGAAGGATGAGGCATTGGTTTTCTTGTTGATGGCGACTCTTTCTGTGGAAAGTCAAGCTGTGATAGCAAACTTTCCGGTGGTGTGCGATTTTCCCGAAGTATTCCCTGATGAGATTCCTAGTGCACCTCCAGAAAGAGAAGTTGAATTTTCTGTGGATCTTGTCCCTGGTACCATACCTATCTCTATGGAACCATACATGATGTTCACATCTGAGTTAGCAGAATTGAAGAGCCAATTAGAAGATTTGCTCGAGAAGAAGTTTGTTAGACCAAGTGTGTCATCGTGGGGAGCTCCTGTGTTATTGGTGAAGAAGAAAGACGGTAGCATGAGACTTTGCATTGATTATTGTCAGTTGAATAAAGTGACTATCAAGAATAGGTATCCACTTCCTAGAATTGATTATTTGATGCACCGATTGGTTGGTGCTCGCATGTTTAGTAAGATTGATTTGAGATTGGGTTACCATCAAATAAGGGTGAAAGAAGAAGATGTTCAGAAAACTGCTTTTAGGACGAGGTATGGACATTACGAATATTTGGTGATGCCTTTCGATGTCACTAATGCACCGGGAGTATTCATGGAGTACATGAATCGTATTTTCCATCCTTACTTGGATCATTTCGTGGTTGTTTTCATTGATGATATTCTGGTTTATTCTAAATCGGAAGAAGAGCACGCAGAACATTTGCACATTGTGTTGGAAGTTCTGAAAGAGAAGAAGCTTTATGCTAAGTTGTCAGAGTGCGAGTTCTGGTTAAGTGAAGTGAGATTTTTGGGGCATGTCATTTCTGGTGATGGCATTGCAGTTGATCCTTCTAAAGTTGATGCTGTGTTGAGATGGGAAACTCCTAAGTCTGTTACTGAGATTAGAAGTTTCTTAGGATTGGCTGGTTACTATAGAAGGTTCATTGAAGGTTTTTCTAAGTTGGTGCTCCCTTTGACAAAGTTGACTTGTAAAGGAGCTGCATTTGTGTGGGATGTCAAGTGTGAAGAAAGTTTTGTTGAATTGAAGAAAAGGTTGACAACGGCTCCGATCTTGATTCTACCTAATCCTGAAGAACCGTTTGTTGTTTATTGTGATGCTTCTAAGATGGGTTTAGGTCGTGTACTTATGCAAAATGGCAAAGTGGTTGCTTATGCTTCTAGGCAATTTAAGATTCATGAGAAGAATTATCCTACGCACGATTTGGAGCTTGCAGCGGTTGTTTTTGTGCTTAAGATTTGGAGGCATTATCTTTATGGTTCTAGATTTGAAGTATTTAGTTACCATAAAAGTTTGAAGTACTTGTTCGATCAGAAAGAGCTTAATATGAGGCAAAGAATGTGGCTTGAATTGTTGAAAGATTATGATTTTGGATTGAATTACCATCCTGGTAAAGCTAATATGGTGACCGATGCTTTAAGTCGAAAGACTTTGCATATGTCACTTTTGATGGTGAAAGAGTTGGAATTGATTGAGCAATTTAGAGATATGAGTCTTGTAGTAGAAGTGACATCGAAGAGTGTTATCTTGGGAATGTTAAAGATCAATAATGATTTCCTTGATAGTGTTAGAGAAGATTAGAAGCTTGATGTGAAACTTGTTGATTTGTTGGTTGGTATTGGAAAAACTGAAAATGAAGATTTCAAGTTAGATGCTCAGGGTGTATTGAGGTTCTGAGATAGGATTTGTATTCCCGATGATGTGGATTTGAAGAGGATGATCTTGTAAGAAAGTCATAAAAGCAATTTGAGTATTCATCCCGGAGCGGCCAAAATGTATCAAGATTTAAAGAAACTATTTTGGTGGTCGGGCATGAAGAGAGAGGTGGCTCAGTTTGTTTATGCTTGTTTGACTTGTCAGAAGACTAAAGTGGAGCATCAGAAACCTGCAGGGTTGATGCAACCGTTAGAGATTCAAGAATGGAAATGGGATAGCATTTCTATGGATTTCGTAACGGGGTTACCGAATACACCAAGAGGACACGATGCAATTTGGGTGATTGTTGATAGGCTTACGAAGTCGAATCACTTTATTCCTATTAACATCACTTATCCCGTATCGAAGTTGGAGGAAATTTATATGCATGTGATTGTGAGATTACATGGTATTACTTTGTGTATTGTTTTGGATAGAGATCTGAGGTTTACTTCTGAATTTTGGAAGAGCTTGCAAGAGGCTTTGGGTTCAAAGTTGAGGTTGAGTTCAGCTTATCATCCTCAAACTGATGGTCAGACGGAAAGGACGATTCAATCATTGGAAGACTTGTTACGAGTTTGTATTCTTGAACATGGTGGTTCATGAGATACATACCTTCCTTTGATTGAGTTTACTTATAACAATAGTTTTCATGCTAGTATTGGAATGGCACCGTTCGAGGCTTTGTATGGTCAGAGGTGTAGAACTCCTTTGTGTTGGCATGAGTCCGGTGAAAGTGTGGTGCTTGGACCAGAATTGGTTAGAGAGACTACTGAGACAATGAAGATGATTAGAGAAAAGATGAGAATTTCTGAAAGTCGACAAAAGAGTTATCATGATAAAAGGAGAAAAGACTTGGAATTTCAAGATGGTGATCATGTATTTTTGCGAGTTACTCCTATAACTGGAGTTGGGAGAGCATTGAAGTCGAAGAAGCTAACTCCTCACTTTATTGGTCCTTACCAAATTACTAGTAAAGTGGGAAAAGTGGCTTATAGAGTGGCGTTACCGCCAAATCTTTTGAACTTGCATGATGTGTTCCATGTGTCACAACTTCGGAAGTATGTTCCGGACCCTTCACATGTGATTGAGATGGATGATATTCAAGTGCGAGACAATCTTATGGTGGAGACGATGCCATTAAGGATCGAAGATCGTGAGATGAAGTCTCTTCGTGGCAAAGAGATCTCCTTGGTTAAAGTTGTTTGGATAGGAGCAGCTGGTGAAAGTGCGACGTGGGAGTTAGAAAGCAAGATACGGGATTCCTATCCCGAGCTTTTTGAGTTAGGTAATTTCGAGGACGAACTTTTATAAATGAGGGAGAGTTGTTACACCCCATTTTATTTAATATTATATTATATTAATATTTTCGAGTTACCGTGTGACGTTTATTTTGCGACGAGAATATTTAAATTAACTAGTATATCTGTTAATATATTCGGCGACGTTTTATTCGGACCGATAATTAGTTTATTCGGTCCGGTATTTATTTTGAGGGACCGATAATTATTTTATTCGGTCCGGTATTTATTTTGAGGGACCGATAATTATTTTATTTGGTCCGGTATTTATTTTGAGGGACCGGTAATTATTTTATTCGGTCCGGTATTTATTTTGAGGGACCAGTAATTATTTTGTTCGGTCCGATTTTTATTCCATTCGGTTCGGTAAAATATTATTCGGACTGATATTTAATTATTTGGAGTTATTTTAATTATTTTGGGTTAGTAAGACTAGTGGAGGGTAGTATGGTATTTTCATGTTGTCTTAAGACCAAAATCCAAACAAAGGCATTAGTTGTTGTTTTATGAGAGATAGAAGTATCATAACATACAAAACATACTTTGTGAGAGTTAGAGAGAACAAGAAGGTCTTGGAGAGAAGAGCAAGAAGAACACCATAGCTTGGGTTTTAGGTTGGTTGAAATCATCAAGAATCATTTCAGGTATCTAAGGTAAGGGGTTTGATTTTCCAATGCTTATAGTTAAGGTTTGATTTGATATATTTTGGATTTGGGAAAAAAAATTGATGTTAGGGTTTTTGAGTTTTGTTGAGGATTTGTGATGGAAATTAGAAGAGTTAATTAGGTGTTGTTGTTGTTGTTGAATTAGTATTAGGTTAGTTAAATTGTAATTAAAAAGAAAATAGAGATTATATTAATTAAATTAAGTTTTGAAACTAAAATGAAAATTATGCAGTATGAACGAATTTAGTTTTGTGGACTAGCAGTATTCTTTGAAATAAAAGTGAAGCTTAGAGAGAAAAAAATGAAGTTAGGAAACTATTTTAGTATGTTAATTGATGAAGTTAGAAAAAGTAATAGCAGTATATCATTTCTAAAACGCAATAGCAGTAAGTGCATCCATTTTGTGAAATTAAGAAACTAAAAGTAGCAGCATAGAAAAACAAGAACTACCGGCTAAAGAACTATGCTAAGTATATTGAATTGAAATAAAGTTAAAACAAGTAAACTAGCAGGATATTTATGTTTACTAACTAGCAGTATGTGCTAGCATTATAGAAATTGATTTTAAGCTTATAACTAAAGTATGCAATTGAAATAGAGTTTTGGAACTAAAATAAAAATGTAAATAGAAGTAGCTTGTAAGCTAGAAGACTAGCTGTATAGTTCATAACTAAAACTAAATTGACAATATACTATGTTTCTTAAAGTAATAGCTATATATCTTGAATGAAGTTTTAGTTTAGTAACTTAAAATAGCAGTATGTTTATTATAATAAATTTAGAAAAAAAATTAATTAATTAATTAATATATGTTTTGTTTTTATTTTCGTAATTTAATATATTAATTATTACATTAATTAAATACAAATAAGACATAAGTTAGCCGATTTAATTTAGAATCCGATATGTTCCGATTTTTCGATTTCGGCAATTTCGGCGACGAAACTAGTTGCTCCAATTGAACAAAAATTGACGTGCTAGCTAATTTTGACGTGTAGAACGTCGTGGTGAGGTTTGTTTTTTGAGATTACGAGTTTTTAACGGAGCGACCCGAAATAAGTTAATTTCCAATTAAGTTGAACTGGGTTGCGTTTTAGTCGGTTTAAGTCGCGTATGGACAATCTGATTGCGACGTTAATGATTATAATTGATGCCGATTATTATGAATGACTTTTGCAACGATTATTGATGTTTGACTATTTTTCCGTGTTTGAAATTTAGTGAATTATTTAATAATGATGTGGTGTGATTAAATATGATGTTTGCGACGGTTTATTTATAATGAATACTGGATGATATGCGATGCGATGATATGTTTATCTTGATGTGGATGAATATGGCGACGTGAGTTTTATACCAATTTTGATGTGCGATGATGATGTTTTGTTGTGTCGTATTTGTGATGGCGTGTTGTCGAGTCACATACATTACATTGGCGACGAGGGCTTTTATGCCAAGCGACGAGGGCTTTTATGCCAAAGCGACGATGGGCTTTTATGCCAAATGTCCCTATTTATGGACAAAGCGACGGGTACCACATGTATAACATAGTCGTGTCTCATGGAGTCGGTTATGTTTATGTTTGAGTCTTTTGGCGTTGAGTTTCATTTGATGGCTTATGACGAATTGCGATGTTATTTGATACTTTGTTTGTGATGATTTTTGTGTTGAACATAAAGTGAATATATGTGATGATCTCATGATGAGTAAGCGATGAATACAACATGACGGTAAAGCAACGATATGAGTTATGGCGATGGAGTTTATGTTTTGTTTTGATATGATTATGGTGATTATGTGATGAAATTAAAGTGTTGATTTTATACGCTAAATGATGATTTTAAAGTATGTGAGATTTTGATATTTTTTGACATATTCTTATTAATCCTATATCATTTATGATTCCAAAACTATTTATATATTTTATCATGCCTTTAATTATATGTTTTGGAGTATCTCACCCTTTACTTATTTCGCCGTTGCCTTTATATTGGTAACATGCAGGTGATCCGCGAGGATGATGAGGATTAGCTCAAGTCTCTTTATTTTGAGTCGCTCTACTCTGATAGTAGTAACACTCGGGATTTAGGATACGTTATTGTTTTGATAGGATAGTTTATGTATACTATCTTATGACTTTATGTATTGATGATAACATGATGATACGTACATTTTGTTAACACATCCACTGTGCTGTGATTAGTCATATGTCTATATGATGATTTACGTTATGGATCGGTATATATGAATTTTGATTTTGTGATGTGCATTATAATGCAAAGTGATGAAAAACACGAATATGTGATAACTCAATTTATGTTTGGATGAAATTTTGAAACTATGATTTTATTATTAATTACGAGGGGTATAATTGGGGTGTTACAACAACTCCTGCTTACCGCGACATTTTGCGAATAAAAAAATGCAAAACACAAACCAGTAAAAACAGTCCGGTTCTGCCACCGTATCATAGAACTGGCGACTCTGCTGGGGAGTATAAGTGTGGTACACCTTAGGATCTAGTTCATCATAAATTGCTTCTCTTATTTGTTTTAGTTGCTTTACTTTTAAGGGTTTTGTTTGGGAGTTACTATAGATTCTAACCCGGATCTGGGGACACCTTTTAGGTAAGTAGAAATAAATTGTGAGGGAACTGTACGACGTAGACCGATACGGTTGAAGCAGTAACTACATTGATGTGGCACATTGGTTAGTACCGGTATCCCTTGTGGAGAAATAAGGATAATACGGGGCTTCTATATGGGTCGTTAAGCATCAACTGACCTTAGAACCTATAATTGACCAACTTGGCCATAGGAACTAGTGAGATAGCCGGTCTCGGTATAAAGCTGGGAACTGGTTGATACTCAATGCTACACTCATTGAGACCATAATCTCGAGATAGTTCCGGCCGCAAGAAAAGATTGTGTGAGCTAAAACCATGACCGATGGAGGATGGTCAGTGATATTGAGAACCTCTAGAACCCGATTACTATTATTAGGACAGGTTGAAACCAACTGAACTTCAAGAGGATAGTACCTAGACCCCATGCAAGCCTGAAATTTAAGGGCTTTTGTGTGACTTGTTTGCCTTTACCATGTCTGTTATCTGCTATACCTGTTGTGTGTTTTATCATGATATTATGCATCATAACATAGCATGCATACTCCATTATACTAACCATTTCAAAGACCGATGATGTGATACGGTGAGAGAACTGACTTGGTGTTTTGCGTTTCGATCGCACTTGTGCAGTTAGCAAGAGTCGCCACTGACTTTTCTTTTATCCAAAAGGAAAGGTAAAAAAGCACATGAAACACCTTTTGAGATTTTCTTGGGTTCGGGGGGTAGATTATGAAAAGGGAAGGTATTAGCACCATTTTCATCCATGGTTTTCCATGGGCTCTTAGTTACTCGTTTAGATCACTTACTTTCATTTAATTGTGTGCTTGTGGTGTGGGATTTGAAAGTATTTTGAAAAAATCTCTTTGTAATGGTTTTCGTCTCTATAAGAACGTATACAAATTTTTGTTTCGAAAAAATGGTTCAAATATGTGTTTGTGAATTGTGTTTCGAAAAGTGTTTTGAAAAGATGTTTTGCAATGGTTCTCGTCTCTAGAAGAACGTATACAAAACGTTTTTGTCTTTTTGAAAATGTTTTGAAATGTAAGTGTAGGTGTGAAAAGTTTTTATCGTGAGCAAGCAAGTAACTAAGAGAGAATCTATCTACTCGAAAGGTCTTAAATTGTTCTTTTCTTCCTCCTTTTAATGGTGCTATCTTACCATTGATTTGGTAAGAAGCCCCATCGTTGGATGTGAAGGGACAGGCGCAGGTCAATTTTACAATCATTGAAGGCAACTTGTGAGACGCTTTAGCAATTTTCGTAAGAGCCGAGATCATTTTAATCGAAGGCAACATCGAGGGTCATCGAGGGACTACGATTTTTTTTATCGAAGGGTCATTGCTAGAGTGTCCCATATTTGAGGGACATGATTGTATTTCCGAGGCAACGAGCGAGGTTACCCTAGAGGTGCGCGTGTGAAAAAGTGTGTTGGTTTCAAGTTATTTTATTCTTTGATTAGATCATCTAGCGATTGATTTTGAATCTTGCCATACATGCCTAGTTACTATACAGTATATGGAAAACGATAAATTACAGGAATTGAAATTCTCCGCTATTACAAAATATTCGGGAATGGAGGTACAATTGTTACAAATGGGGATGAATCAAATGAGATAGCAAAATCCAAATAGCAAACAACACAACCCAATCGAATTTTGTGCGATTTAAATAAAGCTATGACAATCCATGAAAATAATATTAACAAAATATAAAATGCTAAATATTTACTTGAAAAAAGAAAGGTAAAACCTAATCTAAAAAATAAAAAAAAATTGATTAAATTAAAATCTTTATTATTTTTGTATTTTATTAATTAAGTAAATTTAAAGAAAGAAATAAACTAAATTATTATTATTTTTGGTGTTTTATTGAGTAAAATCTAAAACAAATTTATTAAAGAAAAGAAAAATGATAAAAATTAAATTACAAAACCTAAATCAATTTTAATAAAAAATATTTAAGTTTTCTTAGCATTTGTGTAATAATAAAAAAATGTAAAGGAAATCAAATTAAGCAAACAAAAAATGCAGTGGGCTTAAAGGACTATTTGGGAGAAGGCCCAAAGAAGATGTTGTTTTAGTTGTACCAAAACGAACCAAACGGGGGGGGGGGGGTGTGTGAAAGTAAAACGCGTGGGCTTCATGGGGTAACAGAAAAACAAAATCCCAAGTTCCTTAAACTGTTTAGGTGTCTGATTAAGGAAATGCAAAACAAAATTAGGGTTCTGGACCCTTTTGCTCACAGCGGCGTCGTTCTCATCTCTTCCTCATCCATCTCTGTTGAAATCTCCAAAGCTAACTCACTATCCATCCCTATTTCTTTTTTGCGAACGAAATCACTCTTTTCTTCTCTATCTCACCATGACTCGTATCTCCTTGAAAACCCTAATTTCGGAATTGACCCTAAAGGAACGAAATCTGAATCATCTAATCTCCCCCCCAGCTCTCTGTTGCCGGAATGCAGTCATTCTTGCCTCCCTAATCCAGTTCTAACATTTTTCTTGAAAAAAGGTACGATTCTGTTCTTTCTAAAAATTACAAATTTCGTTTATTTTCATTGTCTTATCATGTTTTCTGTTAATTGAGCTTTACCCTCTTAGATGCAGAAAGATGCGTTTATGAAAAATGATAAAGGAGAGAAAATCGTACCTGTCGGAGATTCTTTCTGTGAAATAGAAAAGGGAAGGACGGGATTGAAGGTTGTGTTCCGTGGTGGCCGGAGACGGGGGGAAGAGATGAAGATTGAAAGCGTGCTTTTTTCTGGTAACTTTCTTCTATTTTCTTTGTTGAACAATGAGGGTGTTGGTTGTTGTTTGATGCTTGTATTCTGAGTTTTTTTCTTGAATGTATATTACTGGTTTTAGGCTTTTGGAGTTTGTTGAAAGTTTTTTGGTTAAGGTGCTTGAGACATTTGCTTGAGGCCTATTCAGGTTTGATGAGTTTGAGACCTGTGTTTTTCAGCTTGAGACCTTGACAGGTTTTTTTTCTTTTGATGATGGTCGACTGGTTTATCAGCTTGAGACTTTGGTTTCAGGTTTTAGTATTTGAGAGTTTTGATACTTTGACAGTTTTGAGATGGTTGCTGGTTTTGTTTAAGACTTTGACAGGTTTTTGAAGGTTATTGGTTTGGTTCTTTTGAGAGTTTTGGTTTTGTGATGGTTGTTGAGGTTGCTACTGTATGCTGGTTAACAATCTTGGGATTTATGTGTTTTTTTTCTGAGTTTTTGACTTGTATTGATGGTTTTGTGAGTTTAAAAATGGTGAATGGTTTTTTTTTCTTGTGGGTTTTGGTAATGTATTTCAGGTTTTGGGGTTACAGGTTTAGGATTTGAGGATGGTTTGGGATATTTTATGATTGTTTGTTAACAGGTTTAGTTCTTGAGGATGCCTGTTGGTTTATGTTGATGGTTTGACAGTTTCTTGTGGCTTTTTGTTGTTGGTTAACAGTTTTTGAGATTAATGATGTTTCTGATTCTTTGGCTTGAGATCAGGTTTGGTTGATGGTGTTTGAGACTTGAGATTTTGGTTTGACAGTTTTTTTGAGGTTTGAGGTTTTTTCAGGTTTTGACAGTTTGGATGCTTGTGTTCAAGTTTTTTTTTAGTTTGATAATTTTTCTATCTATCATGCATGAGAGTTGTGTCTACTGTTATATTGGTGTTGCTTCTGTTGAATTCCTATTCAAAATGGTGCGAAAACAAAGAATTTGAATATTTTACTATATTGTTCTTTTGGATTTTTGATAACAGTTTTGTTTTCTAGCAACTTCTATGTAATTTGTGACAGTCAAGGCAACAAGGTTGTGCATCCCAATAACCTAGGTGACTTCTTTCCTCTCTTCTCTCTCAATGACACTAAGAAAGTCAATTGCTCTTTTGCCTTTTTTTCCAATTCTGAAAAGTTTGCAATAAAAAATGGGAAATGATGAACTAGGCTTCTTGAACAAGTTTTTGCTTGTTTGACTTAGCTTATTATATTACCATACTTCTGCCTTTTGTTGATGCTGTTTGTTGTTTGCTATATTGCTGTCCAGTTTGCGCTGCTGTTTGGATAAATTTGTACCATTCTGTTTGGACAGTTTTGCTGTTTGTTTGGATAATTTTGCTGCATTTGTTTTGTCCAGCTTTACTGTTTGTTTGGATAAGTTTGCTGCATTTGTTTTGTCCAGCTTTGCTGTTTGTTTGGATAAGTCTGCTGCATTCTGTTTGTATGGACAACTTGCTTTCATTTTGGACAGTTTGCTTCTTTTTGTAAACCAAGAAGAGTAATCTTCTTGTGATTTGCAAAAATAGAGGAAATAAATTGTGATGAATTAAAATGGCCTTCTGATTCCAATTTGCAAACTTTAATGATGAATAACACTTTTTCTTTTGAAAATTCTTGCTCATGCCCAAATAATTTGTACTAACTATTTTTCTTTCTTTTGTTTTCATGTGAGCACAATTGGATGCGACAAAGCATGGGAGGCAAGAACTCTGCAAGCATGGAGGTCTTTGAAGATAGCAAAAGGACTTCAGTCAAACTTAGGCATAAATTAGTTCTCCTAGGCCAATCAAGCATTTGAATTTCCTTGTAATTTAGAAAAACATTCTTGTATTGTATCCAACAATTATACTAATTTATCTTTTAAATACAATAAGTCGTAAAACATAGAGTATTTAAAAGAACAAATTATTTTGTAACAATGTTTGAAAAATTGGAGAAAGTCTTATGAAATATTCTGGTGTCCATTAAAACGCTTTACTGTCAATAACTTGTAATTTTCTCTTCGCATCCTAACTGATTCTTAAAGATTCCCAATCAAGATGATTGTAACAAAATGCTCCAATCTGATAACTTAAATTCCAATAATTCTGTAATCTTGCAACTGCATTCCAAACAAACACGCACTGTATATTCCAATTCCTAAACAAGCAAATGTTTTAAAAGAAGCAAATCATCTGGTTAACCTGGATCAAAATCATGGTCGTCCCAAATGACAGTCTTAATCTCTTGTCCCAAACAAACCATGCTCTGAGAACAAACACTATTTTTTCCCCCAGTAAACCTGAGGAATCATGAAGACTTGTGAAAGCCAATTGACTCCTTTTTTTTTGGAGAAATCATTTTCTTCTGAGGATTGCAAGAAAAACCCTAATTGCTGGTTTACTGTCACAGAAGAGAATCTGTCTGATCGATTCCTGAGCCAACTTGAATATCTGAGAAACCCTAGGGTTGTGTTTTCTATGAAAAATGGGAGGGAAAATTTTGGGGTACAACAGCTGCCCCTGTTCAATCTTCTTGAACCTGAAGAGTTAGATTGGCGAGTTTTGTCGTTCGTGACTCGAAGGTAAAAGATGATTGGACACTAGAGTGCCCGTAAATTTGCACTCGGCAAAAGTGTAGCTGAGGGAATGGGCTTAAAGATGCCATTTGGAGAGGTGTTAGAATTTTGTTGGAGATGGGCTTGTAGATGCCATCCAAGAATGTTTGTTGTAAATCAAAAGAATAAGCATCAGAATGGTGTTTGTATATGGAACGTATCTGAGCTGTATGAAATGTATGATGCAATAAATGTGTTTTATCCATGTTTATGATATATGGATGTAATGTATGTGCATGTAAGCTAATTTGCTATATTGCTGAGGAAAATAAATCCTTGACTGCTGCTGAGGATTCCGTTGTGAGAGTAATGCCATATACTTCTTAAGGAATCTTCTTGGGGAATCTAGAGAATTTTAATGAATTCTACTGGGGATTATTGACGGGAGTCTTTGTTCTGTCGAGAAGCAATAAAAACTCTGTGGGGAAAAGCTTATTCCTGTTTGGAAAAAGTTTAGGAGTTTCGGTCGTCTGCCACTCTACTGGGGAGTTACCCTAGGTTGGGGAGAAACAAAAGTTAACCGTTATCTGGTTGATTTTCAAGCTTCAAGATAACTTGCTGGGGAAACCTGGAGAAACTGGATGATTTCCGCTGTGGGTTGATAGTTTGATGTTTCGGCTCCGCTGGGGATTGGTAGTTGGTAGTCTCAGCTTTACTGGGGATCTGTAGTTCAAAGTTTTGGCTCCGCTGGGGATTTTAATGACGTGCTGTAGGGATTGTTCATGGAATATCCTAAAGACGTTTTCCTAATCTTTCTACCTGTCAATAATTACTCTTTTCCATCCTGTTTATTTGTAAACAGTAGTTATGTTCAAATGCATATGTTCATTAGTGAATCATTGGACGTTTTTGCAAATAAAACACAAATGTAAAAAGAAAAAGACAAATGGTTTTTCTGCACTTTGAAAGAGATATCTTTGTATTTACTTTGAATAAGTATTTTATACAAAGGAGACAGACATCCTAGTAAGAGGATGGTGTCATAAATAAGAAAAATTTACAAAGAAAGATATCTATGTGTAATAATCCCATGGGGTTCCCATTCTTCTATAGCCTCCATATCTCCGAATATCTTGTCTATTCGTTGCTTCGTCCGAAGATGATTGGATTGATCAGAAGCTCCGTGTTTGTCCGTGAAGAGATTGTCCTTAAAGTATTCCGCCGAGACATAGTCATATGCTTTAATTCCCTAAATTTTGTCTAGACCGCCCTTTCGGGTTTTCAGTCCACCGGGAAACCCTTTTTTCCCAAGTCGCCCTTTCAGGTTTTCAACTTGCCGGGTGTACAAATTCTTTTTGTTTTATCCCTAATTTTTGCCCGAACCTTTTGGTTCGCCGGGATGCCCTTGTTTTGCCTAGGTGTGTCAACCTAGTGGGTCTCTTATGCATAGTATCGTTTGACTATGTCTGCGTTTGCAGGGTGTGGCATATCGTTGCTGTCCATGGTGGTTAAAATCATTTCCCCACCAGAAAAGATGTTCTTGATTACAAATGGTCCTTCATAGGTAGGAGTCCATTTTCCCCTGGGATCACTTTGTGGCAAGATGATGCGCTTGATCACAAGATCTCCAACTTGATACACTTGGCATATGACTTTCTTGTTGAAAGCCTTGATCATCCGCTTTTGATACGTCTGACCATGGCAAACAGCAGTAAGTCTCTTCTTGTCAATTAAGTTCAACTGATCAAGTCGGGTTTGGATCCAATTGTCTTCACTCAAACCTGCATCCTTCATGATTCTCAAAGAGGGGATTTGAACCTCAATAGGTAGAACAACCTCCATGCCATAAACTAAAGAATAGGGTGTTGCCCCAGTTGAAGTACGAGCCGTGGTACGGTACCCGTGGAGAGAAAATGGTAGCATCTCATGCCAGTCCTTGTAGGTGACTGTCATTTTTTGTATGATCTTTTTGATATTTTTGTTCGCAGCTTCGACTGCACCATTCATTTTGGCCGATAGGGGGATGAATTGTGATGTTGAATTTCAAACTGTTCGCACAAGGAGGTGATCATAGTATTGTTAAGGTTTGTACCGTTATCAGTGATGATCCTTTCGGGGGTACCGTACCGACAGATAAGGTTCTGCTTGATGAAGCGGGCAACAACATTCTTAGTGACAGATGCGAAGGAAGCTGCTTCGACCCACTTTGTGAAATAATCAATGGCCACTAGAATAAAGCGGTGTCCATTGGAGGCTGTAGGCTTGATCTCCCCAATCATGTCGATTCCCCATATAGCGAAGGGCCAAGGAGCTGTTAAGACATTCAAAGGAATCGGGGGCACGTGTACCTTGTCTGCATAGATTTGACATTTATGACAGGTACGGGAGTGTTGATAGAAGTCAGCTTCCATGGTAGACCAGTAATAGCCTGCCCGTAGAATCTTCTTAGCCATCGTATGTCCGCTAGAGTGAGTGCCAAAGGTACCTTCATGCAATTCAACCATGATCTTTTCAGCTTTAGCTTTGTCCACACAACGGAGCAGAATAGAATCATGACTGCGCTTGTACAAGGTGCCATTACTTAGGAAGAACTTAGCCGAGAATCTCCTTAAGAACTTTTTTTCATTGATTAAAGCTCCTTCAGGATATTCTTGAGTCTCGAGATACCTTTTGACTTCATGAAACCAAGGCTGGTCCACTACTTCTTCGGTATTAATCTCGTGACAGTGCGCTGGTTCGTCCATCTGTTCAATGGTGATCTGGGGAGCCTCGTTATCCCAATTAAGTTTAAACATGGATGACATTGTAGATAGAGCATCTGCTAGCTGATTTTCTTCTCGCGGGAAGTGCTCGAAGGTAATCTTCTTGAAATGTGGTAATAATGTCAAGACATGTTCTTTGTAAGGG
The DNA here is from genome assembly GCA_948472305.1 of Vicia faba. NCBI lineage: Eukaryota > Viridiplantae > Streptophyta > Magnoliopsida > Fabales > Fabaceae > Vicia > Vicia faba. The sequence continues at coordinate 200,904,813 of OX451739.1, forward strand.
ATGAGGTTTGGATGCTTAGTATCCTATTATCCTTTGATCTGACTGATGACCAAAGCCGAATCCCCAAACACAACTAAATATTCTATTCCCAAGTTTATGGAAGCCTTGAGTCCAGAGATGCATGCTTCATACACTGCCATGTTATTCGTACAGTTGAAGCAAAGTCTCGCTGTAAAAGGAGTATGGCAACCTTCTGGAGATATAAGCACAACACCGATACCGTTACCAAGCGCATTGGAGGCACCACCAAAGTACAGGGTCCACCGGGATCCTTGTTCAGGTCCGTCATATGGTCTGAAATCTTCAACATTGTCCAATGTCATGATGTCTTTGTCAGGGAAGTCAAACTTCATGGATTGATAATCTTCTACAGCTTGATGAGCAAGATGATCAGCAAGTACGCTGCCCTTTATATCTTTTTGGGTAGTGTACTGCATGTCGTATTCCATTAGGATCATCTGCCATCTAGCTATCCTTCTAGAAAAAGCAGGCTTCTCGAAGACGTATTTGATCGGATCCATCTTAGATATCAGCAAAGTGGTATGAGTCAACATGTACTGCCTTAGCCGGCGAGCAGCCCATACCAAAGCGCATCAAGTTTTCTCGAGCAGTGAATATCTTGTTTCACAGTTGGTAAATTTTTTTCTAAGGTAATAAATGGCATGCTCTTTTCGGCCATACTCGTCATGCTGCCCCAGTACGCACCCCATTGAATTCTCTAGGATGGTCAGATACATGATTAGCGGTCTTCCTTCGACGGGTGGCATCAAGATAGGAGGCTCTAGTAAATACTCCTTGATTTTATCGAAAGCAATTTGACAGTCATCATTCCATTTAACTACCTGATCTTTCTTCAACAGCTTGAAGATTGGTTCACAGGTAGATGTTAGGTGAGAAATGAACCTAGCAATGTAGTTTAGGCGTCCCAAGAAACCTCTGACTTCCTTCTCAGTGCGAGGAGCAAGCATTTCTTGTATAGCTTGGATTTTGGCAGGATCAACCTCGATGCCTTTGTTGCTGACAATGAAACCTAAGAGTTTACCGGACCGAACTCCGAATGTGCACTTGTTTGGATTCAATCTTATCTTGTACTCCTTTAGTCGGACAAACAACTTCTGCAAGTGATTAAGGTGTTCTTCTTCAGTTTGCGATCGGGCTATCATGTCATCTACGTAGACCTCTATCTCATGATGTATCATATCATGAAAAAAAGATACCATGGCGCGTTGATAGGTTGCCCCGACATTCTTCAGTCCGGATGGCATCACTTTGTAGCAGAACGTACCTCATTGTGTGACAAAAGTAGTTTTTTCCATGTCCTCAGGTGCCATTTTGATCTGGTTATAGCTTGAGAATCCGTCCATGAAAGAAAATACTTTGTGCTGGACTGTATTGTCAACCAGGATGTCAATGTGTGGAAGTGGAAAGTCGTCTTTAGGGATGGCCCTGTTTAAATCTCTATAATCCACTCACATTCTCACTTTTCCGTCCTTCTTAGGCATGGGCACAATGTTAGCAACCCATTGAGGATAGGAAGTAACAACCATAAATCTAGCATTGAACTGCTTCATAAGTTCTGCTTTGATCTTCTCGGACATGCCAGGTCTCATGCGACAGACCTTTTGTTTCACTGGTGGACAATCTTCTCTTGTGGGTAGACGGTGTACCATAATATCTGTATCAAGTCCCGACATGTCTTCGTATGACCAGGAAAAGATCTCAACATTGTCATGTAATAGCTGAATCAGGCGTTCCTTGACACTCGACTCTAGATTGGCACCCACTTTGATTTCCTTTCTGTCTTCCTCAGTACCCAAGTTGATTGTATCCAACAACTCCTCATGAGGCAGAATAGCCCTTTCCTCTTGTTGTAGAAGTCTAGCCAATTCCCTGGGCACCTCACAATCTTCCTCACCTTCGTATTCGGCTTGGTAGATCATATCTTCAGAGTCACTGAAGGTTATAGCAGTATCGTTACCCATGGGATCTGGAGTGGACGGGTACCTGCATTTGCGAGTGTGGGTGTGTGTAAGGGTATAGCCATCCTAAAACAAATAAAATGTAAAAAGAAAGACAATGAACACAAAAGTTTATATGAAAAACGTCCATGATTCATTGAAATGACATATGAAAATGAAATAAGAACCCTTACAAATGGACCATTGTGCCTCGGGTAGACACAAGGTTAAAAAAAGTACGGATTGTTTGTGAATTATTACAGATCCAACAAAAATGGAAAAGATAAATTACTGTGGTATGAAAGTAATCAGAACAAAGTCTCTTGCTTCCTAATTGCATAGCCCTCCGCTGACAGTAGGAAATATCCAATCTTCCAGGCTGCCCTCTTCTTCACTTTCCTCTAGTGCATTAACCCCTTGGTGGCTGATCTTCATAGGTGGCCCTCGGGAATGGGCGCGGCGCACGACCTTTTGAGCGGATGAAGTAAATCCATGGCCAAACTTGTCTGATTTGCAGGGAAAGTCTGGAAGCTGCCCCTCGATTGTACTTCCTCCCTCTTCAACCACTGCTTTTGCATCCTTGAGAGATGACATCCGAGTCGGAGGTCTGGTAATTGTGGGTTCAGAGGACACTGTCTTGGTCGCCGCTATCTCCTGAGCTACCTCTTCAAAATGCTGAAAAGGAGTTTCAATGAATTCTCCATCCAATTCTACATAACGGAAAGAATTCAGATGACTGATCATGTATTCCTCTTCGCCATGAACAATTATGATTTTCCCCTAGACAGGGTACTTGAGCATTTGATGCAGAGTAGAAGTGACAGCTCCAGCATGGTGGATCCAAGGTCTTCCCAACAGGCAAGAATAAGAAGGACGAATGTCTGTCACATAGAATGTGGAGTTGAAGGTTTCAGTTCCCACCTTAATCGGGATGTCCACCTCCCGTGGGCAATCCTTTTAGAACCATCAAAGGCTCTGACAATTATATTGCTGGGTTTCAAGGTTAAGCCTTCACAATCCAGTCTATCCAAGGCTTTCTTCGGCAAGACTTCAAAGACGAACCAGTGTCTACCAGTACGTGTGCTAGGGTTGTCCCTCTGCATTCCACCGAGACATGCAAAGCATCATTATGTTTTCTCCCTTTCAAAGTTAAATCTGCATCGGAGAATCCTAGACCATTGTTAGCTGTTAAACTAGCCACACATTCCTGGAACTGATCAGCGGAGGTTTCTTGTGGCACGTGGGCCGTCTTCAAAAATCTTATCAGAGCCTTAGAATGAGCTTCTGGAAAAAGCAACAGGGCCAACATGGAGATCTTTGAGGGGGTTTTCCCCAGCTGTTCCACCATATCATAATCGCTTTTCTTGATTATTTTCAAAATTTCCTCCATTTCTTTTTGAGAGGTTTCAGGGATGATCAACAGCTTGGCTCTCGTCCTGACGGGCTCTTCTTGGATCCCTTTCCCTCGAACATCAGTAGCAGCAGATGGGATAACCACGGGGGTTGTGACTTCTTCTATGATTGGTGTACTTGCAGATATTTTTATCGGTGTAGAGATAACTTTAGGAGCAGCTGGGGGTCCAAGAATTGCCTTTGGAGGGGAAATCTTTGGAGAAAAGATTCATCCACTACGGGTAACTTTGCTTGTTCCGGAAATGTTACTGATGTCGGATTGTCTTCTTCAGAACTCTCTTCCTTGGTAGTCTGTTCAATTTGTTTGACACCATGGTAGTATATTTCTCAACCATAGTTCCATGGTACTGATTTGTCGGACTTGTACGGGACTGGCCCGAGCATGGTTATTTTCAAGGGTGCAGCCTTCGGAGCGGATGTAATCCTAACAGGTCTTTGGAAGGATTGGCGGATATGGTTATTATTAAAACATCGTTAATAGGAGTTGATAAAACAAGAGTCTTCTCAAATAGGATTTCTTGGTTATCAATTAGGCGTTGGATGCCTATCTTCAACAATGGACAATGGGTTAATGAGGATGAACAAAGGTGACAATCTTCTTCACAACCTGGGAAAACCCAAGCCTTCAACAAATTTAACTTGATTATAGGGAGCAGAGTTATCAATTCATCTACAGTAGCAACAAACAGACCCTCCTCAACAGCATGGGCGTTGTGGCCGTGCCTTGGCATTAGAGCAGAGATAACATTGGGTTTTTCAGGTGCGTCGAATTCAAGTTCTTTAGCATCTATCAAATCTTGAATTTTATTCTTCAGGGCCCAACAGTTGTCAGTGCCGTGCCCTGGGCTCTCCGAATGGTAAGCACACCCGGCGTTCGAATGGTAGTGCAAAGAAGCAGTATTCGAATTCTTCGGGGCCTCTTTCAGACTTGCTAGATTTAACTTCAAGAGATGGGGTAGAACTTGGGCAGGAGTCATGTTTATCCTGGTGAATTGCCTAACTGGCCTTTCCACCCTAGTTTGATTGGTTCTCGGTTGACTGGTTCTGGACTGATCAAATGCAGACTTCTGAATCATGACGGCCCCCACCGCTGGCCGGCGCTCAACTCTTCCTTGACCCCCCTGAGAGTAGACAGCTGACACTTCCTTCTTTCCCGTGAAAGGTTTTCTGATGGCAGCAGAAGTAGATGCGTCTTTTTGAATTTTCCCGCTTTTTATACCGGCCTCCACTCTTTCTTCGGTTAGAATCAATTCAGTGAACCTAGCAGACGAACTTCCAATCAGGTGATTGAAGAAAGGACCTGACAGGGTACCCAGGAACATGTCTACTAGCTCCCTCTCATATAGGGGTGGTTGCACCCTTCCGGCTAAATCCCTCCACTTTTGGGTGTAGTCTTTGAATCCCTCATTTGACACCATGGCCATACTCTAGAGTTGAGTACGGGTTGGTGCCAAGTCGGTGTTGTATTGCTACTGTTTATAGAAGGTGGCTGCCAAGTCTTCCCAATTATGCACATCAGACCTCTACAACTGGTAGAACAAATCAAGCTGCATTCCTGACAAACTGTCCTAGAAAAAGTGGACCCACAAATTTTTGTCAGCAGAATACGGTTGAATTTTCCTGACATAAGATCGTAGGTGCATCTTGGGACAAGACACCCCATCATACTTGGCAAATAGAGGTACTTTAAACTTCGGAGGGATTACTATTCCAGATACCAAACTTAACTCCTCAAAGTCCAGCCCCGGTACTCTCTGTACTTCCATAGCAGCTAGACGCTCTTCCAAGTTTTTGTATTTGTCATCGGCCGGAGGGTACTGTTGTTCGGAGTAGTCCTCATCTTCTTCTTCTTCTTCTGCTTCATAATTAGATGGCACTTTCGTTCCCTTTCATTTTCCTTCCCCTTCTTCAGATGTTGATGGGAATTCCAAAGTCCGCCTGGCTTGTCCTTCAAACCTTCTGCCCATGACAACCACACCGACTTGCTTCTTCTTATTTTTCTCTTTCTCTTTCTCTAGCAAAGTCTTGAGCTCTTCTTACCCTTTGGCTAAGGTTAAAAGTAGCTGTTGAAATTGTGAATTCTGAGCTTGTAAGTCTTTGACCATTTGTTCTAGATCCATCTTGCTGAAATAAACAGCAGAGAGATGAGAAAACTTGGTGTGAAGACCTGCTTATGCATATGATGAATGATATGTATTCATGCAATGCTTTCAAGAATTCAGAAATTCAAATTTGTTTTAAACAAAAAAAGAAACACACGTCATATTAAATAAAACCAAGTTTGAATATATCAGGCCTCCTTGGGCTTACAAAGAAAGAAACTAAAATACAACAAAATTCTCAAGACAAAAAGACCGAACGCATCCTTTTTGGAGCAATGTAAGTATTCAGATTCTTCTCTTCATGAAGCAGCTTGGTGAGCTCCAAAACCTTATTTTCACTGGCGTAGTACTGGGTTTCAAAGGTGTCTCGCTCTTCCTTCAACTGAATCCAAGCTTTCTGCAGGTCTTCGAGAGAGGTAGGCATGTCTGGATGAAGAACGGTGTACGGGACGTCTCCTTCAATAACAGGCTCAATGATGACAGGAAGGATGGAAGGGTAAGGCATTAAGATACTCTAAGCACGAGCCCGTACCCACTTAAGGTAAGGCTCAAGAGGGATATAGTTTTTATGTCCCAAAGTCCTACTGTCCACTTTGTTCACCATTCCCCAAGCACGTGTAAACCTCTGGCGGTAACCTTGGTCTTCTTTGTCGTATTCAAACACCAAATCCCGGATGAGCATCTCATGAGGGACGTCCCTTCAGGCATACCCAAATTGCCAAAGATCTAAACACGGGTTATAGGTGATACCTCCCCTAATACCTAGCAGAGGTACATTAGGGAACTCACCACAGCGGTCGATGATAGAGATATCTTCCAAATATCTTGAGCACCAACGGATATCAGAGTGGGTGAGAGACATCATCCTTTGAGACCAAGTCAATCTTTGCTCATTCTTCAATGCTGACTGAGGAAGGTGTAAAGTGAACCACTTAGCGAGTAGGGGTATTCAACACAAAAGGGTACCTCTTTTCTTCATGGTACGGGTATGAAGCCAATGCAAGATGTCTCTTAGCAAGGTGGGTATAGGATTCCGAGAGAGAAAGACTTTGATGGCATTAACATCTATGAATTGGTCTGAGTTAGGAAACATAACCAAACCATAAATGAGGAGAGCTAGAACGTCTTCGAAAGCTTGGAAATCCATGTCATCCCAGAATGAACGAGCTTTTTCCAATAGAAACTTAGCTAAAAATCCTTTAACCCCACTTCTTATCTCCCAATTGGCTGTGACGTCGACCCTCTTCATATGTAAAGCTTCAGCGATGACTTCAGATTTTGGAATCCCTTCTAGACCGGTGAACGGTATCTGATTAAGCACGGGCACCCCTAAGAGTAGAGAGAACTCTTCTAATGTAGGTACCAACTGATAGTCTAGAAAAGTGAAACAATGATGTACTGGATCAAATAATTGGAATAGTACACACATCATCTCTTCTTGGAAGTTGGATGTAGCCAAACTGAGGAGTCGACCATACTTCTTGGTAAAAGGAGAATCCCCGGGCACTCTTGAGGCTAGCTCTTGAAGTTGAGGATGGGCTTTTACAAAGCTGATTCGGATAGTGTTTCTTCGGAGAGAATTCATTTCCTACAAAACCAAAAACAAAGATAAATTTCTAAATCCTTGAAATGGTTAGTGAGCATGCATATGATGTTGATGATGTTTATGTACAAGCAAACATATATACACACAAAAAACAGATCCCTATGTTTCAGGCTTGCATGAGTTTGTAGGTAAGTACCCTCTTGAAGTTTTAGTTGGTTCAACCTGTCCTAGAAATAATGACTGGGTTCTAAAGGATCTCAATATCACCGACCTTTCTCTTAGGCATTGTCTCAGCATAACAATCTTTTCTTGCGGTCGAGATATCCCAAAAGTCTAGCCTCAATGAGTGTAGTATCAAGTGTCAACAAAATTTCAACTTTACGCTGAAACCGGTTACCTCACTATGTCCTAATGGCCAAGTTTGTTCAATTAGGGTTCTAAGGTTAATTAGTGCTTCGCGACGCCACTCAGCGGCCCCGTATTCTCCCTGATTCACCACGAGGGATACCGGTACCCATAAATGCGTCACACTAACATAGCCATTGTTTCAACCATATCGGTCTACACCGTACAGTCTCCATAATCTATTGCTATTTACCTAAAAAGGTGCCCCAAATCCGGGTGGAGGATCAAAGCAAGCCCAATACAAAGAACAAAACATAAGGCATACAAATCAAATAATGAAAGCGATTAAAAGTGATCTATCCCTAAGGTAAACCCACTTTTAATTTTAGAATCCCCAGTAGAGTCGCCAGTTCTGTGATATGGTGGGAGAACTGACTTGGTGTTTTGTATTTTAATCGCACTTATGCGGTTAGCAAGAGTCGCCACCGGCTTTTCTTTTATCCAAAAGGAAAGGTAAAAAAGCACAGGAAAGACCTTTCGAGATTTTCTCGGGTTCGGGGGGTAGATTATGAAAAGGGAAGGTATTATCACCCTTTTCATCCATGGTTTTCCATGGGCTCTTAGTTACTCGTTTAGATCTGTAGTTGTTTAGTTATTGGCTTGCATTTTTGGTAAAACCCAAGTGTATGTGTGAATGTCATGACTGATGTCATAACATTCTAGTTTAGTTTGTACTGATTCATTAGGTACCTTTGCATAAAAATATTGTCATACAGGTACTGATGTTTATAAGTGTGTATCTGAGCATTTTGCAAAATGATCACATTTTCCTAAATCAGTAGACAGGTTTTCAGATGTCATAACAGATGTTAAGACATCCTATTCTGAACTAACAGGTTTGCAGTTTGGTTAATTCTGAGTTTTTTCAGGAAAATGACTCAGTCTTTCCAGAACAGAATCCTGCGTTTTCTTTGGGTTAACCTAGCTCAACCCCAACCTGGTTGATAAAGTCCTGTGACCTAGTCTTAAGGTCAAATGGAATTAACCCTAGCTTTTTGTGGAAACCCTAACTGAAGATGCAGCTGCTATATATTCAACAGAGCTGCTGTTTTGAAAGTAATCCCTTTTTGACAGAAGATCATTTAGAAGCTGTATAGTTTTAACTATTGTAATCCATGCAATTATCATTGTGATAAGTGACTTGGAATAGGTTTTTAATTGTAAGGGTTGTGTAGCACTCAAAGCTTTGAAGCAAGAGTGTTTGTATGTCTCTTGACTAAAGCTGTGAAGCAGAGTCAATTTAGGTGTGTGTATCACTCAAAGCTGTGAAGCAAGAGTGGTTGTGTTGCTTGATTAAAAAGCTGTGAAGCTTAATCAAGTGTATGTTTTTGAAGAGTGTCTTCATCAATTCATTAGTCAAATTGTTTTATGTATCACTGCTGTGATTGAGGGGGAGTGAGTAGGAACTCAGGTTTAAGTTGTACTTAGATTGAAATTGCATTGGGTAGGTCTTAAGTGAAGGAGATAAACTGGTTGGTTTATTCCTGAATTAACATCTCTTATAGTGGATTTCCTCCCTGGCTTGGTAGCCCCCAGAGTAGGTGTTGTTGCACACTGAACTGGGTAAACAATTGACTGTGTTCTTTACTGTTTTTGTATTTACTGTCTTATAGAAATTCAGATACGGTGTCATAACATTGAACGTGACATTGAGTATCTGCAGCCAGAATTTCAATTGGTATCAGAGCAGGCACCCTGCCTGTATTACTGGGTGAGATCTAGGGATATCACTTTCTGGCACTATGGACAAAGAAGGAGTTTTTGGAAATAGACCACCCATTCTGGATGGAACTAATTATGACTACTGGAAACCTCGTATGATTGCCTTCTTAAAATCTCTGGACAAAAAGGCTTGGAGAGCTGCTGACAAAGGATGGAACCATCCCACCATAACTGAGAAAGATGGGACAATCAGTCTGAAGCCTGAGGAAGATTGGAGTAAAGAAGAAGATGAGTTAGCCCTGGGAAATTCCAAAGCTTTAAATGCCTTGTTCAATGGAATTGATAGAAACATTTTCAGACTAGTACATCAATATGAACTGGCCAAGGAAGTTTGGGACACTCTCAAAACTACTCATGAGGGCACTTCCAAAGTAAAAATGTCAAGGCTTCAGATGTTGACTACCAAGTTTGAGAATCTAAAAATGATGGAAGATGAAACCATTCATGAGTTTCACAGGAACATCTTGGAGATTGCCAACACCTCAGGAGCACTGGGAGAAAAAATGGCAGAAGAAAAATTGGTGAGAAAGATTCTCAGATCCTTGCCCAAAAGATTTGCAATGAAGGTAACTGCCATAGAAGAAGCCCAGGACATCAGTAAGTTGAAAGTGGATGAACTTATTGGGTCTCTTCAGACTTATGAGATGGGGATCACTGAAAATGGTGACAAGAAGAACAAGAGCATAGCACTTGTATCCAACACTGATGTTGACAACAAAGAGGATGAAGAAGAAAATATTTCAGAAGTTATAGCCATGCTTGGAAGACAGTTCAACAAACTCATCAAAAGAATAGATCCAAAGTCAAGGTCTAATGTTCATAACATTCCCTCTGACATTGACAGTTCCAGCAGAAGACCAAGGTCAGAAGAGAAGGGAAACCAAGGCAGAGGAATTCAATGCCATGGTTGTGAAGGATATGGGCATATTCGAGCTGAATGTCCAACCTTTCTTAAGAAACAAAAGAAAGGAATGACTGTTACTTGGTCTGACTATGATTCAGAAAGTAATTCTGAAGAAGAATCTGCCAAACTAGTTACTGCTCTAACTGGTTTTTATACCTCTGAAAGTGACACTAGTGATGAAGAGGTGACATTTGAAGAACTGGCTGATACTTACAAGAAATTGTGTATCAGAAGTACTGAAGTCTGTGTGCAGAATGAGAAACAATCAAAACTCATCATAAAGCTGGAGGCTGAGAAAAGGGCAAACCTTGAAACTATAAGTCATCTAGAAGGGGATGTTCAATTGCTGAACTCACAACTGAATCAAATGAAAAAATCTGTCAAGATGCTGACTAATGGAACAGACAAATTGGAAGAGATACTTCAGGTTGGACAAAATGTGGGAAATAAATCTGGTCTAGGATTTGTGGAAGCTAAGAAATCTGGTGCAGACAAGAAGATCAGGCTTGTTAAACAATTGTCAAAGTTGATGTCTCAACACAACTCTCAACATCAGGAACAGAGACATATGAAGAAAAGGTACCAAAGATGGAGACGTCATCATTGTGGGAGATATGGCCACATAAAACCTTTCTGCTTCAGATTGCATGGATACCCTAATCAGAACTCAGGTGTCAAACCTAAGTCTAAAAAGGTACCACATGCTCCTAAATGGAAGAAAAAGGCTACTGCCCTGATAGCCCACACTTCCCTGAGGGTCTCTGCAAAGGAAGACTGGTACTTTGACAGTGGGTGTTCCAGACACATGACTGGAATCAAGAACCTCCTCAATAATGTTAAACCTCACACCACCAGTTTTGTGACCTTTGGAGATGGTGCTAAAGGTAATATCAAAGGAGTTGGTAATCTGGACTGCCCTGGAGTTCCAAGTTTGAATGAAGTACTGCTGGTAAAAGGACTGACTGCTAATCTCATTAGTATTAGTCAATTGTGTGATCTAGGATTCAAGGTAAATTTCTCAAAATCTGAATGCCTTGTAATCAATGACAAACAAGAAATTGTAATGAAAGGAGTTAGATCTAAAGACAACTGTTACTTGTGGGAGCCTGAGAACACTAATTTCTCCTCTGTGTGTTCCATTGCAAAAGAAGAAAAAGAGGTGAAACTATGGCACCAAAAACATGGCCATCTTCATCTAAGAGGAATGAAAAGGATTATCTCCATGGAGGCAGTCAGAGGAATTCCAAGACTGCAAATTGATGAAGAAAGAGTTTATGGTGAATGTCAGGTTGGTAAGCAGACTAGGATGTCTCATCCAAAGTCAAGACATCTGACCACCTCTAAGGTTCTAGAACTTCTTCATATGGATCTGATGGGACCAATGCAAGTGGAGAGTCTTGGTGGAAAAAGATATGCCTATGTGGTTGTGGATGATTTTTCCAGATTCACCTGGATTAATTTCATTAGGGAAAAATCTGATGTATTTGAAGTTTTTAAAGAATTGTGCAAAAGAATTCAAAGAGAAAAGGAAGGGTGTATTGTCAGAATCAGAAGTGATCATGGTAAGGAATTTGAAAACAACAAGTTTGATGATTTCTGTTCCTCAGAAGGAATTAGTCATGAATTTTCTTCTCCTATAACTCCTCAGCAAAATGGAGTTGTGGAAAGAAAAAACAGGACCATACAAGAATCTGCCAGAGCAATGTTACATGCCAAAAGACTTCCTATGTATTTTTGGGCTGAAGCTATGAATACAGCCTGCTATGTTCATAACAGGGTCATCTTGAGAAAGGGAACCTCATCCACCATATATGAACTCTGGAAAGGAAGAAAACCAACTGTGAAGTACTTCCATGTGTTTGGCAGTAAATGCTATATTCTGACAGATCGTGAACAAAGAAGAAAACTGGACCCTAAAAGTGATGAAGGCATATTTCTAGGATACTCCTCAAACAGCAGAGCTTATAGAGTATTCAATTCCAGAACCAAAGCCATGATGGAATCAATAAATGTTATAATTGATGATTATCATGAAGAAATAGATGTTCCTTGTACTGTTGAGACATTCTTTGAGACTTCAACCCAACAAAATGATCTATCCAACTCCACCACAACAGAATCTGAATCAAAGGAAGCTAGCAAGATCCCTTCCATCAGAATTCAGAAGGATCATCCAAAAGAGCTCATCATAGGAGATTCCAACAGTGGAGTCATTACAAGATCTAGAGAAATCATCTCAAACTCTTGTTTTGTGTCCAAAATGGAACCAAGAACTGTCAAGGAAGCTTTAACTGATGAATACTGGATTGGTGCAATGCAAGATGAACTGAACCAATTCAAGCAACATGAAGTTTGGGAACTGGTTCCTAGACCTGAAGGAACTAACATCATTGGGACAAAATGGATTTTCAAGAACAAGTCAGATGCTGAAGGAGTTGTCACCAGAAATAAGGCAAGACTTGTTGCTCAAGGATACACCCAGGTTGAAGGGGTTGATTTTGATGAAACCTTTGCACCTGTAGCCAGGCTGGAATCAATCAGACTCCTATTGTCAATTGCTTGTCTTCTGAAGTTTAAGTTATTTCAGATGGATGTGAAAAGTGCCTTTCTAAATGGGTACTTAAATGAGGAAGCTTATGTGGAACAACCTAAAGGCTTTGTGGATCCAACCCACCCTGATCATGTCTACAAATTGAGAAAAGCTCTATATGGCCTGAAACAAGCTCCTAGAGCATGGTATGACAGGTTAACAAAGTTTCTCTCAGACAAAGGATACAGAAAAGGAGGCTTGGACAAAACTCTCTTTGTCAAAACTAAAGGAGGGAAGTTGATGGTTGCCCAAATATATGTTGATGACATAGTGTTTGGAGGAATGTCAGAACCTATGGTTAAACATTTTGCTGACCAGATGCAGGCTGAATTTGAAATGAGTCTCATGGGAGAACTAACTTATTTTCTTGGACTACAAGTCTCACAGATGGAGGACTCAATCTTCCTATCTCAAAGCAAGTATGCTAAGAACATTGTAAAGAAGTTTGGTATGGAGAACGCCAGTCACAAAAGGACTCCTGCTCCTACTCATTTAAAGCTTTCCAAAGACTCAAGTGGGGTTAAGGTGGATCAAAGTCTGTACAGAAGCATGATAGGAAGCTTGTTGTACTTAACAGCCAGCAGACCTGATATTGCTTTTGCAGTTGGAGTTTGTGCAAGATACCAAGCTGATCCTAAAGTTAGTCATATCAATCAAGTGAAGAGAATTTTGAAGTATGTGAGTGGAACTTACAACTATGGGTTGATGTATTCTCATGGCTGTGAACCAGCTCTGACTGGCTACTGTGATGCTGATTGGGCTGGTAGTGCTGATGATAGAAAAAGCACCTCTGGAGGATGTTTCTTCTTGGGAAATAATCTGGTTTCCTGGTTCAGCAAGAAACAGAATTGCGTGTCTCTTTCTACTGCTGAAGCTGAATACATTGCAGCTGGTAGTAGCTGCTCTCAAATGATCTGGATGAAACAGATGCTTACTGAGTATAATGTCACACAAGATGTTATGACATTGTACTGTGACAATCTGAGTACAATCAACATTTCCAAGAATCCCATTCAGCATAGTAGGACCAAACATATTGACATACGACATCACTTTATCAGAGACCTTGTAGAAGAGAAGACAATCAAATTGGAACATGTTGCCACTGAGCTACAGCTGGCTGACATTTTTACCAAGGCTCTTGATGCAAATCAATTTGAAAACTTGAGGGGTAAGTTGGGTATTTGCCAACATGAGGAATTGTAGCAATTAATCTTGCTTAAAACAAGGGTTAAAGGAGTTATGCTTGTTCTGATTGGGTTAAAATTATATTTTCCCATTTCCTTCAATTCTTTTAAGAAGTTGAATAGACACTCCTTTTCTTCCTTCCCCTCTCGTCTCCTCATCAAAACCCAGTCTCTCAATCAGAATTTTCTCTTCAGTTGCTGTTGGTCCTCTAAGACTGTCAAAATGCCTCAAACACCATCATCATCCAATACGACCATTTCAACCTCTTCCTCTGATCAAGATTCTAGGACAATCTCTTCTTGTCAGGACTCTGAAGTCCTGGAGATCTCTTCTCTTAGAAAAGTGGAATCTAACCCCACCAAGGTCAAAGAGCTGAGAACAAGACATGTAGGAAGGTCCCAAGCTTCTGCCTCTGGTAATTCATCTCATCCTTCTTCTTCAGTTCCCCCTGAAATTGCAAATAGGGAAGGGTCAGCCTATGTTCGTCAAGCAATAGCAAAAATTGTTTCAAGAATTCTGAACGAGAACCACTCAGTTCCTGGCATTTCTGTTCCTTTAAATCAAGAAAGTTCAAATGCTGAAACAAATCCAGATGTCTCTAAGGATGTTGAGACATCAGACAAAGAGAAGAATGCCGACATTGCTCACAAGAAAAGGAAGAAGCCAGACTCCTCTGAGTCTGATGACATTGCTTAAAGGTTGGTGGAGTTGCTGTTTGGTGGAGTTGATGCTGGTCCCTGGTGGAGTTTGGAAGTGTGTTCAGTTTTTTGCTGCTCTTATTACTTTTCTGGATGACTGTATAATTTTTATGAACATGTATCTTTGGCCCATTTGTGGCTAAAGAGGGGGAGATATATTTGTGATACTTTATTTGACATTCTATTTTTCTGCAGTCATTTCTTTCTGCTGCTATCTATCTCTGATTGCTTAGGGTCTTTAGCCAAAAATCTGCCAAAGGGGGAGTTTGTAGTTGTTTAGTTATTGGCTTGCATTTTTGGTAAAACCCAAGTGTATGTGTGAATGTCATGACTGATGTCATAACATTCTAGTTTAGTTTGTACTGATTCATTAGGTACCTTTGCAGAAAAATATTTTCATACAGGTACTGATGTTTATAAGTGTGTATCTGAGCATTTTGCAAAATGATCACATTTTCCTAAATCAGTAGACAGGTTTTCAGATGTCATAACAGATGTTAAGACATCCTGTTCTGAACTAACAGGTTTGCAGTTTGGTTAATTCTGAGTTTTTTCAGGAAAATGACTCAGTCTTTCCAGAACAGAATCTTGCGTTTTCTTTGGGTTAACCTAGCTCAACCCCAACCTGGTTGATAAAGTCCTGTGACCTAGTCTTAAGGTCAAACAGAATTAACCCTATCTTTTTGTGGAAACCCTAACTGAAGATGCAGCTGCTATATATTCAACAGAGCTGCTGTTTTGAAAGTAATCCCTTTTTGACAGAAGATCATTTAGAAGCTGTATAGTTTTAACTATTGTAATCCAAGAAATTATCATTGTGATAAGTGACTTGGAATAGGTTTTTAATTGTAAGGGTTGTGTAGCACTCAAAGCTTTGAAGCAAGAGTGTTTGTATGTCTCTTGACTAAAGCTGTGAAGCAGAGTCAAGTTAGGTGTGTGTATCACTCAAAGCTGTGAAGCAAGAGTGGTTGTGTTGCTTGATTAAAAAGCTGTGAAGCTTAATCAAGTGTATGTTTTTGAAGAGTGTCTTCATCAATTCATTAGTCAAATTGTTATATGTATCACTGCTGTGATTGAGGGGGAGTGAGTAGGAACTCAGGTTTAAGTTGTACTTAGATTGAAATTGCATTGGGTAGGTCTTAAGTGAAGGAGATAAACTGGTTGGTTTATTCCTGAATTAACATCTCTTATAGTGGATTTCCTCCCTGGCTTGGTAGCCTCCAGAGTAGGTGTTGTTGCACACTGAACTGGGTAAACAATTGACTGTGTTCTTTACTGTTTTTGTATTTACTGTCTTATAGAAAGTCAGATACGGTGTCATAACATTGAACGTGACATTGAGTATCTGCAGCCAGAATTTCAAGATCACTTGCTTTCATTTGATTGTGTGCTTGTGGTGTGGGATTTGAAAGTATTTTGAAAAAATCTCTTTGTAATGGTTTTCGTCTCTATAAGAACGTATACAAAGTTTTGTTTCGAAAAAATGGTTCAAAGATGTGTTTGTGAATTGTGTTTCAAAAAGTGTTTTGAAAAGATGTTTTGCAATGGTTCTCGTCTCTATAAGAACGTATACAAAATGTTTTTGTCTTTTTGAAAATGTTTTGAAATGGAAGTGTAGGTGTGAAAAGTTTTTATCGTGAGCAAGCGAGTAACTAAGAGCGAATCTATCTACTCGAAAGGTCTTAAATTGTTCTTTTCTTCCTCCTTTTAATGGTGCTATCTTACCATTAATTTGGTAAGAAGCCCCATCGTTGGATGTGAAGGGACAGGCGCGGGTCAATTTTACAATCATTGAAGGCAACTTGTGAGACGCTTTAGCAATTTTCGTAAGAGACGAGATCATTTTAATCGAAGGCAACATCGAGGGTCATTGAGGGACTACGATCTTTTTTTATCGAAGGGTCATTGCTAGAGTGTCCCATATTTGAGGGACATGATTGTATTTCTGAGGCAACAAGCGAGGTTACCCTAGAGGTGCGCGTGTGAAAAAGTGTGTTGGTTTCAAGTTATTTTATTCTTTGATTAGGTCATCTAGCGATTGATTTTGAATCTTGCCATACATTCCTAGTTACTATACAGTATATGGAAAACGGTAAATTGCGGGAATTGAAATTCTACGCTATTACAAAATATTCGGGAATGGGGGTACAATTGTTACAAATGGGGATGAATCAAATGAGATAGCAAAATCCAAATAGCAAACAACACAACTCAATCGAATTTTGTGCGATTTAAATAAAGCTATGACAATCCATGAAAATAATATTAACAAAATATAAAATGCTAAATATTTACTGGAAAAAAGAAAGGTAAAACCTAATCTAAAAAATAAAAAAAAATTGATTAAATTAAAATCTTTATTATTTTTTTATTTTATTAATTAAGTAAATTTAAATAAAGAAATAAACTAAATTATTATTATTTTTGGTGTTTTATTGAGTAAAATCTAAAACAAATTTATTAAAGAAAAGAAAAATGATAAAAATTAAAAGTACAAAACCTAAATCAATTTTAATAAAAAATATTTAAGTTTTCTTAGCATTTGTATAATAATAAAAAAATGTAAAGGAAATCAAATTAAGCAAACAAAAAATGCAGTGGGCTTAAACGACTATTTGGGAGAAGGCCCAAAGAAGATATTGTTTTAGTTGTAACAAAACGAACCAAACGGGGGTGTGTGAAAGTAAAACGCGTGGGCTTCATGGGGTAACAGAAAAACAAAAGCCCAAGTTCCTTAAACTGTTTAGTTGTCTGATTAAGGAAATGAAAAACAAAATTAGGGTTCTGGACCCTTTTGATCACAGCGGCGCCGTTCTCATCTCTTCCTCATCCATCTCTGTTGAAATCTCCTAAGCTAACTCACTATCCATCCCTATTTCTTTTTTGCAAACGAAATCACTCTTTTCATCTCTATCTCACCATGACTCGTATCTCCTTGAAAACCCTAATTTCGGAATTGACCCTAAAGGAACGAAATCTAAATCATCTGATTTCCCCCCCCCCCCCAACTCTCTTTTGCCGGAATGCACTCATTCTTGCCTCCCTAATCCAGTTCTAACATTTTTCTTGAAAAAAGGTACGGTTTTGTTCTTTCTAAAAATTACAAATTTCGTTTATTTTCATTGTCTTATCATGTTTTGCTATTAATTGAGCTTTACCCTCTTAGATGCAGAAAGATGCATTTATGAAAAATGATAAAGGAGAGAAAATCGTACCTGTTGGAGATTCTTTCTGTGAAATAGAAAAGGGAAGGACGAGATTGAAGGTTGTGTTCTGTGGTGGCCGGAGACAGGGGGAAGAGATGAAGATTGAAAGCGTGCTTTTTTCTGGTAACTTTCTTCTATTTTCTTTGTTGAATGATGAGGGTGTTGGTTGTTGTTTGATGCTTGTATTCTGAGTTTTTTCTTAGATGTATATTACTGGTTTTAGGCTTTTGGAGTTTGTTGAAAGTTTTTTGGTTATGGTGCTTGAGACATTTTCTTGAGGCCTATTCAGGTTTGATGAGTTTGAGACCTGTGTTTTTCAGCTTGAGACCTTGACAGGTTTTTTTGCTTTTGATGATGGTCGACTGGTTTATCAGCTTGAGACTTTGGTTTCAGGCTTTTGTATTTGAGAGTTTTGATACTTTGACATTTTTGAGATGGTTGCTGGTTTTGTTTAAGACTTTGACAGGTTTTTGAAGGTTATTGATTTGGTTCTTTTGAGAGTTTTGGTTTTGTGATGGTTGTTGAGGTTGCTACTGTATGCTGGTTAACAATCTTGGGATTTATGTTTTTTTCTGAGTTTTTAACTTGTATTGATGTTTTTGTGAGTTTAAAAATGGTGAATGGTTTTTTTTCTTGTGGGTTTTGGTACTGTATTTTAGGTTTTGGGGTTAAAGGTTTGAGATTTGAGGATGGTTTTGGATATTTTGTGATTGTTTATTAACATGTTTGGTTCTTGAGGATAGATGTTGGTTTGTGTTGATGGTTTGACAGTTTCTTGTGGTTTTTTGTTGTCGGTTAACAATTTTTGAGATTGATGATGTTTCTGATTCTTTGGCTTGAGATCAGGTTTGGTTGATGGTGTTTGAGACTTGAGATTTTGGTTTGACAGTTTTTTGGAGGTTTGAGGTTTTTTCAGGTTTTGACAGTTTGGATGCTTGTGTTCAAGTTTTTTTTGAGTTTGATAATTTTTCTATCTATCTTGCTTGAGAGTTGTGTCTACTGTTATATTGGTGTTGCTTTTGTTGAATTCCTATTCAAAATGGTGGGAAAACAAAGAATTTGAATATTTTACTATATTGTTCTTTTGGCTTTTTGATAACAGTTTTGTTTTCTAGAAACTTCTATGTAATTTGTGACAGTCAAGGCAGCAGGGCTGTGCATCCCAATAACCTAGGTGACTTCTTTCCTCTCTTCTCTCTCAATGACACTAAGAAAGTCAATTGCTCTTTTTCCTTTTTTTCCAATTCTGAAAAGTTTGCAATAATAAATGGGAAATGATGAACTAGGCTTCTTGAACAAGTTTTTGCTTGTTTGACTTAGCTTATTATATTGCCATACTTCTGCCTTTTGTTGATGCTGTTTGTTGTTTGCTATATTGCTATCCAGTTTGCGCTGCTGTTTGGATAAATTTGTACCATTCTGTTTGGACAATTTTGTTGTTTGTTTGGATAATTTTGCTGCATTTGTTTTGTCCAACTTTGCTGTTTGTTTGGATAAGTTTGTTGTATTTGTTTTGTCTAGCTTTGCTGTTTGTTTGGATAAGTCTGCTGCATTCTGTTTGTGTGGAAAACTTGCTTGCATTTTGGACAGTTTGTTTCTTTTTTGTGAACCAAGAAGAGTAATCTTCTTGTGATTTGCAAAAATAGAGGAAATAAATTGTGATGAATTAAAATGGCCTTATGATTCCAATTTGCAAACTTTAATGATGAATAGCACTTTTTCTTTTGAAAATTCTTGCTCATGCCCAAATAATTTGTACTAACTATTTTTCTTTCTTTTGTTTTCATTTGAGCACAATTGGATGCGACAAAGCATGGGAGGCAAGAACTCTGCAAGCATGGAGGTCTTTGGAGATAGAAAAAGGACTTCAGTCAAACTTAGGCATATATTAGTTCTCCTAGGCCAATCAAGCATTTGAATTTCCTTGTAATTTAGAAAAACATTCTTGTATTGTATCCAACAATTATACTAATTTATCTTTTAAATACAATAAGTCGTAAAACATAAAGTATTTAAAAGAACAAATTATTTTGTAACAATGTTTGAAAAATTGGAGAAAGTCTTACGAAATATTCTAGTGTCCATTGAAACCCTTTACTGTCAATAACTTGTAATTTTCTCTTCGCATCCTAACTGATTCTTAAAGATTCCCAATCAAGATAATTGAAACAAAATGCTCCAATCTGATAACTTAAATTCCAATAATTTTGTAATCTTGCAACTGCATTCCAAACAAACACGCACTGTATATTCCAATTCCTAAACAAGCAAATGTTTTAAAAGACACAAATCATCTGGTTAACCTGGATCAAAATCATGGTCGTCCCAAATGTCAGTCTTAATCTCTTGTCCCAAACAAACCATGCTCTGAGAATAAACACTGTTTTTTTTTCCAGTAAACCTGAGGAATCATGAAGACCTGTGAAAGCCAATTGACTCCTTTTTTTTTTTGAGAAATCATTTTCTTCTGAGGATTGCAAGAAAAACCCTAATTGTTGGTTTACTGTCACAGAAGAGAACCTGTCTGATCGATTCTTGAGCCAACTTGAATATCTGAGAAACCATAGGGTTGTGTTTTCTATGAAAAATGGGAGGGAAAATTTTTGGGTACAACAGATGGGCTTTATCTTTGTCTTGTTTTGCAGATTATAACTTCCATGCGCAGAAACACTATTCGAGTTAACTTTGTGCAAATACCTGCTCAACTCAAAGATTTAGCCTCTAGAGTTTTTGATACTTCCTCATTCATTAGAAGACATGGTCAACTTCTTAGCTTGGTTACCTCAAAGTTTGATGAGCAGATGATGAGTGTGCTCTTCCAGTTCTTCGATCCAGTGCATCATTGTTTCACTTTCGCAGATTATCAGTTGGTTCCCACTTTGGAAGAGTTTTCTCACTTATTGGGCATATCCATCCTCGAGCAGATGCCCTTCACAGGTTTGGAAGAGATTCCTAGGCCAGAAGACATTGCTTCAGCTTTACATTTGAAAAGGGATGATGTAGTATCCAATTGGGAGACACAAAGCGGGGTTAAAGGTTTCTTAGCCAAGTTTCTAATGGATCAAGCTCAACTGTTCTGGGATAATTTGGACTTTCAGGCTTTCGAAGACATCTTGGCTCTCCTTATCTACGGCTTGGTTCTATTCCCTAATCCAGATTCCTTCATAGATGTGAATGAGGTTAAGATCTTCTTGTCTCGCAATCCTGTACCTACCCTTCTGGGTGATATCTTGCATGCCCTCTATACTCGTACTGTGCGTAGAAGAGGGACCCTCATGTGTTGCATGCCTCTGCTGGCGAGGTGGTTTATTTCGCACCTCCCCAAGTCAGTGCTGAAGAATGAGGAAGGTTTAGGATGGTATTACATAATAATGTCCCTTGCCCATACAAAAATTCTTTAGAGTTCTAAGGCTATGGAAAGTGTTGCTGTCATTGATCGATGTGGGGAATAACCTAATGTCACGTTACTTGGAATTCGAGGGGGAATAACTTACAGTCCTTGTTTGGATTTACAACAGTTTGGTCGCGCTTGGAGAGACGGTCCTCATGAGCTACTTGTTATAGATATTGCCTTTGACTATAAGGGGGACATTGACAAGCATCGCCAAAGGTTTATACGAGCCTGGGGCATGGTGAATAGGTCTGACCCTCAAGAGCTAGGACCAAGGACTTCTCTCCCTATGCAACCTTATCTCTAGTGGGTACGAGCACGAGCCCAGAAGCTTGGGATGCCTTATGAAGTTGTGTTGCCAGTAATTGTGGAGCCTACCAATGAAGAGGGTGTTCCTTATACAGTCCTTTATCCCTACATGCCCACTGATCTTGGGGAATTAAAGAGATCCTGGATTCAGTTGAAGGAGGAAAGGGATACCTACTGGGAGAAGTATCATGAGCAAGAGAGGAAGATCTTGAAGCTCACGAGGCAACTTGAGAATGAAAGGATGATCAATGACTACGTCAGCACGAAGGGGAAGCGACCATGGGATTTCTGATTTTTGCTTTTTCTAGTTTAAATTTGTTTTTCATTTATTTCTTTTGTAACGCCTCAAAGGAATTGTTAAACATTTTTACAAGTTTAATCTAATAAAGTTTGTTTATTTCTTGGTTTGCAAATTTAAATCTCCCAAAGTCTTTGAAATCATTACATACGCATGCCATTATCATGCACATCATTACAAGTACCATTATAGGTTTCTCATCTTCTTCGCTGTTTATTTCAGCACGAAATGTCTTCTGAAATACCTACCGATCAAGCCATCAAAGCTCTTCAGGCATAGAATGCCCAATTCCAAGAGATGTTCTTGAACTTGGCTAAGGGGCAAGAGGATTTGAAGACTCTTATCCCGAAGGAGAAGAAGAAGAAGAAGAAGAAGAAGAAGAAGAAGAAGAAGGTGGTTCTGCTGAATATGGGTCACATATTTGGGAATAAGTTGCGACAAGAAGCTGATCTGTCTCATTCATCCAAAGGAGGAGAGAATCAACAAGAAGAAAAGGGTCCTAGTCCTGTAGTCTCTAATAATGACACTGATTTTGATGATGAACAATACCCTCCTGCTGAGGATAGGTACAAACAACTTAAAGACCGTCTGAGTGCTATGGAGATTCAGAAGATCCCTAGTTTGGACTTCGGAGATCTGGGTCTAGCATCAGGGGTGGTGATTCCTCATAAGTTCAAAGCACCGGTTTTTTCTAAGTACGATGGAATGTCCTGTCCAAAACTTCACCTCCGCTCGTACGTCAGAGAAATCCAACCTTACACTGCTGATAGGAACCTGTGGGTACATTTCTTTCAAGATAGTCTGTCAGGGACTCAACTTGAATGGTTTTATCAATTGGAAGGAGCTAATGTACGAAACTCAGAGGACCTTGCTGCTGCTTTTTACAAGCAGTATCAGTATAACGCCGACCTTGCTCCTACTCGTACTCAGCTTCAAGGTATGTCTATGGGTGCAAGTGAAGGTTTTAAGGACTATGCTCAGAAGTGGAGAGATTTGGCTGGAAGAGTCCAACCCCCTCTGTCTGATAGGGATTTAGTTGATATGTTTCTTAGGAGTTTGTCTGGTCCATTTTTCAATCATTTGATTGATAGTTCGTCATTTGGGTTTACTGAATTGATCCTGACTGGGGAGAGAGTAGAAGTTGGTATCCGAAGTGGTAAGATACAGAAGGATACATCGTCAAGTGCAGTAAAGAAGCCTTTCACTAGAAATAAAGAAGCTAGTGCAGTTTACAGCTCGAGGAGCCAAAACTGACCTGAACGCCGCCAAGCAGTAAATGCGGTAGTAATATTAAGACCCACTGTTGCCCCACAATGCAACAATCAGCAAAGAATGGAGAGACCGCAAAGACAGTACACTCGGCTCAGTATGACCTTATCTCAAATTCTACCGCAGTTATTGAAGTCCAACCTGGTAACTCTGAGGGAAGCCCCGAAGAATCCCAACACCACATCTCCACTATATAACCCGAACGAGTGTTGCGCCTGTCACTCCGATAGCCCAGGGCACGATACAAACAACTGCTGGGCCTTGAGGAATAAGGTGCAAGATTTGATTGAAGCTAAAGAGATTAAGTTTGACACTCTGGAGAAGCCCAACGTCATAAATGCTCCCATGCCTAAACATGATCAGGGAGTGAATGCAATTGAGGATGATAAAGAAGAGTCAGATATCAACAGCTGGATCTACCCGACTACCAACAGTGGATTGAACAACTGGTCAGCGAAGGACTTCGTGCTCGTTTCTTTTATTACACAGTAATAGACTTTTGTTTTGAGATTTGTAACAGACAATTTGAAACTTTACGGCCCAGTGTCTTGCCCGAGGCACCTTGGCTTTGTTTGTGAGGGCTTATTATTTGTCATTTTCATATATCATCAATACAACATTGGACGTTTTCTTGCATTACAAATTTTACGCTCCTTGTTTTTCTTTTCTATCTCGCACTTTATCAAAACAGGTATTGTCTTACACACACTTACATATCATAATGTAGATCTATATCCACTCTGGATCCCATTGATAACAACTCTGCTACTGCCAGTTATGACTTCGAAAATCCAATCAACCAAGCCGAGGACGAAGGTGAGGATGATTGTGAAGTGCCTGGGGAGCTTGCTAGACTATTACTGCAGGAAGAGAGGGCCATACATCCCCATGAGGAGCCAGTGGAATCAATGAATTTGGGTATAGAGGAAGACAAGAAAGAGGTCAAGATATGTGAAAATCTGGAGCCTAGCGTCAAGCAACGGTTAATACAGATGTTACGCAACTATGTTGAGATCTTCTCTTGGTCTTATAAAGATATGCCTGGGTTGGATACTGATATTATGGTACACCACTTGCCAACTAAAGAAGACTGTCCTCCGGTAAAGCAGAAAGTTCTCTGTATGCGCCCTGAGATGTCTGAGAAAATTAAAGTTGAGGTCATGAAACAGTTTGATGCTTACTTCTAACTGTTACTTCTTACCCACAGTGGGTTGCCAACGTTGTTCCTGTGCCTAAGAAGGATGGTAAGGTGAGGATGTGTGTGGACTATAGAGATCTGAATAGGGCAATCCCCAAGGATGATTTCCCACTTCCTCACATCGATGTTCTGGTCGACAACACCGTGCATCATAAGATATTCTCCTTTATGGATGGTTTTTCTGGATACAATCAGATTAAGATGGCTCCCGAGGACATGGAGAAGACAACCTTCGTTACGCAGTGGGGCACCTTTTGCTACAAAGTCATGCCGTTTGGATTGAAGAATGTTGGGGCAACGTATCAGCGCGCCATGGTTGCTTTGTTCCACGACATGATTCACCATGAGATTGAGGTTTATGTTGATGACATGATTGCAAGGTCCCAGAGTGAAGAATAACACCTTGACCATCTCCGGAAACTGTTCGACAGGTTGAAGATGTACAAGCTAAGGTTAAACCCGAACAAGTGCACCTTTGAGGTAAGGTCTGGTAAGCTGTTGGGTTTCGTCGTTAGTGATAAAGGTATTCAAGTGAATCCTGCCAAGGTAAAAGCTATACAGGAGATGCCAGCTCCCCGAACAGAAAAAGAAGTCAGAGGCTTTTTGGGACGTTTGAACTACATTTCCCGATTCATTTCACATCTGACTGCTACTTGTGATCCAACCTTCAAGCTGCTGAAGAAGGATCAAGTGGTAAAATGGAATGATGAATGTCAGGCCACTTTCAAAAGGATCAAGGAATATATCCAAGAGCCACCTATTCTGATGCCTCAAGTTGAAGGGAGACCTTTGATCTTATACTTGACAGTACTCGATAATTCAATGGGGTGCGTGCTGGGGCAACATGACGAGTCTGGCCGAAAAGAGCATGCTATTTACTACCTTAGCAAAAAGTTTACCGACTGTGAGACCCGATACTCACTGCTCGAGAAAACTTGTTGCGCTTTGGCATGGGCTGCTCACCGACTGAGACAGTATATGCTGACTCACACCACCCTATTGATATCAAAGATGGACCCAATCAAGTATATCTTCGAAAAGCCTGCCTTGTCCGAAAGAATAGCAAGATGACAGATGATCTTAACTGAATATGATATCCAATACACAACCCAAAAAGTAATCAAGGGGAGTGTATTGGCAGATCATTTGGCGCATCAAGCCGTGGATGATTACCAATCCATGAATTTCGAGTTCCCGGATGAGAACATCATGTTGGTGACCGACTGTGAAAAACCTGGACGGGATGAAGGACCTGAGGAAGGATTTCGATGGTCTATGTATTTCGACAGAGCTTCAAACGCATTGGGTAATGGCATTGGCGCCATGATCATATCTCCTGAGGGTTGTCATACTCCATTCACCGTCCGATTATGTTTTAACTGCACCAACAATATAGCGGAATATGAAGCATGCATCATGGGCCTTCGAGAAGCTATCGACCTAAGGATTAAGTTCCTGAGTGTATTCAGAGATTCTGCTCTAGTGATCAGTCAGATCAAAGGTGAGTGGGATACGAAACACCCAAATCTTATTCCTTACAAAGAATATGTATTGACGTTGCTCCCACACTTTGAGGAGATAACCTTTGAACATTTCCCCAGAGAGGAGAATCAGCTGGCGGACGCGCTAGCTACCATGTCTTCTATGTTCAAGGTTAGGTGGGACAATGAGGCTCCCCAGATTACCATTGAGAGGTTGGACGAACCCGCACATTCCTGTGACATTGAGATTCAAGAGGTGGCAGATAAACCCTGGTTTCACGAGGTAAAAAGGTATCTTGAGGCTCAAGAGTACCCCGAGGGTGCATCTGTTAATGATAAGAAGTTTCTGAGGAGATTCGCTGCGAAGTTCTTCATCAGCAATGGTGTCCTTTACAAGCGTAACCATGATTCAGCCTTACTGCGATGCATGGACAAAAACGAGGTAGAAAGGATCATGGCAGAGTTACATGAAGGTACTTTCGGAACTCATTCCAGTGGACATACCATGGAAAAGAAAATCCTACGGGCAGGATATTATTGGTCTACTATGGAAGCCGATTGTTATCAGAATTCTCGAACCTGTCACAAGTGCCAAGTCTATGCTGATAAGGTGCATGTACCTCCAGTTCCTCTGAATATTTTGACAGCTCCTTGGCCTTTTGCAATGTGGAGCATCGATATGATCGGCGAGATCAGACCTATTGCGTCTAACGGGCATCATTTCATTCTGGTAGCTATTGATTACTTTACAAAGTGGGTTGAAGCAGATTCCTTTGCTACAGTAACCAAGAACATCGTGGCACGGTTTATCCGACATAATTTGATCTGTCGATACGGTGTACCGAAGAGAATCATTACGGACAATGGTACAAATCTCAACAATACAATGATCACTAAGCTTTGCAAATAGTTTAAGATACAGCATCACAACTCTTCTCCCTATCGGCCGAAGATGAATGGGGCTGTTGAAGCGGCTAATAAGACTATCAAGAAGATTGTGCAGAAGATGACGGTGACATACAAAGACTGGCACGAGATGTTACCATTCACTCTTCATGGGTACCGCGCCTCAACAAGGACGTCGACAGGGGCAACTCCCTACTCTCTGGTGTATGGTATGGAAGCGGTCTTACCCATTGAGGTCTAGATTCCTTCTCTCTGAATTATGAAAGATGCAGGTTTAAGCGAGGACGACTGGATCCAAACCCGGCTTGATCAGCTGAACTTAATCGATGAAAAGAGACTTACTGCTATTTGTCATGGTCAGACGTATCAAAAGCGAATGATCAAGGCATTTAACAAGAAAGTTAGACGACAAGAGTATCAAGTCGGGGATTTGGTGATCAAACGCATCATACTGTCGCAAGGTGATCCCAGGGGAAAATGGACCCCTACGTACGAAGGGCCATTTATGGTTAAGAACATTTTCTCAAGAGGAACGATGATTCTAACCACCATGGATGGTGACGACCTTCCTCACCCCGTCAATGCAGACATAGTGAGAAAATACTACGCATAATCAAAGACCCGCTAGGTCGACTGGCCTAGGCAAAAATAAGGGCTTCCTGGTGAACCAAAAGGGTTCGTGCAAAAGTAAGGGATGAAAATGAAAAAAATTGTACACTCGGCAAGTCGAAAACCTGAAAAGGTGGCTTGGGAAAAAAAGGGTATCCTGGTGGACTAAAAACCCGAAAGGGCGGTCTAGGAAAAAATTAGGGATCAAAGCGTAACACTATGTCTCATTGGATCATCTTGCAACCAGACTTCGGTGTCGACTATCAAACTCGAAAGGCAGCAATCAATCTAATCTACCCTCAACCAAGTAGCAAAGTGATGATACGCTCGAAGATATAAAGGCAATAGCAGAGTTGGAACCCAGTGGGATTGTTCTCATAGATGTTTTTCATTGTTTTACACAAATTGTATAGTTTCTATCATTCAGCGGTGTTCTCTTACTAGGACGTCAGCCTCTTGTACAAAACGCCTATTATAGACAACTTCAAAATCAATACAATTCATTTTCACAAAGAAATTGCAAAATTGTTTTTTCTTTTTCAATTTTGTTTTGCAAGAACGTCCAATGGTTCATTTTTGATATATGCATTTGAAAATAATTGTTTACATGCGAAAAAAGGACGATTACTCGTAATTCCAAGAACAGAGGAAAACAAAAATTGTCCAAACTTTACAGTTGCTTTATTCACCAGGTACAAGGACAGAGCCAGCCTGAGAATGTGATTAAAAGTGCATATACTCCCCGCAGAGTAGGAAATGTCTGAAGACAACGGTGTTAATTCTCCCCAAGCAGAGTTCATCTATCACCAACAATGGAAGACTATCCCCAGTGGAGTTTATTTCTTCCACAAGCAGAGACTCAATCCCCAACAAAGGTTCATTATTGCCAGCAACAGTAATTCATCCCCAGCCGAGGTTATTCCTCCAAATCAGCAGATCTTCTGACAGGGTATCTCTTCCCCACATAGTCATTCTCTCACCTGTTTATTCTCCAGCAGAGTCATTATATAGCCACTTTATTCTCAAATCATCTTCGATCGTTATCCCCAGCGAGAATGAAGAATTCAACTCTTTATATTCTCCAGTAACAGTCCAGGATTTATTTTCCCCAACTAGAGAATACCATAAGAACGTTACATATCCATACATCGTGACATGTGCATAAGAATCATACATCACAATCTCATTTATTTTGAGAACATCATTGCTCAATACATTTCATACATCATGACATTACATACAACTAACTCTTTATCTTTCAGGAAAATATACAATCAAATTCTCACAAGTTTCTCTGGTTCAGTCAAGTCAATGCTAAAGATTTCTATTCCAGTTCAAGCTATGAAGCCCGGGTCCGACAGGATAGTATCTTGATTTCTACATCATATTGTGAAGCCCGAAGAATGATCGGATAACAGTATCAAATACCATGAAGCCTGGAATCAACCAGATAATGGTTTATCTTTAAGCTATGAAGCCCGGATTCGACCGGATAATAGTTTAATCCCCAACAAGTTACTATGAAGCCTGGATTACGACCAGATAGCAGTACAAGACGTTGTGAAGCCTGGTTTACGACCAGATAGCAGCCAAGAATACCATGAAGCCTGAATTCAACCAGATAGTAGTATATCTCTAATACAAGTTATGAAGCCCGGGTTTGACCGGATAGTATCTTGATTTCTCCAAATGCCATGAAGCCTGGATTCGACCAGATAATGGTATGAGACATCGCGAAGCCTGGATTACAACTAGATAGCGGTAAATGACATTGAAGCCTGGACTAAGACCAGATAACAGTGAGGGACACCGTGAAGCTTGAATTTCGACCAAATAGCAGTCTACCCGGCCAATTACTATGAAGCCTGGAAATCGACGGAATATTAGTAGGCCCAAAAGTCAAATGAAAGCCCGGGTGCGACCGGATAACCACTTGATTTCTTCTAAAGCCTGGATTACAACCAGATAAGAAGTAAGGTATTGTGAAGCCTGGATTACGACCAGATAGCAGTACAGAACACCATGAAGCCTGTATTCGACCAGATAATGGTATAATACATCGCGAAGCCTGGATTACGACCAGATAGTGGTAAAGGACGTTGAAGCCTGGATTATGACCAGATAACAGTACAAGACACTGTGAAGCTTGGATTTCGACCAAATAGCAGTTTACCTGGACAATTACTAAGAAGCCCGGAGTCGACCGGATATTAGTGTGCCCTAAATTCAAGTTGAAGCCTGGATGCGACCGAATAACAACTTATTTCCTTCTGAAGCTTGGATTACGACCAGATAAGAATTGAGAAATTGTGAAGTCTGGATTACGACCGGATAACAAGTTTAATCTCATCTCCCCAGTAAGTCATTATAAAGCATGGAGCACGACCAGATAGTAGTCGATCTTATCACTATGAAGCCTGGATCACGACCATATAGTAGTTCAGTTTCACCTCTTCGACCAAGAGACGATTCCCCAGTAGAATAACGGACGACTGAAGCTCCTAAAATTCAACTTTTCTCAAGACAAAGAACAATATTCCCCAGTGAAATCTTCCTCAATAACAGGTATACAAGCTCTTGCTAAGGAATCTCTTATGCGATCGACACTCCTTCAGATGACATCTTTAAGCCCATCTTCCATCATCAATCTCCAAATGGCATCTATAAGCCCATTCCTGATATCGCAAGACAAGTACCACTTCATGCGAGTGCAAATTTCTGGGCACTCTAGTGTTCAATCATCTTCCACCTTCGGACCACGAAAGGAAGGTAAGCCAATCTACATCCTCAGGTTTAAGAAGATTGAACAGGGGCAGATGTTGTACCCCAAAATTTTCCCTCCCATATTTCTCAATACATTTCAAGTGAGGTTCTCAAATTGCTCAAGGAAGTCCAAGGGATGACCAGACAAACCCTCTCCTAAGGTAGACTATCTCAAATTAGGGTTTCATGTTGCATCAATATATTTGAGTCCAAGGGATCCCAAATTCTCACCATTTCCCTAATATGTTCCCAAGATCATCCATGTCAAGTTTCAAGCCTTGCAGAGAAAGTTTGCTCAGTCAATTGCTCAAAGGCCTGAAAATCGACTGTGCAAGAGCAAAAGTCAACTGTGGCCCACATACAATCAAACTTCAAGATTTTTGATCAACATCCTCATTATTAAGTATTATTCATCATTTGATCAAGGGTTGGTCATGATTCATCAAGTATTGCTCATAATTCATCAAAACCCAAAAGCTGCTAAATTAGGGTTTTGTAGGAAAAGTCAACTCAAATTTGACCAAGCATAACTTTCTCATAATTTATTAGAAATGACCCATCCAAATCTCATTTTGAATAGGATGCAATTCCATACAATTAATCTTCATCTCCCAAGCTCAAAATATGCACTCACAAGAAGTTATCAATTTGGACATTATAGGTCACTTTGAAAAGTCAACAAAAACACCTTTTATGTCAAAGCTTCATACATGAACATGGAAGACTAAATTGAGATGATACCAAAAGGGTTGCTTATAGGACATCTTAAGCTTTTTAAAAAGTCCAAGAACACCTTAAAAGAGTAAAAATTGAAGAAGTTATGCATTGGTGAAATTGACCTTATTGCAAAGTTGCCAAAAGTCAAAAGTGCCTCAAATTGCAATTTTTGTCAAATGGCCCCAACTTTTTGCACTAGTTTTGAGTTTGTAACATGGTCCACGACCCATGATCCTTCCCACTTGCCCTTATTTTATTTTTTCCATTTATTTTGATTTTTATTTCAATTAAATCAAATTAAATCAAAATAAAATCATGAAAATATCAAAACCATTTAAATCTTAAGATTTTATGCATATTTCAGGTCTCTTATAAAGCTAACAACAAAATCAAATCGTGCAAGGCATGTTGTACACAAAAAGATTGGTTTTTGGCTTATTTTGGAAAGATCTTCATGGGAATCAAATCATGATCAAAGACCATAATTGAAAAAGATTGGATGCACATTTGCAAACCTAATTCACTCAATGATATATATTGAACAAATGCAGACCAAAAGAACGGGGGTTAGAGGCGTGTAGAGTGAAAAACAACTTTCAAAAATCAAGGAAAAAGTGCAATATGTTTTCACAGTTCCAGGCACTTTCAAGCATATCCAAGCATGCCTTTAACTTGCTGGGTGTTCAAGGAGTCCATACTAATCCTTAGAAAGCATTTTCGTGCATAAAAACTCACTGTAAGCGCTTCACGACATCCCTCCCTTTTTGAAATTGAATCTCATTATTTTGGCATTTGTAGCATGAGTTCTTTAGATATTCTTGTTCAGTGAAGCATTTGCAAGCTATTGGTAATGATTAATTACATTCTTGCTAACCATACAGAGATCCACCATTGTTAGGTTTTCTTGGTGAGTTTTAGGGTTTTCTTATGCAGGAACAATTGGCCCTAATGGAGGAGACCATTGTGATCAACGGGTCAAACCCAGTTGATCCATGGTTTTGATTTTTATTTATGTTGCTTGTATGCAGTTTCTGAATTGTACAGGGTGGTTATAGCTACATCGCCATGCCTGTAGGTAAAAGTTTAGAGTTTTAAACGATAGATCCAGAGAAGAAGACGATGGCGTGTCACACCTTTATTGGCCGGTTTAAATTCTGGCTTGTTTATTTTGGCCAGAAGCTTTAGTTCTGATCTATTTGTTTATTTCTGTTGTATTGATAAGTTAACACCCAACATAGTTGGTCAGAAGAAAGAAATCAGAAGTTCATGATTCTGGGTTCGATCCCAGACATGACCTTTTGGCATTTCTTTTCCCCTTTGTATTCACCAGATCCAGCGCTTGCACCCTCTAAGGATCATCTTTTGGGTGCATCAACCAGGACTGGATCAAACATCCTCTGGCCATGATCTGCTGGATCCACCAGCCAGGAGCATGCCCAATATCATCACCCTCTGATCACCATCATCTTCTGGATCACCATCATCTTCTGGATCATCATCCTCTGATCAGAGTCGCTGATACCAGGCCCTTTTTCTTTATCCTTCTTATATTTTATTTTATTTGTTTATTTTTGTTTTAATCATTTCCTAACACAAAAATTAATTAATTTTTTTTATATACAAAATTCATAAAATCAATTTTCATCAAATTAGATTTAGATTTTATTTTTTATCAAAAAAATTAATTTAATTAGTTTAATTTAATTTTTAAGGTAACTTTAATCCTTTTGTAAATAAATTAAAACAAACTAGAAAATTAGGTTTTTGTTTAATTTAACATTTATTTTCTTTTTCTCAAAATAACAAAAATACAAAAATAAGTCAAAATTAATTTTTTCCTTGATTTAATTTAATTAGTAATTAGGTTTGTACTTATTCATTAAAACCTTATTATTTTTTTAAAATAATCAAAAACAACAAAAAATAATTTTTCTTTTAATTAGGTTTAGACGGGGTCAAACCCCCTTTTTTCTCTTGTCCTCGATTCATCGCGCGCGCTTATTTATTTTTACAATATTGATGTAATTGTTCATGGGATGTAATAGTTTAATTAGGACTTTTCGTTTATTTATCGTTTTACGGTTTTTTTTGGCTATGTAATTAATCCCCCTCCTTGAAGCCTTGTAATAACGTAGCTTTATTTTCCGCATTTTTAATTTTCGCAAATATTAACTGTTAGATGTATGATAATAGGATTGCATGACAAGAATGTATGCTAATTTTAAAATGGTTAGCAAACCATAAATGTGCAAAGATAATAACTTGAAATTGAATCACTCGCACATGCACACTCCTAGGGTATACTCTCACTTTGGTTGCCTTCGATAAACGATCATTAAGTATAGGGTATTTTAGTGGTCGCTCTCTTGTCTAAACAAAGATCAAAAGTCCCGTTCAGAAATGTTGCCTCGGAAACGGTTGCCTCAGAAATGTTGCCTCAGAAATGTTGCCTCGAATATGATCTTAAGATATTAGGGTTATTACTAAGACGTCCTAACATTGCTTTAGTGATCGTATGTCACTTTCGAATTGACCCTTACAACTCCAACGACGATGCTACCTACTCATTAATAGTGGGATATAACTTTCTAAAGGAAACAAGAACAGAAACATTCTTTTTTCGAGTAGGTAGATGCTAGTAGGTACTTGCTCAAAAATCAAACTTTTTTCCACACTTACACTTTTTTTCAAACAAAGTTTTCAAAACCACTTTGTAACACTCTTGAAGATAGAAGCAAGGGTTAAATCGAAGTAAAACAAAACTTTTCAAAATACACAAATACGGAAGCAATTTTTAAAATGATGAGCAAGTACCTAAGAGCCCGTAGAAAACTACAGATAGAAAGGATGCTAATACCTTCCCTTTCTATAATCTACCCCCCGTACTAAAAATCTCGAAAAAGGAATTTTTCTGTGCTTTTGTCCTTTCCAGTTGGATAAAATAAAAGTCGGTGGCGACTCTTGCTTACCGCGACATTTTGCGAATAAAAAATGCAAAACATAAACCAGTAAAAATAGTCCAGTTCTACCACCGTATCACACCCTCGATGACGCTATCAAAGTTTCCTTTTGAAATGATCTTAGTCCCTAAAGAAAAAAATGTTAATTCATCTCACAACATTGCTATCATGGTTATACGATGACCCACGTCCATCCCTTCACATCCAACGATGGGGCTTCTTACCAAATCAATGGTAAGATAGCCACATCTAAAGGAGAAGGAAAAGCACATTTAAGACCTTTCGAGTAGGTAGATTCGTTCCTAGTTACTCGCTTGCTCACAACAAAAACACTTTTACACACCAACACTCTCATTTCAAAACATTTTCCAAAAGATAAAACATTTTTTATACGTTCTTATAGAGACGAGAACCATTGCAAAATATCTTTCCAAAAACCATTTTCCAAAACACAATTCACAAACACCTCTTTGAACTATTTTTGAAACAAACACTTTGTATGCGTTCTTATAGAAATGAGAATCATTACAAAGTTACATTTTCAAAATACTTTCAAAACCCACACCACAAAGCACAATTTCAAACAAAAGCAAGTGATCTAGCGAGTAACTAAGAGCCCATGGAAAACCATGGATGAAAAGGGTACTAATACCTTCCCTTTTCATAATCTACCCCCAAACTCAAGAAAACATCTCTAAAGGTCTTTCCTGTGCTTTTTCAGCTTCCCTTTTGGTTAAAAGAAAATTCGGTGGCGACTCTTTCTAAACCGAAACATTTGCGAACACAAATACAAAACTCTAAGTCAGTTCTCCCACCGTATCACATAACTGGAGACTCTGCTGGGGAAAATTCTAAAGTGGGGTTACCTTAGGGTTTAGATCACATTTACTTGCTTACATTGTTTGACTTGTATGCTTTACATTATGGTTCTTTATTTTGGTTTGAATCCTCTACCCGAATTTGGGATACATTATAGGTAAGTAGAAATACGTTATGGAAACTGTGCGGGGTATACCGACATGGTCTAAGCAATAGCTATGTTAGTGCAACATATTTGTGGGTACCGGTAGCCTTTAAGTTAATCAAAGAGAATACGGGGCCACTGAGTGATGTCATGAAGCACTAATGAACTTCTAGAACCTTTACTTGACCAACTTGGCCTTTAGGATGTAGTGAGATGACCGGCTTTGGTGCAGTCTGAAGTTGGTAGATACTCGATACTACACTCATTGAGGTTTGGTTACTTGGGATATTTTGGTCGCCATTAAAGAGGATTGAGCTGAAACAATGACTAAGGAAACAAACTGGTGATATTGAGCCCCTTAGAACCCGGTTACTATTACTAGGACACGTTTAAGCCAACTAAACTTCAAGAGGGTACTTACCTATAAAACTCCATGCAAGCCTAAACTAAGAACTTGTTTGCTTTGCTTGTATATGCATACTTGTACATAACATCATGGACATCATGAACATCATATACATCCACTAACCATTTCAAGGATTTTGGGATTCATATTTGTTCTTGTTTTGTAGGATATGAATTCACTTCGCAGGAAAACTATTCAAGTCAACCTTGTGAGAATCCCTCCACAACTAAAGGAGCTAGCTTCAAGGATTCTTGAGAACTCTCCATTCACCGAGAGACATGGTCGTCTACTCAAATTGGTCACCTCCAACATAGATGAGGATATGATGAAGGTGCTCTTTCAGTTCTTTGATCCTTTGCACCATTACTTCACATTTCCCGACTATCAACTTGTGCCTACTTTGGAAGAATTCTCCAAAATATCGAGGATTCCCATTATCAATCAACTACCGTTCAACGGTACGGAAAGAGATCCAAAGCCAGAAGATATTGCTCAAGCTCTACACTTGCACTCGTCTGATGTCACAACTCATTGGGAAACAAGGAGTGGTGTCAAAGGCTTCCTAGCAAAGTTTCTGTTTGAGAAAGCCCAAAGCTGTTGGAATTCCTTATACTTGCAAGCCTTTGGGGAAATTGTGGCTCTCCTCATCTATGGGATATTTTTGTTTCCAAATCTTGACCAACTCATAGATGTTAACACCGTCAAAATCTTCGTATCACGCAACCCAGTGCCTACATTGCTAGGGGATATCCTACACTTTTTTCACACTCGCACAATGAGGAAAAGAGGTGTCCTTATGTGTTGCACTCCTCTTTTGGAAAGATGGTTTATTTCTCATCTTCCCCAGTCAGTCTTAAAGAATGAGCTAGGTTCAAGGTGGTCACAAAGGTTGATGATGCTCAAACATTCAGACATTCATTGGTACTCCCGTTCTAAAGAGAATGTTATCATTGTCGATCGTTGTGGAGAATTTCCTAATGTCCCTTTACTTGGAATTAGGGGAGGAATCACCTACAACCTAGGCTTGGCCTTAAGGCAGTTTGGTTATGCCCGAAAGGATGGCCCGCACGAGATGCTGATCCAAGGTTTGGTATTCGACTACGACAACAACGATCAAGGTCTTCACCAGAGATTTATCCGAGCTTGGAGGATGCTGAACAAGGTGGATAACAAGACCTTGGGGCACAAGAATTCCATCCCTCTTGAGCCTTACCTCAAATGGGTACGAACTCGTTCTCAGAGTCTTATATTGCCTTACCCCTCTGTTCTCTCGGTAATTATTAAGCCTGTTAAGGAAGGAGATGTTCCATACACTATCCTACATCCTGACATGCCCACATATCTCGAAGACCTCCAAAGGGATTGGATACAACTAAAAGGAGAGTGAGATACTTTCGAAGCCCAATTCTACGCAAGTGAGAAGAAGGTTTGGAACTCACTAGGCTACTTCATGAGGAGCAGACTCTGAATGCCTACATTGCACCAAAGAGGATGCACACTACTTTTCTATCTTAGAGTTTTTGTATTATTTTTTCGAAGAGGCATTGATGTACTCAAATTTTATTTTATTAATACAACGTGTGTGTCCTTTTTGTCTAAAGCAAATTTGAATATTTTAAATCCTTGAAAACATTGCATATGCACATATCATTCATCATAACATAAACATGTCTTTTGCATCAAGTCTCCTCATCTCTCTATTGTTTATTTCAGCAAGATGGATCTCGAGCAAATAGTGAAAGATCTCCAAGCTCAGAATATGCAGTTTCAACAGTTGCTCTTGACCCTAGCCAATGGGCAAGAAGAGTTGAAAACTTTGCTGGCTAAAGAAAGGAAGTAGAAAACAAAGAAGGTAACTGGAGTCTTAAACATGGGAAGAAGATTTCATGGGCAGACAAGAATGACTTTGGACTTTGCAACAACATCCGGTGAAGGAGAGGGGAAAGGCAAGGAAACAGCTATCCCGTCAGAATCGGAAGAAAAGGAAGAAGAAGAGGACTACTCTGAGGAACAATACCCTCCAGTTGATGACAAGTATAAACATCTTGAAGAGCGGTTGAGCGTGATGGAAATCCAAAAGGTGCCAGGCTTGGACTTTGAGGAGTTGGGACTAGTATCGGGGATTGTGATTCCTCCGAAATTCAAAGCACCTGTATTTGCGAAATATGATGGAGTGTCATGCCATAAAATGCATCTTCGATCATATGTGTGGAAAATTCAACCCCATACCGCTGACAAAAACTTATGGGTGCACTTCTTCCAAGACAGTCTGTCTGGGACTCAACATGACTGGTTTTACCAATTAGAAAGAGCCAACATTCACAATTGGGAAGATCTTGCCACAACTTTCTACAAGCAATGCCAGTACAATGCTGATTTGGCACTTACCCGTACTCAACTCCAGAGTATGGCCATGGTGTCTAATGAAGGTTTCAAGGACTATGCGCAAAAATGGAGAGATTTGGCTGGAAGAGTTCAACCCCCTCTATTTGAGAGAGAATTGGTGGACATGTTCTTGGGCACCTTGTCTGGTCCCTTCTTCAATCATTTAATTGGAAGTTCATCTGTAGGTTTTACTTAACTAATACTGACCAGAGAGAGGGTAGAAGCCGGCATAAAAAGTGGAAAGATTCAGAAAGATATGTCTTCTTCTATAGCAGTAAGGAAGCCTTTCATCAGGAAGGAAGAAGTAGCTGCTGCGTATCCGCAAAGAAACCAAGGTAGGGCCGAGCGCCGACCAATGGTGGGAGCTATTATGATTCCTAAGCCTGCATCTGATCAACAAAGAAATAATCAACCAAGGGTAGAAAGGCCAGTCAGGCAGTTCACCAGAATCAACATGACCCCGTCTCAAGTATTACCACATCTACTAAGATCCAACTTGGTGACCTTGAAAGAAGCTCTGAAAAACCCCAATACAACATCTCCTCATTATCATCCCAATGCCCGTTGTGCATATCACTCTGAAAGTCCTGGTCACGATACTAATAACTGTTGGGCCTTAAAGAATAAAATACAAGACCTCATTGAAGCAAAAGAAATTGAGTTTGATGTGCCCGAGAAGCCAAATGTCGTTTCTGCTCCTATGCCCAAACATGGTCACAATGCCAATGCCATTGAGGAAGGTTTGTTTGTTACTTCAGTTAATGAACTCATGACCCCACTTCTAACTTTTAAAATGAACTTGTTGCATGCCGGCATATTCCCGGGCTGTGATAAAGATTGTCGTTTCTGTTTATCCTCACCAACCAGTTGTCCTTTGTTGAAAGTAGGCGTCTAGTGCCTGATGGATAACAAAGAGATTTTGTTTGAAAAGACTCCTGTTACACCTACTTCTTTTGAAGATGTTTCAATCATTACCATTTCTGCCAATTCTTCTAGGGTCTCCACCAAAAGACCCGTTAGAATTACATCAGTTACAAAAGCAGCTCCTTTAATAATCACAATGCCTGGGCCAGTCC
Source organism: Vicia faba (assembly GCA_948472305.1). Lineage (NCBI taxonomy): Eukaryota > Viridiplantae > Streptophyta > Magnoliopsida > Fabales > Fabaceae > Vicia > Vicia faba. The sequence continues at coordinate 200,943,277 of OX451739.1, forward strand.
CATATGAATCAGACAAGACCGTGCCATGGAATTATGGAGGGGACATTTACTACCATGGCTCAAACAAGACTGGCCGACCGCCGAAGAGATAAGCTCCAAAGAGGAAGATTCTGAAATCAGCAATATTGCCAGAACTAACAAAATTACCTGAAGCGGTAGGATCTTTTCTCCAGAAATTGCTCCCCCTAAAGTAGTTTTTGGACCCATGATCATCCCTGTGGCTGCTCCAAAGGTTACTTCCGTACCCATAATCATCTCTGCAAGTGCTCCTATTGACGAAGACGTTACAACCCCTGTAATCATTCTTACCGACACTCCTGCTGCCGAGTTAACCGAGGCTCAAGGAAAAGGTGTTATGGTTGAGCCTGTCCGAACGAAGGCTCAGTCATTGACTATCCCTGAGACCTCTAAGAAGGAAATGGAGGAGATCTTAAAAATTATAAAGAAAAGCGACTACGATGTAGTTGAACAACTGGGGTAAACCCCCTCTAAGATCTCCAAGCTGGAATTACTACTATGCTCCGAGGCACATGCAAAAGCCTTGGTGAAGTTCTTAAAAACCGCCCATGTACCTCAAGAGACGTTTGCTGATCAATTTCAAGACTGCGTGGCCAGCCTAACTGCAGACAATGGTTTAGGTTTTTCAGATGCTGGTCTGACACCAAGGGGAAGAAAGCATAATGAGGCGTTGCATGTCTCAGTGGAGTGTAGGGGCACCACTCTGGCGCATGTTTTGGTGGACACAGGCTCGTCTTTGAATGTATTACCAAAAAAATCTTTGGATAGACTTGATTGTGAGGGGTTAACTTTAAAGCCAAGCAACATAGTGGTAAGGGATTTTGACGGCTCGAAGAGGATGGTACATGGGAAGGTGGACATTCCAATAAAGGTTAGAACCCAAACCTTCAATTCAACTTTTTATGTGATGGACATCCGCCCTTCATATTCCTGCTTGCTAGGCCGGCCATGGATCTATAATGCTGGCGCTATTACCTCTACATTACACCAGATGCTGAAGTATCCAGTTCAAGGGAAGATTATCACCGTTCATGGAGAGGACGAATACATGATTAGCCATCTCAATTCCTTCAGATATGTAGAATTGGACAGCGAATTCATTGAAACTCCTTTTTAACACTTTGAAGAGGTCCCCCAAGAGGTGGCAGTGACCAAGGCTGCTCCCAAGATTACAAGGCCTCCACTCCGAATGTCATCTCTGAAGGATGCCAAATCAATGGTGGAAGAAGGTGGATGTACTATCTGGGGGAAACTTCCAGATATCCCGTATAAGTCTGAAAAGTTTGGTTTAGGTTTCACTTCAAGTGCTCAAAAGGCTGTAAGCCATGCCCGTGTTGGAGGGACACCCTTGAAGATTAGCAACCGTGAGGTCAACGCGATAGAAGATGGTGAAGATGGCTGCAACCTGGAGGAATGGATCTTTACGACTGTCAATGGAGGGCTAAGAAATTGGGAGGCCAAAGATTTCACCCAATCACTTTCATCCCTCAGTAATTTATCTTTACATTTTGTTGGATCTATAATATTCAAAAACAATTCACACTCTTAAAACCTTGTGTCTTGCCTGAGGCACAATGGTCCATTTATAAGGGTTATTATTTCATCTTCATATGACATCAATGAGTCATGGACGTTTTCACATACAAACTTTTATGCTCATTGTTTTTCTTTTACATTTTTACTTTATTTTAAAGATAGCTATACCCTTACACACACCCACACTCACAATGCAGGTATCCATCCATTCTAGATCCCATGGGTAACGATACTGCTATGGCCTTTTGTAACTCTGAGAATCTAATCTACCAAGCCGAAGACGAAGGTGAGGAAGATTGTGAAGTACCAGGGGAACTGGCCAGACTGCTACAACAAGAAGAAAGAACCATTCAGCCTCACGAGGAACCCGTGGATACAATCAACCTGGGTACTGAAGAAGACAAAAAAGAGGTCAAGGTGGGTGACAATTTGGAACCCACTGTCAAGAAGCGTCTAATTCAGTTGTTGCATGATTATGTCGAAGTCTTTGCCTGGTCATATGAAGACATGCCAGGACTTTATGAAGATATTGTGGTACATCATCTGCCTACAAGAGAAGATTGTCCGCCAGTAAAGCAAAAAGTACATCGAATGAGGCCTGATATGTCAGAAAAGATTAAAATAGAGGTCATGAAGCAATTTAACGCTGGATTCTTGGCTGTCACCTCTTACCCCCAATGGGTTTCCAATGTTGTTCCTGTACCCAAAAAAGACGGCAAAGTGCGAATGTGTGTGGACTACAGAGATTTGAATAGGGAGAGCCCTAAAAATGATTTTCCACTCCCCCATATTGATATCCTAGTTGACAATACGGAACAACACAAAGTGTTTTCCTTCATGAACGGATTCTCAGGTTACAACCAAATCAAAATGGCTCCTGAGGACATGGAGAAAACAACATTTGTCACACAGTGGGGCACATTCTGCTACAAGGTGATGCCATTCGGACTGAAGAATGCTGGGAAAACCTATCAGCGCACCATGGTAACTTTATTTCATGACATGATACATCATGAAATAAAGGTCTACATGGACCATATGATAGCCAGATCGCAAACAGAAGAAGAGCATCTTAACCACTTGCAAAAACTGTTTGAGAGACTGAAGAAGTACAAGATAAGATTGAATCCAAACAAGTGTACATTTGGGGTACGGTCTGGTAAACTCCTAGGTGTTATTATCAGTAACAAAGGTATTAAGGTCGATCCTGCCAAATTTAAAGCAATACAAGAGATGCCTGCTCCCCGTACTGAGAAGGAAGTCAGAGGATTCTTGGGACGTTTGAACTATATTGCCAGATTCATTTCTCACCTGACAACTACTTGTGAGCCAATCTTCAAGCTATTGAAGAAATATCAAGTAGTCAAATGGAATGACGAGTGCCAAGTTGCTTTTGACAAAATCAAAGAATACTTACAAGAGCCTCATGTATTGATGCCACCAATCGAGGGGAGACCATTGATCATGTATCTGACTGTTTTAGAAAATTCAATGGGGTGTGTATTGGGGCCGCATGACGAGTCTGGCCGAAAAGAGCATGCTATTTACTATCTGAGCAAAAAATTTACCGACTGTGAAACCAGATATTCACTGCTTGAGAAAACTTGTTGCGCTCTGGCATGGGCTGTTCGCCGGCTAAGACAATATATGTTGACTCATACTACTTTGTTGATATCTAAAATGGATCTGATAAAGTACATATTCGAGAAGCCTGCTCTTTCTGGGAGAATAGCGAGATGGCAGATGATCCTGACAGAGTGCGACATACAATATACTACTCAGAAAGCTATAAAGGGAAGTGTAATAGCTGATCACCTTGCTCACCAAGCCGTAGAAGACCATCAGTCCATGAAGTTTGATTTCCCGGATGAAGACATCATGACATTAGACAACTGTGAAGAACTCAGGCCATATGACAGACCTGAACAAGGATCCTGATGGACCTTGTTCTTTGATGGAGCATCCAATGCACTTGGTAATGGTATCAGTGTTGTACTCATATCTCGGGAAGGGTGTCATACTCCCTTTACCACCAGACTTTGCTTCAATTTTACGAACAACATGGCGGAATACGAAGCGTGCATCTTTGGTCTTAAGGCTGCCATAGACTTGGGGATCAAATCCTTGGATGTATTTGGAGATTCAGCCTTGGTCATCAGTCAGATCAAAGGGGAATGGGACACCATACACCCTAACCTTATCCCTTACAAAGAACATGTTTTGACATTGCTACCACACTTTAATAAGATTACATTCGAGCATTTCCCGCAAGAAGAAAATCAGCTAGCAGACGCACTAGCCACAATGTCATCTATGTTTAAACTTAAATGGGATAATGAGACTCCCCAGATCACCATCGAACGAATGGATAAACTAGCACACTATCACGAGATTAATACTGAAGAAGTAGTGGACCATCCTTGGTTTCACGAAGTCAAGAGGTATCTCGAGGCTCAAGAATATCCAGAAGGAGCTTCCATCAATGATAAGAAGTTCTTAAGGAGATTTTCTGCTAAATTATTCCTTAGTAATGACATCCTATACAAACGTAATCATGACTCTATGTTACTTCGGTGCATAGATAAGGTTGGAGCTGAAAGGATCATGGATGAATTGCATGAAGGCACTTTTGGCACCCACTCCAGCGGGCATATGATGGCAAAGAAAATCCTACGGGAAGGCTATTACTGGTCTACCATGGAAGCAGATTGCTATTAACACTCTCAAACCTGCCATAAGTGTCAAATTTATGCTGACAAGGTGCATGTCCCTCCGGTTCCTCTGAATGTCTTAACGGCTCCTTGGCCCTTTGCTATGTGGGGAATAGACATGATTGGGGAAATCAAGCCGACAACCTCCAATGGAAACAACTTCATCCTAGTGGCCATTGACTATTTTACAAAGTGGGTGGAGGCAGCTTCCTTCGCTTCCGTCACCAAGAACATTGTTGCCCGCTTCATCAAGAAAAACCTTATCTGCCGGTACGGTATCCTGGAAAGAATCATCACTGACAATGGTACAAACATTAACAACACTATGATCACCGCACTATGTGAGAAATTCAAGAATCAACACCATAATTCTTCTCCCTATCAGCCAAAGATGAATGGTGATGTCGAAGCTGCAAATCAAAACATTAAAAAGATCATACAGAAAATGACAGTCACATACAAAGACTGACATGAGATGTTACCATTCGCTCTCCACGGATATCGTACCACGGCTCGCACATCAACCGGGACAACACCCTATTCTTTGGTTTACGGCATGGAGGCTGTCTTGCCTATCGAGGTTCAGATCCCCTCTCTGAGGATTATAAAAGATGCAGGGCTGAACGAAGACGATTGGATCCAGACTCGACTTGATCAATTGAGCTTGATTAATGAGAAGAGACTGACTGTTGTTTTCCATGGTCAAATGTATCAAAAACGGATGATCAAGGCTTTCAACAAGAAAGTCAAACGCCAAGTGTATCAAGTTGGGGATCTAGTGATCAAACACATCATCTTGCCACAAGGTGATCCCAGGGGCAAATGGACTCCTACCTATGAAGGACCATTTGTAATCAAAAACATATTCTCCGGTGGGGCAATGATCTTGACCACCATGGATGGCGACGACCTGCCACACCCTGCAAACGCAGACATAGTCAAAAGATACTACGCATAAGAGACCCGCTAGGTTGACACACCTAGGCAAAATAAGGACATCCCGACGAACCAAAAGGTTCGGGAAAAAATTAGGGATAAAACAAAAAAATCTATACACCCGGCAAGTTGAAAACCCGAAAGGGCGACTTGGGCAAAAATGGGTTTCCCGGTGGATTGAAAACCCAAAAGGGCGGTCCAGGTAAAAGTTAGAGAATTAAATCGTATGACTATTCCCGTTGGATCACTTTACGGATAACCTTTGGCTTCCACTGACAAACTCAGAGGTTCTGATCAATTCAATCATATTCGGACAAGGCAACAAATAGACAAGACACTCGGGGATATGAAGGCTATAGCATAATGGAAACCCCATGGGATTTTTGTACACATAACTATCTTTTCTTTGTATCAAAATTTTCATTTTTTTTACGACAACATTCTCTTACTAGAATGTTTGTCTCCTTGTACAAAAAATACTTATTCGAAGTCAATATAAAATATTCCTTTGAAAGTGAAAAAATTATTTTGTCTTTTCTTTACGCTCGTTTTATTTACAAAAATGTCCAATGATTCATTGTTAAGCATATGCATTTGAACATAATTACTGTTTACAAAAACGAAATGAAAAGAGACAATTACTGATAGATTGAAAGGATAAGGAAATATCTCTAAGCTATTCCATAAGCTAACCCCTACAATACGTCATTTAAATCCCTAGCGGAGCAAAATTTCAAATTGTGAATCCCCAGTAAAAGTCGTCAGAATTCTCAGGATTCCCCAACAAGATTCTACAAGCAGTACACGACATTTCCCTTACAACAGAGTTCGTTTCTCTAAACATAAATTCACCAACATTTTGAATTCAAAACATGAAGACTTCCATATCCTCAGCGGCAGTCAGGGATTTATTTTCCCCAGCCCAACAACAATACAGCAAATCAGCTCACATACGCATACATCACATCCTTATATCATAAACATTGAAGAAGAAAATGCATCACATCATACATTTCATGCAACATAACTTTGCATTTTAGCTAACATTTTACCCTTTTCAGGATAAGATTAACAGCTACCATTAACAAACATTCAAAGACAGCTTTCAGATACAGTTCAGATACGCTCCAGATACGGATGACATCCTGATACTCATTCAGATTCAACTTTCAGATACAGTTTAAGATACGCTCCAGACACGGAAGTCATCATGATACTCATTCTAATTCAACTTCAGATACAGTTTCAGATACGCTCTAGACACGGATGCCATCCTGATACTCATTCTAATTCAACTTCAGATATAGTTTCAGATATGCTCCATACACGGAAGCCATCTTGATACTCATTCTAATTCAACTTCAGATAAAGTTTCAGATATGCTCCAGACACGGATGCCATCCTGATACTCATTCTAATTCAACTTCAGATATAGTTCCAGATACGCTCCATACACGGAAGCCATCCTGATACTCATTCTAATTCAACATCAGATAAAGTCTCAGATATGCTCCATACACGGAAGCCATCCTGATACTCATTCAGATTCAGTCTTCAGATACAGTTTCAGATACGCTCCATACAAGGAAGCCATCCTGATACTCATTCTAATTCAACTTCAGATACAGTTTCAGATACGCTCCATACACGGATTCTATCCTGATACTCATTCTAATTCAACTTCAAATACAGTTTCAGATACGCTCCAGACACGGACGCCATTCTGATATTCATTCTTAAAGCTCACAAATTACAAAACCAATAATCGCTTTTGGATGACATCCTTTAAGCCCATCTCCAACCACTATCCATCATTTCTCCAAATGGAAAATCTGCCAACCCTACTATCCAGGCTTTCATCTTGAAGTAACCCTACTATCCAGGTTCCTTTTCCCTTATCTCAAGACAACAGTTTACAACACTGAAAGGCCCAGACTCGACCAAATACGACCAGTTTCACATTTCCCCAGTAAGTCGATGTACATCCTAGACCCTAACTAGGTATACATTCTACTTTCACTCCCTCAATCAAGAGTTAATTACCCAGTAGAGTAATGGACAACCAAAGCTCCTAGATCTTACCTCCCAGAGCATAAATCTACATTCTTCAGTGAAGTCCTCCTCAACAACAGTTACAGGAACTCTCATCCAGGAATCTCTTATGCAACCAAACTTTTCCGGATGGCATCTTTAAGCCCATCTCCTATGATTTCCCGTCGCCTTCCAAATGGAATCTGTAAGCCCATTCCCGACATCACCAATCAGTATTACTTCATGCGAGTGCAAATTTATGGGCACTCTAGTGTTCAATCATCTTCCGCCTTCAGATCACGAAAGGCAGATCAACCAATCTACATCCTCAGGCTTAAGAAGATTGAACAGGGGAAACTGTTGTACCCCGAAATTTTCCCTCTCATTTCTCAAAGGATCAACCTGGACTCTCAGGTTTGCTTCCATCCAGTTTCAAGTCTTGAATTACAACTTTTCAAGAAAATCATTCACAAGGGCAAAATGGTCAAAAACACACTGAAAAGTCAAACCTTGACTTTTACATCCAAATTAAGTTTCAACAATTATATTTCATCAAAACATGAAATTGGTTCATTAAAAAATCAGAAGTCAAAAGTTACTTTGAAAAAATTAAATTTCTAAGCATTTAGAAAATTTTCTAAGTGTTAAGAGAATATGATACTTCAAAACTTCTGAGCCAGCCTCCATGCAAGTGCAGTCAGAAGTTGCAAACACGGTTCAGAACATGATGCTTCAATCAGAATATGTAGAAGCGATGCTCTTTGTTCAGAACATGATGCTTCAATCAGAACATGTAGAAGTGATGCTCTTTGTTCAGAACATGATGCTTCAATCAGAACATGTAGAAGCGATGCTCTTTGGTCAGAACATGATGCTTCAATCAGAACATGTATAAGCTATGCTCTTTGGTCAGAACATTGATTCTTCAGCATATGAAGGATAGGTTCAACGCTCCTTCAGAACATGCTGGAGCAAAAAGATACAAAGATCAAAAGTTGGATGTTCATTCTGAATTATGCTGAGACTAAACCTCTGATCCAGAATTAAGCAATGATATAGAATCTCACGTTGCAGGATTTCTGTGTTGATCAATCTCATCATCATTTAATGCTCATTTAATGCTCACAACCACTTATGGGTCTTTGTTCAAAGGATTTCTTCACGTGTGGCATAAAAGCACCTTTACTGTCTTGGAAAAGAAAACTCTTGTACAAAAGTGTGCTGGGCCCATGCGTTACTTTTGCTTTGGAAGTTACTTTTCCTTAATTCCTGCTTACAATTCCAGTTTAGGCACGGCTAAAAGCTGTTGACCACCTTAATTTGTGCTTTGAGCCATACTTGTTTGAACTTGCTTCAAGAACAAGTCAGCGCCTAGCATATGATGGTTGTACCTTTGATTTTTCCAAGCTACTAAATCCTTGCCTATAAATTGAACTACATTTCAACTGTAAAGGGGTCGAAAAATTTGAGAAAGAAAAGCCTGGAACCCCTTCTAAAATTCCAAGAATCCAAAAACTGTAAACACAACATACAAAACATGTTAACTTTTTATTCCTTGCATTCAAACTCCATTTGTTCACAAGTATTTCTTGACTAAAACCATCCGCACAGTTGCTGATTCACATATTAGAAACTTCCCTAACTTCTGTATTCCTACTACCATACACTCTCCATCCACCTGCACCTCAAAGAAGTCAGCACATCACCCCTTTGTTGTTCCAGAAATTGAAAACTTCCAGCCTACTGAGTACGTGAAGAAGCTGATTAGAACATCATCAGAGTTGAGGTTAACTCCAGTTCACATAATCTCTTCCAGCTGCAAGGTAAGCTTTTCCTGACTCTCACCACATTACTTAAGCATTACCAGATTTTCATGTTCAAAAATACAATGTAGATATCATGTTTCTGATGTTGTACATATTCTGAGGTTTCATGCATTTTCCTGCCTAAGTAGGGAGTAAATCAATTCAGAACTTCTTGAAGAAATTAGAACTCAGAATTAGGATTAGCAAATTCATACTTGCCTCTAATTTATAGTTCTGATATTTTTTATTTCTGAAACACTATGACACCTTCCATAACTGTCATATGCACATCTTCTGTTTTATTGAGAAATGACCAAGTTGCAGATGTTCTGACTGGCATGGAGAGGGAGATCAAATCCTGCCAGTGGTATCAGAATTTCTGAAATCTACATTGTTGCCGGTGGTATCATAACTTCTGAAAACTACCTCGTACCCAGCGTACCCATAACTTCTGACTTTACCCATTTTCACTAACAAGATATCTGTTTTGCAGCATGCCAGAGTCAGAACTTCTGATCTCCTTTAGTCAGTAATACGCTAATTCTATTTTTCTTTTTCTCACTATTTTTCTATTACGTTCAATTTTCATTAACAAAAAAGACACCAAAAACATTTTTTTATTATTTTTAGATGCTTTATTTTATTTCTTAAAAAAAAAAAGATCCAAAATATTTTCTTAAAATAAAACAAGTCCATTTTACATCTTTTATACATTCTTATCCATTCAATATGGTTGTAATAATAACTTAGGATTTAATTTTATTTGCAACCCCCATATGTAAATATGTACCCCCATTCCTAAAACATTGTAATAGCGTAGGACTTTACATTTCTGCAATTTATCGCTTTCAAATGTAAATGATAGTAATTAAGGTGTGTATGGCAAGACATGAAAACAACCAAATAGACAACCTAAAAGCAAAGACTAAATGCATGCTAATCAAACACACTTGCACACTAGCACCCCTAGGGTTATTCCACTTGTTGCCTTACAAAAATGGTCATGTTATGCATGTGGGATGTCTTAGCATGAACAAATAAAAAATACAATATCATAGTCCCTCGATGATGCTATCAAAGTTGCCTTTCGAAATGATCTTAGTCCCTAAAGAAAAAATGCTAAGTCATCTCACCACATTGCTATCATAGTTATACGATGACCCACGTCCATCCCTTCACATCCAACGATGAGGCTTCTTACCAAATCAATGGTAAGATAGCCACATCTAAAGGAGAAGGAAAATCACATTTAAAACCTTTCGAGTAGGTATATTCGCTCCTAGTTACTCGCTTGCTCACAACAAAAACACTTTTACACACCAACACTCTCATTTCAAAACATTTTCCAAAAGATAAAACATTTTGTATAAGTTCTTATAGAGACGAGAACCATTGCAAAATATCTTTCTGAAAACCATTTTCCAAAACACAATTCACAAACACCTCTTTGAACTATTTTCGAAACAAACACTTTGTATGCGTTCTTATAGAAATGAGAATCATTACAAAGTTATATTTTCAAAATACTTTCAAAACCCACACCACAAAGCACAATTTCAAACAAAAGCAAGTGATCTAGAGAGTAACTAAGAGCCCATGGAAAACCATGGATGAAAAGGGTGTTAATACCTTCCATTTTCATAATCTACCCCCCAAACTCAAGAAAACATCTCTAAAGGTATTTCCCGTGCTTTTTCACCTTTCCTTTTGGATAAAAGAAAAGTCAATGGCGACTCTTGCTAAACTGCAACATTTGCAAACACAAACGCAAAACTCCAAGTCATTTATCCTACCGTATTACAAACACCAATGGATATCTACATGAGTGAGTGACATCAATCTTTGATACCACCTCAAACCTTGTTTGTTATTTATCACTGATCGAGGCAGGTGAGAAATAAACACTTGGACAGTAGTGGTATACAACACATAAGAGTTCCCCGCTTCTTCATAGTACGAGTATGGAGGGAATACAGGACATCTTCGAGAAAAGTAGGTACCGCATAATGAGTGAGAAATATTTTGATGGCATTCACATCTATGAATTGGCGCAGATTAGGGAATAGTACCAATCAATAGATTAGAAAAGCCAACATATCCTCAAAAGCACGAAGGTTCATGGCATCTAGAAATCCCTGAGCCTTTTCTATCAGAAATTTAGGAGAGAAACCCTTGACTCCATTCCTTGTTTCCCAATTAGATACAATGTCCGATCGTTTCAGATGTAGGGCTACTGCAACACCTTCAGGTTTCGAAACTTGTTCTAAACTGTTGAAAGGTATCTGATCAAGAATAGGAACTTAGATCAACTTAGAGAATTATTCCATTGTGGGTACGAACTGATAATTCGGGAAGGTAAAACAATGATGCTTTGGATAAAATATCTGGAAAAGAACACGCATCATATTTTCCTGAAAACCAGTAGTAACCAGACTGAGTAGATGACCATGTCTCTTGGTGAATTGAGAATTTTTAGGAACCTTCGAGACTAATTCCTCAAGCTTGGAAGGTATCCTTATGAAGTTGATTCAGATGGTATTCCTACGACTGGAAGCCATGACCTTGAAATATAGAACAACGATAAATCTCCTAGATCCTTGAAATGGTTAGTCATGATATGATGTTATAATATTATGATGTCTTGATAACATGCTCAAATAGATAATCAAACATAAGCAAAACACGCAAAGGCCTTAGGTTTAAGGCTCGCATGGGGTTTGTAGGTAAGTATCCTCTTGAAGTTTAGTTGGCTCAACCTGTCCTAGAGAAGTAACCGAATTCTAGGGATCTCAATATCACTGATTTTTCCCATAAGTTTTGTCTAGCATGACAACTGACTTGCCACCAAACAAAACTCGAGAGTTGAATCTCAATGAGTGTAGTATCGAGTATCAACCAACTTTAGACTGTACCAAAGTCGGCTATCTCACTACCTTCTAATGGCTAAGTTGGATCAATTAAGGTTATACGGTTAGTTAGTGCTTATGACACCACACGACAACCTAGCATGCTCCCTGACAGACTCGAGGGATACCAGTATAAACCAATGTGTCGCACTAACATAGCCATCACTTCAACCATATTGATATATGCTGTATAGTTTCCATGACCTATTGTTACTTACCTAAAATGTTCCCCAGATTCGGGTATAGGATCTTGCAAGAAATAAAACCCAAACAACCCTTTAAAAATAAAGAATACAAATCAAACAAGGAAAGCATTTAAAAGTGATCTAACTCTAAGGTAACCCCACTTTTAGGACATCCGCAACAGATTTGCAAGTTCTGTAATACGATGGGGGAAATGAATTTTTTGGTTTTATCCAAATGTATGGATAACAAGAGTCACCATCGACTTTTCTTTTATTCAATAAGGAAAGGGTGAAAAGAACAGGAAAAACCTTCGAGATTTTTGAGTTCGGGGGGTAGGTTATGAAAAGGGAAGGTGTTAGCACCCTTTTCATTCATAGTTATCTACGGGCTCTTAATCGCTAGCTCATTTTGTTTGAAAATGCTTTATAAATGTGTTTGATTTGAAAAATTCCTAATTGTAACAACTTTGTAATGATTCTTGTATTGGTTAAGAATGCGTACAAAGTGTTTGCTTTTGAAAATATTTCAGAGGAAGTGTTTGTGAAAAAGATGTTTCTTGTGAGCAAGCGATTAACAATATTCTACCCTTACTTAAATGTATTTCTGTTATTTTCCTCCTCCTTAGGTAGTGCTATCCATACCATTAGTTAGTAGGAAGTTGTTGCACCCCAAAATTTACCATCTTGATTTAGGCTTATGTTTCATCATGAATATCATATTGCATTGCATTCATACATTGTGATGGGATCAAAGTACTTTGGTTATCAAGTTTTCCTCAAGCTTTGAAGGTTGATTGCATTGACAAGTTGCTCAAGTAGAACCTTATCATCTAAACCTCTGGATCTTTCAAGCTCAAAAATTATTGCATATCTCAAGATATCTTATCCATCTCCTTGGATCATCAAAGGATTGAAGTTTGTGTTTGATTATAAGAGGAATCACTCTTTTAATTCACCAGTCAAATATAGGGTTTTGTTTGATCAAGGCTATTGATGCATGAGCAAGTCTTGATTTGGGAACTATAACATCTCATTGGTATTTGAAAAGTCCTTGTAAAAGGAATTAGCCAAGATATCTAGGGGATTTGAAGTTTTGAAGATGATTCATCACTCTTCTTTGAGGAATCAGTCAAAGTTAGGGTTTGGTCCAAGTTGAAGTAATTGGGGTCTAGAAGAGACAATTCATGAAGCATCATTATCTTATCATCATTAGAATAAAATTTGATCAAAGAGTCTCTCATGATGCCCAGTGGAATTAGGGTTTTGAAGCTTGATCAACTATCTCCTAGTACATGGTACAAAACTAGGGTTTTGGATTTAATCAGGATTTCCTTGACTTTTTCACCCAAACTTGTTTCCATGATTCACCACATGTTATTAAGCATTTAGGATTGGAAAATTGAGGTTCAATTTGGATTGGAAATGATTCAATTGATCAAAAGGGGCAAAATGGTCATTTTGGTCAAAATTAGTCAAAATCAGAAGTTGTCCAAGTGGACTTTTGGTCAACCATCAATTTAAGCATCCTCTTTTCATATTCCATACCCAAATTCATCTTTGAATCATGAGAAATGGTGAATTTGAGTGTAACTTGTTCAAGAAGTAACTTAAAAATTAAAAAAATTCTAAGTGTCAAGATGACTTCTCTTGGGCAAGTCATGCGCATAATTTCATCAAACACTTGGCATGCCAATTTGTGGAATCATTTTCTTGTGACTCAATCCTCAATTTGAAAAATTAAAAAGATAATTTTGTTGTTTTCCAAAAGAGCTTCTCTTTGAGCTTTGAATATTTTAATTTGGCCAAGAATTGAGTGAGTTATGGTGCTTCAAAGTTGGTATCTCAAAGCTGGCTTCATGCACACCATGCATGCCCATGCACGCGCGCGGACCAGGCAGGCCAAATTACATTTTTGCCTCAAGTTTGCAACATCATTTCTCCATCAAGCCAGCATCAATTTGGAAAATTCAAAGCCCTATGATGTTCTATGTTATGAGAGCTCTTGAAAGGCCCCTCAAGCATCCAAAACGCATGAAGGAATTTCAAGTGGCCTAAGCATAAAGTCAGCTAGCCAGATTATTTGAAAACCATGTCCATGTTGCAGATTTGTGCAAAAATCCAGTTTTTATTGATGTCAACATAGCCAGCTCACCAAGTGCACATTCTTTGCTCAAAATTCCACTCAACATGACATCATCAAAATGACCTCTAGGCTGGGCATAATAAGAAGCAAAATGCATCACCATGATCACTCTCTTGATTTTTCTGTTTTTTTGCAAATTTTTCTTCTAACGGCCTTGAGTTCTTCAAAGACCTTTCTAGCCTCAACAGTCACTCTATATAATCCATATCTCACTCTCTTTCAAGGCACGCCCCTCAAGCATCCAAAACGCATGAAGGAATTTCAAGTGGCCTAAGCATAAAGTCAGCTAGCCAGATTATTTGAAAACCATGTCCATGTTGCAGATTTGTGCAAAAATCCAGTTTTGATTGATGTCAACATAGCCAGCTCACCAAGTGCACATTCTTTGCTCAAAATTCCACTCAACATGACATCATCAAAATGACTTCTAGGCTGGGCATAATAAGAAGCAAAATGCATCACCATGATCACTCTCTTGATTTTTCTGTTTTTTGCAAATTTTTCTTCTAACGGCCTTGAGTTCTTCAAAGACATTTCTAGCCTCAACAGTCACTCTATATAATCCATATCTCACTCTCTTTCAAGGAACGCATTCATTCTTTCAAAAAATCAGAAGCTGCTATCTCTTTCTCAAAAAAAATTTCCTGCTTCGAAGCTTCTTTATTCTCCATTCCAGAGCTCGATTCATGACCATTTTCACTTCATTGGAGCATTAGAAGCAAAGGACAAGGGTTTTCACTTTATTTCAGAGGCCATAGTTAAGTTTATTTCTCAACTCTAAAGGTATTTTCAGATCTCGATTCTCCATAATTTTGCTTGCTTCATGTGATTTAAAGCTTGTGATCATGTTCATAGCTGGATGGATCTTACATCTGATGTATAAACTTGTTATATTTTGAAGCATATGCGATTTGGTGAACTTCTGGTTTTTCATGATTTAATGATTTTCTCAATTTTCTTGCTCTGATTTCTACTTCCATGGTCGATCATTTTGAATTTTGTAAAAAGCATGATGTAGTTGGTAGTTTGAACTATGATTTTGTGATTTGAATCATTGGTTTTGGTGGAGAAATAAGGGAGAAGTGTTGATCAGAACATAGGAGCATGAAACTGCAAAAACACGCGTTAGGGCATTGTCTTGAGGAAGAAGATGATGGTGTGGCTGGATCTGATTGGTCCATGTGATTTTTAATGCATTTTTCATATTTTTTGATTTGATTTGATTTTATTTGATTTTATTTTTGTGATCAAAACATTTTCAAAAATCATGAAAAAATTACCATAGCCCAATAATAATTCCAAGTATTTGTCATAATTATTTGTAAATTTTTTAAAATGTTTTGATTGGTTTAAAAATTCATAGGTTTAATTAATTGTTTTGTTTAAAGATTATTTTTATTTTAATAGTTCTTTTGATCTAAAAATTCCACAAAAAATATTTTGAACTCCTAAAATAATGTAGAATTTGATTCTAAAATTTGTTTAGAATTGTTTCTATTTTTGATTAGAAATTTAATTTGAGAAGTTCATTTGAAATATTTGTTTCATAATTTTGGTTTTAATATTTCCTTTAATTCAAAAATTCTCAAAAAAATCATGCAAGCTTGTTTCTAATCATAGAATCTGAATATAATTTTATTTTGACCATTTCATGACTTTTGGCTAGGGTTTGTATTTTTGCCTTTAAATAATAGTTTAATTATTAATTGTTTGTTGAATTTTTATTTTAATATTTCCTTTAATTCAAAAATTCCACAAAAAATCAGGTATGTGTGTTTTTAATTCTAATATTCGAATATAATTTAGGTTGAATATTTTTCTGATTTTTGATTAGGATTTTAGTTTGAGATGTGATTATTTGTTTAATTGATTAATTATTTGAATTTGATTTTATTTTTGACTTTTCCTTAATTCAAAAAATGTAAAAAAATATGTATTCTGAAATTTAGGGTTTCCTTGTGATTTTCATGATCTTGTTTTGAATTGTTAGAATTTTGATCTGATCTAATTAGTATTTAAGATTAAAAGTCAAATAATTAGGGTTTTGTTGCTTACTGTGTAAGTTTCATTTTTAAAACCATTATGCCCTGGATTTTCAATGGAATTAGGTCTTGATTATGGTTCATGAATGTATTGAGGATCTGAAAACCATTTTTCTTGAATTATTTGATTTGGTTTGATATTTTTCCATGAATTATTTTAAAAACTTGTCTAGTTTTGATAGTTTGGCCAACTAGTTTTGAACTTTGGGCCTCATATGATCTCCCCCTCAACCATTCATGAACTTAAGACTTACTTTCTGACTTCTACACACTTCAAATCTGCTAAGATTTTTTTTGGTTTGAATTATTGATCCTTTTTTCTATTTTTGATGTATTTTTGAAGTGAAGGTACCCAATTAATGTTGCATATTTGGTTGATGGCCAATGAACTTGAGTGATACCTATAATTGGGCAACTAATGATCATGTTGGATAATTTCATCCAAATAAACTCAAGTCATTTCACCTAATTCCCTATGTTTGAATGATTGGACCTTTTGATGCATTGCATGGGATTCCTCTTCTATTATGCTTGTGAGCTGTGATGATATAATTGTGTATGATTGAGTTGTGTTTGCTACTGACCTTCATGGTATTTGATTGTATTCTTCTCAAGATCCCATGATCCTTGATTTATATTCAATTGTCAATTCAACATGGTGATAGAAAGGAGCAACATTCCTCTAATTTTGACCTAATTGTGCATATGCCTGTTTCTTTTGGTCTACCATACCTAATACTTTGATAATTGTTATCATGTTTTTCTCACTTCATCATGTTTCATCCATCCCATATGTGATTCATCATTCACTTGATGGAATACTAACTTGGTTGTTAAATGTGCGAGGTACTTTGAGGAAAGTTTCCATTTTTGGTTTGAGGCTACTGTGTTTCACTTTATTTGTGAACACAATTTATTATATTGGCACTACTCTTGTGCTTGGAATGTTTGATAGTTTATGAAGGATATATGTATATGTGATTATGAATGCCATACATTGCCTATGGGATCTGTTCATATCTGATAATCCCATTACTTACATCCTGATGGCGTAATTTCTGACTTGATCTGTCTGCTGATGCCAGCTTGCCTGAAGTTCTCTGGGTTTCTTTTATTCTTGCTCAGTTGCTACGGATAGTTATCCGTTTGGTATTGCACTATTTCTTTTCTTGTACTTTCATAGTTCTATGTTGCATGATGGGACCTCTGTTGCTGATATATGTCAGGAGGCCCTCTGGTTTTTGTTTGATGCATGTGTTGTGTTTACTTTTGATCGATGAGTCACTCAATTTAGAAATTGAGATCATGACTTCGCTCACAGTGCATGTTCCCTATAGGATGTTTATTGTTTTTCTTCTTTAATTGTTGATCGATGAGTCACTCAATTTAGAAATTGAGATCACAACTTCGCTCTCAGTGCATGTTCCCTATAGGATGTTTATTGTTTTTCTTCTTTAATTGTTGATCGATGAGTCACTCAATTTAGAAATTGAGATCACGACTTCACTCTCAGTGCATGTTCCTCATAGGATAGTTTTGTTAAGCTTCTTTTAACATGTTTATTAAGGTAGGGTTTTCCTTTATCCTCAACCTTAGGGTCAATCATTGTATGATAACACTAGGGATAGTTCTAGGCTAGTTCCCCTTAGTTGTTTTTCCTTCCTTTGCATTTTGCATCTTAAAACAAAAACTGTTTTCTTGGCAAATCATAAAACACCTCTAATAAACTCAAACCCTTCTTCAAGTTAAAATATACAAACCAATCTTATTTGTTTGTGCGCCTCTTGGCTTTGTTTTTTTAAAACCTGGTTTAGCCGATGTTTCGCCATCGCACATTTGTTTGAAGCCGATGTCTCGCCATCGCACATGTTTGTTATCCTACTTTGATTCTCAATATCATTGTTAGGTGTGATATTTTGTCATCCGTTTTATTGATGTTTTGCCACCTTTACCATGATATCTTACTACCTTTTAGCTGATGTTTCGCCATCGCACATTTGTTTGAAACCGATGTTTCGCCATTGCACATGTTTTCTATCCTACTTTGATTCTCAATATCATTGTTAGGTGTGATGTTTTGTCATCTGTTTTATTGATGTTTCGCTATCTTTGCCATGATTCCTTGTTATCTTCTAGCCGATGTCTCGTCATTGCACATTTGTTTGAAGCCGATGTTTCGCCATCGCACATGTTTGTTGTCCTACTTTGATTCTCAATATCATTGGTAGGTGTGATATTTTGTCATCCGTTTTATTGATGTTTTTCCATCTTTACCATGATATCTTACTACCTTTTGGCCGATGTCTCGCCATCGCACATTTGTTTGAAACCAATGTTTCGCCATCGCACATGTCTGTTATCCTACTTTGATTCTCAATATCATTGTTAGGTGTGATGTTTTGTCATCCGTTTTATCGATGTTTCGCCATCTTTGACATGTTATTTTGTTCTTATTTAGTCGATGTTCTACCATATCATTTGTTTGTTGTTTCATTTGATGTTTTGCTATCTTGACTGTTTTTGTTGTCTTAACTAAAAAACACAAACCAACCAAAATATATAAGCCAAACTACGACTGCTCTGATTCCTTAAAAGGGATACGTAGGCAAAGGGGTAGGGCCCAACCGAGCACAAATTTTATTTTCCCTACATTATTTTCTTCTTTTCTTTCGCATGCATTCCCTTTTCAGCTTTAAGCCATAGACATAGGATTTGACCACACCCATTAGATTAGACAACAAGAGTGGATACCGTAGAGTACTACGGGCGTGTGTGGTGCTAATACCTTCCCCTCGCATAACAGACTCCCTTACCCAATTCGGTCGAAAGACCATGATTTCTCCCTTTTCAGGTTTTCTCGATGTTTACCTTTCCCTTTCGGCGGGATAAAAGATGTTCGGTGGCGACTTTATTGATGTTTCATTACATCCAGATGACAGGTTCTGCCGGGTTATTTCCGCTGGCGACTTCACTGGGGAAAGATTGACCTCTTGCTGGTCCATCCCGGAGTCGATCCTAGCTCTTATTTGTTTTCTTTTTGGGTGTTTATTTTACCGCTTTGCATATTTATCTGTTTGCATTGCATCCTATGTGCGCTTTACTTTTTGCATACTGGATTTGGCTAGATTGTTTGGATTATGGATTTCTTGGTGGGTGGGTTGTTCCATGAGGTAAAAGGCCTCATACCCAGGCTATGAGTGAATTCCATAGGAACTAGGAATAGAGTGGCCATGGCAGCTATGAGGCGGATGCTTTATAGACCTGACCATGAGACCCATGACTTCAGAGGTAGTTCAGATAGGTGTTATCATGTGATGATACCGAAATTAGAGCTCTTGTACTCTGATTTGGCTTTTAAACCTTACCTTGACCTAGACTACACCCGTGAGAGGGGCGGGAAAACTTTTCTTACAGGTACATGTACTGTTGGTGACTTTGTGTTGCGAAGGTGACTCAGGTTCCCATGATAGTTTCGAAGCTTTGGGATTTTCTTTTGATCTTGAGTAGTGCTGTTCTGTAATGGTCCAGCCATTATTCAGTGTGAAACTTTGATCCTGTCATGTTGCATCATAGCATTTTTTTTTTTAAAATGATGTATAAAAAAAAACTAGCATGTGCATGTCATCTTCCAGGGACATTTGAGAGTCTTCATTCCATCAGAAATGGCTGGTCTCCCGTTAGATGAGTTTGATTCAGTTCATGTTAAAGAGCCCACCAGGCATACATTCTCTTATCAGATTCCTTCGGTTGATGTGTCCGAATTGAAGAGGTTGAGTTCTTATCTGAAGGGTGATATTCTAAATAATTTCAACAAAAATTATGGCAATTTGTTACTAATCCTTAACACTCCAGTTGACCCAATGGCTTTGATCACCCTCTTCCAGTTCTATGACAAGGAATTACAGTGTTTTACTTTTCAAGATTATCAGCTGGTTCCCATGCTATAAGAATACGCGTACCTACTTAATATCAAGTTGTCCGATGAGGTTCCTTTTGTCCAAGTGCCGGAGAAGTTGAAGTTCGAAGTTATTGCGGAAATTCTTCATTTAAGTTGGAAAGAGGTGAAAGACAATTGGAAATCAAGTGAGGATACTACAGGGTTTTGTTTGGATTTCTTAGTGAAGAAAGCTAAAGACTGGGCGAAGAAAGGGAATTGGAGTGACTTCAGCTCTACTGTTCTGAGTAACACGGTGCCTACCGAGGTGTTCACCCAAGTTCATGTTGAGAACATTCAACTTCGTGCAAAAGACCGTGAGGCAGGGATGAAACTTTATTGGGTAGATCAAGAAAGGGCCGACTTAGCTCGCAAACTCAAAGGAGCTCAAGGGGAAACTTCTGATGCAACTAGTTTTAGGAAGAGATCTCATGCTGAAATGGAAGAAGAGTTGAGTAAGACCCAGCAAGAGTTCCAGAAGCTTCAGGCATCTGAGAATAGTTACAGGAAGAAGATTCAAAACTTAGAGAAACAGCTCAAGGACAAAGATGCTCAGCTTAAGAAGGAAGTAGCCCAGAAGCGTGTCGCAGAGGATCGGTTTAAAGAAAGTAAAGTAGCCGCATCACAACTTTTGAAGGAGAAAGCCATGCTTGAAGAGTATTGTCAACACCTTGAAGCGTGTCTTGTTCCGAAGATTTAGTTTTGTTACTTACCTTTGATGTATTTGGTCACCCCCAGGATTGTTGGAAGGTACCATTGTTTGTTTTATTATTCAGTTTTTGTTAAGTTTACTTTGAAACACGTATTTTGTTGTTTATCGTTACACTCTTAAATGTCCGAAGTCACTCGAACATCGTTTCTTTTGTTTGTAAATAATTGAAGTGTTTGTATTTTTGTCCTTTTTCCTTTGATTGTATGCTTATTTTTTGGTTGTGCACCATGATTGATGAATAAAAGGACTCTCGAATACCGGGAAATGACAAACATATCATGCACATCATGAATTTCATAAAATTACATGTTATCTCAAGACGGTATTCTTATTCTTCTGCTTTTCTTATTCATAATTCAAGACGACCACTCATCGGTATTCCACCAGAAACAATTTGCCAAGACAAATGGAACAAGTTCAAGCTGAACTCGCTGAAATGAGGGCCCAGATGGCTACTCAAATGACCCAGTTCATGGAGGTCATCACCAATGTGAATCACTGACAGGAGGAAATAGATGCCATTGTCAACAACCAGCGCCGCTATCCAGGGGATGGTGGAAATCAAGGGCTCTATCAGGATGTTTCTATAGGATTGGGGGATGTGCAAGATCAACCTGTTGGAAATTTTCACGGGATGCCCGGAAACCCTTTTATGCGCAACGTAGGGCAGTTTCCCCCATCAGCAGGACCTCGTCTTGTGGGGAACAAAAGAGATAATCAGGACGGTGTAAGGAACTATCAGGAGCTGGATTATGACTTTAACCAGGATGAAGATCAGTTTTCTGTTTGGCGTTCAGAGCCGGAAGTTTAGGTTGAGGATAGGAAGTATCAGTTGTTGGAAGAACGTTTGAAGGCTGTGGAAGAGAAATGAGTCCTTGGTATGGATGCTAATGATCTCGGGTTGGTGTCTGGGGTGAAAGTTCCTCCAAAGTTTAAGCCTCTTGTATTTGAAAAGTACAACGGAACCTCATGTCCTGTTACTCATGCAACTGCTTAATTCCAAAAGATGTCGGTGCATACTGAGGATCAGGGACTTTTGATTCACTTTTTCTAGGATAGCCTATCTGGGGCATCCCTAGAGTGGTACACGAAGTTGGAGAAAACCCATATTCGTTGCTGGAATGGTCTTGCTCGAGATTTTGTCAAACATTATCAGTACAATTTGGATATGGCACCTAATCGCACTCAGTTACAGAATTTGTCACAAGGACCAAGAGAATCTTTCAAGGAATACGCTCAGAGGTGGCGTGAGTTGGCTGCGAGGGTTCAACCTCCACTCATGGAGAGATAACTCATTGATATGTTTATGAGTACCCTGCAAGGACCATTCTATGAGCACATGATAGGAAGTACTTCGGCAGGATTTGCAGACTTGGTTATGGCTGGTGAAAGAATTGAGGTAGGTTTGAAATTGGGGAAAATTCATATTAGAGGCTCTAGTGGCTCATCAGGGGGAAGTAAGAAACCATTCAACACTTACCCTAAGAAAAGGGAAGGTGACGTGAGTGCAGTTTACTCTCGTAGAGGAAGAAGAGAGGATCGTCATCATCAACAAGTCAATATTGTTTTTATTCCTGTTAATGCTCCTCCGCAGCAGAGACCGAATACAGTGCCTCAACAACAAAGACAGCAAGACGCTCCCCGTCAGTATAATAATCAACAATAGAGACAATTGAGAAAATTCGATCCCTTGCCAGTATATCTTACTGAAGCACTCCACCATTTGCTCGATTTGAAGTTGATCGGTTTGAGAAATATGCCACCCCCCCCCCCCCCCGTAAGACTTCCTTCTAACTATGATGCTAATGCAAGATGTGAATTCCATTCAGGCGGAGTTGGTCATTCTACTGACAATTGCTTTGCATTGAAGTGCAAAATACAAGACTTGTTGGATGCTAAGGCAATTGAGTTTACTCCAGTGACTGGTCCGAATGTTACTCAGAACCCAATTCCTAGGCATGGAGGGGGTGTTGTTAATATGATTGATGATAATGGTGAAATGATGAATTTAATCATGAATGTGGAACAAGTAACTACTCCGTTGTGGTATGTTAAGAGGTATTTGCTTGACAATTCTATTTTCCCGGGTTGTACTTCAGAGTGTGCCAAGTGTAGAGAGCAACCAAAAGGCTGTGATGATTTAAAAGCCGGTATCCATTTGATGATAAATGAGGGTTCCCTGCAGCTTGATAGAAGACCTAGCTATCGTAAGGTTACTGAAGAAGATGTTGTTGTGGTATCTATTCCTTACACCCCTGTGCGCATTCCTGTCCCATCTAGGGCACCTCCATTGATGATTACGGTACCTGGTCCCATGCCGTATACCAGTGAGAAGGCCATCCCATGGCATTACGGTGCTGATGTTTATTATCATGGGGTGAATCAAGAGGTAAGTACCCGTTCGTCTGAGGAAGAACGTGTTGAAGGTAATGAAGGGCAAGTTCATAATTTTTCTAGTGTAGGTCGAATGACTAGAAGCGGGAGAGTATTTGGTCCTTCCAATGTGCAAGATGCGGCAGATGCATCTGCAAGAGAAAAAGGAAAACAGCAGGCGATGATTGGTAATCCATGGGTTACGCCAGCCAGCGTGACTCAACCAATTCCGATACCAGAAGCTTCTTCAGTTCCCGATGAGGTTGAAGAGTTAATGCGAATTATCAGAAAGAGTGATTATAGCATAATTGATCATCTGAGCCATACTAATTCTAAGATAACTATCTTGTCTCTGTTGATTTATTCAGAACCTCACAGGAATGCTTTGATGAAGTTGTTAAAGAATGCGTTCGTGCCACATGAGATAACAGTCAATCTGTTTGAGAATGTTTGTGCTAACTTATCTGCCGGGAATGGCCTGGGCTTCACAGATTTTGATCTTCCTCCGGAGGGCCCAGACCATAATGAAACGTTGCATATTTCAATGGAGTGCAGAGGCACTACTTTATCCCGGGTTTTGGTGGACACAGGATCGTCTTTGAATGTATTGCCCAAGTTAGCATTGATGAAGATTGATTATTCTGGATTGGAGCTGCGCCCTAATGATTTGATGGTGAATGCGTTTGATGGGTCTCGAAGGTCAGTGTTTGGGGAAGTGGAGTTACCAATCAAGGTTGGTCCTCGCACCTTCACGGATACCTTTTTTGTGATGGATATATAGCTAGCGTATTGTTGTTTTTTGGGGCGGCCGTGGATTCATAGAGCAAGGGCAGTCACTTCTACTCTTCAGCAGAAACTCAAGTATCCTACAGAGGGAAAGGTGATAACTGTATGCGGCGAGGAAGAGTACATCGTGAGTCATTTGACATCATTCCGCTATGTTGAAGTTGAAGGCGAGATACATGAGACTCTGTTTCAAGCGTTTGAGACCGTTCATGCTGTCAATTTTCCTCCTCCAAAGCAGAAAAGGAAACCCGAAACTGTTATGTCTTCTCTCAAGGATGCGAGAGATATGGTGGAAAATGGTAACCCTGAAGGTTGGGGTCAGGTGCTGGAAGTTACCCTAAAATTTAATAAATTTGGTCTTGGTTTTAGCCCAGGTCAGCAGAGTGCAATTCCCAGAGCATCTGGTTTATCTACTCCTGTGAAGTTTTCCCGTCCTTGTGCTACTCAAGAAGGACACGTCAATGCATTTGGCGACGATAGGGTCGATGGCTACAATATCGAAGATTGGATTCGTCCGAGTATTCCAGGCCAGACACTCAATAATTGGACTTCTGTGGATGTTATCCAAGTTTCAAGCGCTGAGGAGTAATTTTCTTGTTTTTCTTTTATTATCATATCATAATTCCTACGCTCTGCCCAAGGCGTAGTGGATCATTTATGTAGGGCCATAATGTTTATTTTCAAAAGCTTATCATGAAATAAAGGACGTTTTTGCATTCAAAATTTTGCTCCATTTCTTTTTTTATTTTATTTTTGAATGGCAATGTTTCTCTTTTCACACACTGTCACTAAAAAAGGCCAAAATGTCGTTTATGCAGATGCACTTCCACCACCAATCATATTGATAACGACTCTGCTATGGCTCATTATGACTTTGATACTCCTATTTATCAAGCTGAAAAAGAAGCATATGAGGATTGTGATCTTCCGGAGGAATTAGCAAGATTGTTAAAATAAGAGGAGAATGTTATCCAGCCGAATCAGGATTCGATTGAGGTGGTGAATATTGGCACAAAAGAGGTAAGGAGAGAAGTCAAGATAGGGGCAGATCTCGAAGAAAGTATAAAGGTCAGATTGATTGAGCTACTCCGTGAGTATTCTGATATCTTCGTTTGGTCTTATGAAGATATGCCTGGGTTGGATACAGACATAGTGGTGCATCGATTACCTCTTAAAGAAGGTTGTTCCCCTGTCAAGCAAAAGCTCCAAAGAACTCATCCTGAGATGTCCAAGAAGATCAAGGAGGAGGTCCAGAAGCAGTTGGACGCGAATTTCTTAAAGGTCATCAATTATCCACCATGGGTTGCAAATATTGTGCCAGTGCCCAAGAAGGATGGTAAAGTCAGGATGTGCGTGGATTATATGGATTTGAACAGGGCCAGCCCTAAAGATGACTTCACTCTTCCGCATATTAATGTGTTGGTCGATAATACTGCTTATTCCAAAGTGTTCTCGTTCATGGATGGTTTTTTGGGTTACAATCAAATTAAGATGGCTCCGGAGGATATGGAGAAGACAACATTTATCACGCCTTGGGGAACTTTCTGTTATAAAGTGATGCTGTTTGGTTTTAAAAATGCCAGGGAAACATATCAGCGTGCCATGGTCACTCTCTTTCATGATTTGATTCACAAAGAGATTGAGGTTTATATGGACAATATGATTACTAAGTCTGACACAGAAGAGGAACATATTGTTCATCTGGAAAATTTGTTCGAGAGACTGAGGAAGTTCTTGCTGAGGTTGAATCCGAATAAGTACACCTTCGAGGTGAGATCCGGCAAGCTATTGGGTTTTATTGTAAGTGAAAGAGGTATCGAGGTGGACCTGGCCAAGGTGAAAGCGATACAGGAAATGCCTGAACCAAGGATAGAGAAGGAAGTGTGTGGTTTCTTGGGAAGGTTAAACTACATCTCTAGATTTATTTCTCATCTCACAGCCACCTGTGAACCTTTGTTCAAGTTGTTGAAGAAAAGTTAGACAGTGAAATGGAATGAGGATTGTCAGAAGGCCTTTGACAAAATAAAGGAGTATTTGCAGGAACCTCCGATACTCATGCCGCCAGTGGAAGGAAGGCCACTAATCATGTATCTAACTGTGTTGGAGAGCTCAGTGGGTTGTGTCCTCGGTCAGCACAACGAGACAGGGAAGAAAGAGCAGGCTATTTACTACTTGAGTAAGAAGTTTACGGAATGCGAGTCAAGGTACTCATTGCTGGAAAAGACTTGTTGTGTGCTTGCCTGGGCTGCCAAATGTTTGAGGCAATACATGTTAACTCACACCACCTACTTGATATCCAAAATGGATCCAATCAAGTATATTTTTGAGAAGCCAACTCTTACAGGCAGGGTAGCCCATTGGCAGATGATACTCACCGAATATGATATCCAATACACTACTCAAAAAGAAATTAAGGGTAGTGTACTAGCCGACCATCTTTCCCATCAGCCCGTGAACGATTATGAATCGATGAAGTTTGATTTTCCAGATGAGGAAATTGTGTATATTCGGGATTGTAACATGCCAGACCCAAATGAAGGACCCGAGCCGAGATCACGTTGGACGCTTGTTTTTGATGGTGCCTCCAATGCCATGGGCAACGGTGTCGGAGCTATTATCACTTCCCCTGAGGGATACCACATTCCTTTCACGGCTCGTATTTGTTTTGATTGCACTAACAACATGGCCGAATATGACTTGCATTTATGGCATTGAAGCGGCGATCGACCTGCACATCAAAATTTTGAAAGTTTACGGGGATTCCAATCTTGTTATCAGCCAGATTAATGGAGATTGGGAGACTCTCCATCAGAACCTAATTTTGTATCGTGAGAATGTTATGAAGCTGATTCCGTACTTCGAAGAGATCACATTTGAGCATATTCCCAGAGAAGAAAACAATCTAGCTGATGCACTGGCAACTTTGTCCTCCATGTTTAAGGTTAAGTGGGCTAATGAGGCACATTCCATTACCATTAGAAGTTTGAGTGAGCCAGCTTTCTGTTTTGAGGCTAGTTTGGAATCAGATGGTAATCCTTGGTTTTATGATGTTAAACGATATCTTGAAACATAAGAGTACCCTGAAGAGGGATCCGTCACAGATAAGAAGTTCTTGAGAATATTTTCAGCCAAGTTCTTTCTCAGTGGTGGTGTGTTATATAGAAGGCATCATGATGGTTTACTGCTCAGATGTGTTGACAAGAAAGAAGCAGCTAGAATCATTGAGGAGATACATGAAGGTGATTTCGGGACCCACACCAGCGGGCATACCATGGCTAAAAAGATCTTACAAGAAGGTTATTATTGGTCCACCATGGAGACTGACTGTTACAATCATGCACGGGTTTGCCACAAATGTCAGGTCTATGTTGATAAAGTGCATGTGCCGCTAGTACCTTTGAATGTCTTGACTTCCCCTTTTCCATTTGCGATGTGGGGAATTGATATGATCGGAAAAATTGAGCCAACTGCATCCAACGGACACCGTTTCATTCTGGTTGCCATCGATTATTTTACAAAATAGGTCGAAGCTGCATCCTATGCCAATGTCACCAAGCAGGTGGTAACTTGGTTCATTAAGCACAACATTATCTGTCGCTACGGAGTGCTTGAAAAGATCATTACTGACAATGGGTCTAATTTGAACAAAAAAACGATGAAGGAGCTTTGTGAGTCCTTCAAAATCAAGCATCATAACTCTTCCCCATACCGACCAAAGATGAACTGCGCTATCGAAGCGGCCAATAAGAATATCAAGAAGATCATGCAGAAGATGGTGGTAACCTATAAAGATTGGAATGAGATAATGCCTTTCGCTTTGCATGGTTATCGCACCACTGTGCGTACTTTGACTGGGGCAACCCCATTTTCGTTGGTTTACAGCATGGAAGCGGTATTGCCGGTAGAAGTCGAGATGCCTTCTCTTAGGATCATGAGGGATGTTAAGCTGGATGAAAGTGAATGGGTACAGAATCGGCTGGATCAGTTGGAACTTATTGACGAGAAGAGGTTGACGGTTGTATGTCATGGTCAGGTATATCAGCAAAGGATGAGGAAAGCTTTTGATAAGAGGGTACGGCCTCAGTGTTACAAGCTAGGTGACCTTATGCTAAAAAGGATAACTCTCCCCCAGGGAGATCCCAGGGGCAAGTAGGTTCCGACTTATGAAGGTCCTTTCGTAGTCAGAAAAGTTTTCTCTGGAGGAGCGATGAGGCTCACGATTATGGATGGAGAGTACTTCCCTCTCCTTGTGAATGCTGACTTAGTTAAAAAATACTTTGCATAAAAATAAAGAAAAACCCGCTAAACTGAAAACCCGAAAGGGAGGTTTAGGCAAAAAAAGGGTGTCCTGGTGAATCGAAAATCCGAAAGGGTGATTCAGAAAAAAGTTAGGGACTTAAAGAAAATGACTACGCTCAGCATGATATCCTTTGTTTCTTTCCTTCATTCTGTCACCTGGCATAAGCTCGAAGCTAATCCAAGAATGATCTGTCTGAAAGCAGGAAGATGAAAGCGTAAGAGTCATAAGAGTCATAGCAGAGTCAGGACTTGATGGATATTCACATTCACATTTCCATTTGTAAACACTTGTTTGCTTTGATTTTTTAAATTACTTGCTTCCAAATGTAAATGCCTTTCTCACAGGATGATTTCTCAAAATCAATAGAACATCTTCTTTTAAGTATACATATACGTTTCTTTTCTCCCTTTTTACTATTTTGTTTGCAAAAATGTCCAGTATTTTTGATAAGCATGTGCATATAAACTTCGTGGGCCTTACACAGAAATGGTAATACAAGTCATGGTTGGTTGATCGCTTGGAATGCGGATAACAAACACAACTACTACTGTGCAAGAGGCATGTTTGTTTCTCTAATTGATAGGATTCTCATTCACTTTACTGGTGGATGCCTTGCCATTTTGTTTCGCAGCTCTATGCTGTTGGTAAAGGTCATGGGTTAGGGTAATATCAAGATTACGGCAGGTCGGCGAGATCGGCGAACCTAGTTGGATATATTTCTTCCCCATAATGGCTTTTATTATGTTTCTTTTCCGCACTTTCATGTGTTATCTTGATTGATTGTTTTAGCATTGTCTGCATATAGGATTTTGTTTATAGTCGAATGTCAGTTTTGATGCGTTGAATATTTTTGCCTTGAAAAAAAATTGTTTCATTTTACTTAATCCATCCAGTATCACTCTTTAATAGTTTTTTCGGGCATTTTGATACCAACTGTGCCAATTCTTTTGCTTAGCCAAGAGTTTGGAGGAAGGAGTTTAGCTAAAAAATGGTGATTATAATGGTATGCTTATGAGTAGAACCCCGTTGACGATGTACATGCATTGTTTCAATCCCCAAAGACTGGAGACATAAGGGAGTTAGACCCTCATTAACCCCTCTGAGCCTTCGAAGTAGGAGTTTCTTTTTCGTTAAAAAAAAACCTTTTTTAACCAGGGGCAGGGTAGATGTTCAGAATTTTACCAAGCATTCAAATTTTAGAAGGAATGTCCCATTTGAGGATCACCACATTTTATCTTTCGCACCATGAGATCAGAAAAAATGTCAAAACCACGATGTTCATTTCCTCACAAAGTCCTGAGGTCGAGATCGAATCGATACAATAATGGCTATCCCTCGCCAACCAAGGAATGAGGCATTTGTTTTCTTCAAAAAAAAGAGAGAAAGAAATAAAAGTTCAAAAATCTAAAGTCACATTGACTTGTTCAAAGAGGAAAGTATAAATGAGAAAGAAACAAAAAGCCCCGCTAAGTCGGAACTTGAAAACAAGTCGCTTAGGCAAAAGTTAGGGCATCCCGCTGGACTTCTAAAATTGAAATTCAAAATATTTTTGTCCAGGAAAAAGTTAGGGAAAAGAAGAGCCTAAAAGGCCACAAAAAAGATTATTCAATAAAATTTTCATCAAAAGAAGAGTAACAACAATATCAAAAACAAAAGCAACAGAAGCTAAGTAACAATCATGTTGGGGAATTTGTCGTGATCACTCAACCGTTACAAATCCTTTTGAAAGATGAATGCTTGTGATAAGTCAGCTGAACTTAAGACAGGAGAATATGATGAAGGGGGTGGGCACCAAATAACTTGAGCCTTGAAAAACTTTTTTCCAAAAAACCTCGAACCAAGCCACGTTACAACCTTTAAAAGTCCTAACTGAAACAGGGGTTTAACTCGAAAGCATACTGCAACAGGATAACGTTTCTTAAACTACAAAATATTTGTTGCATATCCATGTTGGTATCTTGTCGCCCGCATCTTGACTCGTTTTTTGAAAGAAAAAAAAAGAGAGGAAGGAAATTTTTGAAACTTTTTGCACTCTAGCCGGTGAATCATTCACAACAGAGATGCGATACTTTGTTAAGATTTTCAACTTCAAGGCTTAAATAATCATCGCATCAGGTCTGTCATTCCCAAAATAAACATCTTTCTGCATGCAAAACATTTGTTTGACATAAAAAAAAAGAAGAGTTTACACTTTGAACACCTGTAAATAGCTTAATGATTGTCAGGAAGGGAATATTTGGCTTTCTTCTAGACAGAGCCCATGTATGAATAGGACTTTACCTATCCCTAGTGACGTTTCGTTTCTTTAGCAAAGTTTTGTTGCCCCAGGAATCTTCTTTTAAAGGCTTCATTCTGAGACTTCAAGTTTGGACATGTCGCACGTCCCCAGTGGAGTTGTTTAAATGGGAACTCACATTCTGAAGAGGTTTCAAATCCCCAACGGAGTTGTCGACAAATATTCCTCGCCTTGACCTCTCATTTCCCAGCCGGTCTGTTGATTGGGGCATCCTTATGTTAAGATCCTTCCTTATCCCCATTATGGTCGATACCGTGTGACTATCTGCATGATCCATCTAATGGTTGCATTCCAAGAAAAATATCTCTCCAACAAAATCTTCAGCGGAGTTCTATCTCCCCGGTGAAGTCCCATCTCCTCAGCAGAGCGTTGTTCCCCCAGCAAAGGTTTTCACCCCTCACGTCGGGTTTGTTGTCTTGGTGTCATCCTTAACACGGCCATGTGCTGTCTTTTCCAGAGATTACGGTCTTGACTTGATCATCTCCCTCAAAGTATGATCTTCAGATGGCGTTCTTATCTAGGGGTTTGCAATTTATTTTTGCAGCTCCTCTCTTTGTTTGTGGCCCGTTTCTACTAGTTTCTCGATTGTTATTCCCCGCGAAGCTTCAGCTCGTCGAGGTTCCCTATCTAGCGGTTCCCTTTTTTTATTCTCCTCT
Organism: Vicia faba; assembly: GCA_948472305.1. Lineage (NCBI taxonomy): Eukaryota > Viridiplantae > Streptophyta > Magnoliopsida > Fabales > Fabaceae > Vicia > Vicia faba. Next base: position 200,974,647 of record OX451739.1, read on the forward strand.
CCTTTGGATTTCACAATTTATTTTTGCAAGTCGTGTCAGATTCTGACTTTTTGGTTATTGGATTCTCAATTGGCCATTCCCCAGTGAACTTTTAAACATGCATCATTACATAGCATCTACCAAAACGCGTAGCATTTCCATTATATGGAACATTGCGCTATATAAAAAAGAATTCAAACATGCATCGGAACATAAGCCATTTTTGTTTCTATTGTCCCCAGTGAATTTTCTAATACTTCGGATTAAATCCCCAGCGAGGTCTTTATCCTCATTGTCGCAGTTTCCTCCCCATACCAATATCCTTTTAGCGTCAATCATTTGTTTGTTTGAGTGTCTACTCTTGACTGTAGTTCAGTTTCGCCCTGGCGCGGTCTTCTCGGGTTTAGTCTTCACTACCCTCTCCAGTTCATTCCAATGTCTATTGATGCACCTTTCGAATACCAGTGTCGTCCCGATATTCGCTTTCAGCAGGTTTTTAGGTGTACGTCCTAATCTCCTTGCTTTGGGTTGAGATCAGAGTTTCGTCTCCTCACCTTGCGTGTGAAATCCAGTTTTGTCCTGGTGCTCATCTAGTTTAGTTTCACCTAACTAGTTTTTGAGTCGAGTTTCGTCTCATTTTTGATTTCATACCTTGGGCCCTTTGACGGTGTCCGTTTATCGAGTGCAGTGTTCGTGTTGTGTCCATAATTGAAATCTATCTCTTATATTCATTAGATTCTTTTATCAGTTTTTGTCACTGTTTATCCATTGACCTGAGACCAGCAGGTGCTCTGAGAAACATGCGCTCTCATCACTCTCGCTTTGGGTCGAGTTTCGCCTCGTCGTCTGTGCATGAAATCCAGTTTCGTCCTGGTACTCATCTAGTTTAGTTTCGCCTAACTAGTTGTTGAGTAGAGTTTCGTCTTGTTTTTTCTTTCATACCTTGGAACCTTTGGCGGTGTTCGTTTATCGAGTGCAGTGTTCGTACTACGTCCCTGGTTTGAAATCTGTCTCTTTTGTTTCTTGGATTCTTCTATCAGTTTTCGTCACTGTTTATCCATTAATCTGAGACCTGCAGGTGCTCTGAGAAATATGCACTCTCATCACTTTGCTATGGGTCAAGTTTCGCCTTGTTACCTGTGCGTGAAATCCAGTTTCTTCCTGGTACTTATCTAGTCTAGTTTTGTCTAACTAGTTTCTGAGTCGAGTTTCGTCTCGCTTTTGTTCCTCATTTCTGGGATTCTTTCAGTTCCTTCATACTGACTATCTTAGTTGAGATTAGCAAGTGCTCCTAGAATCACGCACTCTAACCACTTTTCCTTGGGTCGAGCTCAGAGTTTTTCCTCCTCACCCGTGAACGTTTTCTTTTGCAGAGCTTAGTTTCGCCTATACTCTGTGGTTTGAGTTTTATCTCACCCTTTTTGAAGCCCAGTTTTTCCCTGGCACATTTTTCCGGAAGTTTAGTCGCGTCTACTCTTCTATTGTTTTCGTTCTGTTTTAACCTGCGTTACAGTTTCATTCTGACGCATGTCTTGGGGGTTTTCTGCTTCAAGAGTGTAAAATTTCGGGTTCTTTTGTATTCAATCATCTTCAACTCTGAACGCTCGAAAGTTGTCACTTTTCTCACTTATCATGTTAAAGATATTTGAATAGGGGAAGAAGCCATATCCTTGGATGTGAAGGGACATGCGCGGGTTATCGTACAGTCATAAAGGCAACTTATAGGGGCTCTTTAGCAATTTATCGTAAGGGACTAACATTTCTTATCGAATGTAGCATCGTAAGGGTCATTGAGGGACTACGATCTTTTTAACTGAGGGTCTTTTCTAAAGCATCCCCACGTTCGAGGGACATGACTGTTTTTTTGTATTCGAAGGCAACAAGTGGGATTACCCTAGAGGTGAGTGTGTGAAAAGTGATTTAATTCAGTTATTTAATCTTGATTAGGGTTATCTAACGATTGATTTTAGTTCTTGCCATACATGCCTAATTACTAGCAGTTATAAAAAAAGCAGTAAATTACGGAATGTAAAGGTGCAAAAAGTAAACCTAAACTATTACAAGACTTTGGGAGTGGGGGTACAAAACCATAAAACTGGGGAGAACAAGTAAACCCTAATTAAAACTATTACAAACTGTAGCAATTACATAATTGGGAAAAACTAATGCGAAAGTAAATACGCGAAGATTGTAAAAGAGGAAAAGCAAATTGAAAATCGTCTTGTGATTGTTTGATGATCAATCTAAAAAACCTAATTGATTTTAATTTAGAAAAAGAATTAATTGATTAAAAATCCTAAGTTGATTTTAACTCATTAAACCCTAAAAGCTAAGTTAAATTAATTTAATTAATTAAAAAAAAGAAAATTAATTTAATTAACATAATTAAAAAAACTAAGTCTAAATTAATGTTAATTTAAAAAGGTTAATTAAATTGTGTTAAAAAAGTTAAAGCAAAAATAAAAAAATTATTTTGGCCTGTTAAAGCAAACCGGAGGGGTGCAAAGAAAGGAAATCATTAGGCCCAAAGCTGCAAGCCCAAATCCTATGTGAGATCCAGTATGGCTGGCTCTAGGAGATCCATGGTATGCGTGCAGGCTCTGGCGTGTCAGATCTAAACTTGTGGAGGTTTGAGGGTGATGAGATGAGGGCGCATGATGGGCTTGCGAAGGCTTGCTACACTGAATATGCAATAGAACAAAGATATGAAAAATAAAATAACAGGGGCATGGATCGAACCCGTACCCTGGTACCCTAACGCTCTAACCTGCACGCATCTACCGCTGGGCGGCTTTACATCTGTTAATATAAATGAAACAATAAATATATAATACAAATCAGAATATATTGACCGAAGAGGCACTGAAGCCCTAGCTCCGGTCGTCTTCTTCGGTTGTTATCTTTCATTCAACCTGCAAAATAGGCACTATTAGGAAACAAACATAACTCAACCCCCCTAAATCGAGGGCTACGAGTTCAATGGTGCAATCATTTTGGACTAAAAAGGTATGGTTTTTTAATTATAGCGCAAACATAGAAAATTGGATCAAACACGGCATTCTTCGTTTCAGTATGCATGGGACCATTACGATGGTCCAAACCTGTTCAAATGTAACTCAGAAGCATGTTAGCAATAACAATATGACTTAAAATGATGCACAATTTAAGATACGAAATTTACAAAACTATGCAATCGGATGTGCATGGTATGGAATTTTCATGCATTTTGGACCCTCAAAATCAATCCAACCTTACTCTCAGGTTTGTTAGGAGTGAATGGAATAGAGATCTTGTAGTGAAAGGGTTTGAAATAAGGATTTCAAGACTTAGGGTTCTTGAAAAAAGTTTTCTATTTTTTGACAATATTGAGAGGCAAGGGTTTCGTGTCTTGTTGTATGGGAAGTACTGAGATTTTATAGGGAAACTTAGAGCAACAATGTGTGGGCTTGGACCTTGTGTAAAAATATATGATTCTTATCTTATTTAATTTATATTACTAATGAATGAATAAAAAATAATAAAAATAAAAATAGGTCAAGGGGTGTAAGTATAAGGTTTGAGGTGTATGAAGAGCATAATACACGTTTGGGCTCTTAAACCATGGCCCAATAGCCCAAAATATCAAGCTTTCTCAATTTGAACTTCATGCATTTGCTCAAAATTTCCCAACTTGCAATGGTCATAACTTACTCAATATTTATTTTTTGAAGGTGCTCTTGGACTTTTTGGAAAGCTCAAGATGTACTCTAAAACCTATATATTGATCATTTTTTCTTTTGAATACTTTATCTTGATGTAAGTTGTCTTGATAAAAAGTGTCTTTTTGTTGACTTTTAAAGTGACCTGTAATGTATTGGCTTATATCTCTCCAATGATGCATTTTTGGACTTGATCTTCGAGAGACAAAGTTGTAGAGAATTGAATTCCATTCAAGACGAGCTTTGGTTGGGGAAAATCTGATGAACCATGTGAAAGTTATGCTTGGTCAAAGTTCAGTTGACTTCTCCTAAGGAAACCCTAATTTGGCAACTTTTGACTTTTAATGATTTGGGGGATTTTCTTGAGGAATCATGATCAAACCTTGATTAAATGATGAATGTGACTTCAAAATGTTGATGTTGACCAAAAACATTGAGGTTTGACTGTATGTTGACCATAGTTGACTTTTTACCCAATATAGTTGATTTTCAGTCATCTGAGCCATTGCCTGAGCAAACTTGTGATGCAAGGTTTGAAACGTGATAAGAGCATTCTTGAATACATATGAGGAATCATGAATACCAATTGAGACATTGAGAACCCAATCTTCATTGAGAAATACAAAACCCTAGTTGTGGACCCATTGCTTAGGAGGATAATTTGTCTGATCAATTCTTGAGCCACCTTGAACATTTGAGGACCTCATGAGAATGTTTTGAAGAAAAATAGGAGGGGAAATTTTGGGGTACAACATTAGCCGTGGTATATTATCCACCTTGGATAGCTTACATCGTGCCAGTGCCCAAGAAGAACGGTAAAGTACGCATGTGTGTAGACTGTCGAGATCTAAACAAAGTAAGTCCCAAAGATGATTTCCTGTTACCTCACACAGATGTTTTAGTGGATAACACAACTCAAGCTTTGGTATTTTCATTCACGGATGGATTCTCCGGTTATAATCAGATCAAGCTGGCACCCAAGGATATGGAAAAGACTACTTTCATGACAACTTAGGGCACCTTATATTACAAAGTGATGCCTTTCGGTCTAAAGAATGCATGGGCAACTCTTTTTGCTCTTGTATATGGTATGGAGGTTGTACTCCCTATTGAAGTAGAGATTCCATCACTACGGATTCTAATGGAAACCAAACTCGAAGACTTAGAGTGGGTTCAGGCATGACTTGATCAGCTCAACCTTATTGAAGAAAAACACATAACGACTCTGTGCCATAGTCAGTTGTACCAAAAGTAGATGAAGAAGGAATTTAACAAAAAGGTTCATCCTTTAGTGTTTAAAGAAGGGGATTTGGTTCTCAAGAAGATCTTGATACATTGCCTAGATTCACGTGGTAAATGGACACCAAACTATGAAGGTTCGTATATGGTTAAAACAACATTCTCTGGTGGAGGTCTTATCCTCACAACAAGGGATGGGGAAGAACTACCATATCCGACGTACTCTGACGCACTAAAAAAATACTATGTATAAAAGGCTCGCTAAGTTTAAACCCTAAACGAGTGACTTAGGAAAAAGAGGGCGTCCCGGTGGATTGAAAACCCTAAAGGGCGGTCGAGGTAAAAGTTATGGACATGCAAATAAAACCCATTATCCCGGTGGACTGAAAATCCGAAAGGGCGGTCTAGGTAAAGGTTAGGGATCTTATTAAAAAAAAGAACAAATATATTGCAATCTGAGAATTCATTACCATGACTATGAAAGAGAACAGTCGATCTAAATCATCTAACTCAGAAGCAAAGGAGATTGGAATTATCAAAAGGACATTGGAGAAATAGGAGTATCAATTATCATTTCCATTGCCATTTTCAAATTTTGTTAAACTTTCTGTAATTACCTATTTTTAGGAATTACATCTTGTACACTCGCCTATTCAAAGGCATTTTTATCAATAAAACAAATTAATTTTCAATATTTCAATTGTGTTTTTTTCTTTTTCGGACTTGTTTGCAAAATACTATGGTTATTCCTGGTAAATATTGCGTTGAAATTATTTTGGGGATTTCACAAAAAAAATAAAAGCATTTGATAAAACATCAAAGACCATTTTGGTTTAAGAAACATTGAGAGAAAATACATGCCCGTGTCCACACCTATGCCTACGCCTATGATACAATTATCTTGCTGAAATTGTTCACCATAATACAACAAAATTCAAATCAACTTGGAGATACCACAACAAAGCAACAAACAACATTGGGGAGCCGGTGACATAAAAAGAAAAAACCAATGGTTTAAAAGAAGAAAAGCATCAAAAGAAAAATGTTTACAAAACACTTGGTGCATGTACATATGAAACATTTGGTGCATATACGCAAAAGCACATTTAGGTTTCATATCAATTTAGGGCATTGTGCATTATATGTTCAAAAACTGCTTAGGCCAAGAATACTACGACTTATCTTGGGGCCTATTGCGAATCAGCTTATCTGTGCAAAACAAACAAACACCTTGTTTAAGAACAAATACAACCAGTAAACTTTGATTTATACCTTTGGCCTAGTTATCTAAGATTTAGTTATCAAAAGACTTTCTCAAAATCCTCATTATTTATCCCCTAGGATGTGATAAATATGCAAATTTGCGATATAACTTACTATGTTAGTCTCGAAGCCTTAGTAAGTTATTTATTCTCAAAACTCGTGTTAGCTACCCCTAGGTTGTGGTAGGTACACAAAAATCTGCGATATAGTTCATTGTGTTAGTCTCTAAGCGACAATGAATTATCAAGTCTGTGTTATTTATCCACTAGGTCGTGATAAGTGCACAAGTCCGCGTTATACCTTACTATGTTAGTATCGAAGAGTTAGTAAGATATTTTCAACTCATATAATTTACTCCTTAGGTTGTAGTAGATATACGTAATCTGCGATATAACTCGTTGCGTTAGTCTCAAAGCAACAATAAGTTATCTTTGTAACGCCCGTAATTTAATTAATTATTTAATTAAATTATTTTTGGAATATTTGTGAAGTTGTGTTATGATGATAGTTGATGTGTTGTTGTTATTGGATTTGATTATTATATTAAGTTGTGGAATAATATAATAATAATAATATTATTTGATGTGGGCTTATTTTAAGGACTAGAAGTAGTAGAAAGGGGGTGTAGGAGTTTTAAGGCCATTAAGACATAATTAGAATTATAAGGTTATTATATTAGTTTGTAGAAATAATAAGGAAAAGAAGAAGCAATAAGAAGAGAAATAAATAAGGGTTGGAAGAGAACGTGAAAGTTGCAGAAAAGAAGGAAAAGAGTCAGAACGGAAATCAATTGCAAAAGTTATAGAGCAACCTTAAATCCAAGGTAAGGATGGGGTTCTGACTCGATAATAGGGTTTATGATGAGTAATATGTGGGATTAGACATGAAAGGTTGTTTTTTCTATGATTGAACTATATATATATTGTTGTTTGATAAAGATCGATGATTTACAAATGAGTAATGATGCCCTAAAGCTGTATAATTGATGTAGAATCATAGGATTATTATAATTGATGATTACCTATGATTAGAGGATTTTTTAGGGCCTAAGGCAGGGAAACTGCAGTGAAAACACAGTGAAATCGCAGAAAATATTCATGATAGAACAGTATGAGTCGACCTCAAAGGCCATGCGTCGACACATGCAGGCTTTTGGACTCAGGATGAGTCGATACATAGGACTATGCATCAATACGTGCAGTGTGGCAGAATCAGTATGAGTTGATACAAGAGGATTGCGCTTTGACTCATATAGGATTTTAATCCAGTACGCTTCGACTCAAAACATTATGCGTCGACCCATGCAGTCTGATTTTTGACAGATTCGTTACCAAAGGCTGTAACTTGAGTTTTTGGACTCCATTCGAGGTGCCGTTTGAAGTGTTGGATAACTAACGTGATGAACTTCATTCTTAAGGATTAAAATGAAGTATATGAAGAATATTCCTAGTACCCAAATTAGGATTAGAGTTAGCTTCTCGCATTAATCGCTATGATTATTTTGTGAAGTTTGATGAGGATAAGATGATTATAGATTATTGCTTGGTTCATAACAGTAAGATTAATGATGATAATGATGTAGTATTGTAGAATAATAATATGTATAAGTTTGGTAATTAGTGATAAGCCTTATATGATTAATTAAATATAGGCATTATCGTGTTGTAGGCCTATGGCCAACGTTGAGGGATTGTTGACATGTCGTTGTATTGTTGTCATGGCTGAGTTGCTGTAAAATTATGTTGATGAAATTATGTTGATGAATTATGCGATGAATGATTTTGACGAATGATGTTGAGATGCCTCTAATTATTTGAAGCTATTAAGATGTAGGCTTCTGGCCAACTATGATGTTGTGTTGAGATGTTGTTAATTATGGTTGTTGTTACTACATTCATGATTGTGTCACATACATTGCATTTCAAGATAGAGATGTTGCTCATTAAGATGGCCTGTATTAGAGAATATTAAGATAAAGGCTTATGCCTTGTTGATTCCTCTAATTATTGGAAATTATTTTGAGATGGGAGTTCTTCTCCAATGGTACCACATGCATTTGCATAGTATTGAGTTGCATTATATGATTGCATAAAAAGTTGTGTATTGATGCGGTAAATGTTTTAATTGTTAGTATTCTGTTGTGATTATTGTTGTTTATGTGATGTGAAGTGGTGTTATTATATGAGCTGATCTAGCATATTATTTATCATACGTTTTATTATATTGCTAGATATCTCACCCCTTCTGTTTGAATGTTACCCTTACGTTGGTAACGTGCAGGTAATCCAAAGTGAAGGCAGTATACCTTCGGTAGTTTGAGTCGGTGTCATTGCTCTGATACGTAACACTCAGGGGGATGAACGCTTGTTGCTTTTAATGATTTATTATTTCAGTTGTTGAACTTTAATTTGATTGTTGCTAAGTATGTGTTATTTTGAAGTTGCTGTAATTATTGGACAAAGATGTTATTATGATTCTGCTGCGTAGATGTTCAAGTTGTTGAATTAAGAGATTAAATTATTATGCTGATGGTTCATCCGAGGTTTTAAAGTGTTATGTATCCACATTGAATGCAATGTGTTTTTAAGTTGAATTTGTGGCATCCTAATTCATTTGTATAAATTTTTAAAACTCTGATTTACATTTATAATTGTCGGGGGTAGAATTAGGGTGTTGCAAAGTTGGTATCAGAGCAAAAGTTGGTCCATCCGGCCAAGTTGTCGAGTCGTAGGTTTCTAAAAATTGAGTATTGTTAATTTGAGTTCTAACTGTTGTTTATGTTATAGTGATAAGTTGAGATGGCTGGGAGGAATGATGATGCACTTGTTGTTGCTTTAGAAGCAATGGCGTATGCGATGGATAATCAGCCGAATGCTGATGGGAATGCTGGATCTCGTAGTTTGGCGACTTTCCAGAGAGAGAATCCGCCTACCTTCAAGGGAAAGTATGATCCTGACGGGGCATTGGATTGGTTGAAAGAGATTGAGAGAATCTTCCGTGTGATGGACTCCACTCCAGCGCAGAAGGTTCGATATGGTACTCATATGCTGTAGTCGAGGCTGATGACTGGTGGCTAGAGACTTGTCAAAGATTGGAAGCTGCGGGTGAAAATGTCACTTGGGCTGTGTTCCGTAGGGAATTTACGAGGAAGTACTTTCCTGAAGATGTTCGGGGTAAGAAGGAGATTGAGTTCCTTGAACTGAAGCAAGGGAGCATGTCGGTTGTCGAGTATGCTGCAAAGTTTGCTGAGTTGGCTAAGTTTTATCCGCACTACAGTGAGGCACATGCTGAGTTTTCGAAGTGCGTCAAGTTTGAGAACGGGTTGTGCCCAGAGATCAAGAAGCCAGTTGGATACCAGAAGATCCACGTCTTTGCTGATTTGGTTGATAGTTGTAGAATTTATGAGGAGGATAATAATGCTTATTACAAGATTATCAGTGAGAAGAGGGGTAAGCACCAACAGAATCGTGTTAAGCCTTATGATATCCTAGGTGGTAAAGGTAAACAGAAAGTTGCTCAGGGTCACAGGACTAGTGGGGGAGATGCTCCTGCTGGTGTGGTTTGTTTTAAATGTGGAAAACCTAGGCATAAGAGTAATATGTGTACTGCTGAGGTAAAGAGGTGTTTCTGTTGTGGTAAGACTGTAAATTTTGTATCTGAGTGCAAGCATAAGGATGTGATTTGTTTCAATTGTAGTGAAGAAGGGCACATTGGTAGTCAGTGTCAGAAACTAAAGAGGGTGCAGACAAGTGGAAAAGTGTTCGCTTTGGTTGAGGATCAGACAACTGCTGAGGACAAACTTATCAGAGATACATGTTTCATTATTAATACTCTTTTAATTACTATTATTGATACCTGTGCTACTCCTTGCTTTATTGTTGCTGATTATGTTGAAAGATTGGGTCTTATGTTGTCTTCTTTGAATGGATAAATGGTCATCAACACTCCAACCAAGGGGTCGATGACTACTTCTTTTGTGTGCTTAAAGTGTCCCTTGTCGATCTTCGACAAAGACTTTGGTTTGTTTACCGTTAAGAGGATTGGATGTGATTTTGGGTATGAACTGGTTAGAGCATAACTATGTTCATATTAACTGTTATGACAAGTCTGTAAGGTTTTCTACTCCTGAAGAAGAAGAAGATAGTCTGTTGTCTGCTAGACAGTTGAGGAAGATGATGCAAGAAGAAACACATATGTTCAGGTTGATGGCGTTGCTACCTGTAGAGACTCAAGCTATAATTGACAAACTGTAGGTGGTGTGTGAATTTCCTGAAGTTTTCCCTGATGAGATTCCAGATGTACCACTGGAGAGGGAAGTTGAATTTTATATTGATCGTGTACCTGGTACCAGACCTATGTCTATGGCACCATACAGGATGTCTGCATCTGAATTGTCAGAGTTAAAGAAGCAAATGGAAGAGTTACTTGAAAATAAGTTTGTAAGACCAAGTGTATCGTCGTGGGGAGCTCCAGTGTTGTTAGTAAAGAAGAAATATGGAAGTATGAGGCTTTGTGTTGATTATAGACAGTTGAATAAAGTGGAGATTAAGAACAAGTATCCGCTTCCAAGAATAGATGACTTGATGGATCAATTGGTGGATGCGCATGTGTTTAGTAAGATTGATTTGAGGTCAGGTTACCATCAGATTAAGGTGAAGGTGAAGATATCCCGAAGACGGCTTTCAGAATGCGTTATGGACATTATGAGTATTCGGTGATACCTTTCGGTGTTACTAATGCATCGGGAGTATTCTTGGAATACATGAATCGTATCTTTCATACTTATTTGGATCGGTTCGTAGTGGTGTTTGTGATACGGTGGCTGAACCGACTGTTATACTGGTTTTGCGTTTTGTGTTCGCAAATGTTGTGGTAAGCAAGAGTCGCCACCGACTTTTATTTCATCCAACAAAGGAAAAGGAAAAAGAACAGAAAAAACCTTTTCTCGAGATGTTTATGAGTACGAGGGGTAGATTATAGAAAGGGAAGGTGTTAGCACCCTTTCTATCCTTTATTTTCCACGGGCTCTTAGGTACTTGCTCATTTTTTAAATTGCTTGTGTGTGCTTGTTTTGAAAAGTTTGTTTACTTCGTGATAACCCTTGTATCGGTCTTCAAGGGTGTGATGAAGTTGTTTTGAAAATTGTTTTTGAAAAGTGTTTGCGTGAAAAGTTTTTGTTTTGAGCAAGTACTTAAGAGTTTTCTACCTACTCGAAAAAAAAGTCTATTCATTTTCATTACCTTTAGACAGTGCTATCCTACTATTAAGTAGTAGGTCGCTCCGTCGTTGGAATTTTAAAGGGACGTTGGAAGGGACGAAATGGTCTTTGAAGGCAACAAGTAAGGATACCTTAGCGTTTCAAAGGGACTATCGTCATAAGATCAATTTTTAGGCAACTCGAGGGACAAGTAGGGACTATGATATTTATGACAACTTTGAATCGCGGGTCATTGCTAAGGTATCCCTATGTTCGAGGGACACGACCATTATTTCTAAGGCAACCAAGTGGGGTAAACCCTAGGAGTGAGCATGTGCAAGTGTGCTTTTTCAGTTAATTATCTTTGCACAATTAGGGTTATCTACCGTTTAAAGTTGTTTATCTTACCATTTAATCCTATTATCCAGACATCTAGCATTTTAATAGTTGCGCAAATTAAAAGCGGAAAAGAAAAATCTACCCTATTACAGGGCTTTTGGATAGATACACCAATATTTGACTGAAAAATAAAGATGCATAAATTTAAAATCCTAATTAATCTATTACAAACTCGGAACGGTTACAATAATCTGAAAATAAATAAAAACACGCGCGAAGAATTGAGACGGGAATGAGGAAAAGATATTTTTTGGATATTTTTTTGAGAAAAAGCAATTAATCTTGCAAATTAACCTAATTTTTATTTGTTTTTAATTATATAAAAAAATTTAAATTAACCTAATTTTCTATTGAATTTTAATTACAAAAAAAGGAATTTGAATTAATCTAATTAAACTAATTAATTAATTGCAATTAAAAATTTTATGGAAAAAACTAAATCTAATTTTTTAGTGATTTTTTGATTTTATGTTTTAATTAAAAAATGATTTTTGTTGTGAAAATAATTAAAATAACAAATTAAAACAAATAACAAATAAAGATAAATAGAAAGAAAAAGAAAATGGGCCTGATGTAGTTAGCAGTCCAGGGGGTGTATGTTGAACTTCTGAAACCCAGAAGGATAGGCCCAAAGTTGGTGGCCCAAAGGATCGTGCCTGAGTCAGTGTATCCTTCCTCTGATGATTCACGGTGGACCTGTGTATGCTGGGTGTTGGATCTGGCTGGAGATGGATCCAGAGGATGAAATCAGAGTGCGCGTAATGATCCTCAAAAGGTGAGATGTGATGGATCTGGTGAAAATAATGGAGAAAATGCCAAAAGCTCACGCCTGGGATAAAACCTCGGACATGAGCTTCATACTTCCTTCCTCTGACCAACTGCGCTGGATGTTCAATTGTTAATATAACCAAATAAAAATAATATAAGAAAAACAATCACGTAATGTCCTGCAAACGTGCCAATATTCAAATGGCCCAATGGGAGCTTACCACCTAACCTTCTTCTTCCTCAGCACCGTCGTTTTAGGTTTAGACTTTTACCTACGGTCCCATGTCTGTAACTACAACCCTGCGTTATTAAAAAATCTAGCACAAGCAATATAAATTACATTTAAGACCATGAATCAACTGGGCTTGAAGCCCTGAACATCATGGTGTCCATGCCTAGCCCTAATTTTTCCTATAGAAGGAAGCCCTAAAACAAGCTCAGAAACCCTAAGAATGGCAAACCATGATTCCTGCACTTAAAACTCAATTAAACGATTCAACAAGCATTGAGACTTTGTAATAAACAAGAATGTATGATTGAATTTCATCAAAAAAGCATGTACGCACGTAATCAAAAATAAAAAATAGTTGGATAACATGGTTGCGGATTTTATGATTCAAGATGTTTTGGTGCGTGCAAAAGGTGCAGTTAGTTTCAGGAGATTGCAAAGAACGTGTTGCAACCCTTAAATCTCCTTGAGGATGGCTGTAGTATGGAATTCTATCTGAGATTTTTTTGACAAAAGTGCACTTTGTTCTTGGCCGTTTCACACAATTTTGCCTCCTCTCTTGTGCCTTGCATTTGTCGTGTATATGTACTAGACTGTATTAGGTTAACAAAAAACATGTATATCTTTTCCAATTATCAAGATTTGATTTTATTCCATCCTTGCATTATTTCTTTCTATATCAAGCCAAATCATACCATTTTCATCCCAATCACCCTTGGCACGATTTGATTTGGTTTTGCAGCATATTTGCATTATAATTCCATTCAAAATCAAATCAAAAACAAATCTTCCATATTTTATAACATTTATTTGATTTAATTTGACTTTTAAATGATTAAAAAATCAAAATAAATTAAATAAATAAATTCAATAATATGTGGTAGAGTGTTTGGGTCATGGACATTGTTAGAGATAAGATGCAAGCATAAAAAGTTAGGCCCATTTGACAAAAAGTGCAATTTTGGGCATTGTTGAGTTTTGACAATTTTCCAAAAAATGGCCAACTTTGACAATACATATCTCCTTCAATTTTCACCCTAAGAGGGTGTTCTTGGACTTTTTAGAAAGCTTAGGATATCCCATAAACAACATCTTTGGTTACATCTCAATTGGGTCTTCCATGTTGATGTAAGAAACTTTGACCCAAAAGGTATTTTTGTTGACTTTTGCAAAGGACCTATAATGTCTAAATTTATATCTTTTCATGAATGCATTTCTTGAGCTTGAGGGGTGAAGATGAGTTGTAGGGAATTCGATTATCTTCAAAATGAGCCTTGGATGGAGAATTTCTGATAAAGTATGAGAGAGTTATGTTTGGTTAAAGTTTGGTTGACTTTTCCTAAGAAACCCTAATTTATTAACTTTTGAATTTTCATGAATTAGGAGCATTCCTTGGGGAATCATGATCAACCCTTGATCAAATTATGGATATCACTTCAAAATGTTGATGTTGACCGAAAATCTTGGAGTTTGACTGTATGTTGGCCACAATTGACTTTTGACCTAATACAGTTAATTTTCAAACATCTGAGCAGTTGACTGGGCAAACTTCTTGTGCAAGGCATGAAACTTGGCATGGATGGTCTTGGGAACATATTAGGACTATGGAGAGCATATGAGGCCTTTGGAGATCACCCATCTTGATGAAAATGGAAACCCTAGTTAGAGGTTCATTGCTTTAGGAGAGAGTTTGTCTGGTCAACTCTTGGGCATCCTTGAGCAAATTAAGGATCTCAATGAACATGTGTTGATTAAAATGGGAGGGAAAATTTTGGGGTACAACAGCTGCCCCTGTTCAATCTTCTTAAGCCTGAGGATGTAGATTGGTTGGTCTGCCTTTCATGATCTGAAGGTGGAAGATGATGGAACACTAGAGTGGCCAAAAATTTGCACTCACATGAGGTAATACTGATCGGTGATATCAGGAATGGGCTTACAGATGCCATTTGGGAGTCGACGGAGAGTCTTCGGAGATGGGCTTAAAGATGCCATCCAGAAAAGATATCAGTCGCATGAGATATTTCTTTGCGATAATTCTTGTACTCGCCGTTGAGGTGGACTTCGCTGGAGAATGTTGATTTACGTCTAGGAAAATAGAGGCTAGGAGCTTTGGCTGTCCTCTGCTCTACTGGGGAATTAACTCTTGATTGAGGAGGTGAAAGTAGAATGCATATCTGGTCAGGGTCCAGGTTGTACAACGACGTACTAGTAAATATGAAATCGATCGTATCTGGTCGGGCTCGGGCCTTACCGTGTTGTAAACTATTGTCTGGAGATAAGGGAGAAGGAACCTGGATAGTAGGGTTTCTTCGAGATGAAATCCTGGATAGTAGGGCTATAAGAAGGAACCTCGATAATAGGGTTACTTCAGGATGAGATCCTGGATAGTAGGGCTATGAGAAGGAACCTGGATAGTAGGGTTACTTCGAGATGAAAGCCTGGATAGTAGGGCTATGAGAAGGAACCTGGATAGTAGGGTTATTTCGAGATGAAAGCTTGGATAGTAGGGCTATGAGAAGGAACCTGGATAGTAGGGTTACTTCGAGAAGAAAGCCTGGATAGTAGGGCTATGAGAAGGAACCTGGATAGTAGGGTTACTTCGGGATGAGAGCCTGGATAGTAGGGCTATGAGAAGGAACCTGGATAGTAGGGTTACTTCGAGATGAAAGCCTGGATAGTAGGGATATGAGAAGGAATTTGGATAGTAGGGTTACTTCGAGATGAAAGCCTGGATAGTAGGGCTATCAGAAGGAACTTGGGTCGTAGGGTTACTTCGAGATGAAATCCTGCATAATAGAGCTATGAGAAGGAACCTGGATAATAGGGTTACTTCGGGATAAGAGCCTGGATAGTAGGGCTATGAGAAGGAACCTGGATAGTAGGGTTACTTCGGGATGATCATGTAGATTGGTTGACCCGTTTGGTTTCGGGAACTGAGTTTCCATTAGTCATCTGCAGATGTGACCTGTATAACTGGTGGAATTGTTGGTGATAATTGTCTTTCCTGAAAAGATATCAGGGTTAATTATATGCGATACATGTAATGCGTTGTGAGATGATGTTCTCAAAATAAATGAGATTACGCTGTATGTGATGTGTATGTGCATGTCATGATGTATGAACATGAAATGCTATTGTGACTTGTCCGAGTCTGGGAAAATAAATCCATGACTACTGCTGGAGAGTATAGCGTTCCTAACTGTTGTAGAGGATTGTGGTTCTTCTACTTCCGCTAGGGATGGTGAATGGAAATGATTGTGCTAGAGATTTACTCCTTGTTGTTTGTGAATATTCTGCCATGGAGAGACTCTGTTTGAGAATAGCTCTGCAGGGAATAATTCTGTGAGAAAGTGAATTTCTGTAGCTGAAGTAATAAGCTCTGTCGGGGATTGAGCTTTTGTATTCAGAGAAATAAACTCTGCCTGGGGAGATAAAAATTTATGACCCGCTTGCGATTATGAAATTCGGCTCGGGGATGTAGATGTCAGGTTTCTGGAAGACCCTGACTGGGGAGATTACTTCCTGTTTTGAGAAAGCTCATATCAATGTTTTGACTTCCTTTACTCTGAGGGGAGTGTAGATGTTACAAGGTCATACACACTGATGATTATGCTTCGAAGCTGTATCTGCCCCAGTACCGGCTGGACAGAGTAACTGTCGGGTTTTGGCATTTCTTGTTTTTGCCCCCGTTTCTTAAGTTACGAGCAATTGTCTTTTCGTTTCTTATGTAGATATTTATGAGTAGCAATCATATTCAATGCATATGTCAAGAATAAATCATTGGACGTTCTTGCAAAATAAACAGAAAAGGAAAAAAAAACTTAGTTTTTTTTTTGTAAAAATGATTTATATTGATTTTCGAAATTGGCCTGTAATAGCCGTTTTTGTACAAGGAGGATGATGCTCTAGTAAGAGAACGCCGCTGTAAAAAAAGAAGATATACAATATTGTGTAAAAATAAAACAGCTATGTGCAACAATCCCATTGGGTTCCAACTCTGCTATTTCCCATATGTCTTCGAGCATCTCATCACTTTGTTGCTTGTCTGAAGCTGATTAGATCGATCGGTGTCGTTCGAGCTTGATAGTTGATAATGAGGTCTGGTCGCAAGGTGATCAAATGGGACATAGTGATACGCTTTACATCCCTAACTTTTTCCTGGACTTCCCTTTCGGGTTTTCAGTCCACCGGGATACCCTTTTTTGCCCAAGCCGCCTTTTCAGATTTTCGGCTTGCCGGGTGTACAGATTTTTCCATTTTCATCCCTTACTTTTTCCCGAACCCTTTTGGTTCCCTGGGAAGCCCTTATTTTTGCCTAGGCCAGTCAACCTAGCGAGTCTTTAATTATACGTAGTGTCTTTTCACTATGTCCGCATTGACAAGGTGAGGAAGGTCGTCACCATCCATGGTGGTCAGAATCATAGCTCCACCCGAGAAAATGTTTTTAACCACAAATGACCCTTCGTATGCGGGAGTCTATTTTCCCCTGGGATCACCTTGCGGCAGTATGATGCGCTTGATTACCAAATCTCCAACTTGATACTCTTGACGTCTGACTTTTTTGTTGATCAGGTTATGCCTGATAAACCACGCCACAACATTCTTGGTAACGGTAGCAAATGAGGCGGCTTCAACCCACTTCGTGAAGTAATCGATGGCCACCAGGATGAAGCGATGCCCATTGGAAGCGGTGGGTATGATTTCTTTGATCATGTCAATGCCCCACATTGCAAAGGGCCACGGAGCTGTCAAGACATTCAAAGGAACCTGAGGCATGTGCACCTTATCAGCATAGATTTGGAACTTGTGACAAGTTTGAGGGGGATGATAACAATATGCTTCCATAGTGGACCAGTAGTATCCTGCCCGTAGGATCTTCTTCGCCATGGTATGTCCACTGGAATGGGTTCCGAAGGTACCTTCATGTAGATATGTCATAATCCTCTCTGCTTCGCTCTTGTCTACACACCGCGGTAAGGTAGAGTCATGGTTGCGCTTGTAGAGGATTCCATTACTGAGGAAGAATTTCACAGTGAACCTTCTCAACAACTTCTTATCATTGACAGATGCCCCTTCGGGATACTCTTGAGGCTCGAGATACCTTTTTACTTCGTGAAACCAAGGTTTATCTGCTACCTCTTCAATATCAATCTTGCAGCAGTGCGATGGCTCATCCAACCTTTCAATAGTGATTCGAGGAGCTTCGTTGTCCCAGCTAACTTTGAACATAGAAGACATGGTGGCTAGCGCGTCCACTAACTGATTCTCCTCTCGTGGGAAATGTTCAAAGGTTACTTCCACAAAGTGCGGGAGTAATGTCAACACATGCTCTTTGTATAAGATGAGATTCGGATGCTTCGTAACCCATTCGCCTTTGATCTGACTTATCACTAAGGCTGAATCCCCGAAGACATTTAAGAACTTGATCCTGAGGTCAATATCGGCTTTGAGACCCATGATGCAGGCTTCATACTCTGCCATGTTGTTAGTGCAGTTGAAACATAATCAGGCAGTGAAAGGAGTATGACAGCCCTCAGGAGATATGATCATGGTGCCAATTCCATTATTGAGTGTGTTTGAAGCTCCGTCAAAAACCATAGTCCATCGGGATCCTTCCTCAGGTCCTTCATCCGGTTCAGATTCTTCGTAGTCAGTCACCAGCATAATATTCTCGTCCGGGAACTCGAAATTCATGGACTGGTAGTCATCCACGGCTTGATGAGCCAAATGATCAGCCAATACACTTCCCTTGATTGCTTTCTGGGTTGTATATTATATATCGTATTCAGTTAAGATCATCTGCCATCTCTCTATTCTTCTGGAGAGAGTAGGCTTCTCGAATATGTACTTGATTGGATCCATCTTATATATCAATAGAGTGGTTTGAGTTAGCATGCACTATCTTAGTCGGCGAGCAGCCCATGTCAAAGCGTAACAAGTTTTCTCGAGCAATAAGTATCTTGTCTCACAGTCGGTAAACTTTTTGCTAAGGTAGTATATTGCGAGCTCTTTTCGACTAGACTCGTCATGCTGCCCCAGCACACACCCTATTGAATTGTCTAACACTATTAAGTATAATATCAAAGGTCTTCCTTCAACCGGAGGCATCATAATTGGTGGTTCCTGGAGGTATTCCTTGATCCTTTTGAAAGCAGTTTGGAATTCGTCATTCCACTTTACCACTTGATCTTTCTTCAGAAGCTTGAAGATGGGCTCATAAGTAGAAGTTAGATGTGAAATGAACCTGGAAATATAATTCAAGCGTCCCAAGAAACCTCTAACTTCCTTCTCAGTACGAGGAGCCGACATCTCTTGTATGGATTTTACCTTCGCGGGGTCTACCTGAATACCTTTGTCACTGACGACGAAACCCAGAAGCTTGCCGGACCTTACCCCGAAGGTGCACTTGTTTGGATTCAACCTCAGCTTGTATGTCTTCAACCTGTCGATCAACTTTTGAAGATTATCAAGGTGTTCCTCTTTGGTTTGAGACCTAGATATCATGTTATCAACATAAACCTCGATCTCATGGTGAATCATATCGTAGAACAGGACGACCATGGCTTGCTGATAAGTTGCCCCAACATTATTCAACCCAAAAGGAATCACCTTATAACAGAAGGTGCCCCACTGTGTGACAAATGTTGTCTTCTCCATGTCTTCAGGAGCCATCTTGATCTGGTTGTAGCCATAGAAACCATCCATGAAGGAGAAGATTTTTTGTTGCGCGATGTTGTCAATCAGAACATCAATGTGGGGAAGCGGGAAGTCATCCTTGGGGCTTGCCCTGTTAAGGTCCATGTAATCCACACACATCTGTACCTTTCCGTCCTTTTTAGGTACCGGAACGAAGTTGGCAACCCACTGCGGATAGGAGGTGACAGCTAAGAACCCTGTGTCGAACTGCTTCATAACCTCTGTCTTGATCTTCTCTGACATTTCAGGGTGCATACGGTGGACCTTCTATTTAACCGGAGGACAATCTTCTTTAGTTGGAAGACGATGTACCACAATACCAATGTCTAAACCAGGCATGTCTTCATATGACCAGGCAAAGATCTCAACATAGTTGTGTAACATCTGTATCAAACACTGTTTGATCTTAGTCTCCAGATTTGCGCCGATCTTGACTTCTTTTCTGTCCACCTTCGTGCCCAAGTTTATCGTCTCAACTGGCTCTTCATGAGGCTGTATAGCCCTCTCTTCCTGCTGTAACAGTCTAGCAAGTTCTCCAGGCACTTCACAATCGTCCTCACCTTTATCCTCGGCTTGGTTGATCGGATTTTCAAAATCATAATTGGCAGTAGCAGAACTGTTATCAATAGGATCCAAAGTGGATATAGATCTGCAGTTTGATACGTGAGTGTGTGTAAGAGCATAGCTGTATTGATAAAGTAAAAGCAGAAAAGAAAAACAGAGAGCACAAAATTTGTATGTGAAGAACGTCCAATGTTTTATTGATGATATATGAAATGACACAATAACCCTAACAGATAGAACCATTGTACCTCGGGTAAGACACAAGGCCATAAAGTTTAATTGTTCATTACAAACTCAGAAAACAAGTAAGACAATTACTGCAGAATAAAATAAACTGGTATAAAATCTCTGGCCGTCCAATTATTCGGTCCACCGTTGGTAGTCGGGTAGATCCAACTGTCAATGTCAGAGTCTTTCTCACTGCCCTCAATAGCGTTGACCCCACGATTGCTGATACGTAGGGGAGGTTCTCCATCCCGAGCGCGTCGAACAGCCCTTTGAGCTCCTGAAGTAAAGCCCAAACCAATTTTTTCAGTTTTGTGAGTAAAATTATGGATTTGTCCCCATTTGGTACACCCACCTTCTTCGACCACTCCTCTGGTGTCCTTAAGGGAAGCCATCTTCAAAGGAGGTTTATTGCCGGTGGTAGTCTCGGTTGACGCCAAAATCTGGGGAACCTCTTCAAAGTTTTGACAAGGTGTTTCTATGAACTCCCCGTCCATCTCCACATACCTGAAGGAGTTCAGGTGGCTCACCATATATTCCTCTTTTCCACACAAAGTGACAATCTTCCCCTTCACCAGATACTTCAGCATTTGGTGCAGTGTAGAAGTAACATCCCCAGCTTCATGGATCCAAGGACGACCCACCAAACAAGAGTATGACGGCCTGGTGTCCATCACATAGAAGGTGGACTCAAAGGTCTGAGAGCCTACCTTGACAGGGATGTCCACCTCCCCATGCACCATTCTCTTCGACCCGTCAAAAGTCCTTACCACAATGTTACTAGGCTTTAAGGTCAAGCCTTCATAATCCAACCGATCAAGGGCCTTCTTACGCATAACATTCAATGAAGACCCAGTATCCACCAGCACATGAGCCATAGTAGTTCCTCTGCATTCGATCAAGACATGCAGAGCATCATTATGCTTCCTCCCTTTCGGTGTCAAGTCAACATAAGAAAAACCCAGCCCGTTGTCAGCAGTTAAACTGGACACACAGTCTTTGAATTGATCGGCTGACGTTTCCTACGACACATGTGTAGTCTTGAGGAATGCAATCAAATCATTCGCGTGGGCTTCAGAACATGACAACATTGATATCTTTGATGGGGTATTCCCCAGTTGCTCGACCACATTGTAGTCGCGCTTTTTTATTTTTTTAAATATTTCCTCTATCTCTTGCTTATAGGCTTCTACAACAATCTTTTTAAGGGCCTCCTTCCAGGCAGGCTCACCTATGGCTTCTTTGCCTCGAATCCCAGATGACTCGACGGTAGGAGTAACAATTGGAGTAAGAACAGGAGTAGTAGTTGAAGTACCGGTAGGAATAGCAGGTGAAATAACAACAGGCTTATTCACAGTCTTCGGGGAAATCTCGGGAGAGAAAACCCTTCCACTTTTGGTAATCTTACTGGTCCCGACAATGTTACTGATATCGGGATCCGCCTCTTCATTCTTCAGATCATGTTTAACACCATGATAGTAAACATCAGCACCATAATGCCAAGGGAACACTTTGTCCGAAGTGTATGGGACAGGACCAGGAAAAGTGATTATTAACGGAGCGACTTTAGGATCGGGTGTAATCCTAACAGTTCTTCTCGAGGATACCTTGGAAGGATTGGCGGAAATGGTTATAATAACAATATCTTCACACGGAACAGTTGGAATCAAAGTCTTTTCGAACAAAATTTCTCTTATGTCCCTCAGGCGTTGAACAACTGCTCTCAACAAATAGCTACCAGTGGGCAGAAATGAGAACATGTGGCAACCTTCACTACAAACTGGAAATAAACCGACCGGCAACAAATTCTTCTTAACAGTCATAAGAGGAGTAGAAACTTCATCAACTGAGGTTACAAACAGATCAGTGTCAACGACATTAACTCCACGGTTGTGCTTAGGTATGGGAACAATTATGACATTGGGCTTCTCCGGAGCATCGAACTCAATCTCCTTGGCTTCAATCAGATCTTGTACTTTATTTCTCAGAGCCAAGTAGTCATTTGTATTGTGGCCAGGACTCTCAGAATGGTAGGCACACCGAGCGTTTGGATTGTACCGAAGAGATGTGGTATTAGGATTCTTGGGAGCCTCTTTCAAGGTTGCCAAGTTGGATCTCAGCAAATAGGGTAGAACCTCTGCCAATGTCATGTTAATCCGGGTAAACTGCCTTTGTGGTCTTTCTACCCTTTGTTGATTATTGCATTGTGGGGCAGCCGCAGGCCTGGGTATCATTACAGCACTTACCGTTGGACGGTGTTCAGCTCTGCTCTGACCTCTCGGGCTATAAATGGCACTGGCCTCCTTCATACCAGTGAAGGGATTCTTTACTAAACTCGAATAGGTGTCTTTCTATATTTTGCCGCTCTGGATCCTGGCTTCTACCCTCTCTCTGGTTAATATCAGCTCAGTGAACCCAGCTGACGAGCTTCCGATCAAATGGTTGAAGAATGGACCAGACAGCGTCCCAAGAAACATGTCAACCAACTCCCTATCAGATAAAGGGGGTTGGAATCTCCCAGCCAAGTCTCTCCACTTCTGTGCATAGTACTTAAAGCCTTCACCTACACCCATGGACATACTCTGGAGTTGAGTACAAGTAGGGACAAGGTCGGCGTTATATTGATACTGCTTATAAAAAGCAGCAACCAAATCCTCCCAGTTTCGGACATTGGTTCCCTCCAGTTGGTAGAACCATTCAAGCCGAGTCCCTGACAGACTGTCTTGAAAGAAGTGAACCCACAAGTTTCTATCAGCGGTGTGGGGCTAGATCTTCCTTACATAGGAACGGAGATGGAGCTTTGGGCAAGACACCCCATCATAGTTTGCTAAAACTGGAGCCTTAAATTTCTGCGGGATGACCACTCCCGACACTAATCCCAGCTCTTCAAAGTCCAACCCATGTATTCTTTGGACTTCCATAGTGCTCAGCCGATCCTCTAACTGCTTGTATCTATCCTCGGTGGGAGGATATTTCTCATCATTGTAGTCTGTATCATTGTCAGAAACTTCAGGACTAGGGTCCTCTTCCCTTGTCTCCCTCTCTTGATTATCCCCTTCTTTGAACGAGGAGGTCAGATCGACTGGTTGCTTTAGCGGCCCCCCAAATCTTCTTCCCATATTAAGGATACCAGCGGGCTTCTTCTTCTTCTTCTTCTTCTTCTTCTTCTTCTTCTTTTTGTCTTTCAGGATGAGGGCCTTCAGATCCTCCCGCCCTTTGCCAGAGTTATGAACATCTATTGAAATTGGGCATTTTGTGCCTGAACATCTTTGATTCTTTGTTCAGAAGACATTTTTGCTGAAATAAACAGCGAAGAAGATGAGAAACCTGTAATGGTACCTGTTTACGCAATTCTATGGATGGGATGCGTATGCAATGATTTCAAGGACTTTGGGAAATTTAAATTGGCGAACCAAAAAGAAACAAAGATTTTATTAGTAGAATTCAAAATACAATTGCCTTTTAGGCGTTACAATTGAAAATTCTAAAAACTAAAAGAAATCAAGTTTCCCATGGATGCTTCCTCTTAGTGCCGAGATATACATTAAGGCTTCTTTCCTCATGGAGCTGCTTTGTGAGCTCTAAAACTTTCTTCTCCTGGGCATAGAACTGGTCCCTATAAGAGTCACACTCCTTCTTCAACTGAATCCAGGACCTCTATAGTTCTTCAAGATCGGTGGGCATATCAGGATGAAGAACCGTGTAGGAGATATCCCTTTCATTAATAGGCTCCACAATCACTGGTAAGACGGCTATATAGGGAATCATAAGTTTCTGAGCACGAGCTCGTACCAATTGGAGATAAGGTTCCATAGGAATGGAATTATTCGGCCCCAAAGTCTTGGCGTCAGATCTGTTTACCATGCCCCAAGCTCGTATGAACCTCTGGCGATACCCTTGAGCATTATCCTCATAGTTAAACACAATGCCATGGATAAGTATCTCATGAGGACCATCCATTCGAGCGTAACCAAATTGTCACAGATCCAAACAAGGATTGTAAGTTATGCCTCCCCTAATGCCAAGTAGTGGGACATTAGGGAACTCCCCGCAGCGGTCAATAATAGAAATATCTCCCATAAATCGGGAAAACCAGAGAATATCTGCGTGAGAAAGTGACACTATCCTTTGTGACCAACCCAAACCTTCTTCATTCTTCAGCACTGACTTAGGGAGGTAAGAAATAAACCACCTCGACAATAATGACATGCAGCACATAAGAACCCCTCTTCTCTTCATGGTACGAGTATGGAGAGCATGCAAGATTTCTCCAAGCAAGGTAGGCACAGGGTTGCGAGAGAGGAAGATCTTAATAGCATTCACATCTATGAGTAAGTCTGGGTTAGGGAACAATACTAGCCCATAGATTAGAAGGGCCAAGACCTCCTCAAAAGCCTGGAAGTCCAAATCATCCCAAAACAGTTGGGCCTTATCTATTAGGAACTTGGCTAGAAAACCCTTGACTCTGCTTCTTATTTCCCAATTGGATACCATGTCGGCCCATTTCAGATGCAAAGTTGAGGTAATGACTTCTGGCTTAGGAACCTCTTCTAAACCTGTGGAAGGCACCTGATTAAGAATGGGTAGATTCAATAATTGAGAGAACTCTTCCATGGTAGGCACCAAATGATAGTCTGGAAAGGTGAAGCAGTGGTGCTTGGGATCAAAGAACTGAAAGAGTACAC
Source organism: Vicia faba (assembly GCA_948472305.1). Lineage (NCBI taxonomy): Eukaryota > Viridiplantae > Streptophyta > Magnoliopsida > Fabales > Fabaceae > Vicia > Vicia faba. Next base: position 200,999,589 of record OX451739.1, read on the forward strand.
CCATCATCTTTTCATCAAAGCTTGAAGTAACCAGGTTGAGAAGTTGACCATGTCTCTTAGTGAATGAAGAAGTCTCAGGAACCCTTGATACTAGTTCCTTGAGTTGGGGAGGTATTCTCACAAAGCTGATTCAAATAGTGTTTCTACGAGTGGAAGCCATGATCTGCAAAATAGAACAAAGATAAATTCCCTTGGTCCTTGAAATGGTTAGTGTAATGAGAATCAATACGATGTTGTGATGCAGGATGTTATGTTCAAATAGAGTAAATCACACACAAGCAAAGCACACAATAAACCTTAGGTTCAAAGGCTTGCATGAGGTTAAATGTAAGTACCCTCTTGAAGTTTAGTTGGTTTCAAACCTGTCTTAGAAAAGTAATCAGGTTCTAAGGATTCTCAATATCACTGATCATCCGTTATCGGGCATTATTTCAGCTCAGGCAATATTTTCTTGCGGTTGAAATATCCCGAAAGTATGATCTCAATGAGTGTAGCATCGAGTATCAACCAATCCTCAGCTTTATACCGAGGCCGGCTATCTCACTACTTTCTAATGGCCAAGTTTGTTCAACTAAGGTTCTAAAGTTTGTTAGTGCTTCACGACACCATGCGGCGGCCTCGTATTCTCCTCGTTTCCACACGAAGGATGTCGGTACCAACCAAAGTGTCACACCAACACAACCATCTCTTAAACCATATCGGTCTATGCCGTACAGTCTCCACGATCTATTGATGTTTACCTAATAAGTGTCCCCAGATCCGGGTGTAGGATCTTTAATAATGCCCAAACAAAACCCATAAGGATAAAGCAGACAAAGCAAACAAGAAAGTAATTTAAAAAATGACCTAGATCCTAAGGTATACCCACTTTATTATAAGTCCCCAGCAGAGTCGCCAGTTCTGTGATACAGTGGCAGAACCGACTGCTATACTGGTTTTGCATTGTGTGTTCTCAAATTTTGTGGTAAGCAAGAGTCGCCACCGACTTTTATTTCATCCAACAAATGAAAAGGAAAAAGAACAGAAAAAACCTTTTTTCGAGATGTTTCTGAGTACGAGGGTAGATTATAGAAAGGGAAGGTGTTAGCACCCTTTCTATCCATGGTTTGCCACGGACTCTTAGGTACTTTCTCATTTTTTTAATTTCTTGTGTGTGCTTGTTTTGAAAAGTTTTATTTACTTCGTGATAACCCTTGTATCGGTCTTCAAGGGTGTGACGAAGTTGTTTTGAAAACTGTTTTTGAAAAGTGTTTGTGTGAAAAGTTTTTATTTTGAGAAAGTACTTAAGAGTTTTCTACCTACTCGAAAAAAAGTCTATTCATTTTCGTTTCCTTTAAACAACACTATCCTACTATTAAGGAGTAGGTCGCTCCGTCGTTGGAATTTTAAAGGGACGTTCGAAGGGACGAAATGGTCTCTGAAGGCAACAAGTAAGGACACCTTATCGTTTCGAAGGGACTATCGTCATAAGTTCAATTTGTAGGCAACTCCAGGGACAAGTAAGGACTATGATCTTTATGACGACTTTGAATCGCGGGTCATTGCTAAGGTATCCCTACGTTCGAGCGACACGACCATTATTTCCGAGGCAACCAAGTGGGGTAAACCCTAGGAGTGAGCATGTGCAAGTGTGCTTTTTCAGTTAATTATCTATGCACAATTAGGGTTATCTACCATTTTAAAGTTGTTTGTCTTACCATTCAATCCTATTATCCATACATATAGCATTTTAATAGTTTCAGAAATTAAAAGCGGAAAAGAAAAATCTACGCTATTACAGGGCTTTTGGACAGATACACCAATATTTGATTGAAAAATAAAGATGCAGAAATTTAAAATCCTAACTAATCTATTAACAACTCGAAACAATTACAATAATCTGAAAATAAAAAAAAACACGCGCGAAGAATTGAGACGGGAATGAGGAAAGGATATTTTTTTGAGAAAAAGCAATTAATCTTGCAAATTAACCTAATTTCTATTTGTTTTTAATTATGTAAATTTTTTTTAAATTAACCTAATTTTCTATTGAATTTTAATTACAAAAAAAGGAATTTAAATTAATCTAATTAAACTAATTAATTAATTGCAATTAAATATTTTATGGAAAAAACTAAATCTAATTTTTAATGATTTTTTGATTTTATGATTTAATTAAAAAAATGATTTTTGTTGTGAAAATAATTAAAATAACAAATTAAAACAAATAACAAATAAAGAAAAATAGAAAGAAAAAGAAAATGGGCCTGATGTAGTTAGCGGTCCAGGGGGTGTATGTTGAACTTCTGAAACCCAGAAGTATGGGCCCAAAGCTGGTGGCCCAGAGGATCGTGCCTAATTCAGTGCATCCTTCCTCTGATGATTTATGGTGGACCTGCGTATGCTGGGTGTTGGATCTGGTCGGAGATGGATCCAGAGGATAAAATCAGAGTGCGCGTAATGATCCTCAGAAGGTGAGATGTGATGGATCTGGTGAAAATAATGGAGAAAATGCCAAAAGCTCACGCCTGGGATCGAACCAAGGACATGAGCTTCATACTTCCTTCCTCTGACCAACTGCGTTCGATGTTCAATTGTTAATATAACCAAATAAAAATAATATAAGAAAAACAATCATGTGATGCCCTGCAAACGCGCCGATATTGAAATGGCCCAATGGGAGCTTGCCACCTAACCTTCTTCTTCCTCAGCGCCGTCGTTTTAGGTTTAGACTTTTACCTACGGTCCCATGCCTGTAACTACAACCCTGCGTTATTCAAAAATCTAGCACAAGAAATATAAATTAAATTAAGACCATGAATCAACTGGGCTTGAAGCCCTGAACATCATGGTGTCCACGCCTAGCCTTAATTTTGCTTGTAGAAGGAAGCCCTAAAACGAGCTCAGAAATCCTAAGAATTGCAAACCATGATTCCCGCACTTAAAAATCAATTAAACGATTCAGCAAGCATCGAGACTTTGTAATAAACAAGAATGTGTGATTGAATTTCATCAAAAAAGCATGTATGCACGTAATCAAACATAAAAAATAGTTGGATAACAGGGTTGCGGATTTTACGATTCAAGGTATTTTGGTGCGTGCAAAAGGTGAATTTAGCTTCAGGATATTGCCAGGAACATGTTGCAACCCTTAAATCTCCTTGAGGATGGATGTAGTATGGAATTCGATCTGAGATTTTTTTGACAAAAGTGCATTGTGTTCTTGTCCGTTTCAAACGATTTTTCCTCCTCTCTTGTGCCTTTCATTTGTCGTGTATATGTACTAGACTGTATTAGGTTAACAAAAAACATGCATATATTTGCCAATTATCAAGATTTGATTTGATTCCATCCTTGCATTATTTCTTTCTATATCAAGCCAAATCATACCATTTTCATCCCAATCACCCTTGGCATAATTTGATTTCGTTTGGAAGCATATTTGCATTATAATTCCATTCAAAATCAGATCAAAAACAAATCTTCCATATTTTATATCATTTATTTGATTTAATTTGACTTTTAAATGATTAAAAAATCAAAATAAATTAAATAAATAAAGTCAATAATGTGTGGTAGAGTGTTTGGGTCGTGGACATTGTTAGAGATAAGATGCAATCATAAAAATTTAGGCCCATTTGACAAAAAGTACAATTTTGGGCATTGTTGACTTTTGACAATTCTCCAAAAATGGCCAACTTTGACAATACATATCTCCTTCAATTTTCACCCTAAGAGGGTGTTCTTGGACTTTTTAGAAAGCTTAGGATATCCCATAAACAACATCTTTGGTTACATCTCAATTGGGTCTTCCATGTTCATGTAAGAAGCTTTGACCCAAAAGGTGTTTTTGTTGACTTTTGCAAAGCACCTATAATGTCTGAATTTATATCTTTTCATGAATGCATTTCTTGAGCTTGAGGGATGATGATGAGTTGTAGGGAATTGGATTCTCTTCAAAATGAGCCTTGGATGGAGAATTTATGATAAAGTATGAGAGTGTTGTGCTTGGTCAAAGTTTGGTTGACTTTTCCTGAGAAACCCTAATTTAGAAACTTTTAAATTTTGATGAATTAGGAGAATTCCTTGGGGAATCATGATCAAACCTTGATCAAATTATGGATATCACTTCAAAATGTTGATGTTGACCAAACTCTTGGAGTTTGACTGTATGTGGGCCACAATTGACTTTTGACCTAATATAGTTGATTTTCAAACATTTGAGCAATTGACTGGGCAAACTTCTTGTGCAAGGCATGAAACTTGGCACAGGTGGTCTTGAGAACATATTAGGACTATGGAGATCATATGAGGCCTTTGGAGCTCACCCATCTTAATGAAAATGGAAACCCTAGTTGGAGGTTCATTGCTTTAGGAGAGAGTTTGTCTGGTCAACTCTTGGGCATCCTTGAGCAAATTGAGGATCTCAATGAACATATGTTGATTAAAATTAGAGGGAAAATTTTGGGGTACAAGAGTGTTTATTGATGATATTTTGATTTACTCTAAGTTAGAAGAAGAGCATGCAGAACACTTCAAGAGTTGTATTGCAAGTTTTGAAAGAGAAGAAGTTATATGCAAAGATGTCCAAGTCTGAGTTCTGGTTAAAGGAGGTTTGTTTTCTTGGTCATGTGATCTCAGTTAGTGGCATTGCTGTAGATCCATCAAAGATTAATGATGTGTTACAATGGGAAACTCTGAAATCAACTACTGAGATTAGAAGCTTTTTGGGATTAGCTGGTTATTATAGAAGGTTTATCGAAGGTTTTTCTAAGTTGGCACTTCTGTTGACTAAGTTGACTTGTAAAGGTAGAGCTTTTGTATGGGATGTTCAGTGCGAAGAAAGTTTTACAGAATTGAAGAAGAGATTGACGTTGACTCCAATTTTGACGTTACCTAATCTAGGAGAGCCTTTTGTGGTGTACTGTGATGCTTCTAAGATGGGTTTAGTAGGTGTGCTTATGCAGAATGATAAGGTAGTTGCTTATGCATCAAGGAAGTTGAGGACTCATGAGAAGAACTATCCTACGCATGATTTGGAGCTTGATGCAGTTGTCTTTTGTTGAATATTTAGAGGCATTATCCTTATGGTTCTAGATTTGAAGTGTTTAGTGACCATAAGAGCTTAAAGTATTTATTCGATCATAAGGAGCTGAATATGAGGCAATGGAGATGGTTGCAATTGTTGAAGGATTATGATTTCAGTTTGAATTATCATCCATGAAAAGAGGATGTGGTATCTGATGCATTGAGTCGAAAGACTTTACATATGTCGGCAATGATGGTTAAAGAGTTGGAATCAATTGAACAGTTCAGAGATATGAGCTTAGTTTGCGAGGTGACACCGCAAAGTGTTATGTTGGGTATGTTGAAGATTATTAATGAATTTTTAGACAATATCAGAGAAGCTCAGAAGCTGGATGTGAAACTGGTAGATTCGGTGGTTGGGATCGATCAGTCTGAGAATAAGGATTTTAAGCTATATGCACAAGGTGTGTTGAGATTTCGTAACCGAATTTGTATTCTTGATGATGCTGAGATGAAGAAAGTGATACTTGAAGAGAGTCATAGAAGTAAGTTGAGTATTCATGCAGGAGCTACAAAGATGTATCAAGATTTGAAAGGTTTGTTTTGGTGGCCTGGAATGAATAGTGACATGGCTCGGTTTGTGTATGCATGCTTGACTTGTCAGAAGTCGAAAGTTGAACATCAGAAGCCTGCGAGGTTGATCCAACCGTTAGAAGTTCCAGAAGTGAAATGGATAGAATTTCGATGGACTTTGTGACAGGGTTACCTAATACCTTAAGAGGACATGATTCGATTTGGGTGGTTGTTGATAGGCTTACGAAGTCAACTCATTTTATTCCTATTAACATCAGTTTTCCAGTGTCAAAGTTGGCCGAGATTTACACTAGTGTGATTGTGAAGCTGTATGGTGTTCCTTTGTGCATTGTGTCAAATAGGGACCTAAGGTTTACTTCTGATTTTTGGAAGTGTTTTCAAGAAGAATTGGGTTATAAGTTGAGGTTGAGTTCGGCGTATCATCCTCGGATAGATGGTCGGACTAAACAGACTATTCAATCGTTGGAAGACTTGCTGAGGACATGTGTTCTTGAGCAAGGAGGTCCGTGGGATACTTATATTCCATTGATAGAGTTCACTTATAATAACAGTTACCATTCTAGTATTGGAATGGCACCCTTTGAAGCGTTGTATGGTCGAAGATGTAGAACTCCTTTATGTTGGCATGAATCTGGTGAAAGTGTAGTACTTGGACCTGAACTTGTTCGTGAGACTACTGAGAAGGTGAATTTGATTCGAGAAAAGATGAAAGCTTCCCAAATTAGACAGAAGAGTTATCATGACAAGCAAATGAAATATTTATAATTTCAAGCGGGTGACCATGTGTTTTTGAGAGTTACACCTGTGACTGGTGTTGGGCGAGCATTGAAGTCTAATAAGTTCACTTCTCGTTTTATTGGTCCATATAAGATTTCAAAAAGAGTTGGGAATGTTTCTTATAGAGTGACTTTACTGCCTAATCTTTCGAATTTGCATGATGTGTTTCATGTGTCACAACTCCGGAAGTATATTTCAGATCCATCCCATGTGATTCATATGGATGATGTGTAAGTACGGGATAACCTTACTGTGGAGACGATGCCTGTACGGATGACGGATCGTGAAATAAAGACTATGAGGGGCAAAGAGATTGCTTTGGTTAAAGTGGTTTGGCTAGGAGCTGCCGGAGAAAGCATGACTTGGGAGTTGGAAAGCAAGATGCGGGACTCCTATCCTGAGTTGTTTGATTGAGGTAAATTTTCGAGGACGAAAATATTCTAAGTGGAGGGGGGAGTTGTAACGCCCGTAATTTAATTAATTATTTAATTAAATTATTTTTGGAATATTTGTGAAGTTGTGTTATGATGATAGTTGATGTGTTGTTGTTATTGGATTTAATTATTCTATTAAGTTGTGGAATAATATTAGAATAATAATATTATTTGATGTGGGCTTATTTTAAGGACTAGAAGTAGTAGAAAGGGGGTGTAGGAGTTTTAAGCCCATTAAGACACAATGAGAATTATAGGGTTATTATATTAGTTTTTAGAAATAATAAGGAAAAGAAGAAGCAATAAGAAGAGAAAGAAATAAGGGTTGGAAGAGAACGTGAAAGTTACAGAAAAGAAGGAAAAGAGCCAGAACGAAAATCAATCGGAAAAGTTATAGAGCAACCTTCAATCCAAGGTAAGGGTGGGGTTCTGACTCTATAATAGGGTTTATAATGAGTAGTATGTGAGATTAGATGTGAAAGATTGTTTTGTTTATGATTGAATTATATATATTGTTGTTTGATGAAGATCGATGATTTAGAGATGAGTAATGATGCCCTAATGCTGTATAATTGATGTAGAAACATAGGATTATTACAATTGATGATTACCTATGATTAGAGGATATTTTTAGGGCCTAAAGCAGGGAAACCACAGTGAAAACACAGTGAAATTGCAGAAAATATTTGTGACAAAACAATATGAGTCGACCTCAAAGGCCATGTGTCGACACATGCAGGCTTTTGGACTCAGGATGAGTCGATACATAGGACTATTCATCGATACATGCAGTGTGGCAGACTCAGTATGAGTCGATACAAGAGGATTGCGCATCGACTCATGCAGGATTTTAACCATGTACGCGTCGACTCAAAACATTATGCGTCGACCCATGTTGTCTGATTTTTGGCAGATTCATTTCCAAAGGTTGTAACTTAAGTTTCCGGACTCTGTTCGAGGTGCCGTTTGAAGCGTTAGATAGCTAACGCGATGAAATTCATTCTTAGGGATTAAAATGAAGGATAAGAAGAATATTACTAGAACCCAAATTAGGATTATAGTTAGCTTCCCGTGTTAATCTCTATGATGATTTTGTGAAGTATGATGAGGATAAGATGATTATAGATTATTGCTTGGTTCATAACAATAAGATTAATGATGATAATGATGAAGTATTGCAGAATAATAATATGTAGAAGTTTGGTAATTAGAGTTAAGCCTTAGATGATTAATTAAATATAGGCATTATCGTGTTGTAGGCCTATGACCAACGTTGAGAGATTGTTGATCTGTCATTGTATTGTTGTTATGGATGAGTTGCTGTAAAATCATGTTGATGAAATTATGTTAATGAATTATGCGATGAATGATGTTGACGAATGATGTTGAGATGCCTCTAATAATTGGCAGCTATTAAGATGTAGGCTTCTGGAAAACGATGATGTTGTGTTGAGATATTGTTAATTATGGTTGTTGTTACTACATTCATGATTGTGTCGAATACTTTGCATTTCAAGATGGAGCTGTTACTCGTTAAGATAGCATGTGTAGTACCCAAATTTTTTCCACTAAGATCCCTTCATCATACCATGTTGATGCATTCACAATAAGATCATAATAGGATTCTTGGTTCCTCTCCCTATATTTAGCTTTGCTCTTTGAGGAATCACCATGCACCTTAACTTGTGTTCTTTTGTGATCATGAATATTTTTGTCTTGATTTCTCATCTTAATTAATAATATACAATGTTGGTTTGTCTTGCTTGTTACTAATATAGGTAAATGCAATGAGATTTAGCAAGTTGCTCCATGGGTTCATGAGTTTATTTCCATGCCCTAGTCAATAAAGTTTGGGAAGTTCAAACCTCACCATTGGATTTTATTTGGAATAAATGGCATGGCATGGTTATTTTTGTTCACCTCATTTCAAGGTTATCAAATTTGGTTCAAAAGCACAAGGGATTGATTGGAGAAGTTGTCATGTTTGGACAAGGCTTTGTTCCCATTGGTCACAAATGCATATTTCTATCAATTCTCAAGATATGGAAGTGGTTTTAGTGGCCATGAATTCTCATTTTCATCCTCAATAACTTCTATTTACAAAGCATTTGTGTTGGTACAAGAAGTTTGTTCAAAATTGTCAAAGTTCCTCAAGGCATGATTCTTGATCTAGGAGCTAGGGTTTTGAACTTCAAAGAAGTATATCTTGCTCATCTTTTGGTATTTTTGAGTGATTCCAAAAACATCCTTCTATTAAAATGGTTATAAACAAATCACTTCAAAAGTTCCAAGGATTTTTCATATGGAAGAAACTTGATGAAGAAGAAAGATTACAAGTCCTCCAGCTGAATCCCCAATTTTCCATGTGTGACTTCAAATGATCATAACTTGGTCTATTTTTATCACCTTGAGCCCATTATTTTTCCACAATGATCTTGAGGATGTGAACTTTATTCCTTATTTTATGTGCAAAGTGAGAAAATGGATGGAAGTTGCCGTCAGGATACAAAAGATTATAGGTCATTTCATGATTTTTTGCCAACTTCAACAATTCATAACTCTCTCAATTTTTGGATATTTTGAATGGTTCAACTCCCAAAATGTCATTTAAGAGGTCTATTTCATTCCATCTTTTTTGGTCAAAAGGAAAATCCAATTGGAAGGCCATGTTTGGATGCAAGACATTATAGGTCACTTTTGAAGAAAAACTTGAAATATTTCTAAGTATGGAAATTCAACCCTTTTTCTCCAACTTTGACTCAATGAAATTTTCAGCTCAAGCATCCATTTGATCCCATTATTTTTCCATTGCAAGGCTTGTAACCTCATCTTTCTAAAGCATCAAGAATAATGCCTTAAGACCCCTTGAGCTGAGAATATCGTTGGATTGAACTTGGTAACTTGGAACTGAAGTTTCATCTCATGTCAGATTTTGAAATCTTTGTTTTGGCTTCTAATCACAATTTTCCACGTGTTTTTTCCTCTAAACATGTTTAATGAAGTTCCAGAATTGATTAGCACAATAAAACACGCGTTTTGGATGAGTTTTGATCAAATTAGAAGTCACACTTTTCTTGTTTGCAACTTCACACGATTTCCCTCCAAACTTCATCATTTCACACGCTTGGATGTTCCATTTGGTTCCCTATAAATAGAGGGTCATCCCTCATTCATTTTCTTAAGCTTGGATAGCCAGAATCACCCTGCCAAACTTGTTCCATAACTCAAAATTCAGCAACTTCGAAATCCATATACAAGCCTTTTTCAATCCAATTTTTCCATCAATTCACCTTCCTTTATCTTCCCTGAAGCTAACCATATAATTACATTCAAGAATCGTGCCCTATATTGCTCCATAGAAGTTCAGTTTCAGAGCTCTGCAACTCAACTTCAATAGGTAGATTCCTTCATCAATTCTTCAAAACTTTGATATCATTGTGAAGCTCTCATTGCCCTGGTTCTAGTCGCAACACTTGCTTTTTACTGAAAACACGTTTTGACCATGAAATTTCAAATCCCTTTTCAAAACATTCCTTCCAAATTGCTTGAGCTACAGTTTATATAAATTTGTCGCGAAGGTGTGGTTGTCTTCGTCTTGAAGAGATGAAGCGAATGTTATAGGTCTCGTGCTCTAATTTTATAGATTGAGCAACCTGGTTTTGGGACAGGCTGGAGGTTGAAGATGACCAACGTGTCATCTTCCAACCAATGAAGGTGCGACATCTATTTTTTTTCAAAAATCTGATTTAATTAATGATCCTATGCATTATTCACTAAAGTCCATAACACGCACAGCGCGTCAGGTCCACTTGATCTGTTTACTAACGCATTTTGACATTGATCAGATGGCCCATATTTTTTGGTTTTCATTTTCTTTTCTGATTTTTATATTTAATTGTTTTAAACATCAAAAAATCATAGAAAAATTATTTTTTGTTCAAAAAATATGAAAAAATTACGAAAAATATTTTTGATTATTTTCTTTCTGATTTTGATTTTTTCACAATTTAATTTTGTGTTTTGGTATTTTTTATAAATTTTCACTTTATTTGAATTGTTTTAAATGTTTAAAAATACTTTTATGCATTTTTAAATTCTGAAAAAATTATGGGATAATCCAATGATATTGTGACAAATATTGGTGACCTCAATTATTTTTTATTTTTGACTTTGGTATTTTTTATCATTTTTAGTTTATTTTACTCATTTCTTTTAATTTTAAAAAATAGTTTATGACTTTAAAAAATTACCAAAAAATTTATAAAATCATTTGAGCCCTTTTCTGATTTTTCTATGGACTTACTTTCTATTTCTTGATCAATTTGAATATAGTTGATATTTTTCTCTTTTATTTCTATTTTAAAACATTTTTTAAACCTTTTTAGTATATGTTAAATATAATATTATTTTGTGACTATTTTCTGGCTGATCTTGGGTTAAATTTTTTATCATGAACTTTATTAACATCATTGAATCCATGGTGTTGAGTCTAACTCCACAAAAATGGATGAATGATTTTAATAATAGTTTGATTAAATTTAATTCAAAAGTGGTTTGTATATTCTCTCCCACCCCACTTCATCTTATCCCTTTCTTATTGCACTAAGTGTTATAGGAGCATGATCTCTATATCATGTCTCAAAACAAATGGTGCATAGATTGCTATTGAACGGCCTTAAAATAGGTGCGACTTCTATATAAGTCCACTTATGATTGCTTAACATAGCGCTAAATTTTATCCCGATTCGAATAAATGATCATTCGTAGCCCAAACTTATGTTTGCAAGCCCAAGTATGTTAGTTTGATCTCTTTGATCCAATAATCTTGATATTTATTGTGTGGAGGCTTTGGTTCTACCAATCCTCTAATGGATCTACAACAATTTTGGTCAACGCGGATCACTTAAACATTATTGATCATTAAAAGGTACTTATGAGGATTCCAAATGGATGATATACTTGACAAAAAGAAAATGCAACTTGTTGTGTGGAGGCTTTGTTTCTACCAATCCTCTAGTGAGTTCCAAATGCAAGTTTCACGATGATCATCCAACTAACCACTAATCACTAATAATTGACTTTATCCTTTATTTTTATTATATGCCCCTTTTATTTTTATGCACTATTTACTTTTAGAATTTACATTCCATGCCATTTTCATCTTTTCTCATTTGAGTATTTACTTTCTTGTCATTTTTATTTTTGCTCACTTGAGCTTTACTTTTCTTTTTCAAAACACCTAATAATCAACATAAACCCTAAAAATCTTTAATGATACCTTGGCATTATGGAGCATTGAAATTTTTGGACTTAGGATTAGGAACCCTGGCCTATGATTGAGACCTTGTGACCTTATCTGATTATTTTGTCTAGAGCTCTTGAGGTTTACCTCAAGGCATTGAGTTGTTTGTTTATTTTGTGTGCAGGTTATTGTGATTACACTCTTTGTTTGTAATATGGAATTCACCCGTATACAACCGTTACTTTTCCAAATTTTTGTGAAGACTTAATACACTTGAAGTTTGGTTCTTTCAAGAAGTCTAGTATCATTGCTTGTTTGGTTTCAATCAAAATAATGGGAATTCTATCTTGGCTCATAGTGTCAAGTATTGGCTTCTTGTTGGTTAGATGGTTCTTATCCCTAGCTTTTACCTTATGCTTTAGGATAGTCCCTTCTTCTCCTCCCACCTTCTTTAATTTCAAAAATCTTCTCTCTCTTTTTGAAAACTCTTCTTGTTTTTTTAAAACTTGAACCACTTTCATAATAAACTTGGACTTAGGTCCAGGAATTTTCAAAACATTTTCATAAATAAACTTCAATAAACTTAATAATACTTTGACATTTTTTGTGAGAAGACTAAAAGTCAATAAATATCATTTCAAACCATTTTTCCACTTTGGCTTTTATCTATAAACTTTTCTCAAAAGATTGAACTCTTGTCAATCCTTGTAGTGATGCAAACAATTATACTTCTACAATATGTAGTGAAGAGAGATATTTTCCACTTGGGTGTTGAGTGAGGCATTGTTGATTTTAAAATCCAAGCCATATCCTCCACTTTGAGATGATGCAAATTCTCTTTTCTCATGATTGTGGGTAGTAGGTATGTTTTCCACACGGACAATGACGATGATGTTTTATCTCATAAAATTAACCAACACATTTGTGTTTTAAAATTTTTAAAAGAGGAACTATGTGTACCCTGATCCCCTATTGCACGGAAGGTGGTACATAGGCACTAAAGGTTCGCAATCGCGGAGGGTGCAAAAATCATAAAAAAAATATATTTCTTTTCTCACCTCCACCATCTATTTTACAAACAACATTTTATAGCCAAAATATACAGATTTTTACAAAGAGGTTCTTGCGGAGTACGTAGATGTTTAGGGTGCTAATACCTTCCCTTTGCATAACCAACCCCCTTACCTTGAATCTTTCCCCATTTTTTGGGTTATTCGATCTTTTCCCATTCCTTTGGAAACAATAAAGTGCGGTGGCAATTTTATTTTGATTTGTACAAGTCTAGTCAATCCCATGGCTTAGTCTTAAACATTTCTACCGCTACAGAAAATAGCGACTTCACTGGGGAAAGATTGACCTCTTGCTAGTCCATCCCTAAGTAGGTTGAGCCTATCTTTGTTTATATCTGTGTATATTCTATTATTGTTTATGTGTTATATGTTGTATACATGTTTTTCTGGATTTTCCTGGTTTTCAAGGTGCTTGGTGATTACTTATAAGTCCTATACCCGGACTTGGGCAAACTTTAAGATAGGACGGGCGGTATAGTCATGTTAACTTTGAGGGAGTAATCCCAAAAAGGAGGCATGAGATCCCTCACTCAGTGGAGGCCCCTTTGACTGTAGTGTCGTTTACCGAGTAATCGGGAAGACGTATTGCTTTCGACCTGGGAGCCTACTGAAACTAAGGACCGTAGAATACCAAACCCATCTTGGCCTTTTAGGTGTAGTGCGGAAGCTATGACAGAGTAATCCGAAAATAGTTATCACGCGATACTACGCTCAGACGAGTTTTTCTTGAGAATATTACTAATTACCGAGCTAATCGAGAAGTTAGTAATATCTGAAGGAAGGATGTAGACTCTGGGAACCTCTAGAACCTTGTTCAACAGGTGATAACTTTTAGACCAATACCTTATGGGTAGTACCTTCGACCTCATGCTCATGACGTTGAACCTATGAACCCTATATGTGTGATCTTATATGTGATTATTGTATCATGCATCCATGCACTCATAAGCATCTTTTGAAGAGATCTTATTTCAAGGGATTTAAAAGTTGACCATTTGTGAATATTTCAGGTACTTTTTAACCATGGATTCTGGAAAGAGAAAGACCGGGAAGTACAGTTTCAAGGATCCCAAGATAGATGAGTCGATCAGTCTAATCCCTGAGATCAAGTGTTCTGCAGACATTTGGAAGAAGTATGGATCCATCATTCCTCTCATGAGGTTGAAGATAAAGGAGGGTATTCTCTCGACCTTGGTCCAGTTCTATGATCTGATGTATCATTTCTTTACTTTTCCCAACTATCACTTGATGCCTACACTGGAGGAGTATTCTTATATATTGGATTTACTTGTTACCGATCGTGTTCCTTTTACTGGTTTGGAGGGTGAGCCAAAACCACATTAGTTTGTTGCTTTGATTCATCTGGGGAAGTCTGAGGTGGAAGCCCATACGACTACAAAAGGAGGGATAAGAGGATTACCAGCTCAGTTCTTATTAGAGAAAGCTCGTTACTTTGCCAGGATGAAGAGTACAGTCGCTTTTGAGGCCATCTTTGCTCTACTTGCTTACGAGTTGTTCTTATTTCCTAATATGGACAAGTTTGTTGACATTAATGCTATCATGATCTTCATGATAGGAAACCTAGTTCCTACATTGTTGGGTGATGCTTATTACTCTATTCATCTTCCGAATTCTTATCATGGGGGATGATTATCTATTGCACGCCCATGTTATACCGATGGTTTTCTCTCATATGCCCCAGTCTAATGCTTTTTGGAGTGTCAAGAAGGAATCACGTTGGGCTCCTAAGATCATGGAACTTACTCACTCGGATATTGATTGGTATCATCGAGCTTACCAGGATATAGAGATTATTGACAGTTGTGATAGTTTCCCCAATGTACCTCTTCTTGGTACAAAGGGAGGAATTAACTATAACCCTGTTCTTGCACGACGACAACTCAGTTATCCGATAAGGGATAAACTAAATAGTATTCATTTGAGTAGTTTCTTTTTGAAGGAGGGAGAAGACCATAGGGAAGCTAGGGAGAAGATTGCGAAAGCCTGGCGTCACCTTCATAAGAAGAGTAGGAAGGATTTAGGACTTAGGGGTTCTGTTTCTTTGGAGCCATATCTTCAGTGGGTCCAAACGAGAGCTATTCAGTTGAAGATGTTGTATTCCGGGGAAACACCTATGCCTGATCTGTTTGTGAAGACCACTCCTCCTCTATTAGATGATCTAGAAGAGATGCAACTTGCTTTGGTCAGGATGCAACAGGAAAAGGATGCTTGGAAGAACAAGTGCCAAAATTTAGAGATTTCCTATAGAGAAGACTTGAAGGAGAAAGATAACTTGATTGAGATCCTTGAGAGTCTAGCGGTAGAGACTATGGAGAGGCAAGGGGGTTTATTTTCTCCTAAGCCTCAATCGTATGCTGATTACTCACTTCCTGATTCAGGTGATTGGAAGGAGGTTACCACCAGGTATGCGGAAGAAAACCAGAGTTTGAAGGCTCAGATTTCTAGGCTCACAGGGAAGCGCCAGCGTATAGAGTGATCTCCATCAGTTTTACTTCTCAGGGTTTTAGATTTTATTTTCATCTTGTACTTGGGATCATTGAAACTTATAATCCATTTTGGAGTTGTTATAATTAAATTTTTCAGTATTTCAAATGCGTTATTACTTTGATATTTGCAATATGTCCATAACTTTTAAATCCCTTGAAACATTAAATAATAAAATAAAATCATGTGCATTACATACCATGCATCATATTGCACATATTTCTTGCATTTGTTATGCATATCCAGGTGTCTTACCAAGCTTCTTTACTTTGTTCATCAAGGTGACTCACCACTACAACACTCGGGCTAATTTCAAAAAGAAGACGGACAACTTAGAACAAGAGAATCACGAGCTGCGCGAGGAGGTTTCTACTTTCAAGGTCGGTATGGCCAATCTGACTACTATGATGGAAGCTCTGGTGGCTGCTCAGAATCAGCCACCGAGTGTTCAACCTCAACCAACAAGGGCAACTACTGAAGCTCCGACAGTTCCCATATCTGCTACTCCAGCTGTTGTTTAAAAATGCACGCCTCAAGGTTATCCATGGGGAATTCCAGAGAATTTTGCACCTGAAGGTTTCAACCTTGGTCCTCAAGATACTCCAATTGTTCAGAATATTGTTACTCTGGCACCTCCTATGGTGCATTCTGCTCCTGTTGCGCCTCAGTCGGTGAATATGGTTTCGTTTGTTAACAATGATTGGTGTCATCCTTTTCCTCCACCGAGTGAAGACTTAGGTCTTTATGACAGAATGGATGATTTTCAAGAGCAGTTTGATAAGATGCAAAGAGAGATGAAGGCACCCATGGGAAATGAGCTATTTGGGCAAAATGTGAATGAATTATGGTTGGTCCTGAATGTTAAGATACCTGCTAAGTTTAAGGTCCCAGAGTTTGAGAAGTACAAGGGAAACACCTGCCCTCGTGCTCATCTGGTGATGTATGTAAGGAGAATGTCTACCCATACTGATGATCATCGTCTGCTGATCCACTTTTTTCAGGATAGTTTGACAGATGTTGCGCTGAAGTGGTATATGAGTTTGGACAGTGTTAACATCCATACTTTCAATGATTTTGGAGAAGCATTCATCGAACAATACAAGTACAAAATGGACATGGCGCCTGACTGTAATCAACTCAGGGCCATGGTTCAGAAAGGTAGGGAATCGTTCAAAGAATATGCACAAGATGGCGTGAGGTAGCCACCCAAGTGATTCCTCCCATGGAAGAGAAGGAGATGACTAAGATTTTCTTGAAAACGCTGGGTGCTTTCTACTAGGAGAGGATGGTAGAAAGTGCACCAAGTGACTTTACTGAAATGGTAGGAATGGGTATCCGCTTAGAAGAGGCTGTAAGAGAGGGTCGTTTAACGAAAGGTGAAGGCTCTGGAGGTGCGAAGAAGTCATCTTATGGGTTTACAAAGAAAAGGAATGGGATTCGAATGCTGCTATGCAAGAGAGGAGGGTTAATACCCCTAGAAGGAATTATCAGCGTCATCAGCAAGTCGCATGAGTTACTCCAGTTGTGGGTGCAGCTCCAACTACTGTTGCTTATCAGAGACCGTCCCAACAGGGGAATCAAGGGTATAATCAGAGAAGGGAGAGTTATGACCTTATTCATATGAGCTATACAGAGTTACTACCGACATTGATTTAGAAGAAGTTGGTTCAGACTCGACCACCTTCCGTTGTGCCATCACCATTTCCTTGGTACTACAAGGCAGACCAAAGATGTGCTTTTCATCAGGGAGCACCAAGGCATAATGTTGAGAATTATTATCCTTTGAAGACTGAGGTGCAGAAATTGGTGAACTATGGTATTTTATCTTTCAAGGATGTGGGACCTAATGTGAAATACAATCCTCTACCAAGCATGGAGGAGTTAAAACTGTGAATATGGTGGCCGGTTGTCCAGGCGAATTTCGGATTTTTGATATTAATCTGGTTAGAGGAGATTTGGTGAAAATTCATGCAGACCTCTATGAATTTAGCTACTACACACATGACCATTCCAGTTGTGCTATTTGCAGTACAGACATACAGGGTTGCGATAAGATAAAGGCTGATTTATAGGAGATGATGGATGAGGGCCTCATCCACATAATCAGGCCTAGGGCAGAGTATGAAGAGGAGGTGAATATGGTTTCTGGATGTCCTGGAGAATTCAGAATTTTTGATGTAGAGTATATGAATAAGGACCTTGTGCGATTGCATGCTACTTTCTGCCATATGGATGATCAGGTAGAACACCAGTATGGATCTTGCGGAATTTGCTGTCGGGACTCCCGAAGATGTTCAATCGTGAAGAAGGGTATTTAGTTGTTGTTAGATAATGGAATTATCAAGGTTACAGGTCAAAGGGATGATTACCATGAAGTTGATTTGATTGAGGTTTGCTTGACTTAAGAAGAGTCGGATGAAGAGTATGCCTCTACAGATGAATATTTCTCCTCAGATGAGGATTTGTTCTCCAGAAATGACTCAATAATGACTGATTGTTTGAAGAAAGGGTAAACGTCATTGTACCTTGTTTTGGGGCACCCGCCCATCTTAAAGTTGAATATTATAGTAAGCCAGCTGTTACCCCATTGGTGATTAGTTTGTCGGGTCCTATCCCCTACAAGTTAGATAAGGTTGTGCCCTACAAATACAACGTTATAATATTAGAGGATGGAGTGGAAATTCCCATCCAGCCAATGCCTGATGTTGGGAATATTGCAAAAAATAGCAGGGTGACCAATAGTGGTCGTGTGTTTGCACCAGTTGTTCGAGGAGAGGTTAGTGCTGGAAAGAAAATTGCTAAGAATGTTGAACCCAAGAGGGCTACGGGTGAGACTAGTGGGGCTACGTTAGAAAAAGAAGTGGATGCTATTTTGAAGATAATCAAGATGAGCGACTACAGAATTGTAGATTAACTACTGCAAACTCCTTCAAAAATATCTATCTTGGCTTTATTAATGAACTCATCTGCTCACAGAGAATCCTTGATGAGAGTATTGGACCAAGATTTTGTGGAGAGTGATATGCCTATAGACTAATTCAGTAGCGTAATAGGGAACATTACGTCATGTAATAACTTGAGTTTCTGCAATGATGAATTGCCAGATGAAGGAAGGAATCATAACCTGGCCCTCCATATCTCTATGAATTGCAAGAATGATTCACTATGCAATGTGCTGATTGATAATGGATCTGCTTTAAACGTTATATCGAGGAGCACTCTTATGAAGTTGAAATATCAAGGAACGCCTATGCGCCCGAGTGGCATCATTGTGAAAGCGTTTGATGGATCAAGGAAATTTGTTATTGGTGAAGTGGACTTTCCTATTCATATAGGACCACATTTGTTTCAGATAAATTTCCAGGTCATGGACATTGTTCCCGCTTATAGCTGTTTGTTGGGACGGCCGTGGATTCACGAGGCAGGGGCTGTCACTTCAACTTTACACCAGAAACTGAAATTTTCACGTGAATGGAAAGTAGTAATCATAAATGGGGAACACGCATTATTGATATCTCATTTGTCCTCTTTCAGCATTATGGAGGCGGATGAAGCTGCTGTTGGAACCCAGATCAAAGCCTTATCCATTGACAACATAAGAGGAAATGAGAATTTCATGGTTTCTCTTAAGGATGTGCAATAAGTTGTGCGAAAGGGTCATAGCGAGGTATGGGGATAGATTATGAATCCACCTGTAAAAAAGAATAGAGCCGGTTTGGGGTTCTCTTTGAAGAATGACAAAGGTAAGAGTATGAAGCCAAAGTCTGCTACAAGCAAGTATCAAGACATCTTCTGTAGTGGGGGTTATCTGCATCCAACTGTTTCTGAGATTAATGCCATTGTGGAAGATGAAGTAGAGTAGGAAATACCGAATAATGTGACGCACAAAGTTAGGGTTCAGAACTGGATCACCATTGATGTTCCCTCTTGTATACATGTTTCAAAGTAATTTGTTTTGTTAATCTTTTTGAAAAGCTTTCACTCTGCCCAAGGTGGAAGTATTAATGTTGTAGGGCTTATCTGTTTGCTGTGACTTTTAAAATCAATAATAAAAGTTGTCTTTGTTTCCCAAATTATGTCTTTATTTTCTGCTTTTTCTTGGAAAATGGTAATCAGAAAAAAAAAACCTTCAAAATAAATAATAACTGAAATTCAATCTGCATGATCACTTGTTATATGTGTCAGTTTCTAAAAGAAATCATAAATGATATGTGCAGATTAATTAAAAACCCATTGAATACAATGACCCTGCACCCTCTCCCAACTTTGAATGTCATGTGTATGGGGCCAAAGAAGAAGATTTTGATGAGATTCCAGATGAGGTCTCACGGTTCCTTGAGCATGAGGAAAATACCATTCATCCATATAAAGAGCCATTGGAAGTGATCAATTTGGGTTCAGAAGAAGATCCGAAGGAAGTCAAGATTGGAGCATCGCTGCATCCTGATGTGAGGAGTAGGTTAATTGAGCTATTGAAAGAGTATGTGGATATTTTTGCTTGGTCTTACCAAGATATGCCTGGTCTAGATACAGATATTATAGAGAACTGTTTGTCGTTGAAGCCAGAGTGTCTGCCAATCAAACAGAAGTTGAGAAGAACTCACCCAGATATGGAAGTGAAGATCAAAGAGGATGTTCTAAAGCAGATTAATGTTGGTTTTCTTGTGACGCCAGTGTATCCTCAATGGATTGCCAATATTGTCCCAATAGTGAAAAAAGACGGAAAAGTTTGCATGTGCGTAGGTTACAGAGATCTAAATAAAGCTAGTCCAAAAGATGCTTTTCCTTTGCCACACATTGATATGTTAGTCGATAACACAGCAAAATTCAAAGTATTCTCGTTCATGGATGGATTTTCCGGGTATAATCAAATAAGAATGGCGCTTGAGGACATGGAAAAAACAACATTTGTCACACCCCGGGAAACATTCTGTTACAGAGTGATGCCCTTCGGGTTAAAGAACGCTGGTGCAACGTACCAGAGGGTTATGACAACCCTATTTCATGATCTGATGCACAAGGAAATCGAAGTATATGTTGATTCTGTGATTGATAAATCCCAGACGGAAGAAGGGCATGTAGAAGATTTATTGAAGATGTTTCAGCGATTATGGAAGTATCGTCTCCACTTGAATCCAAATAAATGCACCTTCGGTGTTCAATCATGAAAATTGTTAGGATTCATTGTTAGCCAGAAAGGAATTGAAGATGACCCTGATAAAGTCAAAGAAATTCAAGAGATTCCAGTGCCAAGAACTGAAAAGCAAGTCAAAGGGTTCCTCGGGCGTTTGAATTATATTTCCAGATTCAGTTTCCACACGACTGCAACATATGAACCGATCTTTAAGTTGTTAAAGAAAGATCAAGGTTTTGTATGGACAGATGAATGCCAAAGGGCATTTGAAATTATTAAAGAATATCTTCTTGAACCTCCTATCTTGCTCCCTCCTGTCGAAGGAAGACCGTTGATTATGTATCTGACAATGTTATATAAATCCATGGGTTGTATTCTGGGACAACGAGATGAAACAGGGAAGAAAGAGTTCGCCATTTATTATCTCAGTAAAAAGTTCACTGATTGTGAGTCGCGGTATTCCATGCTGGAAAAGACATGTTGTGCTTTGGCCTGGGAGACAAAGCGTTTACGGCAGTATATGTTGAATCTTACCACTTGGTTGATCTCCAAAATGGATCCAATCAAGTACATTTTTGAAATGCCTGCTCTTATTGGGAGAATTACCCGCTGGCAGATGTTGCTATCTGAATACGATATCGAATACCACACTCAAAAAGCTATTAAAAGAAGTGTATTGGCAGATTATCTTGCTCACCAACCAATGAAGGATCATCAGTCTGTGGAGTATGATTTCCCTGATGAGGATGTGATATTCCTGAAAGTGAAAGATTGTGATGAACCATTGCCTGAGGAAGGTCCTGACCCTGAATCTCGTTGGAGTATGATATTTGATGGAGCTGTGAATGCTTATGGTAAAGGAATTGGTGATGTTATTGTCACTCCACATGGATCGCACATTCCTTTTACCGTAAGGTTGGCATTTGATTGTACTAATAATATGGCAGAATATGAGGCTTGCATCATGGGTCTCGAAGAAGCTATTGATCCCAGAATCAAAATTTTAGATGTGTATGGTGATTTATCTTTGGTAATAAACTAGATTAAAGGAGAATAGGATACTCGTCACCCCGGCTTGATCCCTTTCAAAGATTATGCTAGAAGGTTGTTACCCTTCTTTAATAAAGTTGAATTTCATCATATTCCAAGAGATGAAAATCAAATGGTGGATGCTCTGGCAACTCTGGCTTCTATGTATCAAGTAAATACTTGGAATGATATACCTCTAATTATGGTTTGGCGACTGGATAGGCCCACTCATGTGTTTACAATAGAAGAAGTAGCAGATGAAAAATCTCGGTATTATAACATCAAGCATTTTCTTCAGACTCAGGAATACCCGATTGGTGCATCGAATAAAGATAGAAAGACATTGAGAAGATTGGCAAGAAGTTTCTTCCTCAGTGAAAATGTGTTGTATAAAAGAAATTATGACATGGTCTTGCTCAGATGCATGGATAGACACGAAGCAGGCATGTTGATGCATGAGGTTCAAGAAGGTTCATTTAGCACTCATGCCAATGGACATTTGATGGCTAAAAGGATGCTAAGGGCAGGTTACTATTGGTTGACAATGGAATCTGATTGTTATAAATTTTCAAAGAAGTGTCATAAATGCCATATTTATGCGGACAAGGTTCATGTGCCTCCAACACTTCTTAATGTGATCTCTTCCCCATGGCCTTTCTCTATGTGGGGTATTGACATGATCGGGATGATAGAACCCAAAGCTTCGAATGGACATCATTTTATCTTGGTAGCAATTAATTACTTCACCAAGTGGGTGGAGGCTGCTTCGTATTCTAATGTTACTAAGCAGGTGGTTGTGCGCTTCATCAAGAATAACCTTATATGTCGGTATGGTATGTCGAGCAGAATTATCACTGACAATGGCTCGAATATGAACAATAAAATGATGACAGAACTGTGTGAAGAATTCAAGATTGTTCATCACAATTCATCTCCGTACAGGCTAAAGATGAATGGGGCTGTTGAAGCTCCTAATAAGAATATCAAGAAGATTATCCAGAAAATGGTCGTTACTTATAAGGATTGGCATGAAATAATCCCTTTTTCTTTACATGGATATCGAACATCTGTCTGCACTTCAACAGGAGCAACCCTATTCTCCCTGGTGTATGGAATGGAAGTTGTAATCCCAATCGAGGTTGAGATTCCCTCTTTTCATGTGATAATGGAAACCAAGTTGACTGAGGTTGAATGGGTCCAGAACAGGTTTGACCAATTGAATTTGATCGAAGAAAAGAGAATGACAACTTTGTGTCATGTACAGTTATATCAGAAGAGAATGAAGAAAGCTTTTGATAAGAAGGTCAAACCTCGTGAATTCAGAGAAGGTGACCTCGTGCTCAGGAAGATCATGTCTTTCAACACTGATTATAGGGGCAAGTGGACTCCCAATTTTGAAGGCCCATATGTTGTCAAGAAATCCTTCTCTGGCGGTGCATTAATTCTTGAAACTATGGATGGCAAGGAGTTCCCACGTCCCATGAATGTTGGTGCAGTCAAGAAATACTTCGCCTAAAGAAGTAAAAGAATGACTCGCTAAGTTGAAAACCCGCAAGGGAAGCTTGGAAAAAGTTAGGGACTTTCTTGGCAAGTAACTGCATCATGCAAGATCTGATCATTGAAGCAACAATCTTCTCGAATCCTCATCATACTTCAACGGAAGCTGCTGCTCAGGATTTCAAAAAGTTGTTAGAGGGGATAATGGTCATTGTATCTCAATGTATCTCAATGTATCTTTTCCATTATATATTACCATTTTCCAAACTGTGTAATCATCTATGGAGTCTTGCCGTTTGCAGACTACCATTCTATTAATAAAGTTTGAGTTGTTACCCAATTCTTTGTGTTTCTTATTTTATTAAGCTTGAAAAGACTCCATTTATTATTGATAATAACTTTCAAAGCAAA
The DNA here is from genome assembly GCA_948472305.1 of Vicia faba. Lineage (NCBI taxonomy): Eukaryota > Viridiplantae > Streptophyta > Magnoliopsida > Fabales > Fabaceae > Vicia > Vicia faba. Next base: position 201,023,289 of record OX451739.1, read on the forward strand.
AAAGATTAAATAACAAAATCGATTTTTCAAAAAGAATTTACAAATTGCTTTTACTTTGGAATTTGTGATGCAAAAAAAAACAACAACAACAAAAATGGTGATCCCAGGAATGGACAAACTCCAGTTGTTTTAAGAAATTTTTGTTCCCCTCGGGAAAATTTACTCAGGATGATTCGCCGTATTGGTTTCGAGACTCTGGTATCCTCGAACAAGTTTGGATTCATTTCTCCTCTTTGTCTGAGTTTTCATGATGTAAAGTTTTAATCCGAGATTTCCCCAGTGAATGTTTTGATGATTTGGTGTCCATCTACTTTACTTGAGATTGGTTTTGCAATCCCCAGTAAGAACATTACTCTTGAAAAAATTTGTTTCCCCGGTGAAGCCTGGAGAAAGATGTTCTATCCCTGTATCTGTACTATTCTGCCACTTTGTTTTATTTACTTTCGGATTATGTTTCTCCTCAGTAAAGCTAAAGCAGGGAGTAGGTTTTGTTTCCTCAGTTGGCATTTACCTTTTTCTTGGAATGATCATCTTGGATGTGATTTAGCCGAGTGTTGTTTGTGCCCTAGGTGGTTTTTCCTGGTTACTCCCAATGTTGAATATCTGTTTTGTCAGCATACACACGATAACACTCATACATTCATACATACATCATGCATAGCTAAAATTGGAAACTCATTGCTCGTTAACATTTTTTAATATTTTTGTTGACATATCACCCTATTTTGCAGAGTTACGTTGTCCTCTCTTCAATAGAGTGTTGGCCTTAAGCAGAAAGCGTATATTCTTTCAATTTCCCCACTGAGTTATCCATCGTGGAAGATTTTTTCTTTCGCCTTCCTGTATAGCTCTTTGTTTAGATGGATTTGGTTTTCCCTCTTGAGTTTATTTCTCAAAGGATATATTTTGGTTGACTATTTCATTCGAGTTTATTTCTGATTTGAATCTTTGGTTTCCCAGCAATATTATTTACTTTAGATTTCTGAAAGCTTCGAGTTTTGGTTTGTGCATTTATTTTGCACAAGAAGACTTTATATCCTCAGCAGGAATATCGTGGAATTTCACCAAGAAGTCATATTTCATTCACCAGGAAGCCATATTGTTCTCCCCATAAAGTCATTTCTTTTTACAATCCTCCATGACAACAAGTGACAGGTCTCTTTATTTGAGAAACTTTTGCTTCCCTGTAAAAGTCGACGTAACCTTTTTTTCTATCTTCTCTATGAGTGGATAGTTTGTAGTCTGTTGTCAAATTACTCCAGTGGTTGACAAGACTTTCAAATTCGCAGAGACAGTTCGCAAGTGGAAGTCTCTTTATTTGAGACATCTTACCCTTTCCAGGCAAAGTGCCTCGGTTAAAGAAGAAGTTGAGACATGTTCTAGGCGAAATTCCATAATTTTAGGGAAACTTGTTATCTTTTTGCTACCTTCAGTGAATGTTGGTAGTTCATCATCGGTGAACGGCGATGCTATGATATATTTTCTCTCTACCTTCAGTAAAAGTTGATAGGTCATCAACAGTGAACGTCTATGATTGTTATCTTTTTGCTACCCTCAGTGAACGTTGGTAGTTCATCGTTAGTGAACGATGGTGCTATGATATATTTTCTCTCTACCTTCAGTAAAATTTGGTAGGTCATCGGCAGTGAATGTTGATGATTGTTATCTTTTTGCTACCCTCAGTGAACGTTGGTAGTTCATCATTAGTGAACGGAGGTGCTATGATATATTTTCTCTTTACCTTCAGTGAAAGTTGGTAGATCACCATCAGTGAACGTTGGTAGTTCATCATCAGTAAATGGCGGTGCTATGATATATTTTATCTCTACCTTCAGTAAAAGTTGGTAGGTCATCGGCAGTGAACGTCGATGTTTTTAATCTTTTTGCTACCTTCAGTGAACGTTGATAGTTCATCGTCAGTGAACGACGATGCTATGATATATTTTATCTCTACCTTCAGTGAAAGTTGGTAGATCACCATCAGTGAAAGTTGGTGTTTGTTATCTTTTTGCTACCCTCAGTGAATGTTGGTAGCTTCACCTCAGGTGTTGGTGTATCCTTTGACCATTTTACCATCCTCTCTGATTCAGGCCTTTTCGATCCACCAATGATTTATTTTCCTGGTTGGGTTACTCTCTTGTTTCTTTATTTTTTATTACATCCCCAATGGTGTTTTGCGTCCCTTTGGAGTTGTCCATGTGCACTCATATTCATAAACATTGCATGGCATCTTAGGGCCAAAAATAGGGTTTGTTTTATATTTAATTATCTTCGATCGCGTCGACACGAAGATTTTTTACCTTCGTATCTATGAATAGAATAAACTTAAATAAGGGCAGCTATTTTACCCCAATTTTCCCCCAATTTTCCCCCCTAAGATCCCTTCATCATACCATGTTGATTCATTCACAATAAGATCACATTAGGATTCTTGGTTCCTCTCCCTATATTTAGCTTTGCTCTTTGAGGAATCACCATACACCTTAACTTGTGTTCTTTTGTGATCATGAATATTTTTGTCTTGATTTCTCCTCTTAATTAATAAAATGCAATGTTGGTTTGTCTTGCTTGTTACTAATATAGGTAAAGGCAATGAGATTTAGCAAGTTGCTCCATGGGTTAATGAGTTTATTTCCATGCCCTAGTCAATAAATTTTGGGAAGTTAAAACCTCACCATTGGATTTGATTTGGAATAAATGGCATGGCAAGTTTATTTTGGTTCACATCATTTCAAGGTTATCAAATTTGGTTCAAAAGCACAAGGGATTGATTGGAGAAGTTGTCATGTTTGGACAAGGCTTTGTTCCCATTGGTCACAAATGCATATTTCTATCAATTCTCAAGATATGGAAGTGGTTTTGGTGGCCATGAATTCTCATTTTCATCCTCAATAACTTCTATTTACAAAGCATTTGTGTTGGTACAAAAAGTTTGTTCAAAATTGTCAAAGTTCCTCAAGGCATGTTTCTTGATCTATGAGCTAGGGTTTTTAACTTCAAAGAAGTATATCTTGCTCATATTTTGGTATTTTCGAGTGATTCCAAAAAAATCCTTCTCTTAAAATGGTTATAAACAAATCACTTCAAAAGTTCCAAGGATTTTTCATGTGGAAGAAACTTGATGAAAAAGAAAGATTACAAGTCCTCCAGATGAATCCCTAGTTTTCCATGTGTAACTTCAAATGATTATAACTTGGTCAATTTTTATCACCTTGAGCCTATTCTTTTTTCATAATTATCTTGAGGATGTGAAATTTATGCCTTCTTTTATGTGCAAAGTGAGAAAATGTATGGAAGTTTCCTTAAAGATACAAAAGATTATAGGTCATTTCATGATTTTGTTGCCAACTTCAACAATTCATAACTCTCTCAATTTTTGGAGATTTTGAATGGTTCAATTCCCAAAATGTCATTTAATAGGTATATTTCATACCGTCTTTTTTGGTCAAAAGCGAAATCTAAGTGGAAGGCCGTGTTTGGATGCAAGACATAATAGGTCACTTTTGAAGAAAAACTTGAAATATTTTTAAGTATGGAAAGTCAACCCTTTTTCTCCAACTTTGACTCAATGCAATTTTCAGCTCAAGCATCCATTTGATCCCATTCTTTTTCCATTTCAAAGCTTGTAACCTCAACTTTCTAAGACCCTTGAGCTGAGAATGCCATTGGATTGAACTTGGTAACTTGGAACTGAAGTTTCATCTCAAGTCAGATTTTGAAATCTTTGATTTGGCTTCTAATCACAAGTTTTCCACGCGTTTTTGCCTCTAAACATGTTTAATGAAGTTCTAGAATTGATTAGCACAACAAAACGTGCGTTTTGGATGAGTTTTGATCAAATTAGAAGTCACACATTTCTTGTTTGCAACTTCACACGATTTCCCTCCAAACTTCATCATTTCACACATTTGGACATTTAATTTGATTCCCTATAAATAGAGGGTCATCCCTCATTCATTTTCTCAAGTTTGGATAGCCAAAATCACCCTGCCAAAATTGTTCCCTAACTCAAAATTCGGCAACTTCGAAATCCATATACAAACCTTTTTCAATCCAATTTTTCCATCAGTTCACCTTCCTCTATCTTCCCTGAAGCTAACCATATAATTACATTCAAGAATCGTGCCCTATATTGCTCCATAGAAGTCAAGTTTCAGAGCTCTGCAACTCAATTTCAATATGTAGATTCCTTCATCAATTCTTCAAAACTTTGATATCATTGTGATGCTCTCATTGCCCTAGTTCTAGTTGCAACAATTGCTTTTTACTAGAAACACGTTTTGACCATGAAATTTCAAATTCCTTTTCAAAACATTCCTTCCAAATTGCTTGAGCTACAGTTTATATAAACTTGTCGCGAAGGTGTGGTTGTCTTCATCTTGAAGAGACGAAGCGAATGACATAGGTCTCGTGCTCTAATTTTACAGATTGAGCAACCTGGTTTTGGGACTGGCTGGAGGTTGAAGATGACCAACGTGTCATCTTCCAATCAATGAAGACGCGCCATCTGTTTTTTTTTTCAAAAATCTGATTTAATTAATGATCTTATGCATTATTCACTAAAGTCCATAACATGCACAACGTGCCAGGTCCACTTGATATGTTTACTAATGCGTTTTGACATTGATCAGATGGCCCATATTTTTTTTGGTTTTTATTTTCATTTCTGATTTTTATATTTAATTGTTTTAAACTTTAAAAAATAATAAAAATATCATTTTTAGGCCAAAAAATCTTAAAGAATTATGAAAAATACTTTTGATTGTTCTCTTTCTGATTTTTATTTTTTCACAATTTAATTTTGTGTTTTGGTATTTTTTAGAAATTTTCACTTTATTTGAATTGTTTTAAATGTTTAAAAATACTTTTATGCATTTTTAAATTTTGAAAAAATTATGGGATGATCCAATGATATTGTAACAAATGTTGGTGACCTCACTTATTTTTTATTTCTGACTTTGGTATTTTTTATTATTTTTAGTTTATTTTACTCATTTCTTTTAATTTTAAAAAATAGTTTATGACTTTAAAGAATTATCAAAAAAATTATAAAATCATTTGAGTCCTTTTATGATTTTTCTATAGACTTACTTTTTTATTTCTTGATCAATTTGAACATAATTGATATTTTTCTCTTTTATTTCTATTTTAAAACATTTTTTAAACCTTTTTTATATATATTAAATGTAATATTATTTTGTGACTATTTTCTGGATGATCTTTGGTTAAACTTTTGATCATGAACTTTATTAACATCATTGAATCCATGGTGTTGAGTCTAACTCCCCAAAAATGGATGAATGATTTTAATAATAGTTTGATTAAATTTAATTCAAAAATGGTTTGTATATTCTCTCCCACCCCTCTTCATCTCATCCCTTTCTTATTGCACTAAGTGTTATTGGAGCATGATCTCTATATCATGTCTCAAAACAAATGGTGAATAGATTGCTATTGACCGACCTCAAAATAGGTGCGACTTTTATATAAGTCCACTTACGATTGCTTAACATAGCGCTAAATTTTGTCCCGATTCGAATAAATGATCATTCGTAGCCCAAACTTATGTTTTCAAGCCCAAGTATGTTAATTTGATCTCTTTGATCCAATAACCTTGAGATTTATTGTGTGGAGGCTTTGGTTCTACCAATCCTCTAATGGATCTACAACACTTTTGGTCTACGCGGATCACTTAAACATCATTGATCATTAAATGGTACTTATGAGGATTCCAAATGGATGATATACTTGACAAAAAGCAAATGCAACTTATTGTGTGGAGGCTTTGGTTCTACCAATCCTCTAATGAGTTCCAAATGTAAGTTTCAAGATGATCATCTAACTAACCACTAATCACTAATAATTGACTTTATCCTTTATTTTTATCATATGCCCCTTTTATTTTTATGCACTATTTACTTTTAGCATTTACATTTCATGCCATTTTCATCTTTGCTCATTTGAGTATTTACTTTCTTTTCATTTTTATTTTTGTTCACTTGAGCTTTACTTTTTTTTTTCAAAACACTTAATAATCAACATAAACCCTAAAAATCTTTAATGATACTTGGACTATTTGGTCACTATCCTTGGCATTATGGAGCATTGGACTTTTTGGACTTAGGATTAGGAACCTTGGCCTATGATTGGAGACCTTGTGACTTTATCTGATTATTTTTTTTGGAGCTCTTGAGGTTTACCTCAAGGCATTGGGTTGTTTGTTTATTTTGTGTGCTGGTTATTGTGTTTAAACTCTTTGTTTGTAATCTGGCTTTCACCCGTATACAACCGTTACTCTGCCCAATTTTTGTGAAGACTTAATACACTTGAAGTTTGGTTCTTTCAAGAGATCTAGTATCATTTCTTGTTTGGTTTCAATCTAAATAATGGGAATTCTATCTTGGCTCATAGTGTCAAGTATTGGTTTCTTGTTGGGTAGATGGTTCTTATCTCTAGCTTTTATCTTATGCTTTAGGATAGTCCCTTCTTCTCTTCCCACCTTCTTTAATTTCAAAAATCTTCTCTCTCTTTTTGAAAACTCTTCTTGTTTTTTTTAAACTTGAACCACTTTCATAATAAACTTGGACTTAGGTCCATGCATAATATAGTGAAGAGAGATATTTTCCACTTGGGTATTGAGTGAGGCATTGTTGATTTTAAAATCCAAGCCATATCCTCCACTTTGAGATGATGTAAATTCTCCTTTCTCATGATTGTGGGTAGTAGGTATGTTTTCCACATGGACAATGATGATGGTGTTTTATCTCATAAAATTAAACAACACATTTGTGTTTTAAAATTTTTAAAAGAGGAACTACGTGTACCCTGATCCCCTATTGCATGAAAGATGGTACATAGGCACTAAAGGTTCGCAACCGGGGCGGGTGCAAAAATCATAAAAAAATATATTTCTTTTCCCACCTCCACCATCTATTTTACATACAACATTTTATAACAAAAATATACAGATTTTTACAAAGAGGTTCCTGCGAAGCACCGTAGATGTTTAGCGTGCTAATACCTTCCCTTTGCATAACCAACCCCCTTACCTTTAATCTCTCCCCCTTTTTTGGGTTATTCGCTCTTTTCCCATTCCTTTGGAAACAATAAAGTGTGGTGGCGATTTTATTTTGATTTGTACAAGTCTAGTCAATCCCATGGCTTAGTCTTAAACATTTCTACTGCTACAACCTATATTGGTGAATATTAAGATGAAGGCTTATGCCTTGTTGATTCCTCTAATTATTGGCAATTATTTTGAGATGGGAGTTCTTGTCCAATGGTACCATATGAATTTTCATAGTATTGAGTCGCATTATATGATTGCATAAAGAAGTTGTGTATTGATGCAGTAAATATGTATATTGTTGGTATTCTGTTGCGAATATTGTTGTTTATGAGATGTGAAGTGGTGTTATTATATGAGTTGATCTAGCATATTATTTATCATACGTTTTATTATATTGCTAGATATCTCACCCCTTCTGTTTGAATGTTACCCTTACGTTGGTAACGTGCAGGTAATCCAGAGTGAAGGCAGTATACCTTCGGTAGTTCGAGTCAGTATCATTGCTCTGATACGTAACACTCGGGGGATGAACTCTTAGTACTTTTAATGATTCATTATTTCAGTTGTTGAACTTTAATTTTATTGTTGCTAAGTATGTGTTATTTTGAAGTTGCTGTAATTGTTGGACAAAGATGTTATTATGATTCCGCTGCGTAGATGTTCAAGTTGTTGAATTAAGAGATTAAATTATTATGCTGATGGTTAATCCGATGTTTTAAAGTGTTATGTATCCATGTTGAATGCAATGTGTTTTTAAGTTGAATTTATGGCATCCTGATTCTGTTGTATCAATTTTTAAAACTCTGATTTACAATTATAATTGTCGGGGTAGAATTGGGGTGTTACAATATTTCTCTCTGCAATATAGTTCATTGTGTTAGTCTCCAAGTGACAATGGATTATCAGCTTTGTGTTATTCATCCTCTAGGATGTGATGAGTAGGAGAAGTCTCTGTTATAAGCTTACTATTTTAGTCTCAAAGCGTTAGTAAATTAATTTTCAAAATGGTGTTATTTACCCTCTAGGTCGTGGTAAATACTATGTAACTGCGATATAGCTTATGCATCAGTCTCAAGGAAGCAATAAGTTGTCTATTTTCAAGCTTGTGTTTTCATCTCTCAGGTTATGGTAAATGCGCAAATTCTACGATTACTTTTCTGGGTGTTGACGAGTTATCCACGTCATCATATCTAGGTCAATTATACTCTTTACTCTGGCATTGGTGAGTTGACTGCGTCATCCTTGCCTATTGTTTTTTTACTCCTGGGTATACTTAACAGTTTATCCTTATCTAATAATCTTTTGATCAAATTTTAGGGTCCTCCATTATTTAATAACTCTCTGATATGAATGTGCAAGACCTTCGTATTATCTCACCCTCAATCGAAGAATGATTAAATAGGGGCAGCTGTCATATCCCAAATTTCCCCCTCTAGTGTATATAGTCAACTTATCTTTATTGGTCGTTTTGTTATTTAAATATTGGTACTATTATACTTTTGTTACTAACTTGTTTTTTCACATATTTTTTGTTTAGATATAATGGGGTCAAAATTAGAAATTGGGGCTATGTTTTTCTTTTTATCAAAAGGGCCTATTGTTCTAAATTAAAACTACTGGCCCATTAAGATGTTTTGAGGGCCCTTTAGATTGAGAGTTGACCGAAGTCAACCTCCGAATTTTGTTACTCTTGTTTAGCCTTTTTTATTGTTATTTATATTATTATTATTATTATTATTATTATCCTTTAAATTTAATTTGTTTACTTATACATCATTATTCATTTTTTTGAGGTTAACATTCTTCTATTCCAATTTTTATTATTATTATTATTATTATTATTATTATTATTATTATTATTATTATTATTATTATTATTATTATTATTATTATTATTATTATTATTATTATTACGGATTATTTATGAGAGTTGACCGAAGTCAACATTGGTGAGGTTTGTGGTTTTTAATATTATTATTCTTATTCCTAGTATCAGTATTATACTATTATTTGTATTAATATTATTGTATTATTATTTTTTATTATCAATATTATTATTATTATTTTGAGATCGTTGACTAAAAGTCAAAACAAGGGTGAAAACCATAAGTTTCGGTGGCGCTACTATTCATCTTCTTCCCTAAGCAAACGAGATACCCAAGCCCAAGACTCAAAAAAATTGAATCAAATCTTCACAGCTAATCAAATATGATAATTATATTTGTTTTTATTGACTAGAAATGAATTACATATACAATTTCGGTCTAGATTCATCACAGATTGCAAAAACCATAATCCATAATTTACAAACAAATCTCAATTAAACCTAAACCAATCTTCAATCTAAGATTATAAATACAAATCAACAATACAATTTCCTAATCTAAACTTTAACCTAAGACTATATAAAACCCTAATATTTAACCTAACAGGGATCGGAAAATTGAGAGAAGAAAAGGAGAAGAAGAAGACGGATTCAGGGCTCTATAGCTTGAATCTTCGGCCACGAAGTCCATTCCAACAATGAAACTTTTGTTTCCATTTGAGATCTGGGTTTCAAGACTGAAACCATAGATCCTTCAAACCCTATTTGTGACCATCAACTTCAAGTTTGAATCACATGCGAAGAAAGGAGAATAAGGTATTAGAAAGCGACTCAGAAAATCAAAAGAAGAAGAAATTGAATGAATCACTGCGTAGAGGTAATCTGATCAAACGTTTAACTTAGGGTTTGTTAATGTGATTCTTGTTGCGATTTGGGGGTTTGGATTTAGGGTTGAGGGTTTTCATTGTTTAGAGATATTCCGAGTGGAGGGTTTGGTGGTGGTCGGGTAGATGGTTGTTGTAGAGGGCGGAGATAGATAGGGGAAAGATGAGAAAAGGTTGGGAAGAAGAAAGATGAACGATTGAAAAATGAAGAAAAGAAAGAAAGAAATAAGGTATACTCCCTCTACTTGTTAGTAGCACGTGGCCACTTGCAGGCCACATGTTTGGATTACTGTACAACAACTCCGTGTGGGTCCCCTACCATACTCCCTAGTCCAACATCCCATCATCACCGTCTGTTCTGTTTACTCCTGATCAATGCCCTTGAGTTAACTTCAGGGGGGCACACAATCACCATCAAACGATGGTAGTAACACTTTCCACTGTAAGCCCATGCGACGCACACACTAGATCCCGACGGATCTCTCCTATTTCACTTGGACCTCAAGCCCGCTTTATTCACACCCTAATTTTTTTCCAACAACGATTTACACCCCCTGCAGTTCAGGACCAAAAAAACTAATGATTGGGCTTTAGCCCTTTGCCAGTAGCACTCCCATGAATTACTACCTAGTTCAAAAATACACCCCCTGCGTTAAATTAAATATTTTCTATTAATTTTTTTATTTTAATTTTATATTTATAATATCAATTTTTTTAGAATTTTGTTATTTTTTGCATTAAAATATTTTTGGCATATAAATTATTTTAATGAATAAATATTGAATTAGTATTAAAAATATTTGATATATTTTTAATAATATGAAAATAGTTATTTTATTATTTTATAAAACATTAATTCTATTTTCTAAACAACTTTTTATCAGTCAAACTCATTTTTTTATCATGCATCTAAGACAACTAACTAATCAAATACTAGCATTCTTTTACTAATTTAATTTCGATTTCAATGTTATTTTCAAAAAGGATTGTGGATCTATTTTTTATTAACTGCGAGTTGCGTCTACGACTACGTTAATTTCAAACTCAGACAAGGTTCAAAGAGAAGTCCAAATATTTCCACAATCCATAAAAAAAACAAACCAAACACTTACAAACTACGAATTGGGACTCGAATTCCTCATAAGAGGATATATAGGCACTCAACTTAAAAACCCACGCAAGTTCCCCTAATTAAAAAAATTAAATATTCTTTTCTTAAACATGTGGAAACATTAACTTTTAAATAGAAATTCACGATTGTTGTACCCCAAAATTTTCCCTCCCATTTTCACTCAAGACATGCCTATAGAGGTCCTCAACTTGCCCTAGGATGACTAAGAATTGACCAAACAAATTCTCCTCCTAAGGCAATGAACCCCCAACTAGGGTTTAAATTTTCATCAAGATGGTTGAGCTCCAAGGATCCCAAATGTTCTCCATTTTTATAATATGTCTTCAAGATCATCCATGCCAAGTTTCACGCCTTGCTCAATAAGTTTACTCAGTCAATTTCTCAAATGCTTGAAAATCAACTGTGCTAGGTCAAAAATCAATTATGGCCCATGTACAGTCAAACTTCAAGATTTTTGGTCAACATTAACATTTTGAAGTGATATCCATTATTTGATCAAGGGTTTATCATGATTCCTCAAGAAATGCTCCAAATTCATCAAAAGTAAAATATGGCAAATTAGGGTTTCTATAGGAAAAGTCAACCAAACTTTGACCAAGCATAACTTTCTCATACTTTATTATTCCAACCAAATCTCATTTTGAAGAGAATCCAATTCCCTACAACTTCTCTTCAGCCCTCAAGTTCAAGAAATTTACCATTTGAAAGATACAAGTTCATACATTACAGGTCATTTTTAGAAAGTCAATAAAAGCCACTTTTTCCCAAGATCTTTTACATCAAGATAACATCTTCAAATGCAAAATTTATAAAAAAAATATGGATTGAAGTATACATCTTGGGCTTTCTAAAAAGTCTAAGATCATCATCATGAGATAAGAACTGAGCAAGTTATGGCTTTCCCAAGTTTGGAAAATTTGGGAAATTTTAAGAAATATGCATTGAGTAAATTTGAGTTTTTGAGGCAATGGCTCATTTTCTTAGATTTCAAACATCTTCCTAAGAGTACAGAGGACTCCTAAAACCGTTTTTGTATAGTCTTGATTTTATTTGCATTTTATATTAATTTTATTTAATTAAAAATCAAATAAATCAAGATTATTACAAATTATATGGTTAAGGCTTATTTTAATGCATGAAGGGGCCCCAATTTTCGTGTACAGCAAGGCCAACATGTCCAAATTCATGCAAGTTTGAAAAATAGACAAGATCCCACACTTTTGGACAAGGTTACATATTAGTATTCATGGCATTCAAATGTTTGTATATGGTTGTTACAAACTTGTTTTTTCGTGTCTCCTCATCCCTCTCTATATAAACAAACACCCAGCAAGCATCAGGGAAAGCGTCAGGGCAAGCACACATAGCCTGGAGAACCCCTGCACATTTTGCAAAAAGTTCAAAGTTATCATACTCGAATTTTGAGTTCTAGCCTCCATCAGTCCAAATCAAAGATCCTAATCAATTCCTGGAGGTTCCCTGAAGTTGTCCCAACCATTACCAAGCCTTGAAGCCTCACCAAACGCATTCTACATTCATCACAGTTTGCCTCATTTTTCAAAATTCATTTTATACAATTCATACAATATCAATGTGTTTTAACCATGCAAATTTAACCTTTTGAGCATTTGCAAGCTTTTGGTTTAGTTTGATTGCAGTTTGGAAGTCGGAATCATATATTACCATTTTTAGGGTTTGAACCTCTAAATTGGGATTTTTCACAATGGTCAAAATTAGCCCAGACTAAGGACATCATCTTGCTCAGGAGGTTGAGATCAATCAACTCGTGGCCTCCAAATTTATTTTTGTTACGTATTAAGGATTTTTTGAAATTACAGGTTCTATAGTGACAAGTGAAAAATTGTCACTATAGATGTTTTACCTAAGACGACAGAGGGAGGTAGGAGATGAAGTGTGCCAGCCTCTGATTGGCCAGTTTGAATAATGGCGTGCGTTTTTTTTTTTATTTCCCAGATAATGACTTGTTTTTGTATATAACATTTTGTTTTTGTTTTGTATAACGAATGACAAGGCAGCTCAGATGGTGATGAGGCATGTGTATAAGGGAGAGGACTTGGGTTCAAGTCTCAGGTCCAGCGTATTATTTTTCTAACAATTATCAAATGCAGATTTGGTGCATGCATTAGCCAGGGGTTTACCATGCACCCTACCATTAGCAGCATCAGATCATACTCAACCTGGATCTAGTGCCTCCAATAAGTAGTCCCCATCATGGACTCTTTAGACGTGCCCACACAGGATCAAACGCCAGTCTGGGCTTTAACTCTTGGGCCTCACGTTTTTTGTATCTACACCCCCATTTATGTCCTGACGAGGCCCGTGTTGTTTTGTTTATTTTATCACTTTTTTTATTTTGTTTATTATTTTTCCCAAATCTTTTTTTAACAAATCATAAAAAAATAAAAATAAAGGTTTAGTTTCTTTCTAAAATTATTAATTAATTAATTTAATTCAATTTTATCAATTTAAAATCAAATTAGACTTAGGTTATTTATTTAATTTAAATTATTTTCTTAACAAAAAAACAAAAAAAACATATTAGACATTTTCTTGTTATTTATTTGTATTTACTGAGTTTTTAGACGTAATATTTCTTTGTCGCGTGTTTATTTCCTTTTGCATTTTATATTCATGTAACTGTTATACGGGATATAATAGTTAATAGAAATTTACTTGATTGCTTTATTTGTTTTTCCCCATTTGGTTTGGAATGTAAATAACCCCCTCCCTGAAGCCATGTAATAGTCTAGATTAATACTTTCTGCATTTTATGTTTCTGTATACATAATTGTTAGTAACTTAGGCATGCATGACAAGATAAAGTCAATTAATCGTTAGATCACTAACCTCAAGATAATATAACTGAAAAAACACACTTATCACACTTTCACCCTTGGGGTATTCCTAACTTGGTTGCCTCGGAAAATAATGGTCAAGTCCCTTGAACATACGGATATCTTAGCAAAGACCCTCGGTATAAAAGTCATCATAAAAGATCATGGTCCCTAAACGTCCCTCGAGTTGCCTACGAGAAATAATCTTGTCCCTCGATGTTTCCTATATGATGATCGTCCCTTCAATGCTAAGATATCCTTACATGTTGCCTTCAATGACTATAGCGTCCCTTTCGATAGTCCCTCAAGATCCGACGATAGGGTACCTACTCACTAATAGTAGGATAGCACTATCTAAAGGGTAGGAGGAAAAGAACATCCTTTTTCGAGTAGGTAGATAACTGTTAGGTACTTGATACTTACACACTTTTAAAAACTATTTTCAAAAACGCTTTATCACACTCTTGAGGACTGATACAAGAGTTGCCATAAAGCTAACAAAAATTTTTCAAAACACAAACACAAACATTTTTCAAAAATGAGCAAGTACCTAAGAGCCCGTGGAAAACCACGGATGGAAAGGGTGCTAATATCTTCCCTTTCCATAATCTACCCCCCTTACTCAAAAAATCTCGAAAAAGGTCTTTTTATGTTCTTTTCACCCTTTCCTTTGATGGATAAAATAAAAGTCAGTGGTGACTCTTGCTTACCGCAACATTTGTGAACAAAAAACCAAACCAATATTAAACAGTCGATTCTGCCACCGTATCACAGAAATGGAGACTTTGCTGGGGAGTATGTAAAAAGTGGGGTTTACCTTAGGTTCTAGATCATTTCTAAACTGTTTTGTTTGTCTGTTTGATTGCTTTACTTTTAAGGTATTGTTTGGGTTACTATAGATCCTACACCTGGATCTGGGGAAACCTTTTAGGTAAGTAGAAACAGATCATGAAAATTGTGCGGGATATGCCGACACGGTTGAAGCGATAGCTACGTTAATGCGACACTCTGGTTGGTATCAGTATCCCTTGAGTTAATAAAGGAGAATACGGGGCTGCTGCGTGGTGTCATAAAGCGTCAACTTACCTTATAACCTTTAAATGAATAACTTGGCCATTAGGACGTAGCAAGATGGTCGTCTTTGGTGTATTCCCAAAGTCGGCAGATACTCAATGCTACACTCATTGAGATTTGACTCTTAAGTTTTGTTTGGTTGCAAGTTAGTTGCCTATCGAACGAAGCTTGTGGGAAAGGTCAGTGATATTGAGATCTCTTAGAACCCGGTTACTATTTATAGGACAGGTTGAACCAATCCAACTTCAAGAGGGTATTACCTTAAAACCCATGCAAGCCTTAAACCTAAGGTCTTGGTGTGATTTGATTGTGCTTGCTATATCTGTGATTTCTTATCATAATCATATACATCATAACATCATGCCACAACATTTCCTTAACCATTTCAAGGATCTCAAGGGTTTGTGATGCAGGTTATGGTAAATCAAACGTCTAGTAAGGGGCAAAGGGGATTTATTTCCCTCTAGCCAATGCCGTTAAAAGATCAAAACTCAACAACTCGAGTCAGTGGCTATGACCCACTTGATATGGTGAGCTTGACTCTCGTAGAAGGACACTCAATAATATAAAGTTCTTCAATCAAGGCTATAAATTTCAACTTCTGACATTTTCTTGTTTACCCCGTGAGATCCTTGAAAACATTGCATACATATATCATACATATCATTGCATAAGCAGGTGTCATAGCAGGTTTCTCATCCTCTTCGCTATTTATTTTAGCAATGGCTCTAGAACAAACAATAAAGGATCTACATACTTAGAATGCCCAGTTTCAACAGATGATCATGGCTCTGACCAAGGGGCAATAAGAACGAAAAGCCATGCTTGTTAAATTAAAGAAGAAGCCAAGGAAACCAACAGGTGTATTGAATCTGGGAAGAAGGATAAGAGGACCAGTGCAGCGAGCCTCTGAACTGATAACTTCATCAAAGGAAGGAAACAATAAAGAGGAGGAAACAAGAGAGGAAGACTCCAGTCCAAAAGAATCTGATGATGAATCTGACTATGATGAGGAACGGTATCCTCCTGCTGATGAAAAATACAAACAATTGGAGGATCATTTGAATGCAATTGAGGTCTGGAAGGTACCAGGTCTGGATTTTGAAAAACTGGGTTTGGTTTATGGGGTTGTCATCCCGCAAAAGTTCAAGGTGTCGGTGTTCTCCAAATATGATGGGGTTTCATGTCCCAAGATGCACCTCCGATCTTATGTGAGGAAGATACAGCCTCACACTACTGACAAGGACTTATGGGTCCACTTATTTCAAGATAGTCTGTCTGGAACTCAACTAGAATGGTTCTACCAGCTGGAAAGGGCCAATATCTGTAATTGGGAAGACCTGGTTGCTGCTTTCTACAAGCAGTATCAGTATAATGCAGACCTTGCTCCCACCCGTACACAACTCCAAAGTATGTCCATGGGTTCGAGCGAGGGCTTTAAGGACTATGCTCAAAACTGGAGGGACTTAGCAGAAAGATTTCAACCTCCCACGTCTGATAGGGAGCTAGTGGATATGTTTCTAGGAACCCTATCTGGTCCATTTTTCAATCATCTGATTGGAAGTTCCTCAGCCAGCTTCACTGAATTGATTCTGACAGGAGAAAGAGTGGAGGCTGGGATTAGGAGTTGTAAGATCCAAAAGGATGCATCTTCCAGTACAGTAAGGAAGCCATTTTCTGGGAAGAAGGAAGTCAGTGCCACATATAGTCAAAGGAATCAGGACAGAACTGAACATCGTCCAACAGTAGGGGTTGTTATGGTCTCTAAACCTACATCTACTCAACAAAGCAATAATCAGCCTAGAGTGGAAAGGCATGTAAGGTAGTTTACCCGGATAAATATGACTTTATCTCAAGTTTTTCCACAGTTATTGAAGTCCAATCTGGTAACTCTGAGGGAAGCTCCCAAGAATCCCAACACCATATCTCCCCGCTACAATCCTAATGCTCGATGCGCCTACCACTCTGAGACTCTGGGGCATGACACGAACGACTACTGGGCTTTGAAAAACAAGGTGCAAGACCTTAATGAAGCAAAGGAGATTGAATTCGATACTCTGGAAACTCCCAACGTCTTAATTGCACCCATGCCCAAGCATGGCTCTGGAATCAATGTTATTGATGTTGTCTCCGCCACAGAAGATGCTGACAGTGACTATGACGTGGATAGTTGGATCTTCCTTACTACCAGCGGTGGACCCAGTAACTGGAAGAAAAAAGACTTTATACCAATTACTTTTATTCAGAAGTAATTGTCTTTCTTGTTTTTGGATATGTAATAAACAATATAAACTTTTTGGCCATGTGCCTTACCCGGGGCACAATGGCTTATTTGTGAGGGTTATCATGTTTCAATTTCATATGGCATTAATAAAGCATTGGACAATTATGCATACAAGTTTTGCACTCTCTATTTTTCTTTTCTTCTTTTTACTTTGCCTATATAGTTATGCTCTTACACACACCCACATATCAAACTGCAAATCCATATCCATTATGGATCCCATTGATAATAGTTCTATTATTGCCGATTATGACTTTCAAAATCCAATCAACCAAGCCGAGGACGAAGGTGAGGAAGATTGTGAGGTGCCCGGAGAACTTGCCAGACTGTTATAGCAGGAAGAAAGGGCTATACAGCCTCATGAAGAGCCAGTTGAGACAGTGAATTTGGGCACAGAAGAGAACAAAAAAGAGGTCAAGATAGGTGCAAATTTGGGGCTTCGTGTCAAACAGAATTTGATTCAGATGTTGCATGATTATGTTGAGATCTTTTCCTGGTCATATGAAGACATGCATGGACTAGACATGGAAATTGTGGTTCATCATCTGCCAACTAAAGAATATTTCCCTCTGGTAAAGCAGAAGGTCCGTCGCATGCGCCCTGAAATGTCAGAGAAGATCAAAGCAGAAGTTATGAAACAATTCAACATTGGGTTCTTAGTTGTCACCTCTTATCCCTAATGGGTTGCTAACGTAGTCCCGGTGCCTAAAAAGGACGACAAGGTATGAATGTGTGTGGACTACCAAGATTTGAATAGGGCAAGCCCCAAGGATGACTTTCCGCTCCCCCACATTGACATTCTGGTTGACAACACGGCGCATCATAAGATATTTTCCTTCATGGACGGTTTATCTGATTACAATCAGATTAAGATGGCACCTGAAGACATGGAGAAGACAACCTTCGTCACGCAATGGGGCACTTTCTGTTACAAAGTGATGCCATTTGGATTGAAGAATGCTGGGGTAACCTATCAGCAAGCCATGGTAGCTTTGTTTCATGACATGATTCACCATGAGATAGAGGTTTATGTTGATGACATGATATCCAGGTCTCAAACTGAGGAAGAACACCTTGATCATCTACAAAATTTGTTTGATAGGTTGAAGACGCACAAGTTGAGGTTAAATCTGAACAAGTGCATCTTCGGGGTAAGGTCTGGTAAACTACTAGGTTTCATTGTCAGTGGCAAGGGAATTCAGGTAGACCCTGCAAAGGTGTAGGATATAGAAGAGATGTCGGCTCCTCACACTAAGAAGGAGGCCATGGGCTTCTTAGGACGCTTAAATTACATTTTCAGGTTCGTTTCCCATTTAACTGCTACTTGTGAGCCAATCTTCAAACTCCTGAAGAAAGATCAAGTGGTAAAGTGGAATGATGAATGTTATAATGCCTTCGAGAGAATCAAGGAATACCTTCAAAAGCCTCCAATTATGATGCCTCCGATTGGAGGAAGACCTTTGATAATGTACTTAACAGTGTTAGATAATTCAATGAGGTGTGTGCTGGGGCAGCATGACGAGTCCGGTCGAAAAGAGCATGTAATATACTACCTTAGCAAAAAGTTTACCGACTGTGAGACAAGATACTCACTACTCGATAAAACTTGCTGCACTTTGGCATGAGCTTCTCACCGACTGAGACAGTATATGTTGACCCACACTACTTTGTTGATATCTAAGATGGATCTGATCAAGTACATCTTCGAGAATCCCGCTCTCTCCGGAAGAATAGCAAGATGGAAAATGATCTTGACCGAATACGACATCCAATACACGACCCAGAAAGCAATCAAGGGAAGTGTACTAGCTGATCATTTGGATCATCGGGCTGTGGATGACTACCAGCCCATGAATTTTGAGTTCCCGGGTGAGAGCATTATGTTAGTGACTGACTGTGAAGAACCTGGACCAGATGAAGGACCTGAGGAAGGATCCCGATGGACTATAGTTTTTTATGGGGCCTCCAACGCACTCGAAAATGGAATTGGTGTTGTAATCCTATCTCCTGAGGGCTGTCATACTCCTTTCACTGCCAGATTATGTTTCAATTGTACCAATAATATGGTGGAGTATGAAGCATGCATCACGGGTCTCAAAGCTACTATTGACCTGAGAATCAAGTTCTTGAGCATTTTTGGTAATTCATCCTTAGTAATAGTTAAATCAAAGGCGAGTGGGATACGAAGAACCCGAATCTCATCCCTTATAAAGAACATGTGCTGACATTTCTTCCACACTTTGAAGAGGTCTCCTTTGAACATTTCCCATAAAAAGAGAATCAATTAGTGGGAGCGCTAGCTACTATGTTGTCTATGTTCAAGGTCAAGTGGGACAACGAAGCTCCTCGAATCACTACTGAGAGGTGAGATGAACCAGGATACTGCTATGAGATTGACACTGAAGAGGTAGCAGACAAACCTTGGTTCCACGAAGTGAAAAGGTATTTTGAGGATCAAGAGTATCCTGAGGGGGTGTCTGTCAATGATAAGAAGTTTCTGAGAAGGTTCTCCGCAAAGTTCTTCCTCAGTAATGGAATCCTCTACAAGCACAACTATGACTACACTTTACTTTGATGCGTAGATAAAAATGAAGCAGAAAGGATTATGGCAGATTTACACGAAGGAATCTTTGCCACCCACTCTAGTGCACACACCATGGCTAAAAAGATCATACGGGAAGGATACTATTGGTCAACTATAGAAGCAGACTGTTATCAGCACTCCTGAACTTGTCATAAATGTCAGACCTATGTTGATAAAGTACATGTACCTCCGGTTCCCTTGAACATCTTGACGGCTCCCTGGCCCTTTACAATGTGGGGCATTGACATGATCGGAGAGATTAGACCTACCGCCTCCAATGGGCATCGCTTTATCCTAGTGGCCATTTATTACTTCACGAAGTGGTTCGAGGCTGCCTCTTTTGCTACCGTTACCAAGAACGTGGTGGCACAGTTTATCAAACATAACCTAATTTTCCGGTATAGTGTGCCAGAAAGAATCATCACAGACAATGGTATAAATCTCAACAATACAATGATCACTGAACTCTATAAACAATTCAAGATCCAGCATCATAATTCTTCCCCTTATCGGCCGAAGATGAATGGCACTGTGGAGGCTTCTAACAAGAATATCAAGAAAACCATACAGAAGATAACAGTGACATACAAAGACTGGCATGAGATGTTACCATTTTCTCTTCATGGTTACCACACCTCAGCGCGTACGTCAATAGGGGCAACACCTTATTCACTCTTGTATGGTATGGAGGTTATCCTGCCTATTGAAGTCTAGATCCCTTCTTTGAGGATCATGGAGGATGCGGGTTTGAACAAAGACAATTGGATCCCGACTCGACTTGATCAACTGGATATGATTGATGAGAAAAGGCTTACTGCTGTCTGTCATGGTCAAATGTATCAAAAACGGATGATCAAGGCTTTCAACAAAAAGGTCAGATGTCAAGTGTATCAAGTGGGTGATCTAGTAATCAAGCGCACCATACTGCCACAAGGTGATCCCAGGGGAAAATGGACTCCCACGTACGAAGGGCCATTTGTAATCAAAAGCATATTTTCCGGTGGAGCCATGATTCTGACCACCATGGATGGTGACGAACTTCCTCGCCCTGTTAATGCGGACATAGTGAAAAAATACTACGCATGAATAAAGGCCCGCTAGGTTGACTGGCCTAGACAAAAATAAGGGCATCCCGACGAACCAAAAGGGTTTGGGAAAAAATTAGGGATAAATATACAAAAAAAAATTTGTACACCCGGAAAGTTGAAAACCTAAAAAGGAGGCTGTTGTACCCCAAAATTTGCCCTCTCATTTATCAAGTATTTTCTCACAAGATCTCCTTTGGTTCAAGACTGCACTAGGGTTGATTAGCTCAAGACACCTCCTCAAGCTATGATGACTGAAAATTAGAGTTTGGGATTTCACAAGGATAATTGAACTTTTAATGCATCATATGAATTTAATGGATCATTATGGACCCTCATGATTTCTCGTGTCAAGTTTCAAGTCTTGGATCACATTTTTGCTCAATTGACCTAAAAATCATCTGTATTGGGAAAAAAGTCAACTGTGGTCAATTTACAGTCAAACTTCGAAATTTTTGATCCATATCAACATTGTAAACTCCTATATGTTATTTGATCAAGTTTGGACCATAATTCCTCAAGAAATTTGATCAGATCATCAAAAGGGAAAAATGGTCAAAATTAGGGTTTTGATTGAGAAAGGGCAATTTCTGATTTTTGACCTAGCAAATGTTTAATTGGTTTGAGACATGATCTCAAGGTTTCAAATGCATCATTTTTACCTAATGGTATGACTCAAAACTTCCCTCAAGATCAATTGATTGATAGTTGATTTTCAGTCAACTGATCAAAAGTCAATTGATACAGTGAAAAGTCAAACTTTGACTTTTTAGTCAAAATTAAGTGTCAAAGATCATAATTCATCAAAACATGTCAAAATATGAAACTTGTTCATCAAGAAATCAAAAAGTCAAGATTTCATTTTGAAAAGTCAAAGTTTCCAAACTTATAAATTTTTCTAAGTGTTGAAAATTTCATATTTTTTTTCCACAACTTTGAGCCAATTTTTCACCATGATGCAAGATGATTCAAAGGAATTTCTCAACATGAAAGTTATAGATATCAATGAGATATGAAACATTTCTAAACACAACTTCTTCTAGAAATTTATGGTTTCAAGTTATGATTTCATGAAGACATGGTCATGAAACTAAACACTTAGTGAAAATTTTGCCTTAGTTAGGCAGATTTTTGGTACTAACTTCATAGCAACTTTTCACATAGCTCCATTTGGAATTTGAAAAAGTGATTCAAATAGTAGTTGTAGAGAATGTTACAAGCTTTCCAAAATGTCTAATAACTCATTGAGATCATGTTTGAGTAGGGAGAATCAAAGAGATGAAGTTAGGGTTTTCAAACTTGAATTACAAGCCATTTCCTGATGAACAAGAATTCAAATCCATGCTAGGTTGCACAATCTTTGCTTTGAAGGCCTCAAACTTGCTTGTCACTCCATAATTAATGTTTTTCACAGATGTTAGAGGATTTAATCTAAGCATTCAATGCATTTCCCATGCTTAATGCCATTTTGGGAAGAAAGTGCACATTGCCATTTTGGAAAAGTAGCTTTTATGCACAAAATCAGTTCTTGGGCTTTGCATTTGTTTTCTTCTGATCACACATAACCTATAACCCAAAAGAAACTTGTCTAAAGCCTCTAAAAACTTAGCCCATGCTTGTACTTTACCTTGAAACTATATTTCCACTTTTCTTCAAAATCAAGTAAGATAGCCATAACTCTATATCTTGTACTTCTGACCCTCTCAAGTGCTACAACCTTTTCCATATTTATGAACAAGTTTTTTGCAAGCTAACACACGAATACACAAGCTCTCAAACTCCCCAAAATCAGAAATTGCCATACAAGCACAAAAACTTGTCATTTCTGATTTTTGAATCCAATCTCCAAATCCCCTCGTGCGTTTATTGGCCAAACCATCCACAAAGTTTCTAATACACATATAGAAGTTATCCCAGTCCCTGTTTCAAGACTGTAACCATGTTACCTTTGCATAACTAACCCCCTTACCTTGAATTTTTCCCCATTTTTTGGGTTATTCGATCTTTTCCCATTCCTTTGGAAACAATAAAGTGCGGTGGCGATTTTATTTTCATTTGTACAAGTCTAGTCAATCCCATGGCTTAGTCTTAAACATTTCTACCGCTACAGAAAATAGCGACTTCATTGGGGAAAGATTGACCTCTTGCTAGTCCATCCCTAAGTAGGTTGAGCCTATCTTTGTTTATATCTGTGTATATTCTATTATTGTTTATGTGTTATATGTTGTATATATGTTTTTCTGGATTTTCCTGGTTTTCAGGGTGCTTGGTGTTTACTTATAAGTCCTATACCCGGACTTGGGCAAACTTTAAGATAGGACGGGCGGTATAGTCATGTTAACTTTGAGGGAGTAATCCCAAAAAGGAGGCATGAGATCCCTCACTCAGTGGAGGCCCCTTTGACTGTAGTGTCGTTTACTGAGTAATCGGGAAGACGTATTGCTTTCGACCTGGGAGCCTACTGAAACTAAGTATCGTAGAATACCAAACCCATCTTGTCCTTTTAGGTGTAGTGCGGAAGCTATGACAGAGTAATCCGAAAATAGTTATCATGCGATACTACGCTCAGACGAGTTTTTCTTGAGAATATTACTAATTACCGATCTAATCGAGAAGTTAGTAATATCCGAAGGAAGGATGTAGACTCTGGGAACCTCTGGAACCTTGTTCAACAGGTGATAACTTTTAGACCAATACCTTATGGGTAGTACCTTCGACCTCATGCTCATGACGTTGAACCTATGAACCCTATATGTGTGATCTTATATGTGATTACTGTATCATGCATCCATGCACTCATAAGCATCTTTTGAAGAGATCTTATTTCAAGGGATTTAAAAGTTGACCATTTGTGAATATTTCAGGTACTTTTTAACCATGGATTCTGGAAAGAGAAAGACTGGGAAGTACAGTTTCATGGATCCCAAGATAGATGAGTCGATCAGTCTAATCCCCGAGATCAAGTGTTCTGCATACATTTGGAAGAAGTATGGATCCATCATTCCTCTCATGAGGTTGAAGATGAAGGGGGGTATTCTCTCGACCTTGGTCTAGTTCTATGATCTGATGTATCATTGCTTTACTTTTCCCAACTATCACTTGATGCCTACACTGGAGGAGTATTCTTATATATTGGATTTACTTGTTACCGATCGTGTTCCTTTTACTGGTTTGGAGGGTGAGCCAAAACCACATTAGTTTGTTGCTTTGATTCATCTGGGGAAGTCTGAGGTGGAAGCCCATACGACTACAAAAGGAGGGATAATAGGATTACCAGCTCAGTTCTTATTAGAGAAATCTCGTTACTTTGCTAGGATGAAGAGTACAGTCGCTTTTGAGGCCATCTTTGCTCTACTTGCTTACGAGTTGTTCTTATTTCCTAATATGGACAAGTTTGTTGACATTAATGCTATCAGGATCTTCATGATAGGAAACCTAGTTCCTACATTGTTGGGTGATGCTTATTACTCTATTCATCTTCCGAATTCTTATCATGGGGGATGATTATATGTTGCACGCCCATGTTATACCGATGGTTTTCTCTCATATGCCTCAGTCTAATGCTTTTTGGAATGTCAAGAAGGAATCACGTTGGGCTCATAAGATCATGGAACTTACTCACTCGGATATTGATTGGTATCATCGAGCTTACCAGAATATAGAGATTATTGACAATTGTGGTAGTTTCCCCAATGTACCTCTTGTTGGTACAAAGGGAGGAATTAACTATAACCCTGTTCTTGCACGACGACAACTCGGTTATCCGATAAGGGATAAACTAAATAGTATTCATTTGAGTAGTTTCTTTTTGAAGGAGGGAGAAGACCATAGGGAAGCTAGGGAGAAGATTGTGAAAGCCTGGCGTCACCTTCATAAGAAGAGTAGGAAGGATTTGGGACTTAGGGGTTCTGTTTCTTTGGAGCCATATCTTCAGTGGGTCCAAACGAGAGCTATTCAGTTGAAGATGTTGTATTTAGGGGAAACACCTATGCCTGATCTGTTTGGGAAGACCACTCCTCCTCTATTAGATGATCTAGAAGAGATGCAGCTTGCTTTGGTCAGGATGCAACAGGAAAAGGATGCTTGGAAGAACAAGTGCCAAAATTTAGAGATTTCCTATAGAGAAGACTTGAAGGAGAAAGACAACTTGATTGAGATCCTTAAGAGTCTAGCGGTAGAGACTATGGAGAGGCAAGGGGATTTATTTTCTCCTAAGCCTCAATCAGATGCTGATTACTCACTTCCTGATTCAAGTGATTGGAAGGAGGTTGCCACCAGGTATGCGGAAGAAAACCAGAGGTTGAAGGCTCAGATTTCTAGGCTCACAGGGAAGCGTCAACGTATAGAGTGATCTCCATCAGTTTTACTTCTCAGGGTTTTAGATTTTATTTTCATCTTGTACTTGGGATCATTGAAACTTATAATCCATTTTGGAGTTGTTATAATTATATTTTTCAGTATTTCAAATGCGTTATTACTTTGATATTTGCAATATATCCATAACTTTTAAATCCATTGAAATATTAAATAATTAAATAAATCATGTGCATTGCATATCATGCATCATATTGCACATATTTCTTGCATTTGTTATGCATATCCAGGTGTCTTACCAAGCTTCTTTACTTTGTTCATCAAGGTGACTCACCACTACAACACTCGGGATAATTTCAAAAAGAAGACGGACAACTTAGAACAAGAGAATCACGAGCTGCGCGAGGAGGTTTCTACTTTCAAGGTCGGTATGGCCAATCTGACTGCTATGATGGAAGCTCTGGTGGCTGCTCAGAATCTGCCACCGAGTGTTCAACCTCAACCAACAAGGGCAACTACTGAAGCTCCGACAGTTCCCATTGATAACAAGAAAACATATCGTATAATTACCATGCTTTTTACCGATTTTATATTTCATTAAGTCGTCTAACCCCCGATTATTCCGAGATTATTTGTCTTTTTGCAGGTATAACACTTGTCGACTCAAACCGATGGAAAAGGACAACATGAAGAAGGCTAGACAATAAACAAAGAGAAAAAGAATAAAAATATACAAAGTTTGGACTTCTGGAACAGTGACGGTCGTCACGTCCCTGTGACGGGCGTAACACCCCCCAACATAAGGAAACGCTCGTCACACACCACTGACGAGCGTAAGGCACTACTTCAGCGCGTGACGACCGTCACCAACCTGTGACGATCGTCACGCGCGTGAAGGTGGACGTTATGCATGGATTGAGACGTGGGCGTTAAGGGCAGACTCGTTCTCCCTTTTTCTACTGAGTCCCCTATTTTCTTGCCACCACTATTAGTGCTCCTGTATTTTCTCCACTGAAGACTTCATCAAGAATTCAAAAACTGCTGATTTTTCCTATGCTGTATATATGTGTACCAGTGCACAGTTCAAGGGTGGAAGAATTTTCCTCAGAACAAATATTATTCTTTTGCAGTTATTTTCCATTTTCCTTGTTTTGGAATATTGTTTTCATGTTCCTGTAATTTTCATTCAAAGTCTTAGTTTTTAGTTTTAAGTGTTAATTCTTCTTTCAAGAATTAACACGAATTATTTACTGCAAATCAAGCTCGAAGATTGGATTATTTTAATACTTCAAGATTACCATAGCAACTTTGATTCCAGATTTTATATTGCAATTATTATTCATTCAGTTTTTATATTATGCCAATTATTGCTATGGATGATATTTTGAACTGTATTGCTGTTAAGTTAATTATGTCTGGCTAAATTATTAATACCGGTATGTGACCGTAAGAACTGAAAGAATTCAGTGATACCTTGGCCAAAAATATTTATAAAACAATTTATGGTTTCCAATTTCCAAGATTAATTTAACTATCCTTGTCACGAGAGTGAGAGGTTAATTAACACGATTTTGCCACGAGAGTGGGAAATTAATTAAGGCAAGAACCTGCATGTGAGAGCTGGGGTTCAACCCAGATAGTGGTAACGAAGCATTGATTTTTAAATACACGAGAGTGTTTTAATAAATTAATTAAACTCAATTTGTTTTCAAAAAGTTTTATTAAATTTAAAGTGCATCCACTAGGTTTAGTAGCATGACTTATTTCATAAACACGAGAGTGTATGTCTCAGGTTTTTAAACAATTAGCTTTTACCGAAATACTTTACAGGCCAAGCGATTCACCGAATTCCCTAAGTCCGATTATCACATACCGGTATAATTAGTACTATTATTTTTAATTAAACCGTTTCCCCCAAAAATCGAATATTCATCGCTTAGTTAGACAAACTGTAGCATTAGATCGTATGCGATTGATCCTCATTCTCTGTGGGTTCGATAATCTTTTAAAACTAGAACGATTGAACTGTATACTTGCAGTTAGTATCCCGACAGACTTATAAAGTCCCGATCAAGTTTTTGGCACCGTTGCCGGGGACTGATTAGTCAATTAAGTACGATTCTTCTGTTGCGCGTTTAGACTAGGCAACAGAAACCCTCTTTCGATTTTGTGATCGGTAGAAATAGAACTGGCTGTTTTGGAATGCTGGTTCGCGTAATGTCGCGGTAAGCAAGAGTCGCCACCGTCTTTTATTTTCTCCCACAAGGAAAGGACAAAAGCACAGCAAAATTCCTTTTCGAGATGCTTCTCGGGTTCGGGAGGTAGATTATAGAAAGGGAAGGTGTTAGCACCCTTTCTATCAGTGGTTATCCACGGGCTCTTAGGTACTTGCTCACTATGTTTTCAAAATGTTTTGCTTTTCTTGTGTTTGTGGGTTTTGAAAAAAAGTTTGTTTGAAAACTTCAATTTAACTCTTGTATCTGTCCTCAAGAGTGTATGAAGTGTTTGTTTGAAAACTTTTGTCATAAAAGTGTAAGTGCGAAAAGTTGTTTTTGTTTTGAAAGAGCAAGTACCTGAGAACCTCTACCTACTCAAAAGAAATTAAGTTGTGTAAATGTCCTTTAGACAGTGCTATCCCACTATTGAGAAGTAGGTAGCACCGTCGTTGGAGTTTCGGGTCAATTCGATTATAGGGACATGTGGTCACCGAAGCAATAGTAGGACGCCTTAGTGGTAACCCTAATGTCCTAGATCATTTTTATCCGAGGCAACCGTTTCGAGGCAACTTTTTGATCTTTAGACAGGAGGGCGACCTCTAAAACACCCTATACTCAATGACCACATCGAGGCAACCAAGTGAGGCGTACCCTAAGAGTGGCATGTGCGAGTGTGTCAGGTTTCAGTTATGTTATCTTTGTACATGTTATGGTGATCTACGATTGATTTTAATTTAAGAGAGATCTTGACATGCATAGCCTAGTTAGCATACATCTAGCAGTTAATGGTTGCGGAAAATAAATCTACGCTATTACAAGGCGTCGGGTATTTACATCGCCAAAAACAACCCTTGAAAATTAAATTATGGGAAATTAAAGGAAAGCGATAAAAAGTCCTAATTAAAGCTATTACATCCTCGGAGCAATCACATAAATATGATCAAAATTTAATAAAACAAACATATGCGCGAGAAAAAAATTGAATCGGAGAAGTTCTTAGGGTTTTGACCCTTTTTGAGAAAGAAGGAAGTTTTTGCTATTTTTGTACTTAATTAAATTAAACCTAAAACTAATTAATTAATTAAAAGATAAAAAAAGTATTTTTTAGTTTTTTATGTTTTAAGGAAATAAATAAAAAAAATAGTCAAAAATTAGTAAAAACCCTAATTCTATGTTGATTTTAAATTATTGTGAAAATATTAAAGTTAACCTAATTAAAACAACTAAATTAATTTATGTTAGTATTTATTTACAAAATAACTAATTAAAGGTGAAATTAATTTCAATAAATAAAATATATTATCTTTTTTATGTTTTTCTGAATTTATTATGAAAATAATTAATTATTTTTGTTAGTGAAAATAATAATAATTAATAATAGTGAAAACAATTAAATATAAAAGAAGAAAGAAAAAAAATAAAACCCAGGGGGTGTTGGGCCCAGGAGGAGGTATCTTTGGAAATTTTCAGGCCCAACAAGCTGCAAGCCCTTTTGACTTTCCTGCTTCTCCATGGCGCGTGTTGACTGGAAGTACCATGGTCCTTCATCTTTGGCCACAGGATATGAGTTTGAGGCCACTTGGCGCGCTGGGATGTGAAGCCTATGGTAGAACACCTTTTGAAACCTGCATGTGATTATATGAAGAAAAAGAGAATAAATATTTTGGGGGACCTGGGATTTGAACCAAGGTCCCAATGCTTCCCAGCCAACGCATCAACCACTACACCACTTGCACGCTTTTGATATTATAATAACAAGCAATTATTATATATGAAACAAACTAAAACGCTGTAAATAAAAAAAGTAAACGCGTGTTTTTTTGAATAAGCCAATGGAGTGTCAACACCTCATCATCTTCTTCATTGTTCCTGCAAGAATAAACATTAGATAGCGAGGGTTTTTAACCCCCACTATATGCTACGAGGAAAAATAGCGATTAGCAGCATGATGAATATAAATATTTCGCGATGGGTGGGTTAGATTCGTCTTGTTCTCACGATTTCACTCATATATCTCACAGGTCCCAATTTTTCTGGGTTTAGAAAGCCCCAATTTCAAAGCTTAAGAACCCTAGAAATCGTTCATGGCATCTTGTGATTCAGTGAGTTATAGTTCAATTAAACGATACCATTAGCTTGGTATGACCACTAGCAATGCAAAACAATCACAAAAACATGTTAATTATGCATGAATTCAACAATACGATTTTGGAAAATAAGTGCAAACCGTGGTTCTGTTTTCAACGATTTCTTGAGCTTTAAGGTCTGAATTTGATTGCAAAACCTTCCTGGGATCTCCTGCAATGTATTGGAATCAATAAAAACTCTTAAATCGCCCTAGAATACAAAAACCAGTTTTCAATTTTCTTGGAATTTCTTGAATATGCTAGGGTGTTTTCTGCAGCTTTTTCACGTCCCTGAGCTTAGGATTTGCTTGCATATATATAGAGGAAACGAATTAGGTCAAAAACTTGAGCAAGAATCCATTACAATGATGATTAGATCTTTGATTGAAAATCAAATATTTTTGATTTTTCATGATTGGAAAATGTTGCCAATTTTGGATTTTTTGTATCTTTGACTTGGTGCACGAAATTGCCAGCATATATTGACCATATTTGCTTCACAAAAAGATTGAAAAATCAAATCTTCTATTTTCCTACAATTTAAATTAATTAAATGAATTAATATTAATTAAAAATCCAATTAATCAATAAAAATAAGAAAATAAATTCCATTAAGCTTGATGGGTCGTGCATAGGTCATGGATGAAGTTTCAAGAAGAGATTTGAGGCCCATTAGCAAAAATAAGGTGTTTTGAGCAAAGTTGACTTTTGCAAATTCATGAAAATTTCCCAACTTCTCCAATGCACAACTTGCTCAATTTGGATCATATGACCATGTTCTTGGACATTTTGGAAAGCTCTTGAAGTCCTCTAACCAATACCTTTGGTCCCATGTCATTTGTATTTACCAATCTCAAATTATGGCCTTTGACTTAAAGTGTACTTTTGTTGACTTTTGAATTTGACCTATAATGTAGAAATTGATAACTTCTTGTGAGAGCATTTCTTGAACTTGGAGTGTGAAGATGGATTGTAGGAAATGTCATCCCCTTCAAAATGAGAATTGGATGGGATTTTTCTGATGAACCATGAAAAAGTTATGCCCTGGTCAAGATACAGTTGACTTTTCTACTGTCCAAAAATAGTAACTTTTTGCACCTTGATGATTTTTGAGCCATCCTTGTGGAATCATGATCAAGACTTGATCAAATGATGATTGTGAACTCAAAATAAGATGTTGACCAAAAATTCTGACTTTTGACTGCAAAATGACCATTTTGCCCCTTTAGTTGACTGTGGATCCAATGAGGCTTTTGACTGTGCCAATTGGTATTGTGAGTCTTGAAACTTGGCATGTAGGTGCTTGAGAAAGTATATAGGCCTATGAGACTTGATTGAACCACTGGAAACCCCAAATTCTTTGAAAGAACCAAAACCCTAATTTTGGCTGTCTTAGGAGAGGGTTTGACTGTGCAATCTCTTGAGCAATCTTGAACCATTTGAAGATGATTCTTGACAAACCTTGAAGAATATGGGAGGGAAATTTTGGGGTACAACAGATTTGTATGCCAAATACTCACTCCCGAAGCGAGTCTTTGCATCTATGAATCTTGTCCCAATTACTATGTATCACCCAAATTTTTTCTACAACCCCCACTCTGAGTATTTCGAGGAATCACAAGAATCCCATAAATTCGACCTCGAAATACTATTGGAGATTTTCAATGCATCACAGACTCATTCTCACCCGAATTGCCTTTCCAACTATCAATCCAAAAATTTTGAGGAATTACAAGAATATTATAGATCCAACCAAACTTATCCTCAACCAAATTTCCCCTACAATCACTACACCCAATATTTCGAGGAGACGCAAGTATCCTATAAATCCGACCTCGAAATATTAATGGGAAATTTTAATGAAATATCAATGATGACAAAGCCCTTTACGGGAACACAAAATGCGACTCTAACTCAATTTGAAGAATCAGAAGAATCGCATGATTTCAACATCGAAACATCAATGGAGGATTCCGACGCGACGCTAATTCACTCTAGGTTAGAATCTCTGATGGAGCACTTTGTAGCGACACAAACTATCCAGAACGAAGAGTTTAGAAAAAAAAGTCTTCAAAACAGCGAAAACCTTAGGCAACTGACCACTGTGGTTGAGTCGCTCACGACCCACAACATAGCCTTAGAGACCCAAATCTCCCAGCTTGAACAAAACCTTCTAGGACCCTTCCCTGAGGAGAAATTGGATGTTGTAACAACCAGTAGTGAAAAACAAGTGGAAAATCCTAAGGAGAGCGATAATGAGGTTGAGGAGAGTGATAATGAGGTTGAGGAGAGTGATGATGTGGATGAGGAGAGTTCAGACGAGGAAAGAGTAAAGATTAAGAAAAATCCTCCAACACCATCTAAAAGGGAGGTTGTAGTAGAGGTAGAAAAGGGAGCACCTATTGTTATGCCTCACCCCTATACCCCACTGTTTCCTTTCTCGAAAAGTTTTATGGAAGCTCAGATAGACTCCAAATCTAAAACGTATGTGGAGGTATTGGAAAATATCCACACTAATGCACCCTTGTTGGAAATCTTGCATAAAAAGAGAAAATTAGAGGACCGTGAAACTAGGGATATAATTATTGTTAAGAAGGTAAGGTTAACCTTTGAGGTGGTGGATGAAATCACTAAGCCCAAACTTGAAAAGTTGATACTTAGGATAGATCCAGAACCACCACCACAAGTTCAGAAGAATGAACCACCCCACAGAAGAAAGAAAAGAAAAGGTGAGGGATATGTGAGATGGCTTGATAAGTGGCCATGGAAAATGACAACTACTAAAAGTTTAACCGAGGAGTCATCCTCGAGAGAACCACCATGAGTGCTTGCACCCCTGTTCGTCAGGCTTATGACGTTAAACAAAGTGTTGCGTGGGAGGCGACCCATCTGTTTGTTTCTGTTTGTTTTTGTCTTTAACTTTCTATTCCGTTTCTATATTCGTTTCCTTTTAAAGAATTATTTTCATTATTTTCTTTTTCATCTTTTCTAAAGAAAAATTTTATACAACTGCTGCTGATTTTCAATCAAGTTTACAGGTTTTCTGAAAAAGTCTTTTTCTATCCTACCTTCTCCCCTGATTTGCTTTCCCCCTTTGCTATTTACTATGGAAACCACTTTTAGAGGCAGGAACCAAATGAGGAGGTTTGAGGAATTATCACACAGAAATATTGGTATGACCTTATATTATGATGAACCACCAATGGACACTTTAGGCATTAAGGACAGTGTCCATTGTCTATTTAGCCAGCTGGGGTGGAAAAAGCCCATATTAAATCTAGGTTTGTTACATACCGCGAGCTCACCCTTGAGTTTCTGAGCTCTTTAGTTCATATACCCAAGCGTGGTTTCAGAACTAGAAAGGGATTTATAGCCTCGGGTTGTTTGGTATTGAATTTGCTTATACCCATAAAGAATTATCCAACCTTCTAGGATTCTCTTGCGGACCTTTTGCTTTTTCTACCACCCAGGCAGAGTTAATGGATTTTGAGCTAGACTACTTTTGGGGAACTTAAACCGGGAACTACCACCCTGAGCCAGATAGCATGGATAATAATGAAATACACAACCCCGCTATCCGCTATTTCCACAAGATTCTAGCACATACCATTTTCGGCAAAGAACAGAACCGCACTGCCGTATCTAAAGATGAGATATTTTTGCTGTAGTGTATGACCCAGGGCCGACCTGTAAATGCAGTGCCATTCTTAATGCAGACATTTACCCGCATTACCGAGAACCCTAGCGAGCCAATCATCATAGGAGGCCTTGCTACCATGATTTCTAACGCCCTCAGACTTAGATACCAGCTACATAGGTGCACACAATTTGTTTCAATCCGCCCTATAAACATTGATTTTTGTTTCCACCTATGAATAATAGGTAACCTAGGTCCTGCACCCTTTGATTACTTGATAAGGGACGAAGTAGTCACGGTATTTACACTTCCTAACCATGCCAAAACAAGTGCCCAAAATCGCGACAATTGGCTGTAGGAGCTTAACCCTCCCGACCACCCTTCGACACCTGAGAGGGACCCCGAGACCCCTCCTGGTTACCATGATGGTAACAACATCGTAGAGGAAGTTGATGCCCCTGCAATAACAAAAGGGGAATATGCTGAAAATTTGAATAAAATCTTTTCTACGCTGGATGTTTATCAGACGGACATCAATGGAATCAAGAACGAGTTAAAGGGTATGCGTATGGACGTGATAAGCTTAACTGATATAACTGTGGAACAATTTTCTCACATACATGCAGCTTTCAAAGACTAGAAGACGCGACTGGGATGAAGCAGCAGAATCAACACTTATTTTTACCTTGTGTTTTATGTTTCTAGGCAGTTTATGATTTCATTTTAAACAAGTCTACTTTTTACAGTTTTTAAATGAGCGCAGCGCTTGAAAGAAGACAGCAAGAGCAATATGAGTATCTATGCGCTCAAAACACTCAAATCTTGACTGGGCAGCGGAACATGAATGAGAGGTTGGATGAGGCCCTGTCAGAGCTTAATGCCTTAAGGATGGACGTCAGCACCCTTGGTTTCCAAGATACTGACACAGAAGCCACTCCTACCAGACGCTCTCGCATCAGGAGTAGAGGACGTGGTCACCAGTAGTTTTTCTTTATTTTCTATGTAGTTTACTTTTTTCTGTTTCATTTCCTTTCTGTTTGTTTTTGTAATTTTACTTCCCCGCCTATATACCGCAACATTGAGGACAATGTCGGATTTAGTGTGGGAGAGGTACCTTTCCATCTTTTATAAACTAGTAAATTTTTACGATATGTCTCGATTCAAATTCTTCGCTTTATTTTGCCATACCGAAATTTTTTTATTATTCTCGCATTAGCTCGACATACCTATTTTAACGAAATCCCAGTTGAGGAAGCCGAAAAAGACATAACAAGATCGATACGGTTCTGTCACCGTAGACTTCCTACTTACGCGATCCGTTTCAATAACCATTATACCGATATCTGGAGTTTCAAGTTCTAGAAGTAACCCCTAGTAGTTTATACTAGCAGTCAGCACCGTCTTGACACAAACCACGTGGAGAATCGATGAATATAAGTGTTTGATGCCTGATTCTAAAAATATCCTTCCTATCTCGCTGCTAAAAGAAAAGAAAATCTGTGTACCAAAATATACGAGCACATATAAGAGCTGAGTAAATAATGAAGGAATCCAGTGTTAGTTGGTTCAGAGGTATCTGGTTCTGAACTCGGTAGGGAGTGCTACGGCCCAATCCCCCACAACCTCCAATTTGGATAACATATCCAGGGTTGCCATATTCATGTACCAGACCCCGTGCTAAAGGATCAAAGTCACTAACCGGTTACTCCACTACGTGCGTGCTAAGACAAAGGGCTTAATGTGATTGCGCCAGAATGAAACTGGGTGAAATAGATACGAGGAACTCCGGGCAGAGTTATAACGGAATTGTTGGATAGCTCGTTTAAAATGGAAGTCTACGGCTAAGCTTATTGCTTGCGTCATTAGCGTATCTTTAGTGTTTTACTCAAGTATTGGCCGAACCGACGAGGATTTCTCGAAACCACTTTAAAAATCCAAGGTATGTCATGTTTATGCGCTTGACAAAAACTTGTCCAACCTTTCGAATGACTATTTGCTTGAGGACAAGCAAAGGTTTAAGTATGGGGGAATTTGATAACGAGAAAACATATCGTATAATTACCATGCTTTTTACCAATTTTATATTTCATTAAGTCGTCTAACCCCTGATTATTCCGAGATTATTTGTCTTTTTGCAGGTATAACACTTGTCGACTCAAACCGATGGAAAAGGACAACATGAAGAAGGCTAGACAATAAACAAAGAGAAAAAGAATAAAAAAATACAAAGTTTGGACTTCTGGAATAGTGACGGTCGTCACGTCCCTGTGACGGGCGTAACACCCCCCAACATAAGGAAATGCTCGTCACACACCACTGACGAGCGTAAGGCACTACTTCAGCGCGTGACGACCGTCACCCACCTGTGACGACCGTCACGCGCGTGAAGGTGGACGTTATGCATGGATTGAGACGTGGGCGTTAAGGGCAGACTCGTTCTCCCTTTTTCTACTGAGTCCCCTATTTTCTTGCCACCACTATTAGTGCTCCTGTATTTTTTCCACTGAAGACTTCATCAAGAATTCAAAAACTGCTGATTTTTCCTATGATGTATATATGTGTACCAGTGCACAGTTCAAGGGTGGAAGAATTTTCCTCAGAACAAATATTATTTTCTTTTGCAGTTATTTTCCATTTTCCTTGTTTTGGAATATTGTTTTCATGTTCCTGTAATTTTCATTCAAAGTCTTAGTTTTTAGTTTTAAGTGTTAATTCTTCTTTTAAGAATTAACACGAATTATTTACTACAAATCAAGCTCGAAGATTGGATTATTGTAATACTTCAAGATTACCATAGCAACTTTGATTCCAGGTTTTATATTGCAATTATTATTCATTCAGTTTTTATATTATGCCAATTATTGCTATGAATTATATTTTGAAATGTATTGCTGTTAAGTTAATTATGTCTGGCTAAATTATTAATACCGGTATGTGACCGTAAGAACTGAAAGAATTCAGTGATACCTTGGCCAAAAATATTTATAAAACAATTTATGGTTTCCAATTTCCAAGATTAATTTAACTATCCCTGTCACGAGAGTGAGAGGTTAATTAACACGATTTTGCCACGAGAGTGGGAAATTAATTAAGGCAAGAACCTGCATGCGAGAGCTGGGGTTCAACCCAGATAGTTGTAACGAAGCATTGATTTTTAAATACACGAGAGTGTTTTAATAAATTAATTAAACTCAAATTGTTTTCAAAAAGTGTTATTAAATTTAAAGTGCATCCACTAGGTTTAGTAGCATGACTTATTTCATAAACACGAGAGTGTATGTCTCAGGTTTTTAAACAATTAGCTTTTACCGAAATACTTTACAGGCCAAGCGATTCACCGAATTCCCTAAGTCCGATTATCACATACCAGTATAATTAGTACTATTATTTTTAATTAAACTGTTTCCCCCAAAAATCGAATATTCATCGCTTAGTTAGACAAACTGTAGCATTAGATCGTATGCGATTGATCCTCAGTCTTTGTGGGTTCGATAATCTTTAAAAACTAGAACGACTGAACTGTATACTTGCAGTTAGTATCCCGACAGGCTTATAAATTCCCGATCACCCATATCTGCTACTCCAGCTGTTGTTTAAAAATGCACGCCTCAAGGTTATCCATGGGGAATGCCAGAGAATTTTGCACCTGAAGGTTTCAACCTTGGTCCTCAAGATACTCCAATTGTTCAGAATATTGTTAGTCTGGCACCTCCTATGGTGCATTCTGCTCCTGTTGCGCCTCCTTCGGTGAATATGGTTTCGTTTGTTAACAATGATTGGTGTCATCCTTTCCCTCCACCGAGTGAAGACTTAGGTCTTTATGACAGAATGGATGATTTTCAAGAGCAGTTTGACAAGATGCAAAGAGAGATGAAGGCCCCCATGGGAAAAGAGCTATTTGGGCAAAATGTGAATGAATTATGGTTGGTCCTGAATGTTAAGATACCTGCTAAGTTTAAGGTCCCGGAGTTTGATAAGTACAAGGGCAACACTTGCCCTCGTGCTCATCTGGTGATGTATGTAAGGAGAATGTCTACCCATACTGATGATCAGTGTCTGCTGATCCAACTTTTTCAGGATAGTTTGACAGATGCTGCGTTGAAGTGGTATATGAGTTTGGACAGTGTTAACATTCATACTTTCAATGATTTGGGGGAAGCATTCATCGAACAATACAAGTACAAAATGGACATGGCGCCTGACTGTAATCAACTCAGGGCCATGGTTCAGAAAGGTAGGGAATCGTTCAAAGAATATGCACAAGATGGCGTGAGGTAGCCACCCAAGTGATTCCTCCCATGGAAGAGAAGGAGATGACTAAGATTTTCTTGAAAACGCTGGGTGCTTTCTACTAGGAGAGGATGGTAGAAAGTGCACCAAGTGACTTTACTGAAATGGTAGGAATGGGTATCCGCTTAGAAGAGGCTGTAAGAGAGGGTCGTTTAACGAAAGGTGAAGGCTCTGGAGGTGCGAAGAAGTCATCTTATGGGTTTACCAAGAAAAAGGAATGGGATTCGAATGCTGCTATGCAAGAGAGGAGGGTTAATACCCCTATAAGGAATTATCAGCGTCATCAGCAAGCCGCCTCAGTTACTCCAGTTGTGGGTGCAGCTCCAACTACTGTTGCTTATCAGAGACCGTCCCAACAGGGGAATCAAGGGTATAATCAGAGAAGGGAGAGTTATGACCTTATTCATATGAGCTATACAGAGTTACTACCGGCATTTATTTAGAAGAAGTTGGTTCAGACTCGACCACCTCCCGTTGTGCCACCACCATTGCCTTGGTACTACAAGGCAGACCAAAGATGTGCTTTTCATCAGGGAGCACCAAGGCATAATGTTGAGAATTATTATCCTTTGAAGACTGAGGTGCAGAAATTGGTGAAGTATGGTATTTTATCTTTCAAGGATGTGGGACCTAATGTGAAAGACAATCCTCTACCCAAGCATGGAGGAGTTAAAGCTGTGAATATGGTGGCCGGTTGTCCAGGCGACTTTCAGATTTTTGATATTAATCTGGTTAGAGGAGATTTGGTGAAAATTCATGCAGACCTCTATGAATTTAGCTACTACACACATGACCATTCCAGTTGTGCTATTTGCAGTACAGACATACAGGGTTGCGATAAGATAAAGGTTGATTTATAGGAGATGATGGATGAGGGCCTCATCCACATAATCAGGCCTAGGGCAGAGTATGAAGAGGAGGTGAATATGGTTTCTGGATGTCCTGGAGAATTCAGAATATTTGATGTAGAGTATATGAATAAGGACCTTGTGCGATTGCATGCTACTTTCTGCCATATGGATGATCAGGTAGAACACCAGTATGGATCTTGCGGAATTTGCTGTCGGGACTCCCGAAGATGTTCAATCGTGAAGAAGGGTGTTTAGTTGTTGTTAGATAATGGAATTATCAAGGTTACAGGTCAAGGGGATGATTACCATGAAGTTGATTTGATTGAGGTTTGCTTGACTTAAGAAGAGTCGGATGAAGAGTATGCCTCTACAGATGAGTATTTCTCCTCAGATGAGGATTTGTTTTCCAGAAATGACTCAATAATGACTGATTGTTTGAAGAAAGGGTAAACGTCATTGTACCTTGTTTTGGGGCACCCGCCCATCTTAAAGTTGAATATTATAGTAAGCCAGCTGTTACCCCATTGGTGATTAGTTTGTCGGGTCCTATCCCCTACAAGTCAGATAAGGTTGTGCCCTACAAATACAACGTTATAATATTAGAGGATAGAGTGGAAATTCCCATCCAGCCAATGCCTGATGTTGGGAATATTTCTAAAAATAGCAGGGTGACCCATAGTGGTCGTGTGTTTGCACCAGTTGTTCGAGGAGATGTTAGTGCTGGAAAGAAAATTGCTAAGAATGTTGAACCCAAGAGGGTTACGGGTGAGACTAGTGGGGCTACGTTAGAAAAAGAAGTGGATGATATTTTGAAGATAATCAAGATGAGCGACTACAGAATTGTAGATCAGCTACTGCAGACTCCTTCAAAAATATCTATCTTGGCTTTATTAATGAACTCATCTGCTCACAGAGAATCCTTGATGAGAGTATTGGACCAAGATTTTATGGAGAGTGATATGCCTATAGACTAATTCAGTAGCGTAATAGGGAACATTGCGTCATGTAATAACTTGAGTTTCTGCAATGATGAATTGCCAGATGAAGGAAGGAATCATAACCTGGCACTCTATATCTCTATGAATTGCAAGAATGATTCACTATCCAATGTGCTGATTGATAATGGATCTGCTTTGAACGTTATATCGAGGAGCACACTTATGAAGATGAAATATCAAGGAACGCCTATGCGCCCGAGTGGCATCATTGTGAAAGCGTTTGATGGATCAAGGAAATTTGTTATTGGTGAAGTGGACTTTCCTATTCATATAGGACCACATTTGTTTCAGATAAATTTCCAGGTCATGGACATTGTTCCCGCTTATAGCTGTTTGTTGGGACTACCGTGGATTCACGAGGCAGGGGCTGTCACTTCAAATTTACACCAGAAACTGAAATTTTCACGTGAAGGGAAAGTATTAATCATAAATGGGGAACAAGCATTATTGATATCTCATTTGTCCTCTTTCAGCATTATGGAGGCGGATGAAGCTGTTGTTGGAACCCAGATCAAAGCCTTATCCATTGACAACATAAGAGGAAATGAGAATTTCATGGTTTCTCTTAAGGATGTGCAACAAGTTGTGCGAAAGGGTCATAGCGAGGTATGAGGATAGATTATGAATCCACCTGTAAAAAAGAATAGAGTCGGTTTGGGGTTTTCTTTGAAGAATGACAAAGGTAAGAGTATGAAGCCAAAGTCTGCTACAAGCAAGTATCAAGACATCTTCTGTAGTGGGGGTTATCTGCATCCAACTGTTTCCGGGATTAATGCCATTGTGGAAGATGAAGTAGAGTAGGAAATACCAAATTATGTGGCGCACAAAGTTAGGGTTCAGAACTGGATCACCATTGATGTTCCCTCTTGTATACATGTTTCAAAGTAATTTGTTTTGTTAATCTTTTTGAAAAGCTTTCACTATGCCCAAGGTGGAAGTATTAATGTTGTAGGGCTTATCTGTTTGCTATGACTTTTAAAATCAATAATAAAAGTTGTCTTTGTTTCCCAAATTATGTCTTTATTTTTTGCTTTTTCTTGGAAAATGGTAATCAGAAAAAAACCTTCAAAATAAATAATAATTGAAATTCAATCTGCATGATCACTTGTTATATGTGTCAGTTTCTAAAAGAAATCATAAATGATATGTGCAGATTAATTAAAAACCCATTGAATACAATGACCCTGCACCCTCTTCCAACTTTGAATGTCCTGTGTATGGGGCCAAAGAAGAAGATTATGATGAGATTCCAGAAGAGGTCTCACGGTTTCTTGAGCATGAGGAAAATACCATTCAGCCATATAAAGAGCCATTGGAAGTGATCAATTTGGGTTCAGAAGAAGATCCGAAGGAAGTCAAGATTGGAGCATCGCTGCATCCTGATGTGAGGAGCAGGTTAATTGAGCTATTGAAAGAGTATGTGGATATTTTTGCTTGGTCTTACCAAGATATGCCTGGTCTAGATACAGATATTATAGAGAACTGTTTGTCGTTGAAGCCAGAGTGTCTGCCAATCAAACAGAAGTTGAGAAGAACTCACCCAGATATGGAAGTGAAGATCAAAGAGGATGTTCTAAAGCAGATTAATGCTGGTTTTCTTGTGACGCCAGTGTATCCTCAATGGATTGCCAATATTGTCCCAATAGTGAAAAAGGACGGAAAAGTTTGCATGTGCGTAGGTTACAGAGATCTAAATAAAGCTAGTCCAAAAGATGCTTTTCCATTGCCACACATTGATATGTTAGTGGATAACACAGCAAAATTCAAAGTATTCTCGTTCATGGACGGATTTTCCGGGTATAATCAAATAAGAATGGCGCCTGAGGACATGGAAAAAACAACGTTTGTCACACCCCGGGAAACATTCTGTTACAGAGTGATGCCCTTCGGGTTGAAGAACGCTGGTGCAACGTACCAGAGGGTTATGACAACCCTATTTCATGATCTGATGCACAAGGAAATCGAAGTATATGTTGATTCTATGATTGATAAATCCCAGACGGAAGAAGGGCATGTAGAAGATTTATTGAAGATGTTTCAGCGATTATGGAAGTATCGTCTCCGCTTGAATCCAAATAAATGCACCTTCGGTGTTCAATCACGAAAATTGGTAGGATTCAATGTTAGCCAGAAAGGAATTGAAGATGACCCTGATAAAGTCAAAGAAATTCAAGAGATGCCAGCGCCAAGAACTGAAAAGCAAGTCAAAGGGTTCCTCGGGCGTTTGAATTATATTTCCAGATTCAGTTTCCACATGACTGCAACATATGAATCAATCTTTAAGTTGTTAAAGAAAGATCAAGGTTTTGTATGGACAGATGAATGCCAAATGGCATTTGAAATTATTAAAGAATATCTTCTTGAACCTCCTATCTTGCTCCCTCCTGTCGAAGGAAGACCGTTGATTATGTATCTGACAATGTTAGATAAATCCATGGGTTGTATTCTGGGACAACGGGATGAAACAGGGAAGAAAGAGTTCACCATTTATTATCTCAGTAAAAATTTCACTGATTGTGAGTCGTGGTATTCGATGCTGGAAAAGACATGTTGTGCTTTGGCCTGGGCGACAAAGCGTTTACGGCAGTATATGTTGAATCTTACCACTTGGTTGATCTCCAAAATGGATCCAATCAAGTACATTTTTGAAATGCCTGCTCTTATTGGGAGAATTACCCGCTGGCAGATGTTGCTATCTGAATACGATATCGAATACCACACTCAAAATGTTATTAAAAGAAGTGTGTTGGCAGATTATCTTGCTCACCAACCAATGGAGGATCATCAGTCTGTGGAGTATGATTTCCCTGATGAGGATGTGATATTCCTGAAAGTGAAAGATTGTGATGAACCATTTCCTGAGGAAGGTCCTGACCCTGAATCTCGTTGGAGTATGATATTTGATGGAGCTGTGAATGCTTATGGTAAAGGAATTGGTGATGTTATTGTCACTCCACATGGATCGCACATTCCTTTTACCGTAAGGTTGGCATTTGATTGTACTAATAATATGGCAGAATATGAGGCTTGCATCATGGGTCTCGAAGAAGCTATTGATCCCAGAATCAAAATTTTAGATGTGTATGGTGATTTAGCTTTGGTAATAAACTAGATTAAAGGAGAATAGGATACTTGTCACCCCGACTTGATCCCTTTCAAAGATTATGCTAGAAGGTTGTTACCCTTCTTTAATAAAGTTGAATTTCATCATATTCCAAGAGATGAAAATAAAATGGTGGATGCTCTGGCAACTCTGGCTTCTATGTATCAAGTAAATACTTGGAATGATATACCTCTAATTATGGTTTGGCGACTGGATAGGCCCACTCATGTGTTTACAATAGAATAAGTAGCAGATGAAAAATCTCGGTATTATAACATCAAGCATTTTCTTTAGACTCAGGAATACCCGATTGGTGCATCGAATAAAGATAGAAAGACATTGAGAAGATTGGCAAGAAGTTTCTTCCTCAGTGAAAATGTGTTGTATAAAAGAAATTATGACATGGTCTTGCTCAGATGCATGGATAGACACGAAGCAGGCATGTTGATGCATGAGGTTCAAGAAGGTTCATTTGGCACTCATGCCAATGGACATTTGATGGCTAAAAGGATGCTAAGGGCAGGTTACTATTGGCTGACAATGGAATCTGATTGTTATAAATTTTCAAAGAAGTGTCATAAATGCCATATTTATGCGGACAAGGTTCATGTGCCTCCAACACTTCTTAATGTGATCTCTTCCCCATGGCCTTTCTCTATGTGGGGTATTGACATGATCAGGATGATAGAACCCAAAGCTTCGAATGGACATCATTTTATCTTGGTAGCAATTGATTACTTTACCAAGTGGGTGGAGGCTGCTTCGTATTCTAATGTTACTAAGCAGGTGGTTGTGCGCTTCATCAAGAATAACCTTATATGTCGGTATGGTATGTCGAGCAGAATTATCACTGACAATGGCTCGAATTTGAACAATAAAATGATGACAGAACTGTGTGAAGAATTCAAGATTGTCCATCACAATTCATCTCCATACAGGCCAAAGATGAATGGGCCTGTTGAAGCTCCTAATAAGAATATCAAGAAGATTATCCAGAAAATGTTCGTTACTTATAAGGATTGGCATGAAATAATCCCTTTTGCTTTACATGGATATCCAACATCTGTCTGCACTTCAACAGGAGCAACCCCATTCTCCCTGGTGTATGGAATGGAAGTTGTAATCCCAGTCGAGGTTGAGATTCCCTCTTTGCGTGTGATAATGGAAACCAAGTTGACTGAGGTTGAATGGGTCCATAACAGGTTTGACCAATTGAATTTGATCGAAGAAAAGAGAATGACAACTTTGTGTCATGTACAGTTATATCAGAAGAGAATGAAGAAAGCTTTTAATAAGAAGGTCAAACCTCGTGAA
Source organism: Vicia faba (assembly GCA_948472305.1). Classification (NCBI taxonomy): domain Eukaryota; kingdom Viridiplantae; phylum Streptophyta; class Magnoliopsida; order Fabales; family Fabaceae; genus Vicia; species Vicia faba. The sequence continues at coordinate 201,066,930 of OX451739.1, forward strand.
TTTAGAGAAGGTGACCTCGTGCTCAGGAAGATCATGTCTTTCAACACTGATTATAGGGGCAAGTGGACTCCCAATTTTGAAGGCTCATATGTTGTCAAGAAATCCTTCTCTGGCGGTGCATTAATTCTTGAAACTATGGATGGCAAGGAGTTCCCACGTCCCATGAATGTTGATGCAGTCAAGAAATACTTCACCTAAAGAAGTAAAAGAATGACTCGCTAAGTTGAAAACCCGCAAGGGAAGCTTGGAAAAAGTTAGGGACTTTCTTGGCAAGTAACTACATCATGCAAGATCTGATCAATGAAGCAACAATCTTCTCGAATCCTCATCATACTTCAACGGAAGCTGCTGCTCAGGATTTCAAAAAGTTTTTAGAGGGGATAATGCTCATTGTATCTCAATGTATCTCAATGTATCTTTTCCATTATATATTACCATTTTCCAAACTTTGTAATCATCTATGGAGTCTCGCCGTTTGCAGACTACCATTCTATTAATAAAGTTTGAGTTGTTACCCAATTCTTTGTGTTTCTTATTTTATTAAGCTTGAAAAGACTCCATTTATTATTGATAATAACTTTCAAAGCAAAAAGATTAAATAACAAAATCGATTTTTCAAAAAGAATTTACAAATTGCTTTTACTTTGGAATTTGTGATGTAAAAGAAAAACAACAACAACAAAAATGGTGATCCCAGGAATGGACAAACTCCAATTGTTTTAAGAAATTTTTGTTCCCCTCGGGAAAATTTACTCAGGATGATTCGCCATATTGGTTTCGAGACTCTGGTATCCTCGGACAAGTTTGGATTCATTTCTCCTCTTTGTCTGAGTTTTCATGATGTAAAGTTTTAATCCGAGATTTCCCCAGTGAATGTTTTGATGATTTGGTGTCCATCTACTTTACTTGAGATTGGTTTTGCAATCCCCAGTAAGAACATTACTCTTGAAAAAATTTGTTTCCCCGATGAAGCCTGGAGAAAGATGTTCTATCCCTGTATTTGTACTATTCTGCCACTTTGTTTTATTTACTTTCGAATTATGTTTCTCCTCAGTAAAGCTAAAGCAGGAAGTAGGTTTTGTTTCCTCAGTTGACATTTACCTTTTTCTTGGAATGATCATCTTGGATGTGATTTAGCCGAGTGTTGTTTGTGCCCTAGGTGGTTTTTCCTGGTTACTCCCAATGTTGAATATCTATTTTGTCAGCATACGCACGATAACACTCATAGCTAAAATTGGAAACTCATTGCTCGTTAACATTTGTTAATATTTTTGTTGACATATCACCCTGTTTTGCTGAGTTACATTGTCCTCTCTTCAATAGAGTGTTGGCCTTAAGCAGAAAGCGTATATTCTTTCAATTTCCCCACTGAGTTATCCCTCGTGGAATATTTTTTCTTTCGCCTTCCTGTATAGCTCTTTGTTTAGATGGATTTGGTTTTCCCTCTTGAGTTTATTTCTCAAAGGATGTATTTTGGTTGACTATTTCATTCGAGTTTATTTCTGATTTGAATCTTTGGTTTCCCAGCAATATTATTTACTTTGGATTTCTGAAAGCTTCGAGTTTTGGTTTGCGTATTTATTTTGCACAAGAAGACTTTATATCCTCAGCAGGAATATCGTGGCATTTCACCAAGAAGTCATATTTCATTCACCAGGAAGCCATATTGTTCTCCCCATAAAGTCATTTCTTTTTACAATCCTCCATGACAACAAGTGACAGGTCTCTTTATTTGAGAAACTTTTGCTTCCCTGTAAAAGTCGACGTAACCTTTTTTTCTATCTTCTCTATGAGTGGATAGTTTGTAGTCTGTTGGCAAATTACTCTAGTGGATGACAAGACTTTCAATTTCGCAGAGACAGTTCGCAAGTGGAAGTCTCTTTATTTGAGACATCTTACCCTTTCCAGGCAAAGTGCCTCGGTTAAAGAAGAAGTTGAGACCTGTTCTAGGCGAAATTCCATAATTTTAGGGAAACTTGTTATCTTTTTGCTACCTTAAGTGAATGTTGGTAGTTCATCATCGGTGAACGGAGATGCTATGATATATTTTCTCTCTACCTTCAGTAAAAGTTGATAGGTCATCAACAGTGAACGTCTATGATTGTTATCTTTTTGCTACCCTCAGTGAACGTTGGTAGTTCATCGTTAGTGAACGACGGTGTTATGATATATTTTCTCTCTACCTTCAGTAAAATTTGGTAGGTCATCGGTAGTGAATGTTGATGATTGTTATCTTTTTGCTACCCTCAGTGAACGTTGGTAGTTCATCATTAGTGAACGGAGGTGCTATGATATATTTTCTCTTTACCTTCAGTGAAAGTTGGTAGATCACCATCAGTGAACGTTGGTAGTTCATCATCAGTGAATGGCGGTGCTATGATATATTTTATCTCTACCTTCAGTAAAAGTTGGTAGGTCATCGGCAGTGAACGTCGATGTTTGTTATCTTTTTGCTACCTTCAGTGAACGTTGATAGTTCATCGTCAGTGAACAGCGATGTTATGATATATTTTCTCTCTACCTTCAGTGAAAGTTGGTAGATCACCATCAGTGAAAGTTAGTGTTTGTTATCTTTTTGCTACCCTCAGTGAACGTTGGTAGCTTCACCTCAGGTGTTGGTGTATCCTTTGACCATTTTACCATCCTCTCTGATTCAGGCCTTTTCGATCCACCAATGATTTATTTTCCTGGTTGGGTTACTCTCTTGTTTCTTTATTTTTTATTACATCCCCGGTGGTGTTTTGCGTCCCTTTGGAGTTGTCCATGTGCACTCATATTCATAAACATTGCATGGCATCTTAGGGCCAAAAATAGGGTTTGTTTTATATTTAATTATCTTCGATCGCGTCGACACGAAGATTTTTAACTTTCGTATCTCCGAATAGAAGAAACTTAAATAAGGGCAGCTATTTTACCCCAATTTTCCCCCTAAGATCCCTTCATCATACCATGTTGATTCATTCACAATAAGATCACATTAGGATTCTTGGTTCCTCTCCCTATATTTAGCTTTGCTCTTTGAGGAATCACCATGCACCTTAACTTGTGTTCTTTTGTGATCATGAATATTTTTGTCTTTATTTCTCCTCTTAATTAATAAAATGCAATGTTGGTTTGTCTTGCTTGTTACTAATATAGGTAAAGGCAATGAGATTTAGCAAGTTCCTCCATGGGTTAATGAGTTTATTTCCATGCCCTAGTCAATAAATTTTGGGAAGTTCAAACCTCACTATTGGATTTGATTTGGAAGAAATGGCATGGCAAGTTTATTTTGGTTCACATCATTTCAAGGTTATCAAATTTGGTTCAAAAGCACAAGGGATTGATTGGAGAAGTTGTCATGTTTGGACAAGGCTTTGTTCCCATTGGTCACAAATGCATATTTCTCTCAATTCTCAAGATATGGAAGTGGTTTTGGTGGCCATGAATTCTCATTTTCATCCTCAATAACTTCTATTTACAAAGCATTTGTGTTGGTACAAAAAGTTTGTTCAAAATTGTCAAAGTTCCTCAAGGCATGTTTCTTGATCTAGGAGCTAGGGTTTTTAACTTCAAAGAAGTATATCTTGCTCATATTTAGGTATTTTCGAGTGATTCCAAAAACATCCTTCTCTTAAAATTGTTATAAAAAAATCACTTCAAAAGTTCCAAGGATTTTTCATGTGGAAGAAACTTGATGAAGAAGAAAGATTACAAGTCCTCCAGATGAATCCCCAGTTTTCCATGTGTAACTTCAAATGATTATAACTTGGTCAATTTTTATCACCTTGAGCCCATTCTTTTTCCATAATCATCTTGAGGATGTGAAATTTATGCCTTCTTTTATGTGCAAAGTGAGAAAATGTATGGAAGTTTCCTTAAGGATACAAAAGATTATAGGTCATTTTATGATTTTTTTGCCAACTTCAACAATTCATAACTCTCTCAATTTTTGGAGATTTTGAATGGTTCAATTCCCAAAATGTCATTTAACAGGTATATTTCATACCGTCTTTTTTGGTCAAAAGCTAAATCTAAGTGGAAGACCGTGTTTGGATGCAAGACATAATAGGTCACTTTTGAAGAAAAACTTGAAATATTTTTAAGTACGGAAAGTCAACCCTTTTTCTCCAACTTTGACTCAATGCAATTTTCAGCTCAAGCATCCATTTGATCCCATTCTTTTTCCATTGCAAACCTTGTAACCTCAACTTTCTAAGACCCCTTGAGTTGAGAATGCCATTGGATTGAACTTGGTAACTTGGAACTGAAGTTTCATCTCAAGTCAGATTTTGAAATCTTTGTTTTGGCTTCTAATCACAAGTTTTCCACGCGTTTTTGCCTCTAAACATGTTTAATGAAGTTTTAGAATTGATTAGCACAACAAAACGCGCGTTTTGGATGAGTTTTGATCAAATTAGAAGTCATACTTTTCTTGTTTGCAACTTCACACGATTTCCCTCCAAACTTCATCATTTCACACGTTTGGACATTTCATTTGATTCCCTATAAATAGAGGGTCATCCCTCATTCATTTTCTCAAGTTTGGATAGCCAAAATCACCCTGCCAAACTTGTTCCATAACTCAAAATTCGGAAACTTCGAAATCCATATACAAACCTTTTTCAATCCAATTTTTCCATCAGTTCACCTTCCTCTATCTTCCCTGAAGCTAACCATATAATTACATTCAAGAATCGTGCCTTATATTGCTCCACAGAAGTCAAGTTTCAGAGCTCTGCAACTCAATTTCAATATGTAGATTCCTTCATCAATTCTTCAAAACTTTGATATCATTGTGATGCTCTCATTGCCCTGGTTCTAGTTGCAACACTTGCTTTTTACTAGAAACACGTTTTGACCATGAAATTTCAAATTCCTTTTCAAAACATTCCTTCCAAATTGCTTGAGCTACAATTTATATAAACTTGTCGCGAAGGTGTGGTTGTCTTCGTCTTGAAGAGACGAAGCGAATGACATAGGTCTCGTGCTCTAATTTTACAGATTAAGCAACCTGGTTTTGGGACTGGCTGGAGGTTGAAGATGACCAACGTGTCATCTTCCAACCAATGAAGACGTGCCATCTGTGTTTTTTCAAAAATCTGATTTAATTAATGATCTTATGCATTATTCACTAAAGTCCATAACATGCACAACGTGCCAGGTCCACTTGATATGTTTACTAATGCGTTTTGGCATTGATCAGATGGCCCATATTTTTTTTGGTTTTTATTTTCATTTCTGATTTTTATATTTAATTGTTTTAAACTTTAAAAAATAAAAAAAAATCATTTTTATGCCAAAAAATCTTAAAGAATTATGAAAAATACTTTTGATTGTTCTCTTTCTGATTTTTATTTTTTCACAATTTAATTTTGTGTTTTGGTATTTCTTAGAAATTTTCACTTTATTTGAATTGTTTTAAATGTTTAAAAATACTTTTATGCATTTTTAAATTTTGAAAAATTTATGGGATGATCCAATGATATTGTAACAAATGTTGGTGACCTCACTTATTTTTTTATTTCTGACTTTGGTATTTTTTATTATTTTTAGTTTATTTTACTCATTTCTTTTAATTTTAAAAAATAGTTTTTGACTTTAAAGAATTATCAAAAAATTTATAAAATCATTTGAGTCCTTTTATGATTTTTCTATAGACTTACTTTTTATTTCTTGATCAATTTGAACATAATTGATATTTTTCTCTTTTATTTCTATTTTTAAACCTTTTTTTAAACCTTTTTTATATATATTAAATGTAATATTATTTTGTGACTATTTTCTGGCTGATCTTTGGTTAAACTTTTGATCATGAACTTTATTAACATCATTAAATCCATGGTGTTGAGTCTAACTCCCCAAAAATGGATGAATGATTTTAATAATAGTTTGATTAAATTTAATTCAAAAATGGTTTGTATATTCTCTCCCACCCCTCTTCATCTCATCCCTTTTTAATTGCACTAAGTGTTATTGGAGCATGATCTCTATATCATGTCTCAAAACAAATGGTAAATAGATTGCTATTGACCGGCCTCAAAATAGGTGCGACTTTTATATAAGTCCACTTACGATTGCTTAACATAGCGCTAAATTTTGTCCTGATTCGAATAAATGATCATTCGTGGCCCAAACTTATGTTTGCAAGCCCAAGTATGTTAATTTGATCTCTTTGATCCAATAACCTTGATATTTATTGTGTGGAGGCTTTGGTTCTACCAATTCTCTAATGGATCTACAACACTTTTGGTCAACGTGGATCACTTAAACATCGTTGATCATTAAATGGTACTTATGAGGATTCCAAATGGATGATATACTTGACAAAAAGCAAATGCAACTTGTTGTGTGGAGGCTTTGGATCTACCAATCCTCTAATGAGTTCCAAATGTAAGTTTCAAGATGATCATCTAACTAACCACTAATCACTAATAATTGACTTTATCCTTTATTTTTATCATATGCCCCTTTTATTTTTATGCACTATTTACTTTTAGCATTTACATTTCATGCCATTTTCATCTTTGCTCATTTGAGTATTTACTTTCTTGTCATTTTTATTTTTGTTCACTTGAGCTTTAATTTTCTTTTTCAAAACACTTAATAATCAACATGAACCCTAAAAATCTTTAATGATACTTGGACTATTTGGTCACTATCCTTGGCATTATGGAGCATTGGACTTTTTGGACTTAGGATTAGGAACCTTGGCCTATGATTGGAGACCTTGTGACTTTATCTGATTATTTTTTTTGGAGCTCTTGAGGTTTACCTCAAGGCATTGGGTTGTTTGTTTGTTTTGTGTGCTGGTTATTGTGATTAAACTCTTTGTTTGTAATCTGGCATTCACCCGTATACAACCGTTACTCTGCCAAATTTTTGTGAATACTTAATACACTTGAAGTTTGGTTCTTTCAAGAGATCTAGTATCATTTCTTGTTTGGTTTCAATCTAAATAATGGGAATTCTATCTTGGCTCATAGTGTCAAGTATTGGTTTCTTGTTGGTTAGATGGTTCTTATCTCTAGCTTTTATCTTATGCTTTAGGATAGTCCCTTCTTCTTTTCCCACCTTCTTTAATTTCAAAAATCTTCTCTCTCTTTTTGAAAACTCTTCTTGTTTTTTTTAAACTTGAACCACTTTCATAATAAACTTGGACTTAGGTCCATGCATAATATAGTGAAGAGAGATATTTTCCACTTGGGTATTGAGTGAGGCATTGTTGATTTTAAAATCCAAGCCATATCCTCCACTTTGAGATGATGCAAATTCTCCTTTCTCATGATTGTGGGTAGTAGGTATGTTTTCCACATGGACAATGATGATGGTGTTTTATCTCATAAAATTAAACAACACATTTGTGTTTTAAAATTTTTAAAAGAGGAACTACGTGTACCCTGATCCCCTATTGCATGGAAGGTGGTACATAGGCACTAAAGGTTCGCAACCGGGGCGGGTGCAAAAATCATAAAAAAATATATTTCTTTTCCCACCTCCACCATCTATTTTACATACAACATTTTATAACCAAAATATACATATTTTTACAAAGAGGTTCCTGCGGAGCACCGTAGATGTTTAGCGTGCTAATACCTTCCCTTTGCATAACCAACCCCCTTACTTTTAATATTTCCCCCTTTTTTGCGTTATTCGCTCTTTTCCTATTCCTTTGGAAACAATAAAGTGTGGTGGCGATTTTATTTTGATTTGTACAAGTCTAGTCAATCCCATGGCTTAGTCTTAAACATTTCTACCGCTACAGCCTATATTGGTGAATATTAAGATGAAGGCTTATGCCTTGTTGATGCCTCTAATTATTGGCAATTATTTTGAGATGGGAGTTCTTCTCCAATGGTACCACATGAATTTTCATAGTATTGAGTCGCATTATATGATTGCATAAAGAAGTTGTGTATTGATGCAGTAAATATGTATATTGTTGGTATTCTGTTGCGAATATTGTTGTTTATGAGATGTGAAGTGGTGTTATTATATGAGTTGATCTAGCATATTATTTATCATACGTTTTATTATATTGCTAGATATCTCACCCCTTCTGTTTGAATGTTACCCTTACGTTGGTAACGTGCAGGTAATCCAGAGTGAAGGCAGTATACCTTTGGTAGTTTGAGTCAGTATCATTGCTCTGATACGTAACACTCGGGGGGATGAACTCTTGTTACTTTTAATGATTGATTATTTCAGTTGTTGAACTTTAATTTTATTGTTGCTAAGTATGTGTTATTTTGAAGTTGCTGTAATTGTTGGACAAAGATGTTATTATGATTCCGCTGCGTAGATGTTCAAGTTGTTGAATTAAGAGATTAAATTATTATGCTGATGGTTCATCTGAGGTTTTAAAGTGTTATGTATCCATGTTGAATGCAATGTGTTTTTAAGTTGAATTTATGGCATCCTGATTCAGTTGTATGAATTTTTAAAACTCTGATTTACAATTATAATTGTCGGGGTAGAATTAGGGTGTTACAATATTTCTCTCTGCAATATAGTTCATTGTGTTAGTCTCCAAGTGACAATGGATTATCAGCTTTGTGTTATTCATCCTCTAGGTTGTGATGAGTAGGAGAAGTCTCTGTTATAAGCTTACTATTTTAGTCTCAAAGCGTTAGTAAATTAATTTTCAAAATGGTGTTATTTACCCTCTAGGTCGTGGTAAATACTATGTAACTGCGATATAGCTTATTGCATCAGTCTCAAGGAAGCAATAAGTTGTCTATTTTCAAGCTTGTGTTATTCATCTCTCAGGTTATGGTAAATGTGTAAAATCTACGATTACTTTTCAGGGTGTTGACGAGTTATCCACGTCATCATATCTAGGTCAATTATACTCTTTACTCTGGCATTGGTGAGTTGACTGCGTCATCCTTGCCTATTGTTTTTTTACTCTTGGGTATACTTAACAGTTTATCCTTATCTAATAATCTTTTGATCAAATTTTAGGGTCCTCCATTATTTAATAACCCTCTGATATGAATGTGCAAGACCTTCATATTCTCTCACCCTCAATCGAAGAATGATTAAATAGGGGCAGCTGTCATATCCCAAATTTCCCCCTCTAGTGTATATAGTCAACTTATCTTTATTGGTCGTTTTGTTATTTAAATATTGGTACTATTATACTTTTGTTACTAACTTGTTTTTTCACATATTTTTTGTTTAGATATAATGGGGTCAAAATTAGAAATTGGGGCTATGTTTATCTTTTTATCAAAAGGGCCTATTGTTCTAAATTAAAACTACTGGCCCATTAAGATGTTTTGAGGGCCCTTTAGATTGAGAGTTGACCGAAGTCAACCTCCGAATTTTGTTACTCTTGTTTAGCCTTTTTTATTGTTATTTATATTATTATTATTATTATTATTATTATTATTATTATTATTATTATTATTATTATTATTATTATTATTATTATCCTTTAAATTTAATTTGTTTACTTATACATCATTATTCATTTTTATTGAGGTTAACATTCTTCTATTCCAATTATTATTATTATTATTATTATTATTATTATTATTATTATTATTATTATTATTATTATTACGGATTATTTATGAGAGTTGACCGAAGTCAACATTGGTGAGGTTTGTGGTTTTTAATATTATTATTCTTATTCCTAGTATCAGTATTATACTATTATTTGTATTAATATTATTGTATTATTATTTTTTATTATCAATATTATTATTATTATTTTGAGATCGTTGACTAAAAGTCAAAACAAGGGTGAAAACCATAAGTCTCGGTGGCGCTACTATTCATCTTCTTCCCTAAGCAAACGAGATACCCAAGCCCAAGACTCAAACAAATTGAATCAAATCTTCACAGCTAATCAAATATGATAATTATATTTGTTTTTATTGACTAGAAATGAATTACATATACAATTTCGGTCTAGATTAATCACAGATTGCAAAAACCCTAATCCATAATTTACAAACAAATCTCAATCAAACCTAAACCAATCTTCAATCTAAGATTATAAATACAAATCAACAATACAATTTCCTAATCTAAACTTTAACCTAAGACTATATAAAACCTTAATATTTAACCTAACAGGGATCGGAAAATTGAGAGAAGAAAAGGAGAAGAAGAAGACGGATTCAGGGCTCTATAGCTTGAATCTTCGGTCACGAAGTCCATTCCAACAACGGAACTTTTGTTTCCATTTGAGATCTAGGTTTCAAGAATGAAACCATAGATCCTTCAAACCCTATTTGTGACCATCAACTTCAAGTTTGAATCACATGCGAAGAAAGGAGAATAAGGTATTAGAAAGCGAATCAGAAAATCAAAAGAAGAAGAAATTGAATGAATCACTGCGTAGAGGTAATCTGATCAAACGTTTAACTTAGGGTTTGTTAATGTGATTCTTGTTGCGATTTGGGGGTTTGGATTTAGGGTTGAGGGTTTTCATTGTTTAGGGATATTCCGAGTGGAGGGTTTGGTGGTGGTCGGGTAGATGGTTGTTGTAGAGGGCGGAGATAGATAGGGGAAAGATGAGAAAAGGTTGGGAAGAAGAAAGATGAACGATTGAAAAATGAATAAAAGAAAGAAAGAAATAAGGTATACTCCCTCTACTTGTTAGTAGCACGTGGCCACTTGCAGACCACATGTTTGGATTACTGTACAACAACTTCGTGTGGGTCCCCTACCATACTCCCTAGTCCAACATCCCATCATCACCGTCTGTTATGCTTACTCCTGATCAATGCCCTTGAGTTAACTTCAGGGGGGAACACAATCACCATCAAACGATGGTAGTAATACTTTCCACCGTAAGCCCATGCGACGCACACACTAGATCCCGACGGATCTCTCCTATTTCACTTGGACCTCAAGCCCGCTTTATTCACACCCTAATTTTTTTCCAACAACGATTTACACCCCCTGCAGTTCATGACCAAAAAAACTAATGATTGGGCTTTAGCCCTTTGCCAGTAGCACTCCCATGAATTACTACCTAGTTCAAAAATACACCCCCTGCGTTAAATTAAATATTTTCTATTAATTTGTTTTATTTTAATTTTATATTTATAATATCAATTTTTTTAGAATTTTGTTATTTTTTGCATTAAAATATTTTTGGCATATAAATTATTTTAATGAATAAATATTGAATTAGTATTAAAAATATTTGATATATTTTTAATAATATGAAAATAGTTATTTTATTATTTTATAAAACATTAACTCTATTTTCTAAACAACTTTTTATCAGTCAAACTCATTTTTTTATCATGCATCTAAGACAACTAACTAATCAAATACTAGCATTCTTTTACTAATTTAATTTTGATTTCAATGTTATTTTCAAAAAGGATTGTGGATCTATTTTTCATTAACTGCGAATTGCGTCTACGACTATGTTAATTTCAAACTCAGACAAGGTTCAAAGAGAAGTCCAAATATTTCCACAATCCATAAAAAAAACTAACCAAACACTTACAAACTACGAATTGGGACTCGAATTCCTCATAAGAGGATATATAGGTGTGATCGGTGGATCTGGAACTGACTGTTTAACGCTGGTTCGCGAAATGTCGCGGAAGCAAGAGTCGCCACCGTCTTTTATTTTTTCCAAATGGAAAGGACAAAAGCACAAAAAAATTCCTTAAAGAGATTGCTCTCGGTTCGGGAGGTAGATTATAGAAAGGGAAGGTGTTAGCACCCTTTCTATCCATGGTTATCCATGGGCTCTTAGATACTTGCTCATTTGTATTTTCAAAAATGGTTTGTTTGCTTTTCAACTGTGGGTTTTAAAAAGTTTCTTTGAAAGTTCCAGTTCGACTCTTGTATCTGTCCTCAAGAGTGTTTGAAAAATTGCTTTCGAAAGCTTTTTGAAAAGGTGTCGGTGTGAAAAGTATTTTTGATTTGTTTTGAAATTAGAGCAAGTATCTAGAGTCGTCTACCTACCCTAAGGAATTCGTCTGTGTAAATGTCCTTTAAAGTAGTGCCATCCCACCATTGAGAGGTAGGTAGCACCACCGTTGGAGGTGTTCGGGTCAATTCGAAGTTCGGGACATGGTGATCACCAGAGCAATGGGAAGACACCTTAGAAGCTACCCTCATGTCAGGTTCCCGGATCATGAGGACTTACTAAAACATCCTCTACTCGACGATCACCTTTCGAGGCAAGGCAACAGTGAGGCGTACCCTAGGGGTGGTGTGTGCGATTCGTGTGTCGTTTTCATTTATTTTTGTCTTTTGTCATGTTATTGGTGATCTAGCGTTTGTTTTTATTTTGGTCCATACATTCTTTCATGCCATTATTAACAGTTAAAATATTGCGAGAAAGTAAAAGATTCTAAGCTATTACAAAAGGCGCGGGTCCACATCGCCAAAATTTCTCGAACCCGATTTGACAGAAAAATAAAGAAAGTAAAGAAAATAAAGAATTAAAAGTACGGGAAATTAATTACATGGCTTCGGGAGAGATACATAAATATTTAAACGAAATAAAATAAATATGCGAATAAGGATTAAGAACGAGGGCGTTGGACCCTTTTTGCAAAATTAAATTAAACGATGAATTAATTAAAATTAAAAGGAAAAGAAATTGTCTTTTTGGTATTTTTTGGTATTTTGTAATTTTAATGGAAAAAAAATTAAATAAATGAACGCTAACCCTAATTCTATAATTTTAATTTATTAAAAAGAAGATTAAAGTTTTACCCTAAAATTAACCCTAATTATTTTACATGCAATTTAATTATAAAATAAATATTTAATTATTTAATTATTATGGGAGAAAAAAGAAAAAGGAATAAAAATTTAATTAAGACCCTAATTCTATATTTTTTTTAGATTTTTATTATGAAAATATTATAATTAACCCTAATTTAATAACTAAATTTAATTATATGCAATTTATTTATGAAAATACTAAAAATAAAAATATTTACTATTTTTTCTTGGCTTTTCTGATTTTTATGTGTTTTTTATATTTTATGAAAATAATAAATTAATTAAACAAATAATAATTAAAAGAAAATAGAATTAATAAAAAAAATAACATGGCAAACCTAGGGGGGTATCAGTCCCCAAAGTGGAGGTGAAAGTTTAGTAATCTGGCCCAATGACCTTCAGGCCCGTTGACTTTTCCAGACACCGTGTGGCATCTTTGACTAGGACCTACCATGTCCTTTAGCTCTGAACCCTTGGATGACTGATATTGACCAAGTGGATGGCTTGATGGAGAGGCGCATGATGGTCTTCAGCATGGAAACTGCACGTGAACTTTGATTGAAAAATAATATGGAGATAGTGAAGACCTGGGGCTCGAACCCATGTCATGAACGTTACCAGCCTACACGTGTGCCACTGAGCCATTCCAAACGCGTTTAACATATAATAACTAATAAACATTATAAAAGAAAAATTGTTAGGGGGCTCAAAAACGCGCGAAGATTTTGAATGCTCCACTCATGGACAGCCACCTCACCTTCTTCTTCCTTGGCCTGGTTTTTCCTGAAACATAAACAGAATAAGCAACGGTTTTGAAACGTTGCTGTAGGCACTATATAAGAAAATAGCGATTAGCACATGAACATTCATAAATTGTTCGGACTAGGGCCATTAGAATCGTCTCTCTCTCGTGATTCCAACTATGTATCTCTCATGGCCTAATTATTCCAGGTTTGAAAACCCCCAAATTGATTTCCACGGAAACCTAATATGCTTTCATGGTAGATTCCTCGTTTGGGCATGAAACTTCAATCAAACTATGCAGTTAGTTTGCAAACATCATCCTAAACATAAAAACAACAACAAAACATGTTAAAAATGCATGAATAATGGAAAACGATTTTGGAATTTTCTCTACCAATTCCAATGATGACTTCGCGTTTTCTTGAGTATGGGGCTTAGGGAATGATTGGAATATGTCCTATGATCCTTGAGGAAGCTGATGGAGTAGCTATTTGGCTCTGAATCGCCCTAGAATTAGGTTTTCAGAATTGAATTTTCTTGATAAAATTTCAAGTTTGTGCAAGGGTTTTATGCGCAGCTTAATGGTCTTTTAGCACAAGGGTTTGATCAGGCTTATGTATTGAGTGAATTAGGTTAAGAATTCTGATCAAAATCCATGCATTGATGGTTTATGAGATTTGATTTTTCAAGCATTAGTTTTTCAATCTTTTTCATGCAAATTGATACCAAATCATACCAAAACTTTCCAAAATGATCATGCACGAATCTTGAATGTCCAATGAGAGTATTTTCTGCACAAAGAGATTTGATTTCATTAGTTTTGTATTTTTCATGTATTTTATTTAATTAAATGAATTATTAATGATAAAAAATCCAAATAAATAAAATAAAAATGGAGAAAAACTTCCCTTTGATCCTTAAGTCGATCGCAGCTTGAAGACCCATGATGCACGCCTCATACTCCGCCATGTTGTTGGTACAGTTGAAACATAGTCGGGCAGTTAGTGGAGTATGAGTGCCTTGAGGTGATATGATTATGGCGCCGATACCATTTCCCAAAGCGTTGGAGGCTTCGTCAAAGTGCATAGACCATCGGGATCCTTCCTCAGGTCCTTCATCCGGTCCAGGTACTTCACAATCAGTCATTATCATAATGCTTTCGTCCGGAAACTCGAAGTTCATTGACTGATAGTCATCTACGGCCTGATGTGCCAAGTGGTCTGCCAATACACTTCCCTTGATGGCTTTCTGGGTCGTGTACTGAATGTCGTATTCCGTCAAGATCATTTGCCATCTTGTAATTCTCCCGGACAGAGCAGGCTTTTCAAATATGTACTTTATAGGATCCATCTTTGAGATCAACAAAGTAGTGTGAGTCAGCATATACTGTCTCAGCCGGCGAGCAGCCCATACCAAAGCGCAGCAAGTTTTCTCAAGCAGTGAGTATCGGGTCTCACAGTCGGTAAACTTTTTGCTAAGGTAATAAATGGCATGCTCTTTTCGGCCAGACTCGTCATGCTTCCCCAGCACACACCCCATTGAGTTGTCGAGCACTGTCAGGTATAGTATCAGAGGTATCCCTTCAACCGGTGGCATAAGGATGGGTGGTTCTTGGAGATACTCTTTGATTCTGTCAAAAGCAGCCTGACATTCATCGTTCCAACGTACTACCTGATCTTTCTTCAGCAACTTGAAGATTGGTTCACAGGTAGCGGTTAGATGCGAGATGAACCGAGCAATGTAATTCAGGCGTCCTAAAAAGCCTCTGACTTCCTTCTCTGTCCTAGGAACTGGCATCTCTTGAATAGCTTTGACCTTAGCAGGGTCCACTTGAATTCCCTTATCACTCACCACAAAGCCTAGCAACTTTCCAGATCTTACCCCGAAGGTGCACTTGTTCGGGTTCAATCTCAGCTTGTATAGTTTCAAACGGTCAAACAACTTCTGTAGATGATCTAGGTGCTCCTCCTCAGTCTGGGACCTTGCGATCATGTCGTCAACATACACTTCTATCTCATGATGGATCATATCATGAAACAAAGCAACCATGGCACGTTGGTAGGTTGCCCCAGCGTTCTTTAGTCCAAAAGGCATGACCTTGTAGCAGAAGGTGCCCCACTGAGTAACAAATGTAGTCTTTTCCATGTCTTCAGGTTCCATCTTGATCTGATTGTAACCTGAAAAGCCATCCATGAAAGAGAACACCTTATGCTGAGCTGTATTATCAACAAGGACATCAATGTGAGGTAAAGGGAAGTCATCCTTGGGGCTGGCCCTGTTCAGATCCCTGTAGTCGACACACATTCTGACCTTACCGTCCTTCTTTGGTACCGGCACCACATTAGCAACCCACTGAGGGTAAGAGGTCACTGCAAGAAACCCGGCATCAAACTGTTTCATAACCTCGGCTTTGATCTTCTCGGACATCTCTGGACGCATCCGGCGGACCTTTTGCTTAACCGGAGGGCAGTCTTCCTTAGTTGGCAAGTGATGGACCACAATATCGGTATCCAACCCGGGCATGTCTTCGTAGGACCAGGCAAAGATCTCCATATAATCATGCAGCATTTTAGTCAACCGTTGCTTCACGCTGAGCTCTAGGTTGGCACCAATCTTTACCTCTTTCTTGTCTGCCTCAGTACCCAAGTTTATTATTTCCACTGGCTCTTCATGGGGTTGAATTGCCCTCTCTTCCTGAAGTAACAGTCTTGCAAGCTCGCCAGGCACTTCGCAATCATCTTCACCTTCGTCTTCGGCTAAGTTGATCGGATTTTCGAAGTCATAACTGGCAGTAGCAGAGTCGTTACCAGTAAGATCCAGAGTGGATTGGAACCTGTATGAGTGAGTGTGTGTGTAAATACAGTTGTTTTGAAATATATGTAAAAGAAAGAAAGACAGAAAAGGAGCATAAGATTTGCAATGCGAGAAAACGTCCAAGATTTTCATTCATGATATATGAAATGACAATTTATATGCCCTCACAAATGAAACCACGGTGCCTCGGGTAAGACACCGGGCCATAGAGTTTATTTATTGTTTATTACAAATAACGAAACAAGGAAATTTATTACTTAGTAACAAGAGAAATAGGTAGATTGTCCTTTGCACTCCAATTGTTAAGTCCACTGTCGGTTGCCGGGTAGATCCAGCTATCAAACTCAGCTTCATCCACTTCCTCTTCGTCCCCAATAGCACTTACTCCATGAGCAGGTAGGGGAGCTGTCACTACATTGGGCTTCTCAGATGCCTCAAACTGTACCTCCTTGGCGTCAATAAGGTCCTGCAGCTTGCTCCTTAATGCCCAGCAGTCATCAGTGGAGTGCCCCGGGCTATCAGAATGGTAAGCACAACGAGCATTTGGGTTGTACTTAGGAGATGCAGTATTGGGGAACTTCGGCGCCTCTCGGACAGTCACTAAGTTGGTTGAGAGCAACTGTGGCAGGATCTACGATAAGGTCATACTCAACCGGGTGAACTCTCTCCGGGGTCTTTCAGCCCTTTGAGGATTGGTCGGCCGAGGAGCGGCAGCAGGCTTGGCAATCGTTACCGCACTGACAGATTGGCGGAGCTCAAACCTCTCTGATCTCCGGGAGCCATATACAGCACTAGCCTCCTTCTTGAAGGGTTTCTTCTTCGAGCTAGAAGATGCACCCTTCGGAATCTTTCCAGACTTCAACCCATCCTCAATTCTCTCTCCAGTCAGAATCAAATCAGTGAACCCTGCAGACGAATTCCCGATAAGATGGTTGAAAAACGGCCCAGATAAGGTCCCCAAGAACATGTCTACCAACTCCCGATCAGTCAACGGAGGCTGCACTCTGCCAGCCAGATCCCTCCACTTCTGAGCGTACTCCTTAAAACCTTCACTTGAACCTAACGACATACCCTGGAGTTGGGTACGTGTAGGGGCAAGGTCGGCATTATATTGATACTGCTTATAGAAAGAAGTAGCCAACTCCTCCCAGTTACGAACCTTGGTCCCATCCAGCTGATAGAACCATTCGAGATGAGTCCCTGAAAGACTCTCTTGGAAGAAGTGGATCCACAAATTCTTATCCGCTGAGTACGGTTGGATTTTCCGAACATAGGACCTGAGATGTAGATTGGGACAAGACGCCCCGTCATATTTAGCGAAAGATGGCGCTTTGAACTTATGGGGAATGATCACACCGGTAGACAAACCCAGATCTCCAAAATCCAGCCCAGGTACCTGTTGGATCTCCATAGCATTTAACCTATCTTCCAGTTGCTTGTAACGGTCTTCTGCCGGAGGATATTGCTCTTCATCAAAATCAGTCTCGTTGTCAGAGACTACCGGACTAGGAACTCTTGCCTCTTGAGGAGTACTCTTGCCAACAGAAGAACCAGCCTCTTCATGCTGCAGAGTGTTGCCAAACCTTCGGCCTGAGTTAAACAGAACAGTCCTTCTCTTCTTCTTCTTCTCCTTCTTCAAGAGCAGAGCCTTCAGCTCTTCTTGGCCTTGAGCCAGACCCTTGATTAATTCCTGAAATTGCGCATTCTACGCCTGAAGGGCTTTGATGGATGTCTCAGTTGATGACGAGTCAGGATTCATGATGCTGAAATAAACAGCGAAGAACTGTAAGCAACCTGAAAAGGGAAAAACCTGCTATGCACATGATGAATGAGATGTGTTTATGAAATGCATTCAAGGGTTCGAAAGTTCAACTTTGTTGTAGACAAAAAGGAACACACGTAGTCATTAAGGAAATAACTGTTTAGTACATCAAAGCCTCATGGGCAAAATAATACAAAAGCAAATCAATCCCAAAATACACTGCGCATCCTCTTTGGAGCTATGTAAGTGTTGAGATTCCTCTCCTCATGCAACAGTCGGGTGAGCTCCAAGACCTTCTTTTCACTGGCATGTAGACTGGTCTCAAGAGAATTCCGTTCTTCCTTAAGCTGGATCCAGCTCTTCTGCATCTCTTCCCAGGATGTGGGCATATCAGGGTGCTGAATAGTGTAGGACACTTCTCCTTCCAAGACTGGTTCTTTGATTACTGGGAGCATATGAGGATAAGGCATCACTAACTTCTGGGAGCGGGCGCGTACCCACTTGAGATAAGGTTCCAACGGGATGGAGTTCTTGTGCCCCAGTGTCTTACTGTCTATCCTACTTGGCATCCTCCAAGCTCTGATAAATCTCTGGCGAAGTCCTTGAGTATCGTTGTCGAAGTCGAAAACTATGTCAGGAATTAACATGTCATGAGGACCATCCCTCCGAGCGTAACCAAACTGTCTCCAAGCCAGGCATGGGCTGTAAGTAATACCTCCTCTGATTCCAAGTAAAGGAACATTAGGGTACTCCCCGCAACGATCAATGATAGTGACATCTTCTCTGGACCGAGGGCACCAATGTATATCCGCATGTGTAAGAGTCATCAACCGTTGTGACCATCTCAAACCCCGCTCATTCTTCAAAACTGATTGTGGAAGGTGCGAAATAAACCACCTTCCCAGGAGAGGAGTGCAACACATAAGGACACCTCTTTTTCTCATGGTTCGAGTGTAACATGAGTGAAGGATGTCCCCCAGCAACGTAGGTATAGGATTCCTGGACATAAAGATCTGGACAACGCTGATATCTATAAGCTGATCTGGGTTAGGGAACAACACCAAACCATAGACAAGGAGGGCCACAACTTCTTCAAAAGCTTGCAAGTCAAGGGAGTTCCAACATTCATGGGCCTTTTCAAACAGAAATCTGGCTAAGAACCCTTTGATACCACTTCTGACTTCCCAATGTCCCTTGAGGTCAGATGACTGTAGGTGCAAGGCTTTAGCAATCTCTTCAAGCTTAGGTTCCTTTTCTGTACCGTTGAAGGGTAGCTGATCAAGGATAGGGATCTTCAGGAGCCGGGAGAACTCCTCCAATGTAGGTACCAGCTGATAGTCCAAGAAGGTGAAATAGTGATGCAGAGGGTCAAAGAACTGGAACAGGACCTTTATCATATCTTCCTCAATGTTGGTATTGACCAAGCTGATGAGACTTCCATGTCTTTCACTGAACGAAGAGTTCTCGGGAATCCTGGATATAAGCTCCTTAAGCTGAGGAGGGATCCTTACAAGACTGATTTGAATTGTCTTTCTACGAACAGTTTCCATGTTCTACAAAACAAAGAACAAAGATGAAGATTCGAACCCCTGAAATGGTTAGTCAATGCATATGATGCTGGATGATGTCATGATGCTATGATTAAACACGCCACAGATATTTACAAAGACAAACATGTAAGGCACACAAGGCCCACAAGACAAGCCCTTAGGGTTTAAGGCCAGCATGGGGTCTGGGTAGTACCCTCTTGAAGTTGGTGGGTTCAACCTGTCCTATCAAAGTAACCGGGTTCTAAGGGTCCCAATATCACCGGATTGCTTTCATTGTTC
This sequence comes from Vicia faba, assembly GCA_948472305.1. NCBI lineage: Eukaryota > Viridiplantae > Streptophyta > Magnoliopsida > Fabales > Fabaceae > Vicia > Vicia faba. The sequence continues at coordinate 201,086,772 of OX451739.1, forward strand.
ATCGTTTCGATTTAGCCACTGAACTGGCGACCGAAATATTCCAGGAAAGAAACCCTCAATTGAGTGTAGTATCGAGTATCAACCAACCTCGGACTGCACCAAAGTCGGTTATCTCACTACCCTAAAGAGGCCAAGATAGTTCAATTAAGGTTCCTAAGGTCTGTTGATGCTTCACGACACCACGCGGAGGCCCCGTACTCTCCTTGACTGAACTCAAGGGTTACCGGTACACACCAAAGTGCCACATCAACGTAGCAGACTGTTTCAACCATGTCGGTATACCCCGCACAGTTCCCTCACAGCCTTGTTGCTACTTTCTAAGAAGGTATCCCCCAGATCCGGGTTAGGATCTATAGAACTCCCAAGCAACCCACAATTTAAAGCACACAAGGAAAACAATTGAAAACACAGTTATGAACTAGCCCTAAGGTACACCTCACTTTAAGTTTAAATCCCCAGCAGAGTCGCCAGTTCTGTGATCGGTGGATCTGGAACTGACTGTTTAACGCTGGTTCGCGAAATGTCGCGGAAGCAAGAGTCGCCACCGTCTTTTATTTTTTCCAAATGGAAAGGACAAAAGCACAGAAAAATTCCTTAAAGAGATTGCTCTCGGTTCGGGAGGTAGATTATAGAAAGGGAAGGTGTTAGCACCCTTTCTATCCATGGTTATCCATGGGCTCTTAGATACTTGCTCATTTGTGTTTTCAAAAATGGTTTGTTTGCTTTTCAACTGTGGGTTTTAAAAAGTTTCTTTGAAAGTTCCAGTTCGACTCTTGTATCTGTCCTCAAGAGTGTTTGAAAAATTGCTTTCGAAAGCTTTTTGAAAAGGTGTCGGTGTGAAAAGTATTTTTGATTTGTTTTGAAATTAGAGCAAGTATCTAGAGTCGTCTACCTACCCTAAGGAATTCGTCTGTGTAAATGTCCTTTAAAGTAGTGCCATCCCACCATTGAGAGGTAGGTAGCACCACCGTTGGAGGTGTTCGGGTCAATTCGAAGTTCGGGACATGGTGATCACCAGAGCAATGGGAAGACACCTTAGAAGCTACCCTCATGCCAGGTTCCCGGATCATGAGGACTTACTAAAACATCCTCTACTCGACGATCACCTTTCGAGGCAAGGCAACAGTGAGGCGTACCCTAGGGGTGGTGTGTGCGATTCGTGTGTCGTTTTCATTTATTTTTGTATTTTGTCATGTTATTGGTGATCTAGCGTTTATTTTTATTTTGGTCCATACATTTTTTCATGCCATTATTAACAGTTAAAATATTGCGAGAAAGTAAAAGATTCTAAGCTATTACAAAAGGCGCGGGTCCACATCGCCAAAATTTCTCGAACCCGATTTGACAGAAAAATAAAGAAAGTAAAGAAAATAAAGAATTAAAAGTACGGGAAATTAATTACATGGCTTCGGGAGAGATACATAAATATTTAAACGAAATAAAATAAATATGCGAATAAGGATTAAGAACGAGGGCGTTGGACCCTTTTTGCAAAATTAAATTAAACGATGAATTAATTAAAATTAAAAGGAAAAGAAATTGTCTTTTTGGTATTTTTTGGTATTTTGTAATTTTAATGGAAAAAAAATTAAATAAATGAACGCTAACCCTAATTCTATAATTTTAATTTATTAAAAAGAAGATTAAAGTTTTACCCTAAAATTAACCCTAATTATTTTACATGCAATTTAATTATAAAATAAATATTTAATTATTTAATTATTATGGGAGAAAAAAGAAAAAGGAATAAAAATTTAATTAAGACCCTAATTCTATATTTTTTTTAGATTTTTATTATGAAAATATTATAATTAACCCTAATTTAATAACTAAATTTAATTATATGCAATTTATTTATGAAAATACTAAAAATAAAAATATTTACTATTTTTTCTTGGCTTTTCTGATTTTTATGTGTTTTTTATATTTTATGAAAATAATAAATTAATTAAACAAATAATAATTAAAAGAAAATAGAATTAATAAAAAAAATAACATGGCAAACCTAGGGGGGTATCAGTCCCCAAAGTGGAGGTGAAAGTTTAGTAATCTGGCCCAATGACCTTCAGGCCCGTTGACTTTTCCAGACACCGTGTGGCATCTTTGACTAGGACCTACCATGTCCTTTAGCTCTGAACCCTTGGATGACTGATATTGACCAAGTGGATGGCTTGATGGAGAGGCGCATGATGGTCTTCAGCATGGAAACTGCACGTGAACTTTGATTGAAAAATAATATGGAGATAGTGAAGACCTGGGGCTCGAACCCATGTCATGAACGTTACCAGCCTACACGTGTGCCACTGAGCCATTCCAAACGCGTTTAACATATAATAACTAATAAACATTATAAAAGAAAAATTGTTAGGGGGCTCAAAAACGCGCGAAGATTTTGAATGCTCCACTCATGGACAGCCACCTCACCTTCTTCTTCCTTGGCCTGGTTTTTCCTGAAACATAAACAGAATAAGCAACGGTTTTGAAACGTTGCTGTAGGCACTATACAAGAAAATAGCGATTAGCACATGAACATTCATAAATTGTTCGGACTAGGGCCATTAGAATCGTCTCTCTCTCGTGATTCCAACTATGTATCTCTCATGGCCTAATTATTCCAGGTTTGAAAACCCCCAAATTGATTTCCACGGAAACCTAATATGCTTTCATGGTAGATTCCTCGTTTGGGCATGAAACGTCAATCAAACTATGCAGTTAGTTTGCAAACATCATCCTAAACATAAAAACAACAACAAAACATGTTAAAAATGCATGAATAATGGAAAACGATTTTGGAATTTTCTCTACCAATTCCAATGATGACTTCGCGTTTTCTTGAGTATGGGGCTTAGGGAATGATTGGAATATGTCCTATGATCCTTGAGGAAGCTGATGGAGTAGCTATTTGGCTCTGAATCGCCCTAGAATTAGGTTTTCAGAATTGAATTTTCTTGATAAAATTTCAAGTTTGTGCAAGGGTTTTCTGTGCAGCTTAATGGTCTTTTAGCACAAGGGTTTGATCAGGCTTATGTATTGAGTGAATTAGGTTAAGAATTCTGATCAAAATCCATGCATTGATGGTTTATGAGATTTGATTTTTCAAGCATTAGTTTTTCAATCTTTTTCATGCAAATTGATACCAAATCATACCAAAACTTTCCAAAATGATCATGCACGAATCTTGAATGTCCAATGAGAGTATTTTCTGCACAAAGAGATTTGATTTCATTAGTTTTGTATTTTTCATGTATTTTATTTAATTAAATGAATTATTAATGATAAAAAATCCAAATAAATAAAATAAAAATGGAGGAAAACTTCCCTTTGGGTCTAATGGTCGTGCACATGCTTGGGATAATGAATTATGGAAGAAAAATAGGCCCATTAGCAAATTTAGGTCATTTGAATCAATGTTGACTTTTCAAAATATCCAAAAATTTCCCAACTTCTACAAGGCATAACTTGCTCAATGTTTAAGCTTTGCTCATGTTCTTGGACATTTTGGAAAGGTCTTTGAGTCCTCTAACCAATGCCTTTGGTCCCATGTCATTTTGATTTACCAATCTCAAGTTATGGCCTTTGACTTAAAGTCCCTTTTTGTTGACTTTTGAAAATGACCTATAATGTTGAAATTGATAACTTTTTGTGAGAGCATTTATTGGACTTGAAGTATGAAGATGAGTTGTAGGAAATGTCTTTCTCTTCAAAATGAGCTTTGGATGGAGTTTTTCTGATAATCCATGTGAAAGTTATGCCCTGGTCAATTTACAGTTGACTTTTTCAACTGTCCAAATAAGGAAACTTTTGCATCTTGATGATTTTTGAGCCAAGCTTTGAGAATCATGATCAAGCATTGATCAAATGATGTTTTTGGCTTCAAAATGAGATGTTGACCAAAAATTTAAGCTTTTGACTGTCAAATGACCATTTTACCCCTACAGTTGACTGTAGTGCAATTAGGGTTTTGACTATGCAATTTTGTGCTGAAAGTCTTGAAACTTGATATGAGGATGCTTGACCATATTTGTAGGCATGTGAGACTTGATTGGACCTTTGGAAACTTCATTTTCTTGATCAGAACACAAACCCTAATTTTGACTGCTTAAGAGGCCCTTGAACTGTGCAACCCTTGAGGAATTTTGAAGCTTGACTTGGCAATTTCTTGAAGAATATGGGAGGGTAAATTTTGGGGTAAAACAATAGGCACTCAACTTAAAAACCAACGCAAGTTCCCCTAATTAAAAAATTAAATATTCTTTTCTTAAACATGTGGAAACATTAACTTTTAAATAGAAATTCACGATTGTTGTACCCCAAAATTTTCCCTCCCATTTTCACTCAAGACATGCCTATAGAGGTCCTCAACTTGCCCTAGGATGACTAAGAATTGACCAAACAAACTCTCCTCCTAAGGCAATGAACCCCCAACTAGGGTTTAAATTTTCATCAAGATGGTTGAGCTCCAAGGATCCCAAATGTTCTCCATTTTTCTAATTTGTCTTCAAGATCATCCATGCCAAGTTTCATGCCTTGCTCAATAAGTTTACTCAGTCAATTGCTCAAATGCTTGAAATTCAATTGTGCTAGGTCAAAAATCAATTATGGCCCATGTACAGTCAAACTTCAAGATTTTTGGTCAACATTAACATTTTGAAGTGATATCCATTATTTGATTAAGGGTTTATCATGATTCCTCAAGAAATGCTCCAAATTCATCAAAAGTCAAAAATGGAAAATTAGGGTTTCTATAGGAAAAGTCAACCAAACTTTGACCAAGCATAACTTTCTCATACTTTATTATTCCAACCAAATCTCATTTTTAAGAGAATCCAATTCCCTACAACTTCTCTTCAGCCCTCAAGTTCAAGAAATTCACCATTTGAAAGATACAAGTTCATACATTACAGGTCATTTTTAGAAAGTCAATAAAAGCCACTTTTTCCCAAGATCTTTTACATCAAGATAACATCTTCAAATGCAAAATTTATAAAAAAATATGGATTGAAGTATACATCTTGGGCTTTCCAAAAAGTCTAAGATCATCATCATGAGATAAGAACTGAGCAAGTTATGGCTTTCCCAAGTTTGGAAAATTTGGAAAATTTTAAGAAATATGCATTGAGTAAATTTGAGTTTTTGAGGCAATGGCTCATTTTCTTAGATTTCAAACATCTTCCTAAGAGTACAGAGGACTCCTAAAACCATTTTTGTATAGTCTTGATTTTATTTGCATTTTATATTAATTTTATTTAATTAAAAATCAAATAAATCAAGATTATTACAAATTATATGGTTAAGGCTTGTTTTAATGCATGGAGGGGCCCCAATTTTCGTGTACAGCAAGGCCAACATGTCCAAATTCATGCAAGTTTGAAAAATAGACAAGATACCACACTTTTGGACAAGGTTACATATTGGTATTCATGGCATTCAAATGTTTGTATATGGTTGTTACAAACTTGTTTTTTCGTGTCTCCTCATCCCTCTCTATATAAACAAACACCCTGCAAGCATCAGGGAAAGCACACATAGCCTGGAGAACCCCTGCACATTTTGCAAAAGGTTCAAAGTTATCATACTCGAATTTTGAGTTCTAGCCTCCATCAGTCCAAATCAAGGATCCTAATCAATTCCTGGAGGTTCCCTGAAGTTGTCCCAACCATTACCAAGCCTTGAAGCCTCACCAAACGCATTCTACATTCATCACAGTTTGCCTCATTTTTCAAAATTCATTTTATACAATTCATACAATATCAATGTGTTTTAACCATGCAAATTTAACCTTTTGAGCATTTGCAAGCTTTTGGTTTAGTTTGATTGCAGTTTGGGAGTCGGAATCATATATTACCATTTTTAGGGTTTGAATCTCTAAATTGGGATTTTTCACAATGGTCAAAATTAGCCCAGACTAAGGACATCATCTTGCTCAGGAGGTTGAGATCAATCAACCCGTGGCCTCCAAATTTATTTTTGTTACGTATTAAGGATTTTTTGAAATTACAGGTTCTATAGCGACAAGTGAAAAATTGTCACTATAGATGTTTTACCTAAGACGACAGAGGGAGGTAGGAGATGAAGTGTGCCAGCCTCTGATTGGCCAGTTTGAATAATGGCGTGCGTTTTTTTATTTCCCAGATAATGACTTGTTTTTGTATATAACATTTTGTTTTTGTTTTGTATAACGATTGGCAAGGCAGCTCAGATGGTGATGAGGCATGTGTATAAGGGAGAGGACATGAGTTCAAGTCTCAGGTCCAGCGTATTATTTTTTTAACAATTATCAAATGCAGATTTGGTGCATGCATTAGCCAGGGGTTCACCATGCACCCTACCATCAGCAGCATCAGATCATACTCAACCTGGATCTAGTGCCTCCAATAAGTAGTCCCCATCATGGACTCTTTAGACGTGCCCACACAGGATCAAACGCCAGTCTGGGCTTTAACTCTTGGTCCTCACGTTTTTTGTATCTACACCCCCATTTATGTCCTGACGAGGCCCGTGTTGTTTTGTTTATTTTATCACTTTTTTTATTTTGTTTATTATTTTTTCCAAATCTTTTTTTAACAAATCATAAAAAAATAAAAATAAAGGTTTAGTTTCTTTCTAAAATTATTAATTAATTAATTTAATTCAATTTTATCAATTTAAAATCAAATTAGACTTAGGTTCTTTATTTAATTTAAATTATTTTCTTAACAAAAAAACAAAAAAAAACATATTAGAGATTTTCTTGTTATTTATTTGTATTTACTGAGTTTTTAGACGTAATATTTCTTTGTCGCGCGTTTATTTCCTTTTGCATTTTATATTCATGTAACTGTTATACGGGATATAATAGTTAATAGAAATTTACTTGATTGCTTTATTTGTTTTCCCCATTTGGTTTGGAATGTAAATAACCCCCTCCCTGAAGCCATGTAATAGTCTAGATTAATACTTTCTGCATTTTATGTTTCTGTATATATAATTCTTAGTAACTTAGGCATGCATGACAAGATAAAGTCAATTAATCGTTAGATCACTAACCTCAAGATAATATAACTGAAAAAACACACTTATCACACTTTCACCCTTGGGGTATTCCTAACTTGGTTGCCTCGGAAAATAATGGTCAAGTCCCTCGAACATACGGATATCTTAGCAAAGACCCTCGGTATAAAAGTCATCATAAAAGATCATGGTCCCTAAACGTCCCTCGAGTTGCCTACGAGAAATGATCTTGTCCCTCGATGTTTCCTATATGATGATCGTCCCTTCAATGCTAAGATATCCTTACATGTTGCCTTCAATGACTATAGCGTCCCTTTCAATAGTCCCTCAAGATCCGACGATAGGGTACCTACTCACTAATAGTAGGATAGCACTATCTAAAGGGTAGGAGGAAAAGAACATCCTTTTTCGAGTAGGTAGATAACTGTTAGGTACTTGATACGTACACACTTTTAAAAACTATTTTCAAAAACGTTTTATCACACTCTTGAGGACTGATACAAGAGTTGCCATAAAGCTAACAAAAATCTTTCAAAACACAAACACAAACATTTTTCAAAAATGAGCAAGTACCTAAGAGCCCGTGGAAAACCACGGATGGAAAGGGTGCTAATATCTTCCCTTTCCATAATCTACCCCCCTTACTCAAAAAATCTCGAAAAAGGTCTTTTTCTGTTCTTTTCACCCTTTCCTTTGATGGATAAAAGAAAAGTCAGTGGTGACTCTTGCTTACCGCAACATTTGTGAACAAAAAACCAAACCATTATTAAACAGTCGGTTCTGCCACCGTATCACAGAAATGGCGACTCTGCTGGGGAGTATGTAAAAAGTGGGGTTTACCTTAGGTTCTAGATCATTTCTAAATTGTTTTGTTTGTCTGTTTGATTGCTTTACTTTTAAGGGTATTGTTTGGGTTACTATAGATCCTACACCCGGATCTGGGGAAACCTTTTAGGTAAGTAGCAATAGATCATGGAAATTGTGCGGGATATGCCAACACGGTTGAAGCGATAGCTACGTTAATGCGACACTCTGGTTGGTATCAGTATCCCTTGAGTTAATCAAGGAGAATACGGGGCTGCTGCGTGGTGTCATAAAGCGTCAACTTACCTTATAACCTTTAAATGAATAACTTGGCCATTAGGACGTAGCAAGATGGTCGTCTTTGGTGTATTCCCAAAGTCGGCAGATACTCAATGCTACACTCATTGAGATTTGACTCTTAAGTTTTGTTTGGTTGCAAGTTAGTTGCCTATCGAACGAAGCTTGTGGGAAAGGTCAGTGATATTGAGATCCCTTAGAACCCGGTTACTATTTATAGGACAGGTTGAACCAATCCAACTTCAAGAGGGTATTACCTTAAAACCCATGCAAGCCTTAAACCTAATGTCTTGGTGTGATTTGATTGTGCTTGCTATATCTGTGATTTCTTATCATAATCATACACATCATAACATCATGCCACAACATTTCCTTAACCATTTCAAGGATCTCAAGGGTTTGTGATGCAGGTTATGGTAAATCAGACGTCTAGTAAGGGGCAAAGGGGATTTATTTTCCTCTAGCCAATGTCGTTAAAAGATCAAAACTCAACAACTCGAGTCAGTGGCTATGACCCACTTGATATGGTGAGCTTGACTCTCGTAGAAGGACACTCAATAATATGAAGTTCTTCAATCAAGGCTGCAAATTTCAACTTCTGACATTTTCTTGTTTACCCCGTGAGATACTTGAAAACATTGCATACATATATCATACATATCATTGCATAAGCAGGTGTCATAGCAGGTTTCTCATCCTCTTCGCTATTTATTTCAGCAATGGCTCTAGAACAAACAATAAAGGATCTACAGACTCAGAATGCCCATTTTCAACAGATGATCATGGCTCTGACCAAGGGGCAAGAAGAACGAAAATCCTTGCTTGTTAAATAAAAGAGGAAGCCAAGGAAACCAACGGGTGTATTGAATATGGGAAGAAGGATAAGAGGACCAGTGCAGCGAGCCTCTGAACTGATAACTTCATCAAAGGAAGGAAACAATCAAGAGGAGGAAACAAGAGAGGAAGACTCCAGTCCAAAAGAATCTGATGATGAATCTGACTATGATGAGGAACGGTATCCTCCTGCTGATGAAAAATACAAACAATTGGAGGATCATTTGAATGCAATTGAGGTCTGGAAGGTACCAGGTCTGGATTTTGAAAAAATGGGTTTGGTTTATGGGGTTGTCATCCTGCAAAAGTTCAAGGTGCCGGTGTTCTCCAAATATGATGGGGTTTCATGTCCCAAGATGCACCTCCGATCTTATGTGAGGAAGATACAGCCTCACACTACTGACAAGGACTTATGGGTCCACTTATTTCAAGATAGTTTGTCTGGAACTCAACTAGAATGGTTCTACCAGCTGGAAAGGGCCAATATTTGTAATTGGGAAGACCTGGTTGCTGCTTTCTACAAGCAGTATCAGTATAATGCAGACCTTGCTCCCACCCGTACACAACTCCAAAGTATGTCCATGGGTTCGAGCGAGGGATTTAAGGACTATGCTCAAAACTGGAGGGACTTAGCAGAAAGATTTGAACCTCCCACGTCTGATAGGGAGCTAGTGGATATGTTTCTGGGTACCCTGTCTGGTCCATTTTTCAATCATCTGATTGGAAGTTCCTCAGTCAGCTTCCCTGAATTGATTCTGACAAAAGAAAGAGTGGAGGCTGTGATTAGGAGTTGTAAGATCCAAAAGGATGCATCTTCCAGTACAGTAAGGAAGCCATTTTCTGGGAAGAAGGAAGTCAGTGCCACATATAGTCAAAGGAATCAGGACAGAACTGAACATCGTCCAACAGTAGGGGTTGTTATGGTCTCTAAACCTACATCTACTCAACAAAGCAATAATCAGCCTAGAGTGGAAAGGCATGTAAGGTAGTTTACCTGGATAAATATGACTTTATCTCAAGTTTTGCCACAGTTATTGAAGTCCAATCTGGTAACTCTGAGGGAAGCTCCCAAGAATCCCAACACCGCATCTCCCTGCTACAATCCTAATGCTCGATGCGCCTACCACTCTGAGACTTTGGGGCATGAAACGAACGACTACTGGGCTTTGAAAAACAAGGTGCAAGACCTTAATGAAGAAAAGGAGATTGAATTCGATACTGTGGAAACTCCCAACGTCATAATTGCACCCATGCCCAAGCATGGATCTGGAATCAATGTTATTGATGTTGTCTCCGCCACAGAAGATGCTGACAGTGACTATGACGTGGATAGTTGGATCTTCCTTACTACCAGCGGTGGACCCAGTAACTGGACGACAAAAGACTTTATACCAATTACTTTTATTCAGAAGTAATTGTCTTTCTTGTTTTTGGATATGTAATAAACAATATAAACTTTTTGGCCATGTCCCTTACCCGGGGCACAATGGCTTATTTGTGAGGGTTATCATGTTTCAATTTCATATGGCATTAATAAAGCATTGGACAATTATGCATACAAATTTTGCACTCTCTGTTTTTATTTTCTTCTTTTTACTTTGCCTATATAGTTATGCTCTTACACACACCCACATATCAAACTGCAGATCCATATCCACTATGGATCCCATTGATAATAGTTCTACTATTGCCGATTATGACTTTCAAAATCCGATCAACCAAGCTGAGGACGAAGGTGAGGAAGATTGTGAGGTGCCCGGAGAACTTGCCAGACTGTTACAGTAGGAAGAAAGGGCTATACAGCCTCATGAAGAGCCAGTTGAGACAGTGAATTTGGGCACAGAAGAGAACAAAAAAGAGGTAAGATAGGTGCAAATTTGGAGCTTCGTGTCAAACAGAATTTGATTCAGATGTTGCATGATTATGTTGAGATCTTTTCCTGGTCATATGAAGACATGCATGGACTAGACACGGAAATTGTGGTTCATCATCTGCCAACTAAAGAAGATTTCCCTCTGGTAAAGCAGAAGGTCCGTCGCATGCGCCCTGAAATGTCAGAGAAGATCAAAGAAGAAGTTATGAAACAATTCAACATTGGGTTCTTAGTTGCCACCTCTTATCCCTAATGGGTTTCTAACGTAGTCCCGGTGCCTAAAAAGGACGACAAGGTATGAATGTGTGTGGACTACCGAGATTTGAATAGGGAAAGCCCCAAGGATGACTTTCCGCTCCCCCACATTGACATTCTGGTTGACAACACGGCGCATCATAAGATATTTTCCTTCATGGACGGTTTATCTGGTTACAATCAGATTAAGATGGCAACTGAAGACATGGAGAAGACAACCTTCGTCACGCAATAGGGCACTTTCTGTTACAAAGTGATGCCATTTGGATTGAAGAATGCCGGGGTAACCTATCAGCAAGCCATGGTAGCTTTGTTTCATGACATGATTCACCATGAGATAGAGGTTTATGTTGATGACATGATAGCCAGGTCTCAAACTGAGGAAGAACACCTTGATCATCTACAAAATTTGTTTGATAGGTTGAAGATGTACAGGCTGAGGTTAAATCTGAACAAGTGCATCTTCGGGGTAAGGTCTGGTAAACTACTAGGTTTCATTTTCAGTGGCAAGGGCATTCAGGTAGACCCTGCAAAAGTGTAGTATATACAAGATATGTCGGCTCCTCACACTAAGAATGAGGCCATGGGCTTCTTAGGACGCTTAAATTACATTTGCAGGTTCATTTCCCATTTAACTGCTACTTGTGTCTTCAAACTCCTGAAGAAAGATCAAGTGGTAAAGTGGAATGATGAATGTTATAATGCCTTCGAGAGAATTAAGGAATACCTTCAAAAGCATCCAATTCTGATGCCTCGGATTGGAGGAAGACCTTTGATAATGTACTTAACAGTGTTAGATAATTCAATGGGGTGTGTGCTGGGGCAGCATGACGAGTTCGGTCGAAAAGAGCATGCAATATACTACCTTAGCAAAAAGTTTACCGACTGTGAGACAAGATACTCACTACTCGATAAAACTTGCTGCGCTTTGGCATGAGCTTCTCACCGACTGAGACAGTATATGTTGACCCACACTACTTTGTTGATATCTAAGATGGATCTGATCAAGTACATCTTCGAGAATCCCGCTCTCTCTAGAAGAATAGCAAGATGGAAAATGATCTTGACCGAATACGACATCCAATACACAACCCAGAAAGCAATCAAGGGAAGTGTACTAGCTGATCATTTGGATCATCGGGCTGTGGATGACTACCAGTCTATGAATTTTGAGTTCCCGGGTGAGAGCATTATGTTAGTGACTGACTGTGAAGAACCTGGACCAGATGAAGGACCTGAGGAAGGATCCCGATGGACTATGGTTTTTTATGGGGCCTCCAACGCACTCGGAAATGGAATTGGTGTTGTAATCCTATCTCCTGAGGGCTGTCATACTCCTTTCACCGCCAGATTATGTTTCAATTGTACCAATAATATGGCGGAGTATGAAGCATGCATCACGGGTCTCAAAGCTGCTATTGACCTGAGAATCAAGTTCTTGAGCATTTTTGGTAATTCAGCCTTAGTAATAGTTAAATCAAAGGCGAGTGGGACACGAAGAACCCAAATCTCATCCCTTATAAAGAACATGTGCTGACATTTCTTCCACACTTTGAAGAGGTCTCCTTTGAACATTTCCCATGAAAAGAGAATCAATTAGTGGGAGCGCTAGCTACTATGTTGTCTATGTTCAAGGTCAAGTGGGACAACGAAGCTCCTCGAATCACTACTGAGAGGTGAGATGAACCAGGATACTGCTATGAGATTGACACTGAAGAGGTAGCAGACAAACCTTGGTTCCACGAAGTGAAAAGGTATTTTGAGGATCAAGAGTATCCTGAGGGGGCGTCTGTCAATGATAAGAAGTTTCTGAGAAGGTTCTCCGTAAAGTTCTTCCTCAGTAATGGAATCCTCTACAAGCACAACCATGACTCCACTTTACTTTGATGCGTAGATAAAAATGAAGCAGAAAGGATTATGGCAGATTTACACGAAGGAATCTTTGCCACCCACTCTAGTGCACACACCATGGCTAAAAAGATCATACGGGAAGGATACTATTGGTCAACTATAGAAGCAGACTGTTATCAGCATTCCTGAACTTGTCACAAATGTCAGACCTATGTTGATAAAGTACATGTACCTCCGGTTCCCTTGAACATCTTGACGGCTCCCTGGCCCTTTACAATGTGGGGCATTGACATGATCGGAGAGATTAGACCTACCGCCTCCAATGGGCATCGCTTCATCCTAGTGGCCATTTATTACTTCACGAAGTGGTTCGAGGCTGCCTCTTTTGCTACCGTTACCAAGAACGTGGTGGCACAGTCAAACATAACCTAATTTTCCGGTATAGTATGCCAGAAAGAATCATCACAGACAATGGTACAAATGTCAACAATACAATGATCACTGAACTCTATAAACAATTCAAGATCCAGCATCATAATTCTTCCCCTTATCGGCCGAAGATGAATGGCACTGTGGAGGCTTCTAACAAGAATATCAAGAAAATCATACAGAAGATAACAGTGACATACAAAGACTGGCATGAGATGTTACCATTTTCTCTTCATGGTTACCGCACCTCAGCGCGTACGTCAATAGGGGCAACACCTTATTCACTCGTGTATGGTATGGAGGTTGTCCTGCCTATTAAAGTCCAGATCCCTTCTTTGAGGATCATGGAGGATGCGGGTTTGAACAAAGATGATTGGATCCAGACTCAACTTGATCAACTGAATATGATTGATGAGAAAAGGCTTACTGTTGTCTGTCATGGTCAAATGTATCAAAAACGGATGATCAAGGCTTTCAACAAAAAGGTCAGATGTCAAGTGTATCAAGTGGGTGATCTAGTAATCAAGCGCACCATACTGCCACAAGGTGATCCCAGGGGAAAATGGACTCCCACGTACGAAGGGCCATTTGTAATCAAAAGCATATTTTCCGGTGGAGCCATGATTCTGACCACCATGGATGGTGACGAACTTCCTCGCCCTGTTAATGCGGACATAGTGAAAAAATACTACGCATGAATAAAGGCCCACTAGGTTGACTAGCCTAGACAGAAATAAGGGCATCCCGACGAACCAAAAGGGTTCGGGAAAAAATTAGGGATAAATATACAAAAAAAAATTTGTACACCCGGAAAGTCGAAAACCTAAAAAGGAGGTTGTTGTACCCCAGAATTTGCCCTCTCATTTATCAAGTATTTTCTCACATGATCTCCTTTGGTTCAAGATTGCACTAGGGTTGATTAGCTCAAGACACCTCCTCAAGCTATGATGACTGAAAATTAGAGTTTAGGATTGCACAAGGATAATTGAACTTTTAATGCATCATATGAATTTAATGGATCATTATGGACCCTCATGATTTCTCGTGTCAAGTTTCAAGTCTTGGATCACATTTTTGCTCAATTGACCTAAAAATCATCTGTATTGGGAAAAAAGTCAACTGTGGTCAATTTACAGTCAAACTTCGAAATTTTTGATCCATATCAACATTGTAAACTCCTATATGTTATTTGATCAAGTTTGGACCACAATTCCTCAAGAAATTTGATCAGATCATCAAAAGGGAAAAATGGTCAAAATTAGGGTTTTGATTGAGAAAGGGCAATTTCTGATTTTTGACCTAGCAAATGGTTAATTGGTTTGAGACATGATCTCAAGGTTTCAAATGCATCATTTTTACCTAATGGTATGACTCAAAACTTCCCTCAAGATCAATTGATTGATAGTTGATTTTCAGTCAACTGATCAAAAGTCAATTGATACAGTGAAAAGTCAAACTTTGACTTTTTAGTCAAAATTAAGTGTCAAAGATCATAATTCATCAAAACATGTCAAAATATGAAACTTGTTCATCAAGAAATCAAAAAGTCAAGATTCCATTTTGAAAAGTCAAAGTTTCCAAACTTATAAATTTTTCTAAGTGTTGAAAATTTCATATTTTTTTCCACAACTTTGAGCCAATTTTTCACCATGATGCAAGATGATTCAAAGGAATTTCTCAACATGAAAGTTATAGATATCAATGAGATATGAAACATTTCTAAACAAAACTTCTTCTAGAAATTTATGGTTTCAAGTTATGATTTTATGAAGACATGGTCATGAAACTAAACACTTAGTGAAAATTTTGCCTTAGTTAGGCAGATTTTTGGTACTAACTTCATAGCAACTTTTCACATAGCTCCATTTGGAATTTGAAAAAGTGATTCAAAGAGTAGTTGTAGAGCATGTTACAAGCTTTCCAAAATGTCTAATAACTCATTGAGATCATGTTTGAGTAGGGAGAATCAAAGAGATGAAGTTAGGGTTTTCAAACTTGAATTATAAGCCATTTCATGATGAACAAGAATTCAAATCCATGCTAGGTTGCACAATCTTTGCTTTGAAGGCCTCAAACTTGCTTGTCACTCCATAATTAATGTTTTTCACAGATGTTATAGGATTTAATCTAAGCATTCAATGCATTTCCCATGCTTAATGCAATTTTGGGAAGAAATTGCACATTGCCATTTTGGAAAAGTAGCTTTTATGCACAAAATCAGTTCTTGAGCTTTGCATTTGTTTTCTTCTGATCACACACAACCTATAACCCAAAAGAAACTTGTCTAAAGCCTCTAAAAACTTATCCCATGCTTGTACTTTACCTTGAAACTATATTTCCACTTTTCTTCAAAATTAAGTAAGATAGCCATAACTCTATATCTTGTACTTCTGACCCTCTCAAGTGCTACAACCTTTTCCATATTTATGCACAAGTTTTTTGCAAGCTAACACACGAATACACAAGCTCTCAAACTCCCCAAAATCATAAATTGCCATACAAGCACACAAACTTTTCATTTCTGATTTTTGAATCCAATCTCCAAATCCCCTCGTGCGTTTATTGGCTAAACCATCCACAAAGTTTCTATTACACATATAGAAGTTATCCCAGTCCCTGTTTCAAGACTGTAACCATGTTACCTTTGCATAACCAACCCCCTTACCTTGAATCTTTCCCCATTTTTTGGGTTATTCGATCTTTTCCCATTCCTTTGGAAACAATAAAGTGCAGTGGCGATTTTATTTTCATTTGTACAAGTCTAGTCAATCCGATGGCTTAGTCTTAAACATTTCTACCGCTATAGAAAATAGCGACTTCACTGGGGAAAGGTTGACCTCTTGCTAGTCCATCTCTAAGTAGGTTGAGCCTATCTTTGTTTATATCTGTGTATGTTCTATTATTGTTTATGTGTTATATGTTGTATATATATTTTTCTGGATTTTCTTAGTTTTCAGGGTGCTTGGTGATTACTTATAAGTCCTATACCCGGACTTGGGCAAACTTTAAGATAGGACGGGCGGTATAGTCATGTTAACTTTGAGGGAGTAATCCCAAAAAGGAGGCATGAGATCACTCACTCAGTGGAGGCCCCTTTGACTGTAGTGTCGTTTACCGAGTAATCAGGAAGATGTATTACTTTTGACCTGGGAGCCTACTGAAACTAAGGACCGTAGAATACCAAACCCATCTTGGCCTTTTAGGTGTAGTGCGGAAGCTATAACAGAGTAATCCGAAAATAGTTATCATGCGATACTACGCTCAGACGAGTTTTTCTTGAGAATATTACTAATTACCGAGCTAATCGAGAAGTTAGTAATATCCGAAGGAAGGATGTAGAATCTGGGAACCTCTAGAACCTTGTTCAACAGGTGATAAATTTTAGACCAATACCTTATGGGTAGTACCTTCGACCTCATGCTCATGACGTTGAACCTATGAACCCTATATGTGTGATCTTATATGTGATTATTGTATCATGCATCCATGCACTCATAAGCATCTTTTGAAGAGATCTTATTTCAAGGGATTTAAAAGTTGACCATTTGTGAATATTTCAGGTACTTTTTAACCATGGATTCTGGAAAGAGAAAGACCGGGAAGTACAGTTTCAAGGATCCTAAGATAGATGAGCCGATCAGTCTAATCCCCGAGATCAAGTGTTCTGCAGACATTTGGAAGAAGTATGGATCCATCATTCCTCTCATGAGGTTGAAGATGAAGGAGGGTATTCTCTCGACCTTGGTCCAGTTCTATGATCTGATGTATCATTGCTTTACTTTTCCCAACTATCACTTGATGCCTACACTGGAGGAATATTCTTATATATTGGATTTACTTGTTACCGATCGTGTTCCTTTTACTGGTTTGGAGGGTGAGCCAAAACCACATTAGTTTGTTGCTTTGATTCATCTGGGGAAGTCTGAGGTGGAAGCCCATACGACTACAAAAGGAGGGATAAGAGGATTACCAGCTCAGTTCTTATTAGAGAAAGCTCGTTACTTTTCCAGGATGAAGAGTACAGTCGCTTTTGAGGCCATCTTTGCTCTACTTGCTTACGAGTTGTTCTTATTTCCTAATATGGACAAGTTTGTTGACATTAATTCTATCAGGATCTTCATGATAGGAAACCTAGTTCCTACATTGTTGGGTGATGCTTATTACTCTATTCATCTTCCGAATTCTTATCATGGGGGATGATTATCTGTTGCACGCCCATGTTATACCGATGGTTTTCTCTCATATGCCTCAGTCTAATGCTTTTTGGAATGTCAAGAAGGAATCATGTTGGGCTCCTAAGATCATGGAACTTACTCACTCGGATATTGATTGGTATCATCGAGCTTACCAGGATATAGAGATTATTGACAGTTGTGGTAGTTTCCCCAATGTACCTCTTCTTGGTACAAAGGGAGGAATTAACTATAACCCTGTTCTCGCACGACGACAACTCGGTTATCCGATAAGGGATAAACTAAATAATATTCATTTGAGTAGTTTCTTTTTGAAGGAGGGAGAATACCGTAGGGAAGCTAGGGAGAAGATTGCGAAAGCCTGGCGTCACCTTCATAAGAAGAGTAGGAAGGATTTGGGACTTAGGGGTTCTGTTTCTTTGGAGCCATATCTTCAGTGGGTCCAAACGAGAGCTATTCAGTTTAAGATGCTGTATTCCGGGGAAACACCTATGCCTGGTCTGTTTGTGAAGACCACTCCTCCTCTATTAGATGATCTAGAAGAGATACAGCTTGCTTTGGTCAGGATGCAACAGGAAAAGGATGCTTGGAAGAACAAGTGCCAAAATTTAGAGATTTCCTATAGAGAAGACTTGAAGGAGAAAGACAACTTGATTGAGATCCTTGAGAGTCTAGCGGTAGAGACTATGGAGAGGCAAGGGGATTTATTTTTTCCTAAGCCTCAATCAGATGCTGATTACTCACTTCCTGATTCAGGTGATTGGAAGGAGGTTGCCACCAGGTATGCGGAAGAAAACCAGAGGTTGAAGGCTCAGATTTCTAGGCTCACAGGGAAGCTCCAGCGTATAGAGTGATCTCCGTCAGTTTTACTTCTCAGGGTTTTAGATTTTATTTTCATCTTGTACTTGGGACATTGAAAATTATAATCCATTTTGGAGTTGTTATAATTAAATTTTTCAATATTTCAAATGCGTTATTACTTTGATATTTGCAATATGTCCATAACTTTTAAATCCCTTGAAATATTAAATAATAAAATAAAATCATGTGCATTGCATACCATGCATCATATTGCACATATTTATTGCATTTGTTATGCATATCCAGGTGTCTTACCAAGCTTCTTTACTTTGTTCATCAATGTGACTCACCACTACAACACTCGGGCTAATTTCAAAAAGAAGACGGACAACTTAGAACAAGAGAATCACGAGCTGCGCAAGGAGGTTTCTACTTTCAAGGTCGGTATGGCCAATCTGACTGCTATGATGGAAGCTCTGGTGGCTGCTCAGAATCAGCCACCGAGTGTTCAACCTCAACCAACAAGGGCAACTACTGAAGCTCCGACAGTTCCCATATCTGCTACTCCAGCTGTTGTTTAAAAATGCATGCCTCAAGGTTATCCATGGGGAATGCCAGATAATTTTGCACCTGAAGGTTTCAACCTTGGTCCTCAAGATACTCCAATTGTTCAAAATATTGTTATTCTGGCACCTCCTATGGTGCATTCTGCTCCTGTTACGCCTCCTTCGGTGAATATGGTTTTGTTTGTTAACAATGATTGGTGTCATCCTTTCCCTCCACCGAGTGAAGACTTGGATCTTTATGACAGAATGGATGATTTTCAAGAGCAGCTTGACAAGATGCAAAGAGAGATGAAGGCCCCCATGGGAAAAGAGCTATTTGGGCAAAATGTGAATGAATTATGGTTGGTCCTGAATGTTAAGATACCTGCTAAGTTTAAGGTCCCAGAGTTTGAGAAGTACAAGGGCAACACTTGCCCTCGTGCTCATCTAGTGATGTATGTAAGGACAATGTCTACCCATACTGATGATCAGCGTATGCTGATCCATTTTTTTCAGGGTAGTTTGACAGATGCTGCGCTGAAGTGGTATATGAGTTTGGACAGTGTTAACATCCATACTTTCAATGATTTGGGAGAAGCATTCATCGAACAATACAAGTACAAAATGGACATGGCGCCTGACTGTAATCAACTCAGGGCCATGGTTCAGAAAGGTAGGGAATCGTTCAAAGAATATGCACAAGATGGCGTGAGGTTGCCACCCAAGTGATTCCTCCCATGGAAGAGAAGGAGATGACTAATATTTTCTTGAAAACACTGGGTGCTTTCTACTAGGAGAGGATGGTAGAAAGTGCACCAAGTGACTTTACTGAAATGGTAGGAATGGGTATCCGCTTAGAAGAGGCTGTAAGAGAGGGTCGTTTAACGAAAGGTGAAGGCTCTGGAGGTGCGAAGAAGTCATCTTATGGGTTTACCAAGAAAAAGGAATGGGATTCGAATGCTGCTATGCAAGAGAGGTGGGTTAATACCCCTAGAAGGAATTATCAGCGTCATCAGCAAGTCGCCTCAGTTACTCCAGTTGTGGGTGCAGCTCCAACTACTGTTGCTTATCAAAGACCGTCCCAACAGGGGAATCAATGGTATAATCAGAGAAGGGAGAGTTATGACCTTATTCATATGAGCTATACAGAGTTACTACCAGCATTGATTTAGAAGAAGTTGGTTCAGACTCGACCACCTCCCGTTGTGCCATCACCATTGCCTTGGTACTACAAGGCAGACCAAAGATGTTCTTTTCATCAGGGAGCACCAAGGAATAATGTTGAGAATTATTATCCTTTGAAGACTGAGGTGCAGAAATTGGTGAAGTATGGTATTTTATCTTTCAAGGATGTGGGACCTAATGTGAAAGGCAATCCTCTACCCAAGCATGGAGGAGTTAAAGTTATGAATATGGTGGCCGGTTGTCCAGGCGACTTTCGGATTTTTGATATTAATTTGGTTAGAGGAGATTTGGTGAAAATTCATCCAGACCTCTGTGAATTTAGCTACTACACACATGACCATTCCAGTTGTGCTATTTGCAGTACAGACATACAGGGTTGCGATAAGATAAAGGCTGATTTATAGGAGATGATGGATGAGGGCCTCATCCACATAATCAGGCCTAGGGCAGAGTATGAAGAGGAGGTGAATATGGTTTCTGGATGTCCTGGAGAATTCAGAATTTTTGATGTAGAGTATATGAATAAGGACCTTGTGTGATTGCATGCTACTTTCTGCCATATGGATGATCAGGTAGAACACCAGTATGGATCTTGCGGAATTTGTTGTCGGGACTCCGGAAGATGTTCAATCGTGAAGAAGGGTGTTTAGTTGTTGTTAGATAATGGAATTATCAAGGTTACAGGTCAAAGGGATGATTACCATGAATTTGATTTAATTGAGGTTTGCTTGACTTAAGAAGAGTCGGATGAAGAGTATGCCTCTACAGATGAGTATTTCTCCTCAGATGAGGATTTGTTTTCCAGAAATAACTCAATAATGACTGATTGTTTGAAGAAAGGGTAAACGTCATTGTACCTTGTTTTGGGGCACCCGCCCATCCTAAAGTTGAATATTATAGTAAGCCAGTTGTTACCCCATTGGTGATTAGTTTGTTGGGTCCTATCCCCTACAAGTCAGATAAGGTTGTGCCCTACAAATACAACATTATAATATTAGAGGATGGAGTGGAAATTCCCATCCAGCCAATGCCTGATGTTGGGAATATTGCTAAAAATAGCAGGGTGACCCATAGTGGTCGTGTGTTTGCACCAGTTGTTCGAGGAGATGTTAGTGCTGGAAAGAAAATTGCTAAGAATGTTGAACCCAAGAGGGCTACGGGTGAGACTAGTGGGGCTACGTTAGAAAAAGAAGTGGATGATATTTTGAAGATAATCAAGATGAGCGACTACAGAATTGTAGATCAGCTACTGCAGACTCCTTCAAAAATATCTATCTTGGCTTTATTAATGAACTCATCTGCTCACAGAGAATCCTTGATGAGAGTATTGGACCAAGATTTTGTGGAGAGTGATATGCCTATAGACTAATTCAGTAGCGTAATAGGGAACATTACGTCATGTAATAACTTGAGTTTCTGCAATGATGAATTGCCAGATGAAGGAAGGAATCATAACCTGGCTCTCCATATCTCTATGAATTGCAAGAATGATTCATTATCCAATGTGCTGATTGATAATGGATCTGCTTTAAACGTTATATCGAGGAGCACTCTTATGAAGTTGAAATACCAAGGAACGCCTATGCGCCCGAGTGGCATCATTGTGAAAGCGTTTGATGGATCAAGGAAATATATTATTGGTGAAGTGGACTTTCCTATTCATATAGGACCACATTTGTTTCAGATAAATTTCCAGGTCATGGACATTGTTCCCGCTTATAGCTGTTTGTTGGGACGGCCGTGGATTCACGAGGCAGGGGCTGTCACTTCAACTTTACACCAGAAACTGAAATTTTCACGTGAAGGGAAAGTAATAATCATAAATGGGGAACAAGCATTATTGATATCTCATTTGTCCTTTTTCAGCATTATGGAGGCGGATGAAGCTGCTGTTGGAACCCAGATCAAAGCCTTATCCATTGACAACATAAGAGGAAATGAGAATTTCATGGTTTCTCTTAAGGATGTGCAACAAGTTGTGCGAAAGGGTCATAGCGAGGTATGGGGATAGATTATGAATCCACCTGTAAAAAAGAATAGAGCCGGTTTGGGGTTCTCTTTGAAGAATGACAAAGGTAAGAGTATGAAGCCAAAGTCTACTACAAGCAAGTATCAAGACATCTTCTATAGTGGGGGTTATCTGCATCCAACTGTTTCCGGGATTAATGCCATTGTGGAAGATGAAGTAGAGTAGGAAATACCGAATTATGTGACGCACAAAGTTAGGGTTCAGAACTGGATCACCATTGATGTTCCCTCTTGTATACATGTTTCAAAGTAATTTGTTTTGTTAATCTTTTTGAAAAGCTTTCACTCTACCCAAGGTGGAAGTATTAATGTTGTAGGGCTTATCTGTTTGCTGTGACTTTTAAAATCAATAATAAAAGTTGTCTTTGTTTCCCAAATTATGTCTTTATTTTCTGCTTTTTCTTGGAAAATGGTAATCAGAAAAAAAAACCTTCAAAATAAATAATAACTGAAATTCAATCTGCATGATCACTTGTTATATGTGTCAGTTTCTAAAAGAAATTATAAATGATATGTGCAGATTAATTAAAAACCCATTGAATACAATGACCCTGCACCCTCTCCCAACTTTGAATGTCCTGTGTATGGGGCCAAAGAAGAAGATTATGATGAGATTCCAGAAGGGGTATCACGGTTTCTTGAGCATGAGGAAAATACCATTCAGCCATATAAAGAGCCATTGGAAGTGATCAATTTGGGTTCAGAAGAAGATCCGAAGGAAGTCAAGATTGGAGCATCGTTGCATCCTGATGTGAGGAGCAGGTTAATTGAGCTATTGAAAGAGTATGTGGATATTTTTGCCTGGTCTTACCAAGATATGCCTGGTCTAGATACAGATATTATAGATAACCGTTTGTCGTTGAAGCCAGAGTGTCTGCCAATCGAACAGAAGTTGAGAAGAACTCACCCAGATATGGAAGTGAAGATCAAAGAGGATGTTTTAAAGCAGATTAATGTTGGTTTTCTTGTGACGCCAGTGTATCCTCAATGGATTGCCAATATTGTCCCAATAGTGAAAAAAGACGGAAAAGTTTGCATGTGCGTAGGTTACAGAGATCTAAATAAAGCTAGTCCAAAAGATGCTTTTCCATTGCCACACATTGAATGTTAGTGGATAACACAGTAAAATTCAAAGTATTCTCGTTCATGGACGGATTTTCTGGGTATAATCAAATAAGAATGACGCCTGAGGACATGGAAAAAACAACGTTTGTCACACCCCGGGAAACATTCTGTTACAGAGTGATGCCCTTCGGGTTAAAGAACGCTGGTGCAACGTACCAGAGGGTTATGACAACCCTATTTCATGATCTGATGCACAAGGAAATCGAAGTATATGTTGATTCTATGATTGATAAATCCCAGACGGAAGAAGGGCATGTAGAAGATTTATTGAAGATGTTTCAGCGATTATGGAAGTATCGTCTCCGCTTGAATCCAAATAAATGCACCTTCGGTGTTCAATCACGAAAATTGTTAGGATTCATTGTTAGCCAGAAAGGAATTGAAGATGACCCTGATAAAGTAAAATAAATTCAAGAGATGCCAGCGCCAAGAACTAAAAAGCAAGTCAAAGGGTTCCTCGGGCGTTTGAATTATATTTCCAGATTCAGTTTCCACATGACTGCAACATATGAACCGATCTTTAAGTTGTTAAAGAAAGATCAAGGTTTTGTATGGACAGATGAATGCCAAAGGGAATTTGATATTATTAAAGAATATCTTCTTGAACCTCCTATCTTTCTCCCTCCTGTCGAAGGAAGACCGTTGATTATGTATCTGACAGTGTTAGATAAATCCATGGGTTGTATTCTGGGACAACGGGATGAAACAGGGAAGAAATAGTTCGCCATTTATTATCTCAGTAAAAAGTTCACTGATTGTGAGTCGCGGTATTCCATGCTGGAAAAGACATGTTATGCTTTTGCCTGGGCGACAAAGCGTTTACGGCAGTTGTGATACGGCAGGAGAACTGACTTGAGGTTTTGCGTTTGTTTTTGCAAATGTTTTGGTTTAGCAAGAATCGCCACCGACTTTTTATTTTATCCTAAGGAAAGGTTAAAAAGCACAGCAAAAACCTTTGAGATGTTTTCTTGGGTTCGGGGAGTAGATTATAGAAAGGGAAGGTATTAGCACCCTTTCTATCCATGGTTATCCATGGGCTCTTAGTTACTTGCTTAGATCACTTGCCTTGCATTTTCAATTGTTTGAAATGGTGCTTTGTGTGTGGTTTTGAAAATGTTTTTAAAAAAGATGCCTTGTTTAGGCAACCATTGTAACAATTCTTTACTCGAATGTTTTACAAAGGTGTGTGTCCTTTTGAAAAGATATTTCAATGTTTTGAAAGTTGTTTTGAAAGTTGTTTGGAAAGTTGTGTCGTGGAGTGTTTTTTTTTGAAAAGTAGCAAGGATGTTTTCTTTTCAAGTTTGATCAAGTAACTAAGAGTTTACCCCTAAATTTACTCAAAGATTTTTCCTATGTTTTAACCCTTTTAACAGTATTGTTCCACCATTGTATTTGGTGGACAACCTTGTGTTAGGATGTAAACGGGACAGGCTCGGGTCATCGTGTAGACCATGATAGAAATTTTGCAAAGTATCTTAGCATTTTTTGTTGAGGGACTAAGATCATTTTTGTAAGGCAACTTTGGATAGTGTCATCGAGGGACTATGATCTTTTGATTTTGTTTGTTTTACCAAGATACTTCGCATGCGTAACATGGCCCATTTTTGAAGGCAACAAGTGGATGTAACCCTAGGGGTGTTTGTGTGCAAGTGTGTTTTATTGCATACAAGAGTTTATCTTTGAATTAGGATTTTCTATTTCATTGATTTTATCTTGCCATACACATCCTAATTACTAGAATTTATATTTAAAAGCAATAAAAAGCAGAAATATAAAATCCTACGCTATTACAACAATTAGGGGG
The DNA here is from genome assembly GCA_948472305.1 of Vicia faba. Lineage (NCBI taxonomy): Eukaryota > Viridiplantae > Streptophyta > Magnoliopsida > Fabales > Fabaceae > Vicia > Vicia faba. The sequence goes on from OX451739.1 coordinate 201,111,786, forward strand.
TGGGGGTACATATTTGTACATGGGGTGGTTCAACGAGAAAAATAGATAAGAAAAGAAAGTAACAAAAACAAGATAGAGAGAAAGAGAGAGGGAGCCAGCGCGCTGCTGAGAGGTCATCAGAAGTTCTGACTCAGCCCCGCTGCCAGATGATCAACCTTTTGGTTAAACTGTGTGAGTCAGAACTTCTGACTCTGGCACCTGCAAAACAGAAACCTGTTAGTGGGGAAATCATAAGTTCTTACCCCCATGCGCAGCAAGACAAAATTTTATTAGTGGGGATATCAGAAGTTCTGATCCTGCTGGAAATACAATAATTCTCAGAAGTTCTGATATTATTGACAGCAAAACAGGCTTCAAATGTGCTAACGTCAAAGTCAGCACTTGGCTTCTCCCTGTGCTAATCAGAACATCTGCAATTTTTTTATTTTTCCACAAAACAGAAAACATGTTTGGAACAACTTCAGCAAATGTCAAAGTGTTTCAGGGGACAGAACCAACAAGGTCACAGGCAGGTTCTATGCTGACTCACTTCCTATCTAAACATTCTGAGGTATGAAAATCCTCAGAACACAAACAGCGGCAACAAGATGTTTACATTATGTTTATTTGAGCATGCAAAGCTGATGATGCTTAGCAGCGTGATGAAGGTTAGCAGGTGCTTACCTGGCTGTTGGAAAAGTTTGTGAATGAGAGCTAGCTTTTAGCTCTGATGGTATTCTGGACAGGTTCTTTTTTTGAAAGGGGCAGATGAAGGCGTATGTGTATGTATGGTCAGAGGCTGAAAGGGTGTTTTTTAGTCACAAAGAAAGCTGGGTATTGATGAAGTTTGAAGGTAAGAAGTTCAAAGTTATGAAACACTGGAGATTTTGGCAGAGTTTCACAGTACTTTCTTGCTAAAAATTTCTGTTTCTCTTCTAGCAATTTTTCTGGTTTTTGGACGCCCTTTTTCAGTGGATAATGGTGCTCTATTTATAGGCGAAGCTCTTGTGGATTCTTGAACATTAAAGGCGCCAACAGAGGTTGAATTGTTCTTTGAAAGAAGTTCATGGGAAGTTGTGATAATAGATAGCCTTTCAGCCTAGGCTGGAACAACACGCATGGATTGGGGAGAAGTGACCTCTTAGGTGGACGGTGGCGCGTAGACCCATGCCTAAACCTGCATAAAGGCGTTTACCAAGCCACACGTGAAGAGACCCCTTGGATGAATGTTCAGGAGTGGTTGGGAGCATTAATGAGCATTAAATGGTAATGAGACTTATCAACACTAAAATTCTGGTAATAGGAGAAAAACTTGAATCAGCAGTTCTGCTTTATTAAAAAACAACATAAACCATGCTCTGGTCTTGGCCTCTTGTTGTCTTAGCAAATTCTGGGGATTCTCCTGACTTTCTGACACGTTACTTGGATTTGCTTCTGGAAATCCTAGACTTAGAGATTCTGTATCAGTGTAACACCCACTCTTCTGACCCTTTCATCTTCTGATTTCAGCATGTTCTGAAGGAGCCTTCAGATTTCTTTACTTCTTTTGCATTCCTTTAGCAAACTCTGGTTGAACTTGCGTAACTGCTGAAAGAGCCATGTTCTGTTTGAGGCTTACGTGTTGAACCACGTTTGCAACTTCTGACTGAGTTGATGTAGCTACTGAAGAGCCAGCTTCTGACTGCGTTGAGCCAAACTTGCAACTTCTGATTGTTTCTATCTGGAGGCTGGTCCAGAAGTTCTGAAATGTTATCTTCTTCTTAAACACCCATTTTTAGAGAAAAATTCCAAATGTTTAGAATTTAATTTTTTCAAGGTAAAAGCGTTGCCTTTAGAGCTTGTGTGATCATTTTGCTCTTGTAAATGGTTTTCTTGGGAAGAAATGATAATTCAGAACTTGGATTTGTTTCAGAGAGACTCTGAGAATCCAGGATGGTTTCCTGAAGAATGAGAGGGTAAATTTTGGGGTACAACAGCAGTATATGTTGAATCTTACCACTTGGTTGATCTCCAAAATGGATCCAATCAAGTACATTTTTTAAATGCCTACTCTTATTGGGAGAATTACCTGCTGGCAGATGTTGCTATCTGAATACGATATCGAATACCACACTCAAAAAGCTATTAAAAGAAGTGTGTTGGCAGATTATCTTGCTCACCAACCAATGGAGGATCATCAGTCCGTGGAGTATGATTTCCCTGATGAGGATGTGATATTCCTGAAAGTGAAAGATTGTGACGAACCATTGCCTGAGGAAGGTCCAGACCCTGAATCTCGTTGGAGTATGATATTTGATGGAGCTCTGAATGCTTAGGGTAAAGGAATTGGTGATGTTATCTCCACATGGATCGGACATTCCTTTTACCGTAAGGTTCGCATTTGATTGTACTAATAATATGGAAGAATATGAGGCTTGCATCATGGGTCTCGAAGAAGCTATTGATCCTAGAATCAAAATTTTAGATGTGTATGGTGATTTAGCTTTGGTAATAAACTAGATTAAAGGAGAATAGGATACTCGTCACCCCGGCTTGATCCCTTTCAAAGATTATGCTAAAAGGTTGTTACCCTTCTTTAATAAAGTTGAATTTCATCATATTCCAAGAGATGAAAATCAAATGGTGGATGCTCTGGCAACTCTGGCTTCTATGTATCAAGTAAATACTTGGAATGATATACCTCTAATTATGGTTTGGCGACTGGATAGGCCCACTCATGTGTTTACAATAGAAGAAGTAGCAGATGAAAAATCTCAGTATTATAACATCAAGCATTTTCTTCAGACTCAGGAATACCCGATTGGTGCATCGAATAAAGATAGAAAGACATTGAGAAGATTGGCAAGAAGTTTCTTCCTCACTGAAAATGTGTTGTATAAAAGAAATTATGACATGGTCTTGCTCAGATGCATGGATAGACACGAAGCAGGCATGTTGATGCATGAGGTTCGAGAAGGTTCATTTGGCACTCATGCCAATGGACATTTGATGGCTAAAAGGATGCTAAGGGCAGGTTACTATTGGCTGACAATGGAATCTGATTGTTATAAATTTTCAAAGAAGTGTCATAAATGCCATATTTATGCGGACAAGGTTCATGTGCTTCCATACGCACCCCATTGAGTTGTCCAAAACGGTCAGATACATGATCAGCGGCCTTCCTTTGACGGGTGGCATCAGAATAGGATGTTCTAGCAAATACTCCTTGATCTTATCCAAAGCAGCTTGGCAATCATCGTTCCATTCGACTACCTGATCTTTCTTCAATAGTTTGAAAATTGGCTCACAGGTAAACGTCAGATGAGAGATGAATCTGGCAATATAGTTCAAGCGCCCCAAGAATCCTCTAACCTCCTTTTCAGTACGGGGGGCGGGCATCTCTTGTATAGCTTTTACTTTTTCTGGATCGACCTCAATGCCTTTGTTGCTGACAATAAATCCTAGAAGTTTACCAGACCTAACTCCAAAGGTGCACTTACTTGGATTCAGCCTGAGTTTGTACTCCTTCAACCTGGAAAACAGCTTTTGAAGATGTTCAAGGTGTTCCTCCTCTGTTTGTGATCGAGCTATCATGTCGTCTACGTAAACCTCGATCTCATGATGTATCATATCATGGAACAAAGCCACCATGGCGCGCTGATAAGTTGCCCCTGCGTTCTTCAGTCCGAACGGCATCACCTTGTAACAGAAAGTACCCCATTGTGTAACAAAGGTTGTTTTCTCCATGTCCTCGGGGGCCATTTTGATCTGGTTGTAGCCCGAGAATCCGTCCATGAAGGAAAACACCTTGTGTTGAGCTGTGTTTCCAATCAAAATGTCGATATGCGGTAGCGGAAAATCATCTTTAGGGCTGGCCCTATTCAAATCCCGGTAGTCCACACACATTTTGACCTTGCCATATTTTTTAGGAACTGGCACGATGTTAGCAACCCATTGTGGATAAGATGTGACAGCCAGAAAGCCAGTGTTGAATTGCTTCATTACTTCAGCTTTAATCTTCTCAGACATGCCGGGCCTCATTCGGCGGACTTTTTGCTTGATCGATGGACAATCCTTTCTTGTAGGGAGACGGTGAACCATGATATCTGTGTCTAAACCAGGCATGTCTTCATAAGACCAGGCAAAGATTTCAATGTATTCATTCAATAGCTGTATCAAACGCTCCTTGACACTTGGTTCCAGATTGGCACCCACTTGTACTTCCTTCCGGTCTTCCTCTGTTCCTAAGTTGACAGTTTACAACAACTCTTCATGAGGCAAGATGGCCCTTTCTTCTTGCTGTAGAAGTCTGGCTAGCTCCCCTGGTACTTCACAATCTTCGTCATCTTCATACTCAGCCTGATTGACCAAATCTTCAGAGTTATCGAAGGACATAGCAGAATAGTCACCCATAGAATCCGGAGTGGATAGGTACCTGCATTTGTGAGTGTGGGTGTGTGTAAGGGATAGCCATCCTTAAACAAACAAAATGCAAAAGGAAAGAAAATGAACACAGCAGTTTATCAATGAAAAACGTCCAATGAATCATTAAACATGGCATATGAATACGAAGAGAATCAAAACCCTTACAAATGGACCTATATGCCCCGGGCAAGGCATGAGGTGAAAAACAGTGTGCAGATTGTTTAAAAGTAATTATTACAGACCAACAGGAAATGTTCGAAAGATAAGTTACTGATTAATGAAAGTAATGGGGACGAAGTCTTTCGCCTCCCGGTTGTGCAGCCCCCCTTCAATGGTTGGGAAGATCCAGTCTTCAATGTTGGCCTCTTCGCCTTCGTCTTCCAAAGCATTGACTCCATGAGGAGAAATCTTGATGGGTGTCCTTTCAATTTTCGAGCGACGCATAGCTTTTTGCCCTGCAGCGGTAAATCCCAACCCAAACTTGTCTGTCTTGTGGGGAAAGTCAGGAAACTGACCACATGTTGAGCTCTTTCCTTCTTTTACTGCAGCCTTTGCGTCTTTCAGAGATGCCATCCTGGCCACCTACTTGGGCTCCTCAGCTACTGCCTTTGCTACTGCCACCTCGGGAGAGACTTCCTCAAAGTGTTGATATGGTGTTTCAATGAATTCGCCATCCACCTCTACATACCGAAAGGAGTTCAGGTGACTGGTCATATATTCCTCCTCACCGGTTATGATCTTTCCTTTGACAGGGTATTTCAACATCTGATGTAGAGAGGAAGTGACCGCCCCAGCATTATGTATTCATGGCCTTCCTAGCAAGCAGGAGTATGACGGACGAATGTCCATCACATAGAAAGTTGAGTGGAATACTTAAGTGCCCACCTTGATAGGGATGTCGACTTCCCCATGTACCATTCTCTTAGACCCGTCAAAGGCCCTGACAATGATATCACTTGGTTTCATCTCCAAGCCTTCGCAATCTAATCGATCCAGAGCTTTCTTAGGCAGCACGTTCAGAGAAGAGCCAGTGTCGACCAAAACATGGGCCATAGTAGTTCCTCGGCATTCAACTGACACATGCAATGCGTCATTGTGCTTTCTTCCTTTCGGAGTCAGGTCAGCATCGGAGAAACCTAGGCCGTTGTCTGCGGTAAGGCTGGTTACACAATCCTGGAATTGATCGGCTGAGGTTTCCTAGGGCACATGGGCTGTCTTCAAAAACCTTATCAATGCTTTGGCATGAGCCTCCGAACAAAGCAGCAAGGGTAGCATGGAGATCTTCGAGGGGGTTTGCCCCAGTTGCTCCACCACGTCATAATCACTCTTCCTAATTATTTTCAGAATTTCCTCCATTTCTTTCTTAGAGGTTTCGGGGATGACCAATGGTTGAGCCCTCGTCCTGACAAGCTCATCTTGGATCCCTTTCCCCTTATCAGCAGAAGTAGGAGGAACAACCACAGGAGTAACAGCTTCTTCGATTAACGGATTTCTTGCAGAAAGTTTTATCGGCACAGGAGTAACTTTGGCAGCAGCTGAGGGTCCAAAGACTGCCTTTGGAGGGGCAATCTCTGGAGAAAATATTCTCCCACTTCGGGTAATCTTGCTTGTACCGGCAATGTTTCTAATGTCGGCATCTTCTTCGTTAGAGCTTTCTTTAGTTATCTCAACTTGTTTAACACCATGGTAGTAGATTTCTCCACCATAATTCCATGGTATTGATTTATCAGAAATGTAGGGGACAGGCCCAGGCATGGTTATTTTCAGAGGAACAAACTTCGTAGCGGATGTAATCTTAACAGGCTTTTTAGGGACCTTGGAAAGATTGGTGGAAATGGTGATTATTGAAACATCTTTGATAGGGGTTGGAGTAGCAGGAATCTTTTCGAAAAGAATTTGTTGATTGTCCATTAGGCCTTGGATGCTTATCTTCAGCAATGGACAGTCGATTGGTAGGGAGGAGCAACAGTAGCAGTCTTCTTTGCATCCCGGGAAAATCCCAGCCTTCAACAGATTCAACTTGATTGTCAACAGTGGAGTCATCAGATCATCAACAGCAGAAACATATAGATCTTCTTCAATAGCATGGATATTGCGACCATGCTTTGGCATTGGAGCGGATATCACGTTTGGTTTCTCTGGAGCATCGAACTCAACCTCTTTTGCATCTATCAAGTCTTGAATTTTATGCTTAAGCGCCCAACAATCGTTGGTGTCATGCCCTACACTGTCAGAATGAAGGGCACATTTAGCATTGGGATGATAATGTGGGGAAGACGTGTTCACATTTTTTGGTGCCTCTTTGATAGTAGTGAGATTTAGCTTCAATAAATGGGGAAGAACTTGCACAGGCGTCATATTGATGCGAGTGAACTCCCGTTGTGGCCGCTCCACCCGTTGCTGATTTGGTCTGGACTAATTGTTACGAGGCTGATCATTTGATGAATTTTGGATCATCATGGCCCCCACGGTCGGCCGACGTTCAGTTCTTCCCGATCTTTTCTGAGAGTATATAATAGCTGCTTCCTTCTTGGCCGGAAATGACTTCTTAGCAGTTGTAGAGGCAGAGGCATCCCTTTGAATCTTTCCATTCTTAATACCAACTTCCACCCGTTCTCCAGTCAGAATTAATTCAGTAAACCCTGTGGAAGAGCTCCCGATCAGATGGTTGAAGAACAGGCCAGATAGGGTCCCCAAGAACATATCAACTAGCTCTCTATCAGAAAGAGGTGGCTGCACTCTTTCGGCCAAGTCGCGCCACTTCTGGGCGTATTCTTTGAATCCTTCATTTGAGGCCATCCCCATACTCTGGAGCTGAGTACGGGTTGGCGCCAAGTCAGCATTATATTGATATTGGCGATAAAGGGCAGTTGCCAAGTCTTCCCAGTTATGCACTTCTGACCTCTCAAGCTGGTAAAACCAATCTAGTTGTGTACCGGACAAACTGTCCTGAAAGAAGTGTACCCAAAGATTTATGTCGGATGTATGAGGTTGAATTCTTCTGACATACGACCTTAAGTGCATTTTTGGGCAAGACAGCCCGTCATATTTTGCAAAAATTGGCACTTTAAACTTTGGAGGGATCACAATTCCAGCAATTAATCCCAATTCCTCAAAATCTAACCCAGGAACCCTCTGCAGCTCCATAGCTGCCAGTCTATCCTCCAGGTTTTTGTATCTGTCGTCCGCTGGCGGGGATTGCTGCTCTGAGTAGTCTTCATCTTCCTCAACCTCTTCCTCTTCAGCTTCGGACTCAGAAGGTAGTACAACTCCTTTTCCTTTACTAGTTTCCTCCTCAGATGCGGAGGGAAATTCAAGAACTCTTCTAGCTTCATTCTCAAACCTTCTTCCCAGTGTAGCTACCCCAACTCTCTTCTTCTTCTTTTTTCCTTTTTCTGGCTCTTTGTTCCCCAACAGTGCTTTTAGATCCTCCTGACCCTTTGCCAAGGTCATAAGGAGTTGTTGAAACTGTGAGTTTTGTGACTGCAGATCTTTGACCGTCTGTTCGAGATCCATCTTACTGAAATAAACAGCAGAGGGATAAGGAAACCTGGTGTGGAGACCTGCTTATGCATATGATGAATGATATGTTTATTCATGCAATGAATTCAAGGATTTAGAAATTCAAAATTGTTGCAGACAAAAAGAACACACGTCATATTAATAAGAAGAGATTTTGTCAGTACATAAATTCCCCATGGGCTAAATATTACAAAAACATCTTAAGGTAAAAAGACGTTGCGCATCCTCTTTGGTGCGATGTAAGTGTTGAGGGTCTCTTCCTCGTGAAGTCGGCGGGTAAGCTCCAAAACATTCTTCTCACTGGCATAGAAGCTGGCTTCAAAAGTATTCCGCTCTTCCTTGAGTTGGATCCAACTCCTCTGCATTTCCTCCCATGATGTTGGCATGTCAAGGTGTAGGATGGTGTAGGGAACCTCTCCTTCCTTAACAGGCTCTTTAATCAGAGGGAGAATATGAGGATAAGGCATTATAAGACTCTGGGCTCGGGTTCGTACCCACTTGAGGTAAGGCTCAAGAGGGATGGAGTTCTTGTGCCCCAGTGTCTTGTTATCTACCTTGTTAGGCATCCTCCAAGCTCTGATGAATCTTTGGCGAAGTCCTTGCGCATCTTTGTCGAAGTCAAAAACTAGGTCAAGAATCAGCATGTCATGAGGGCCATCCCTCCGTGCATATCCAAATTGTCTTAAAGCTAGGCAAGGGTTGTAGGTAATGCCTCCCCTAATGCCAAGTAATGGGACATTAGGGAACTCACCACAACGATCGACGATGATGACATTTTCTCTGGACCGAGAACACCAATGTACATCAGAGTGTGTGAGGGTCATCAACCGTTGTGACCACCTTAAGCCTTGGTCATTCTTCAAAACAGATTGTGGAAGGTGAGAAATAAACCACCTTGCAAGGAGAGGAGTACAGCACATGAGAACATCCCTCTTTCTCATTGTTCGTGTGTAAAATGAGTGGAGGATGTCCCCAAGCAATGTTGGTATGGGATTCCTGGATAGGAAAATCTTGACAGCATTGACATCTATAAGTTGGTCAGGATTTGGGAACAAGACCAACCCATAAATAAGGAGTGCCACAATCTCTTCAAAGGCTTGCAGATCCAAAGAATTCCAACACTCTTGTGCCTTCTCGAACAAGAATTTTACCAAGAAGCCTTTGACACCACTTCTGGTTTCCCAATGCCCCTTGATGTCGGATGGTTGCAAGTGTAGTGCTTGAGCAACGTCTTCAGGCTTTGGTTCTTTTTCCGTACCGCTATAGGGTAGTTGATTAAGAATAGGAATTCTCAGGAGTTGAGAAAATTCCTCCAAAGTGGGCACCAATTGATAGTCGGGGAATGTGAAACAGTGATGAAGGGGGTCAAAGAATTGGAACAACACTTTCACCATGTCTTCTTTAATACTGGTGTTGACTAGGCTGAGCAGTCTACCATGTCTTTCACTGAAGGGAGAGCTTTCTGGAATTCTGGATGTAAGCTCCTTGAGTTGAGGAGGGATTCTCACAAGGTTGACTTGGATAGTTTTCCTGCGAAGAATTTCCATGACCTGCAAAACAAGAACAAAGATGAAGATCCAAACCCTTGAAATGGTTAATGGATGCATATGATGCTTTATGATGTTCATGATGTATGCACAAACATATGTACAAGCAAGTCACACAAAACCCTAGTTTCAGGCTTGCATGGGGCTTCATAGGTAAGTACCCTCTTGAGTGAAGTTGGCTTAAAAACCTGTCCTATAAATAGTAACCGGGTTCTAAGGAGCTCAATATCATTGGATTGTTTTCCATGTTCATTGTTTTGGTTTAGCCACTTAACTAGCGACCAAAATATTCCAAGAAAACAACCCTCAATGAGTGTAGTATCGAGTATCTACCAACTTCGGATTGCACCAAAGTCGGTCATCTCACTACCCCTAATAAAAGGCCAAGATGGTCAAGTAAGGTTCTAGGTCATTAGTGCTTAGTGACATCACTCAGCGGCCCCGTACTCTCCTTGATTGAACTCAAGGGTTACCGGTACTCACAAATATGTCGCACAAATATAGCTATTGCTTCAACCGTGTCGGTATACCCCGCACAGTTTCCACAACATATTGCTATCTATGAATGTTTCCCCAAATCCGGGTGTAGGATTTCAAGCCCAAACAAGAGAACCAAAATATAAAGCAATCAAAGCAAACAATTAGTCATGCAAGAGGGTGATCTAAGCCCTAAGGTTACTCCACTTTTAAACATTTCCCCAGCAGAGTCGCCAGTTCTGTGATACGGTGGGAGAACTGACTTGAGGTTTTGCGTTTGTTTTTGCAAATGTTTCGGTTTAGCAAGAGTCGCCACCGACTTTTTATTTTATCCTAAGGAAAGGTTAAAAAGCACAACAAAAACCTTTGAGATGTTTTCTTGGGTTCGGGGAGTAGATTATAGAAAGGGAAGGTATTAGCACCCTTTCTATCCATGGTTATCCATGGGCTCTTAGTTACTTGTTTAGATCACTTGCCTTGCATTTTCAATTGTTTGAAATGGTGCTTTGTGTGTGGTTATGAAAATGTTTTTAAAAAATATGCCTTGTCTAGGCAACCATTGTAACAATTCTTTACTCGAATGTTTTACAAAGGTGTGTGTCTTTTTGAAAAGATATTTCAATGTTTTGAAAGTTGTTTTGAAAGTTGTTTGGAAAGTTGTGTTATGGAGTGGTTTTTTTGAAAAGTAGCAAGGATGTTTTCTTTGCAAGTTTGATCAAGTAACTAAGAGTTGTCTACCCCTAAATTTACTCAAAGATTTTTCCTATGTTTTAACCCTTTTAACAGTATTGTTCCACCATTGTATTTGGTGGACAACCTTGTGTTAGGATGTAAACGGGACAGGCGCGGGTCATCGTGTAGACCATGATAGCAATTTTGCAAAGTATCTTAGCATTTTTTGTTGAGGGACTAAGATCATTTTTGTAAGGCAACTTTGGATAGCGTCATCGAGGGACTATGATCTTTTGATTTTGTTTATTTTACCAAGATACTTCGCATGCGTAACATGGCCCATTTTTGAAGGCAACAAGTGGATGTAACCCTAGGGGTGTTTGTGTGCAAGTGTGTTTTATTGCATACAAGAGTTTATCTTTGAATTAGGATTTTCTATTTCAATGATTTTATCTTTCCATACACATCCTAATTACTAGCATTTATATTTAAAAGCAATAAAAAGCAGAAATATAAAATCCTATGCTATTACAACAATTAGGGGGTGGGGGTACGTATTTGTACATGGGGCGGTTCAACGAGAAAAATAGATAAGAAAAGAAAGTAACAAAAACAAGATAGAGAGAAAGAGAGAGGGAGCCAGCGCGCTGCTGAGAGGTCATCAGAAGTTCTGACTCAGGCTCGCTGCCAGATGATCAACCTTTTGGTTAAACTGTGTGAGTCAGAACTTCTGACTCTGGCACCTGCAAAACAGAAACCTGTTAGTGGGGAAATCAGAAGTTCTTACCCCCATGCGCTGCAAGACAAAATTTTGTTAGTGGGGATATCAGAAGTTCTGATCCTGCTGGAAATACAATAATTCTCAGAAGTTCTGATATTATTGACAGCAAAACAGGCTTCAGATGTGCTAACGTCAAAGTCAGCACTTGGCTTCTCCCTGTGCTAATCAGAACATCTGCAATTTTGTTATTTTTCCACAAAACAGAAAACATGTTTGGAACAACTTCAGCAAATGTCAAAGTGTTTCAGGGGACAGAACCAACAAGGTCACAGGCAGGTTCTATGCTGACTCACTTCCTATCTAAACGTTCTGAGGTATGAAAATCCTCAGAACACAAACAGCGGCAACAAGATGTTTACATTATGTTTATTTGAGCATGCAAAGCTGATGATGCTTAGCAGCGTGATGAAGGTCAGCAGGTGCTTACCTGGCTGTTGGAAAAGTTTGTGAATGAGAGCTAGCTTTTAGCTCTGATGGTATTCTGGACAGGTTCTTTTTTTGAAAGGGGCAGATGAAGGCGTATGTGTATGTATGGTCAGAGGCTGAAAGGGTGTTTTTTAGTCACAAAGAAATCTGGGTATTGATGAAGTTTGAAGGTAAGAAGTTCAAAGTTATGAAACACTGGAGATTTTGGCTGAGTTTCACAGTACTTTCTTGCTAAAACTTTCTGTTTCTCTTCTAGCAATTTTTCTGGTTTTTGGACGCCCTTTTTCAGTGGACAATGGTGCTCTATTTATAGGCGAAGCTCTTGTGGATTCTTGAACATTAAAGGCGCCAACAGAGGTTGAATTGTTCTTTGAAAGAAGTTCCTGGGAAGTTGTGATAATAGATAGCCTTTCAGCCTAGGCTGGAACAGCAGGCATGGATTGGGGAGAAGTGACCTCTTAGGTGGACGGTGGCGCGTAGACCCATGCCTAAACCTGTATAAAGGCATTTACCAAGCCACGCGTGAAGAGACCCCTTGGATGAATGTTCAGGAGTGGTTGGGAGCATTAATGAGCATTAAATGGTGATGAGACTTATCAACACCAAAATTCTGGTAATAGGAGAAAAACTTGAATCAGCAGTTCTGCTTTACCAAAAACAACATAAACCATGCTCTGGTCTTGGCCTCTTATTGTCTTAGCAAATTCTGGGGATTCTCCTGACTTTCTGACACGTTCCTTGGATTTGCTTCTGGAAATCCTGGACTTAGAGATTTTGTATCAGTGTAACACCCACTCTTCTGACCCTTTCATCTTCTGATTTCAGCATGTTCTGAAGGAGCCTTCAGATTTCTTTACTTCTTTTGCATTCCTTTAGCAAACTCTGGATGAACTTGTGTAACTGCTGAAAGAGCCATGTTCTGTTTGAGGCTTACGTGTTGAACCACAGTTGCAACTTCTGACTGAGTTGATGTAGCTGCTGAAGAGCCAGCTTCTTACTGTGTTGAGCCAAACTTTCAACTTTTGACCGTTTCAATCTGGAGGCTGGTCCAGAAGTTCTGAAGTGTTATCTTCTTCTTAAACACCCATTTTTAGGGAAAAATTCCAAATGTTTAGAATTTAATTTTTTCAAGGTAAAAGTGTTGCCTTTAGAGCTTGTGTGATCATTTTGCTCTTGTAAATGGTTTTCTTGGGAAGAAATGATAATTCAGAACTTGGATTTGTTTTAGAGAGACTCTGAGAATCTAGGATGGTTTCCTGAAGAATGAGAGGGTAAATTTTGGGGTACAACACCAGTATATGTTAAATCTTACCACTTGGTTGATCTCCAAAATGGATCCAATCAAGTACATTTTTGAAATGCATGCTCTTATTGGGAGAATTACCCGCTGGCAGATGTTGCTATCTGAATACGATATCGAATAACACACTCAAAAAGCTATTAAAAGAAGTGTGTTGGCAGATTATCTTGCTCACCAACCAATGGAGGATCATCAGTCTGGAGTATGATTTCCCTGATGAGGATGTGATATTCCTGAAAGTGAAAGATTGTGATGAACCATTGCCTGAGGAAGGTCCAGACCCTGAATCTCGTTGGAGTATGATATTTGATGGAGCTGTGAATGCTTATGGTAAAGGAATTGGTGATGTTATTGTCACTCCACATGGATCGCACATTCCTTTTACCGTAAGGTTGGAATTTGATTGTACGAATAATATGGCAGAATATGAGGCTTGCATCATGGGTCTCGAAGAAGCTATTGATCCCAGAATCAAAATTTTAGATGTGTATGGTGATTTAGCTTTGGTAATAAACTAGATTAAAGGAGAACAGGATACTCGTCACCCCGGCTTGATCCCTTTCAAAGATTATGCTAGAAGGTTGTTACCCTTCTTTAATAAAGTTGAATTTCATCATATTCCAAGAGATGAAAATCAAATGGTGGATGCTCTGGCAACTCTGGCTTCTATGTATCAAGTAAATACTTGGAATGATATACCTCTAATTATGGTTTGGCGACTGGATAGGCCCACTCATGTGTTTACAATAGAAGAAGTAGCAGATCAAAAATCTCGGTATTATAACATCAAGCATTTTCTTCAGACTCAGGAATACCCGATTGGTGCATCGAATAAAGATAGAAAGACATTGAGAAGATTGGCAAGAAGTTTCTTCCTCAGTGAAAATGTGTTGTATAAAAGAAATTATGACATGGTCTTGCTCAGATGCATGGATAGACACGAAGCAGGCATGTTGATGCATGAGGTTCAAGAAGGTTCATTTGGCACTCATGCCAATGGACATTTGATGGCTAAAAGGATGCTAAGGGCAGGTTACTATTGGCTAACAATGGAATCTGATTGTTATAAATTTTCAAAGAAGTGTCATAAATGCCATATTTATGCGGACAAGGTTCATGTGCCTCCAACACTTCTTAATGTGATCTCTTCCCCATGGCCTTTCTCTATGTGGGGTATTGACATGATCGGGATGATAGAACCCAAAATTTCGAATGGACATCATTTTATCTTGGTAGCAATTGATTACTTCACCAAGTGGGTGGAGGCTGCTTCGTATTCTAATGTTACTAAGCAGGTGGTTGTGCGCTTCATCAAGAATAACCTTATATGTCGGTATGGTATGTCGAGCATAATTATCACTGACAATGGCTCGAATTTGAACAATAAAATGATGACAGAACTGTGTGAAGAATTCAAGATTGTCCATCACAATTCATCTCCGTACAGGCCAAAGATGAATGGGGATGTTGAAGCTCCTAATAAGAATATCAAGAAGATTATCCAGAAAATGGTCGTTACTTATAAGGATTGGCATGAAATAATCCCTTTTGCTTTACATGGATATCGAACATCTGTCTGCACTTCAACAGGAGCAACCCCATTCTCCCTGGTGTATGGAATGGAAGTTGTAATCCCAGTCGAGGTTGAGATTCCCTCTTTGCGTGTGATAATGGAAACCAAGTTGACTGAGGTTGAATGGGTCCAAAACAGGTTTGACCAATTGAATTTGATCGAAGAAAAGAGAATGACAACTTTGTGTCATGTACAGTTATATCAGAAGAGAATGAAGAAAGCTTTTGATAAGAAGGTCAAACCTCGTGACTTCAGAGAAGGTGACCTCGTGCTCAGGAAGATCATGTCTTTCAACACTGATTATAGGGGCAAGTGGACTCCCAATTTTGAAGGCCCATATGTTGTTAAGAAATCCTTCTCTGGCGGTGCATTAATTCTTGAAACTATGGATGGCAAGGAGTTCCCACGTCCCATGAATGTTGATGCAGTCAAGAAATACTTTGCCTAAAGAAGTAAAAGAATGACTCGCTAAGTTGAAAACCCGCAAGGGGAGCTTGGAAAAAGTTAGGGACTTTCTTGGCAAGTAACTGCATCATGCAAGATCTGATCATTGAAGCAACAATCTTCTCGAATCCTCATCATACTTCAACGGAAGCTGTTGCTCAGGATTTCAAAAAGTTGTTAGAGGGGATAATGGTCATTGTATCTCAATGTATCTCAATGTATCTTTTCCATTATATATTACCATTTTCCAAACTTTGTAATCATCTATGGAGTCTCGCCGTTTGCAGGCTACCATTCTATTAATAAAGTTTGAGCTGTTACCCAATTCTTTGTGTTTCTTATTTTATTAAGCTTGAAAAGACTCCATTTATTATTGATAATAACTTTCAAATGCAAATAGATTAAATAACAAAATCAATTTTTCAAAAAGAATTTACAAATTGCTTTTACTTTGGAATTTGTGATGCAAACAAAAAACAACAACAACAAAAATGGTGATCCCGGGAATGGACAAACTCCAGTTGTTTTAAGAAATTTTTGTTCCCCTCGGGAAAATTTACTCAGGATGATTCGCCATATTGGTTTCGAGACTCTGGTATCCTCGGACAAGTTTGGATTCATTTCTCCTCTTTGTCTGAGTTTTCATGATGTAAAGTTTTAATCCGAGATTTCCCCAGTGAATGTTTTGATGATTTGGTGTCCATCTACTTTACTTGATATTGGTTTTGCAATCCCCAGTAAGAACATTACTCTTGAAAAAATTTGTTTCCCCGGTGAAGCCTGGAGAAAGATGTTTTATCCCTGTATCTGTACTATTCTGCCACGTTGTTTTATTTACTTTCGGATTATGTTTCTCCTCAGTAAAGCTAAAGCAGGAAGTAGGTTTTGTTTCCTCAGTTAACATTTACCTTTTTCTTGGAATGATCATCTTGGATGTGATTTAGCCGAGTGTTGTTTGTGCCCTAGGTGGTTTTTCCTGGTTACTCCCAATGTTGAATATCTGTTTTGTCAGCATATGCACGATAACACTCATACATTCATACATACATCATGCATAGCTAAAATTGGAAACTCATTTCTCTTTAACATTTGTTAATATTTTTGTTGACATATCACCCTGTTTTGCAGAGTTACGTTGTCCTCTCTTCAATAGAGTGTTGGCCTTAAGCAGAAAGCGTATATTTTTTCAATTTCCCCACTGAGTTATCCCTCGTGGAAGATTTTTTCTTTTGCCTTCCTGTATAGCTCTTTGTTTAGATGGATTTGGTTTTCCCTCTTGAGTTTATTTCTCAAAGGATGTATTTTGGTTGACTATTTCATTCGAGTTTATTTCTGATTTGAATCTTTGGTTTCCCAGCAATATTATTTACTTTGGATTTCTGAAAGCTTCGAGTTTTGGTTTGTGCATTTACTTTGCACAAGAAGACTTTATATCCTCAGCAGGAATATCGTGGCATTTCACCAAGAAGTCATATTTCATTCACCAGGAAGCCATATTGTTCTCCCCATAAAGTCATTTCTTTTTACAATCCTCCATGACAACAAGTGACAGGTCTCTTTATTTGAGAAACTTTTGCTTCCCTATAAAAGTTGACGTAACCTTTTTTTCTATCTTCTCTATGAGTGGATAGTTTCTAGTCTGTTGTCAAATTACTCCAGTGGATGACAAGACTTTCAAATTCGCAGAGACAGTTCGCAAGTGGATGTCTCTTTATTTGAGACATCTTACCCTTTCCAGGCAAAGTGCCTCGGTTAAAGAAGAAGTTGAGACCTGTTCTAGGAGAAATTCCATAATTTTAGGGAAACTTGTCATCTTTTTGCTACCTTCAGTGAATGTTGGTAGTTCATCGTCGGTGAACGGCGATGCTATGATATATTTTCTCTCTACCTTCAGTAAAAGTTGATAGGTCATCAACAGTGAACGTCTATGATTGTTATCTTTTTGCTACCCTCAGTGAACGTTGGTAGTTCATCGTTAGTGAACGACGGTGCTATGATATATTTTCTCTCTACCTTCAGTAAAATTTGGTAGGTCATCGGCAGTGAATGTTGATGATTGTTATCTTTTTGCTACCCTCAGTGAACGTTGGTAGTTCATCATTAGTGAACGGAGGTGCTATGATATATTTTCTCTTTACCTTCAGTGAAAGTTGGTAGATCACCATCAGTGAACGTTGGTAGTTCATCATCAGTGAACGGCGGTGCTATGATATATTTTATCTCTACCTTCAGTAAAAGTTGGTAGGTCATCGGCAGTGAACGTCGATGTTTGTTATCTTTTTGCTACCTTCAGTGAACGTTGATAGTTCATCGTCAGTGAACAGCGATGTTATGATATATTTTCTCTCTACCTTCAGTGAAAGTTGGTAGATCACCATCAGTGAAAGTTGGTGTTTGTTATCTTTTTGCTACCCTCAGTGAACGTTGGTAGCTTCACCTCAGGTGTTGGTGTATCCTTTGACCATTTTACCATCCTCTCTGATTCAGGCCTTTTCGATCCACCAATGATTTATTTTCCTGGTTGGGTTACTCTCTTGTTTCTTTATTTTTTATTACATCCCCGGTGGTGTTTTGCGTCCCTTTGGAGTTGTCCATGTGCACTCATATTCATAAACATTGCATGGCATCTTAGGGCCAAAAATAGGGTTTGTTTTATATTTAATTATCTTCGATCGCGTCGACACGAAGATTTTTAACTTTTGTATCTCCGAATAGAAGAAACTTAAATAAGGGCAGCTATTTTACCCCAATTTTCCCCCTAAGATCCCTTCATCATACCATGTTGATTCATTCACAATAAGATCACATTAGGATTCTTGGTTCCTCTCCCTATATTTAGCTTTGCTCTTTGAGGAATCACCATGCACCTTAACTTGTGTTCTTTTGTGATCATGAATATTTTTGTCTTTATTTCTCCTCTTAATTAATAAAATGCAATGTTGGTTTGTCTTGCTTGTTACTAATATAGGTAAAGGCAATGAGATTTAGCAAGTTCCTCCATGGGTTAATGAGTTTATTTCCATGCCCTAGTCAATAAATTTTGGGAAGTTCAAACCTCACCATTGGATTTGATTTGGAAGAAATGGCATGGCAAGTTTATTTTGGTTCACATCATTTCAAGGTTATCAAATTTGGTTCAAAAGCACAAGGGATTGATTGGAGGAGTTGTCATGTTTGGACAAGGCTTTGTTCCCATTGGTCACAAATGCATATTTCTCTCAATTCTCAAGATATGGAAGTGGTTTTGGTTGCCATGAATTCTCATTTTCATCCTCAATAACTTCTATTTACAAAGCATTTGTGTTGGTACAAAAAGTTTGTTCAAAATTGTCAAAGTTCCTCAAGGCATGTTTCTTGATCTAGGAGCTAGGGTTTTTAACTTCAAAGAAGTATATCTTGCTCATATTTAGGTATTTTAGAGTGATTCCAAAAACATCCTTCTCTTAAAATGGTTATAAACAAATCACTTCAAAAGTTCCAAGGATTTTTCATGTGGAAGAAACTTGATGAAGAAGAAAGATTACAAGTCCTCCAGATGAATCCCCAGTTTTCCATGTGTAACTTCAAATGATTATAACTTGGTCAATTTTTATCACCTTGAGCCCATTCTTTTTCCATAATCATCTTGAGGATGTGAAATTTATGCCTTCTTTTATGTGCAAAGTGAGAAAATGTATGGAAGTTTCTTTAAGGATACAAAAGATTATAGGTCATTTTATGATTTTTTTGCCAACTTCAACAATTCATAACTCTCTCAATTTTTGGAGATTTTGAATGGTTCAATTCCCAAAATGTCATTTAATAGGTATATTTCATACCGTCTTTTTTGGTCAAAAGCGAAATCTAAGTGGAAGGCCGTGTTTGGATGCAAGACATAATAGGTCACTTTTGAAGAAAAACTTGAAATATTTTTAAGTATGGAAAGTCATCCCTTTTTCTCCAACTTTGACTCAATGCAATTTTCAGCTCAAGCATCCATTTGATCCCATTCTTTTTCCATTGCAAAGCTTGTAACCTCAACTTTCTAAGACCCCTTGAGCTGAGAATGCCATTGGATTGAACTTGGTAACGTGGAACTGAAGTTTCATCTCAAGTCAGATTTTGAAATCTTTGTTTTGGCTTCTAATCACAAGTTTTCCACGCGTTTTTGCCTCTAAACATGTTTAATGAAGTTCTAGAATTGATTAGCACAACAAAACGCGCGTTTTGGATGAGTTTTGATCAAATTAGAAGTCAAACTTTTCTTGTTTGCAACTTCACACGATTTCCCTCCAAACTTCATCATTTCACACGTTTGGACATTTCATTTGATTCCCTATAAATAGAGGGTCATCCATCATTCATTTTCTCAAGTTTGGATAGCCAAAATCACCCTGCCAAACTTGTTCCATAACTCAAAATTCGGCAACTTCGAAATCCATATACAAACCTTTTTCAATCCAATTTTTCCATCTGTTCACCTTCCTCTATCTTCCCTGAAGCTGACCATATAATTACATTCAAGAATCGTGCCCTATATTGCTCCATAGAAGTCAAGTTTCAGAGCTCTGCAACTCAATTTCAATATGTAGATTCCTTCATCAATTCTTCAAAACTTTGATTTTATTGTGATGCTCTCATTGCCCTGGTTCTAGTTGCAACACTTGCTTTTTACTAGAAACACGTTTTGACCATGAAATTTCAAATTCCTTTTCAAAACTTTCCTTCCAAATTGCTTGAGCTACAGTTTATATAAACTTGTCGCGAAGGTGTGGTTGTCTTCGTCTTGAAGAGACGAAGCGAATGACATAGGTCCCGTGCTCTAATTTTACAGATTGAGCAACCTGGTTTTGGGACTGGCTGGAGGTTGAAGATGACCAACGTGTCATCTTCCAACCAATGAAGACGCGCCATCTGTTTTTTTTCAAAAATCTGATTTAATTAATGATCTTATGCATTATTCACTAAAGTCCATAACATGCACAACGTGCCAGGTCCACTTGATATGTTTACTAATGCGTTTTGACATTGATCAGATGGCCCATATTTTTTTTGGTTTTTATTTTCATTTCTGATTTTTATATTTAATTGTTTTAAACTTTATAAAAATAATAAAAAAATCATTTTTAGGCTAAAAAATCTTAAAGAATTATGAAAAATACTTTTGATTGTTCTCTTTCTGATTTTTATTTTTTCACAATTTAATTTTGTGTTTTGGTATTTTTTAGAAATTTTCACTTTATTTGAATTGTTTTAAATGTTTAAAAATACTTTTATGCATTTTTAAATTTTGAAAAAATTATGGGATGATCCAATGATATTGTAACAAATGTTGGTGACCTCACTTATTTTTTTATTTCTGACTTTGGTATTTTTTATTATTTTTAGTTTATTTTACTCATTTCTTTTAATTTTAAAAAATAGTTTATGACTTTAAAGAATTATCAAAAAATTTATAAAATCATTTGAGTCCTTTTATGATTTTTCTATAGACTTACTTTTTATTTCTTGATCAATTTGAACATAATTGATATTTTTCTCTTTTATTTCTATTTTAAAACATTTTTTTAAACCTTTTTTATATATATATTAAATGTAATATTATTTTGTGACTATTTTCTGACTGATCTTTGGTTAAACTTTTGATCATGAACTTTATTAACATCATTGAATCCATGATGTTGAGTCTAACTCCCTAAAAATGGATGAATGATTTTAATAATAGTTTGATTAAATTTAATTCAAAAATGGTTTGTATATTCTCTCCCACCCCTCTTCATCTCATCCCTTTCTTATTGCACTAAGTGTTATTGGAGCATGATCTCTATATCATGTCTCAAAACAAATGGTGAATAGATTGCTATTGACCGGCCTCAAAATAGGTGCGACTTTTATATAAGTCCACTTACGATTGCTTAACATAGCGCTAAATTTTGTCCCGATTCGAATAAATGATCATTCGTGGCCCAAACTTATGTTTGCAAGCCCAAGTATGTTAATTTGATCTCTTTGATCCAATAACCTTGAGATTTATTGTGTGGAGGCTTTGGTTCTACCAATCCTCTAATGGATCTACAACACTTTTGGTCAACGCGGATCACTTAAACATCGTTGATCATTAAATGGTACTTATGAGGATTCCAATTGGATGATATACTTGACAAAAAGCAAATGCAACTTGTTGTGTGGAGGCTTTGGTTCTACCAATCCTCGAATGAGTTCCAAATGTAAGTTTCAAGATGATCATCTAACTAACCACTAATCACTAATAATTGACTTTATCCTTTATTTTTATCATATGCCCCTTTTATTTTTATGTACTATTTACTTTTAGCATTTACATTTCATGCCATTTTCATCTTTGCTCATTTGAGTATTTACTTTCTTGTCATTTTTATTTTTGTTCACTTGAGCTTTACTTTTCTTTTTCAAAATACTTAATAATCAACATAAACCCTAAAAATCTTTAATGATACTTGGACTATTTGGTCACTATCCTTGGCATTATGGAGCATTGGACTTTTTGGACTTAGGATTAGGAACCTTGGCCTATGATTGGAGACCTTGTGACTTTATCTGATTATTTTTTTTGGGGCTCTTGAGGTTTACCTCAAGGCATTGGGTTGTTTGTTTGTTTTGTGTGCTGGTTATTGTGATTAAACTCTTTGTTTGTAATCTGGCATTCACCCGTATACAACCGTTACTCTGCCCAATTTTTGTGAAGACTTAATACACTTGAAGTTTGGTTCTTTCAAGAGATCTAGTATCATTTCTTGTTTGTTTTCAATCTAAATAATGGGAATTCTATCTTGGCTCATAGTGTCAAGTATTGGTTTCTTGTTGGTTAGATGGTTCTTATCTCTAGCTTTTATCTTATGCTTTAGGATAGTCCCTTCTTCTCTTCCCACCTTCTTTAATTTCAAAAATCTTCTCTCTCTTTTTGAAAACTCTTCTTGTTTTTTTAAACTTGAACCACTTTCATAATAAACTTGGACTTAGGTCCATGCATAATATAGTGAAGAGAGATATTTTCCACTTGGGTATTGAGTGAGGCATTGTTGATTTTAAAATCCAAGCCATATCCTCCACTTTGAGATGATGCAAATTCTCCTTTCTCATGATTGTGGGTAGTAGGTATGTTTTCCACATGGACAATGATGATGGTGTTTTATCTCATAAAATTAAACAACACATTTGTGTTTTAAAATTTTTAAAAGAGGAACTACGTGTACCCTGATCCCCTATTGCATGGAAGATGGTACATAGGAACTAAAGGTTCGCAACCGGGGCGGGTGCAAAAATCATAAAAAAATATATTTCTTTTCCCACCTCCACCATCTATTTTACATACAACATTTTATAGCCAAAATATACAGATTTTTACAAAGAGGTTCCTGCGGAGCACCATAGATGTTTAGCGTGCTAGTACCTTCCCTTTGCATAACCAACCCCCTTACCTTTAATCTTTCCCCCTTTTTTGGGTTATTCGCTCTTTTCCCATTCCTTTGGAAACAATAAAGTGTGGTGGCGATTTTATTTTGATTTGTACAAGTCTAGTCAATCCCATGGCTTAGTCTTAAACATTTCTACCGCTACAGCCTATATTGGTGAATATTAAGATGAAGGCTTATGCCTTGTTGATGCCTCTAATTATTGGCAATTATTTTGAGATGGGAGTTCTTCTCCAATGGTACCACATGAATTTTCATAGTATTGAGTCGCATTATATGATTGCATAAAGAAGTTGTGTATTGATGCAGTAAATATGTATATTGTTGGTATTCTGTTGCGAATATTGTTGTTTATGAGATGTGAAGTGGTGTTATTATATGAGTTGATCTAGCATATTATTTATCATACGTTTTATTATATTGCTAGATATCCCACCCCTTCTGTTTGAATGTTACCCTTACGTTGGTAACGTGCAGGTAATCCAGAGTGAAGGCAGTATACCTTCGGTAGTTCGAGTCAGTATCATTGCTCTGATACGTAACACTCGAGGGGATGAACTCTTGTTACTTTTAATGATTGATTATTTCAGTTGTTGAACTTTAATTTTATTGTTGCTAAGTATGTGTTATTTTGAAGTTGCTGTAATTGTTGGACAAAGATGTTATTATGATTCCGCTGCGTAGATGTTCAAGTTGTTGAATTAAGAGATTAAATTATTATGTTGATGGTTCATCCGAGGTTTTAAAGTGTTATGTATCCATGTTGAATGCAATGTGTTTTTAAGTTGAATTTATGGCATCCTGATTCAGTTGTATGAATTTTTAAAACTCTGATTTACAATTATAATTGTCGGGGTAGAATTGGGGTGTTACAATATTTCTCTCTGCATTATAGTTCATTGTGTTAGTCTCCAAGTGACAATGGATTATCAGCTTTGTGTTATTCATCCTCTAGGCTGTGATGAGTAGGAGAAGTCTCTGTTATAAGCTTACTATTTTAGTCTCAAAGCGTTAGTAAATTAATTTTCAAAATGGTGTTATTTACCCTGTAGGTCGTGGTAAATACTATGTAACTGCGATATAGCTTATTGCATTAGTCTCAAGGAAGCAATAAGTTGTATATTTTCAAGCTTGTGTTATTCATCTCTCAGGTTATGGTAAATGCGCAAATTCTACGATTACTTTTCTGGGTGTTGACGAGTTATCCACGTCATCATATCTAGGTCAATTATACTCTTTACTCTGGCATTGGTGAGTTGACTGCGTCATCCTTGCCTATTGTTTTTTTACTCTTGGGTATACTTAACAGTTTATCCTTATCTAATAATCTTTTGATCAAATTTTAGGGTCCTCCATTATTTAATAACCCTCTGATATGAATGTGCAAGACCTTCATATTCTCTCACCCTCAATCGAAGAATGATTAAATAGGGGCAGCTGTCATATCCCAAATTTCCCCCTCTAGTGTATATAGTCAACTTATCTTTATTGGTCGTTTTGTTATTTAAATATTGGTACTATTATACTTTTGTTACTAACTTGTTTTTTCACATATTTTTTGTTTAGATATAATGGGGTCAAAATTAGAAATTGGGGCTATGTTTATCTTTTTATCAAAAGGGCCTATTGTTCTAAATTAAAACTACTGGCCCATTAAGATGTTTTGAGGGTCCTTTAGATTGAGAGTTGACCGAAGTCAACCTCCGAATTTTGTTACTCTTGTTTAGCCTTTTTTATTGTTATTTATATTATTATTATTATTATTATTATTATTATTATTATTATTATCCTTTAAATTTAATTTGTTTACTTATACATCATTATTCATTTTTTATTGAGGTTAACATTCTTCTATTCCAATTATTATTATTATTATTATTATTATTATTATTATTATTATTATTATTATTATTATTATTATTATTATTATTATTATTATTATTATTATTATTATTATTATTACGGATTATTTATGAGAGTTGACCGAAGTCAACATTGGTGAGGTTTGTGGTTTTTAATATTATTATTCTTATTCCTAGTATCAGTATTATACTATTATTTGTATTAATATTATTGTATTATTATTTTTTTATTATCAATATTATTATTATTATTATTTTGAGATCGTTGACTAAAAGTCAAAACAAGGGTGAAAACCATAAGATGAGAGAAGGTTGGGAAGAAGAAAGATGAACGATTGAAAAATGAATAAAAGAAAGAAAGAAATAAGGTATACTCCCTCTACTTGTTAGTAGCACGTGGCCACTTGCAGGCCACATGTTTGGATTACTGTACAACAACTCTGTGTGGGTCCCCTACCATACTCCCTAGTCCAACATCCCATCATCACTGTCTGTTCTGCTTACTCCTGATCAACACCCTTGAGTTAACTTTAGGGGGGCACACAATCACCATCAAACGATGGTAGTAACATTATCCATCGTAAGCCCATGCGACGCACACACTAGATCCGGACGGATCTCTCCTATTTCACTTGGACATCAAGCCCGCTCTATTCACACCCTAATTTTTTTCCAACAACGATTTACACCCCCTGCAGTTTGGGACCAAAAAAACTAATGATTGGGCTTTAGCCCTTTGCCAGTAGCACTCCCATGAATTACTACCTAGTTCAAAAATAAACCCCCCGCGTTAAATTAAATATTTTCTATTAATTTATTTTATTTTAATTTTATATTTATAATATCAATTTTTTTAGAATTTTGTTATTTTTTGCATTAAAATATTTTTGGCATATAAATTATTTTAATGAATAAATATTGAATTAGTATTAAAAATATTTGATATATTTTTAATAATATGAAAATAGTTATTTTATTATTTTATAAAACATTAACTCTATTTTCTAAACAACTTTTTATCAGTCAAACTCATTTTTTTATCATGCATCTAAGACAACTAACTAATCAAATACTAACATTCTTTTACTAATTTAATTTCGATTTCAATGTTATTTTCAAAAAGGATTGTGGATCTATTTTTCATTAACTGCGAATTGCGTCTACGACTACGTTAATTTCAAACTCAGACAAGGTTCAAGGAGAAGTCCAAATATTTCCACAATCCATAAAAAAAACTAACCAAACACTTACAAACTACGAATTGGGACTCAAATTCCTCATAAGAGGATATATAGGAACTCAACTTAAAAACCAAGGCAAGTTCCCCTAATTAAAAAAAATATTCTTTTCTTAAACATGTGGAAACATTAACTTTTAAATAGAAATTCACGATTGTTGTACCCCAAAATATGCCTTCCCATTTTCACTCAAGACATTCCTATAGAGGTCCTCAACTTGCCCAAGGATGACTAAGAATTGACCAAACAAATTCTCCTCCTAAGGCAATGAACCCCCAACTAGGGTTTAAATTTTCATCAAGATGGTTGAGCTCCAAGGATCCCAAATGTTCTCCATTGTCCTAATATGTCTTCAAGATCATCCATGCCAAGTTTCATGCCTTTCTCAATAAGTTTACTCGGTCAATTGCTCAAATGCTTGAAAATCAACTATGTTAGGTCAAAAGTCAATTATGGCCCATGTACAGTCAAACTTCAAGATTTTTGGTCAACATCAACATTTTGAAGTTATATCCATTATTTGATCAAGGGTTTATCATGATTCCTCAAGAAATGCTCCAAATTCATCAAAAGTCAAAAATGGCAAATTAGGGTTTCTATAGGAAAAGTCAACCAAACTTTGACCAAGCATAACTTTCTCATACTTTATTAGAAAATTTCCAACCAAATCTCATTTTGAAGAGAATCGAATTCCCTACAACTTCTCTTCATCCCTCAAGTTCAATAAATGCACCATTTGAAAGATACAAGTTCATACATTACAGGTCATTTTTAGAAAGTCAATAAAAGCCATTTTTTTCAAAGATCTTTTACATCAAGATAACATCTTCAAATGCAAAATTTATAAAAATATGGATTGAATTATACATCTTGGGCTTTCCAAAAAGTCTAAGATCATCATCATGAGATAAGAACTGAGCAAGTTATGGCTTTCCCAAGTTTGGAAAATTTGGGAAATTTTAAGAAATATGCATTGAGCAAATTTGAGTTTTTGAGGCAATGGCTCATTTTCTTAGATTTCAAACATCTTCCTAAGAGTATAGAGGACTCCTAAAACAATTTTTGTATAGTCTTGATTTTATTTGCATTTTATATTAATTTTATTTAATTAAAAATCAAATAAATCAAGATTATTACAAATTATATCGTTAAGGCTTGTTTTAATACATGGAGAGGCCCCAATTTTCGTGTACAGCAAGGCCAACATCTCCAAATTCATGCAAGTTTGAAAAAAGGACAAGATCCCACACTTTTGGACAAGGTTACATATTGGTATTCATGGCATTCAAATGTTTGTATATGGTTGTTACAAACTTGTTTTTTCGTGTCTCCTCATCCCTCTCTATATAAACAAACACCCAGCAAGCATCAGGGCAAGCACACATAGCCTGGAGAATCCCTACACATTTTGCAAAAATTTCAAAGCTATCATACTCGAATTTTGAGTTCTAGCCTCCATCAGTCCAAATCAAGGATGCTAATCAATTCCTGGAGGTTCCCTGAAGTTGTCCCAACCATTACCAAGCCTTGAAGCCTCGCCAAACGCATTCTACATTCATCACGGTTTGCCTCATTTTTCAAAATTCATTTTATAAAATTCATACAATATCAATGTGTTTTAACCATGCAAATTTAACCTTTTGAGCATTTGCAAGCTTTTGGTTTTGTTTGATTGCAGTTTGGGAGCCGGAATCATATATTACCATTTTTAGGGTTTGAACCTCTAAATTTGGATTTTTCACAATGGTCAAAATTAGCCCAAACTAAGGACATCATCTTGCTCAGGAGGTTGAGAGCAATCAACCCATGGCCTCCAAATTTATTTTTGTTACGTATTAAGGATTTCTTGAAATTACAGGTGCTATAGTGACAAGTGAAAAATTGTCACTATAGATGTTTTACCTAAGACGAAAAAGGGAGGTAGGAGATGAAGTGTGTCAGCCTCTGGTTGGCCAGTTTGAATAATGGCGCGCGCTTTTTTTTCCCAGATAATGACTTGTTTTTGCATATAACATTTTGTTTTTGTTTTGTATAATGAATGGCAAGGCAGCTCAGATGGTGATGAGGCGTGTGTATAAGAGAGAGGACCTGGGTTCAAGTCTCAGGTCCAGCGTATTATTTTTCTAACAATTATCAAATGCAAATTTGGTGCATGCATTAGCCAGGGGTTCACCATGCACCCTACCATCATCAGCATCAGATCATACTCAACCTGGATCGAGTGCCTCTAATAAGTAGTCCCCATCATGGACTCTCTAGACATGCCCACACAGGATCAAACGCCAGTCTGGGCTTTAACTCTTGGGCCTCACGTTTTTTGTATCTATACCCCCATTTCTGTTCTGACCAGGCCCGTGTTGTTTTGTTTATTTTATCACTTTTTTTATTTTGTTTATTATTTTTTCCAAATCTTTTTTTAACAAATCATAAAAAAAAGGTATAGTTTCTTTCTAAAATTATTAATTAATTAACTTAATTAAATTTTATCAATTTAAAATCAAATTAGACTTAGGTTCTTTATTTAATTTAAATTATTTTCTTAACAAAAAAACAAAAAAAAAACATATTAGTGATTTTCTTGTTATTTATTTGTATTTACTGAGTTTTTAGACGTAATATTTCTTTGTCGCGCGTTTATTTCCTTTTGCATTTTATATTCATGAAACTGTTATACGGGATATAATAGTTAATACAAATTTACTTTATTGCTTTATTTGTTTTTCCACATTTGGTTTGGAATGTAAATAATCCCCTCCCCGAAGCCATGTAATAGTCTAGATTAATACTTTCCGCATTTTATGTTTCTGTATATATAATTGTTAGTAACTTAGGCGTGCATGACAAGATAAAGTCAATTAATCGTTAGATCACTAACCTCAAGATAATATAACTGAAAAAACACACTTCTCACACTTGCACCCTTGGGGTATTCCTAACTTGGTTGCCTCGGAAAATAATGGCCATGTCCCTCGAGCGTAGGGATATCTTAGCAAAGACCCTTGGTATAAAAGTCATCATAAAATATCATGGTCCCTAAACGTCCCTCGAGTTGCCTACGAGAAATGATCTTGTCCCTCGATGTTTCCTATATGATGATCGTCCCTTCAATGCTAAGATATCCTTACATGTTGCCTTCAATGACTATAGCGTCCCTTTCGATAGTCCCTCAACATCCAACGATAGGGTACCTACTCACTAATAGTAGGATAGCACTATCTAAAGGGTAGGAGGAAAATAACATACTTTTTTCGAGTAGGTAGATAACTGTTAGGTACTTGATACTTACACACTTTTCAAAACTATTTTCAAAAACGCTTTATCACACTCTTGAGGACTGATACAAGAGTTGCCATAAAGTAAACAAAAATCTTTCAAAACACACAAACACAAACAGTTTTCAAAAATGAGCAAGTACCTAAGAGCCCGTGGAAAACCACGGATGGAAAGGGTGCTAATATCTTCCCTTTCCATAATCTACCCCCCTTACTCAAAAAATCTCGAAAAAGGTCTTTTTCTGTTCTTTTCACCCTTTCCTTTGATGGATAAAATAAAAGTCAGTGGTGACTCTTGCTTACCGCGACATTTGCGAACAAAAAACCAAACCAGTATTAAACAGTCGGTTCTGCCACCGTATCACAGAAATGGAGACTCTGCTGAGGAGTATGTAAAAAGTGGGGTTTACCTTAGGGTCTTGATCATTTCTAAACTATTTTATTTGACTGTTTGATTGCTTTACTTTTAAGGGTATTGTTTGGGTTACTATAGATCCTACACCCGAATCTGGGGAAACCTTTTAGTTAAGTAGCAATAGATCATGGAAATTGTGCGGGGTATGCCGACACGGTTGAAGCGATAGCTACGTTAATGCGCCACTCTGGTTGGTATCAGTATCCCTTAAGTTAATCAAGGAGAATACGGGGCCACTGCGTGGTGTCATAAAGTGTCAACTGACCTTAGAACCTTTAAATGAATAACTTGGCCATTAGGACGTAGCGAGATGGCCGTCTTTGGTGTATTCCCAAAGTCGGCAGATACTCAATGCTACACTCATTGAGATTTGACTCTTAAGTTTTGTTTGGTTGCAAGTTAGTTGCCTATCGAACGAAGCTTGTGGGAAAGGTCAGTGATATTGAGATCCCTTAAAACCCGGTTACTATTTATAGGACATGTTGAACCAATCCAACTTCAAGAGGGTATTACCTTAAAACCCATGCAAGCCTTAAACCTAAGGTCTTGGTGTGATTTGATTGTGCTTGTTATATTTGTGATTTCTTATCATAATCATACACATCATAACATCATGCCACAACATTTCCTTAACCATTTCAAGGATCTCAAGGGTTTGTGATGCAGGTTATGGTAAATCAGACGTCTAGCAAGGGGCAAAGGGGATTTATTTTCCTCTAGCCAATTCCGTTAAAAGATCAAAACTCAACAACTTGAGTCAGGGGCTATGACCCACTTGATATGGTGAGCTTGAATCTCGTAGAAGGACACTCAATAATATGAAATTCTTCAATCAAGGCTGTAAATTTCAACTTCTGACATTTTCTTGTTTACCCCATGAGATCCTTGAAAACATTGCATACATATATCATATATATCATTGCATAAGCAGGTGTCATAGCAGGTTTCTCATCCTCTTCGCTATTTATTTCAGCAATGGCTCTAGAACAAACAATGAAGGATCTATAGACTCAGAATGCCCAGTTTCAACAGATGATCATGGCTCTGACCAAGGGGCAAGAAGAACGAAAAGCCCTGCTTGTTAAAGAAAAGAAGAAGCCAAGGAAACCAACTGGTGTATTGAATATGGGAAGAAGGATAAGAGGACCAGTGCAGTGAGCCTCTAAACTGATAACTTCATCAAAGGAAGGAAACAATCAAGAGGAGGAAATAAGAGAGGAAGACTTCAGCCCAAAAGAATCCGATGATGAATCTGACTATGATGAGGAACAGTATCCTCCTGCTGATGAAAAATACAAACAATTGGAGGATCATTTGAATGCAATGGAGGTCTGGAAGGTACTAGGTATGGACTTTGAAGAACTGGGTTTGGTTTATGGGGTTGTCATCCTGCAAAAGATCAAGGTGCCGGTGTTCTCCAAATATGATGGGGTTTCATGTCCCAAGATGCACCTCCGATCTTATGTGAGGAATATACAGCCTCACACTACTGACAAGGACTTATGGGTCCACTTCTTTCAAAATAATATGTCTGGAACTCAACTAGAATGGTTCTACAAGCTGGAAAGGGACAATATCCGTAATTGGGAAGACCTGGCTGCTGCTTTCTACAAGCAGTATCAGTACAATGCATACCTTGCTCCCACCCGTACACAACTCCAAAGTATGTTTATGGGTTCGAGCGAGGGATTTAAGGACTATGCTCAAAAGTGGAGGGACTTAGCAGAAAAAGTTTAACCTCCCACGTCTGATAGGGAGCTAGTGGATATGTTTCTGGGTACCCTGTCTGGTCCATTTTTCAATCATCTGATTGAAAGTTCCTCAGCCGGCTTCACTGAATTGATTCTGAAAGGAGAAAAAGTGGAGGCTAGGATTAGGAGTTGTAAGATCCAAAAGGATGCATCTTCCAGTACAGTAAGGAAGCCATTTTCTGGGAAGAAGGAAGTCAGTGCCACATATAGTCAAAGGAATCAAGACAGAATTGAACGCCGTCCAACAGTAGGGGTTGTTATGATCTCTAAACCTACATCTACTCAACAAAGCAATAATCAGCCTAGAGTGGAAAGGCCTGTAAGGCAGTTTACCCGGATAAATATAACTTTATCTCAAGTTTTACCACAGTTATTGAAGTCCAATCTGGTAACTCTGAGGGAAGCTCCCAAGAATCCCAACACCGCATCTCCCCGCTACAATCCCAATGCTCGATACGCCTACCACTCTGAGACTCTGGGGCATGACACGAACGACTACTGGGCTTTGAAAAATAAGGTGCAAGACCTTAATGAAGCAAAGGAGATTGAATTCGATGCTCTGGAAACTCCCAACGTCATAATTGCACCCATGCCCAAGCATGGATCTAGAATCAATGCTATTGATGTTGTCTCTGCCACAGAAGATGCTGACAGTGACTATTACGTGGATAGCTGAATCTTCCCTACTACCAACGGTGGACCCAGCAACTGGACGAAAAAAGACTTTGTACCAATTACTTTTATTCAGAAGTAATTATCTTTCTTGTTTTTGGATATGTAATAAACAATATAAACTTTTTGGCCATGTGTCTTACCCTGGGCACAATGGCTTATTTGTGAGGGTTATCATGTTTCAATTTCATATGGTATTAATAAAGCATTGGACAATTATGCATACAAATTTTTCACTCTTTGTTTTTCTTTTCTTCTTTTTACTTTGTCTATATAGTTATGCTCTTACACACACCCGCGTATCAAACTGCAAATCCATATCCACTATGGATCCCATTGATAACAGTTCTACTATTTCCGTTTATGACTTTAAAAATCCGATCAACCAAGCCGAGGACGAAGGTGAGGAAGATTGTGAGGTACCCGGAGAACTTGCCAGACTGTTACAGCAGGAAGAAAGGGTTATACAGCCTCATGAAGAGCCAGTTGAGACAATGAATTTGGGCACAGAAGAGAGCAAAAAAGAGGTCAAGATAGGTGCAAATTTGGAGCTTCGTGTCAAACAGAATTTGATTCAGATGTTACATGATTATATTGAGATCTTTTCCTGGTCATATGAAGACATGCCAGGACTAGACACGAAAATTGTGGTTCATCGTCTGCCAACTAAAGAAGATTTCCCTCTGGTAAAGAAGAAGGTTTGTCGCATGTGCCCTGAAATGTCAGAGAAGATCAAAGCAGAAGTTATGAAACAATTCAACATTTGGTTCTTAATTGTCACCTCTTATCCCTAATGGGTTTCTAACGTAGTCCCGGTGCCTAAAAAGGATGACAAGGTATGAATGTGTGTGGACTACCAAGATTTGAACAGGGCAAGCCCCAAGGATGACTTTTTGCTCCCCCACATTGACGTTCTGGTTGACAACACGGCACAGAACAAGATATTTTCCTTCATGGACGGTTTATCTGGTTACAATCAGATTAAGGTGGCACCTAAAGACATGGAGAAGACAACCTTCGTCACGCAATGGGGCACTTTCTGTTACAAAGTGATGCCATTTGGATTGAAGAATGTTGGGGCAACCTATCAGCGAGCCATGGTAGCTTTGTTTCATAACATGATTCACCATGAGATAGAGGTTTATGTTGATGACATGATATCCAGGTCTCAAACTGAGGAAGAACACCTTGATCATCTACAAAAGTTGTTTGATAGGTTGAAGACGTACAAGCTGAGGTTAAATCCGAACAAGTGCACCTTCGAGGTAAGGTCTAGTAAACTACTAGGTTTCATTGTCAATGGCAAGGGAATTCAGGTAGACCCTGCAAAAGTGTAGGATATACAAGAGATGTCGGCTCCTCACACTAAGAAGGAGGCCATAGGCTTCTTAGGACGCCTAAATTACATTTACAGGTTCATTTCCTATTTAACTGCTACTTGTGAGCCAATCTTCAAACTCCTGAAGAAAGATCAAGTGGTAAAGTGGAATGATGAATGCTAGAATGCCTTCGAGAGAATCAAGGAATACCTTAAAAAGCCTCCAATTCTGATGCCTCCGATTGGAGGAAGACCTTTGATGATGTACTTAACAGTGTTAGATAATTCAATGGGGTGTGTGCTGGGGCAGCATGACGATTCTAGTCGAAAAGAGCATGCAATATACTACCTTAGCAAAAATTTTATCGACTGTGAGACAAGATACTCACTACTCGAGAAAACTTGATGCGCTTTGGCATGAGCTGCTCGCCGACTGAGACAGTATATGTTGACCCACACTACTTTGTTGATATCTAAGATGGATCCGATCAAGTACATCTTCAAGAAGCCCGCTCTCTCCGGAAGAATAGCAAGATGGAAAATGATCTTGACCAAATACGACATCCAATACACGACCCAAAAAGCAATCAAGGGAAGTGTACTACCTGATCATTTGGATCATCGGGCTGTGGATGACTACTAGTCCATGAATTTTGATTTCCCGGGTGAGAGCATTATGTTAGTGACTGACTGTGAAGAACCTGGACCAGATGAAGGACCTGAGGAAGGATCCCGATGGACTATGGTTTTTTATGGGGCCTCCAACGCACTCGACAATGGCATTGGTGTTGTAATCCTATCTCCTGAGGATTGTCATACTCCTTTCACCGCCAGATTATGTTTTAATTGTACCAACAATATGGCGGAGTATGAAGCATGCATCACGGGTCTCAAAGCTGCTATTGACCTGAGAATCAAGTTCTTGAGCATTTTTGGTAATTCAGCCTTGGTAATAAGTCAAATCAAAGGTGAGTGGGACACGAAGCACCCGAATCTCATCTCTTATAAAGAACATGTGCTGACATTTCTTCCACACTTTGAAGAGGTCGCCTTTGAACATTTCCCACGAAAAGAGAATCAATTAGTGGAAGCTCTAGCTACTATGTTGTCTATGTTCAAGGTCAAGTGGGACAACGAAGCTCCTCGAATCACTACTGAGAGGTTGGATGAACCAGGATACTGTTATGAGATTTACACTGAAGAGGTAGCAGACAAACCTTGGTTCCACGAAGTGAAAAGGTATCTTGAGGATCAAGAGTATCCTGAGGGGGCGTCTGTCAATGATAAGAAGTTTCTGAGAAGGTTCTCCGCAAAGTTATTCCTCAGTAATGGAATCCTCTACAAGCGCAACCATGACTCCACTTTACTTTGATGCGTAGATAAAAACGAAGCAGAAAGGATTATGGAAGATTTACACGAAGGAATCTTTGGCACCCACTCTAGTGGACACACCATAGCTAAAAAGATCATACAAGCAGGATACCATTGGTCAACTATAGAAGCAGACTGTTATCATCATTCCTGAACTTGTCACAAATGCCAGACCTATGCTGATAAAGTACATGTACCTCTGGTTCCCTTGAACATCTTGACGGCTCCCTGGCCCTTTTCAATGTGGGGCATTGACATGATCGGAGAGATTAGACCTAGCGCCTCCAATGGGCATCGCTTCATCCTAGTGGACATTTATTACTTCACGAAATGGTTCAACGCTGCCTCTTTTGCTACCGTTACCAAGAACGTGGTGGCAAAGTTTATCAAACATAACCTAATTTTCCGATATAGTGTGCCAGAAAGAATCATCACAGACAATGGTACAAATCTCAATAATAAAATGATCATTGAACTCTATAAACAATTCAAGATCTAGCATCATAATTCTTCCCCTTATCGGCCGAAGATGAATGGAACTGTGGAGGCTGCTAACAAGAATATCAAGAAAATCATACAGAAGAGGACAGTGACATACAAAGACTGGCATGAGATGTTACCATTTTCTCTTCATGGTTACCGCACCTCAGCGCGTACGTCAATAGGGGCAACACCTTATTCACTCGTGTATGGTATGGAGGTTGTCCTGCCTATTGAAGTCCAGATCCCTTCTGTGATACGGTGTCCAGAACCGGGACGTGCTTCCCTATTTTTAAGGAATTTGCTGGTTTGCATTTTGCGTTTGTGTTTGCAAAATGTCACGGTAAGCAAGATTCGTCACCGTCTTTTATTTTATCCATCAAGTAAAGGAAAAAAGCACAGAAAAATTCCTTTTTTGAGATATTTCTGAGTACGGGAGGTAAATTATAGAAAGGGAAGGTATTAGCACCCTTTCTATCTGTAGTTATCTACGGGCTCTTAGGAACTTGCTCATCATTTTCAAAATTGTTTCTTTGTGTTTGTGTGATTTGAAAAGCTTTTGTTTTGACTTCGATTTAACTCTTGCTTCTGTCTTCAAGAGTGTAATGAAGTGTTTATGAAAACTTTATTTGTAAAGGAGTGTAAGTGTGAAAAAGTTTGTTTCGTTTGAAAAAGTACTTAAGAGCTAATCTACCTACTCGAAAAAAGAATCGTTCTCTACTTGTTTCCTTTAGACAGCGCTATCCCACTATTAGTGAGTAGGTAGCACCGTCGTTGGAGTTTTGAGGGTCAATTCGAAAAGGGACGTACGGTCACTAAAGCAATGTTAGGACGTCTTAGTAATAACCCTAGTGTCTTAGATCAATTATTCGAGGCAACAATTCCGAGGCAACCATTCCGAGGCAACTTTTCCGAATCGGGACTTTGATCTTTGTTTAGAAAAAAGGACGGCCACTAAAGCATCCTATACTTTTTGACCGTTTACCGAAGGCAACCAAGTGGGAGTGTACCCTAAGAGTGCGCATGTGCGTGTGATCCAATTTCAGATTATTTATCTTTACACATTTAAGGTGATCTAACTGTTTTAAAATTAATTATACATTCTTGTCATGCATCCATATATCATACATCTAACAGTTAATAATTTGCGGAATTTAAAATGCGGAAATTAAACTACGCTATTACAAGGCTTCATGTATTTACATAACCAAAAACAAATCCTTTGAAAAATAAAGCGATAAATGAAAAGTAAAAATCCTAATTAACTATTACATCCTGTGAACAGTTACAATAATATGGATAAATAATAAAAATAAAGCGCACGACGAAAATTAGATCGACGAGAAATTAGGGTTTTGACCCTTCTAACCTAATTAAAAGAGAAAATTGTTTTTTTGTTGTTTTTATTAAAAGAAATAAGTTTTCTAAATTAAATATGCAATTAATTAGTTAATTAAATTAATTAATAAAAATAATTACATGACCTATTTTTGTGTTTTTGATTATTTTAGGAAAAAAAATAAAATGTAATTAAGTTAGTAATAAAACCTATTTATTCTAATAATTTTTAATTATGTACAAAATAAATTAAAGTTATCTAAATTAATCAAACCTAATTAAATTAATTAATTTATTGATAAAAAATATGCCTAAATCTAATTGGTGAAAAATAATATTTTTGGTGATTTTTTGATAAAAAGAAAATAATAGATTGGTTAGTAAATAAATAAATAAAATTAAATGAAATAAATATAAAAAATAGAAAAGAATGGGAAATGGGCCTGAAAATAGCAACTTGGGGAGGTGTGAGAAGCAGAAATCTGGGCCCAAAAGAGCGAGGTCCGTTTGACCTTGTGGATCCAGTGTGTTGTGTTGACTAGACCTCATGATGGTCTCTCATATGCTAGCCTTTGGATTTGATCTCCTGACACTTGGCTTGCTAGATGGGGAAGACGTATGGTGGACCCTTGGTTTGTGACCACACTGGATCCTAAAAAGAAAAATAATATGGAGAAGTTGGGGGACCTGGGATTCGAACCCAGGTCCTGAAGCAATTGCCAATGCTACGCTCGCCACTGCACCATTTGTTGTTTGTTGTACATGTAATGGATAATAATAATAATATATAAAACAAAGAATTAGTGGAGGATGTCAAAAAAATGCGCGCTAGAGTTTGAATGGGCCAATGGATGGATGCCACGCAGTCGTCCCCTTCCTTGGATCCGTTGGTAAAAGTGAAACACTTTTACCTACGGACGTTTGTCCGTAGCTATAGCCCCTGTCATTCTTAAAATCAAGCACAAACATGATAAATAAAAAACAAGGCCATGGTTGAATTCGTCTGGTCCTGCTGGTTTCATTGGTGGCCCTTTTATGGCCCAATTTTTCCTGGATTCAAAAACCCCAAAGCGAGCTATGAAACCCTAACAATGGCACATTCCAATACAGGCCATATAAATGCAATTAAATCATGCAGAAAGCTTGCATATGTCTCATAGATCAAGAATATGTGATTAATTCATCCTAACAATGCCTAAATCATGGGATTCGATTTCAAGAAAAGAGAGGTATCATGACTGACTTACAGTGCAATATGGGGCTTTAAAATGCTTACTCTCGATTGCTTTGGCTTGCTGAGAGTCTCAGGAACCGATTGAGATAGCTGGAAGGCCTTGAGGATGCCTGGAACACTGAATTCGATCTTGCACTTTTTCTTGATTTTTTTCAATTCGATTCTCCTTACTGCGCCTGCTTCTCTAACCTAGCTTTGATTCTGCACACGTTTTATATGTATTGAGGAAGGGATTAGGGTTGATAACTAATCTCAACCTTCCTCCATCAATGCATTGGATTCTTGATTTGATTCACTTTGAAACCTTTCCAAAAATGGCCTATCTCAATCTTTTTGTACACAACATGCCTTGATACGAATTTGAATACTTGCTAGCTGTAATTTAAGACCTGAAACAAGCATAAAATCTTGTGTTCTCAATATTTTAGATTTTATATGATTTTTTTTATTTAAATTAATTTAATCCAAATAAAAATCAAAACAAATAATAAAAATAAGATATTGACAAGTGGCAAAGGCTAGAGCTCGTGGACTATGTTTCCAATTCAAAACAAGTGAAAAAGATTGGGCCCATTTTGCAAAGTTTGAAGTTTTAGGCATAGTTGACTTTTGGAAATTTTGTAAAAAGGGTCAACTTCACCAATGCATAACTTCCTCAATTTTGACTCTTTGGAGGTGTTCTTGGACTTTTTAGAAAGCTTGAGATGTCCTATAATCAAAACATTTTATCTCATCTCAATTTGATATTCCATGATCATTTATGAAGCTTTGACAAAAAATGTGTTTTTGTTAACTTTTTAAAATAGCCTATAATGTCCAAATTCATAACTTCTTGTGAGTGCATATTTTGAACTTGGGAGCTGAAGATGGATTGTAGGGAATTGAATCCTATTAAAAATGAGATTTGGATTGGTCATTTCTCATAAAGTATGAGAAAGTTATGCTTGGTCAAAGTTGAGTTGACTTTTCCTACAAAACCCTAATTTAGCAACTTTTGAGTCTTGATGAATTATGAGCAATCCTTGATGAATCATGATCAACCCTTGATCAAATGATGAAATATACTTCAAAATGAGGATGTTGACCAAAAATCTTGAAGTTTAACTGTATGTGGACCACAGTTGACTTTTGCCCTAGCACAATCGATTTTCAGGCCTTTGAGCAATTGACTGAGCAAAATTTCTCTGTAGGGCTTGAAAATTGACATGGATGATCTTGAGAACATATTAGGACAAAATGTTGAGCATTTGGAGTCCCTTGGACTCAAGTATCTTGATGCAACATGAAACCCTAATTTGAGGTAGACTGCCTTAGGAGAGAGCTTGTCTGGCCAACCCTTGGACTACCTTGAGCAACTTGAGGATCTTTCTTGAAATGTTTTGAGAAATATGGGAGGGAAAATTTTGGGGTACAACAGCTGCCCATGTTCAATCTTCTTAAACCTGAGGATGTATATTGGCTTTCGTGACTTTCGTGGTCCGAAGGTGGAAGATGATTGAACACTAGAGTGCCCAGAAATTTGCACTCGCATGAAGTGGTGTCTGTCTCGCGATATCAAGAATGGGCTTACAGATGCCATTTGGAAATTGCTGAAGGGGGATGGGCTTAAAGATTCCATCCTAAGGAGTGTCGATCGCATAAGAGATTCCTTAGCGAGAGCTTGTATACCTGTCGTTGAGGAAGATTTCGCTGGGGAAGGCTGATCTTTGTTGAGAGAAATAGAATTTTAGGAGCTTCAGTCATCCGTTATTCTGTTGGTGAGTCATCTCAGTTTGAATTTTAGGAACTTCGGTCGTCCGTATTCTACTGAGGAAACATCTCTGCTGAATTTTAGGAACTTCGGTCGTCCGTATTCTACTGAGGAATCATCTCTATTAAAGAGGAAAGTTGAATTTTAGGAACTTCGGTCGTACGTTTTCTACTGAGGAACCATCTCTATTGAATTTTAGGAACTTCGATCGTCCGTATTCTGCTGAGGAATCATCTCTGTTGAATTTTAGGAACTTCAGTCGTCCATATTTTATCGTGGAAACATCTCTGTTGAATTTTAGGATCTTCGGTCGTCTGTATTCCACTGAGGAATCATCTCTGTTGAATTTTAGGAACTTCAGTCGTCCGTATTCGACTGAGGAATCATCTCTTTTGAATTTTAGGAACTTCGGACATCCATATTCTACTGAGGAATCATCTCTGTTGAATTTTAGGAACTTCGGTCGTCCGTATTCGACTGAGGAATCATCTCCGTTGAAGAGGAAATTTGAATTTTAGGAGCTTCGGTCGTCTGTTATTCAACTAGACTATTATCCAGTCATACCCGGGCTTTTCAACTTGAATTTTGTGAGAATTCGATTGTATCTTTCCTGAAAGGTAAAGGTTAGCTGTATGTAATGCATGATATGTATCAAGCAATGATGTTCTCAAAATAAATGAGATTATGTTTTGTATAATGCGTATATGCATGTGTCATGATGTATGGAAATGTGATGTTTTTAGATGGGGAAAATAAATCCCGAATTGCTGCTGGAGAAAAGAGTTGAATTCTTCGTTTCCTGCTGGGGATAGTGGATGAAGATGATTGTGAGAATAAACATGCAGGAGAGAATAACTTTGCTGGGGAATAAACTGATGAGGAAATGACTCTGTGGGGAGGACAAATTCTGCTAGAGAACCTGTTGATTTGGAGAAATAACCTCGGTTGGGGATGAATCATCATTGCCGACAATGATAAACTCTGTTGGGGATGATTTTACAGTCGCGACTTCATGGGGAATAATCTTTTAGACTCTACTGGGACAGTTTTCCAGACTCTACTGAGGATAATCTCCAAACTCCACTGGGGATAATCTTCAAAAACTCCACTGGGGATAATTTTCAAAACCCCACTAGGGATAATTTTCCAGTGCTGATGATAGATAAACTATGCTTGGGGAGTGTGATCGATGGAAATAGAACTGACTGTTTTTTAGCTGGTTTCGCGAAATGTCGCGGTAAGCAAGAGTCGCCACCGTCTTTTATGTTCTCCAACATGGAAAGGACAAAAGCACAGCAAAATTCCTTCTTTGAGAATGTTTCTCGGTTCGGGAGGTAGATTTATAGAAAGGGAAGGTGTTAGCACCCTTTCTATCCGTGGTTATCCACGGGCTCTTAGGTACTTGCTCTTATGTTTTCAAAAGATTTGTTTGATTTTCAAATGTGTGTGTGGGTTTTGAAAAAGTTTCGTTTGAAAAAATTTCTAGGTAACTCTTGTATCTGTCCTCAAGAGTGTATGAAAGATTTTATTTGAAAACTTTTAGAAAGTGTGAGTGCGAAAAGTATTTTTGTTTGTTTTTGAAAAGAGCAAGTACTCATGAGATCTACCTACTCTAAGGAATTAGGTTGTGTAAGAGTCATTTAAACAGTGCTATCCCACTATTGAGAAGTAGGTAGCACCGTCGTTGGAGGTGTTCGGGTCAATTCGATTAAGGGACAGTGTGGTCACCGAAGCAATAGTAGGACACCTTAGAAGTAACCCTAATGTCCTAGATCCTTTTTATCCGAGGCAACCGTTTCGAGGCAACTGGATCTTTAGACAGGAGGGCGACCTCTAAAACACCCTATACTTGACGACCACGTTCGAGGCAACCAGTGAGGCGTACCCTAGGAGTGGCATGTGCATGTGTGTTGTTTTTCAGTTAATGTTTATCTTTGATCATGCATTTGTGAGCTACCGATTAATTTTATTTGGCATACAGTCTTGCAGGCATAATTAACAGTTAAGAGTGCGGAAAATAAAGTGCGGAAATGTGAATCTACGCTATTACAAGGTGCGGGTCTATACATCGCCAAAAACAAAAACCCGTTTTGGAAAATAAATGCGGAAAGTAAAGAAAGCGGTAAACCTAATTAACTATTACATCCTTTGAGCAGATACATAAATAATCAAAATAAGAATAATGCGCGAAAAGAAATAGAATCGGGATGTCCTTAGGGCTTTGACCCTTTTTTGAGAAAATATGAGTTTTGTCCTTTTTTGCAATTAATTCAAATTAACCTAATTTACTAATTAATTATTTAATAAAAAAGATTTTTTATGTTTTTTTTATGTAAAATAAAATAAAAGGATCTAAAATTAAAAGTTAGTAAAACCTAATTTTAAGTTTATTTTATTTATTGTAAAAAAAAGTTAAAGTTAACCTAATTTAACTAATTTAATTAATTTACATTTTATTTACAAAAAAAATAATAATTAGTAAAATAATGAATAATAAAAATATTATAAATATTATAAATATTTAAGTTTCTGAATTTAATATGAAAAATAATTTGTTTATGAATTAATAATAATAATTATAATAATTAAAAGAATTAAGAGGAAAAGAAAATAAGAAAAATAAAAGTAAACCAGGGGGGGTTTGATGGCCCAATGGAGGTTTAGTGAAGCAATTTGGCCCATTAAGAATCAGGCCTGCTTTGACTTTCTAGATGGTCTACGCTGGCTTTGACTGGAGAACATGGTGGTCAACCACCCCTGGCCTTTGGATTAGCTTTATGGCCACTTGGCAAGCTGATTTGTGAGGTTTCATGATGGAATTCTGGACAAGCGCTGCATTAGAATATATTATGAAAAAATAGAACAAGCGTTTGGGGGACCTGGGAATCGAACCCAGGTCCCATTGATTGCCAGACACGTCCTCTTCCACTAAGCCAATTGCATTGCATTTGTTAATATAATAACAAACAAATATATTATAAGAAAAAACAAGTCACATGCTGAAACAAAAAAAAAGGCGCGCGTGTTTGAATGATCCAGTGGGGTATTGCCAGCTCACCGTCTTCTTCATGAAACCTGCAGAAAACATGTCAAATAGCGGGGGGTTTTAACCCCCACAACATGGAAGCACAGTTAATAGCGATTAGGTCTACATGTAATATAAATTGAGCGCGAGGGTAGCAATGTCTTCGTCTCATTCAGACGGTTTCAACCATGGGCATCTTGAGGTCTAATTTTTCTTGTATAGCAAAGCCCTATTTTGAAAGCTTCGAAACCCTAAATTTCATCAATGGTAGATTCTGATTCGAGGCGTTTCAATGCAATTAATTTATGCCAAAAGATTCTTGTGGATGCAAGCAACTCAAAACACACAAAAAATCACAGTAAAGCTGCATGAATTATGAGTTTCGATTTTGACAAAGTTAGGCAAACCGTGAATCTGTTAGAGGCGATTTCTTGAGGTTAAACACTTGGTTTTGATTGCAAATTGTTTCTGAGCATGCTAGCAACGTGTTTGAATCCTTAAATCGCCTTGAGAGGGCCTGGAAGTGAGAGAATAGTTTTGACTTTGTTCTTGATTTTTTGGAATTTGGTTATGGTGTTTTACAGCAGTTTGCCCGTCCAAGGCTTTAGGGTTTGCTTCAGTATTTGTATTGGAATGGATTTAGGTTACAAA
The DNA here is from genome assembly GCA_948472305.1 of Vicia faba. NCBI lineage: Eukaryota > Viridiplantae > Streptophyta > Magnoliopsida > Fabales > Fabaceae > Vicia > Vicia faba. Next base: position 201,154,718 of record OX451739.1, read on the forward strand.
CTAGGTCAAAGATCCATGGAATAATGTTTTGCATCTTTGATTTCCAATCAAATATTTTTCAATCTTTTTGATTGAAAAACCTTGCCAATTTTGGATATTTTTGCCTCTTTGATGGATGCACGAAATTGCCAGCTTGCCCTGATCTTGTTTGCTTCACAAAAGATTTGAAAACCATATCTTTTGAATTTTCCTACAATTAAATGAATTAAATGAATTAAATGAATTAATATTAATAAAAATTCAATTAATTAATTAAAAATAAGAAAATAAATCAATTTAAGTTCAATGGGTCGTGCATAGGCCTTGGACAAAGATTCAAGAAGGAATTTGAGGCCCATTAGCAAAAACAAAGTGTTTTGAGCAAAGTTGACTTTTGCAAATTCACAAAAATTTCCCAACTTCTCCAATGCATATCTTGCTCAATTTTGATCATATGAACATGTTCTTGGACATTTTGGAAAGGTCTTGAAGTCCTCTAACCAATGCCTTTGGTCCCATGTCATTTAGATTTACCAATCTCAAGTTATGGTCTTTGACTTAAAGTGCCTTTTTGTTGACTTTTGAAATTGACCTATAATGTAGAAATTGATAACTTTTTGTGAGAGCATTTATTGGACTTGGAATGTGAAGATGAGTTGTAGGAAATGTCATCCCCTTCAAAATGAGCATTGGATGGGATTTTTCTGATGAACCATGAAAAAGTTATGCCTTGGTCAAGTTACAGTTGACTTTTCAGCTGTCCAAAAAATGGAAACTTTTGGCATCTTGATGATTTTTGAGCCATGCTTGTGGAATCATGATCAAGAATTGATCAAATGATGATTGTGGCTTAAAAATAAGATGTTGACCAAAAATTTTGACTTTTGACTTCCAAATGATCATTTTGCCCCTGCAGTTGATTGTGAACCAAATGAAGCTTTTGACTGTGCAACTTGACCCTGTGAGTCTTGAAACTTGCCATGTAGATGCTTGACAATGTGTATAGGCATACGGGACTTGATTGGACCACTAAAAACCTCAACTTCCTTGCAAGAACCAAAACCCTAACTTTGACTGCCTTAGGAGGCAGTTGGACTGTGCAACCCTTGAGGAATCTTGAAGCATTTGAAGATTGATCTTGACAAATCTTGAAGAATATGGGAGGGAAAATTTTGGGGTATAACAGGGAGAATATTGCCGACTCATTCGTGATTGCGAGCCTCAGCTGGGGAGAATTAACACCACTATCTTTCTCTTACTCTGCGGGGAGTGAATATACCTTTAATGGATTTCTCCAACTAGGTCTATCCTTATACCTGGTGGATAGAGAAACTGTACGGTTCGGGCATTTCCTGTTTGTCCATGTTTCTGATATTACGAGTAATCGTATTTTGTTTCGCATGTAAATATTCATGAGAAGCAATTAATATCAAACGCATATATCAAAAATGAACCATTGGACGTTCTTGCAAAACAAAACAGAAAAAGGAAAAAAATTTGAACTTTCTTTGTGAAAATGAATCGTATTGATTTTGAAGTTAGCCTGTAAATAGGCGTTTTTGTACAAGAGGCTGACGTCCTAGTAAGAGAACACCGCCGAACAATAGAGTTTATACAATTTATGTAAAACAAAGAAAAACAGCTATGTGAACAATCCCACTGGGTTCCAACTCTGCTATTGCCTTTATGTCCTGGAGCATCTCATCACTTCGCTACTTGGTTGAAGGTAGATCAGATTGTTTGGCGTTGTCCGAGCTTGATAGTCGATACCGAAGTCTGGTTGTAAGGTGATCCAATGAGACATAGTGTCACGCTTTAATCCCTAATTTTTGCCTGGACCGCCCTTTCGGGTTTTCAGTCCACTGGGATACCCTTTTTTGCCCAAGCCGCCTTTTCAGGTTTTCGACTTGTCGGGTGTACAGATTTTTTCATTTTCATCCCTTATTTTTGCCTGAACCCTTTTGGTTCGCCGGGAAGCCCTTATTTTTGCCTAGGCCAGTCAACCTAACGGGTCTTTGATTATGTGTAGTATTTTTTCACTATGTCTGCATTGACAGGGTGAGGAAGGTCGTCACCATCCATGGTGGTTAGAATCATAGCTCCTCCCGAGAAAATGTTCTTAACCACAAATGGCCCTTCGTAAGTAGGGGTCCATTTGCCCCTGGGATCACTTTGAGGTAGGATGATGCGCTTAATCACCAGATCCCCAACTTGATACTTTTGTCGTCTAACTTTCTTGTTAAATGCCTTGATCATCCGTTTTTGATACGTTTGATCATGACAAATAGCAGTAAGTCTCTTTTCATCGATTAAGTTCAGCTGATCAAGCCGGGTCTGAATCCAGTCATCTTCGCTCAAACCTGCATCCTTCATAATCCGAAGAGAGGGTATCTGAACTTCAATGGGCAATACGACCTCCATGCCATATACCAAGGAATAGGGTGTTGCCCCTGTTGACGTTCATGCTGAGGTACGGTACCCATGAAGAGCAAACGCTAACATCTCGTGCCAATCTTTGTATGTCACTGTCATCTTCTGCACAATCTTCTTGATATTCTTATTAGCCGCTTCAACAGCCCCATTCATCTTCGGCCGGTAAGGAGAAGAGTTGTGATGCTGTATCTTGAACTGCTTGCAGAGTTCGGTGATCATTATATTGTTGAGATTTGTACCATTGTCTGTAATGATCCTCTCTGGTAAACCGTATCGACAGATCAAATTGTGTCGAATAAACCGTGTCACGATGTTCTTGGTTACAGTAGCAAAGGAAGCTTCCTCAACCCACTTCGTAAAGTAATCAATTGCTACCATGATGAAACGATGCCCGTTGGACGCAGTAGGTCTGATCTCACTAATCATATCGATGCCCCACATTGCAAAAGGCCAAGGAGCTGTCAAGACGTTCAGAGGTACTGGAGGTATGTGCACTTTATCAGCATAGACTTGGCACTTTTGACATGTCTGAGAATGTTGATAACAGTCGGCTTCCATGGTGGACCAATAATATCCTGCCCGTAGGATTTTCTTCGCCATGGTGTGTCCACTGGAATGAGTTCCGAAAGTACCTTCATGTAAGTCTACCATAACCTTTTCTGCCTCGTTCTATTCCACACAATGCAGTAAGGTTGAATCATGGTTACGCTTGTAAAGGATACCATTACTGATGAAGAACTTCGCCGCGAACCTTCTCAGAAACTTCTTATCATTAAAATATGCATCCTCAGGGTATTCTTGAGCCTCAAGATACCTTTTTACCTCGTGAAACCAAGGTTTATCTGCTACCTCCTCAGTCTCAATGTCATAGCAATGTGCAGGTTCATCCAACCTCTCAACGGTAATCTGGGGAGCCTCATTGTCCCATCTGACCTTGAACATAGAAGACATCGTAGCTAGCACGTCCACTAACTAATTCTCCTCTCTTGGGAAGTGTTCAAAGGTTATCTCTTCGAAGTGTGGAAGAAAAGTCAATACATACTCTTTTGTAAGGAATAAGATTTGGGTGATTCGTATCCCACTCGCCTTTGATCTGACTGATCACGAGAGCGGAATCTTCGAATACACTTAAGAACTTAATCCTTAGGTCAATAGCTGCTCGAAGACCCATAATGCACGCTTCATACTCCGCCATGTTTTTGGTGCAGTTAAAGAATAATCGGGTGGTGAACGGAGTATGATAGCCTTCAGGAGATATGATCACGGCGTCAATGCTATTACCCAAAGCATTTGAAGCTCCATCGAAATACATAGACCATCGGGATCCCTCCACAGGTCCTTCATCCGGTCCAGGTGTTTCACAGTCAGTCACCAACATGATGTTCTCATCCGGGAATTCGAAGTTCATAGACTGGTAATTGTCCACGGCCTGATGCGCCAACTGATCCGCCAACACACTTCCCTTGATTGCTTTTTAGGTTGTATACTGGATATCATACTCAGTCAAGATCATCTGCCATCTCGCTATTATTCCGGACAAGGCAGGCTTCTCGAAGATATACTTGATTGGATCCATCTTTGATATCAATAGGGTAGTGTGAGTCAGCATATACTGTCTCAGCCGGCGAGCAGCCCATGCCAAAGCACAACATGTTTTCTCAAGCAACGAGTATCGTGTCTCGCAGTCGGTAAACTTTTTGCTAAGGTAGTAAATAGCATGCTCTTTTCGGCCAGACTCGTCATGCTGCCCCAGCACACACCCCATCGAATTGTCGAGTACTGTCAAGTATAAAATCAGAGGTCTCCCTTCAACTGGAGGCATCAGAATAGGTGGCTCTTGAATATATTCTTTGATGCTTTCGAAAGCGGCTTGACATTCATCATTCCATCTCACCACTTGATCTTTCTTCAACAGCTTGAAGATTGGTTCACAAGTAGCAGTCAGGTGCGAGATGAATCGGGCAATGTAGTTCAGACGTCCCAAAAAGCCTCTGACTTCCTTTTCAGTTCGGGGAGCTGGAATTTCCTGTATAGCCTTCACCTTTACATGATCCACTTGAATACCTTTATCACTAACGACGAAACCCAGCAGCTTAGCAGACCTCACCCCGAAAGTGCACTTGTTTGGATTTAACCTCAGCTTGTACAACTTCAACCTGTCAAATAGCTTCTAGAGATGGTCAAGATGTTCCTCTTCAGTTTGGGATCTTGCAACCATGTCGTCAACGTATACCTCAATCTAGTGATGAATCATGTCGTGGAACAAAGCGACCATGGCGCGCTGATACGTTGCCCCAGCATTCTTTAATCCAAACGGCATGACCTTGTAGCAAAAGGTACCCCATTGAGTAATGAAGGTTTTCTTTTCCATATCCTCGGGAGCCATCTTAATCTGATTGTAACCAGAGAAACCATCCATAAAGGAGAAGAATTTATGTTGTGCGGTGTTGTCAACCAGAACGTCGATATGAGGCAGAGGGTAATCGTCCTTGGGGCTTGCCCTGTTCAGATCCCTATAGTCAACACACATCCGAACCTTACCATCCTTCTTCGGCACTGGAACCACGTTGGCAACCCACTGCGGGTAAGAAGTAACAGCTAGAAAACCAGCATCAAACTGTTTCATTACCTCAGCTTTAATTTTCTCAGACATCTCTGGGCGTATTCGGCGAACTTTCTGCTTCACTGGAGGGCAATCTTCCTTAGTTGGCAAGCGGTGAACCACAATATCGGTATCCAACCCAGGCATATCTTCATAAGACCAGCCAAAGATCTCAACATAGTCGCGCAGCTTATGCATCAATCGTTGCTTAACACTAGACTCCAGATTTGCACCGATCTTGACCTCTTTCTTGTCTACTTCTGTACCCAGATTTACTGTTTCCACTGGCTCTTCATGCGGCTGTATGGCCCTCTCTTCCTGAAGTAACAATCTAGCAAGTTCCTCAGGCACTTCACAATCATCCTCACCTTCGTCCTCGGCTTGGTTGATCGGACTTTCGAAGTCATAACTGGCAGTAGCAGAGTCGTTATCAGTGGGATCCAGAGTGGATGTAGACCTGTATTATGTGAGTGTGTGTAAGACAAATAGTTGTTTTGCAAGATAGAAAATAAAAACAAGGAGTGCAAAATTTGTAATGCAAGAAAACGTCCAATGCTTTTATTGATGATATATGGAGATGACACATAATAAGCCCTCAAACAAAGCCACGGTGTCTCGGGCAAGGCACTGGGCCATAAAGTTTTAAATTGTCTGTTACAAACTCAAAACAAAAGTCTTATTACTGTGTAATAAAAGAAATGGGCACGAAGTCCTTTGCCGTCCAATTTCTTAATCCACTGTCAATAGTCGGGTAAATCCAGCTGTCAAACTCAGACTCTTCATCATCATCTTCAATTGCATTCACTTCCGGATTACTGATACGCAGGGGAGGTCTTCCAATCCGCGTATGCCGGACAGCCCTTTGAGCTTCTGTAGTAAAACCCAAACCAAACTTGTCAGTCTTGTGTGCAAAGTCAGGGAGTTGGCCCCAATTCGCACAACCACCTTTTTCAATAACAGCCCAGGCATCCTTGAGGGAATCCATCTTCATTGGAGGATCTTCAGCAACAGTTTCAATCGATGCCAGAGTCTGGGGGACTTCTTCAAAGTTTTGACACGGGGTTTCAATGAACTCCACATCCATCTCCACATACCGAAAAGAGTTAAGGTGGCTCACCATGTACTCCTCTTCTCCTTGTACTGTAACGATTTTCCCCTTTACTGGATATTTTAACATCTGATGGAGCGTAGAAGTTACTGCCCCAGCTTCATGAATCCACGGGCGACCCAACAAACAAGAATAAGATGGTCTAATGTCCATCACATAGAATGTAGACGCGAAAGTATGGGAACCAACCTTAACAGGAACATCCACCTCTCCATGTACCATCCTTTTGGACCCGTCAAAGGCCCTAACCATAATATTGCTTGGCTTCAGCACCAACCCTTCACAGTCCAACCAGTCTAATGCTTTCTTGGGTAAAACATTTAACGATGACACAGTATCCACCAGCATGTGGGCTAGAGTAGTGGCCCTTCACTCAATTGAAACATGCAGAGCATCGTTGTGATTCTTTCCTTTGGCAGTCAAATCTGCGTCGGAGAAACCCAACCCGTTGTCAGCAGTCAAACTAGCCACACAGTCTTTGAATTGATCAACAGATGTCTCCTGTGGCACATGTGCAGTTTTCAGGAAAGCAATTAAATCCTTAGCATGGGCTTCTGAGCACAACAACAAAGATAACATAGAGATCTTCGACGGGGTTTGCCCCAGCTGTTCAACTATGTTGTAGTCGCTTTTCTCGATGATCTTTAAAATTTCCTCTATCTCTTATCTAGAGGTTTCAATAGTAATCTTCTTCGGTGCCTCCGTCCGGGCAGGCTCATCGGTGATCCCTTTGCCCCGAGCGTCAGATGACTCGACGATAGGGGTAGTGATTGGAACATGAACAGGGACAGTAACAGATGTACTAGCAGGTATAATAGCAACAGGATTTTGAACAGTTGGTGGGGAGATCTCAGGAGAGAAAAGTCTCCCGCTGCGGGTGACCTTGCTAGACCCGACGATATTGCTAACATTAGTATCAGCCTCCTCAACCTTTAAGTCTTGTTTAATCCCATGATAATACACATCGGCCCCATAGTGCAACGGAACAGCCTTATCCAATGTGTAAGGGATAGGTCCAGGAATAGTAATGATCAATGGAGTAACTCTCCGAACATATGTAATTCTAACAGGCTTTCTCGAGGAAGCCTTGGAAGAATTTGCAAAAATGGTGATTATGGAAACATCTTCAACAGGAATCAATGGAACCAAAGTTTTCTCGAACAAGATCTCTTTTTTATCCATCAGATGTTGAATACCTGGTTTCAACAAATGACAACCAGCAGGTAGAATGGAACATAGGTGGCAACCTTCGCCACATCCTGGAAATAAATCGGCCAACAATAAGTTCTTCTTAACGGTCAACAACGAAGTAGAAATATCTTCCACAGAGGTTCTAAATGAATCATCGTCCACAACATTTACTCCATGCTTGGGCATAGGAGCAGTCATGACATTAGGCTTTTCTGGCGCTTCAAACTCAATCTCCTTAGCATCAATCAGATCCTGCACTTTATTCTTCAAAGCCCAGCAGTTATTGGTATCATGCCCCGGGCTATCGGAGTGATAAGCATAGCGGGCGTTCGGATTATACAGCGGAGATATGGTACTGGGATACTTTGGAGCCTCCTTCAGAGTCACTAAGTTGGTTTTCAACAGTTGCGGAAAAATTTGCGACAGAGTCATACTGAGCCGAGTATACTTCCTTTGCGGTCTTTCTACTCTTTGTTGATTGTTGCGTTGTGGGGCAACAGTTGGCCTTGAAATTACCACCGTGTTAACCGCTTGGCGGCGCTCAGGTCGATTTTGGCTCCTCGAGCTGTAAACTGCACTAGATTCCTTCTTAAAAGGCTTCTTTTATGTGCTCGATGAAGTACCTTTCTGTATCTTACCACTTTTAATACCAACTTCAACTCTCTCCCCAATCATTATTAATTCAGTGAACTCAGACGATGAACTACTGATCAAATGATTGAAATATGGACCAGACAAAGTCCCAAGAAACATATCCATCAACTCCCTATCAGCCAGAGGGGGTTTTACTCTTCCAGCAAGATCTCTCCATTTATGAGCGTAGTCCTTGAAACCTTCGCTCGCACCCATAGACATACCCTAAAGTTGGGTACGCGAGGGAGCAATATCGGCATTATACTGGTATTGCTTGTAAAAAGCAGCATCAAGGTCCTCCCAGTTACGGACATTAGCTCCTTCCAGTTGATAGAACCATTCAAGTTGAGTCCCTGACAGACTATCTTGAAAGAAATGAACCCATAGGTTCCTATCAGCAGTATATGGTTGAATCTTTCTGACACACGAGCGGAGGTGTAACTTTGGGCAGGAGACCCCGTCGTACTTAGCAAAGACAGGAACCTTAAACTTGTGTGGGATCACCACCCCAGATGCCAAACCCAAGTCTCCAAAGTCCAACCAGGTATCTTCTGGATCTCCATTGCGCTCAACCGGTCTTCGAGTTGCTTATACCTTCCCTCGGCAGAAGGATACTGGTCTTCATCAAAGTCAGTGTCATTATCAGAAACCACAGGGCTAGGACCCTTCCTTTCCTCTTTATTCTCTCCTCCTCCAGATGAATGAGACAAATCAGCTTCCTGTCTCAACCTGTTCCCAAATCTGTGACCCATATTCAGGAGGACCACCTTCTTCTTCTTCTTCTTGTCCTTCAAGATAAGATTCTTCAAATCTTGTTGGCTCTTGGCCAAGTTCATGAACATCTACTGGAACTGAGAATTCTGAGCTTGCAGAGCCTTGATGGCTTGATCAGTAGGTGTTTCAGAAGACATGTTGTGCTGAAATAAACAGCGAAGAAGATGAGAAACCTGTAAGGGTACCTGTAATGAGGTGCATGGTAATGGAATGCGTATGAAATGATTTCAAAGACTTGGGGAGATTCAAATTTGTAAACCAAAATAAAACACACTTTATTAGATTAAAACTTGAAACAATGTCTAACAAATTCCCTTAAGGCGTTACGAAAGAAATACTGAAAAGCAAATTTAAACTAGAAACAATAAAAGACATCAGAATTCCCATGGTCGTTTTCCTTTCGTGCTGACATAATCGTTGATTGTCCTCTCGTTCTCCAGTTGCCTTGTAAGCTTCAGGATCTTCCTCTCCTGCTCATGATACTTCTCTCTGTAGGTATCCCTTTCCTCCCTTAACTGGACCCAAGATCTCTTCAATGCCCTAATATCAGTAGGCATGTATGGACGGATGACCGTATAAGGAACCCCTTCTTTATCAGCATGCTCCACAATCACCGGTAAAACGGCTTCATATGGCATCCCCAGCTTTTGAGCACGGGCTCGAACCCACTGGAGGTATGGTTGCATCGGGAGAGAAGTCTTCATTCCTAGCTCATGTGGATCAGACCTGTTCACCCTATCCCAAGCTCGTATAAACTGGCGGTGATGTCCCTCAACATCCCCCTTGAAGTTAAAGACAATGCCTGTAAGCAGCAGCTCATGAGGACCGTCCCTCCGAGCTCATCCAAACTATCGTAAGGCCAAACAAGGATTATAGGTTATTCCTCCTCTAATTCCAAGCATGGAACATTGGGGTATTCCCCACACTGATCAATGACAACTACCTTTTCCATATCCTTAGTACTCCAAAGGATGTCCGTATGAGCAAGGGACATGATTCTGTAAGCCCAACCCATGCCTTCATCATTCTTCAATACAAATTTAGGGAGGTGAGAAATAAACCACCTCGCAAGCAGCGGTGCACAACACATGAGGGTTACCCTTCTCCGAACAGTACGGGTATAAAGAGCATGTAGAATATCACCTAGAAGAGTAGGCACTGGGTTACGAGACATGAAGATCTTGACTGTATTCACGTCTATGAAGGCATCTGGATTTGGGAACAGGACTAAGCCGTAGATGAGGAGAGCCAGGAGGTCTTCAAAAGCTTAAAAGTCTAAGTTTTCCCAGAACTGTTGAGCTTGATCGATCAAGAACTTAGCCAAGAAACCTTTAACACCACTCCGAATCTCCCAGTTAGATACCACATCAGCCTTTGTTAGATGTAGGGTTGTAGCAATATCCTCTGGCCTAGGAGCTATCTCCAAACTTGTAAAGGGTGTCTGCTCTAGAATAAATATGCCAAGTAAATCAGAAAACTCCTCCAAAGTAGGGATCAACTAATAGTCCGGAAAGGTGAAACAATGATGCAACGGGTCAAAGAACTGGAACAAGACACTCACCATTTGCTCATCCAACGTTGAAGTGACCAGGCTAAGGAGGTGACCATGTCTTCTAACAAAGGAAGAAGTATCAGAAACCTTTGAAACCAACTCTCTGAGCTAAGCAGTGACTTGAATAAAACTGATCTGAATGGTATTTCTGCGCATAGAGGCCATGATCTACAAAACAGAACAAAGATGAATCCCCTCGGTCTTTGAAATGGTTAGTCTAATGAAATATGCATGCGATGTCATTATGCATGATGTCATGATAAAAACACACCACAGGTATCACAGATAGCAAACATGGTAAGGGCAAACAAGTCACACAATAGCCCTTAAATTTCAGGCTGGCATGGAGTTTAGGTATTACCCTCTTTCAGTTTAGTTGGTTCAACATATCCTAGTAATAGTAACCGGGTTCTAGAGGTTCTCAATATCACTGACCATCCTCAATCGGTCAAAATTCCAGTTTAGCAATCTTTTCTTGTGGCCGGAATCATCGTGAGAGTATGGTCTCAATGAGTGTAGCATACTGCTACTTTCTATGGCCAAGTTGGTCAATTATAGGTTCTAAGGTCAGTTGATGCTTAATGACCCATAAGAAGCCCCATACTCTCCTTGTTCCTCCATAAGGGATATCGGTACCAACTAATGTGTCACACCAATGTAGCTACTTTTTCAACTGTATCGGTCTACGTCGTACAGTTCCCTCACAGTCTATTGCTACTTACCTAAAAGGTGTCCCCAGATCCGGGTTAGGATCTATAGTAACTCTGATACAAAGCCCACAAATATAAAGAAAACAATTCAAACAATTGAAAACAATATGATGAACTAATCCTAAGGTACACGCCTACCATATCCCCAGCATAGTCACCAGTTCTGTGATACGGTGGCCAGAACCGGGACGTGCTTCTCATGTATGAAGCTTTGACAAAAAAATGTGTTTTTGTTGACTTTTCAAAATGACCTATAATGTCCAAATTCATAACTTATTGTGAGTGCATATTTTGAACTTGGGAGATGAAGATGGATTGTATGGAATTTCATCCTCTTCAAAATGAGATTTGGATGGGTCATTTCTCATAAAGTATGAGAAAGTTATGCTTGGTCAAAGTTGAGTTGACTTTTCCTACAAAACCCTAATTTAGCAACTTTTGAATCTTGATGAATTATGAGAAATCCTTGATGAATCATGATCAAACCTTAATCAAATGATGAAATATACTTCAAAATGAGGATGTTGACCAAAAATCTTGAAGTTTGACTGTATGTGGGCCACAATTAACTTTTTCCCTAGCATAGTCGATTTTCAGGCCTTTGAGCAATTGAATGAGCAAACTTTCTCTGTAGGGCTTGAAAATTGACATGGATGATCTTGATAACATATTAGGATAATGTTGAGCATTTGGGGTCCCTTGGACTCAAGTATCTTGATGCAACATGAAACCCTAATTTGAGGTAGACTTCCTTAGGAGAGAGCTTGTCTGGCCAACCCTTGGACTACCTTGAGCAACTTGAGGATCTTTCTTGAAATATTTTGAGAAATATGGGAGGGAAAATTTTGGGGTACAACACCTTCTTTGAGGATCATGGAGGATGCAATTTTGAATGAAGACGATTGGATCCAGACTCGACTTGATCAACTGAATCTGATTGATGAGAAAAGGCTTACTACTGTCTGTCATGGTCAAATGTATCAAAAACGGATGATCAAGGCTTTCAACAAAAAGGTCAGACGTCAAGTGTATCAAGTTGGTGATCTAGTAATCAAGTGCACCATACTTCCACAAGGTGATCCCAGGGGAAAATGGACTCCCACGTACGAAGGGCCATTTGTAATCAAAAGCATATTTTCCGGTGGAGCCATGATTCTGACCACCATGGATGGTGAAGACCTTCCTCTCCATGTTAATGCGGACATAGTGAAAAAATACTACGCATGAATAAAGGCCCGCTAGGTTGACTGGCCTAGACAGAAATAAGGGCATCTTGGCGAACCAAAAGGGTTCGGGCAAAAATTAGGGATAAATATACCCAAAAAAAATTTGTACACCCGGCAAGTCGAAAACCTAAAAAGGAGGCTGTTGTACCCCAAAATTTGCCCTCTCATTTATCAAGTATTTTCTTACAAGATCCCCTTTGGTTCAAGACTGCACTAGGGTTGATTAGCTCAAGACACCTCCTCAAGCTATGATGACTGAAAATTAGGGTTTGAGATTGCACAAGGATAATTGAACTTTTAATGCCTCATATGAATTTAATGGATCATTATGGACCCTCAAGATTTCTCGTGTCAAGTTTCAAGTCTTGGATCACATTTTTGCTCAATTGACCTAAAAATCAACTGTTTTGGGAAAAAAGTCAATTGTGGTCAATTTACAGTCAAACTTCGAAATTTTTGATCCATATCAACATTGTGAACTCCTATATGTTATTTTATCAAGTTTGGACCACAATTCCTCAAGAAATTTGATCAGATCATCAAAAGGGCAAAATGGTCAAAATTAGGGTTTTGACTGAGAAAGGGCAATTTCTGATTTTTGACCTAGCAAATGGTTAATTGGTTTGAGACATGATCTCAAGGTTTCAAATGCATCATTTTTACCTAATGGTATGACTCAAAACTTCCCTCAAGATCAATTGATTGATAGTTGATTTTCAGTCAACTGATCAAAAGTCAATTGATACAGTGAAAAGTCAAACTTTGACTTTTTAGTCAAAATTAAGTATCAAAGATCACAATTCATCAAAACATGTCAAAATATGAAACTTGTTCATCAAGAAATAAAAAATTCAAGATTTCATTTTGAAAAGTCAAAGTTTCCAAACTTATAAATTTTTCTAAGTGTTGAAAATTTCATGTTTTTTTCCCACAACTTTGAGCCAATTTTTCACCATGATGCAAGATGATTCAAAGGAAACTCTCAACATGAAAGTTATAGATATCAATGAGATATAAAACATTTCTGAACACAACTTATTTTATAAATGTATGTATTTCAAGTTATGATTTTATGAAGACATGGTCATGAAACTAAACACTTAGTGAAAATTTTGCCCTAGTTAGGCAGATTTTTGGTACTAACTTCATAGCAACTTTTCACATAGCTCCATTTGGAATTTCAAAAAGTGATTCAAAGAGTAGTTGTAGAACATGTTACAAGATTTCCAAAATATCTAAGAACTCATTGAGATCATGTTGGAGTAGGGAGAATCAAAGAGATGAAGTTAGGGTTTTCAAACATGAATTACAAGCCATTTCATGATGAACAAGAATTCAAATCCATGCTAGGTTGCACAATATTTGCTTTGCAGGCTTCAAACTTGCTTGTCACTCCATAATTAATGTTTTGCACAAATGTTAGAGGCTTTAATCTAAGCATTCAATGCATTGCCCATGCTTAATGCCATTTTGGGAAGAAAGTGCACATTGCATTGCCATTTTGGAAAAGTAGCTTTTATGCACAAAATCAGTTCTTGAGCTTTGCATTTGTTTTCTTATGATCACACACAACCTATAACCCAAAAGAAACTTGTCTAAAGCCTCTAAAAACTTAGCCCATGCTTTTACTTTGCCTTGAAACTATATTTCCACTTTTCTTCAAAATCAAGTAAGATAGCCATAACTATATATCTTGTACTTCTGACCCTCTCAAGTGCCACAACCTTTTCCATACTTATGCACAAGTATTTTGCAAGCTAACACACGAATACACAAGCTCTCAAACTCCCTAAAACCAGAAATTGCCATACAAGCACAAAAACTTGTCATTTCTGATTTTTGAATCCAATCTCCAAATCCCCTCGTGCGTTTATTGGCCAAACCATCCACAAAGTTTCTAATACACATATAAAAGTTACCCCAATCCCTGTTTCAAGACTGTAACCAAGTTTCCATCATCCACCATTTTTAAAACTAAAGCTTGTAGACTGACTTGAGTAGGGAGTTTCAGCCATCCTCAAGGAAAAGTAAGACTTGCAACACATTCAAAGAGGTCCGGGCAAGCTAACCTGATTATCTACACTCTTCAAAAATTGCTCAAAGTCCATATTAAAACCCAACTGCAAGAGGTAAGTTTTCAAACATCAATATCTTGATACAAGCATCCTTTGTGCATACATTCTGAAGTAAAAGTGTAGATATTATTTCCCTCTAGCTGAACATGTCCCTAGTTTGCATTTTAATTGCTTGTGCTTAGATAATTTTGCTTTTGACCAGTTAGGGCACGTATTTGGTACCAAACAAAATTAAGTTTAACCTTTGATTTTTAGCTTAATTAAATTACATGGTTAAGTTGATGATGAAATTTCTAGCAAGTTTCGTGTTTGTACTTTTCAAAATGGTCAAGAAATGAGAAAGTTACAGGGTTAACAATGGTGGAAGTTGAGTTATGTGCGTGTGTGAAGGAGGAAGAAAATGATTTCAAATATCCATGACTTGTTTTAGTTTATATTTAATGGAATTTGTTTCATGACCGAATGTACAAGCCACCCCAGTGGCAAGCGCGTGTGTAACACGGTGGGAGAACTGACTTGGTTGTTTTGCGTTTGATCGCAAATGTTGCGGTTAGCAAGAGTCGCCACCGACTTTTATTTTATCCAAAAGGAAAGGCTGAAAAGAACAGGAAATACCTTTGAGATGTTTTCTTGAGTTCGGGGGGTAGATTATGAAAAGGGAAGGTATTAACACCCTTTTCATCCATGGTTTTCCATGGGACCTTAGTTACTTTCTAGATCACTTGCTTTTGTTTGAAAATATGCTTTGTGTGGTTTTTTGAAAGTATTTTGAAAAGGTGTCATTGTTTAGGCAAACTTTGTAATGATTCTCGTTCGTAATAATGTATACAAAGTGTTGATCTTTTGAAAACATTTTTCGAGTTTGAAAGATGTTTTTTGAAAGTGTTGGTGTGATGTTTTGAAAATAGCAAGGATGTTTTGGTTTTGAAATTAAGCAAGCAACTAGGAGAAATATACCTACTCAAAAGTATTTCATGTTTATTTCCTCTTTCCTTTGACATTGTTATCTTACCATTGATTTGGTAAGTAACCTTATCTTTGGATGTAAAAGGGACGGGCGTGGGTCATCGTATAGCCATGATTAGCAATGTTGTAAGATATGTTAGCATTTTCTTTATGGACTAAGATTATTTTGAAAGGCAACATGGATAGCGTCATCGAGGGACTATGATCTTGTATTTCTTTCTTGTTTTTGCTAACATACCTCACATGCGTAATATGACCATTTTTGTAAGGCAACAAAGTAGATTTACCTAAGGGTGTATGTGTGCAAGTGTATTGGTTTACATGCTTAATTTATCTTGATTAGGGTTTGCTACTTGTTGATTTTATTCTTGCCATACAAACTCTAATTGCTAGCATTTGTATATAAAGCATTTAAATTGTGTAAAGTAAAAATACTAAGCTATTACATGATTTAGGAGAGGGGATGTACAAATTACAAAGGGGAAATTGCAAGAAATTAAATCTAAATAATTATTACAACCATATTGAATTTGAGTAAATGTACAAAATTGAATAAGTAAAGATACAAGAATGTAAATGTAAAAAAGAAATGTGATTTTTGTTTGGTTTTCATGAAAAAGGGGTTTTTAACTTAATTGATTAAAATAAAATAATTAACTAAAAATAAGAAAATTAAGATTAAGTTAGTAAAATAAATTAATTTAAAGAAAACAAGTTTTTTAGGTTTTTTTTGTGAATTTAATTAAATTAGTAAATAAAAATAATTAAATAAAAGTCCTAAATTCTAAATTGATTTTAATTTACAAGAAAATAATATAATAATAATTAAAATTTATTATCTAAGTATTTTTAAAAAAAAGGGAAATTAATTTATTAAAGAAAATGTTTTTGTTCTTTTAGTTTTATGAAAAAATAAACTAAATAAATAGAAATAATAATATAAATATTTTTTTGGATTTTTTTTGTTAATGAAAATAATAATAATAATAATAATAATAATAATAATAATAATAATAATAATAATAATAATAATAATAATATTAATATTAATAATAATAGGTGAAATAAAAATAAAATAAAAATAAATAAGTCAGGGAGGTAAAAATTGAATTTTAGAGGTTTGTTAGAAAAAAAACAGTTTTTGAATCTGGCCCAATTGATATTTTTGTTTGGAAATCAGAAAATAAAATAAAAATATGAGTTGTGTGGTATGAGCAAACAGGGGGGGATTAGTGAGTAAAAATGCAAAGCCCAGGAGGGGAAGGCCCAAGCGCGATGGAAGGAGAAATGACAAAAAAAAAAGGTGGAAAATGCAAAAGGCAGCGTGCTGAGGTTCGAACCCATGACCTCTTGATTACTAGCGCGTTGTCTTACCACTGGGGTGGCTATACATCCGTTAATATAACTGAAATGATAAATTTATAATACAAAACAAGTCTTGAATACACTTCATCTTTAACCTCCAGCCAGACCACCTGTATCTTCACCATTTCTCAACAAAAATGGAAAATGTAAACATGAAAGTTGCTCCATTTTTCAATACGAATCCAACCATATAAATATCATAAACTATAAATCAAAGATGAATGAGAATTTTTAAAAGTACCAAATTCTGACCTAATTATTTTCATAGATTGAGATTCAAAATTCTAACTACTCAGGCAATAATAATGAAATCTAAGGACATGGTTAGCTTCAGGATAATGATATCTACATTTCTTATTCACAAATAAACCATTAATGATGCTTGTATGAAGAGTTCAAAAGTCAGAAAACTCACCTTGCAAGAGGGTATCGTGTTTTGAGTTTGAGCAGCTTTTGATGAGTTCCAGTGATTCTGTTAGCTTCCTCAAGTTCCCAGGAAGCTAATGTGATGCTTGCCTTGAGCTGAAAGTGGCTGAGGAGTTCCAGAGAAGTCAAGGTGCAAGGTGCTGTTTTTGAAAATGGTGGATGGTAATGGAGGTGTTATAGTCGTGTTGCAGGTGTTGGAATTATTTGTATATGTTATTTGGAAGCTTTTGAAAGTAAAAGGCCAAGAAACGCACGAGAAAATTTGGAGATTGGATTCAAAACTCAGAAATGGCAAGTTTTGAGATGTTTTTGGTGGTTCTGTGTTTTAGGGGGTTTCAGGGCTTGAGCATGCGTTTCTTTTCTTTCAAATGATTTGTGTATCTATAAGCAAAAGGTTGGAGAGCTTTTGCACAAAGGATTTCTGAGTTATATGGTTATGGCTCAATTGCTTGATTTTGAAGAAAAGTGAGAAATATGGTTTCAAGGCAGCAAGTACAAGCATGTAGAATGGTTACCAACTTTAAACATACTTATCTGAATTTGTAGAGGAAGCTTGTGCAAAAGGAACAAGTGAAAAGCTCAATGCAAGTTGACTTTGCATAAAGCTTGCTTGATGTAAATGGCAATGGTGCCTTTGTGCCATTAATGGAAAATTGTCTTGGATAAAGCTTGAATCAAATGGATAATAGCTCAAAAGCAAGTTTAATCTTATGATTAGGGAGAGATCTTGAGTTTTAGAGGCCTGCAAAGCAATATTGTGCAGCATAGGCTTGAGTTTTGAATTCTTGTTCATCAAAAATGACCTATAATTTTAGTTTGAAAACCCTAATTTCCTCTCTTAGATTCGCTTGCTCAAGAATGATCTCAAGGAGTTCTTGGACATTTTGGAAAGCTTGTAATGTGCTCTACAACTCCTCTTTGAATCACTTTTGAAAATTCCCCTTTGAACTATATGAAATATTGACATGAAGTTAGGTCAAAATCCTGCCTAAACTAGGGCAAAATTTTCGAATTTTTTTTATTAATAACGATGTATTAAAAAAATATTTCGCAAATAACCGGGTTTCGGAAAAAATTACGCAAATAACCATGTTTCAGATGGCTCCACAAAGGAGGAGCCATCTCAATTAGCGCATGCACCTAGGGTTTTGCCCTAGGCGCCATCTCACTTGGTGCCTCCCTTGTCTTTTAGCCAAGTGAGATGGCGCATGCTCCTTAAAAATGAGAGGAGGCGCCATCTCACTTGGCGCCTAGGGCAAAACTAGGGTTTTTTGCTGTTTTATAAATAATTCGTCCGTTTCTTTGAAATTTCTCACACTTTCTCGCACTGTATTTTTATTTTGTACTCCGTTATTTACGTAATGACGTCGCCTATGATTTTTAGCAGAGATGGTTATGTTATATTCTCCGCCATGAAACCTGCGATGAAAATGAAATTCTGGCACATTCACTCCATGGAGCGTCTGAAGCGGGAGTTGATGCGGTGGCTAGATGGAGACATCGCGGAGGGGGGAAAAATTCGAAGGATCCAGCGAAAACGAACAACAACCTCGCATGCGACAGGAAGACCTAATGTGTGGTTGGAGGAAGTCAAAACAGACAGTGATGTAATGCTGATGATGCATGGGTCAGACGAAAGTGTTAACAGTTGTAATTTCCTAGATTGAATATCGTTAATCATTGTTGTACGCGAAAACCCTAATGTAATTTCCTATATTGAATTTCTTAAATTGTGTTAACAGTTTTATTAACAGAAAACCCTAATGTTTACAACACAAATATTGAAAAGATTTATTGTATTACAAAATTTATGTGGTCGAGCCAGACGCCCGATTCGGACAGTTTTTGCGATTGTGTCCGACCTGGCGGCATAAACCACACTTTCTTTCCAACCTGTCAAGATCGTCCATTTCTGTTGTGATGCGCCTGATTTTAGGACGACCCTTCTTGTTCCTTCGCATTTGGTCATTGTGCCAAACTATATCGCCATTGTATTCAGGCCAATAGTCCGGTTTTGCCACCAAAGGAAAGTTGTTGTTGTAAACAGTGAGCAACGTTTCAGATTTATAAACGTTTGAGAGCAGTTGAAGCGCGTCTTGATGGGTATGAGCACAAGCGGCAATGACATGAGAGCAAGGCATACGAAATGCTTGAAACCTGCCACAATCGCACCATTGAGAAGGTAAAATGACCCTGTATTCTTGTCTTGCCAGGCCTTCATTATGGTCGATTGTCTCTTTCACAATGAAGTTGTGGCTGTGTCGGTCAAACCGTGTAACCATGTGAGTGTTGGATTTAGCACTTTCAGCCTTAATGTATTTCATACAGCTTTCACTCCATAGTTGTCCTGATTGCAAGACCGCATACCACATTTCACCTCTTTTGGCAAATAACGCAGCCATCCTAAAATATGTGGATTTCACCAAGGCAGTGATTGGGAGGTTTCGTATGCCCTTGAATACCCCATTCATTGATTCAATAAGATTTGTTGTCATATGCCCCCATCTTTGGCCATTATCGTATGACCTAGTCCACTTTTCGACCGGTATGTTGTCGATCCACGTACCGGCTTCTGGGTTAGACAAACGGATCTCGTTGCGGTAATATTTGAATGTGGGTTGTGTCAGTGTGTATCCCGCATTCATCACCGCTTTCCTCAATGTTTTGTCCTTGACCTCCCTCGAGAAATTCTGGACGATATGCCTGACGCAATAGACATGCGTAGAAGGAGGGTCATGCCAACCATTTACTGGATTATTATAGGCACTTTCAATGGAGGCATGTCTGTCCGAGATCAAACAGAGATCTGGTTGAGGAGCCATGTGTGTACGAAGATTTTTCAGGAAAAAGCTCCAAGCACCACCGGTCTCCCCCTCGACAAGGGCAAACGCAACGGGGAAAATGTTATTGTTGCCATCTTGTGCAACTGCCATCAATAGCGTGCCTTTGTACTTCCCATACAACCAAGTCCCGTCAATTTGTAGAATTGGTTTGCATGATGCAAACCCTGTGATGCATGGTTGAAATGCCCAAAACACGCGACTGAATATTCCGTTGCCATGCAGTAGACTACCATCTTGGGCGTACGCTGGCAATGTT
Organism: Vicia faba; assembly: GCA_948472305.1. Taxonomy (NCBI): domain Eukaryota; kingdom Viridiplantae; phylum Streptophyta; class Magnoliopsida; order Fabales; family Fabaceae; genus Vicia; species Vicia faba. The sequence continues at coordinate 201,174,857 of OX451739.1, forward strand.
TCCAGAACATAAACACTACCTGGAGAATATGTCTTGAGTGCATTTAGGTAGCGGGGAAGTTCTTGGTATGACTCCTCCCAGTTTCCGTACACCCTTTCAATCACCTTAGTCTTTGCTAACCACGCCTTACGGTAAGACGGAGTGTAGTTAAAAACCGTGGTGATGTGGGAGATGATTGTTTTCACCTTCAAAGAAGGGTCGTTGCTGACCAGGGGTAGGATTTCTTGACAGATTAGATCATGGTTGAGTTTTCGGTGGTCTTGTGATTGAGTGGAACTTACACAAGTATGGGTAGTCATGGAACCTATGACCTAGCAGTCACCCCTTAGTCTGTATGATGCGGTCAGCTTGAACATACAGTCAGGGTGGACACACTTGATCTTGTACCTTTCCGGGTTTACACGATCCACCTTATAATCAACCGAGTTGAGCATGTGAAATTTTTTGATGGCCCTTATGCATTCCTCTCTGTTACGAAACTTGTCCTTCTCTTTTAAATTTTCATCCGACTGCATATACGGTTGGAAAAACAAGTCAGTAGAAGGTTCATCTTCGCCCATGTTGAAGTTTGTCATGTGCGTAGGTGGTGTGTAGATTTTGTCAGTAGGAATACTTGGGATGCCATCATCATCAGAATCGTCGTTCACCATTTCATCAAACTCTAACTCGTTATCTTCTTCTTCATCATCAACTGCATCCACCTCATCTTGTTCATTCTCCAAAGGATCAACCTCCTGTGTCACCGGAGGCTCTACCTCCTGTGTCACCGGAGGCTCTTGAAGCAAAACGTACAACTCAATAGAGTCGTTTCCATAATAGACATGGCTGGAAATCATGTTTTGGAGATCCTCGTCATCTTGAACTTCAACCTTATAAAAAATAACTTGGTTGTTTCCAAAAAAGACTGGACTCTGATAAAATATCTGGGATACCGGGCCTCGTTCAAGTTTGGCCTCCAATCTTTTCTTAAAGTACGAGAAATTTGCTTTCCCGTTTAAGAGAAATCGAACGTTGTCGGTGTTTCTAAACAAAAACCCAACTGTGGGACACATGTATGTCTCACCGTTGAAATGTGCTTTGACAACAAATTATGGTGAAGAGGCCATTGCGTAGAATTGTTTTAAGGTTTGAAGGTTGGAATGTTTGAGGTTTATTGATTGTATGAAGGTATGAATGCTGGAATGTTTGAAGGTTTGATGACTGATTCGAAGGTTGGAAGATTTTACAGATTATGTGAATGAATGTTATGTTCAACGTAAGGCAAAAAATTTCAATTAAGTAAGGGATGCAACCCCCCAAGGCTGCCAATAATATTACATGCAATAATGAAACCCCATAGCCTGCCACCTATCCTGGCCCTATTCTGCATGCAGCAAAGAAAGGAATCCCAAAGGCTGTCACGTAGCCTGAGCCTATGCTGTAAGAAGTGACACCTCTTATTCGCCAAATGGGGTGGCGACACCATTCATTTTTGTACTCTTTCGCCAAGTGAGATGGCGCCTCCCTTACTGTCCAATCGTGATACATGCATGGGCTTATGAAGCCACCTAGCCTGCCACCTATCCTGGCCCTATTCTGCACACATAAATGTTTTGTGTAAGACTCCACCCATCAACTCCAATGGCCTTGCATGCAGCAAAGAAAGGAATCCCAAAGGCTGTCACGTAGCCTGAGCCAATGCTGTAACAAATGACACCTCTTATTCGCCAAATGGGGTGGCGACACCATTCATTTTTGTACTCTTTCGCCAAGTGAGATGGCGCCTCCCTTACTGTCCAATCGTGATACATGCATGGGCTTATGAAGCCACCTAGCCTGCCACCTATCCTGGCCCTATTCTGCACACATAAATGTTTTGTGTAAGACTCCACCCATTAACTCCAATGGCCTTGCATGCAGCAAAGAAAGGAATCCCAAAGGTTGTCACGTAGCCTGAGCCAATACTGTAACAAATGACACCTCTTATTCGCCAAATGGGGTGGCGACACCATTCATTTTTGTACTCTTTCGCCAAGTGAGATGGCGCCTCCCTTACTGTCCAATCGTGATACATGCATGGGCTTATGAAGCCACCTAGCCTGCCACCTATCCTGGCCCTATTCTGCACACATAAATGTTTTGTGTAAGACTCCACCCATCAACTCCAATGGCCTTGCATGCAGCAAAGAAAGGAATCTCAAAGGCTGTCACGTAGCCTGAGCCAATGCTGTAACAAATGACACCTCTTATTCGCCAAATGGGGTGGCGACACCATTCATTTTTGTACTCTTTCGCCAAGTGAGATGGCGCCTCCCTTACTGTCCAATCGAGATACATGCATGGGCTTATGAAGCCACCTAGCTTGCCACCTATCCTGGCCCTATTCTGCACACATAAATGTTTTGTGTAAAACTCCACCCATCAACTCCAATGGCCTTGCATGCAGCAAAGAAAGGAATCCCAAAGGCTGTCACGTAGCCTGAGCCAATGCTATAACAAATGACACCTCTTATTCGCCAAATGGGGTGGCGACACCATTCATTTTTGTACTCTTTCGCCAAGTGAGATGGCGCCTCCCTTACTGTCCAATCGTGATACATGCATGGGCTTATGAAGCCACCTAGCCTGCCACCTATCCTGGCCCTATTCTGCACACATAAATGTTTTGTGTAAGACTCCACCCATCAACTCCAATGGCCTTGCATGCAGCAAAGAAAGGAATCCCAAAGGCTGTCACGTAGCCTGAGCCTATGCTGTAAGAAGTGACACCTCTTATTCGCCAAATGGGGTGGCGACACCATTCATTTTTGTACTCTTTCGCCAAGTGAGATGGCGCCTCCCTTACTGTCCAATTGTGATACATGCATGGGCTGCCACCTAGCCTGCAAGAGTGACACCTTAAATTTTTTGTAAATGCATGCATGCATATGTGTTACACCCTAAGCATGCAAATGTGACACTTCGCAGGCATGCAAGCACAAGCAACCACTACATCAAACTTATTTGCCTATAAATACATACCTTATGAAACATCTCTCATACCCACACAACTCTCACTCTCCGCTACGAAATATTTCTTAAGTCTATCATACTCTCTATTTCTTCCTAAGTCTTTCATACTCTCAAGCATTCTGAACAATGGCTCTTCTAACAATGGGCGATACTCACAGAGGCACAAGGGAAAACATTGCTGCATTTGTAAGTCTCTTCTTTGGTTATACATTTTTCATACTTCAAATAACGTGTTGTTCATCTTAATTAATCTTACACTTGTTTAATTATGATCTCAGGATACAAAAAGATTCAGAATCCGTTCGCACAACTACCTGGCTCCCGACCCATTTATCGTCCCTTATCTAGAATATGCAGGTTTTGGACATGTAATAAAGATCTCCAACTGCACCATTGACTCAAAATTCATTCTTGCAATGTTGGAGAGGTGGAGACCGGAGACCCATACATTTCACCTACCAATAGGTGAATGTACCATCACTCTCGAGGATGTGTACATGCTACTGGGCCTCCCTATCGACGGTAAGGCGGTGAACGGGTCGGTTCAACAACCCAACTCACAGTGTGAAGAACTGTTGGGTAGGGATATGGTAGAAGGTGGTGGAGCAAGAGGGCAGGGAATACTACTCACTAACCTGAAACGGCATTATGCAAGTATGGAATTAAATGAAAATTCCTCAGAGAATGACCGAGTAGTAAAAGCCAGAACGTATCTTATGATACTTTTTGGTACATTTTTATTTCCCGAAAGTACGGGAAATAGTGTAAATTTCATGTACTTACATTTACTAACAAATTTTGAAAAAACTAGAAAATATAGTTGGGGTTCTGCAGTATTAGCCCACCTGTACAGTTCCTTGTGCAAAAACGCAGTCAAGGAAAAATGTACATTTTATGGGTGCGCATTTTTACTACAAGCCTGGGGTTGGTGGAGGATGGAGTCCTTAAACCCCATCAACAACAACACTTTTGGTTTCCCGTACGCAACAAAGTAAGTCATTAAGTTATAGCATTTATAACTATTCTGCTCTTTCCAAAATATATGCTAAAAATAACATGTTTCTCATTTCCTTTAGGTACTGCGTGAGGGGTATGGATTACGGCAAGAATCCAAGATTCAATGTCGCACTCTACCGGAATCTGTTGGATCACTTAGGCCCAGATGACGTACGTCGTAGCTTTTCACTTTTGTTTATTTTAATTATTTATACATTACTTTTGCGCTAACCTGATTTAAATTTTATCGCAGTTCGACTGGAGACCATATTTGGGTTTGGGCCATTCTCCAAACCCAGAGGATGCAGCAACTTGGACTGCAAAGACTGCACTCATTCGGTTCAACATTGTGGAGATGCACCACAGCGACCGTGTGAAGATGCAGTTCGGAATGCATCAAGAGATACCAAGTGATCCAAAAGATTTGTCCCCCTGGCATCTAAAAAGGGTCGACGCCCAGTGGGGTCATACCAACTGGAAAGACTTTGCTCCGGAATGGTGTAAAATGTGGCAAAGGCGTCACCGCTACATCTTGCAATCCCCGGTTTTCCTTACTCAAGGTAACATGCGACACACTGATCAATATATGTCGTGGTACAGGTCGGTTAGTAACCCAGAAATGCACGTGTCTCATCCTAGGTACTTGGTTGACCCACGCACACAATGGGCACAACCCTCGATTCCCCATCAACAAACCCAAAATCCATCAACCTCAAACTAACCCCCAAGAAGAAACAGACCAACAAACACACAACCACATTCCCCACCACAACACAACTACAATCAAATGCCGTACTACCAACCACAATCACCACCAAACTACCAATACCCGGATATGCCTCAAACCCAACCATAATACCAACCCCAATACCAGCACACCCACATACCCCAGACACAATTTCAGTCTTCCACATATCCCAATATGGCGCCCTCAACATTCAGCCTTAGCCCTGATATGGGAATGTCAGAAGATTATGACCAAGCCGACCAAACCTACCATCAACCACCATACAACCAAACAACCCAACATCCATAATACCAAACACCCCAAGATCCATTTCCTTTCTACCCCCCATACTCAGACGACCAATGCTACCGACCAACCATGGAACCCCACCCACCGCCAACACGACCAAACTTTGAGGGTATGGGTAACCGACTGTACCAGAGCAGATCTTCGAGATATGGAGATCTTACTGATTTTATGGATTCGGATCGCATTGACTTCGCTGGGCCATCGACCTTGCCTTAGCAGGAAACGCGACGGCACCCAGCAAGAGAAAGGCGAGGACGGGGATGCGGAACCGGGGGTCATTACCGGGTTCCAGGGGATCACTGATGTATCTTTTTTTTTCCCAGTATTTTTTGTATCCATTTTTTTTACTGTTCTTTTAATGTAAAACAGTTGAATGTAATTATTTTTTTTTAAATAAAAAATCCATTTTGTTGATCTTTGCCTAACAGGCAACGCACAAGAAAGAAAATAAAAAAAAAAAAAATTTTGCCCTAATTTTGTACATAGGCGCCATCTCACTTGGCTTAGGGCATGCCCTAAGAACTTAGGCTCCAAGTGAGATGGCGCCTCCCTTAAAAAAAAGGTGCATGCGCCAATTGAGATGGCTCCTCCTTTGTGGAGCCATCTCAAACATGGTTATTTGCGTAATTTTTTCCGAAATCCGGTTATTTACAAAATATTATTTTAATACATGGTTATTAATAAAAAAAATTCAAAATTTTCACTAAGTGTTTAGTTTCATGACCATGACTTCATGGATTAATATCTTGAGATCCAAGCATTTATAGGAGAAGTTGTGTAAAGAAATGTTGTAGATATCATGTAGATCTATAACTTTCATGTTGAAAGTTTCTTTTGAATCATCTTGCATCATGGTAAAAATTTGGCTCAAAGTTGTGAAAAAATATGAAGTTTTCAACACTTAGAAAAATTTCTAAGTTTGAAAACTTTAACTTTTCAAAATGAAATCTTGACTTTTTTATTTCTTGATGAACAAGTTTCATATTTTTACATGTTTTGATGAATTGTGATCTTTGACACTTGATTTTGACCAAAAACTCAAAGTTTGACTTTTCAGTGTACAATTGACTTTTCATCAGTTGACTGAAAATCAACTATCAATCCAATTGATCTTGAGCAATGTTTTGAGTCATGACATTAGGTCAAAATGATGCAATTGAACTCTTGAGATCATTTCTCAAACCAATTAACCATTTGCTAGGTCAAAAATCAGAAATTGTCATTTCTCAGCCAAAACCCTAATTTTTACCATTTTGCCCTTTTGATGATCTGATCAAATTTCTTGAGGAATTGTGGACCAAACTTTATCAAATGATACATATGAGTTTATAATTTTGATATGGATCAAAAATTATGAAGTTTGACTGTAAATTGGCCACAGTTGACTTTTTCCCCAATATAACTGATTTTTAGGTCAATTGACTGAGCAAAAATGTGATCCAAGACTTGAAACTTGACATGAGCAATCTTGGGGGTCCATAATGGTACATGAAATTCATATGAGGCATTAAAATTTCAATTATCCTTGTGAAATCTCAAACCCTAATTTCAGTCATCAGTGCTTAAGGAGGTGTCTTGAGTTGATCAACCCTTGTTCAATCTTAAACCAAAGGAGATCTTGTGAGAAAATATTTGATAAATGAGAGGGCAAGTTTTGGGGTACAACAGCTGCCCCTGTTAAATCTTCTTAAACCTGAAGAGTTAGATTGGCGGATCCGCCATTCGTGACTTGAAGGTGGAAGATGATTGGACACTAGAGTGCCCAGAAATTTACACTCGAAGATGAAATTGGAATAGTCTTATAGATTCCATTTGTAGGAATGATGGAGATTTTTCGGAGATGGGTTTGTATATGCCATCTAAAGGTGACTGTTGACAGAGAATGGACTAAGTCTGAACTTGATTTCAACTAGAAAAGAATCAGAATAAACCTTTGGAGCGATTTATCTGAACCAGGGGAAGTCTTGTACGGTGTTTGACTGGGAAGAATCAGAATAAACCGTTGAGAGATTTATCTGAACCCAAAGTGTTCTTTAAAAAGTATCAGGATAAACTGTTGAGGGGTTTAAACTGAACCAAAAGAGATCTTAGATGTTCTTTAACTAGAAAGAATCAGAGTAAATCTATGTACGATTTATCTGAACCAGAGAAAGTGTCTGCGGGAAAGAATCAGAATAAATCATTGAAAGATTTATATTGAACCTGCAGTGTTCTTTTGGAAAGTATCAGGATAAACTGTTGAGGGGTTTAAACTGAACCAAAATAGATCTTGAATATTCTTTAACTGGAAAGAATCAGAGGAAATCTTTGAGCGATTTATCTGAACCAGAGAAAGCGTCCGCGGGAAAGAATTAGAATAAATCATTGAGGGATTTATCTGAACCCGAAGTGTTCCTTTGGCAAGTATCAGGACAAACCGTTGAGGGGTTTAAACTGAACCAAAAGAGATCTTAGATGTTCTTTAACTGGAAAGAATCAGAATAAATATTTTGAGTGATTTATCTAAACCAGAGAAAGTGTCTGCGGGAAAGAATCAGAATAAATCATTGAGAGATTTATCTGAACCCGAAGTGTTCCTTTGAAAAGCATTCAGATAAACCGTTGAGGGGTAAACTGAACCAAAAGAGATCTTGAATATTCTTTAACTGGAAAGAATCAGAGTAAATCTTTGTGCAATTTATCTGAACCAGAGAAAGTGTCTGCGGGAAAGAATCAGAATAAACCATTGAGAGATTTATCTGAACCGGCAGGGATCTGGAGAAGAAATGTCTGTTATGTAGATGGTTGACCTTTCCTGAAAAGATGAAAGGTTAGTTGTATGCAATGTCATGATGTATGAAATGCATGGTACGATGATGTTCTCAAATTAAATGAGATTGTTTCATATGTATATGTGTTGTCAATTCTATGACATATGGATGTAATGTATGGAACATTAATTATTATGCTGCAGTGTTGTTGGAGTCGGGGAAAATAAATCCCTGAGTACTGTTGGGAATAAGGAGTGCAGGTCTTCATGTTTTGAAGTGTTGATGAGGTTCCATTTAGAGAAATAAACTCTGTTGTGTAAAGGAAATGTTATGTACTTCTTGTAGACCTCATGAAATCCTCCTGGGTAATCCTAAGAAGTTGGGCGACTTTCACTAGGGAATCTTAGGAGCGGTGACTGGAAGTTTTGTTTTGAGAGAAGCTTGATATCATTAAGCTGCAAACTGTGGGGGTTTTTATGGAATAGTCTAAAGATATTATCCTATTTCTTAAAGCCATTAGTGATTGTCTTCTACTTTTTTCTCATTTGTAAACAATAGTTACATTCAAATACATATGTTTAAAAATAAATCATTGGACGTTTTTGTAAACAAAACACATAAATAAAGAAAAATAGATAGTTTTGCACTTTCAAAGGAATATCTTTATATTAACTTGAACAAGTATTTTGTATAATGAGATGAACATCCTAGTAAGAGAATGTCTTTGTAAAAAATGGAAATTTGATACAAAGGAAAGATAGCTATGTGAAATAATCCCATGGGGTTCCCATTCTTCTATAGCATTTGTGTCTCTGAGCGTCTTTCCCACTTGCTTCCTCATCCGAAGTTGATTGGATTGATCAGAATCGTTGAGTTTGTCAGTAGATGCTAAAGGTTGTCTGTCAGGTGACCCAATGAGACATAGTCATACGCTTTAATTCCCTAACTTTTGCTTGGACCGCCCTTTCGGGTTTTCAGTTCACCGGGATATCCTTTTTTGCCCAAGCTGCCCTTTCGGGTTTTCAGCTTGCCGGGTGTACAAATTTTTTGCATTTTATCCCTAATTTTGGCCCAAACCTTTGTGGTTTGCCGGGATGCCCTTGTTTTGCCTAGGTGTGTCAACCTAGTGGGTATCTTATGCGTAGTATCTTTTGACTATGTCCGCGTTCACAGGGTGCAGAAGATCGTTGCCATCCATAATGGTTAAGATCATTGCTCCAACAGAGAATATGCTTTTGATCACAAATGTTCCTTCTTATGTAGGAGTCCATTTGCCCCTGGGGTAACCTTGTGGTAATATGATACGCTTGATTACCAAGTCACCAACCTGACATACCTGACGTCTGACCTTTTTGTTAAAAGCTTTGATCATACGTTTTTGGTACATCTGGCCAAGATAGACAACCGTAAGCCTCTTCTCATCAATTAGGTTCAATTGGTCAAGTCGAGTTTGGATCCAACCGTCTTCACTCAGCCCTGCATCCTTTATGATTATTAGAGAAGGTATTTGTACTTCAATTGGTAGAACAACTTCCATTCCACATACCAAGGAGAAGGGAGTTTCCCCTGTTGATGTGCGCGTCGTGGTACGGTAACCGTGGAGAGCGAATGGTAGCATCTCATGACAGTCCTTGTAGGTTATTGTCATTTTTTGTATAATCTTTTTGATGTTCTTATTTGCGGCTTCGATGACACCATTCATCTTTGGCCGGTAAGGGGAAGAATTATGATGCTGGATCTTGAATTGTGCATACAGTGTGGTGATCATAGTATTGTTGATATTCATACCATTGTCTGTGATGATTCTCTCTGGGATACCGTACTGACAGATGATATTTTGTTTGATGAAACGGGCCATAACATTCTTGGTAATGGAAGCGAAAGAAGCTACCTTAACCCACTTCGTGAAACAGTCAATGGCCACTAAGATGAGGCGATGCACATTAGAAGTCGTATGTTTGATTTCTCCAATCATATCGATGCCCCACATCGAGAATGGCCCAGGAGAAGCCAGGACGTTTAAAGGAACTAAAGGCACATGCACCTTGTCAGCATAGATCTGATATTTATGGCAGGTTCGCGAATGCGGATAGCAATACACTTCCATGGTAGACCAGTAATACCCTGCCCGCAGGATCTTCTTTGCCATCGTATGCCCACTGGAATGGGTTCCAAAAGTGCCCTCATGCAAATCAGCCATGATCTTTTCTGCCTCAGCCTTGTCTATGCAACGAAGCAAAACAAAGTTGTGGTTGCGTTTGTAGAGAATTCCATTACTGATGAAGAACTTAGCAGAGAATCTTCTCAAGAACTTCTTATCATTGAATGAAGCTCTTTCAGATACTCTTGAGCCTCGAGATACCTCTTAACTTCATGGAACCAAGGTTGGTCCACTATTTCTTCAGTATCGATCTCGTGACAGTAAGCTGGTTGATCCATCCGTTCAATGGTGATATGGGGAGCCTCGTTACCCCACTTGAGTTTAAACATGGATGACATGGTGGCTAGCGCGTCCGCTTGTTGATTTTCCTCTCGAGGAAAATGCTCAAAGGTAATTTCCTCGAAATATGGGATTAATGTCAACACATGTTCTTTGTAGGGGATGAGGTTAGGGTGTTTAGTGTCCCATTCTCCTTTGATATGACTGATGACCAAGACTGAATCTCCAAATACACTTAAAGACTTGATTCCCAAATCTATGGCAGCTTTGAGACCAAAAATACATGCTTCGTATTCTGCCATGTTATTGGTACAGTTGAAACAAAGTCTTGCGGTGAAGGGAGTATGACATCCTTCTGGGGATATGATTACAACACCTATGCCATTGCCGAGTGTGTTGGACTCCCCATCAAAAACCAAGGTCCATCGGGATCCTTGTTCAGGTCCGTCATATGGTCTGAGTTCTTCACATTTGTTCACCATCTTGATGTCTTCATCTGGGAATTTAAATTTCATGGACTGGTAGTCATCCACAGCCTGATGAGCAAGATGATCGACTAGTACACTGGCCGTTATTGCTTTTTGGATAGTGTATTGAATGTCGTATTCAGTCAAGATCATCTGCCATCTTGCTATTCTCCCAGAGAGGGAAGGTTTCTCGAATATGTATTTTATTGGATCCATCTTGGATATCAATAAGGTAGTATGGGTCAACATATATTGTCTTAGCCGGCGAGCAGCCCATGCCAGAGCGCAGCAAGTTTTCTCGAGCAGTGAATATCTTATTTCACAGTCGGTAAACTTTTGCTCAGGTGTGATACGGTGGCAGAACCGACTGTTATACTGGTTTGTATTTCGTATTCACAAATGTCGCGGTAAGCAAGAGTAGCCACCGACTTTTATTTCATCCAACAAAGGAAAAGGAAAAAGAACAGAAAAACCTTTTTCGAGATGTTTCTGAGTACAGAGGGTAGATTATAGAAAGGGAAGGTGTTAGCACCCTTTCTATCCATGGTTTTCCATGGGCTCTTAGGTACTTGCTCATTTTTCAAATTGCTTGTGTGTGCTTGTTTTGAAAAGTTTTGTTTTACTTCGTGATAACACTTGTTTCTGTCCTCAAGAGTGTGACAAAGTTTTTTCGAAAACTGTTTTTGAAAAGTGTTTGTGTGAAAAATTTTGTTTGAGCAAGTACCTAGGAACTAATCTACCTACTCGAAAAAAGTTTGTTCGTTTTCCTTTAGACAGCGCTATCCTATTATTAATGAATAGGTAGCACCGTCGTTGGAGTTTTAAGGGACGTTCGAAGGGACAATTACGACCACAAAAGCAATGTTAGGAAATTTTAGTAATCATCCTAAAGCCTTAAAGATCTTTTTCTGAGGCAACATCTGAATGGGTCATTTTAGATCTTTTAGGACTAGAGGACGACCACTAACATTCCCTATACTTCATGACCGTTTACCGAAGGCAACCGGAGTGGGGTAAACCCTAGGAGTGAGCATGTGCAAGTGTTTTTTTTCAATTTATTTATCTTTTCACATTTAGGGTTTTCTACTGTATTAATTGCAATTTTTCCATACAATCCTATTAACATACATCTAACAGCTTATAGTTTGCGGAAATTAAAATGCGAGAAATTAAAGTCCTAGCTATTACAAGGCTTTCGCAGATACATAATTATTTTGACTGTAAATAAAGATGCGGAAATTTAAAACCCTAATTACTATTACAAACTCGGAGCAGTTACAATAATAGAAAAAGGAATTAAAGGCGTGTGGCGAATTAAATGCGAGAACAAACTAGGAAACCTAAAAATCTAATTGAGAAAATATTTAGGTTATTTTTTGTGAAAAATTAGGTTATGTACAACATTAAACCCTAATTCTAGTTGATTTTAGTTATACAAAAAAGAATTAAATTGCCTTAATTTAGTTAAACTAATTAATTAATAAAATATTTTTATAAAAAATGATTTTTGATGTTTTTATGATTTTTTTATTAAATAAAAAATAAAAAAAAGCATGATTTTTGGTGTTATTTGAAAAAAGAAAATAATAAATAAATAAATAAATAAAAGAATTAAAATAGAAAAGGAAAAGAATTGGGACTGTATAAGAAACTAGGGGGGTGCATGCTGAATTTGTGCCAAGCCCATGAATGTTGAGACCACTCCTACGCCTGATTCTGTGTAGTCACGTTTGGAGAATGTACCATGGTCTTTCCTTGGTTTGAGCGTTGGATCTGTGTTGGTAATGATCCAGTGGCTGGATTAGTGGGGTGCATGATGGACGTCTTGCCATGTAATGCATGGAACCTGCAATCATATGTTAAGAAAACTAAAGAAATATGCTGGGACCTGGGATCGAACCCAGGTCCTCCCACTCATACAACGCGCGTCTTAGCCATATGTGCTACCATGTTTAGTTGTCAATAGGATAAAGCCAAAATATAATATATATATATATATATATATATATATATATATATATATATATATATATATATATATATATATATATATATATATATATATATATATATATATATATAAAAAGGTGGATAGACTGAATAAAATAAAAAATGCACGGGATCATTCAAATGGACCAGTGGGGTGGTGACAAGTCATTGTCTTCTTCCCTGTTCGTCGTCTTAGGCCAATACCTTTTACCTACAGACAGAACTCCATAGCCATAGCTCTGCAAGCTTCAAAAATCCACAAAACGCATGATAAATTAAAGGTGAGTACATGGGATCAATTCGTCTTGATCCCACGAGCATCATGGTATCCTTTTCTTGGCCTAATTTTACTTGTACAGAGAAGCCCTAAAATGGCTTCTTAAACCCTAGCCATGGCAATCATGAATATATGCATCAAAACTCCAATTAAATCATTCAAGCATGTTGCAAATATGTCAATAATCACAAATACATCATTATAATGTGCTTATGATGCAAGAATTGTTGTAATTAATTTTGAAACAAAGAGAAAACCGTGTGAAGGCTATGGGACAATTCTGGACTTCGGAATGCTTGCAATTGATCGTGTTAGCTTCAGGAGAGCTCCAGGAATCGTGTATAAGCTTTTGAATGTTTTGAATCACCCTCTATGTGAGAAAATGATCTACCACTTTTTTGCCAAAATTTGAGTTTTGTTCTTCAGCTCTCACGACTGTAGTCCTCGTCCTTTTGGCTTGTGTATGTTCTATATAGGTAGTGTGATGAATTAGGGCAACAAAAACATATTCAATCTTCTTTGAATCACGAAGATTGGATTAGATTTGTTTGTTATATGATATCTTTCCAAAACCATCCTAATCATGCTATTTTTGCCTCAATTTGCCTTGATTTGATTTGATCTGATTAGGCTAGCTTGATTAGATTATGATTCCTACAAAAATCAGATCAAAAATCAATCTTTTATATTTTTTGCAATTTATTTGATTTAATTTAACTTTTAATAAATAAAAATCAAAATAAAATAAATAAATAGAGCAAATAATATATGGATGCTGATTTGGGTCGTGGACCATGTCTTCAACAAGATACAATCATGAAAAGCTAGGCCCATTTGACAAAAAATGCACTTTTGATCACATTTGACTTTTGGCAATTTTCCAAAAATGGCCAACTTTGACAATGCATATCTCTTCCAATTTTAACCCTAGAGAGGTGTTCTTAGACTTTTTAAAAAGCTTAGGATGTCCCCTAAGCAACCTTTTTGGTTTCATCTCAATTGGATCTTCCATGTTCATATAAGGAGCTTTGACCCAAAAGGTGTTTTTGTTGACTTTTGAAAAGGACCTATAATGTCGGAATTTATATCTTTTCATGGGTGCATTTCTTGAAATGGAGGGATGAAGATGAGTTGTAGGAAATTGGGTTCTCTTAAAAATGGGCCTTGGATGGGAAATTTCTGATGAAGTATGAGAAAGTTATGCTTAGTCAAAGTTTGGTTGACTTTTCTTGAGAAACCCTAATTTATCAACTTTTGAGTTTTGATGAATTAGGAGCATTTCTTGAGGAATCATGATCAAACTTTGAACCAATGATGAATATCACTTCAAAATGTTGATGTTAACCAAAAATCTTGAAGTTTGACTGTATGTGGGCCACAATTGACTTTTGACCTAGTATAGTTGATTTTCAAGCATCTGAGCAGTTGACTGAGCAAACTTCTTGTGCCAGACATGAAACTTGACATGGATGATCTTGAGAACATATTAGGACCATGGAAAATATTTGAGTCCTTTGGAGCTCACCCATTTTGATGAAAATGGAAACCCTAGTGGGAGGTTCATTGCTTTAGGAGAGAGTTTGTCTGGTTAACTCTTGGGCATCCTTGAGCATATTGAGGATATCAATGAGCATGTACTGAGTAAAATGAGAGGGCAAATTTTGGGGTACAACATCAGGTAATAAATAGCATGCTCTTTTTGGCCAGACTCGTCATGCTGCCCCAACACACATCCCATTGAATTTTCCAAAACAGTTAGATACATGATCAAAGGTCTTCCCTCGACCGGTGGCATCAAAACAGGAGGCTCTTGAAGGTACGCTTTGATCTTGTCAAAGGCATATTGGCAATCATCATTCCATTTGACTACTTGATCTTTCTTCAGTAATTTGAAGATTGGTTCACAAGTAGCGGTTAAGTGAGAAATGAATCTGGCAATATAGTTTAGTCGTCCTAAGAATCCTCTGACTTTCTTCTCGGTGCGAGGAGCAGGCATTTCTCATATTGATTTCACTTTGGCATGGTCCACTTCGATACCTTTACCGCTAACAATGAATCCTAGGAGTTTACCGGACCTCACCCCAAAGGTGCGTTTATTCAGGTTCAACCTTAGCTTGTATTTCTTTAGCCTTTCAAATAGTTTCTGCAAATGGTCAAGATGCTCCTCTTCTGTTTGAGATCTGGCTATCATGTCATCCATATAGACCTTTATTTTGTGATGGATCATGTCGTGAAATAGAGCTACCATGGCGCGTTGATAAGTTGCCCCAGCGTTCTTCAACCCGAATGGCATAACTTCTTAACAGAATGTGCCCCACTATGTGACGAAGGTCGTTTTCTTCATGTCCTCAACTGCCATTTTGATCTGGTTGTAACCTGAGAAACCATCCATAAATGAGAACACTTTATGTTGTGCGGTATTGTCAACTAGAATATGGATATGGGGCAGCGGAAAGTCATCCTTGGGGCTTGCCCTATTCAAATCTCGGTAATCCACAAACATGTGTACTTTACCGTATTTTTTAGGCACTGGAGCAACATTGGCGACCCATTGTGGATAGGAGGTGACGGCCAAGAATCTGGCGTTGAATTGTTTCATGAATTCGACCTTGATCTTCTCTGACATGTCTGGCCGCATGCGATGGACTTTCTGTTTTATCGTAGGGTAGTCTTCTTTTGTCTGTAGATGATGGACCACGATATCAGCATTAAGTCCTGGCATGTCTTTGTATGACCAGGCAAAGACCTCAACATAATCATGTAGCAACTGAGTTAGACGCTTATTGACACTGGGTTCCAGATTGGCTCCTACCTTGACTTCTTTCTTGTCCTCTTTGGTACCTAAGTTAACTATGTCCACTGGTTCTTCGTGGGGATGTATGGTCCTCTCTTCCGATTGTAGTAACTTGGCTAGTCCCCCTTGCACTTCACAATCTTCCTCACCTTCGTCTTCGGCTTGGTAGATTAGGTTTTCAGAGTCACAATAGGCCATAGTAGAACTGTTACCCATGGGATCCTGAGTGGATGTAGACCTGCATTTTGAATGTGAGTGTGTGTAAGAGTATAGTTGTCTTTGAAAGAAAATAAAAATGTAGAAAAAGAAAGACAAAGAGCACAAAGTTTTCATGCAAAAACGTCCATGATTCATTGATTACATATTAAAATGAGGTAACAACCCTTACAAATGGACCGGTGTGCCTCGGGTAAGACACAAGGTTTAAAAAGTCTGAATTGTTTAATTATTATAAGTCCGATAGAAATTTAAAGAAAATTAATGTTGGATAAAATTAATTGGGACAAAATCTTTAGCTTCTCAGTTGGTGAGTCCTCCGTTGATAGTCGGGAAAATCCATTCTTCCATGTCACAGTTGCCATCACTATCCTCCACTGCGTTGACTCCATGGTTGCTGATCCTCAAAGGTGGTCCCCTAGCACGAGCGCGACGAACAACTTTCTGGGCTCCTGAAGTGAAACCCAAACCAAATTTGTCATATTTGTAAGGGATATCTGGGAGTTGGCCCCAAATAGTACACCCACCTTCTTCGACCACTTCCATGGCATCTTTCAGAGAAGACATTTTTAGCGGAGGTCTTGTAATCTTCGGGATTTGGGAAACAGTCTTGGTAGCTACCACTGTCTGCGGGACTTCCTCGAAATTCTGAAATGGAGTTTAAATGAATTCACCATCCAATTCCATGTATCTGAAGGAGTTCAAGTGATTGTCCATATATTCCTCTTCTCCATGGACAGTAATGATTTTTCCTTTGGTTGGGTATTTCAGCATCTGATGTAATGTAGAGGATACGGCACCAACATTGTGAATCCATGGTCGGCCCAATAAATAGGAATAGGAAGGGCGAATGTCCATCACGTAGAAAGTTGAATCAAAGGTTTGAGTTCCAACTTTTATGGGGATGTCCACCTCCCCATGCACCATCCTCTTCGATCTGTCGAAGGCCCTTACCACTATTTTGCTGGGTTTTAAAGTCAGACCTTCATAGTCTAGTCTATCTAAAGCCTTTCTAGGCAGCACATTCAAAGACGAGCCAGTATTAACCAAGACATGATCTAAAGTTGATCCCCTGCATTCGACAAAGACATGCAACGCCTCGTTGTGTTTCCTCCCTCTAGGTGTCAAGTCAGCATCAGAAAAGCCTAGACCATTGTCGACTGTTAAACTGGCCACACAGTCTTGGAACTGGTCAGCAGAGGTTTCTTATGGTACATGGGCAGTTTTAATAAATTTCACCAAGGCCTTCGCATGAGCCTCGGAGCACAACAATAAAGCCAGCATGGAAATCTTTGATGGAGTCTTCCCTAGCTGTTCAACTACCTTGTAGTCGCTTCTCTTTATAATTTTCAGAATTTCTTTCATCTCCTTTTGGGAGGCCTCTGGGATAGATACTGATTGCGCCTTCATCTGGACAGGCTCAACCAGAATTCCTTTTCCCCGAGTCTCGATCGACTCGGTGGTAGGGGTGTCAGTAGGGGTATCCACAGGAACTGTAGTAGTAATATCAATAGGAACAGAAACAGGGATGATCACGAGACCGATAATAGTTTTTGGAGGAGCAATCTCGGGTAGGAATACTCTGCCACTTCGGGTTATCTTGTTGGTTCCCGCATTGTTGCCGATGTCAGGGTCAGCCTTCTCAATAATCGAGTCTTCATCAGCTATCCAATCTTGCTTGACACCGTGATATTAGACGTTGCCCCCATAGTTCCATGGGACAGTTTTATCTGATGAGTACGGGATAGGACCTGGCATAGTAATTATCAGTGGAGCCACTTTAGGAACAGATGTAATCCTAAAGGGTCTTTTGGTGGAGACCCTGGAAGGATTGGCATAAATGGTTACTATTGAAACATCATTGTAAGAAATGGTTGGGACGGGAGTCTTTTCAAACAAAATCTCTTTGTCATCCATTAGGAACTGGACACCTGCTTTCAGTAAATGACAACTAGTTGGTAGGGATAAACAGAGGTGGCAGCTTTCGTCACAGCCCGGAAAGAAACCGGCTTTCAACAGGTTCCTCTTGACAGTCAGGAGAGGAGTAACAAGTTCATCAACAACAGTAACAAACATATCATCTTCAACAGCATTAACATCATGTCCATGCTTGGGCATAGGAGCGGTGATAACATTTGGGATCTCGGGAGCATCAAATTCAATTTCTTTTGCTTCGAGAAGGTCTTGTACTTTGTTTTTCAAAGCCCAGCAGTTGTTGGTATCATGGCCTAGACTTTCTGAATGGTAAGCACATCGAGCATTAGGATGGTAATGAGGAGAGGTTGTGTTTGGATTCTTTGGGGCTTCCTTCAAAGCTACCAGATTAGATCTCAACAAATGTGGCAGGACTTGAGATGGCGTCATATTTATCCAGGTAAATTGTCTTACTGGTCTTTCTGTTCTAGGCTGGTTGCTCCTTTGTTGAGTAGGTGCAGGTTTAGGGATCATGACGGACCCTACCATTGGATGGCGTTCCATTCTGTCTTGATTCCTTTGAGGGTACACAACACCAACTTCTTTCTTCCCAATAAATGGTTTTCTCACGGCATTCGAGGATGCGTCTTTTTGGATCTTTCCACTCTTAATCCCAGCTTCCACTCTTTCTCCGGTCAAGATTAATTCAGTGAATCCTGTTGAGGAGCTTCCAATTAGATGATTAAAGAAAGAACCAGATAGGGTATCCAGAAACATGTCTACTAGCTCTTTGTCAGATAGGGGAGGTTGGACTCTTCTTGCTAAGTCCCTCCATTTCTGAGCGTAGTCTTTAAAACCTTCGCTTGAAACCATAGCCATACTATGGAGTTGTGTACGGGTGGAAGCAAGGTTTGCGTTGTACTGATACTGTTTATAAAAAGAAGTGGCAAGGTCTTCCCAATTATGGATATTTACCATTTCCAGATGATAGAACCAATCTAGCTGAGTCCCAGATAGACTATCTTGAAAGAAGTGGACCCACAAATCTCTTTCAACAATGTGAGGCTGTATCTTCCTTACATAGGATCGGAGATGTATTTTGGGACACGAAACCTCGTCGTACTTAGAAAACACTGGTGCCTTGAACTTTGGTGGAATAACAATCCCAGACACCAAACCCAACTCCTCAAAGTCCAGCCCGGGCACTTTCTGAATCTCCATTGAACTTATACGCTCTTCCGGAGGTTTGTATTTGTCGTTATCCGAGGGATACTGCTCTTTAGAGTAATCTTCTTCTTCTTCCTCTTCAGATTCTGGCTGGGCAATCACTTCCTTGCCTTTCCCTTCTTGATTATCCTTTTCACCAGATGATGTTGCGGAGTCTAGGGTCCGTCTGGATGGCCCTGGGAACCTTCTTCCTAGATTCAGAACTCTGTTTGTTTTCTTTGCTTTCTTCTTCTTTTCTTCAATCAGCAAAGTTTTCAAATCCTCTTGTCCTTTGGCTAGAGTCAAGAACATTTGTTGAAACTGAGCATTCTACACCTGGAGGTCTTTTACTGTCTGCTTAAGATCCATCTTACTGAAATAAACAGTAGAAAGATAAGGAGACTTGTGGTAAGAAACCTGCTTATGTTATGATGAATGAAGATGCATATGTAATGATTTCAAGGAAATTAGAGATTTAAATTTGCTTTAGACCAAAAAAGAACACACGTTATATTAATAAATCAAAGTTTGAGTACATCATGCCTCTTTGGGCTTACAACGAAAGAAATGAAAATACAAAAATCTAAGACAAAAAAGTTGAGCGCATCCTCTTTGGTGCAATGTAGGCGTTCAGACTCCGCTCCTCATGAAGCTTCTTGGTGAGTTCCAGAACATTCTTCTCGCTGGCGTAAAATTGGGCCTAAAAAGTGTCTCGCTCCCCCTTAAGTTGTATCCAATCCCTTTGCAAGTCTTCGAGAGAGGTGGGCATGTTAGGATGAAGGATAGTGTACGAGACATCTCCTTCCACAACAGGCTCTATAATAGCTGGGATAATAGAGGGATAAGGCATCATAAGACTTTGAGCATGAGCTCGTACCCATTTGAGATAAGGCTCAAGAGGGATGGAATTCTTGTGCCCCAGTGTCTTGCTATCAACTTTATGTACCATGCCCCAAGCTCTCATGAACCTTTTGCGATAATCCTGAGCATTATTCTCGTAGTCGGAGATAATTCCTTGAATAAGTGCATCATGAGGACCATCCCTTCTTGCATATCCAAATTGTCTTAGTTCCAAACAAGGATTGTAAGTGATTCCTCCCCTAATTACTAAGAGAGGTACATTAGGTAAATCTCTTCAACGATCAATGATGGTAACATTCTCCGAGGATCGGGGACACCAATGAACGCCTGAATATGTAAGAGTCATCAACCTTTGAGACCATCTCAAACCTTGTTCATTTTTTAAGACGGATCGGGGTAGGTGCGAAATAAACCACCTAGCCAAAAGAGGTGTGCAACATAGAAGGGTTCCTCTTCTCTTTATAGTGTGAGTATGCAACAAATGTAGGATATCTCCAAGCAGAGTAGATACTGGATTACGTGACAGGAAAATCTTAACCATATTCACGTCTATGAGTTGGTCTAGATTAGGAAACAGTACCAAACCATAGATGAGAAGGGATAACACCTCTTCAAAATCTTGTAAGTCCAAGTTATCCCAAAAATGATGAGCTTTCTCGAACAAGAACTTATCCAAAAAACCCTTGACACCTCTCCTGGTTTCCCAATTCGCTACTACATCATACCATTATATGGACAGAGCTTTGGCAATATCTTCAGGTTTAGGGTCTCTTTCCATACCGTTGAAAGGTACCTCATTAAGGATAGGCACCCCCAACAGCAAAGAAAACTCCTCCATAGTAGGCACTAACTGGTAATTCGGAAAGGTGAGGCAGTGATGTAGAGGGTCAAAGAACTGAAAGAGAACTTTTAACATTTATTCATCAGGGTTTGAAGTGACCAAGCTGAGAAGCCTACCATGTCTTTCTATGAATGGAGAACTTTCGGGAACCCTTGACACCAAATCCTTAAGCTGAGGAGGTACTTTTACCAGACTGACTTGTATAGTGAATCTACGGGCGAGAGCCATATCCTACAAAATAAGACAAAACTAAACCCTAAGAATCCTTGAAATGGTTAGTATGACATGATATGTTATGATGTCATGATTATGCTCAGATATAGCAGATATAGCAAGCACAAGAAAATCACACAAAGACCTTAGGTTTAAAGCTTGCATGGATTTTAAGGTGATACCCTCTTGAAGTTGGATTGGTTCAACCTGTCCTAAATATAGTAACCGGGTTCTAAGGGATCTCAATATCACCGGTCTTTCCCCCAATTCTCGTTCCGATAGACAATTGACTTGCCATCAAACAAAATTCAAGGGTCAAACCTCAATGAGTGTAGTATCGAGTATCAACCGATTGGGTTTACACCAAATACAGCTATCTCACTACGTCCTAAAAGCCAAGTTGGTTAATTAAGGTGCTAAAGTCAGTTGACACTATATGACACCACGTAGTGGCCCCGTATTCTCCTTGATTACTCAAGGGCTACCGGTACACACTAAAGTATCGAATCAACGTAGCTACTATTTCAACCGTGTCGGTATACCCCGCACAGTTCCCTCATAATTTATTGTTACTTACCTAAGACAGGTGCCCCAAATTCGGGTGTAGGATTAAAGCAAACCCAAACAAGGAACCATAATGTAAATCATGCAAGTCAAATAAGGGAAGCAAGTAAGTATGATCTAGCCCTAAGGTAACCCCACTTTTAAAATTGTCCCCAGCAGAGTCACCAGTTCTGTAACACAGTGGGAGAACTGACTTGGTTGTTTTGCGTTTGACCGCAAATGTTGCGGTTAACAAGAGTCACCACCGACTTTTCTTTTATCCAAAAGGAAAGGCTGAAAAGAACAGGAAAGACCTTTGAGATGTTTTCTTGAGTTTGGGGGGTAGATTATGAAAAGGGAAGGTATTAGCACCCTTTTCATCCATGGTTTTCCATGGGCTCTTAGTTACTTGCTAGATCACTTGCTTTTGTTTGAAAATATGCTTTGTGTGGTTTTTTGAAAGTATTTTGAAAAGGTGTCATTGTTTAGGCAAACTTTGTAATGATTCTCGTTGGTAAGAATGTATACAAAGTGTTGATCTTTTGAAAACGTTTTTCAAGTTTGAAAGATGTTTTTTGAAAGTGTTGGTGTGATATTTTGAAAATAGCAAGAATGTTTTAGTTTTGAAATTAATCAAGCAACTAGGAGAAATCTACCTACTCAAAAGTCTTTCATGTTTATTTCCTCTTTCCTTGGACATTGTTATCTTACCATTGATTTGGTAAGTGACCCTATCTTTGGATGTAAAAGGGACGGGTTTGGGTCATCGTATAGCCATGATTAGCAATGTTGTAAGATATCTTAGCATTTTCTTTAGAGACTAAGATTATTTTGAAAGGAAACATGGATAGCGTCATCGAGGGACTATGATCTTGTATTTCTTGCTTGTTTTTGCTAAGATACCTCACATGTGTAATATGGCCATTTTTGTAAGGCAACAAAGTGGATTTACCCATAACATGCATTGTTTTGTTTTGATTAGGGTTTGCTAACTTTTTTATTTTAATCTTTCCATACACTTTCACACTTACACCCTTAGGGTAAATCCACTTTGTTTCCTTATACCATGTTATACATGTGGGGTATCTTAGCAAAAACAAATCAAAAATACAAGATCATAGTCCCTTGATGACGCTATCCAAAGTTGCCTTTCAAAAATGATCTTAGTCCCTCAAAGAGAATTGCTAAGTTATCTCACAACATTGCTATCATGGCTATACGATGACCCATGCCCGTCCCTTTACATCCAAAGATAAGGTTACTTACCAATCCATGGTAAAATAACAATGTCAAAGGAAAGAGGAAATAAACAACAAAGACTTTTGAGTAGGTAGAATGTTCCTAGTTGCTTGCTCATTTTCAAACCAAAACATCCTTGCTATTTTCAAAACAAACACCAACACTTTCAAAACATCTTTCAAACTTGAAACATTTTCAAAAGATCAACACTTTGTATACATTCTTACGAACAAGAATTATTACAAGTTTTACCTAAACGATGGCGCCTTTTCAAAATACTTTCAAAGACCACACAAAGCACATTTTCAAACAAGAGCAAGTGATCTAGCAAGCAACTAAGAGATCGTAGATAACTACGGATGGAAAGGGTGCTAATACCTTCCCTTTTCATAATCTACCCCCCGAACTCAAGAAAATAACTCTAAAGGTCTTTACTGTTCTTTTCAGCCTTTCCTTTTGGATAAAAGAAAATTCGTTGGCGACTCTTGCTAACCGCAACAATTGCGATCAAACGCAAAACAACCAAGTCAGTTCTCCCACCGTGTTACAACGGCTTGGGCAAAAAAGGGTATCTCGGTGGACTGAAAACCCGAAAGGGTGGTCCAGGAAAAAGTTAGGGATTTGAAGCATATCACTATATACCATTGGATCACCTTGCAACCAGACTTCCGTATCAACTACTAAGCTCGAACGGTACCGATCAATCCAATCAGCTCCGGACAAGTAGCAAAGTGATGAGATGCTCGAAGACATAGGGGCAATAGCAGAATTGAAACTCAATGGGATTATTACACATAGTTGTTCTCTCCTCTTTGTATACTATTTTTGTATAGTTTATTTTCATGATGGTGTTCTCCTACTAGAACGTCAGTCTCTTTGTACAAAAATGCCTGTTACAGGCGAACTTCAAAAAAATCAATACAAATCATTCTTTGAAAGTACAAAACCATTTGTTTTCTTTTTCTGTTTTGTTTTGCAAAAACGTCTAGTGATTTATTTTTGACATGTGCATTTAAATATGATTAATGTTCATAAATACTTGCATAAAAAACAAAAAGGAAGGTTCTAATGACTTTAAGAATCAGGGAAAAGTCTAACAAATAATTTGCAGTCCCGACAGTTACTCTTTCCAGCAGGTACAGGGGTAGAGACAGTTTGAGACAGAGTCACCATTGCATACGACCCCGTAACATCTATATTCCCCAGAGTATGAACAACCAAATTTTTGATCTCTCCTTCCCCAAACAGAAATTACTTCCTTCAGTCAAGAGCTGAAATCTGTGTTCCCCATCTGAGCTTTATAATCTTAAGCAGTTCATAAAACCTCCTCTCGGGTAGAGTTTATTTCTCCAACTATGGAAGATTATTCCCTAACAGATTTTATTTCTCTACATCGGCAAACTCTTCCAACAAAGCATCCTCCCTCCACAGAGTTATTCTCGAGCAGAGTCAATCCCCAGCAGAATATCCTCAAATAGAAAGAGGGAATCTCCGCAAATCATATCCATTCACCATCCTCAGCAGAAAAAAAGGATTTGTCTTCCCAATACTTTTCTGCAGCATTCCTGGATTTACTTTCCCATGTAAGAAATATCGCAATAGCATCCCATATTCATACATCATGGCATGCGCATACACATCGCATACAGTATAATCTCATTTATTTTGAGAACATCATCACAATTCATTTCATACATCATGATGTTGCATATGACTAACTCTTTACCTTTTTCAAGGAAAGGTCAAATCAAGAAACACTGCTACTTATGTGACCTGGTAGTCTTCTCAAAATCTACGTCTGATGAAGGGCTATTTCAGCAATTTCCTCATAAAGATGTCCTCACAAGACCTTCTCTGGTTCATTCAGATCGACACTAAGATCTCTCTGATTTGTATTCCAGTTGAAGATATTCTAAGACTTTTGTCTGGTTCAGTTGAATCGATACTAAGAATCTTTTGATTTCCATTCCATTCAAAGTTAATCCAAGACCTTCTCTGTTTCAGTCAGATCGACACTAAGATCTCTCTTATTTCTATTCCAGTTGAAGATATCCCAAGACTTTTGTCTGGTTTAGTTGAATCAATACTAAGATTCTTCGGATTTCCATTCCAGACAAAGTTGATCCAAGACCTTCTCTGGTTCAGTCAGATCGACACTAAGATCTCTCTGATTTCTATTCCAGTTGAAGATATTCCAAGACTTTTGTCTGGTTCAGTTGAATCGATGCTAAGATTCTTTTGGTTTCCATTCCAGTCAAAGTTAATTCAAGACCTTCTCTGGTTCAGTCAGATCGACACTAAGATCTCTCTGATTTCTATTCCAGTTGAAGATATCCAAGACTTTTGTTTGGTTCAGTTAAATCGACACTAAGATTTTTCTGATTCTTATCTAGTCAAAGTTAATTAAAGATTTTCCTCTGGTTCAGTTAGATCGATACTAAGATCTCTCTGATTCCTTTTCCAGTTGAGGATAATCCAAGACCTTTTTCTAGTTCAGTTAAATCGACACTAAGATTTTTCTGATTCTTATCCAGTCAAAGATAAACCAAGACCTATGCTAGTTCAGTTCGAATCGACCATTGATTTGTTACTGATTCTTTTCCGGTAGACCTTTTTCTGGTTCAGTTAAATAGACACTAAGATTTTTATGATTCTTATCCAATCAAAGATAAATCAAGACCTCTACTGGTTCAGTTTGAATTGACCATTGATTTATTACTGATTCTTTCTCGGTAGATCCTTTCTCTAGTTCAGTTAAATCGACACTAAGATTTTTCTGATTTCTATTCCAGTTGGAGAAACTGCAAAGCCTAGAGTATGACCAGATGTCAGTTTAATCTCATTTCCCTGGTAAATCGCTATAAAGCATGGAATACAACCAGATAGCTGTCAGCCTTATCATCCTCGACAAGTCACTGCGAAGCCTGGATCCTGACCAGATAGCAGTTCACTTCCGTCTCTTATGTCAAGAGATGACTCCCCAGTAGAGTAATGGACAACCGAAGCTCCTAGACTATATTCCCCTAAAAAAATTCCTCAGCAGACTCCTCCTCGGACAGCAGGAACAGGAATCCCCACAAAGAGAATTCTTACGAAGTCAGCACCTATTTAGGATGGCATCTTTAAGCCCATCTCTGAAGACTCTTTGTCATACTCATTTGATGGCATCTTTAAGCCCATCTCCGACGACTATCCATCATATTTTTTGGATGGCATCTTTAATCCCATCTCTGACATTCTTCGGTCATCTTTTCCAAATGGCATCTGTATGCCCATTCCCGATATTATTCACCAACAGTTTCACTTCGGGCGAGTGCAAATTTTTGGGCACTCTAGTGTTCAATCATCTTCCACCTTCAGATCACAAAAGGAAAACAAGTCAATCTAAATCTTCAGGTTTAAGAAGATTGAACAGGGGAAGCTGTTGTACCCCAAAATATGCCCTCCCATTTTCACTCAAGACATGCCTCTAGAGGTCCTCAACTTGCCCTAGGATGACTAAGCATTGACTAGACAAATTCTCCTCTTAAGGAAATGAACCCCCAACTAGGGTTTCAATTTTCATCAAGATGGTTGAGCTCCAAGGATCCTGTGATATGGTGGAAGAACTGACTTAAGTGTTTTGCGTTTTATCGCAAATGTTGCGGTTAGCAAGAGTCGCCACCAAATTTTTTTTTATCCAAAAGGAAAGGTGAAAAAGCATAGGAAAGACCTTTGAGATTGTTTCTTGAGTTCGGGGGGTAGATTATGAAAAGGGAAGGTATTAGCACCATTTTCATCCATGGTTTTCCACGGGCTCTTAGTTACTTGCTATATCACTTGCTTTTGTTTGAAATTATGCTTTGTGTGGTTTTTGAAAGTATTTTGTAAAGAGGCTATTGTTTAGGAAAACTTTGTAATGATTCTCGTTCATAAGAATGTATACAAAGTGTTTGATCTTTTGAAAATGTTTTCAAGTTTGTAAGTTGTTTTGAAAGTGTAGGTGTTTGTTTTTTAAAATAGCAAGGATGTTTTGTTTTGAAATTGAGCAAGTAACTAGGATTTGGTAAGTAACCCTATCTTTGGATATAAACGGGACGGGCGTGGGTCATCGTATAAACATGATTAGCAATGTTGCAAGGTATCTTAGCATTCTCTTTTAGGGACTAAGATCATTTTAAAGGAAACATAGATAGCGTCATCGAGGGACTATGATATTATATTTTGCTTGTTTTTGCTAAGATACCTCACATGCGTAATATGGCCATTTTGTAAGGCAACCAAGTGGATTTTACCCTAAGAGTACTTGTGTACAAGTGTATTGTTTTTCATGCTTGGTTTTGTCTTTGATTAGGGTTTTCTAATTGATTGGTTTTAGTCTTTCCATACAAACCCTAATTACTAGCTTTTGTATATAAAGCGATAAATTGCATAATTTAAAATTACTATGCTATGACAATACTTGTGGGATGGGGTGTACAAATTACAAATGGGGATTGCAATAAAATAAAGCCTAATTATCTATTACAACCATATTGAATTTGGATAAATAATGTACAAGAATGAATAAATATACAAGAATGTAAAATGGAAAGAAAATGGACTTTTATTTAGATTTTTAAGGAAAAGGGTTTTTTTTTAATCTAATTAACTAAAATAAAAATAATTAAGTAAATTAGTAAAAAGTAAAACCTAAATTTACTAGGAAAAGAATTTAAATAAAACCCTAATCTATTATTTGATTAAAAAAGAAAATAAGTTTATGAGAAGAATATTTTTGGCATTTTTGTTTTAAAAATAATTTATAGTCTTATAAAATATTTTTGGTTTTTTTATATTTTAAAAATAATATATTTAAATTGTGTAAAAGAAAATAAATAAAAATAACTAGTTTCTAATTAAATTTACAAATCAATTAGTAAAATAAATAAAGTATGATTAAATAAAAATATTTTTTTGTGTAAAAAATAAATAAACTATATCAAAATAAAAATCTAATGTTTTTATATTTTTTCTGATTTTTTTAGTATTAGATAAAATATTTAAGGAAACAAATAAATAAAAATGAAAAAAAAATAAAATAAAATGGGCCAGGGTGTGAATAGCCAGCAGGGGGGGCAGAAGTGAAAAAAAACATAAGGCCCAAGGGGATGAGACCCAGCGCTGCCTAAAAAGTCAGAACATGTGAAAAAACATTTAAAAAAATCCAAAAGGGTACCACTAGGGCTCGAACCCAGGTCCCTATAGTCACAGACGCGCGCTTCTACCACTGGGGTGGCTATACATCCGTTTATTAATATCAAACCATAAATATATATGGTAAACACGTTCTTGAAGCCAACTTCACCTTCCACCTCACGCCCAACCAGAACCTCTGTATCTTATTCAATTCTCAACAAAAATGAAAAATGTAAACAGGAAACTTGTAGCAAATTTCCTCACGATTTCAAAAATGCAAAGCAATAAAATTATAGATCAAAGACAAGCATGAATTTTAATGGCCCTAATTTGAACCCTAAAAATTTTAGAAACTCCAATCTTAAAATTCTCTAAGCTCAAGCAGTATAAATGAAAATTATGGGCATGGTTAGCTTTAGGGCAATGATATCTATATTTTTCATTCACAAATAAACCATTAATGATGCTTGTTTGAAGAGTTCAAAATTCAGAAAACTCACCTTGCAAGAGGGTATCGTGTTTTGAGTTTGAGTAGCTTTTAGTGAGTTCCAATGATTGAATTAGCTTCCCCAAGTTCCCAGGAAGCTAATGTGATGCTTAGCTTGAGCTGAAAGTGCCTGATGAGTTCTGGAGAAGTCAAGGTGCAAGGTGTTGTTTTTGAAAATGGTGGATGATGATGGAGGTATTACAGTGGTGTTGCAGGTTTTTTAATTGTTTGTGTATGTTATTTAGAATCTTTTTAAAGTAAAAGGCCAAGAAACGCACGAGCAAATTTGGAGATTGGATTCAAAACTCATAAATGGCAAGTTTTGAGGTGTTTTTGGTGATTCTGTGTTCTTGGTGTTTTCAGGGCTTAAGCATGCGTGGGATTTGTGGCAAATGACTTGCGTATGTATAAGAAAAAGTTCTTGAGTGCTTTGGAGAGTCATAAGTACAAGTTACAAGCTAATTGCTATGTTACTTGATTTTCAAGAAAAGTGGGAAAACAAGTTTCAAGAGGAAGTACAAGCATGGGTCGGGTGATTATAAGTGTCTAGAAAAGCTTCACTTGAGTTATGGGACTTGTATGATCAGAAGAAAACAATTGCAAGGCTCAAGAACAAGTTTTGTATAAAAAGCTACTTTATCAAAATGGCATTGTGCACTTTCTTCCCAAAATGGATATAAAGCATGGCCTTGCATTGAATGCTTGAATTGAGACCTCTAAAAGTTGTGCAAACAATTAATTATGGAGATCCTAACAAGTTTTAGGCCTAGAAAGTAGAGGTTATGCAACATAAGTTTGAATTTTGAATCTTGTTCATCATAAAATGACTTGTAATTCAAGTGTGAAAACCCTAAATTCATCTCTTCGATTCTCCCTACTCAAAAATGATCTCAAGGAGTTCTTAGACATTTTGGAAACCTTTAAATGTTCTCTAAAACCTCTCTTTGAATCACTTTTGAAAATTATCCTTGGAATTATATGAAAAAGTTCCATGAAGTTAGGTCAAAATCCGGATCAAATTAGGGCAAAATTTCACTAAGTGTTTTGTTTCATGACCATGTATTCTTAAAATTATAACTTGAGATCCAAGCACTTTTGGAATATGTTGTGTAAAGAAATGTTGTATATTTCATGGATATCTACAACTTTCATATTGAAACTTTCTTTTGAATCATCTTTCATCATGGTGAAAATTTTGCTCAAAGTTGTGAAAAAATAAGAAATTTCCAACACTTAGAAAAATTTCTAAGTTTAGAAATTTTAACTTTTCAAAATGAAATCTTGAATTTTTTATTTCTTGATGAATAAGTTTCATATTTTGACATACTTTGATGAACTGTGATCTTTGACATTTGATTTTGACCAAAAAGTCAAAGTTTGACTTTTCAGTATACAATTGACTTTTGATCAGTTGACTGAAAATTCATTTGTCAATCCATTGGACTTGAGCAATGTTTTGAGCTATGTTATTAGGTCAAAATGATGCAATTGGACTCTTGAGATCATTCCTTAATCCAATTGATCATTTTCTAGGTCAAAAATCAGATATTGCCCTTTCCTAGTCAAAACCCTAATTTTGACCATTTTGCCCTTTTGAAGATTTGATCAAATTTCTTGAGGAATTATGGTCCAAACTTGATCAAGTGATACATATGAGTTTAAAATGTTGATGTGGATAAAAAATTATGAAATTTGACTGTAAATTGGCCACAGTTGACTTTTTCCCTAATACAGCTGGTTTTTAGGTCGACTGCTCAATTGACTGAGCAAAAGTGTGATCCAAAGCTTGAAACACATGAGTAATATTGGGGGTCCATAATGATCGATGAAAGTCATATGGGGAATTAGAAGTTCAAATATCCTTGTGCAATCTCAAACCCTAATTTTGGTCATCAGTGCTTAAGGAGGTGTCTTGAGCTGATCAACCATAGTGCAGTCTTGAGCCAAAGGAGATCTTGTGAGCAAATTCTTGATAAATGAGAGGAAAAATTTTGGGGTACAATATCTTCCCCTGTTCAATCTTCTTAAGCCTGAAGTGTTAGATTGGAGAGTTTTTCCATTCGTGACTCGAAGGTGGAAGATGATTGGACATTAGAGTGCCCAGAAATTTGCACTCAATGATGTGATGGTTGATGGTATATGGAATGGGCTTAAAGATGCCATTTGGAAGGATGATGGAAAGTTGTTGGAGATGGGCTTGTAGACGTCATCCAGACATGATTGTTGAACCGTATCTGTAAGCTGAAACTGAATGAGTATCAAAATGGCGTCTTTGTCTAGAGTGTATCTGAATTGTATCTGAAAGTTGAATCTGAATGAGTATCAGGATGGAATCCGTGTTTGGTGCGTATCTGAACTGTATTTGAGAGTTGAATCTGAATGAGTATCAGGATGGCGTCCGTGTCTGGAACGTATTTGAATTGTATTTGAAAGTTGAATCTGAATGAGTATCAGGATGGCATCCGCGTCTAGAGCGTATCTGAACTATATCTGAGAGTTGAATCTAAATGAGTATCAGGATGGCATCCATGTCTGGAGTGTATCTGAACTGTATTTGAGAGTTGAATCTGAATGAGTATCAGGATGGCATCTGTGTATGGAGCGTATCTGAACTGTATCTGAAAAGCTGGATTTAAATGAGTATCAGAATGGTGTCTGTATCTGGAGCGTATCTGAACTGTATCTGAGAAGCTGAATCTGAATGAGTATCAGAATGGCGTCTGTGTCTGGAGTGTATCTGAACTATATCTGAAAAGCTGAATTTGAATGAGTATCATAATGGCATCCGTATCTAGAGCATATCTGAACTGTATCTGAGAAGCTGAATATGAATAAGTATCAGAATGGCGTCCGTGTCTGGAGCGTATCTGAACTGTATCTGAAAATCTTTGTTAATGGTAGCTATTGATTAACCTTATCCTGCAAAGGGTAAAATGTTAGCTAATATGCAATGTCATGTTGTATGAAATGCATGATATAATGAGATACATGCATTCGTGTTATCGATGTTTATGATATATGGATGCGATGTATGCGTATATGTTGCAATGTTGTTGGATTGGAGAAAATAAATCCCTGACTGCTGCTGAGGATATGGAGTGTAAGTCTTCATGTTGTGAAGTTGAAGTGTTGATGAGTTTCCGCTTAGAGAAATAAACTCTATTGTAAGGGAAACGCCGTGTACTGCTTGTGAAATCCCGTTGGGGAATCCTGAGAAATTGGACGACTTCTACTAGGGATTGATAACTGGAAGCTTTGTTCCGCTGGGGATTAAACTGCACACTGCGGGGGATTTTATGGAAATAGCTTAGAGAGATTTCCCTATTTCTTAAAGCCATTGGTGATTGTCTTTCTATTTTGTTCATTTGTAAATGGTAGTTACATTCAAATGCATATGTTCAAATATAAATCATTGGACGTTTCCGTAAACAAAACATAAAAGTAAAGAAAAACAGATAGTTTTGCACTTTCAAAGGGACATCTTTGTATTGACTTTGAGTAAGTATTTTTGTACAATGAGACAAAAATTCTAGTAAGAGAATTTCGTCGTAAGAAAATGAAAATTTGATACAAAGAAAAGATAGCTATGTGAAATAATCCCATGGGGTTCCCATTCTTCTATAACCTTCGTGTCTTTGAGCATCTTATCTATTTGTTGCCTTGTCAGAAGCTGATTGAATTGATCAGAATCGTCGAGCTTGCAAGTTGTCCGTAAGGTGATCCAATGGGACATAGTCATACGCTTTAATTCCCTAACTTTTTCCTGGACCGCCCTTTCGGGTTTCCAGTCCGCCGGGATACCCTTTTTTGCCCAAGCCGCCCTTTCGGGTTTTCAGCTTGCCGGGTATACAGATTCTTTTTGTTTTATCCATAATTTTTGCCTGAACCATTTTGGTTCGTCGGGATGCCCTTGTTTTGCCTAGGTGTGTCAACCTAGCAGGTCTCTTATGCGTAGTATCTTTTGACTATGTCCGTTTTCACGGGGTGTGGCAGGTCGTCGCCATCCATAGTGGTTAAGATCATTGCTCCACCATAGAATATGCTTTTGATCACAAATGGTCCTTCGTATGTAGGAGTCCATTTGCCCCTGGGATCACTCTGCGGTAGTATGATACGTTTGAACACCAGATCCCCGACTTGATACACTTGGTGTTTGACCTTTTTGTTGAAAGCCTGGATCATTCGTTTTTGATACATTTGACCATGGCAGACAACAATAAGTCTTTTCTCATCAATCAAGTTCAGTTGATCAAGTCGAGTTTGGATCCAATATTCTTCATTCAGCCCTGCATCCTTCATAATTCTCAGAGAGGGGATCTGAACCTCAATAGGCAAGACAGCTTCCATGCCATATACCAAAGAGTAGGGTGTTGCCCCGGTTGATGTGTGTGCTGTGGTACGATACCCGTGGAGAGATAATGGTAGCATCTCATGCCAGTCTTTGTACGTGACTGTCATTTTCTATATGATCTTTTTGATGTTCTTATTTGCGGCTTCGACGACACCATTCATCTTTGGCCGGTAAGGGGAAGAATTGTGATGCTAGATCTTGAATTTCTCACACAAAGCGGTGATCATAATATTGTTTAGATTCACACCATTGTCTGTGATGATCCTCTATGGGATACCATACCGACAGATGAGATTATGTTTAATGAACCGGGCTACAACATTCTTAGTAACGGAAGCGGAAGAGGTTTCCTCAACCCACTTTGTAAAATAGTCAATGGCCACTAAAATGAAGCGGTGTCCATTAGAGGCGGTTGGCTTGATTTCCCCAATCATATCGATGCCCCATATAGCAAAGGGCCAAGGAGCCATCAAGACATTTAGAGGAACCAGAGGTAGGTGCACCTCGTCAGCATAAATCTGACACTTGTGGCAGGTTCGAGAGTGTTGATAGCAATCTGCTTCCATGGTAGACCAGTAATAACCTGCCCGTAGGATTTTCTTTGCCATCTTATGCCCACTGGAATGGGTGCCAAAAGTGCCCTCATGTAGATCAGCCATGATCTTTTCTTCCTCAACCTTGTCTACGCAGTGGAGCAAAACAGAGTCATGGTTACGTTTGCAGAGAACGCCATTACTAAGGAAGAACTTAGCGGAGAGTCTCCTTAAGAACTTCTTATCATTGACTAAAGCTCCTTCCGGATATTCTTGAGCCTCGAGATACCTCTTGACTTAGTGAAACCAAGGATGGTCCACTACTTCTTCAGTATTAATTGTGTGACAGTGAGCTGGTTCATCCATTCGCTCAATGGTGATCTGGGGAGCCTCGTTATCCCATTTAAGTTTAAACATGGATGACATTGTGTCTAGTGCGTCTGCTAGCTGATTTTCTTCTCGCGAGAAATGCTCGAAGGTAATCTTCTCAAAATGCGGGATCAATGTCAACATGTGTTCTTTGTAGGGGATAAGGTTAGGGTGTTTGGTGTCCCATTCCCCTTTGATTTGGCTGATGACCAAAGCTGAATCTCCGAATACATTTAAGGATTTGATCCCCAAATATATGGCAGCTTTGAGACCAAAAATGCACGCTTCGTATTCTGCCATGTTAATTGTACAATTGAAGCAGAGTCTTGCCATAAAGGGAGTATGACATCCTTCAAGAGATATGAGTACAACACCTATACCATTGCCGAGTGTGTTGGACGCCCCATCAAAAACCAGAGTCCATCGGGATCCTTGTTCAGGTCCGTTATATGGTCTGAATTCTTCACAGTTGTTTACCATCATGATGTCTTCATCTGGGAATTTGAACTTGATGAGCAAAGTGATCAGCTAGTACACTGCCCTTTATTGCTTTCTGGGTAGTATACTGTATGTCATATTCTGTCAGGATCATGTGCCATCTCGTTATTCTCCCAGAGAGGGCAGGTTTCTCGAAGATGTATTTTATTGGATCCATTTTAGATATCAATAAGGTAGTATGGGTCAGCATATACTGTCTTAGCCGGCGAGCAGCCCATGCCAGAGTGCAACAAGTTTTCTCGAGCAGTGAATATCTTGTTTCACAGTCGGTAAACTTTTTGCTCAGGTAATAAATAACATGCTCTTTTCGGCCAGACTCGTCATGTTGTCCCAGCACACACCCCATTGAATTTTCTAAAACAGTTAGATACATGATCAAAGGTCTTCCCTCGACTGGTGTCATCAAAACAGGAGGCTCTTATAAGTACTCTTTTATCTTATTGAAAGCAGTTTGGCACTCATCATTCCATTTGACTACTTGATCTTTCTTCAGTAATTTGAAGATTGGTTCACAAGTAGCTGTCAGGTGAGAAATGAATCTGGCAATGTAGTTTAGCCGTCCCAGGAATCCTCTGACTTCCTTCTCGGTATGAGGAGCAGTCATTTCTTGTATTTCTTTCACCTTGGCAGGATCTACTTCAATACCTTTACCACTGACGACAAAGCCTAAGAGTTTACCAGACCTCACTCCAAACATGCATTTATTTGGGTTCAACCTCAGCTTGTATTTCTTTAGCCTCTCAAATAATTTCTGTAAATGATCAAGAGGCTCTTCTTCTGTTTGAGATCTAGCTATCATGTCATCCATATAGACCTCTATTTCGTGATGTATCATGTCGTGAAATAGGGCTACCATGGCACGCTGATAGGTTGCCCCAGCGTTCTTCAACCCGAATGGCATAACCTTGTAGTAGAATGTGCCCCACTGTGTGACAAAGGTTGTTTTATCCATGTCCTCGGGCGCCATTTTGATTTGGTTGTACCCTGAGAAACCTTCCATGAAGGAAAACACTTTGTGTTGTACCATATTGTCAACTAAAATATCAATGTGGGGAAGTGGGAAATCATCCTTAGGGCTTACCCTATTCAAATCTCTGTAGTCCACGCACATTTGCACTTTGCCGTCCTTTTTAGGCACGAGAACAACATTGGCAACCCATTGTGCATAGGAGGTGACGGCCAAGAATCCGGCATTGAATTGTTTCATGACTTTCGCCTTGATCTTCTATGACATGTCTGGTCGCATGCGACATACTTTTTGTTTTACCGGTGGGCAGTCTTCTTTTGTTGGTAGATGATGTACCACGATGTCTGCATCAAGTCCTGGCATGTCTTCGTACGACCAGACAAAGATCTCAACATAATCATGTAGCAACTGAATCAGACGCTCTTTGACACCGGGTTCCAGATTGGAACCCACCCTGACTTCTTTCTTGTCCTCTTTGGTACCTAGGTTAACTGTGTCCACTAGTTCTTCATGGGGATGAATGGTCCTCTCTTCTTGTTGTAGTAACCTGGTGAGTTGCCCTAGTACTTCACAATCTTCCTCACCTTCGTCTTCGGCTTGGTAGATTAGATTTTCAGAATCACAGAAGGCCATAGAAGAATCGTTACCCATGGGATCCCGAATGGATGTAGATCTGCAATTTGAATGTGAGTGTGTGTAAGAGTATAACCATCTTTAAAAGAAATGAAAATGTAAAAACAAAAACAATGAGCACAAAGTTTTGTATGCAAAAACGTCCATGATTCATTGATGTCATATGGAAATGAGATAATAACCTTTACAAATGGACCATTGTGCCTCGGGTAAGACACAAGGTTTTAAGAGTCTGAATTGTTTAATATTACAGGTCCGACAAAATTTAAAGACAAATTATTGTTGGATAAAAGTGATTGGGACAAAATCTCTAGCTTCCCAGTTGCTGAGCCCTCCATTGACAGTTGGTAAAATCCAATCCTCCAGGTTATAGCTATCTTTATCATCCTCCACTGTGTTGACTTCGTGGTTGCGGATCTTCAAGGGTGGTCCTCCAGCACGAGCACAGCGTACAGCTTTCTGGGCTCCTGAAGTGAAACCCAAACCAAATTTTTCAGACTTGTATGGGATATCCGGGAGTTGGCCCCAAATAGTGCACCCACCTTCTTCTATCACTGCCTTGGCATCTTTTAAAGACGACATCTTGAGCAGAGGCCTTGTAATATTTGGGACTTGGGAAACAACCTTGGTTACTACCACAGTTTGCGGGACTTCTTCAAAGTGCTGGAATGGAGTTTCAATAAATTCACCATCTAATTCCAAATATCTGAAGGAATTTAAATGATTGACCATATACTCTTCTTCTCCATGAACATTGATGATTTTCCCCTTAATTGGATATTTCAGCATTTGATGCAACGTAGAAGTAACGTCACCAGCATTGTGAATCCACGGTCGGCCTAATAAGCAGGAATATGAAGGGAGAATATCCATTACATAAAAATTTGAATCAAATGTTTGGGTTCCAACTTTTATGGGGATGTCCTCTTCCCCATGCACCATCCTTTTTGAGCCGTTGAAGGCCCTCACTACTATATTGCTAGGTTTCAAGGTCAATCCTTCACAGTCAAGCCTATCAAGAGCCTTTTTAGGAAACACATTCAGAGACAAACCGGTGTCAACCAAGACATGAGCCAAAGTGAGCCCCTGTATTCTACTGAGACATGCAATGCCTCATTATGCTTCCTCCCCCTTGGCGTTAAATCAGCATCCGAAAAACCTAAACCATTATCTGCGATCAAGCTAGCTACGCAGTCTTGGAACTGATCGACATATGTTTCTTGGGGTACATGGGAAGTTTTAAGAAATTTTACCAAGGCCTTTGCATGAGCCTCAAAACATAATAATCAAGCCAGTAGGGAAATTTTTGATGGAGTTTTCCCCAGTTGTTCGACTATGTTGTAGTCTCTTCTTTTTATAATCTTTAGAATTTCCTCCATCTCTTTTCGGGAGGTCTCAGGGATAACTACTGATTGTGCCTTCATCTGGACAGGCTCAACCAGAATACCTTTGCCTCGAGTCTCAGTTGACTCGGTAGTAGGAATGTCAGTAGGGGTGATAACAGGGACTGCAACAGTTTTGTCAACAGGAGTATTAGTAGAGATGATTGCAGGACTAGGAATAGACTTTGGAGGATCAATAACAACAAGAATGATTACAGGTACAAAAATAGCTTTTGGAGGAGTAGTTTCTAGAGAGAATACCCTTCCACTTCGGGTTATCTTGTTAGTCCCTGCGATGTTACTGATATTGGAGTCAACTCTCTCAGAACTTGAATTTTCAGCAGTTGGCCAATCTTGCTTGATACCGTGATAGTAGACATCACCTCCATAATTCCATGGGACGGTTTTGTCTAACGAATACGGGATTGGTCCAGGCATTATAATTACCAACGGAGCTACTTTAGAAACTGATGTAATTCTAATGGGTCTTTTGGTGGAGACCCTGGAAGAATTGGCGGAAATGGTCACTATGGAAACATCATTATAAGAAACAGTTGGAATAGAAGTCTTCTCGAACAAAATCTCCTTATCATCTATTAGGCATTGAACGTCTTCTTTTAACAAATAACAGCTGGTTGGTGAGGATAAACAGAAATGACAGCTTTCATCACAGCATGGGAATACACTGGCATCCAACAAGTTCTTTTTGATAGTCAGGAGTGGAGTAACAAGTTCATCAACAGTAGAAACAAACATATTATCTTTGATAGCGTTAACACCACGGCCATGCTTGGGCATAGGAGCGGTAATAACATTCGGGATCTCGGGAGCATCAAACTCAATTTCTTTGGCTTCAAGGAGGTATTGTACTTTGTTTTTCAAAGCCCAACAGTTATTAGTATCATCGTCGGGGCTTTCTGAATGGTGCACAACGAGCATTAGGATGATAATGAGGAGATGTTGTGTTAGGATTCTTCGGAGCTTCTTTCAAAGTTACCAGATTTGATCTCAACAAATGTGGCAGTACTTGAGATAGTGTCATATTAATCCGAGTAAATTGTCCTACTGGTCTTTCTGTTCTAGGCTGATCGTTCCTTTATTGAGTAGGTGCAGGATTAGGGATCATGACAGCCCGTACCATTGGTCAGAGTTCAGTCCTATCTTGATTCCTTTTAGGATACACAACACCAACTTCTTTCTTCCCAATAAATGGTTTTCTTACAGTGGCGGAGGATGCGTCTTTCTAGATCTTCCCACTCTTAATCCCAGCTTCCACTCTTTCTCCGGTGAAGATTAGTTCAGTGAAGCCTACTGAGGAGCTTCCAATTAAATGATTAAAGAAAGAACCGGACAAGGTACCCAGAAACATGTCTACTAGTTCTCTTTGAAACTTTCACTTGAAACCATGGCCATACTTTGGACTTGAGTATGGGTGGGAGCAAGGTCTGTATTGTATTGGTATTATTTATAAAAGGCAGCGACAAGATCTTCCCAATTATGAACATTAGCTCTTTCTAGCTGATAAACCAATCAAGTTGAGTTCCGGACAGGCTGTCTTGAAAGAAGTGTACCCATAAATCCTTGTCAGCAGTGTGAGGCTGTATTTTCCTCACATAGGAACAGAGATGCATTTTGGGACACGAAACTCCGTCGTATTTGGTGAACACCGGTGCCTTGAATTTTGGAGGAATAACAATCCCAGATACTAGACCCAACTCCTCAAAGTCCAATCCAGGCACCTTTTGAATTTCCATTACACTTAACCGTTCTTCCATATGCTTATACTTATTGTCGGCCAGAGGATATTGTTCTTCAGAATAATCTTCTTCTTCCTCTTCCTCTTCTGAATCTGGCTAGATAACTGCTTCCTTGCCTTTCCCATCTTGATTGTCTTTCTCACCAGATGACGTTGCAAAGTATAGGGTCCTTCTTGCTTGTCCTTGGAATCTTCATTCCATATTTAGAACTCCGATTATTTTCTTTGTTTTCTTCTTTTTCTCTTCAACCAGCAAGGTTTTTAACTCTTCTTGTCCTTTGGCTAGAGTTAAGAACATCTATTGAAACTGAGCATTTTGTGCTTGGAGGTCCTTCACCGTTTGCTCGAGATCCATCTTACTGAAATAAATAGTAGAAAGATGAGGATATTGTTACAAGAAACCTGCTTATGTTATGATGAATGGTAGATGTATATGCAATGATTTCAAGGATTTTAAAGATTCAAATTTATTTTAGACAAAAAGGCAACACACGTTATATTAATAAATTAAAGCTTGAGTACATCAATGCCTCTTTTGGAAAAACAATACAAAAACTCTAAGATAAAAAGGTTGTACGCAACTTCTTTGGTGCGATGTAGGCATTCAGAGTCTGCTCCTTATGAAGTTGCTTAGTGAGTTCCAAAACCTTCTTCTCGCTGGCGTAGAATTGGGCTTCGAAAGTGTCCCGCTCCCCCTTAAGCTGTATCCAATCCCTTTGTAAGTCTTCAAGAGAGATGGGAATGTCAGGATGCAGGATAGTGTATGGAACATCTCCTTCCACAACAGACTCTACGATTACCGGGAGAATGGAGGGGTAAGGCATCATAAGACTTTGAGATGACTCCCCAGTAGAGTAATGGACAACCGAAGCTCCTAGACTCTATTCCCCTAAAAAACATTCCCCAGCGGACTCCTCCTCGGACAGCAGGAACAATAATCCCCACAAAGAGAATTCTTACAAAGTCAGCATCTATTTAGGATGGCATCTTTAAGCCCATCTCTGACGACTCTCCATCATATTTTTGGATGGCATCTTTAAGCTCATATCTGACAATCTTTGGTCATCTTTTCCAAATGGCATCTGTAAGCCTATTCCCGATATTATTCACCAACAGTTTCACTTCGGGCGAGTGCAAATTTCTGGGCACTCTAGTGTTCAATCATCTTCCACCTTCAGATCACGAAAGGAAAATAAGTCAATCTAAATCTTCAGGTTTAAGAAGATTGAACAGGGGCAGCTGTTGTACCCCAAAATTTACCCTCCCATTTTCACTCAAGACATGCCTCTAGAGGTCCTTAACTTGCCCTAGGATGACTAAGAATTGACCAGACAAATTCTCCTCCTAAGACAATGAACCCCCAATTAGGGTTTCAATTTTCATCAAGATGGTTGAGCTACAAGGATCCTGCGATACGATGGGAGAAATGACTTGGGTGTTTTGCATTTTATCGCAAATGTTGCGGTTATCAAGAGGCGCCATCGACTTTTCTTTTATCCAAAAGGAAAGGTGAAAAAGCACAGGAAAGACCTTTGAGATTGTTTTCTTGAGTTCGGGGGTAGATTATGAAAAGGGAAGGTATTAACACCCTTTTCATCCATGGTTTTCCATGGGCTCTTAGTTACTTGCTAGATCACTTTCTTTTGTTTGAAATTGTGCTTTGTGTGGTTTTTGAAAGTATTTTGTAAAGAGGCCATTGTTTAGGCAAACTTTGTAATGATTCTCATTCGTAAGAATGTATACAAAGTGTTTGATCTTTTGAAAATGCTCAGCTTGCTTTGAAATGGCTTGAATCTCCTTGTAGAAGTCAACCTGCAAACTCAAAAATTGAAAATGGTGAAGCACGAAACAGGGGTTACAATTGCTTAAGAAGGGCTTGGATAGTTCAGATGGGATGTATGGAATGTGTCTGAAGTGGTCCAAGACAAAACGCATGAGGCAATTTGGTTTTGGCTTAAGTTCTGCAGAGCTTGCCCTGTTTTGGGCAGAAATGGAGTTTTTAGTGTATTTGGGTGTTTGATAGGTTTGGCAATCGTGTTTTAGGCTTGTTACAATATGTTGAACTTGTTTGAAAAGAGGCTTAGACTTGGTTTTATCAGATGCACAAGTTATATGGACTTTTGCAAGTTACTTGCTTTTGAAGCAAAAGTTGAGTTGACAAAGTCAAAGCCTGTACAGGCTAGCTCAAGACCTGGGGAGAGTTGGTACACTTTTCCTGATGTTTATGGATCTTGTTTTCACAAAGAGATCAGGTCCATGGCTCAAGAAATACAAAATTGCAAAAAGTATGCTTTATGGAAATGGTATTGCCACATTTATGCCATTTTTGGAATAAATCAATGTATAATGCTCCAAAGCTCAGAATAATGCCATTGTCCAATGTATTTGCATTCAATTTTGGAGTGTAAAAAGGATTAGAACCTGTAATGTAAGTACAAGCATGATCCAAAGTGATTTGCAACTTGAACCAATATGAAAAATGCCTTGGACAAAAGTGATAATTTGCCATTTTCAAACTTTCGATTCTCCCTAACCACAAATGATCTTGGAGAGTTATTGGACATTTTGGAAGGCTTGTAACATTCTCTACAATACATATTTGAAATGCATTTTGAGATTCCACTTGGAACTATGTGAAAAGTTGCCTTGAAGATAGGTCAAAATCCTACCTAAACTAGGGCAAAATTTCACTAAGTTAAAAAGTTTTTGGACCCCTATTCACAAAATCATAACTTGAGAT
The DNA here is from genome assembly GCA_948472305.1 of Vicia faba. Taxonomy (NCBI): domain Eukaryota; kingdom Viridiplantae; phylum Streptophyta; class Magnoliopsida; order Fabales; family Fabaceae; genus Vicia; species Vicia faba. Next base: position 201,216,503 of record OX451739.1, read on the forward strand.
CCAAGCATCTTTTGGGAAAACTTTGTGAATCAAAGTTGTAGACTTTGTGGAGGAATACAACTTTTCATGTTGGAAGTTTTCTTTGAATCCAATTGCATGATGGTGAAAAAGTTGGGAAAAGTTGGGAAAAGTTGGGAAAAAATAAGAAATTTTCATAACTTAGAAAATTTATAAGTTATGAAATTTTTCAAACTTAAACCCTAATTCCAAAATTAGGTTTCTTGATGAACAAGTTTCATGTTTTGACACATCTTGATGAAAAATGACCATTGGCACTTGATTTTGACCAAAAAGTCAAAGTTTAACTTTTCAGTATACAGTTGATTTTTGATCAGTTGACTGGAAAATTCATCTGTCAATCCAATGCATTTGAGATATTTTGAACCTTGTAATTAGGTCAAGATGGTGCCATTGATTCCTTGAAACCATGCTTGAACCCAATTTGCCATTGGCTAGGTTAAAAATCAGAAATTGCCCTTCTACAGTCAAAACCCTAAAAATGACCATTTTGCCCTTTTGATGATCTGATCAAATTTCTTGAGGAGTTGTGGTCCAAACGTGATAAAATGGTTCATATGAGTCTATAATATTGATGTGGATCAAAAATTATGAGGTTTGACTGTAAATTGGCCACAATTGACTTTTCCTCCCAATACAGTTGGTTTTTTAGGTGAATTGTCCAATTGACTGGGCAAAAAAGTGATTCAAGGCTTGAAACTTGGTATTAGCAATTTTAGAGGTCCAACATGAAGCATGAAGGTCACATGAGGCATTGAAAATCCAAAAATCCCTGTGCAAATTCAAACCCTAATTTCAGGTCATTAGTGCAAGGAGATGTCTTGAGCAGAGCAAACCCTAATCCTGGTCTGGAGTCCAAGAAGTCTTGTGAGGAAAATCTTGATAAAATGAGAGGGAAAATTTTGGGTACAACAAACACATAATGCAATTTCAATGCTAGGCTGCATAATCTTGCTTTGCAGGCCTTCTAACTTGTGTATTTATCCATCATTAATGGATTACACAAATTTTTAAGCTATAATCCAAGTGGTTTAAGCTTTATCCAATTCACATTTCAATTTTGGGAAAAAGTGAAGAATGCCATTCTTGAAAAGCAAGCTTTATGCACAAAGTCAATTCTTGAGCCTCTAACGTGTTCCCTCTGATCACACTCCATCTACAAAGTCAAAAGCAAGTGTGTTTAAAGCATAACCACTCTATCTTAGCAAGTACACAAGACTTTGAAACTTGGATTTCTCAAAAATCACATGTTATGCTTAAACTTGTGATTTTGAATTCTGATCAACAACAAGCTTCGAAACTTGTTGCTTATAAATAGAGGCACTATATGTAAGCTAGAACACGGGCTTGAACACCCTGAAACACTCCCAAACTCTCTCAAATCAGAAATTTCTCAAAAACTCCATTGTTGCACAGTTTCTGACCTTGAACTCCAAACTCATATTTCCCTCGTGTGTTATTTGGCCTTTTAGTTCCTAAAGCTTCCTTACATCAAATGAAAACCATCCCACACCCTGTTAAATGACTGTAACATCATCTTCATCAACTTCCATAACCAAAAACAGAGCATTGCACATTGACTTCTCCAAGCCATTTCAGCCACTCTCAACTCAAGCTAAGCATTGCATTAGCTTCCTAGAGACTCAAGGAAGCTAACCTGATCATTGCAGCACCTTGAATCAAGCTCAAACTCATTTCACGATTTCCATTTTTTAGGTACATTTTATGACTTTTCATCTCATTATTTAGGCATTGTTAGGCTTGCATATGTGAAGATAAAATGTAGACATCATTGCCCTGAAAATATACATGTCCATAGATTTCATTTATCTTGATTGATCTAGGAGAATTTTGAGTTTGAACTTTCTGAAATATTTAGGTCAGAATTTGGTACTTTCAAAAATTCCCATTCATCTTTGATTTATAGCTTTAGTTATTTATATGATTGGATTCGTGAGAAAAATGGAACAACTTTCATGTTTACATTTTCCATTTTGGTTGAGAGATGAAGAAGTTACAGGTTTTAAAAATCATGTTCAGTTTGTTGGCACGAGGAAGAAGATGAAGTTGGCCTCCTGATTTGCTTTCAATTATATATTTATTTTTTTGTTTATATGAACGGATGTATAGCCACCCCAGTTCTAAATCGCGCGTCTATTAACCTTTGGGACCTGGGTTCGAGCCCCAGTGGTACCCTTTTGCTCTTTTTCACATTTTTCTTCCATTTTTTTATTTGAAACACGCGCTGGGCCTCCAATAGTTGGGCCTTCCATTTTTTTCTTATTTTGCTAACCCCTGTTTACTTTTGCACACCTGACCCATTTATTTTCTTTTATCATTTGTTTTATTTTATTTCAGTTTCTTTTATTGTTTTTATTACTATTATTATTATTATTATCATTATTATTTTTTATTATTAAAAAATATAAAAATATTTTTTATTTTCTTATTTACACTTATATATTTTATTTTCTTCATAAAACAAAAGAACCAAAAAACATTTTCTTTTAATAAATTATTCTTTTTTTAATTAATGTTTAGATAATTAGGTTTAATTATTATATTATTCTCTTGTAAATTAAAATTAATTTAGAGCTTAGGTTTTCTTTTAATTAATTAATTCTCATTATTATTATTATTAATTTAAAACCTTTTCATAAAAAAAACCTAAAAAATACTTTTAACTTAATTTATTTCTTAAATTAATTTAAACTTAATTTTGTTTAATTTTTAACTAATCATCTCTCTTAATTAGGTTAAAACCCTTTTCATAAAAATCTAAACTGTGACCTGGTGGCAGAACCGACTGTTAATACTGGTTTGCATTTTTTGTTCGCAAATGTTGCGGTAAGCAAGAGTCGTCACCAAATTTTATTTCATCCAACAAAGGAAAAGGAAAAAGAACAGAAAAAAACCTTTTTTCGAGATAGTTCTGAGTACGGGGGTACATTATAGAAAGGGAAGGTGTTAGCACCCTTTCTATATGTGGTTTTCCACGGGCTCTTAGGTACTTGCTCATTTTTAAATTGCTTGTGTATGCTTATTTTGAAAAGTTTTGTTTACTTCGTGATAACCCTTGTATCGGTCCTCAAGAGTGTGACGAAGTTGTTTTGAAAGCTGTTTTGAAAAGTGTTTGTGTGAAAGAGTTTTTGTTTTGAGCAAGTACTTAAGAGTTTTCTACCTACTCGAAAAAAGTCTGTTTGTTTTCATTTCCTTTAGACAGCGCCATCCTACTATTAAGAAATAGGTAGCTCTGTCGTTGGAATTTTACGGGACATTCGAAATGGACGAAATGGTCATTGAAGGCAACAAGTAAGGATACCTTAGCATTTCGAAAGGACTATCATTATAAGATCATTTCTCGTAGGCAACTCGAGGGACAAGTAGGGACTATGATCTTTATGACGACTTTGAATTATGGGTCATTGCTAAGGTATCCCTACGTTCGAGCGACATGACTATTGTTTTCCGAGGCAACCAAGTGAAGCATACCCTAAGGGTGCAAGTGTGCAGTAGTGTTTGTTTTCAGATATTTATCTTGTAATTAAATGATCTATTTATTTGATTAAGCATACAAACCTAGGTTGCTAACAATTATATACAAGCATATAAAATAAAAGCGAGAAAATAAAAGAGTCATACGCTATTACAAGGCCTCGTGGAGGGGTTTATATAACCAAAAACCGGGGATTAAACAGTAAATAATATGCGGTAATCCCTAATTAAAAAATATTACAAACCCGAAGCAAATACAATAGTTGGAAAATAAAATATTGCGCGCGAGAATTAAGTACGAGAATCAAAGTTTAAATTCTACAAATCTAATCAATTAAAGAGAAAATATTTTTTTGTATTTTATTATTGAGAAAAATATTTGAAATCTTAACCTAAATCTAATTAATTAAAGCAAAATATTTTTTGGTATTTTATTGAGAAAATTAAATATTTGTGAATTAAATCTAATTTGTCTAATTAATTTTAATTATGAAAAAATCAAGTCAATATCATTAAATTAATTATTTTCCAAAAAAAAACTAATTTTAATAAAAAAACCTAATTCTACATTTTTGTGGTTTTCTTGATTTTATGATTAAATAAAAAATGATTTTTTTTTGTTGTTTTGTAAAAAGAAATTAATCAAATAAAACAAAAGAAAATAAAGAAAGAAAGTAATTGGGCCAGTGGTGAAAGCAGATTAGGGGGTGTGAAGCTGAATTTCATTGAGCCCAAATCCTTTGGCCCAATCAAGCGTTTGGATCCAGTGCTGGCCACGTTTGAAGGTTCACCATGGTCTGTATGTGTTGAGTGTTAGATCTGGATATGATGAGATCTTGTGGTATGGTGATGGAAGTGCATGAGGAGCTCGCAGGGACCTAGAGCATTGGATCTGAAGACATAAATTAGTGAAAATTAACTTTGCAAAAGGGCTGGATCGAACCCACCCTCTTTTGGACTAAAGCCTTATCATGCCCTGCCTTGGCAACTGAACCAAGCGTGTTAATTGTTAACAAAATAATACAAAATAAATATAAGGAAAATAAAGATCTATGGCCACATGTCAAAAACGCACGCGCTGTGGGTCCCCAATGGTTTGAATGGACGAATCAGTGAGCACCACGCCATCACCTTTTTCAGGGATCCGTCGTTTTAGATGGGGAACTTTTACCTACAACAGTTTTCCGTCACTATAGGTTGTTGTGACGGATTTTGTTCGTAACTAAAGACCTACAAAAATAAAAAACACAGCACAAGCAGAATAAATTCAAACCAAAGGCATGAATCAATTGCAAATCATCTCCTGGGCATGATAGTACCCCTAATTTGGTCCAATTTTTCCTTTATATAGAATTCCCAATTTAGGACCTCAAAACCCTAACAATGGCATTGTGTCATTCCTACACTTAAACTTCAATCAAACCAATCAAAAACATTGCAAATATGATAGCAAGCAGGGATATATGATCAAAACATGTTTATGATGGATAAATCATTGAAAATGAATCTTGAAAAAAGATGCAAATCGTGGCACTGTGAGGCGTGATTTCTGAAGGTTTTAAGGCTTGAGGATGATTGGAATGGCTTCAGAAAATGTCCAGGAACTGATTGTTGGCCTTGGAATTGCTTGATACGGCCTATAGAATCAAAATCGACCTGCACTTTTTCCACAAAATTTTGACACTTCTTCCTTTGTTTTCACGACCCCAAACCCTCTTTTTTTTCCTTGAGAATGTTATGTCCTTATATTGGAATGAATTAGGTCAATAAAAACTAATCATATCTTTGCAAATTATGGAGATTTGATTTCATTCTTTATCTTGTATGATTTGTTTCCAAAATAGACCAAATTAAGATCTTTTCCAATCAATTGGATCTTGCACGAATTTTTTGATTTGCTAGTTGTTCATGGACTCATAATATGCTCATAAAATCAAATCTTTGATTTTATTTGATTATTCTACTATTTAAATTGATTTATTTTGATTTAAATGGATAAAAAAATCAAAATAAATAATAAAAATAATACCATAATAGGTGTATAAGATCAAGGGTCGTGGGCCCTATTAGGAACAAGTTTCAAACAAGAAAACATGGGCCCATTTAGAAGAAGAAAAAAGTCATTTTGATCATTGTTGACTTCATGCACATTTCCAAAAATTGGTCAACTTTGACAATACATATCTCCCTCAATTTTAACCCTTAGAGGGTGTTCTTGAACTTTTTAGAAATCTTAGGATGTTATCTCAACAACCCTTTTGGTTTCATCTCAATTGGATCTTTCATGTTCATGTAAGAAGCTTTGACCCAAAAGGTGTTTTTGTTGACTTTTTGAAATGACCTATAATGTCTGAATTTATATATTTTCATGAGTGCATTTCTTGAACTTGAGGGATGAATATGAGTTGTAGGGAATTGAGTCCTCTTAAAATGAGCCTTTGATGGTAAATTTCTGATAAAGCATGAGAAAGTTATGCCTGGTCAAAGTTTGGTTGACTTTTCCTATTGAAACCCTAATTTAGCAACTTTTGATTTTTGATGAATTTGGGGCATTCCTTGAGGAATCATGATCAACCCTTGATCAAATGAGGAATGTTACTTAAAAATGTTATTGTTGACCATAAATCTTGAAGTTTGACTGCATGAGGGTCACAGATGACTTTTGACCTAGTATAGTTGATTTTTAGGCATTTGAGCAGTTGACTGAGCAAACTTCTTGTGCAAGGCATGAAACTTGGCATGGATGATATTAAGAACATATTAGGGCAATGGAAATCATTTTGGACCCTTGGAACTCAAACATCTTGATGAGGAGTGAAACCCTAGTTTGAGGCTCATCGTCTTAGGAGGAGGATTTGTCTACTCAATCCTTAGGCATCCTTGGGCAAGTTGAGGACATCTAGGAGTATGTTTTGAGTAAAATGAGAGGGCAAATTTTGGGGTACAAAAGCTTCCCATGTTCAATATTCTTACACCTGAGGATGTAGATTGGCTTGTCTGCCTTTCGTGATCTGAGGGTGGAAGATGATTGAACACTATAGTGCCCAGAAATTTGCACTCGCATGAAGTGAATGGTGATTGATAATATCGGGAATGGGCTTACAGATGCCATTTGGAAGGTGAAGGAGAATCGTCGGAGATGGGCTTAAAGATGCCATCCAGAAAAGATATCTCTTGCATAAGAGATTCCTTTGCGAGAATTCTTGTACCTGCCGTTGAGGAGGAATTCGTTAGGGAATGTTGATTTATGTCTTGGGAAATAGAGGCTAGGAGCTTCGGTTGTCCATTACTCTACTGGGGAATTAACTCGTGATTGAGGAGGTGGAAGCAAACTGCATATCTGGTCAGGGTCCAGGCTACACAACGACTTACTGGGGAAATGTGAAACCTTCCGTGTCTGGTCGGGTCCAGGTCTTATAGTGTTGTAAACTATTGTATGGAGATAAGAGAGAAGGAACTTGGGTCATAGGGTTGCTTCAAAATGAAATCCTGGGTAGTAGGCCTGTGAGAAGGAACCTGGTTCGTAGGGCTACTTTAAGATGAAAGCCTAGATAGTAGGGCTTATGGGAAGGAACCTGGATAGTAGGGTTACTTCGAGGTGAAAGCCTGGATAGTAGGGCTTACGAGAAGGAAACTGGGTAAGGTTTCTTAGTGAGGAGTTTGGGTAAAACTGCATCTAAATCGAGAAGGAACTTGGGTAAGGTTGCTTTGTGAGGATTTTGGGTAAAACTGCATCTGAACTGAGAAGGAACCTGGGTAAGATTGCTCGTGATGATTTTGGGTAAAACTGCATCGGAACTGAGAGGGAACCTGGGTAAGGTTACTTCAGGATAAGTCTGAGTGAAACTTCAGAAGGAACCTGGGTAAGGTTACTTCGGGATAAGTCTGTGTAAGGCTTTAGGAGGAACCTGGGCAAGGTCACTTCAGCATAAGTATGTGTAGGGCTTTAGGAGGAACCTGGGTAGGGTTACTTCGGGATAACTCCGTGTAAAACTTTGGCAGGAACCTGGGTAAGGTTACTTTGGGCTAAGTCTGTGTAAAACTTCAAGAGGAACTTGGGCAAGGTTACTTCGGGATAAGTTTGTGTAAAACTTCAGAAGGAACCTGGGTAAGGTTACTTCGGGATAAGTTCGTGTAAAACTTCGGCAGGAACCTAGGTAAGGTTACTTTGGGCTAAGTCTGTGTAAAACTTCAAGAGGAACCTGGGTAAGGTTACTTCCGGATAAGTTTGTGTAAAACTTCAGAAGGAACCTGGGTAAGGTTACTTTGGGATAAGTTCGTGTAAAACTTCAGGAGGAACCTGGGTAAGGTTACTTTGGGATGAGTTCGTGTAAAACTTCAGGAGGAACCTGGGTAAAGTTACTTCAGGATAAGTCCGTGTAGGGCTATGGGAAGGAACCTGGATTGTAGGGCTACTTCATGATGAGTTCGTGTGAAACTTTATTTGGAAATGTATGAGAAGGGACCCGTGTAATATTTTTCAAGATAAACCCGTGTGAGCTGTATTTGGTCGCGCAGACGATTACTCTGTTTAGTTTCAGGAGATAATCTTGGACCTGATGGAAATTGTTATGACAACCATCTTTCCTGAAAAGGTACAGGATTAATTATATGCGATGCATGAAATGCATTGTGTGACGATGTTCTCAAAATAAATGAGATTATGTTGTTATGCAATATGTGTGTGCATGTCATGATGTATGAAGACGAGATGCTATTGTGACATATCCGAGTCTGGGAAAATAAATCCATGACTGCTGCTGGAGAGTAATGGAAATAGCATTCCTGACTGTTGTAGAAAACTGTGATTCTTCTACTTCCACTGGGGATGGTGAACGGAGATGACTATGCTGGGGATTTGCTCCTTGTTTACAGCTACTCTGTCGGGGGAGATACTCTTTTTGAGAATAACTCTGCCGGAGAATAACTCTGTTGGAGGATGAACTTCCGTAGCTGAAGGGATAAACCCTGTTGGGGATTGAGCTTCTGTATTCAGAGAAATAAACTTTGTTCGGGAGAAAACTTTATGACCCGCTTGCAATTATGAAATTCGGTCGGGGAATATAGATGCAAGCTCTCTGAAGGAACTTTGTTGGGGTAACTGACTCATGTTTGCGGAAGTCGGTGTCAAAGCTTTAGTTGCCTCTACTCTGTGGGGAGTGTAGATGTCACTGGGATGCATGTTGAGGATACAACAATGACTTTGCATCAGGAACTTTATGCCCTTGTACCTGCTGGAGAAAGTACCTGCGGAGGCTTTGGGGATAGTTTGAGTGTTATCCCAACTCATGAGGTGCTTGGTAACTGCCAATCAGAATGATAAGTCTTCTACTGATATGCAAGTGACAAGATGACGAGACATAGTCATCTTCTTTGATCCCTAACTTTTGCCTGGACCGCCCTTTCGGGTTTTCAGTCCACCGGGATACCCTTTTTGCCCAAGCCGCCTTTTCAGGTTTTCGACTTGCCGGGTGTACAGTTTTTTCATACGTATATCCTAACTTTTGCCCGAACCTTTTTGGTTCGTCGGGATGCCCTTATTTTTTCCTAGGCCAGTCAACCTAGCGGGTCTTTGTTCATGCGTAGTATTTTCCGACTATGTCCATATTCACCGGGTATGGAGAATTGTCATTGTCCATAGTAGTAAGTGTTGTCCCACTTGCCAGAAGGTGTTTGTTTGATCGCACAAGATTTGTTGCTGGAATTCATGCCCAATTCCCCGAGTGATTCAGATGGAGATCTGCCCCTGGCTATTTGGCATCTTTGAATCTTGACGTGAGTTCCCCAGATGATGGCTAATGATCATGTTATGTCCCTTGGTTGGAAGTGTTTTTCCACTTGAAGTGATTTTGTCCATTGAGAAGATTTATGTTCACTAGATATTCGTCTGCGAATTTCTCTGTTGTTCGAACAAATAATCATGTGCAAATAATGTCATTAAAAGAATGCAAAGCTTATGTTTGTCTTGAAGTTTGAAAATTCATTTTTTAGTAAAACAAACAAATTTTGTAAGAGTGTGATATCAATTCAGGATTTATAGCAAGTCCTACAAGAGTCAGTATACCTCTTGTAACAGTATGCTTTCGAACTAACCCATGCTTCAGCTAGGACTTTCAAGGGTTGTAACGTGGCCTGGTTCACGGTTTAAGAAACAAAGGATAAAGGCTCAAATTTTATTTGTACCCACTCATTCTTCGTGATGTCATTCAGTCCTATGCTCGGTTAATTCCGCGTTTAGAATCCCAGTTGAGTCCTGGAGTGTTGTCCTTGATGTTCCGGTGATGGTTCAGATACTGACAGTTTATTTTGAATAGGCAGTCATCCTTTTTGTCGAGGATTTGTAGGACCTCTTTCTTTTTTATTTTATTATCCCTGTCTTTTGCCTGAACTGTTTCTTTTGTAATTACAGTCAGTGGGATGCCCCAGTTTTTTTCTTAAGTCTCCTTCATAGGTTTTGACTTAACGGGCTTTTATTTCGAGAGATAATGACTGCCTGTTTTGAGGATTATATGGAACCATCACCCTATTTTGATTTGGAAGGACGTCTTCGATGCCATTCATTGTGTATGAAGCGGAATATTGTGACTGAATGCGCCTCTGAATTAACTGAGAAAACTACCCTTCCCCAGGTTGTGATTTAGGGTTTTAATTTGTGTGAAATAAAATCTCCTACTTCTTTGGCTCAAAGGGGTTGACTAGGGATTATCTTCCTTATAAATCCATTGTTTAGGATTTGAAACAACGCCTGTACATCGTCAGCAAGGTCTGTTCAAAAGAATACTGTAGAGATTTGGTATCATTTTCGTCATCCTCCCTCTAAGGCTTAGAGTTTTTTAATCGAGAGTTGAATATCACGAAAAGGAAGTATAAAGCAGTTTTAAGCATATTGAAAATAGATTAATTCAAAACAAACATGTGTAATGCATTAATGAAATAACAAAGTTTTGACATGACAATAATTGTTCGAATAAGCAAAGATAATACAACTTAAGAAATGAACAAAAAATGCTTCCAATCCTAGCCATGTTTTGGCAAGGGAGCAGTAATCACGTTGGGAGTCTCAGGAGGGTCAAATTCAATCTCCTTGGCATCAATCATGTTCTGAATCTTGTATTCCAACGTCCAACAATCGTTAGTATTGTGCCCCAGGCTGTCAAAATGATAAGCACACCTTACATCCGGATTGTAGTTAGGAGAGGAAGTCTTGGGGTTCGAATGAGGGTTTATCACTGTAATCAGATTCATCTTCAACATGTGTTGCAATGCTTGTGACAATGGCATGTTGATTTGGGTGAACTGCCTTTGAGGTCTTTCCACCCTTGGCTAATTGGTTCGTTGTTGTGGTCGTTGTGCGCGTGCCGAATTAGAGATCCGCACTGCCCCCACATATTGGTGGTAGTCTGCCTTGCTACGCCCCTTCTGGCCATGCACAGCATTGGCTTCCCTCTTGCCACCAAATGACTTCTTCTCTGTACTCAAAGAGGTATTTTTCTGGATCTTGCCACTCCGGATCCCAGCTTCTACCCTTTCTCTAGTTAATATCAGCTCGGTGAAACCAGCTGATGAGCTACCAATTAAATGATTAAAGAATGGACCAGACAGCGTCCCAAGAAACATGTCAACCAACTCCCTGTCAGACAAAGGGGGTTTGACTCTCCCTTCCAAATCTCTCCACTTCTGCGCATAGTCCTTTAACACTTCGCTTTCACCCATGGACATACTCTGGAGTTGAGTACGAGTAGAGGCAAGGTCAGCATTATATTGATACTGCTTTTAAAAAGTAGCATCCAGATCTTCCCAGTTGTGGATGTTGGTTCCCTCCAGCTGATAGAACCACTCAAGCTGAGTCCCGGATAGACTGTCCTGAAAGAAATGGACCCACAGGTTCCTATTAGTAGTGTGAGGTTGAATCTTCCTCACATAGGAACAGAGATGAAGCTTGGGACGAGACACCCCATCATACTTCGCAAAAACCGGAGCTTTAAACTTTTGTGGGATGACTACCCCCAACACCAATCCCAACTCTTCAAAATCCAGCCCGGGTATTCTCTGGATCTCCATAACGCTCAACCGATCCTCTAACTGCTTGTATCTATCCTCAGTGGGAGGATACTGCTCATCATTATAGTCTGTGTCATCCTCAGAAACTCTCGGACTAGGGTCTTTCCCCCTTGTGTCTCCCTCTTGGTTCTCCCCTTCTTTGGATGAAGAGGTTAGATCAACTATTTGCTTCAACGGTCCCCTAAATCTTCTGCCCAGATTTAGGACACCTACGGTCTTCTTCTTCTTTTTTTTCCTTCAGAATAAGGGCCTTCAGATCTTCCTGCCCCTTAGCTAAGGCTATGAACATTTGCTGAAATTGGGTATTTTGTGCCTGTAGATCCTTGATGCTTTGTTCAGAAGACATTACTGCTGAAATAAACAACGAAGAAGATAAGAAATATGTTATAGTACTTGTTATGCAATGATGTATATGACATATGTATGCAATTTTTTCAAGGATCTCACAGGGTAAACAAGAAATGTCAGAAGTTGAAATTTTGTAGCTTTGATTGAAGAAATTTATATCGTTGAGAGTCCTTCTACAAGAGTCAAGCTCATCATATCAAGTGGATCATAGCCCCTGACTCAAATTTTCGTGTTTTGATCTTTTGACAACATTGGCTAGAGGAAAATAAATCCCCTTGCCACTTTCTAGACGTCTGGTTCATCATAAACTGCATCACAAGCCCTTGAGATCCTTGAAATGGTTAGTATGATATGTCATGTTATGATGCTATGATGTGTATGCTATGCATCAGGCAAAAATGCAGGGTAAGAAACCAATTTATTGGATTTATACAAACAAGGTCTTGCAAGGAACACAAACGAAGCCCTGCAATGAGTTCAAATTGTTAGGCAAAGAAAGCAAACAAGTCACACAAGTAGCCTTAGGTTTAGGCTTGCATGGATTCCATAGGTAAGTACCCTCTTGAATTTTAGTTGGCTCAACCTGTCTTAGAAAAGTAACCGGATTCTAAGGATTCTCAATATCATTGATCATCCTTTATCGGGCATTGTTTCAGCTCAGGCAATCTTTTCTTGCAGCCAAAATATCCCAAAAGTATGATCTCAATGAGTGTAGCATCGAGTATCAACCAATCCTCAGCTTTATATTGAGGCCGGCTATCTCACTACTTTCTAATGGCCAAGTTTGTTTAACTAAGGTTCTAAGGTCCGTTAGTGCTTCACGACACCACGCGGAGGCCCCGTATTCTCCTTGTTTCCACACGAAGGATACCAGTACCAACCAAAGTGTCACACCAACACAACCATCACTTAACCCATATCGGTCTATGCTGTAAAGTCTCCATGATCTATTGATGTTTACCTAAAAAGTGCCCCCAGATCTGGGTGTAGGATCTTCAACAATACCCAAGCAAAAACCCTTAAAGATAAAGCAGGCAAAGAAAACAAGAAAGCAATTAAAATGACCTAGATCCTAAGGTAAACCCCACTTTTACTAATCCCTAGCAGATTCGCCAGTTCTGTGACACGGCGGCAGAACCGACTGTTAATACTAGTTTGCGTTTTTTGTTTGCAAATGTTGCAGTAAGCAAGAGTCGCTACCGACTTTTATTTCATCCAATAAAGGAAAAGGAAAAAGAACGGAAAAAAACCTTTTTTCGAGATATTTCTGAGTACGGGGGGGTAGATTATAGAAAGGGAAGGTGTTAGCACCCTTTCTATCTGTGGTTTTCCACAGGCTCTTAGGTACTTGCTCATTTTTAAATTGCTTGTATGTGCTTGTTTTGAAAAGTTTTGTTTACTTCGTGATAACCCTTGTATCGGTCCTCAAGAGTGTGACGAAGTTGTTTTGAAAGCTGCTTTGAAAAGTGTTTGTGTGAAAGAGTTTTTGTTTTGAGCAAGTACTTAAGAGTTTTCTACCTACTCGAAAAAAGTCAGTTTGTTTCCGTTTCCTTTAGACAACACCATCCTACTATTAAGGAGTAGGTAGCTCTGTCGTTGGAATTTTACAGGATATTCGAAGGGGACGAAATGGTCACTGAAGGCAACAAGTAAGGATGCCTTGGCATTTCGAAGGGACTATCGTCATAAGATTATTTCTCGCAGGCAACTCGAGGGACAAGTAGGGACTATGATCTTTATGACGACTTTGAATTATGGGTCACTGCTAAGGTATCCCTACGTTCGAGGGACATGACCATTGTTTTCCGAGGCAACCAAGTGAGGCATACCCTAAGGGTGCAAGTGTGCAGCAGTGTTTGTTTTCAAATATTTATCTTGTAATTAAATGATCTATTCAATTGATTAAGCATACAAACCTAGGTTGCTAACAATTATATACAAGCATATAAAATAAAATCGAGAAAATAAAAGAGTCCTACGCTATTACAAGGCCTCGGGGAGGGGTTTACATAACTAAAAACCGGGGATTAAATAGTAAATAATATGTGGTAAGCCCTAATTAAAAACTATTACAAACCCGAAGCAAATACAATAATTAGAAAATAAAATATTATGCGCGAGAATTAAGTACGAGAATCAAAGTTTAAATTCTAAGAATCTAATCAATTAAAGAGAAAATATTTTTTTTTTGTATTTTATTATTGAGAAAAATATTTGAAATCTTAACCTAAATCTAATTAATTAAAGAAAAATATTTTTTGGTATTTTATTGAGAAAATTAAATATTTGTGAATTAAACCTAATTTGTCTAATTAATTTTAATTATGAAAACAATCAAGTCAATATCATTAAATTAATTATTTTCCAAAAAAAACTATTTTTAATAAAAAAACCTAATTCTACATTTTTGTGGTTTTCTTGATTTTATGATTAAATAAAAAAATGATTTTTTTTGTAGTTTTGTAAAAAGAAACTAATCAAATAAAACAAAAGAAAATAAAGAAAAAAGGTAATTGGGTTTGTGGTGAAAGTAGATTAGGGGGTGTGAAGCTGAATTTCATTGAGCCCAAATTCTTTGGCCCAATCAGGCATTTGGATCCAGTGCTGGCCACGTTTGAGGGTTCACCATGGTCTGCATGTGTTGAGTGTTAGATCTGGATATGATGAGATCTTGTGGTATGGTGATGGAAGTGCATGAGGAGCGCGCAGGGACCTGAAGCATTGGATCTGAAGACACAAATTATTGAAAATTAACTTTGCAAAAGGGCTGGATCGAACCCACCCCCTTTTGGACTAAAGCCTTATCATGCCCTGCCTTGCCAACTGAACCAAGCGTGTTAATTGTTAACAAAATAATACAAAATAAATATAAGGCAAATAAAGATCTATGGAAACATGTCAAAAACGCGTGCACTGTGGGTCCCCAATGGTTTGAATGGACGAATCAGTGAGCACCACGACATCACCTTCTTCAGGGATCCGTCGTTTTAGATGGGTAACTTTTACCTACATCAGTTTTTTGTCACTATAGGTTGTAGTGACGGATTTTGTTCGTAACTAAAAACCTACAAAATTCAAAAACACAGCACAAGCAGAATAAATTCAAACCAAAGGCATGGATCAATTGAAAATCATCTCCTGAGCATCATAATACCCCTAATATGGTCCAATTTTTCCTTTATATAGAATTCCCAATTTAGGACCTCAAAACCCTAACAATGGCATTGTGTCATCCCTACACTTAAACTTCAATCAAACCAATCAAAAACATTTTAAATATGATAACAAGCATGGATATATGATCAAAACATGTTTATGATGGATAAATCATTGAAAACGAATCTTGAAAAAAGATGCAAACCGTGGCACTGTGAGGCATGATTTCTGAAGGTTTTAAGGCTTGAGGATGATTGGAATGGCTTCAGAAAATGTCCAAGAACGGATTGCTGGCCTTGGAATTGCTTGATACGGCCTATAGAATCAAAACCGACCTACACTTTTTCCACAAAAAATTGACACTTCTTCCTTTGTTTTCACGACCCCAGACCCTCTTTTTTGCCTTGAGAATGTTATGTCCTTATATTGTAATGAATTAGGTCAATAAAAACTATCATATCTTTGCAAATTATAGAGATTTGATTTCATTCTTTGTCTTGTATGATTTGTTTCCAAAATAGACCAAATTAAGATCTTTTCCAATCAATTGGCTCTTGCACGAATTTTTTGATTTTCTAGCTGTTCATGGACTCATGATATGCTCATAAAATCAAATCTTTGATTTTATTTGATTATTCTACTATTTAAATTGATTTATTTTGATTTAAATAGATAAAAATCAAAATAAATAATAAAAATAATAAAATAATAGGTGGATAAGATCAGGGGTCATGGGCCATCATAGGAATAAGTTTCAAACAAGAAAACATAGGCCCATTTAGAAAAAAAAGTCATTTTGCACATTTCCAAAAATTGGTCAACTTTGACAATACATATCTCCCTCAATTTTAACCCTAAGAGGGTGTTCTTGAACTTTTTAGAAAGCATAGGATGTTCTCTCAACAACCCTTTTGGTTTCATCTCAATTGTATCTTTCATGTTCATGTAAGAAGCTTTGACCCAAAAGGTGTTTTTGTTGACTTTTTGAAATGACCTATAATGTCTGAATTTATATCTTTTCATGAGTGAATTTCTTGAACTTTTGGGCTGAAGATGAGTTGTAGGGAATTGAACCCTCTTCAAAATGAGCCTTGGATGGGAAATTTCTGATAAAGTATGAGAAAGTTATGCCTGGTCAAAGTTTGGTTGACTTTTCCTATAGAAACCCTAATTTAGCAACTTTTGAGTTTTGATGAATTTGGGGTATTCCTTGAGGAATCATGATCAACCCTTGATCAAATGAGGAATGTTACTTCAAAATGTTGATGTTGACCACAAATCTTGAAGTTTGACTGCATGAGGGTCACAATTGACTTTTGACCTAGTACCGTTGATTTTTAGGCAATTGAGCAGTTGACTGAGCAAACTTCTTGTGCAAGGCATAAAACTTGGCATGGATGATATTGAGAACATATTAGGGCAATGCAAATAATTTGGGACCCTTGGAACTCAAACATCTTGATGAGGAGTGAAACCCTTGTTTGAGGCTCATTGTCTTAGGAGGAGGATTTTTCTGGTCAATCCTTAGGCATCCTTGGGCAAGTTGAGGACCTCTAGGAGTATGTTTTGAGTAAAATGAGAGAGAAAATTTTGGGGTACAACACAAACAAAATCATTTCTTTTTCCATTTGCATTTGTATATTATTTATTCAATTCTTGTACATTTGTTCAATATGGTTGTAATAGATAATTAGGTTTAATTTTCTTGCAAAATCCTCATTTGTAAATTTGTATACCCCCTTCCCTAATGATGTAATAACTTAGTATTTTACTTTCCGCAATTTATCGCTTTATATAAAAATGCTAGTAAATTAGGGTTTGTATGGAAAGACTAAAACCAACAAGTAGAAAACCCTAATTCAAGATAAACAAGCATGTAAATCAACACACTTTCACACTTACACCCTTAGAGTAATTCCACTTTGTTTCCTTACAAAAATGGTCATGTTATACATGTGGGATATCTTAGCCAAAAGCAATAAAAAATACAAGATCATAGTCCCTCGATGACGCTATCAAATGTTGCCTTTCAAAATGGTCTTAGTCCCTCAAAGAGAATTGCTAAGATCTCTTACAACATTGTTATCATGGCTATACGATAAT
Organism: Vicia faba; assembly: GCA_948472305.1. Classification (NCBI taxonomy): domain Eukaryota; kingdom Viridiplantae; phylum Streptophyta; class Magnoliopsida; order Fabales; family Fabaceae; genus Vicia; species Vicia faba. The sequence goes on from OX451739.1 coordinate 201,233,684, forward strand.
TCGCGCCCGTCCCTTTACATCCAAAGATAAGGCTTCTTACCAAATCAATGATAAAATAGCAATATCAAAGGAAAGGAAGAAGTGAACTAAGACTTTTGAGTAGGTAGATTGTTCCTAGTTGCTTGATCATTTTCAAATCAAACACTCTTGCTTATTTTCAAAACAAACACCAACACTTCCAAAAACACTTTCAAAACATTTTCCAAACATGAAATATTTTCAAAAGCTCAACACTTTGTATATGTTCTTACGAACGAGAACTATTACAAAGTTTGCCTAAATGATGGCGCCTTTTCAAAATACTTTCAAAAACCACACAAAGCATATTTTCAAACAAAAGCAAGTGATCTATCAAGCAACTAAGAGCTCATAGATAACTATGGATGAAAAGGGTGCTAACACCTTCCCTTTTCATAATCTACCCCCCGAACTCAAGAAAAAATCTCAAAGGTCTTTCCTGTTCTTTTCAGCCTTTCCTTTTGGATAAAAGAAAAGTTGGTGGCGACTCTTGTTAACCGCAACACTTGCGATAAAACACAAAACACCCAAGTCAGTTCTCCCACCGTATCACAGAACTGGAGACTCTGCTGGGGATTAACTTAAAAGTGGGGTTACCTTAGGGCTAGATCACCTTTACTTGCTTTAATTATTTGATTTGTTTGCTTTACATTTTTAGTTCCTTGTTTGAGCTTGTTTAAAAATCCTCTACTCAGATTTGGGATACCTTATAGGTAAGTAGAAATACGTTGTGGAAACTGTGTGGGGTATACCGACATGGTCTAAGCAATAGCTACGTTAGTGTGACATATTTGTGGGTACCGGTAGCCCTTGAGTAGTCAAGGAGAATACGGGGCCGCTGAGTGATGTCATGAAGCACTAACTGACTTTAGAACCTTTACTTAACCAACTTGGCCATTAGGACGTAGTGAGATAACCGGCTTTGGTGCAGTCTGAAGTTGGTTGATACTCGATACTACACTCATTGAGGTTTAACTTTCGGGATATTTAGGTCGCAGTGAAAGAGGCTTGCGCTGAAACAATGCCCGAGAAGACAGATCAGTGATATTGAGATCTCTTAGAACCCGATTACTATTTCTATGACAGGTTTGAGCCAACTAAACTTCAAGAGGGTACTTACCTATGAGACTCCATGCAAGCCTAAACCTAAGGACTTATTTGCCTTGTTTGTATATACTTACTTATACATGACATCATAAACATCATAACATCATACTCATTCTCACTAACCATTTCAAGGATTTTTGGGATTTATCTTTGTTCTATTTTGTAGGACATGGCTTCTATCTGCATAAATACTATCCAAGTCAATCTCGTAAGGATTTCTCGTCAACTTAAAGAGTTAGCATCAAGGGTTCCTGAGAATTCTCCATTCACTGAAATACATGGTCGTCTCCTAAACTTGGTTACCTCCAACACTGATGAAGATATGATGAAGGTGTTATTCCAATTCTTTGATCCTCTACACCATTTCTTCACTTTTCCCGATTATCAGCTTGTACCAACTTTGGAAGAATTATCTCAACTCTTGAGGATTCCCATTCTCAATCAACTACCCTTCAACGGTACGGAAAGAGATCCAAAACCTGAAGATATTGCCCAAGCATTACACTTGCAACCATCTGATATCACAACTAATTGGGAAACAATGAGTGGTGTCAAAGGTTTCTTAGCCAAGTTCTTGTTCGAGAAAGCTCAAGATTGTTGGAACTCTTTGAACTTACAAGCTTTTGAAGAGATTGTGGCCCTTCTCATCTATGGGATGGTTTTATTTCTAAACCCTGACCAACTCATAGATGTAAATGCTGTCAAAATATTCATGTCTCACAATCCAGTGCCTACTTTGTTGGGAGATATCCTACATTCTTTTCACTCTCGCACTATGAGGAAGAGGGGGATCCTCGTGTGTTGCACTCCTCTCTTGGAAAGATGGTTTATTTCGCATCTTCCCCGATTTGTGTTAAAGAACGAGCAAGGTTCAAGATGGTCCCATAGGTTGATGACGCTCAGACATTCAGGTGTTCATTGGTGTTCCCGATCCTTGGAGAACGTTACTATCATCGACCGTTGTGGTGAATTCACTAATGTCCCTTTACTTGGCATTAGAGGAGGTATCATTTACAACCCTTTCTTAGCTTTACGACAATTTGGTTACGCCCAAAGGAATGGCCCACGTGAGATGCTCGTCCAAAGAGTGGTATTCGACTACGAGAGAGACGATCAGAGTTGCCGCAAGAGGTTTATACGAGCTTAGAGGATGGTGAGAAAAGTGGATAGTAAGACGCTGGGGCACAAGAATTCCATTTCCCTCGAGCCTTACCTTAAGTGGGCATAATCTCGTGCTCAGAAACTTGTGATGCCTTATCCCTCCATCTTACCGGTCATCATGGAACCTGTGGTTGAAGGAGATGTTATGTACACTGTTCTCTATCCCGACATGCCTACCTCACTCGAAGACTTGCAAAAAGGTTGGATTCAGCTAAAGGAAGAACGAGATACTTTCGAAGCTCAATTCTATGCTAGCGAGAAGAGGGTCTTGGAGCTTACGAAGCAGCTACGAGAAGAGAAAAGTGTGAACGCCTACCTTCCATCGAAGAGGATACGTTCATTCTTTTTATCTTAGAAAGTTATTTTGTAAGCCCAAGAGGCATGTTGTAATCCTTTTGAACTAATTAATGAAAATTGACATTTGTTCATTCCTTTGTCTATGCAAATTTAAATTCCATAAATCCTTGAAATCATTTGCATATACATCTTACATGCATCATAACATGACAGGTTTTCACATAACAAGTTCCCTTATCTTTCTGCTGTTTATTTCAGCAAGATGGATCTAGAGAAAATTGTGAAAGATCTTCTTCAGGCACAAAATTCTCAATTCCAAGAGACTCTACTGGCCCTAGCCAAGGGGAAGCAGGATATGATGGCATTATTGGAAGTTAAGAAGAAGCCCAAGAAGAAAGCTCTGCTCAACATGGATAGAAGGTTCAAAGAGTCGGTTCTTCAGATCCCGGTAGTGGAAGACTCATCTAAAGAGGACGAGAATCAGATTAGTGAGATTAAGAGTACCTAAGCTGACTGTGTTAATGATCAAGCGTCTGATGATGATTATTTTGACGAGCAGTATCCACCCGCCGATGTCAAGTACAAGCAGTTAGAAGACAGATTGAAAGCTGTTGCAATCTAAGCCATCCCCAGTTTAGATTTTGATGATTTGGGTTTGATCTTTGGGGTTATCATTCCCCACAAATTCAAATTACCAGTCTTTGCAAAGTACGATGGAGTTTCTTGTCCAAAACTTCACCTGAAATCCTATGTGCGCAAGACACAGCCACACATTGCTGATAAGAAGCTCTGGGTTCACTTTTTTCAAGAGAGCTTGACCGGAATGCAGCTAGAATGGTTCTACCAGTTAGATGGTTTCCGTATCAATACTTGGGAGGATTTAGCTACCGCATTCTACCATCAGTACCAGTATAACACTGACTTGGCGCCAACAAGAGTTCAGTTTCAAGATATGACCATGGGGAAGAATGAAGGATTTAAAGAATATGCACAAAAGTGGAGAGACCTCGCCAGTAGGGTTCAACCACCTTTGACTGATAGAGAGCACATTGACATGTTTATGGGCACTTTATCTGGTCTATTCTTTAATCTATTGGTTGGTTTCTCTTCTTCTGGTTTCACCGAGCTAATCTTAACCGGTGAAAGAGTTGAAAGCGGCATCAAAAGTGGGAAGATCTTTGTGGTATCTACCTCCACTTCAAATCTTGTTAAGAAACCTTTTGCTGCAAAGAAGGAAATAAATGTTGTGTACGGGGCAAGGGCCTGTACCGAGAAGAATGATCATCCATTTGTTAATGTTGTCTGAATCTCCAATCCAACTCCTACTCCAAGACCATCTGCAAATCATCAACATTTTGAAACTCCGAGAAGACAATTTACGAGGTTAGGTATGTCATTATCTCAAGCCTTACAACACTTACTCAAAGCTAATTTGGTGAAATTGCATGATCCTCATGCCAACCCTGATACCTCTTCACCAAAGTACAACCCGAACGCCAAATGTGCTTACCACTCAAGCAGCCCTGGGCATGAGACTGACCAATGTTGGGCCTTGAAGAATAAAATTCAGGATTTGATTGATAACGAGACTGTTGAATTTGATCCTCCTCCAACTCTGAATGTAATCACCGCGCTTATGCCGAAACATGACAAGGGTGTCAATGCTGTTGAAGATACAATTTTTGTTGCCTCTGTTTAAGACTTGACTACTCCGCTGAATATCATCAAAAAGAATCTGTTGAAGGCCGGGATTTTCCCTGGCTGTGTAAAAGACTGTGTTTGTTGTAACCAACAAATCAATGGATGCGAAGGGCTGAAGGAAGGCATACAATGCTTGATGGATAGCCACGAAATTCTATTTAAGAATACTCCGCTTGCCAAAAGTTTGATTAGTAAATGTGAAGATCTCTCCATTATCACCATCTCAAACAAGCCTCTTAGGATCACCTCCAAAAGTCCTATTAGGATTTCAAATGAACCCATTGTTTCTCCCTTAATAATTACCAATCTCGAACAAATTCCCTATTCTTCAAACAAGGTGGTGCCATGGAACTATGGTGCTGAGGTGTTTTATCATGGGATAAAATAAGACGCTTGGATCGAAGAATAAAAAGCTGATGATGTTGGTAACATAACTGGCTTAAGTAAGGTAACTCAAACTGGGAGAATCTTTTCACCCAATATTTCACCACCAGTTGTTGCAAAGATACCTGTCTGCATCTCTTCCGCTAAGCCAAGTACTTATACAACAGAGAAGGAGAAGGTTGTTGAGCCAGTCGTGACAGAAATACCCGTAAAGGACGTTGCTGATGGAGAACCCTCTGCTCGTGAGATAGACGAAATCTTGAAGATAATAAAAAGGAGTGACTTCAAGATTCTGGAACAGTTGGGGAAAACCCCTTCCAAGATTTATATGTTGTCTTTGCTACTCTGTTCAGATACCCATGCTCAGACATTAATCAAATTCCTGAAAAAGGCTCATGTCCCCCATGAGACCACAACAGACCAATTTGAGAATTACGTGGCTAGCTTAACGACTGATAATGGCTTGGGATTTTCATATGCTGGCCTAACACTGCTCGGGAAACCACAATAAAGCTCTACATGTTTTTGTCGAGTGCAAGGGGACCACCTTAGCACACGTTCTTGTCGACACCGGTTCTTCTCTAAACGTACTACCCAAGGGGGCGTTAGACCGTCTAGACTGTGAAGGTTTAGTCTTGAAGCCAAGTGTTGTCATTGTAAGGGCCTTCGGTGGATCAAAAAGAACAGTTAATGGAGAAGTAGATCTTTGAATCAAGATGGGCTCTCAAATTTTCAACTCCACCTTCTACATCATGGATATCCGTCCTACCTATTCTTGTTTGTTGGGTCGGTAACCTCAACTCTCCATCAAAAACTCAAATATCCAGTCAAGGGAAGAATTGTCACCGTCTGTGGAGAAGAAGAGTTTATGGTAAGTCACCTCAACTCGTTCAAGTACGTAGAGATGGATGGAGAATTCATTGAGACCCCCGTGTCAAGCCTTTGAAGTCGTGCCATCAATGGTTGCTTCTACCAAATGTTCCTCTGATAAATCCAAAGTTGTTAAGGTCATACCGAAGATGGTTTCAGCCAAAGATGCTCGTGCTGCAATTGAAGAAAGAAATTGTGATACTTGGGGGAAACTCCTCGATATCCCATTCAAAGCGGACAAGTTTGATTTGGGTTTCACCGTCAAAGCTCAGAAGGAAGTGAGGTGTGCTCGTGCAAGAAAGCAACCTCTCCGCAATGGAAGTCGTGAGGTCAACGATGTAAGTGATTCTGATGAAGAAGCTGCATTTGAAGATTGGGTGTATCCTAGTACAACGGAGCTGAAGAATTGGCATGCCAAGGACTTCGTGCACATCTCCTTCATTGAGGAGTAATCTACTTGTTATTGTTTTTCTTTCAATTCAAGAAAATTTTGTCTGTAATATTTAACAATGACTTTTAAGCCATGTGTCTAGTCCGGGACACTTTGATACATTTGTCAAGGGTTTTATTTATGTTTATCTAATCATATGATAATTCAATACAAATAATTAGACTCTTTTACATTCAAATCTTTGTGTTCATTGTCTTTCTTTTCTTCAAATACATTCTAATTCTAATACTATAATTAAAGGATTAGGATAGTAATCTATTTGATTGATTTAAAAAAAAAATCATAGATTAAAAATCAAATAAATTTTGTTTTTTATTTTTCGATTATTTTGTATTGGTCATAATTATTTTCCTTTCTTATTTTAACCTAAATTTTAATATTTAGAGGCAAATTCACACTGATGCGACTCTCACACGATACATACGTTTCACCAATAATTTTAGATTCTGACTTCAAATTCACTGTTCATATTTTTATCATTCTCAAAGTTTCATTTTCTAGATAACAAAACATTTGTCACACGTACAGAATAAACCTTACTAACATCTCTCCACTTCTTCCTAAAACCTTAATTTTCTAACATTCTTTCATACCAATTTTTGTACATAACATCTAGAAACTCAATTCACATATATATCTCATCTTTTATATGTATTTTTTTTCAACATCATAATCATATAAATATATTAATAATGAATGTGTTCACTACTCCAAACATCAATACAAAAGCAAAAGAACATGAAGAAATGACAAAGAGAAGCACCACTAGGTGTAGTAGGATGTTGGCTGGCTTTTTGGTTGTGTTGGCCCCTAGGTGTAGTTATTATATTTTTTTATAATTATTCATTATCTAATAATTATTGCTAAAATATTATTCAGTTTGTATAGGTTTTAAGATAAAATATTATTCAATCTAAAAGATAAATTTATTTGCGGTTCAGTTCGATTTTAGATGCTATATTAAAAAAAATCAATTTAGTCCGATCTAATTTTATACGATTTAATTTAGATCGATTTTTGGATATCCAAATTACACATTATATTTTTATTAATATTATAAAACTACTAATAGATCATATATTTGATATAATATATAACATATAGTATATTAAAAATTAATATTATAAAATGAGAATAGTTGATTATGATTGAAATAATAAAAATAAATAAATTATACCAAGTTAATAACTATTATTAAAAAAATTATTATCATCTAATAATAAATTCACGTAACATATCTTACTAATAAAAAGTAAATAAGTATAAAAATATATGTATGTGATTTTGTTTGGTTTGGATCGATTTTGAAAAATTGATCCGAAATCCGATCCGAACCGATCGATTTTCACAAAATGACATCCAAACACATCCAATAAATTTCAATTTTTTATAGTTTTCAATTTTTTGAATCGGTTTTCGGTTTTTTATTTGGATTGGTTTGGATTTGAACACCCCTACTTATACATATCCTCTAATCATTCTCGTAAGTAAACCATAAAATGATTCATTCATATGTATATAAGCCTAACTAAAAATCACTAATATAAAAAAAATTAAAAAGACAAAAAAACACCGTTCACACTTTAAAATTCATCAACACATTTGAATTTCTTTCTCGCCCTTGCGTGATAATCAATTCACTATCACCTTTGTGCGATTAATCAAGTTCAAATATTTTTCACAGTATTAAAAAACACTAACCAACAAAATTTAGCCGAACTGCGTAGGATTCTCATCTTTTGATAAAGATACGTAGACACACGGTTGCGAGACCAATGTGAATCCACTCACATAAACTAACTCCTTTTCCCATTCTACCCTTTTGTACAATACCCTTCCTTTATGAATAGGCAAATGAAGAAATAAAGCAAGAAACCATTAGCAAACACACTTTAACCCTAAACCTAGAGAAGGTTTCTCTTGAGTACAAGGGAAGTGAGGGATGCCTAACACCTTCCTCTAACTTAATCAAATCCATAAACCTTAAATCAGTTGTGGTAACCGTCTTACCTGAACCTTTAAGGGCTTCCTATTACTTCCCCTGTTCCTTAGAATGAATAAACGAAGGTGGCAACTCTGTGATTTTTTCAGCTGCGACAGAATGGTTTGTTACAAGAAGAGGTATATGTGTCACATCCTCCTGGATTTGTGAAGAAGAAAAAGGAAGGGATGGTGTACAAACTACATAAAGCGTTATATGGGCCGAAACAAGCTCATAGAGCTTGGAATCTGAAGATTTATTTAATTTTCAAACCAAGGATTCAGAAATTGTGAGATGGAATATGGGGTTTATGTTCATCATACTTTTGAAAGAAATATGATTCTTGTGTGTCTCTATGTTAATGACATATTGCTAACAGGAAGTTATTCTGATGAGATAATCAAGTTCAAGAAGGTGCTGATGAATGATTTTGAGATGACTGATATGGGAAATATGGTATATTTTCTAGGGATGTAGATTTTGTACTATGAGAAGGGTATCATTTTGCATCAGCTGAAGTATGAATTTGAAATTCTGAAAAGATTTGAGCTAACAAATTGCAAGACTGCAATCACACCTGCTGGGACGAATCACAAGCTAGATTATGATGCCGAGGGTGATGATATAGATGTTATAACTTTTAAACAATTGATTGGCTCATTGAGATATATGTGTAACACTAAACCTGTCATTTTCTATACAGTTGGAATAATGAGTAGGTTTATGAACAATCCAAAGTGGTCACATTACCAAGCTGTTGTCAGGATACTGAGGTACATTAAAGGGAGCCAGAGGTATGAAGCGATGTTCCTTTCTGGTGTTAAAACTAACTTAGAGCTGATATGATATTCAGACTATGATTGTTGTCGAGACAGAGTTGACAAAAGAAACCCTTCTGGATATTTTCAAGTATCTAGAAATTCCTATTTCTTGGTGCTCCAAGAAGCAATATGTGGTTGCATTATCAACTTGTGAAGTCGAGTACATTGTAGGTGCTTTGTCTATGTGTCAAACTATTTGGCTGATGAATTTGTTGTAGGATCTGTAGATCAAGGTAAACAAGCCTGTGAAGCTGATGATAGAAAACAAATCTTCCATAAGTCTTGCCAAGAACACGATGTTGCATGGGAGAAGCAAACACATTGACACAAAATTCCATTTTCTAAGGAATCAAGTCTAGAATGGAGTGCTAGAAGTGGTATATCATAGCACTCAGAAGCAATTTGTAGATGTTCTGACGAAATCTATCAAGACTGAACACTTTGCCCATTTGAGGGATGGAATTGGTGTTGTAGTTATTGGTTTGCTGGACATGAATTAAGGGAAAGTATTAGAAGTAATTCATGTACAAAAGTTGAATATTCAGAAGCAGTGTGTTGCAACCGGAAAAAAAAACACAGAGTCATCACCGAACTTTATTTATCCCGAATGAAGGGGAAACATCGAGAAAACCCCAAAAGGGGGGATAAGATGATCTTACAGCCAAAAGAAATGGTATGAAAGTCGATTATGCAAGGGGAAGGTATTAACACCCCTCACATCCGTTGTACTTAACAGGATCCACTTCAATTGTTTGTTTCTAAGGGTGTGTCTATCTAAAATTATACTTCCTAAGATAAATGGATGAATGAGTTAAAAGGAAAAAAGAAATAATTTTTATTATTGAGTTCGTGAGGGTCTTGCAACTTCGTGCCTACATATCCCAAGGAGAATCAGAAATTCGTAGTTCTTCTAAAAAATGTTGGTTTGTTGGTGTTTTTTAGTGGATAATGTTAATGTTCACACTCAACCATTAGGCACGACCTTCAAAATAGTAGAAATGAAATAACATGCCCTTTTGAAAAGGTTACATAGAAAAAAGTCCAAGAAGCAATAAGGTTTGTATTTGTAAGTGTTTTTGTTAATTCTGAAATGAGTTTGATATGCTTAAGTGTTTTGAAGTATTTATTAAAAAAAGAAGTTTTTGTTTTAATTAGAAAGGATGCAATGCAAAAGAAAAGTCTAAGGGAAGCTAAAACCCTAATGTGATCATGCCAAGATGGACTTAAGATTGAGTTTTTTAAAAGGGGGGAAAATCTTGACTATTGATGTTATTATGCATAGGTTGATTCTAAAGTCTAATTCAAAACAAAATGTTCAAAAGGAAATTAATCACTTCACAAAACCACTTAAGGGAACATGTCAAGAAATCAACCATACAATCAACCACAAATAAACTCTAATATATTTTTTAGCATTTTTCTTATGTTAAAAAATTAAAATCAAACTCACGAATATACAAACACAATCTAAGTTTTTTTAGTCATTTTTTATCATGTAAAGAAAATAACTAAAATCTCATGCATGTGTTAAGGTGAAATCAAATAATCAAATAAGCAATTAAACAATTAAAAGATCAATACACATAATTAATTAAGTTAAATAAAAATATTTAATAAAACTAAAAAAATAGTTAAATTAAATAAAAATAATTAATGAAACAAATTAACATATTAACACAAAATAATTAACATAAAACAAATAAAACTAATTCACATATAGAAATTAGAAACAAAAAGGGTCTTGGACTGAAATAAACGACAACATGGGGGGTGCAACATATGATTTTTACTGGGATGTGAGGGAGGCTTAATAGCAAACATAATAATCTGAAAATAAAAAACAAGTAAAAAAACTGGGCTGAAGCGGAAAAAAAAAAAGGTAGTTCAGTTGAGCTGAATTGGGAAATTCGGATCAGGTCAAGGGCATTAAGGCTCAAACAAAATATTGAGAGGGGAAAAGAAAAAGAAACCCTAGGTTTACTAAGAGTCAGCCACTGCCTTAGAATAGGAAAAGGGTCCAACGTTATCTTTCCATTATATATTCCCAATGAAATCTCAATTAAAAGCAAAATATCACAATTCTTCTAACGTTCCAATTCTCACAATATCTCTCAATTAAATAAATCATTAAAGTGACATTGGGAATAAAAGAAAATTATTTGCAGAAAAAATCTCAAGAAAGTAACACACACAAGAAAAAATTGATAGGCAGAGGAAACTAATGTACAACAAACATAATATTAAAGATGTAATGGCATAAGGGTTACATACGAAGGCGAGAATCTCTCCGATAACGCCTCAGAAATTCATTCAGGTGCGTACTCGCCTTGCTTGGGTGTTCTTCTTCTCCGTCTTTTTCTTCTGCGAATCTGGAGTTACTATTGTTGCTTTCGAACTGTGTTTCATTGTTGTTGAGTGTGATTCATGGTTATGTGTGTTCTGCTATTCTATTTGTTGAATCTTGAAGTCTTTGCAGAAGCTTGGAGGATGGATTTGAGGATGCAAATTTGATGGGTTAGAGGCTGCTCTACGTATGGTAAGTAATGAAGTGAGGTTTTTTTGGAGGTTGTGGTTTTCTGAGTAAAGGGTGATTTTGACGGAAGTGTGATAAGGTTTGTATTGAGATTTTCGTAGGAGTTTCTATGTGGTTATTGTTCTACAGTGTGAGGTTTATGGAGAGTTATGAGGAAGGATTTTGTTGGTGCATTGTTGGAATTATGCATAGGTTTTTGTAGGATACCGTTGGTGGGGTGTATTGGTTTATAAGTTTTGCAGTGAGGTAGCACAAGTTAATGTTGAGATTTTCTATGAAATTGTTGGTGATTTGAGCAGTGTTGGAGGGATGTATATATAGGTGGATTGAGGGGAGTTTTTTTTTTGGGGAAATGGGATGGATTTTGAACAATTTTGGTAACTGGTTTGCTACTTTTTCAATGCAAGTTTTTATTCTGTCATTTTAGTGCAAGGTTTAGATGTATGTTGTGCAACAGTTTTGACAGATTTTGGAGCAGGTTTTATGTTGCAACATGTTTTGTTTTGTGTTGGACTTTGTGCATGTTTATGGACTGATTTTGGCATGTTTTGGTTTGTGTTACTTTGTGGACTAGATTTTGTATATGGTGCAGGTTTTGAATCACAACATGAATTGGTTTGGTTAGTGCAAGATATGTATCGTGGCATGGTTTAAAGCTTAGAGCAAATGGGATTATTGAAGCTTGAATTTTCTAGACTTAGACTTAGGAAAGTGTGAACAAAAATATTTGTATAGTTCTCTTTGTAGATTTTAGTTTAATGGTAAACATGGTTCAAATGTTGTAATCTTAATGTTGTAACATTCTTCTCTTTTATTAAAATCTTTCTAAATGATAAAGTATCTTGCACAGTGTTGAATGAACTTGAAATAATGATGATTTTATGAAGACAAAGTTGTATGAACCATAATGAATTCCTTTGTAACCTTGTAATGAATCATGGATGGAATAATCAATGATGTTTGGATGGAACTTATGAACTTTGAATTAAGCTTTCTTGAATAAAATCAAGGTTCTTGAATGTATCTTCTTGTTTGAAACTAAATCTCTTTTGCAAACTAATGAACATTATCACCAATGATGAAGCTTGAATAAAAATTACCACATGCACTTTGCCTATTATTTGAATTAACACTTGAATTATGCAAATTTGAAACAAATGAGTTATGCCTTGCAATTTGCATCGGGACTAATGCCTTGCAACTTGAAACTTTTTCTTCAAGAAATCCAAATGCACTTTCTTTCCATCTTTGCAATTCAAATATCTTTGAAAAACTTTGATCCAATCTTGAACATGAATGAACAGCTCAAATTACACTTCAAATCCTTAATAACTTATCTTCCAATTTGAAATTAAAGCAACTAACCATTAAGAGTGTTTTGGTCACAATATGAATCCATAACATCATCTCTTGTGTTATGGATTGTATTTCCATCACAACAATAATGCATAGACTTGATGAGCAACAAAATGATAAATGCTTTGAATTTGCTTTGAAGACGAGGATAAGATTTGAATAATAGAATAATATCTATGATGAACCTCAGTTGATGAATTAACAACCTCAAACACCATGGCTAATAAACCATATTCCTCCTGCTTTATATGCATATTAAACAAAGAAGTATATTGCCATCAAGACCCTAATTAAACATGATCTCAAATGAAGCAATGACAAGAAAATAAGAATAAGCATAAAGGAACACCCTAATGCACTTGATCTTGAGTTGTCTTGATGAAGAAGCTTGAGGTATTGAAAATAAACCAAATCCTTTCTCACTAAGTTCTCCTTTGAAGTGAAACCCTAATCCATGCCTTGAATCAAAAAACCCTGCAATGATGTTGATGAGAAATCCATAGTGACCACAAGATAAAAACTCTAATCCTTTCTTGATGAATTTTGATGGGGGAAGAAGCCTTGTAGCTTAGATGAAAAAGAAAACCATAATAACCATTGCTTCAAAACCTTAATTTCACTCCCTTGCTCATAGAAGAACCAGAGGAATTAGTATAAACCTCAAATCCAAAGTGAAACCCTAGCTTACACCAAATGGTGATTCTTTGACACATGCCTTATCTCAATGAAATGAATGATATGAAAATGACTTAATGAGGATAATGAAAGTGAATATGCAAAGCCTAACCCAAATGAAAATAAAAGGGTAGGACAAATTTAAGGTATGACAACTACCCCTATTTAATCGTCTTAAGCTTGAAGGTGAGATTGGTTCCAGCCTTTTGAACATTCAAGGTATATAAGAAAATTAAATACCAATACCTAAAATTTTTCCTGGAGAGATGGTGTAAGTGATTATGATATCTGTTGGGGAAAGAAAATTTGTTTTCTGGTGGAAATGTTCGTGATGGATAAGTGTGGTTGAATGGTGACTACTTGTAACATAGTGGCGGTCCCAATACAAGGTTCCCAGGAAAGACAATAGCTACTGAAAAGGTAAGATCGATGAAAATGTGATGACTTATCATGTAGGACCTACAACCCAGGAGAAAGTAAGGCAACAAGTAAAATCAACGAAAACGGGGGAATCTATCGTGTAGAATTTACGACCCAAAAGTGAAAGAAGGAAAAAAGTAAAATCAATGACAGTGGGGGAATCTATCATGTAGGATTTACGATCCAAAAGTGCAGGAGACAACAAGTAAAATGAACGACAACATGGGAATTTATCGTGTATGATTTACGACCCAAAAGTGAAAGAGGTAACACATAAAATCGACGACAGTGGGAGAATTTATTGTGTAGGGTTTATGATCAGTGGAATTCGCAAGTGCACAGGCCTATCAAAGTAATATAAAAGATTGTCGAACCCACCGATGACCAATTGTCAAACCTATCGTTTTCTACTGTTACAGTGTTTATTTAAGGCTAAAATAAAGGTTGGAGTTATGCAAATAACGTAAATGAAAACATCAGAAATACAATGTTGGAATATGGATCTCATCAATTTATTGGTACTCTTGTTGTTCATAAATTGAATTTCTACGGGACAATATTTTCTACTTTGAAAAGAACTAATTGAATAGGAATTTCCGCTTTTGCATATTCAGAACCAAGTTTTATCCTCTAATATATCCCAACCATTGTCAGAATGGTAAGCTCTACTTGCGTTAAAGAAGTAAAATCTATTTTAAGTAATTAGAGTCTTTACTTAGTTGAAAAGTAATTTTGATTGGAAAGTTTAACTTAAAGGGTTCCAGGCTTTCTCTCCAGGTAACCAGATCTTAAACCTATAGATGTCGCGCTTTCATAAATAGTTTTAAAATCACTTTCTATAAATAGTTGACTTCCTAGTTAATTGATAAAGTGCTTTCGCATTTTTTATCAATTAATTACTAAGCCACTTTAATCTTTGGTACCGAACAACTTTTGATCTTACCCGACATATATAAATGGTTCTACTTTCGTAGTAAATGACTAATTAAATTTAGAAAAATTATAATTAAAACTAAAACAATCTCAATATTATTTCTCAAAGAACAACAATTCTGAGTGTCATCGAATCGACGATCCTCACATTCCAACACTTATAAATTTAGTTAGACATGATTATGACATAAACTAAAGTGATTGATTTGTTCGTGTGGTAAAACATAGTAGACATATAAGCTTTAAACGTGCAATTAAAATAAATATAGAAGAAGAACATGCGATTAAATAATATGCAAAGTAAAGTAAAGCAGACATAATATAAATAATGTTGAATTAAATAGGAACTTGCTCCGAACGGAGGCTTGAATCTGGTACAATGGAAATAAACTTCGAAGGAATGTAAATATGGGAAGATAAACAAATTCAAAGTAAATGATCCAAACTCAATACAAGAACAATTGTTGTAACCCCTCGATGTGAAGCATTATAGCTTTCAAATGGTAAAGAATATGGCTTAGATTGTACTAAGCTTGGAAATAAACTTATATAGGGGTACTCCAAACTTGATATAGACTCAATCAATGGTGCAATAACTCTTCGATGTGAAGGGTTAATGCTTACAATCTGACAGTATATGGATTAAGTATGCATAAGTTTGGATGATCAAAATGGTGGAACTATGGGGGTATTTATAAAGTTCTAAAACCCTAAAAATGCGGAAAAAAACCACTTTAAAATTGTAGGGAGATAATAGAGGCCACTTGTGGATTCATGAAAGCTAAGCAAATTCCTTTTCCAACCGTCTGACCATTATAAAGGGTGGCGACCGCCACACCCCATGGAGACCATGCTCAAAAAGTGGGAATGACGTGGTCATTCCATCCGTTGGTGCGTGGACCACTTATGGTACCCCTATGGTGAATGCCATGGTGGCCGTTGTATATGCTAGCTTGCTCTAATTCTTTGTTTTTCGTCTGTTTTGCTTCTTTTCTTTGCACATAACTCCTAATTAGTCAATTTCCTGAAACAAAAGAAAAACACCAATATAATACTAGAAATGGAATTAAAATGATAAGAAAACATGGCTACATCGATTCAAATATATGATATGTTTTGGTGTCATCAAACTCTCCCACACTTGAACCATTGCTTGTCCTCAAGTAAAATGTAAGTAAACAGAGATATTCAATATATATAATGGGCTTTCAAAGACTTTATTCTGAAAAAATTATTAGATTAACTAAAATAAGAGCTTCGTAATAACACATTTTGTATTTCGTGTTCATAAGTCTCTTCCCTATACTAACCAATCTAAATCATGTCATGATGCTAAAGTCTAACTTACTCATCCCATTTTTATCCTTTTTCATTCAGGCATAATCACATTAAGCCCATTATTCATACATATTCATAGTAAGGCGACCAATTAGCGACTCTGATCCTTTATATGGGGTTCTAGTACCTAAAATGACGTGACCCCTTTGTTCTCCAAAGTCTTTATAACATGTCTTAAACTTGTATAGCAACCCACAATTCAAAACAAACATTATTTCTTTTTACGAAAAATTTCGGTATGGCTCAAGAAAAGGAAGAAATTTAATAAACAACAAAAACCACATATAAATACTCGACAACACATGCAATGACTCGATAAAATAGGTAAAATTAAACACATTAAAATCAAACTAAAGAAATACTATAAAGCAATAAAGAAAACATAAAATCTAACTAGAAAGCAAGTGAAGTTCCTCTCCCACACTTAAACCAAACATTATCCTTAATGTATTAATAAAAGATGAAAAAGGAAAGATCAAACCTGGTGTATTTCATACCCCAAATTTGTCCTACCCCTATTCATTTCTACATTCATGGGATCAAGGTTCTTAGGGTCTCTCCTGGCTCAAGATTATCCATCAGGAAAGATTTGGTTTCTCAAGGAAAGTTATGTGGGACCTCATGTTCATGAGCTTCTTATTGATTCAAGTTCATTGGCTCCTTGGACTTCTCAAGAATCTCTGAGAAATCAGGGTTTGCTCCTCAATTACCATCTCCTAAGCTATTCAGTCAGAAATTAGGGTCTTGGCCCCTTTCAAGCTGTGAGCTTCACTTTCATCACAAATTGGTTTACAAGATTAATTTATAGACCAAGGCATCAATTATGACCATTAGATTCATCAATAGATCACTCAAAGCATTGCACTAGATGACTGGTGAAATTTTGACTTGGTTGACTGAAAAGTCAACTTTTTGACAAAGGCATTTCATGAAATTTTTATTGAGCAACTTGGTTCTCAATGACTTGTATATGACTTAAAAAATCCTCGTTTGGATTGTGGACCCTTGGTTGACATTGTTTGAAGTTCAACTGCTTAATCTTAATTATCTAGTCATCTGAGCAAAAGTCAACAAAAGTAAACTGTTGACCAAATGGACTTTTGGTTAAAGTTAAAGCCAATGATCATGTTTCAACATCATATGGCCTATGGTTGAAGAAATTCATGAGAAATATTGGTTTTGAAGCTAACTTGTTCATGAATGTATCGTGGTGAAGTTGGAAATTTTTCTAAGTATAGAAAGTCATAAAGCTAAACTTCAAAAATTCATAACTTCTTCATTTCTTATTAAAACTTTCAAACTTTACATAGTTGGAAAGAGAAAAATAATACCTACAACTTTGTCAACATGGTCTCATGCCCAAAAAAGGATTATTTTGAGAGTTATGGAGCAAGGAATTATATGTCACTTTTGAAAATTATGGGTCATTTCTCAAATTTTTAGTTTTTCATAGCCAATTTCAATGACTTTAATAGATTCAAATGAGAAAACTTCCAACATGAAAGTTGTAGCATATCTCAATACCTTTCCAAAGAATAATAGTTTGCCTATTGATTCATAAAATTGAGAGGGTTATTCTCTTTTACATTGGGACTACATTTTATTGATTTTTGCCAAGTCAAAATTTGCGATTTCTTGAGATCTCCATTTTTAGTCATTCTCTTTGACTCCAATCGGGCTCATAAGCTATTTGGGTCGTAAATAAGGAGATCATACCTTCCATTTACACCCATGCATGCATTTGTATCCATTTTGTACAAAAAACCTCAAATTGCCAAATATAGCCATTTCCTTATTTCTCTCTCCATATTCCATTAACTTGTACCATCTTTTGAGAACATGTTACTGCATATATTAGTTGTCCAAAACAACAAAGAGACCTCACCATATCTTCACAAAACACAGTCTTGGTCACCAAGTCATATTTTAGCCTAAACTTCCATTTATACCCTCCAACAGTTATGAGGCCCAAATGATAACCCTACCCTCACTCTTCGGGCCTATATACGAGCATACTTGCCTCTATTCATTCACACATTCGCAACTTTGAGCATTCTCACAAAAAAACCCTATTCTTGCAATTTCTCTCAATCTCCTAAACTAAGCATTTTCTTCAAGAGTCTCCAACATCAAAGCTCTTTGTTTGAGCTCCAATAAGAAGAATCGAGAATAATTTCTGGGTTTCTATCCTCCTCCCAAGCACAAAGAGACAGTGAACCATTCTTCTACTAGGTAACTTCTTTAAACCCTATATTTTGAGTTTCTGGATCTGGAAATTGCTTGATGTCGTTCTTATGTTGTTGGTGAACATCTCTCTTTAGAAAATTTTCATTTATATTGGTTATATTTTGAGTTATCTAGATCTGGAAAATACATGAAATATTGATTTTATACTCTCTTCTCACCCATATCTCTCTCTCACACCTCAACCTTTTCAAACACATCTTGAACCAAAGTTCTAGATCTTTTTGAGATCTACAAGTTTCATGTTTACACTTTTTAATTTCATCAAACGAGGAGTGAGATATTTGGATTGGAAGAGAGTCTGAAAATCACAAAAGTTAGAGTTTATGTGTGAAAAATTATATTTATGCCCTCTTCAAGTCCAGATTTCTCCCTTATCTTGCAACCACTTAAAAACTTCTTGAATCAAAGTTGTAGATCTTTTTGAGATCTACAACTTTGATGTTTGCAATTTTCAAATTTGTTGAGAAATGGAAGAGAAATCTGAGCTTGAAACGACCATAAAAATCACGAGTTAGGCTGGGGAAATTAAAAAAATTGCTTCTTGAACGGTTGCATGGCACACTGCTATTGGGCAATCTGTTTTTTTGTCTTTTAGCACCCAATTATTGGGCTGGCACGCTATTGGTCTAGGTTTCTGCATATGGGACCCACACCGACTCTCCTTTGACTAATTTATTTATTATATCTTTGTGATACGGTGGGAGAACTGACTTGAGGTTTTGCGTTTGTTTTCGCAAATGTTTCGGTTGAGCAAGAGTCGCCACCGACTTTTTATTTTATCCTAAGGAAAGGTTTAAAAAGCACAGCAAAAACCTTTGAGATGTTTTCTTGGGTTCGGGGAGTAGATTATAGAAAGGGAAGGTATTAGAACCCTTTCTATCCATGGTTATCCATGGGCTCTTAGTTACTTGCTTAGATCAACTTGCCTTATTTTTTCAATTATTTGAAATGGTGCTTTGTGTGTGGGTTTGAAAATGTTTTGAAAAGAAGCCAATGTGGTGGCAACCTTTGTAATGATCCATGTTGGGATGTATACAATGGCGTATATCTTTTGAAAAGGTTTTCATTTGTTTTTTGAAAGTTGTTTTGAAAGTGTAGTGATGTGTGGTTTTAGAAAATAGGCAAGTGTTTTGTTTTTGCAAGTTTGATTCAAGTAACTAAGAGGTTGTCTACTCCTAAATTTCTCAAAGATTATTGCTATGTTTTAACCCTTTTAACAAGTTTGTTCCACCATTGCATTTGGTGGACAATCTTGTGTTAGGATGTGAAAGGGACGGGCGCGGGTCATCGTTTAGACCATAATTGCAATGGTGCAAAGTATCTTTGGGCAATGTTTTCTTTAAGGGACTTGATCATTTTTTAGGCAACTTTCGAAAGTGTCATCGAGGGACTATGATCGTTTGATTGTTTGTTTTGCCCAAAGAGACCTAACATGCAATATGGCCCATTTATTGAAGGCAACAAGTGGAATACCCTAGGGGTGCAAGTGTGATAAGTGTTGTCCATTTTCATGCTTGTTTATCTTGAAATTAGGTCAAACTATTTTTGTTGTTTTCGCATATAAACCCTAATTCTAACATGGTATAATTAGAAAGCAATAAAGTGCGAAAAATAAATTTACTAAGCTATTACAACACAATATATGGGAAGGGGGGTACAAATGTTCAAATGGGGGTATTTTGACAAGGAATTTAAACCTAGACTATTACATCAATTTGGAATTATTTACAAGATATTTAATTGCACAAATTAAATAGAAATAAAATAAATATGCAAGATGCAAAAAGATGTTTTTTATGTGTATGAAAAAAGAGTATTTTTATATGTCAAATAAACAAAATAAAAAGGATTATTTTTTTGGAGTTTTTTATGTTTAGGGCAAAACCCTAATTTTATTAAATAAAATGCATTAATTATTTAATATGTACAATATTTATTTATTATATACAAAAATAAAATAAAAATGAAGTATATTTGTCAAAAAGGGTATTTTTTATATTAAATATTAATAAAAAATAAAAGTGTGTATATTTTGTATTTTAACCTAAATATACTAATATATATATATAAATATTTGTATTATTTACTAAATATGTATTATATATACAAAATAATAATATTTAATATTTATAAAAAAGTATATTTTATATAAAATATTTTCAGAAGA
This sequence comes from Vicia faba, assembly GCA_948472305.1. Lineage (NCBI taxonomy): Eukaryota > Viridiplantae > Streptophyta > Magnoliopsida > Fabales > Fabaceae > Vicia > Vicia faba. The sequence goes on from OX451739.1 coordinate 201,254,144, forward strand.
TGAAACAAAATAAAAAAATGAAAATAAAATGTGTTTACATTATTTTTTGGTATTTTTAAATAAAAGTAAATTTATATATTTATTTATGTACAAAACTAAAAGAAACCAAATAAATGCCTAATAAATTCAAAAATGGTGAGAAAAATATTTTTTATATTTTTAATATCATAAGAAAAAAAAATAAGTCAAACCAAAAAAGAAAAAGTCAAAAAGTCATAAAAATAAGCAAAATGGGCCTAGGGGGTGTGAAAGTGAAAAAATGGTGCAAAAAGAAAGTCAACTCAGGCCCAGCCCAAGAAGACTTCATCTTCAACCTCGGAACACGTTTGAACACAGTCCACGCGCGTTTTTCATCTCTCAATTCCTGGACTTTCAAGCAAAACTCACAACATGAAAAATGTAGAGCATTAAGAGACGAATTCAGGGATATAAAGAACTTGACTTAACTCTCTAAGATGAGAGAGAATTTCTTCTCTCCCAATTCCTGACCTAGTTTTTGTTCCATGTTCAGACCTAAAATTCTCTAAGCATACATAATATAAATGAAATCTAATTACATGGGCATGTTCAGGGCTATGAATGTGACATGTTTTCTTCACAAACCTAAAGCTAACAATTCCTGGATAGAGAGATTCGAGTTCATGAACTTACCTGTTCAGTTGAAGTTGTATCTGGTGATTGAGGTGTCTTCAATGCAAGGTGATGATTGGTACAGCTTCCTTGATGTCCAGGGATGCTATTCCAAGCTTTACTTTATCTTGAAACCTTTTGAATCGTGCTATAGAACTTCAACTGCAAAACAAGAAAATGAAAATGGTGATGTTGCCTGGGAGTGTTACAGGTCGTGTTTGAGGTTTTGATTAGCTTCAAGGGATGTTATGGGATGTGTTTGATGTGTTTTTAGCAAGAATGCATGGAAGGTTTGAGCTATGGAACTCAAACTGCAGGGATGCCCTGTTTTGAGCAGTTTGAGGGTGATTCTGGGAATGGGGAGGTATTGGAGATGTTAGGGTCGTGTTCTAGCTCAGAATGGATGTCTTGAATGTGTTTGATAACTTTCTCTAAGCATGTGTTAGCTGATATGAGAGTTGGTAGATGTTATGCCATGTTTCTTCACACTTAAGCAAGAAAAGGCAACTTAGTGTTCTAGACAGGTAGAGGCCCCCAATCTATGCTGCTAACCTTCCCCTTGATCAGTTTGATTAACTCATAAACTTGTGCCAAAGAGATTTCCTTTGTACCTTCTTGATTTACCAATTGACATAAAGTGCAACTTTTCAAAAATGGCTATTTCACTTTTTCTATAAATGGATTAAACTTGCATATAATGTTTGAACTCATAGAACAACACTTTGGCACAAAGGATTGGAATTAAATTTATGAGTGTTGGATGGTTTAGAGGCCTGTAATCAAGGAAAGCATGCTGAATTCAAAATGGCACAAATGTATGAACATGTAACTTGGCCAATTCAAAAGTGAGTTTTTCCCATATTGCAAAATTCGATTCTCCCTAACCATGAGGTTGTTTGATGAGTTCTTGGACATTTTGGAAAGCTTGGAATGTGTACTACAATCCATATGTGAAATGCAAATCGAAATTCCAAGTGGAAGTATGTGAAAAATGGTCTTGAAGTTAGGTAAAAACCTTGCCTAAAATAGGTCAAATTTTCTCTAAGTTAAGAATGGTTTAGTACCCTTGTTCCAAAAATTGTAACTTGAGATACAAGCTTCTTTTGGGAAAACTTTGTGAATCAAAGTTGTAGATTATGAAATATGCTACAACTTTCATGTTTTGACTTTTGCTTGAATCCAAATGAATATTGGTGAGAAAGTGGGGCAAAGTTAGGAAAAAATTAGGGTTTTTCATAACTTAGAAAAATTCTAAGTTATGAAAAATCTTCATTTCAAACCCTAATTTGCAATTCTTGATTTCTTGATGAACAAGTTTCATGATTTGGCATGTTTTGATGAAAAATGAATCTTGACACTTGATTTTGACCAAAAAGTCAAAGTTTGACTTTTCAGTATATAGTCAAAATTGATCAATTGACTGGGAAATTCAACTGTCAATCTTGTGCATTTGGGATCTTTTGAGCTTGTTGAGCATGTCAAGATAATTCCATGGGGTCCTTGAGTCCATATGTGAGCTTGGTTTGCCATTGGCTAGGTCAAACAGTCAAAAATTGCCTCTGTGCAGTCAAAACCCTAAAAATGACCATTTTGCCCTTTTGGTGATCTGATCAAATTTCTTGTGGAATTGTGATCCAAACTTGATCAAATGGTCCATGTGAGTTCATAATGTTGATGTGGGTCAATTTTCATGAGATTTGACTGTCAATTGGCCACAGTTGACTTTTTCCCCAATACAGTTGATTTCTAGGTCAACTGTCCAATTGACTGGGCAAAATTTGGAATCAAGACTTGAAACTTGGTATGGATAAACTTGGGAGTCCAACATGAAGCATGAAAGTCATCTTAGGAATTTCAGGTCAAAATATCTTTGTTCAAACACAAACCCTAATTTGGGTCAACAGTGCAAGGAGAAGTCTTGAGCAGAGGAAACCCTAATTGGATCTTGAGCTCCAAGGGTCTTGTGATGAGAAAATGTTGAGGAAATGGGAGGGAAAATTTTGGGGTACAACAGTTGCCCCTGTTCAATCTTCTTGAACCTGAAGAGTTAGATTGGCAAGTTTGCCTTTCGTGACTCGAGGGTAAAAGGAGATTGGACACTAGAGTGCCCAGAAATTTGCACTCGCATGTTGGAGTATCAGCAATGTGATGTCGGGAATGGGCTTATAGATGCCATTTGGAGAGATGATCGCATAAGAGATTCCTTAGCGAGAACTTGTGTATTTGAGAAAGACATATGTTTTCCTGGCTTGTTACAGGTGTTTGATCTTCAATCTTCTCATGCAAATATGCCCTGGCTGGATACAGGTGTCGAATCTACAATAGGTTACTCACAGATGTGCCCTGGCTGGATATAGGAATCGAATCCGGAAATAGTCGTCAACAGATATGCCCTGGCTGGGTACAGGAGTCGAATCTGGAATTGTGATAGTTGCTAGATATGCCCTGGCTGGATACAGGAATCGAATCTTCGAACTCTTCAGACGTGCCCTGGCTAGATACAGGAATCGAGTCTGGAAATGGTCGTCAACAGATATGCCCTGGCTGGATACAGGAATTGAATCTGGAATTGTGATAGTTGCTAGATATGCCCTGGCTGGATACAGGAATCGAATCTTCGAACTCTTCAGACGTGCCCTGGCTAGATACAGGAATCGAGTCTGGAAATGTGGTAGTTGAAGGTAGTTGTCTTTGGGATTGTCTTTTTCCATGAAAAGGCAAAAACATCAGTTGTATGCAATGTCATGATGTATGAAATGCATGATGTCATGATGTTCAACATGAGATAGTATTGTATGCACTTTATCAAGTATGTAAGCAAGATGTATGAAATGTGAAATGTTTATGAATGTATTTTCGTCTTAGGAAAATAAATCCTTGACGACCGGCCGGGGAATTAAATCCTGGGCTGACATTGAAGAGTAGAGCTCTTCGTTTCCGCTGGGGATGACGGTTGCAAGAATACGTCGGTAGGAGAAGATGACTCCGTTGAGGAATAAACTTGTTGGAGAGATCACCCTGCGGGGAATTGCTCTGTGGAAGAGATACTTTGCTGAAGTTTTGATGAGAGGCCCACTGAGGATTTCAATGATGGACTCCACTGGGGAATGATGATAAACTCCACTGGGGATACCAAAGATAAACTCCGCTGGGGATTGTGTTGATAAGTTATGTTGGGGAACTTTGATGAACTTCGCTGGGGATTGAAAGAACTTCGCCGAGGGCGATCTTCCGTGGCAACTAGCTGAGGATAACCCAGTTATAAGCCCTTGTGAGGAATAACTTTGAATAAAGCTCAGGAGAGACGTCCGTACTCTGCAGGGGATAAGCTTCCAGAATCTACTGGGGATAAGCTTCAAGACCTGCTGGGGATAAGAATTCAACTCTCCTGGGGAAACTTTTGGACTGTACTGGGGAGTGATATTCTGCCGGGGAATGTTGCTATCTTGTCTTATTATGTGGGGAGCTTGAGATAACTTGGTCACATCCTTCAGTTAGATCTACCTTGGTACCTTGGCGGACAAAGCAACCAGACTGCATTAGACAACTTTACATTGCCCCTGTTTCTGATGTCACCTGTAATTAGTCTTTTGTTTCATATGCAAATATTTATGAATCAGCAATTTAATGTCAAATGCATATATCAAAAATGAACATTGGACGTTCTTCGCAAGACAAAACAGAAAAAGGAAAAACAATGGGCAATTTGTTTGGAAAAGTGAACTTGTATTGATTTTGAAATTTGCCTGTGAATAGGCGTTTTTGTACAAGAGGCTGACATCCTAGTAAGAGAATGTCGCCGAATAACATAGAGTTTATACAATTTTGAAAAGGAAACAAAATAGCTATGTGAACAATCCCACTGGGTTCCAACTCTGCTATCGCCTTTATGTCTTCAAGCGTCTCATCGCTTTGCTGCTTAGTTGAAGATGAAGCTGGTTGGTCAATGCCGAAGTCTGAGCCAGATAGTTGATGCCGAATTCTGGATGCAAGGTGATCCAATGAGACATAGTGTTACGCTTTATCCCTAACTTTTTCCTGGACCGCCCTTTCGGGTTTTCAGTCCACCGGGATACCCATTTTTGCCCAAGCCGCCTTTTCAGGTTTTCGACTTGCCAGGTGTACAATTTTTTTTTCATTTCATCCCTTATTTTTGCCCGAACCCTTTTGGTTCACCGGGAAGCCCTTATTTTTGCCTAGGTATGTCAACCTAGAGGGTCTTTTATTCATGCGTAGTATCTTTTTACTATGTCTGCATTGGCGGGGTGAGGAAGGTCGTCACCATCCATGGTGGTTAGAATCATGGCTCCTCCTGAGAACACATGTTTAGCCACAAATGGCCCTTCGTACGTAGGGGTCCATTTGCCCCGGGGATCACTTTGAGGAAGGATGATGCGTTTGATTACCAGGTCCCCAACTTGATACTCTTGTGGTCTGACTTTCTTGTTAAATGCCCTGATCATCCGTTTTTGATACGTCTGACCATGACAGATAGCGGTAAGTCTTTTTTCGTCGATCAGGTTTAATTGATCAAGTTGAGTCTGGATCCAGTCATCTTCACTCAAGTCTGCATCCTTCATTATCCGGAGAGAGGGCATCTGGACTTCAATCGGCAAGACTGCCTCCATGCCATAGACCAAGGAAAAGGGTGTTGCCCCGATTGACGTCCTTGCTGAGGTACGGTACCCATGAAGAGCAAACGGTAACATCTCGTGCCAATCTTTATAGGTCAATGTCATCTTCTGCACAATTTTCTTGATATTCTTATTAGCTACCTCTACAGCCCCATTCATCTTCGGCCGGTAGGGAGAAGAATTGTGGTGCTGTATCTTAAATTGCTCGCAGAGCTCAGTGATCATCTTGTTGTTAAGATTGGTACTATTGTCCGTAATAATTCTTTCCGGGACGCCGTACCGACAGATCAAGTTATGTCGGATGAAACGTGCCACGACGCTCTTGGTTACCGTTGCGTAGGAAGCTGCCTCAACCCACTTCGTGAAGTAATCGATCGCTACCAAGATGAAGCGATGCCCGTTGGATGCCGTCGGTCGGATCTCACCGATCATATCAATGCCCCACATTGCAAAAGGCCAAGGTGCCGTCAGGACGTTCAGAGGAACCAGAGGGATATGCACCTTATCAGCATAGATCTGGCATTTATGACAAGTTCGAGAATGTTGGTAACAATCGGCTTCCATCGTGGACCAGAAATATCCTGCCCTAAGGATTTTCTTTTCCATGGTATGTCCATTGGAATGTGTTCCGAATGTACCTTCATGCAGTTCTATCATGATCTTCTCTGCTTCAGCCTTATCCACACAACGCAATAGAGTTGAATCATGATTCCGTTTGTAGAGAATGTCGTTACTGAGGAAGAATTTTTCCGCAAACCTTCTCATGAACTTCTTGTCGTTGACAGATGCACCTTCAGGGTATTCCTGAGCTTCCAAGTATCTCTTCACCTCATGATACCAGGGTTTTTCAGTCACCTCTTTGGCCTCAAGATCGCAGCAGTATGCTGGTTCGTCCAATTTCCAGATAATGATCCGGGGAGCTTCATTGTCCCATTTGACTTTGAACATTGAAGAAATCGTAGCTAGTGCGTCCGCTAGCTGATTCTCCTCTCTTGGGAAGTGTTCAAAAGTTATTTCTTCAAAGTGGGGAAGCAAAGTCAACACATACTCCTTGTAAGGAATAAGATTTGGGTGTTTCGTATCCCACTCGCCTTTGATCTGATTGATCACGAGAGCGGAATCTCCGAAGACACTCAGAAACTTGATCCTTAAGTCGATTGCAGCTTGAAGACCCATGATACATGCCTCATATTCTGCCATGTTGTTGCTGCAGTTGAAACACAATCGGGCGGTAAGTGGAGTATGAGTTCCTTTGGGAGATATGATTACAGCGCCGATGCCGTTACCCAAAGCGTTGGAGGCTCCGTCAAAATGCATAGACCATCGGGATCCTTCCTCAGGTCCTTCATCTGGTCCAGGTACTTCACAGTCAGTTACTACCATGATATCTTCGTCCGGAAAATCAAAGTTCAATGATTGGTAATCGTCCACAGGTTGGTGTGCCAAATGATCTTCCAGTACACTTCCTTTGATTGCTTTCTGAGTTGTATACTGGATATCATATTCTGTCAAGATCATTTGCCATCTTGCTATTCTTCCAAACAGAGCAGGCTTTTCAAATATGTACTTGATGGGATCCATCTTTGAAATCAACAAAGTGGTGTGAGTCAGCATATACTGTCTCAGCCGGCGAGCAGCCCATACCAGAGTGCAGCAAGTTTTCTCGAGCAGTGAGTAAAGAGACTCACAGTCGGTAAACTTTTTGCTCAGGTAATAAATAGCGTACTCTTTTCGGCCAGACTCATCATGCTGCCCCAGCACACACCCCATTGAATTATCAAGCACTGTCAAATATAGTATCAGAGGTCTCCCTTCCACTGGTGGCATAAGAATGGGTGGCTCTTGGAGATACTCTTTTATCTTTTCAAAAGCGGCCTGACATTCATCGTTCCAACGTACTACTTGATCTTTCTTCAGTAATTTGAAGATTGGCTCACAGGTAGCAGTTAGATGTGAGATGAATCGGGCAATGTAATTCAGTCGTCCCAGAAAGCCTCTGACTTCTTTCTCTGTCTTGGGAGCTGGCATCTCTTGTATGGCTTTTACCTTGGCAGGGTCCACCTGAATACCTTTATCGCTTACAATGAAACCTAGCAATTTTCCGGACCTCACCCCAAAGGTGCATTTGTTGGGATTCAACCTCAGCTTGTATAACTTCAGTCGGTCAAACAGCTTCTGCAGATGGTCAAGGTGTTCCTCCTCAGTTTGGGACCTTGCAATCATGTCATCAACATATACTTCAATCTCATGATGGATCATATCATGAAATAAAGCAACCATGGCGCGTTGGTAGGTTGCCCCAGCATTTTTCAACCCGAATGGCATGACCTTGTAGCAGAAGGTGCCCCACTGAGTCACAAAGGTAGTCTTTTCCATATCTTCCGGAGCCATCTTGATCTGATTATACCCTGAAAAACCATCCATGAAGGAGAACAACTTGTGTTGAGCAGTATTGTCAACAAGAACGTCGATGTGAGGTAGGGGAAGTCATTCTTGGGGCTTGCCCTGTTTAAATCCCTGTAGTCGACACACATCCTGACCTTTCCGTCTTTCTTCGGCACTGGCACTACATTGGCAACCCACTGAGGGTAAGAGGTTACCGCTAGAAACCCGGCATCGAATTGCTTCATAACCTCAGCCTTGATCTTTTCGGACATCTCTGGGCGCATACGACAAACCTTTTGCTTTACCGGAGGGCAGTCTTCCTTAGTTGGCAGGTGATGAACTACAATGTCGGCATCCAAACCAGGCATGTCTTCATAAGACCAAGCAAATATCTCCATGTAATCATGTAGCATCTGGATCAATCGTTGCTTCACGCTGAGCTCTAGATTGGCCCCAATCTTGACTTCTTTCCTATCTGTCTCAGTACCCAGGTTCACTGTTTCCACCGGCTCTTCATGTGGTTTAATAGCCCTCTCTTCCTGGAGTAGCAGTCTTACGAGTTCACCAGGAACTTCGCGATCATCTTCACCTTCGTCTTCGGCCAAGTTGATCGGATTCTCGAAGTCATAACTGGTGGTAGCAGAGCTATTACCAGTGAGATCCAGAGTGGATTGAAACCTGTATAAGTGAGTGTGTGTAAATATAGCTGTTTTGCAATATATAAAACATAAAGAAAAAAGAGCACAAGATTTGAAATGCAACAAACGTCCAATGTTTTAATTGATGATATATAGAAATGTCATACAAAAAGCCCTCACAAATGGAGCTACGATGCCCCGGGTAGGACTCCGAGCCAATAAAAGTTTCAACATATTTTTTGTTATAAATTGAAAATCAAAAGAGTTAATTACTGTGTGACAAATGTGATAGGTGTAAAATCCTTTGCCGTCCAGTTGCTTGGTCCGTTGCTGGTGGTTGGATAGATCCAACTGTCAAACTCTGCTTCCTCTACGTCCTCCTCGATAGCATTCACCCTTGGGTTGGAGATAAACACCGGAGCCTTTCTGATCTTTTCCTTGCGCACAGCCCTCTGAGCCTCTGCAATAAAGCCCAGCCCAAACTTGTCGTTCTTTTGAGTGAAGTCAGGAAGCTGACCCCAATTTGCGCATTTTCCTTTCTCGATTACATCCCGGGCATCCTTTAAGGACGCCATCTTCAACGGAAAGTCTTCTTCAACCACTGTTTCAACTGATGCCAAAGTTGGAGGTACTTCCTCAAAATGCTGAAAGGGGGTTTCAATAAACTCCCCGTCCATCTCGATATACCAGAATGAATTCAAGTGACTAACCATGTATTCATCCTCACCCTGCACAATAACAATCTTCCCTTTGACAGGGTATTTGAGCTTTTGGTGTAGAGTGGATGTTACTGCCCCAGCCTTGTGAATCCAGGGTCGACCCAACAAGCAGGAATAAGATGGACGAATATCCATTACCTAGAACGTTGAGTCGAAGACTTGGGAACCCACACGAATAGGAATGTCTACCTCACCGTGCACCATCCTCTTAGAACCGTCGAAGGCTCTAACAATGATGTTACTAGGTTTCAATTCCAGGTCCTCACAATCCAAGCGATCCAATGCCTTCTTAGGCAAAACATTCAGGGAAGAACCGGTATCCACCAACACGTGTGCGAGAGTAGTGCCCCTGCATTCTATGGAAACATGCAGGGCATCATTGTGATTTTTCCCTTTGGCGGTGAGGTCAGCATCCGAGAACCCCAAACCATTGTCAGCTGTCAAATTAGCCACACAGTCAGTGAATTGATCTGCAGAGGTCTCTTGCGGCACATGGGCCGTTTTCATAAATGAAATCAGGGCCTTTGCATGGGCCTCTGAGCATAGCAGCAATGATAGCATAGAGATTTTGGAGGGGGTATGCCCCAACTGTTCAACAACATTGAAGTCACTCTTTTTAATGATTTTAAGGATTTCCTCCATCTCTTGTTGGGAGGCTTCAACAGCAGTCTTTTTTGGTGCCTCCGTCCTGGCAGGAAAATCGGTAGCAACTTCTTTTCCCCGAGCATCAGAGGACTCGGCGGCAGTAGTAGACACCGGAACTTGAATTGGAACATGCACACTTACGGGTGTGATGATAAGAGGCTTTCGGATAACTGGCGGTGCAATGTCAGGCGAGAAGAGCCTGCCACTGCGAGTAATCTTGGCGGGACCAGTGATGTTACTGATACTTGTACTGGTGTTGAACTCCTGCTTCACTCCAAGCACATACACGTCGGCCCCATAATGCCATGGGACAACTTTATCAGACTCATAGGGGAGAGGCCCCGGAACAGTAATAGTAATGGGTGCAACAGACATAATTTGGACTGGCTTCCTCGGGGGAGCTTTGGTAGGATTGTAAATTGTGACAACAGATACTTCTTCAGCGGAAACAAATGGAACAACAGTTTTCTTGAACAGAATTTCTTTGCTATCCATCAGGCTTTGGATGCCTGATTTCAGCAGCGGACAACCGGTAGGGATAACAGCACACAGGAGGCAACCCTCGCTACAACCCGGAAATAAACCGGCTAGCAGTAAGTTCCTCTTAACAGTCAAAAGAGGGGTAGCAACATCATTCACCGAAACAACATACAAATCTTCCTCGATGGCATTTACTTTATGCTGGGGCATAGGAGCAGTTACAACATTTGGCCTCTCAGGCGCCTCAAATTGAATTTCCTTCGCGTCGATAAGGTCTTGCACTTTATTTCTCAGGGCCCAGCAATCATCAGTAGTATGCCCGGGGCTATCGGAATGATAAGCACAACGGGCATTTGGGTTATACTTAGGAGATGCAGTATTCACGACCTTCGGAGCCTCTTTGATGGTCACCAAGTTGGTTGATAACAGTTGCGGTAAGATTTGTGACAAGGTCATACTCAGCCGAGTATACTGCCTCTTGGGCCTTTCACCTCTTTGTTGATTGTACTGCTGAGGAGCAGCAACAGGTTTTGAAATGACCAAGGCATTGACGGCTTGGCGACTTTCTGGCTTGACTTGTCTTCTAGGACCATAGACGGCACTTGCTTCTTTCTTGAAAGGCCTCTTCTCAGTACTTGCGGAGGCAGCTTTTTGTATCTTTCCTGACCTGATGCCAGCTTCAATTCTTTCTCCCGTCAGAATCAAATCCGTAAACCCAGCGGAGGATTTACCAACCAAATGATTGAAGAATGGACCAGACAAGGTCCCTAGAAACATATCAACCAGCTCACGATCAGTTAATGGAGGCTGCACCCTGCCAGCCAAATCTCTCCATTTTTGTGCATATTCTTTGAACCCTTCGCCCGTTCCTAGGGACATACCCTGAAGTTGGGTACGCGTAGGAGCGAGATCAGAATTGTATTGATATTGTCTGTAGAATGCGGTTGCCAAATCTTCCCAGTGTCGGATACTAGTTCCATCTAGTTGGTAGAACCACTCAAGCTGTGACCCCGAAAGGCTATCTTGGAAGAAGTGAATCCAAAGGTTCTTATCTGTCGTGTAAGGTTGGATCTTCCTTACGTACGACCTTAGATGCAGCTTTGGACATGAAGCCCCGTCGTATTTGGCAAAGGCAGGCGCCTTAAACTTGTGTGGGATTACTACCCCAGAAGATAACCCCAAATCTCCGAGATCCAGCCCCGGCACATTCTGAATCTCCATGGCGCTCAAGCGGTCCTCTAATTGCTTGTATCTGTCAGCAGCAGATGGGTATTGTTCGTCATTGTAGTCCGTCTCGTTGTCAGAGACTGCAGGACTAGGAGCTCCTCCCCCTTGGGGACTATCTTTCTCAGCAGAAGAAGTAGTTGGATCAGCTTCATTATGGAGTGTGATCCCAAACCTGCGTCCGGTGTTGAATAACGCAGTCCTTTTTTTCTTCTTCTTCTTCAGGAGTAGAGTCTTCAACTCTTGCTGACCCTGGGCCAGGCTTAGGACCATCTCTTGAAACTGGGCACTTTGGGCCTGAAGGGCCTTGATTGCTTGCTCACTGGATGAGTCTGGATTCATGATGACTGTTCAAAATAAACAGCGAAGGAGATTAAGCAACCTGTGAAAAAGGGTACCTGTTATGCATATGATGCAATGAGATGCGTATGTTTTATGTTTTCAAAGACAAACAAGATTCAACTTTGTAGACAAAAGGGAAACACACTTCATTAGATTCAAATTTTAAATTGTTCAACAACTTGCCCTTGGGCATTACAGGAATGAAAAATACTGAAACAGAAATAAAAGCTGTAAAAGGAAATATTCAAAGCCCATCAGTGCTCCCATGGCCTCCTCTTCTCAGTGTGGATGTAGTTATTCAAGACCCGCTCCTCCTCCAATTTCTTAGCCAGCCTCTGGATCTTCCGTTCCTGTTCGTTGAACTTTTCCCGATAAAAATCCCGTTCTTCCTTTAGCTGCGCCCAAGATCTCTTCATTGTGTCAAAATCAGTGGGTATCTGAGGAGGGAGGACAGTTGGAGGAACCCCATCTTCATCAGGAGATTCAAGAATGATAGGTCTGACAGCTTCGTACGGCATACCTAACTTCTGAGCACGGATGCAGACCCATCTGCAATAGGGTTCCATTGGTAGAGAAGTTTTTGGTCCCAACTCATGTGGGTCAGCTTTGTGAATTCTGTCCCAAGCCTTAATGAATCCATGGCGTAGTTTGTCACTGTCTTCCTGAAACTCAAAATGGAAGTGAGGAACCAACATTTCATGAGGCCCTACTCTTCTGGCTCTTCCAAACTGGCAGAGAGCTAAACATGGATTATAAGAGATTCCTCCTTGGATACCAATCAACGGAACATTAGGGTATTCTCCGCAACGATCAATAACAGCTACCTCATCCAAACCTCTGAGAGTCCAAGTGATGTCATTATCAGTGAGAGACATTAACCTATGAGCCCAACCTTTTCCTTCTTCATTCTTCAGCACGAACTTAGGAAGGTGCGAAATAAACCACCTCACTAGCAAAGGAGCACAACACCATGGAGTTCCCCGTTTTTGAGCAGTACGAGCATAGAGTTGTTGCAGGATATCACCCAAAAGAGTGAGCACAGGATTCCGAGACATGAAGATCCTTATGGCATAAACACTGATAAAGGTGTCAGGATTGGGAAACAATACCAGACCATAGATCAAAAGAGCCAGAATGTCTTCGTACGCCTTGAAGTCCAAGTCGTTCCAGAAATCATTAGCTTTACCAACCAGAAATTTGACCAGAAAGCCCTTAACTCCACTTCTAGTTTCCCAGTTAGCCAATACCTCTTCTTTGGTCAAGGGGAGAATTGCAGCAATCTATTCAGGCCTAGGAGTCTTTTCCCAACCAGTGAATGGAGTTTGCTCCAAGACAGGGATACCAAGAAAATAAGAGAATTCTTCCAGGGCAGGGACCAACTGGAAGTCTTGAAAGGTGAAACAATGATACAGGGGGTCATAAAACTGGGTCAGAACACTTATCAGTTGTTGGTCCCACTTTGCAGTGATCAAGCCAAGGAGAGAACCATGCCTTTTGATGAAGGAGGTAGTGTTTGGAATCCTATCAACCAAATCCTTGAGCAAAGTTGGTGGTTGAACAAAGTTGAGCCGGATAGTATTCCTACGCACGGGCATCATGATGTCCTACAAAACAGAGCAAAGATGAAACTTTTTTGTCTTTGAAATGGGTTAGTCCTTATACAGGATGCATGCAATGGTATGATGGCATGATGCTATGATGAAGCACACCACAAGTATTCACACAGGCAAGCATGATAAGGCACACAAGTCACACAAGACAACCCTTAGGTTTCAGGCCAGCATGAAGTTTAGGTATTACCCTCTTTTGGTTTCGTTGGTTAAAACCTGTCCTATCAAAAGTAACCGGGTTCTAGAGGATCTCAAATCATTGACTACCCTCAATCGGTCATAACTCCAGCATCGCAATCTTTTCTTGCGGCCAGAACCATCGCGAGAGTTTAGCCTCAATGAGTGTAGCATACTGCTACTGTTCTAATGGCCAAGTTTGGTCAATTTAGGGTTCTAAGGTTGGTTGGTGTTTAATGACTCCTTAGAAGACCCATATTCTCCTCGTTGCAACACAAGGGATATAGGTACAGACCAAGGTGCCACACCAACGTAGCCACTGCTTCACCCATGTCGGTCTACGCCGGACAGGTCCCTCACAGATTATGCTACCTAAAAGGGTATTCCCCAGATCCGGGTTAGGATCTATGAAACTCCGATGCAAAGCCCACAAATATAAAAGCAAGCAAGGCAAACAATTGAAAACAAAGGTGATCTAAGCCCTAAGGTTACTCCACTTTTAATTTTGTATCCCCAGCTGAGTCGCCAGTTCTGTGATACGGTGGGAGAACTGACTTGAGGTTTTGCGTTTGTTTTCGCAAATGTTTCGGTTGAGCAAGAGTTGCCACCGACTTTTTATTTTATCCTAAGGAAAGGTTTAAAAACCACAGCAAAAACCTTTGAGATGTTTTCTTGGGGTTCGGGGAGTAGATTATAGAAAGGGAAGGTATTAGAACCCTTTCTATCCATGGTTATCCATGGGCTCTTAGTTACTTGCTTAGATCAACTTGCCTTATTTTTTCAATTATTTGAAATGGTGCTTTGTGTGTGGGTTTGAAAATGTTTTGAAAAGAAGCCAATGTGGTGGCAACCTTTGTAATGATCCATGTTGGGATGTATACAACGGCGTATGTCTTTTGAAAAGGTTTTCATTTGTTTTTTGAAAGTTGTTTTGAAAGTGTAGTGATGTGTGGTTTTAGAAAATAGGCAAGTGTTTTGTTTTTGCAAGTTTGATTCAAGTAACTAAGAGGTTGTCTACTCCTAAATTTCTCAAAGATTATTGCTATGTTTTAACCCTTTTAACAAGTTTATTCCACCATTGCATTTGGTGGACAATCTTGTGTTAGGATGTGAAAGGGACGGGCGCGGGTCATCGTTTAGACCATAATTGCAATGGTGCCAAGTATCTTTGGGCAATGTTTTCTTTAAGGGACTTGATCATTTTTTAGGCAACTTTCGAAAGCGTCATCAAGGGACTATGATCATTTGATTGTTTGTTTTGCCCAAAGAGACCTAACATGCAATATGGCCCATTTATTGAAGGCAACAAGTGGAATACCCTAGGGGGTGCAAGTGTGATAAGTGTTGTCCATTTTCATGCTTGTTTATCTTGAAATTAGGTCAAACTATTTTTGTTGTTTTCGCATACAAACCCTAATTCTAACATGGTATAATTAGAAAGCAATAAAGTGCGAAAAATAAATTTACTAAGCTATTACAACACAATATATGGGAAGGGGGGTACAAATGTTCAAATAGGGGTATTTTGACAAGGAATTTAAACCTAGACTATTACATCAATTTGGAATTATTTACAAGATATTTAATTGCACAAATTAAATAGAAATAAAATAAATATGCAAGATGCAAAAAGATGTTTTTTATGTGTATGAAAAAAGAGTATTTTTATATGTCAAATAAACAAAATAAAAAGGATTATTTTTTTGGAGTTTTTTATGTTTAGGGCAAAACCCTAATTTTATTAAATAAAATGCATTAATTATTTAATATGTACAATATTTATTTATTATATACAAAAATAAAATAAAAATGAAGTATATTTGTCAAAAAGGGTATTTTTTATATTAAATATTAATAAAAAATAAAAGTGTGTATATTTTGTATTTTAACCTAAATATACTAATATATATATATAAATATTTGTATTATTTACTAAATATGTATTATATATACAAAATAATAATATTTAATATTTATAAAAAAGTATATTTTATATAAAATATTTTCAGAAGATGAAACAAAATAAAATAATGAAAATAAAATGTGTTTACATTATTTTTTGGTATTTTTAAATAAAAGTAAATTTATATATTTATTTATGTACAAAACTAAAAGAAACCAAATAAATGCCTAATAAATTCAAAAATGGTGAGAAAAATATTTTTTATATTTTTAATATCATAAGAAAAAATAAATAAGTCAAACCAAAAAAGAAAAAGTCAAAAAGTCATAAAAATAAGCAAAATGGGCCTAGGGGGTGTGAAAGTGAAAAAATGGTGCAAAAAGAAAGTCAACTCAGGCCCAACCCAAGAAGACTTCATCTTCAACCTCAGAACACGTTTGAACACAATCCACGCGCGTTTTTCATCTCTCAATTCCTGGACTTTCAAGCAAAACTCACAACATGAAAAATGTAGAGCATTAAGAGACGAATTCAGGGATATAAAGAACTTGACTTAACTCTCTAAGATGAGAGAGAATTTCTTCTCTCCCAATTCCTGACCTAGTTTTTGTTCCATGTTCAGACCTAAAATTCTCTAAGCATACATAATATAAATGAAATCTAATTACATGGGCATGTTCAGGGCTATGAACGTGACATGTTTTCTTCACAAACCTAAAGCTAACAATGCCTGGATAGAGAGATTCGAGTTCATGAACTTACCTGTTCAGTTGAAGTTGTATCTGGTGATTGAGGTGTCTTCAATGCAAGGTGATGATTGGTACAACTTCCTTGATGTCCAGGGATGCTATTCCAAGCTTTACTTTGTCTTGAAACCTTTTGAATCGTGCTATAGAACTTCAACTGCAAAACAAGAAAATGAAAATGGTGATGTTGCCTGGGAGTGTTACAGGTCGTGTTTGAGGTTTTGATTAGCTTCAAGGGATGTTATGGGATGTGTTTGATGTGTTTTTAGCAAGAATGCATGGAAGGTTTGAGCTATGGAACTCAAACTGCAGGGATGCCCTGTTTTGAGCAGTTTGAGGGTGATTTTGGGAATGGGGAGGTATTGGAGATGTTAGGGTCGTGTTCTAGCTCAGAATGGATGTCTTGAATGTGTTTGATAACTTTCTCTAAGCATGTGTTAGCTGATATGAGAGTTGGTAGATGTTATGCCATGTTTCTTCACACTTAAGCAAGAAAATGCAACTTAGTGTTCTAGACAGGTAGAGGCCCCCAATCTATGCTGCTAACCTTCCCCTTGATCAGTGTGATTAACTCATAAACTTGTGCCAAAGATATTTCCTTTGTACCTTCTTGATTTACCAATTGACATAAAGTGCAACTTTTCAAAAATGGCTATTTCACTTTTTCTATAAATGGATTAAACTTGCATATAATGTTTGAACTCATAGAATAACACTTTGGCACAAAGGATTGGCATTAAATTTATGAGTGTTGGATGGTTTAGAGGCCTGTAATCAAGGAAAGCATGCTGAATTCAAAATGGCACAAATGTATGAACATGTAACTTGGCCAATTCAAAAGTGAGTTTTTCCCATATTGCAAAATTCGATTCTCCCTAACCATGAGGTTGTTTGATGAGTTCTTTGACATTTTGGAAATCTTGTAATGTGTACTACAATCCATCTTTGAAATGCAAATTTAAATTCCAAGTGGAAGTATGTGAAAAATGGTCTTGAAGTTAGGTAAAAACCTTGCCTAAAATAGGTCAAATTTTCTCTAAGTTAAGAATGGTTTAGTACCCTTGTTCCAAAAATTGTAACTTGAGATACAAGCTTCTTTTGGGAAAAATTTGTGAATCAAAGTTGTAGATTATGCAATAGGCTACAACTTTCATGTTTTGACTTTTACTTGAATCCAAATTAATCTTGGTGAGAAAGTGGGGCAAAGTTAGGAAAAAATTAGGGTTTTTCATAACTTAGAAAAATTCTAAGTTATGAAAAATCTTCATTTCAAACCCTAATTTGCAATTCTTGATTTCTTGATGAAAAAGTTTCATGATTTGGCACGTTTTGATGAAAAATGAATCTTGACACTTGATTTTGACCAAAAAGTCAAAGTTTGACTTTTCAGTATACAGTCAAAATTGATCAATTGACTGAGAAATTCAACTGTCAATCTTGTGCATTTGGGATCTTTTGAGCTTGTTGAGCATGTCAAGATAATTCCATGGGGTCCTTGAGTCCATATGTGAGCTTGGTTTGCCATTGGCTAGGTCAAACAGTCAAAAATTGCCTTTGTGCAATCAAAACCCTAAAAATGACCATTTTGCCCTTTTGGTGATCTGATCAAATTTCTTGTGGAATTGTGATCCAAACTTGATCAAATGGTCCATGTGAGTTCATAATGTTGATGTGGGTCAATTTTCATGAGATTTGACTGTCAATTGGCCACAGTTGACTTTTTCCCCAATACAGTTGATTTCTAGGTCAACTGTCCAATTGACTGGGCAAAATTTGGAATCAAGACTTGAAACTTGGTATGGATAAACTTGGGATTCCAACATGAAGCATGAAAGTCATCTTAGGCATTTCAGGTCAAAATATCTTTGTTCAAACACAAACCCTAATTTGGGTCAACAGTGCAAGGAGAAGTCTTGAGCAGAGGAAACCCTAATTGGATCTTGAGCTCCAAGGGTCTTGTGATGAGAAAATGTTGAGGAAATGGGAGGACAAATTTTGGGGTACAACAATCTTCTTTATTTCTTTTATTTTATAACTTATTTTCTTTTACTTCTTTAATTTATTTTAAATACATTCATTGATAAAAAAAATACAAAAAAAAATGGGCTGAAAGATAATTGAGCCTACTATTTAATTCTGATTTTTATTTTTTTTTAGCATTTTTTTCTTCTATTTTTCATATTTTTCTTGGTTAAAAGTGTTTTTAATTGTTTTATTTTACATAGTTTTAGTATAGAATTAATTCTGCCATTTTTAGGAATCATAAAAAATCATTAAAAAAAATTTCATGTCCATTTGAGTTTGATTGAATTATTGATGGTCTTAGACCTCATTCATTTTAAGGTTTGCTCTGTTTTCAAAATTTGGAAAATGATTAAATGGTTTTTGAGGTTTTATTGCTTCTTTTTGAAGTTTCAATATAATTCACTCATTTCCTTTGATCCTAAAAATCCACAAAAATATGTTTGAGCTTATTTAAGATGTTAAGAACCTGTTTCTTATTTTTGTAGAATTTTACTTCTGAGTTTTATATTTTATACAAAATTTTCTTGTTCAATGGTCTTTTTGACCTAATTTTGAGCCAGTTTGTGTTCTTCAATTTAATTTTGATATTTCCATGAAATTTTAAGTTGAGCAAGGAATGGTTCTGACTTGTAAGATACTTGAGCTCACTTGAACATTTTTGTTTGTATATTACATTCTATTTTTCTATTCTTCATGGAATATTGAAGTGAGCATGTCCCTTTGGCCTATTGTAATTTATTCAAGCTTCATTTCAAAGCTTATGGACATAATTTAAGGCCAATCTTTGGGTATGTGATGATCATTTGAATGATTTAATTATATACCAACTTGTTTTCAATTTATGGAAATTTTAAGTTTATTATTTGGTCCTTACCTTGAGCATAAAGTTTGTGTGGTTTCCAAAAACCCTAATTTGAGCTAAATTGATCTTTAAACAATTTTCTTGTGCAATTTTTGGTTTTAATTTATGCTTGGAGCTATGATAAGCTCAAGGATGGTCTTTTAAAATTTTGAGAGTCATTTGACTTCAATTGATCATCTTGATCTTTTTCTTTGAACATGATAGATTTTGTGCTTCTTTGGCTTATCACTTGCCCTTAACTTTTCAAATTGATGATTTATAAATCATGTTTGTTTAAACTTAGTTAGCTTCTGAATTCTATAAAGCTAAGGCTTCTTGTGACTTTCTCCTTTGATCCTTGATTGCTACTCACTTATCAATTCAACATGGTGATTATTTAGGAGCTATAGCTTGCTTTCTTCCACCTTGTTTCTTTCTTCTTTAATTGGTGAGACCTATAAGGTTAAGGGTCCATTTTAGACTTGATTATTTGAAGTGTGTTTTCAAATGTGAACTACTTTCATCTATTTTTGTCTTTTTGCTTGATTATTACCTACTTACACCCCTTTTTCATTTAGTGCTTATTTGTTTATCACTTCTCTCTTCTTCTTTCTTGTGTAAATAACATGTTCCCTTAGGATGTTTGTTTTATCTTCTTTAAATATGTGAACTAGTTATACCTTAGGCTCTCATCCATGTATGCTAACTTAGATATAAGTTTCCCTTTTAAAACCTTAACCTTAGGACCATAATTGTATGATAACATTAGGGCTTGAAACTAGGTTAGTCTCCCTTAGACTTTTTCATTCCCCTTTTGCATTTTTAAAACTAAACTTCTTTTTCTTTATCAACTTCTCATAAAACACTCTAACATTACAAACCATTTTTCAAGGTAAAAAAAACAAACTAATTCAAACTTCTTTTGTCACTTGGTTTTTCTTTTGAAAACTCTTTTCACAAACGAATATGTTTTAGCCATTCCAACACGAAGCAAACTCAACGACTTAAGCCTCTTCAGTTTTCAACCAACAAGTCAATGTTCCAAACATTTGGAATGTCCAACACATCATTCCCATAAAAAAAACACACAACAAACAAAAAATATTTTTGAGCCGAACTACGACACTCTGATTCCTTAAAGGGACACGTAGGCATACGATCATGGAGCCGGACTGAGCAAAACTTTGTAAACATTCCTTCTTTTCCCCGTGTTTTCTTTCTCATGCATTCCCTCTTAGCATTAGGCTTTAGACTTAGATTTTTCATACACTCTTAGATTAGAATAACAAGAGTAGATCCTGTGGAGTACCATAGACGTGAGGAGTGCTAATACCTTCCATTTGAGTAGATCCTGTGGAGTACCATAGAATTTCATTAAATGAAATTAACCGTTTTATGGGTAAAATGAAAAACTCGTGAGTTGCCTATCACACAACGCTTTGTTTAATGTTGGTAGCTCGATAGCTCAGGAGTGTAAGCACTCATGGTGGTTCTTTCGAGAATGAATTTCCGATTTAAATTTTAATAATATTCGGTTTCCATGGCCACTTATCAAGCCATCTCTCATATCCCTCGCCTTTTCTTTTCTTCCTTCTGTAGGGTGGTTTTTGCTTCAGAGCTTGTGGCAGTGGTTTTGGCTCTATCCTGAGTATCTATTTTTCAAGTTTGGGTTTAATTATTTCATCCACCATCTCAAAGGATAAACTTCCCCTCTTAAAGCTAATGATTTCCCTAATTTCAGTGTCCTCTAATTTTCCTTTTTTATGCAGGACCTCATGCAAAGGTGCGTTAGTATGGATATTTTCCAATACATTCACATACCTTTTGGATTGGGAGTCTACCTTAGCTTCCACAAATATTTAGGGGAAAGAAAATGTGGTTTATATGGAGGAGGAACAATATAAGGTGTTTCCTTCTCTACTTCTTTGATAACCTTCCTTCCGGGTGGTGTCGGTAGATTTTTCTGAATCTCTACTCTTTTCTCACCAGAAATTTCCTCAACCTCATTATCACTCTCCTTACGATTTTCAATTTGTCCTTCACTACTAGTTGTTACAACATCCGCATGTCTCTTAGGGATGGGTCTTATAGGTTTCTATACAAGTAGGGAGATTTGAGTCTCTCATGCCTTGTTGCTAGTCGCGAGGCACTCGACTATAGTGTTCAGCTGCCTAAGAGTTTCATTGTTACAAAGGCTTTGATTTCTAAATTCTTTATTCTAGAGAGTTTATGTTGACACAAACCTCCTTATCATAGATTCTAGCCTACAAAGATTTTGCGTCTCAATAAAATTCTCCATTATCATTTCGAGGTCAAATTTATGGGAATGTTGTGGTTCCTCAAAATACTGGGACTGGTAATTGTAGAGAAAATTTTGGTGATACATAGTAATAGAGACAAGAGTGCCTTAGTCTATACGGTGCAAAAACAGAGTTACAATATTTGACGTAATTGATCCCGGACAACAACGCCAAAAACTTGATCGGTGGAATCTGCAAATAAACCTATCGAAGTAATATAAAAGATTGTCAAAACCACATAGACCAATTGTCGAACCTACCGTTTTCTATCGTTACAATGTTTATTTAAGGCTAAAATGAAATTCCATGAACAAGTAATTTGTTGAATGTGAATGAATGTGGTTTATGTCATGTTTAGTTCTTTCATGTTTATGCTCTATATTTAACCCTATGTTTGATCATCTTAGTGTTAAATATAAGTTTTTTAATTTGCAGTACTGCTTGGTAAATCGATATTGGGAACTAACATGGTTAAATAATGAGTACACATATATTGCTTACTTAACAAGTTTAGACATAAGCGATTAGAGACATAGTTGAAAATAAGACAAATTTTACTTAAAGTGTAATGATGCTAATATCAACTTATATATAAGAAAATCTTAGTGAATTATTACATATTTTCACGTTGTTGAAAACCACCACAAGACTTATCTCTAACCACTCACAACATGACATGACACAACATCACATACTCTAGATAAAATAATGAAATGAATCATTTTACACCTTTGTAAAATTTGATCTAAACTCATTATCATTTTATACTATAACCTTGTTACATGATATTCAATATGATTATCTCTTTTACTCATAAACTACTTTATTTGTTTCAAATAATTTATAAAATGTTTAAGCACAATGCTTATGGAATCAAACTTTTCTTATCATTTGTTATTGATTTGATTATGTATACTTGCACATATTTTATTCCTAACAACACCTCTTATCTGCCCTATATAACCTTGTGTTTGAGATGGATTTGGCGTATGTTTGTTATGAGGCGAACAAATTTGATTTAGAGTAAATTAATTTTTGTAAAATTGATTCTAATTAAATGTAAGTTGAAAGTAAAGTGATTTATATATGTAAAATTAGGTTTAAATTCAAAAATTATAAATTTTACTTACAAGTAGAATTAGTTTTATTTTAGAAGAACAAAACAATTCAAAATCATTCTAAAATCAATTCTACAACTTCAAAATTGCTCTTGACTCTTCCAAAAAAAAAAATCAAACTTAAAATTAAAACATTCAGACACTCAAGTTTCATTCCAAACTCATCCCATTTATAACAATCAAATTAGACAAATTTGCTAATTTTCAAAATTTTCTTAAATCACACTATACACAAAAGAATTAAATATAGTATATTATATAATTAGACATAAAGATACCAAAATATTATATTTATAATTTTATTTACAAATATTTTTACATATATTTAATATTTTATGTAAGAAATTATTTGTTGTTAATATCAAAATTAAAGTGCTTAAATTTTTATGTTTTTTTTTTAAATAGTGAATGGATAATAACAGCATTATTAGTTCGTTAAGAAAAAACAAGTAATAGAAGACATAGTACTAATATGATTTGTTTTATATATATATATATATATATATATATATATATAGGGGACATATCAAGTGAGAAAGGGGTCCCTTATATGAGAGTGAGAGGAGTAATTATAAGCCATTGGATCAAAATTTATGACTAAGATTAGGAGAGAGAAGAAAGAGTAAAAAAAAGTTAACGTAATAAATGAGGAGAGAGAAGTAAGATTTAGAAGAAAAAAAATAACTTCATCAATGAATCTCAACCATTCAATGTAATCTAAAGGCTAAAAAGAAACCCTCTCACTCTCACATAAGAAAGACTTTCTCATGAGATATGGCCCCTATATATATATATATATATATATATATATATATATATATATATATATATATATATATATATATATATATATATATATATATATATATATATATATATATATATTAAAAGCACTAGAATATCAATAACAACCAATTGACCAAGTGGGAAAAAAAACATATTCAACTATGATAGTTGTATTTTGACCCGAATTTGAATATATTGGTATGCGACTTCTATTTTTTCAAAGAATAGCGCGTATCCGAATTTTATCTATTTAAAATTTTAAAGGGTTAAATAGACAAACTCTCCCATGTAATGTTAGCGAATTCAGGTTTTAGTCTCTCATAAAGTTTTTTTTTTTAATTCCCTCCTTATGTTATGTAGATTCCCTCACATCACTCCCATTAGCCAGATGTCATAGAATCTTTAGTAACAATTTGAAATTTTAGCCGCATACTATTTCTATATACATACATAGCATTTTTATTTACTCATCTGCTTGCCCAATTGGTATTTACGTTTTCAATTCTTTATACCCCTTACAAAATAAAGATTTATGTGAAGAAGTTTGTGTTGCGAAGAGGACGAATCCTTAGGGTTCGTTTTCCCCTTGTTTTGTCTGTTGTTGAGGTCGATTATTTTGTAGCATCAATCACCTACAGTCGTCCGACCGTCATGGGTGGAAGCAAGTGTTCATCAACGAGTAAGGGTTTTCCAAGATGTGGCTGCAACGAAACCATGAAGTTGTGGGTATCTAACACCCTCGAAAATCCAAGCAGAAAATTCTGGAAATGCGGAAATTCCATGGTGAGCTGTTTACAAGGTTGTAATTCCTCTTATATGAACCTTTTCAGTTATTTATGTTTTAATATTGGGAAAAAATGCAGAATGATTGCCGATTATTTTTCTGGGACGACATGGTTAGCGAGGATGAAGTGAATTCATCCAGATGTTGCGAATGTGACATGAGCAAGGGTTATTTGCGAGAATTTTTGAAGGAGATTGTTAAGGAGAGATCAAACAAGGTGGAAAAATTGAAGAGAAAGGTTGCATTGGAAAAGACAAAGAATTCCCGGATGATGATTGCAATTGTTATGTCATGGATGTTTTTTGCGGTTGTGTATGATTTTAAGTAGTTATTATGGTTTGTAATTGAAACTTGGTCTGTCATAGTTTGTAATTGTAAGACAAACCAGTTTGTGTTGAATTAAAGTCTAGTTTTTATTGTTCATTTCAATGGTAATTGGAATACAAATCAATTTTTGTTGAATGAAAGTTTAAGTTATGTACAATTTAGTTCAAGTTACATTCATTGACAATGAATTTACATAAAATTTTGACAACATAGTTGAAATAAGTTAGATTAACAAAAGCACACTTGGTGCATATGTCTATTACATCATTACCAAAAGGACACAAAAGGCACACTTGGTGCATATGTCTATTACAACATTACCAAAAGAACACAAGAGGCACACTTGATGCATATGTATATTACAACATTACCAAAAGGACACAAAAGGCACACTTGGTGCATAGGTCTATCACAATATTAATACAAGCAAATAAAAGACACATAAAATAATTAGGTCTATTACAAGATAACATAAAACTTAGTCTCTAATTTTTTGGTCTTCCATGTCTTCATAAACCTTGTTTTCACTCCTAATTTGGAGTCTTTTGAACCTGACTTCTCTCCAACTTCTGGTATGATAATTGGCTGCTCACTAGATCCTGAGCCTGTAATTGGTTTCTTAAACCAACTCAACTTGATCCTTTCACTTTGCCTTCTTTTGGTAACTGGCTTCTTTCCTTTCTGTTTCTTTGATTGCCTGGGAATTGAGTTAGCCACAACAGATCCAGTCCGAATAATAACAATTGGCACAACTATGTCAATCTTAGTCTGAGAATCATTGGACAATGCAGAATCGGTAACCATTGTACTATGTTCATCAGTAGGAACTGAATTCTCTCCAGCATTATGATCTGCACTATGTACATCGGTTTGAACAGATTTCTCTCAAGCATTATGATATGCACTATGTACATCAGTTTGAACAAAATTATCTCCAGCATTATGATCTGCACTTTATACATCAGTTTGAACTGTCCTCTCAGCTTCAACAGAATTTTTAACTTTCCTCTGCACAAATAATAACATGTTAGATTAGTCACAAACAATTTTTTACAACATAATGAATTTTGAGAAACAATTATACCTTTCTTTTCAGAGCATCAGCATCTAAGTCTCCCAGAGAATGTTCCACAAATAAATGTCCAATGATATTCATTGCACTAAAGAATGATGCAAATCGTATGCATCATCATCTTTTTTTATCAAAATATATCTTTCTTGAATCTCTAAAACTTTAGTCCATAAATGAAAAGTTTCATTCTTATACCCCCACCCACTCACCAAGTTCAGAATACGATCCATTGTCCAATTAGTAAATTCAAGCCCATTTACAGTCGAATCAACCCCGCCTCTGTAAATAATATCAGTTGGATTAACTCTAATAAATTCACCTCATGGTGAAAAGTAATAGTAAAATGTTGAAAATCCTGTGAATAAATCAAACTCAGTAATCATAATGTTCTCACCATATTACACTTTAACTGTGATGAAGTTTCCAAATCAATATACATTAGACATTGCAAGCTTCGTCTTTGTCGTCAACTGATGCCTCGTCTTCGTCGCCGGAGACTCGTCCTCTTTGCAGCACAAACATCTTCACATAAACCCTAATTTTGTAAGGGGGTATAAAGAATTGAAAACGTAAATACCAACTGAGCAAGCAAATGAGTAAATAAAAATGCCATGTGTGTATATAGAAATAGTACGTGGTTAAAATTTCAAATTCTTACTAAAGATTCCGTGACATCTGGCTAATGGAGTGATGTGAGGGAATCTACATAACATAAAGGGAGAATTAAAAAAAAAAACTTTACGAGAGACTAAAACCTGAACTCGCTAACATTGTAGGAGGTTTGTATATTTAACCCAACTTTAAATGTATATATCAATGAAAAACAGTTTCACATATGGTTTTTCAGCTTAGTAACGAGCAACACTAATAAAGTCATCATCTTCAAGAACTTGAACATCTTTTTCACCAACGAAATTCTCTCTACCTATTTCCTTCACCAAATTCACAAACTCTCTTCTCTTTTCAACAGGAACTGGAACATGTGGTAGCCTGAAAACTGGCTTAATAACTCCAAGTTGAGCAAGTGCAGTGTTCAAAGCAATCGGTGTCGGCACATGAAATAGCCAATCAAACAATGGTGTCAACTTCACATTCAATGAAGGATTTTTACCTTCAAACATGAGTTCCTTCATCAAACCAGGAATCAAGTTTCCTGCAACCGAGTGAAGACCGGTTGCACCACATTCCCATCTAGCTTCATGGCTTTCTTCATCGTTACCGGTCCAAACATGAAGTCCTTTACTCGTATACATTTTCACCCGGTCATTTCCGATACACTCCTTGATGCCAACCAAGTTAGAATTTTCAGCGAATTTTTCAACAACACTAGGAGGAATATCATGAGCAGACCTGGTTGGCACGTTGTATATAATCACAGGCCCGATTGAAAGCACGCTGTTGTAGTGAGCAATCAAACCGTCTGACGAGGTTTTTCCATAGTAAGGGTTTATATGCATTGCTGCATCCATTCCAACGGCGAATCCTTGCTCGGTGGCAGTAATTGCTTCTGATGTGCAGTTGCTTCCAGCGTTACCGATAACCTTAACTTTGTCACCGAAAGAGTTAACTGTGTGTGCTATAAGCATTATTTGTTCATCCCAGGTCATTAAATAGCCTTCACCGGTTGTTCCCGCGACAAGGATACCTTCTACACCTTTTGCAATTTGCATACTCACCAAGTTATCATATGTATCGAGATCGAATTGGCCATTATGTAGGTATGGAGTCTTGACAGCCGTTACCATTCTCAGACTCCTCAACTCTTCCATCGAGGTCCTATAGATACATTCGAGAGGTCAAAAGGAGAATAAATCAAACAAGAAGCAACACATCGAATAGTCAAACCCACCTTTCTTTTACCCCTTTGGTGCTCATTGAGCGGTCAAAAGCGGGTAGCGCATTTGCCATTGGTGAAGACTTCCGGAATGAAGTGCTGCATGACATAAAAAAATATTAGTATATGATAAACCACAACAAATTGGATGGATAAATGCAAAGATTTGGTATATTTCTACAGCATAGTGGATCCAAGTGTGCCAACCCCAACCCCAACCCCAACCCCACAAGTATGAATTTATGTGGCATTTATGGTGCACGACTTAAGTTTTGTGTACCAGTACTGTACTGTCACTAAACAAATCATTGTGGAAATGCTTCTCACAATCATTTTCAAGCTGTACTAGTACTCCAGAAATACAAACTTAACTGCAGAAAGGACAGACAACTAATGCACGACGTAATGATTACATAGAGACAAAATTAAGAAAGTAAGAAAAATTGCCGAAAAAGTGAAGTTTTAAGAGGGAATGCACATTGATTACTACTCTTATGACAGAGACAATTCAAAGTAAATAATTGCAATTCTTTCCACTTTACAACAAACACAAGACAAAACAAATTGGCCCAGTTTCCTGTTCAAACAACAAAAAAAGAAATTTTAGAAAACAATCTGAACTAAAAGTTCACCAAAAAGTTAATTTCATGAAAACCCATAACAAATATAAATCTAAGAAAAACAATGAGAAATAAAGAATTTATGTTATCATGATATGAAAAAAAACCTGAGGTTACTGGGAGTAAGTGAAAGGAAAAGTCGGGAAGTGAGTCCTCTCGTTATGGCCATTAGTGGAAGAAGTTCTGAAGAGGTAGCGGATGAAGGTCCAGAGAGGGAATAAAGAGAGCGGTGTGATGACTGGGACAGGTGAGAGGATCGAGATGAATATGATAAAAATAGGAACAACGGGAGTATAGATAAGTATGTTCTTTTAGGGACTTCCAACTGCACTTAGAAATTAGGAGTTGTAGCATAAGTTATACCCTACGAAATTGAGTATAATAATTGTGTTAGTTTGTCGTATTCCCGTGAGATTAATCTAAAACCAAATAAACACAATAATTATCCGTGAAAATTAGGGATTTAAATAAAGCTTGATTGCCTTCAATTTGATGAATTTTTTAAAGTAATTTTTTGTGTTGAAACAGTTTGTTCGACAAAGATAAGGGAATATCGAAATAGTGTCTATTGAATGGGAGGTTGTCAAGCCGAAGAGCTTGTGGATCGAAGCAAACTAAATACAAATTTGATTTGTTTTAGATTTAGATAGATTTGATTTAAATCTAAAATAGATAGATTTGATTTAGTACTAAAATAGGTATTTTGAGTTTTATAGTTTTGGGGTTTGGTTTAGGAGCAAGCTAACCTAAATTTATAAATAGAGGGAGCAACCCCTAATTTTATAATCAAGACAATTAAGTCAATTCATTGTAATCACAAAATTTTCAGTTACAAGTGATTAATAAAGTTTTTCACAGTTTGTGAGCAAAGAGAATCTCTGCAGAAAATAATTGTCTTCTTTCTTTTCTTTTCTCATAATTCATTGTCATTGTGTGGTGATATCAATCATGTTCATCAAGATTGGTAGAAATTCATCATAGATATTTGGTGCATTTCCAACATCTGGTATCAGAGCTTGGTTAATCGATTCAAAGAAAGTATCGATCAAGAACGATTGAGGAAGAAGAAGAATTCACGATGGCGAGTTATGGGAATGCAAATTATCCAGTAACTTTACCAATTCTAAAAGTAGACAACTATGAGAATTGATGCAAACAGATGAAAGTTTTATTCAGGTGTCAAGGTCTTTGGGATCTTGTAAAGGATGGATTGGAAGCGCTTGGAGAAAACGCTTCAGAAGAAGAAAAGAAGAAACACATAGAATCTGAGAAGCTAGTTATAAAGCACTCTTTATAATTCATCAATGTCTGAGTCTAGAAAATTTTGAAAAAGTGAGTGTTGTACCCCAAAATTTGCCTTTCATTTTGCAAGATTTTTCTCACAAAAATCTTACTGGGTCAAGGCTGCACAAGCACAATTGGATCATTTTGGGGCTCTCAAGCATCAAATCAAAGAAGAGCAAGTTTGTATGGATTTTTATGTTTCGGTTAGGCATTTGACTTTTTTTAAACTAGATTAATTCCTATGCTTCGATTGGGCATTTGGTTCCTTTCAAGTAAGCTTAAAATCCCAAGCTTCGATTGAGGCAATGGCCTTCTGTATGCTCTTTTCATGCTGGCTTCAATTGGGCAATGTTTTCCTTTGAAGACAGTTTCCTTTGATTCACAAGGCAGTGACCTCCTGCATGCAAGCCTCGTTTGGGCATTTAGGCCTCCTGCATGCAAGCTTCGATTACACCAAAAACCTCTTACAAGTTGACTTTTGGTGCACGTGGCAATGACCTCCCGTAGCTTTCCTTCAATTCAGAAGGCGTTGGCTTTCTACTAGTACCCTTCGATTCAGAAGACAAGTTCCTTCAATTTATAAGGCAGGAACTTCCTTCATGCCAGCAGGCACAAGGCAGTGGCCTCCTGCATACATCCTTCGATTGCACCATTTGCACCCCACATGTTTTCTTTGATTCACAAAGCAGGGACCTCCTGCATGCATCTTTCGTTTGGCCATATGATCTCTTGCATGCAAGTTTGAGTGGGCAATGGTTCTTCATGTAAGCTTTCGTTTGAGCAAATGCCTCTTGCATGTTTTCTTGGAGTCACAAAGTAATAACCTCCTATAGCTTTCCTTCGTTTCAGAAGCCATTTGCCCTTTGCATGATCCCTTCTATTCACAAGAGCCAAGACTCCCTTCAGGCCAGTATGAACAAGGCAAAAAGCTCCCCCATGGCTAACATCCACAAGGCAATGTCTCCCAAAAAGAATTGACTACTTTCATGCTAGTTTCGATTGGGCAGTATCTCTGTTGGAAATAGTATGCTTCAACACACAATTTCTACACTATGACACATAGTTATTGTCTCGTTCGAAAGACGTACCATGGTGGCACATTCGAAGGACTTGCCAGAAATACCTGGATGTCCCAATCGAATGACATATTTTGGTGACCCATTCAAGGGGCGTGCATTTGATCCCTTCGAAGGATGCATAAAAAGGTCTCATTCGAAAGACACATAATGGGTGAAAATCAAATAGTGTTGTCTGAAGAAGATTTTGGTCGAAGGATGGACTTAGGTGGTCAAAACGAAAGGTTAAAATAATCCAAAGATGCTTGCTGCCAAGTTCAGGCCTGATACACTGGCCATAACGCTCAAAAGTTACTGCACAGCAGTCCTGCAACACTACCCCTATTCTTGCACCAATTTGGCATACAAATACTTCCCCTTGAAAGCTACAAGAACATCATACCCTTTTTGTTCAAATTTCTTTTGTTTTCCCTCCTAAAACATCAGCCAAAATCATCTATAAATATGAGCCTCCACCACACATCTTAGGGGCCCCTGGATAGTTGCAAAATAACTCTTCTTGTGAGAAAGTGAACAATTTCTCAAAACTCTCAAACACTATCAAACATTTTCAAATATTCCTAACACTTCTAAAAAACTCAGACCCCTTCATTCACTAAGTGAACCCTTCGATTCACTCCTCACACTGTCAGATAACTAACCTTCGACTCATTCCCCATTTGCAATATAATAGCCTCTTGATTCACTCCCTTACCTATTATAGAGTAACCTTCGATTCACTCACATACCCTCCTTCGATTCAGTGACTGATTAAACAAAGTAGTAACTGACCTAGCTTCAGGAAGATTCCAGTGAAGTTCGGTTCACCACCAAGGAAGTCACTTGCAGTTCCTTCGATTTAAGCGCTTCAAGAGGTAAGTTCTCTCTAAACTTGGAACTCTTTCATTTGAATATCATGTATACATACCAATAAAAAGAAAATGTAGAAATCTTATCTAGGGAGTTGACCATGCCTTAACTTTAGATCCTCACTGCCTATATGTTGAAAGTCTAAACCATGACTAGGTAGACTTTGGATTTTGGTGCCCAATAATCTTGTGCTAACCCCTAGCCTGTAGCTTTCGAAAGTTACACTTGAATATTGCATTTTTAAAAGTTTAAAACAGGTTCTTCGTATCTTTCGATTGGCTAAATAATTTAGCCTTTTGAATCTCAACCTGAGAGTCTACCATGCATGCAATTGAAGAAGGCAGCAAGGAGCTTGAGACGAAGAGTGCACCTCACGCTGATTCCAGGCCCCAATCAAAAGAAGCGGGAAAAGGATGAAATCGAAAGGCGTGTCCTTACTGATTCTAGGCCTAAATCGAAGGAATCCAGGAAGGGTAGAATCGAAGAGTGCTACTGCCTGAATCAAAAAGCCCGTTTTCCTTTCTTTATTTTGTTTTTGTCTTTACATTTTCTTGCTATTCAATATGGTTGTAATAGTGTAGGATTTATTGTTTGCATTTTTATTGCTTTTGTACAAATTTTAGTAATTAGGATGTATGGCAAGATAAAACCAACAAGTAGATCACCCTAATCAAAGACTAAATGCATGCAAATCAAACACATTATTCTCACACATGCACCCCTAGGGTGATCCCACTTGTTGCCTCGGAAAATAGTCACATCCCTCGAATATGGGCATTTTAGCAAAGACCCTCGATAAAAGATCGTAGTCCCTCGATGACCCTCAATGTTGCCTTCGGTAAACGACATTGCTAAAACGTCTCATAGATTTCCTTCTATGACTATACAAACGCCCTACGCCCGTCCCTTCACATCCAACGATGGGGCTTCTTACCAAATCAATGGTAAGTGTGATACGGTGGGAGAGAATTGACTGTTTTTTGGTGTGCTGGTTTGCGTTTTGCGTTTGTTTTTGCAAAATGTCACGGTAAGCAAGAGTCGCCACCGACTTTTATTTTATCCAACAAGGAAAGGAAAAAAGCACAGAAAAATTCCTTTTTCGAGATATTTCTCGGGTTCGGGGGGTGTTGGCTCCTAAATTCGACACCCATGTTTATTATCATATAGACAATTAATTATGAGTCAGAAGAATTTCCTACATAAGGAGGCTTCGACAAACTGATCATGTCGAAGGCTCATCAAAGAGTGACAAGATACTTAGAGAAATTCCTTTAAGTTGGAATCTTGTTTTCTTCGACGTCGAAGGAACCTCTCGACAAAGGTCCCTGATGCCCAAGGTCGAACAGTTTGAGATTTGAATTGTTGGAGGGAAAACGGTTCCCAACAGTTACCAAGTGCAACGTGTCGAGAGCATAGGCGTCGAAGGTTGTGAGCGTGCCATGTGGCGTCATCTCGAAGCGGTGTAACTGCCCAGCGGTTACTTAGGATTTTTCTTAGTATAAATACTAAGTGTTCACGTAGTTTTCGCGTGTGTTCATCATTTTATACAATTTACTCATTCAGATTCAAGTACCCAGCGTGAGAGAAAGAATCATTGATAATGTATGTGTGAAACACCATTTAAATTAATCAAAGTCTTTTATATTCAAGCAATTTACCGTTGTTCATTTATTTACTTCCGTCGAAGCCTTTTTATTCAACAATTCCTTAACGTTTTTATTTATTCTATCAAGCTTTCTCCATGCAATTTATTTAAAGTGTCTTTACTTTACTGGCATTAATCACCATTAGGGTTAGTCAAACTCCAAAAAATCAACCATGTCTTAGGATCAATCTGATCGATCCTGCGAGTCACCAAATAAGTAACCTTTTGGAAGATCAGCGGTTGTTTACCATTTTTCACGGTAAACAAATTGGCATACCCGGTGGGACCTTGTGTTGATTTTCTTACGAGTAACCATTTTATATAAAATATCCTCTTTTTTCGAGAGTATTGTATGTTATTGAGAAGTGGTAGAATATACACCAACGAAACCAATACTAGGAGAAGAAGTGGAGAAATGGCGAATCCGCCAAACAACAGAGAAATCCCACAGACAAATGTGGGAGCAACGGTTATCCCAACCGTAAGTGAAGTGGTAACCCCTGGTTCAACGCCAGCAATAACGGTTACACAAACGGGGCCATTACCTCCATTTACAGGCCCCATAATGCCTTTGGGAACTCCCCCACCTAGGGGAAACCAAGGAACTAGGCCATATGTTCCCCCAGGTTTTTCGACAGTTGGTTTAAATCGAGAACCACCCTATGGCATGCCAACTTCTGAATTGGCTAGCCTGATGAATGCTACGTCCACTTTTTTAGATCCTTTAGTGAGCGCCTCTTCGCCACTCCAAGGCTCTGGGGTTGGTATGGCGAACAGGGGTAGGACCCAACTCTTAGAAGGAACGTCCCAAGTAATGCATGGCCTTACGAATGCCTCGACAGCAGTCTTAAGGCAGCAAATGGACGAAAGCAACCACGACATGGTTCAAATGTTGGCGCAAACTTTAAGTACAATGCTAAATCCTCTAATACAGAATACCACCCAGTCGAATCAGCAAATGACAGCGCAAATGTCGCGTCTGGCAGATTTTTTTGGGGTACCCCAACCTATTCGACAACCTCAAAGGGCACAAATAAGGGGGAATCAAGGCATACTTCTAGAGGAAGAAACCACTATTAACCAAGTCCGCAGCCTGTCGAAGAGAACCTTAGGGTACAAATGGAACAACCCGGGGTCGAAGAGCCTAGAGTTATAGCCCCGGAAATAAGGATGGTTAATAGAAACTAAAACGTTGACGAAGTAGTTCAGCAGATCCAATACCAGAATGTTGGTTTGGAGAATAACTTGATAGCCATGATTGAAAGAATCATGATGCAAAATGGGATGAATACGGG
This sequence comes from Vicia faba, assembly GCA_948472305.1. Classification (NCBI taxonomy): domain Eukaryota; kingdom Viridiplantae; phylum Streptophyta; class Magnoliopsida; order Fabales; family Fabaceae; genus Vicia; species Vicia faba. The sequence continues at coordinate 201,288,133 of OX451739.1, forward strand.
CTTCCGTAGGCCCAACTTCACATCCCCGCTGTCGGAATATGTGTTACAAACGGACTTGCCTCCTAGATGCAAAGTCCCTAAGTTCACTAAGTTTTCAGGGGACACCACAGAATCCACTGTCGAACATGTGGCGAGATATTTAATCAAAGCAGGAGAGATTTCAAACAATGAGAACCTGAGGATTAAGTATTTCCCAAGTTCCCTAACCAAGAATGCGTTTACTTGGTTCACAACCCTCCCCCCCAATTCGATCCACCATTGGACCCAATTGGAGAGATTATTCCATGAGCAATTCTACATGGGACAAACCAAGATAAGCCTGAAAGAGTTGGCCAGTGTAAAGAGGAGATTCACTGAGCCTATAGACGAATACCTAAATATGTTTAGATTGCTCAAGGCAAGATGCTTTACGCAAGTGCCAGAACATGAGTTAGTCGAAATAGCCGCAGGAGGTCTAGATTACTCCATTGGGAAGAAATTAGACACTCAGTACCTGAGGGACATGGCCCAATTGGCCGATAGGGTTCGACAGGTAGAACGCCTTAAAGCTGAAAAAGCCAGGGTGACGAAAACTCATAAAAGAGAAAGGATAGCGTATGTCGAGATGGACGATGAAGATCCAGAAACGTTCGACGAACTTATAACCGTCGAAGAAAATGAGGTCGATTTAGCTGAGTTAAAACAAGGGCCACCATACTCTTGCAAACTGCTAGTCCCCTCGAGTGGAAAAAACCCCACTGGTTTTGAAAAGGCCAATGATAGGTTCCCTAAAAAGACTTACAGTTTTGATATTACGAAATGTGATGAAATTTTTGATTTACTTGTAAAAGATGGCCAAATGATAATACCCCCAGGGGTAAAAGTGCCTCCTCTTGATCAAAGAAAGAAAATAGGCTATTGTAAATATCATAACTTTCTGGGCCATAAAACATCTCAATGTTTTCTTTTCAGGGATCTCGTGCAGAATGCTATCGAAGAAGGGAGGCTGAAGTTCGCTGATAAGGCCCCCGTGAATGTGGATTCGAGTCCTTTGCAGGCGGAAGCCCACTATGCTGAACCTTCAGAGGTGAATGTGATCGAAGCTTCCAGAAGTTAGGTGAAAAGGCCAGGGATAACTATGGTCGAAGTCACCAAAGATCATATCAATATGCCAATCTTTGGCAGTTTTTCTGGGAACCTTTCTAGAAAGACAATTGAAGCAGTCCAAAAGGCTGCTGAAGGTCCAAAACTAGAGACAGTTGGAGCCTCAAAATCTGGAACTAAACCTGTTTCCTACTTGGCTGCAGTGCAAGGCCAGACGAAAGACCTGGAGGCTCAAATGAAGCAAATGACTCTTGCTACTAAAGACAACATGAATGTCAACATGGTTGAAATCTCTGAATCAAAATTTTCAAAGGAGACCATTAGGAAAGAGTAAGCAAACAAAACAGCTTTTCCTCTGGAGAACGAAAATCTGGCAGAATTCTTACAACGATGCCAGAAGAAGAAATCATAAGTGATGTTGTGTCCTCGATGCAGCTCTATTTTTGACAAGAAAGCTGCTGAACGCATAGAAGGTGTGAGAGCAGCAAACAAAAATTGGAGCAGAAATGCCCAAAAAGGTGCAGGCTCTGATGCTCGGTAAGATCCCAGAAGAACCTACCAAGAGGGTTCAAATCAGGAAAGGAGGCCACCAACTTTCAGGCCTCCAACCAATGTGCCAGTTGATACATGGCTCAAAACATCGAGTCGAAAGAGACCCAGCGAAGAAAGGTGGCATTCCTTTGAAGTGCCAAGAGGCTCATCTTTAACACTCAAGAAAGAACCTCATGTAGGTGCTTCCAAAGTGACCCAAGTATCAAGTAACTACAAGGGAAAGAACCCAATGTCTCGATCCCAGTGGAGAAGATACCAAAGGCGGCGTAAGGCTGAGAGAGAAGCTGTCAACGAACCAAAACCAGAGTCAAGTTCAAATGTCCCCCAGCGAAAGCACAGAAAGCATTTGGAGAGGGAACCAGTGTCCAATAGGTTAGTATGGCCTGAACAAGGCGAAGCTGGTGACGAAGATGGCTCTGAGTCTGACGACACATTAGACATCATGGTAAATATAGTTTCAGTTTTGCCAATCGAATTCAACCGCTAAATGGAAGTCGAATCGAACGATTGGGAAGTCGAACAAGAGATGGCCAAGCATAGGCCAGTTTGCTACTTCGTCATGGGTAATGGCTGCACTGAAGAGCAGAATGGTTTCTTCGAACCACCAACTGAGGCGATGAAAAGTCACCTCAAGCCTTTATTCATAAGGGAAAAACTCGAAGAGGCCACTGTAAACAAAATCTTGGTGGATTGTGGGGCAACCATCAACATAATCCCCCACTTCATGCTAAGAAAAATAGGCAAGAGTGATGAAAACATCAAGCCTCATAATATGGTCCTACCGAACTACGAAGGCGGAATAGGGACCACCATGGGTGTGATTCAACTAGATCTCAAAGTGGGATCCATCCTTCGACCAACCATGTTTATGGTCATATCGGCTAAACCTAATTACAACCTTTTGTTGGGCCGAGAATGGATACATGGTGTAGGAGCAGTACCATCATCAATGCATCAAAGGGTGATCTTATGGCACCCTGATGGAATTGTCGAGAATATAGAAGCAGATCAGAGCTACTACTTAGGCGAAGTAAATCACCTAGGAAGAGCTGACTTCGACAAAAATTTGGCTCACATTGGGCCATGTCCAGCACCTGACTTCGACATGGCGCCAGCGCCAAATGCTTTTTGTTCCTTGTACCTGCATCCTGATCATGGGTTTCAATGGGATAAAGAAGATTTATCCCACATTGATTTCAGTGGGCTAACTGACATCCAGCCAACTGGTTGGGGAAGTGAATTCAGTGATAATGACTGAGTCACAAGCATTGCAGCGAATTTCGGCTTATGTAGCCGAAACAAGAATGATAGCGGCTCTTGAAGCCGAAGTAAAATATATGGCCAACAAGGCCAATGACCAGGAGCCACCAGATATTGGTCCTGGGAAAGATTTCAATCCAGAACCTCCTGATATCAGAACAGAAGGAATGCAGGATCAAAGGCTCGACGCCATCTACGATGATGAGCCTTTGGGATTCGAAAAGGACCCCCTGGAGAACAACATTAAAATGTTAGCGCAGGATCCTTTAGAAGAAATCAACTTGGGTGAAGGGTTAGATAAAAGGCCCACTTACATCAGCACCAAAATATACCCAGAGCTCAGGGTTGAAGTGATCCAATTATTAAAGGAGTTCAAGGACTGCTTTGCATGGGATTACGACGAGATGCCTGATCTCGACAGAGGGTTGGTAGAACTTCAGTTGCCAATCAAACCTGGGAAAAAGCCAGTCAAGAAATGTCCAAGACGCTTCGCTCCAGAAATATTGTCGAAGATCAAAACGGAAGTCGAAAGACTGCTGAAGTGCAAGTTCATACGAGCTACGAGGTACGTCGAATGGATTGCAAACATTGTGCCAGTAATTAAGAAAAATGGTACGTTGAGGGTGTGCATAGATTTCAGAGATCTGAATGCTGCAACACCCAAAGATGAATATCCTATGCCTGTGGCGGAAATGTTAGTCGACTCTGTCGCTGGCCACGAGTACCTGAGCATGCTCGACGGTTACTCAGGATACAATCAAAATTTCATTGCTGAAGAAGATGTGTCGAAAACAGCTTTTCGATGCCCCGGGGCTATAGGCACCTACGAATGGGTAGTAATGTCTTTTGGTCTGAAAAACGTTGGGGCAACATATCAGCGAGCGATGAACTCTATCTTCCATGATTTTATTAACACTTTCATGCAAGTATATATTGATGATATCGTTGTAAAATTTGTTTCCAGGAAGAACCATATAGACCACCTTCGATAATCATTTGAAAGAATGAGAGAGCATGGTCTGAAAATGAACCCTTTGAAGTGTGCGTTCTGTGTGAAAGCTGGAGATTTCTTGGGCTTCGTCGTCCACAAAAAAGGAATCGAAATCAACCAAAACAAGACAAAGGCAATCTTGGAAGCAAAAGCGCCAACGAACAAGAAGGAACTGCAATCTCTGTTGGGCAAGATAAACTTCCTGAGGAGATTTATATCTAACCTAAGTGGAAAAGCGCAAGCCTTCTCACCCTTACTTCGATTAAATAAGTAAAGGTTTGAGTGGGGGCAAGAGCAACGGGATTCCTTCGAAAAGATCAAAGGGTATCTCACCAAGCCACCTATTTTGGTGCCTCCTTGTAGCAATAGAAGTATGAGATTGTACATAGCTGCATCCGACAAAACTTTGGGAAGCATGTTAGCCCAAGAAGATGAAAATGGAGTCAAAAGACCCATTTACTACCTTAGCAGAGTTTTGAACAATGTAGAAACTAGATATAGCGAGGTTGAGAAATTATGTCTATGTCTTTATTTCTCTTGTACAAAGCTCAAACAGTATATAAAACCAGTTGATGTGTATGTTTCGTCTCATTTTGATGTTTTCAAATACATGTTGTCGAAACCCATCTTGCACAGTCGAATTGGCAAGTGGGCGCTAGCATTAACTGAGTATTCATTGACCTTTATGCCTCTTAAGGCAGTAAAAGGACAAGTGGTAGCAGACTTCATAGTCGACCACTCGATTCAGGTTGAAAATATGAATTACGTGGAGATAGAACCCTGGAAATTTTACTTCGATGGTTCCAGCCATAAAGATGGAACGGGAGTAGGGGTCTTAATTATTTCTCCAGAAAAAATTCCAACAACATTCAAGTACAATATAGAAGGTACTTGTTCGAACAATGAGGCTGAATACGAAGCTCTAATTACTGGCCTTGAAATATTGTTGGAATTGGGGGCAACTCGAGTCGAAATAATGGGAGACTCAGAGTTAGTCATTAAGCAAGTCACAAAAGAGTACAAATGCATAAGAGAAAATCTTATTATGTACTTTGTGATAGCAAATCGTTTATTGAAAAAAATCGAGGTGGTTAATATTCGACACATACCTAGATTGGAAAACCAAGTAGCCAATGACTTGGCACAAATTGCATCTGGGTACAAAATTTCAAAAACGAGATTACAAAGAGCAATCGAAGTTCGAGAGAAAATAAAAACAACCAGCTTGTCTCCAACAGATTTGGAATCGACAAGACTAGGGTATGCAGACCAAAGGAATTTCGAAATTTCGTTCATAGACAATTTATCAGAGCAAGATTGGAGGAAACCCATTGTAGATTATCTACAAAATCCAGCATCTTTGACAGAACGAAAAACAAAATATAGGGCGCTAAGTTACGTACTCATGGGTAATGAGTTGTTCAAAAAGACGCCTGAAGGGGTATTATTAAAATGCTTAAGCGAAACCGAAGCATACATAGCCCTTTCGACTACGCATGTTGGAGCATGTGGGGCTCACCAAGTAGGTCATAAGATGAAATGGTTGTTGTTTCGACAAGGACTATATTGGCCCACTATCTTGAAATATTGTGTAGAGTTCGCGAAGGGTTTCCAAGAATTCCAAGTCCATACTGGTATCCAACATGTACCAGTAAGCGGACTTCACTCAATAGTGAAACCTTGTCCCTTTAGAGGATGGGCGTTGGATCTTATTGGAGAGATTCGACCAGCATCATCAAAGAGCCAGAAGTATATACTGGTAGGTATTGATTATTTCACTAAATGGATCGAAGCTATCCCTTTAGTCAACACAGACCAAGAAAATGTCATTAAATTTATTCAAAAGAACATTATCTACAGATTTGGAATCCCTAAGACTATACCAACTGATCAAGGGTCGGTGTTTACTGGTCGAAAGATGCAAGAATTCGCTCAAGAAACAGGCTTTAGACTCATAACATCAATACCTTATTATGCACAGGAAAATGGCCAAGTTGAAGCAGCGAATAAAATAGTGATTGGCCTGATAAAAAATCATGTAGGAAAGAAGCCAAAAAATTGGCATAAAACGTTAGACCAGATTTTGTGGGCCTGTCGAACGTCCCCAAAAGAAGCCACAGGTACAACACCATATCGGCTAACTTATGGTCATGACGCAGTACTGCCAGCAAAAATTTGTCTTCAATCAGCAAGGGTTCAGAGACATCAAGATATTCCCTCTGAGGTTTATTGGGATATGATGTTAGACGAACTAGTAGATTTAGACGAAGAAAGACTACGAGCTCTCGACCTACTGAGAATTCAGAAGAAAAGAGTGGAAGACTCTTACAATAAGAAAGTAAAACCTAAGGCATTCTCGCCTGGAGAACTAGTTTGGAAGGTAATTCTTCCTATGGATCGAAGAGATCGAAGCATGGGAAAATGGTCACCCAAGTGGGAAGGACCGTTCAGAATTATTCAAATTTTTTCTGGTGGAGCTTATGAGGTCGAAGAGTTAAGTGAAGATAAAAGACTCTTGAGAGTAAATGGAAAATATTTGAAAAAATATAAACCTATGCTCCAAGAGATCAAAATAAATAATAATTAATGACTAAGTGAACCATAAATCCAAAATGGAAATTGACATTGATCAACCAAAATGGCTACATTGTATTACAAAAATTACAGTACATGGTTAATAAGGTGCAGAGAAAAATTAAAAAGGGACAAAAGCTTTAAGTCGAAGATATTTGGCTCGCTGCAACTCCAGCCATTTGTTACACAAGGCATTCGCCTGAGAAATTTTGGCAATCTGGTCATCTAGGGCTTGGGCCCTTTCAGCGAACTCTAGGCCTCGAGCAACTTCATCTTGGCTCTCCGCGTCTGAAATGGTCGAAAGGAGTTCCTCTTTGCGCTTAGTGTTAGCGTTTAACCTGACCTCCAACTCCTCGATCTGCGCCTTGATAGAGGCATTATCTTGATCTATGGCTTCGATTTCCTGTTGCTTGGACGTCTTCTGTTTCGACAATTCTGCAATTCGAGAAGTCGATTCAGCTACTTCAGTCCAAGCAGAAGAACTCTTGCCATGCAGCTTTTCGAGTTGGCTATTGAACCCCCTTCGACGATTGTAGTCCGCAAAGACTTGGTCAATAATGGAGTATAACTCTAAGATAAAGCTGGAAATCTCTGGAGAAACAGCAAGCAAATCAACTGCACCCAAGACAGCTCCCAAACAAGACTGGGCAGTAGGATCCCCCTCCAAAGCCTTCATTAGATCCCTCTTGAAGAACTGAGCCTTGACTTTCTTCAAGACCTCATCGAGAAGAGAAGTCGAAGTAGACTTCCCTGATGCAGTAGAAGCATCATGGCTAGGGTCAGATGAATTTTCCCTGCTCTCGATGATGGCATTCAGGTAGCCAATTGGATCGTTTTGCTTCAAGAGGGCCAAATCCTCTTTAGACCTGGGCTTTGTTGAGGTAACCGTTTCTGCAGCAGTGTGGGTTTGGGGCTGATCATTTTCAGCAGCGTCAGCGTCAACATGACCCTCTTCATCATGTTGCTCTTCTGTCTTATTGACCACTTGAGCTTCCTCCTGGTGGTGCTCCTCTGTTTCAGCAAGGACTTCATCATCCACCAGTTCCTCCTCTCGTTGTCTGCTATGGTCAGCAGAGTCTTGTGGCTCTGAAGTTTGATTTACTTCGTTAGCAGAACTGACGAAAGAAGAAGGATGGTGAATGGGTTCCCCTGCGCTGTTTACAAAGGAATCAGAACCTTCGACAAGATGCCCAGTTGGTGCTAAAGTTCCAGCGGTCTCCTGAAAATAGAAAAGCAAAAATATTCTGATTTAGGGAGATGCACAATCGAAGGTGATCGTCGACACCTAAGTTAAAAGTGGTCGAAGGCACTACCTGTAAAGGAACTTCAGCCCCAGGACTAGAGTTGTCACTCTCAACGGGTTTATTGAGCAAGACGTTTAGCTCCTCCTCTGTGGGCTCTTCGATGATCACAAGAGGTGGCCTGGGTTTATTCCCTGCGACCTTGGTTCTTATCACAGGGCGAGGCTCAGGAGCAGGGGCAGCCTTCTTCAGCTTTCTCCGTTTGAGAGGAACATGGGGAGATTCATCCTCGCCGCCACTCGAAGATTCGACCGTTAATGCAGGTCGCTTCTTAGGCGCAGGTTCCTGAAAGTCCCAAATGGAGTTGATTTAAAACGCAGCATCGAAAACCAGGATGTTTAAAACCAAAGCAGGAGACAAGAGAGATTTTTGTTACCTGTGCTGGAGGTTTGGTAGAGGGACCTCCACCCTGATGGTTGTCTGTGGCCTTCTTAGCCACAGGTTTTCGAACAACTGAAAGAAGACACATTCACAAGTTATATTTGGCAGATATAAGTTGAAATGAAAAGGCAAGTATAATTTGAAGAGGGAACGTACATTTCTTTATTTTGTCGAGAACCAAGACGAAGGACTTCTGGAGTTCGTCTGCAAAATCTTTTTCGTCGAAGAACTCTTCGATGTAATATCTCTTCCACCAGTCTTCAAAAGATGGTGAGCAGAGGAAGTTGAGTTGGTAGTCGAACAATGATAGTACGGTCCGACCAACGTACCTACTAATATGCTTAGTAGCAGCATCCTCAGAGTAGTCATTACAAAAGTACTACAACGATTTCTCCCGAGGATAAATTGGAGAAGGAAGCGATTGGATGATGCCAAACTGTCGAGAGACAAGATTCGGCTGGTAAGCAATCAGGCTCAGCTGATTCTTTGAACTCTTGAAACGCAATGGCATTATCCTTGGGGTAAGAAACGCTTCCCACATGGTTGTATGCTCTTCAAGGTGAGGATCCTCTGATGATTTAGGATGGGGCCTGGTAAACCACCCTGGGCCAAACTTTCGATCGGCGAAAGGAGCCATGGTCGAGGTAAATCCCTTCCTCCCTGCAAACATATGAACGAAGTTTGCAAAGGTCTTTTATAGCTCCAGCCCATCTTCAGTAGGAGTTAATAAGGCAAGCCTGGTGCCTTCGACGCGCCTTCTGGCTATCTCAGGATCCTTTTCGTTTATTTGAGTCTTCTGGGGTAGAAATGACTCAAAAGTGGCGTTCAGCCATAGTTGAAGTAGCCAGAAGGGACCAGCAAGCAGCAAGCTGGCTCTATTTTTGATTATTTTTAATTGAGCCGCTCCGCTGCTTATTGACTCATACAAGTTTTCCAGTATTAATTCGGCCAAACAGATGTTTTGGCTGTGATGAAGCTGAGTAGCAAGGGTGACCATTTTCTTCGTCACCTGTAGGGATTTCGTGCAGAACACGAAGCGCGACAGCCAAAGGGCTAGAAACGCGATGTGCTCCACATCAGTCACCACAGCCGTCGATTTGTCATGGTAGTGGTTGGTGTAGGTGGTATAAGTGGGTTTGGTAGCTGAAAACCCAATCTGGTCTTCAGAGATTTCCTCTGGGTCGAAATAGTCCCCAGTTGGTCAAAGACCAGTGATAGCGGCCACGTCAAAGAGAGTGGGTGTTACCATTCCACAAGGCAGGTGGAAGGTGTAGTGAGTATAGTCCCAAAATAGCAAAGAAGCTACCAGCATTTCAGGACAATAGTTGAGACCAGTTTTAGACAGCATGACTAGGTCATAAATCCCCATGCCTTTCCAAATAGAAGCTTGGCACTTCTCCATCTTGTTGAGCCAAGCGTTGTATTCTGGTGTAATGTTAGGGCTAGACCTAAAAGCCCTAACCCCCCTGTTGAAGAACCGAAGATCTATTTTCTCTTTTGCAGGATCTTCGGTATCGTCTATCGCCTTCTTGGAGCACCCAATGGGCTTGAGTGCCTCATGCACGGGGAAGAAACCCTCGATTTTCGTTGGGTTAGCAATGCATGTAGAAAGGGGGCCGGACATAACAAAAACCTGGTTGGAATAGCCTACAGGAATCATCAGTTGAGAACCATAAGTCTCACGCTCAGCATCTCCTATGGGTTCAGGAACCCTTCGCATTCCCATGGAGTTAACTATCGGAGCGGTTGAGAAGATTTCCGGTTGAGTAGTTTGAGAGGGAGTGCTAGATCTAGGGACATTGGAAGCACGAGAACGTGAGGCCATTTTTGGTTTAAGATGAAGATGGATGAGGAACAAAGATTTCTGGGTTTGGAGAGGAAGAAGCAAAGGTTTGCTTGCAGAAAATTTTGTTCGACTTAAGGGTTGGATGAAAGAAAGCGTAAAGAGTCCAACAGAGGCACTTAGTGCTATTTATAGTGATTGAAAAAATCACAAGGCTCGAGGTCATTTAATGCCACAGACAAGAGTGGGGCACGTGGCACTCATTTGGTGTTGTAACCATTCTGAAGAACGAAAACGATGCAGCGTGCGTCCTCGATTTCGGGAAATAGTCATGATGACAACATTTGAAAGGACATCGTGCGTGCAAAACGCCTTACTGAAGTGACGTCTTGGGAACATGTGAAATGATGTTTTTTTGAGATTGTCAGTTGGTTGGTAGGAGACGAAAAGCACACAAACTAATTTGTGGCTGAGAGTGAAGGACAAGTGTCGAATGGAATCTCAAAGAATGCCTTTTTCTTTTCAGCGTCGAAATAAGACATTCTTGGGGGGGAAATTTGTTGGCTCCTAAATTCGACACCCATGTTTATTATCATATAGACCATTGTGATCGGTGGAAATAGAACTGACTGTTTTGAAAGCTGGTTCTTGAAATGTCGCAGTAAGCAAGAGTCGCCACCGTCTTTTATGTTCTCCAACAAGGAAAGGACAAAAGCACAGCAAAATTCCTTTTCGAGAATGTTTCTCGGTTCGGGAGGTAGATTTATAGAAAGGGAAGGTGTTAGCACCCTTTCTATCCATGGTTATCCATGGGATCTTAGGTACTTGCTCACTATGTTTTCAAAAGATGTTTGCTTTTCAAGTGTTTGTGGGTTTTGAAAAAAGTTTAGTTTGAAAACTTCTAGGTAACTCTTGTATCAGTCCTCAAGAGTGTATGAAGTATTTGTTTGAAAACTTTTTGAAAGTGTAGGTGCGAAAAGTTGTTTTGTTTTTTTGAAAAGAGCAAGTACCCAGGAGAAATCTACCTACTCTAAGGAATTAGGCTGTGTAAGAGTCCTTTAGACAGTACTATCCCACTATTGAGAAGTAGGTAGCACCGTCGTTGGAGTTATTCGGGTCAATTCGATAAAGGGACAATGTGGTCACCAAAGCAATAGTAGGACGCCATAGCGGTAACCCTAGTGTCCTAGATCCTTTTTTATCCGAGGCAACCGTTTCGAGGCAACTGGATCTTTAGACAGGAGGGCGACCTCTAAAACACCCTATACTTGATGACCACCTCGAGGTAACCAAGTGAGGCGTACCCTAGGAGTGGCATGTGCATGTGTGTCAGGTTCATGTTAATTTTTATCTTTGAACATGCATCATTGTGAGCTAGGGGTTGATTTTATTTGTCATACAAGTCTTGTCATGCATAATTAACAGTTTAATAATTTGCGGGAAATAAATTGCGGAAAGGTAAATCTATGCTATTACAAGGCGCGGGTCTATACATCGCCAAAAACAAAACCCGTTTGGAAAATAAATGCGAGAAAAGTAAAGAAAGTGGTAAAAGACCTAATTAACTATTACATCCTCAGAAACAATTACATCAATATAATCATATTATATGTTGTTCTGATACATGTGATATTTTGTGATACTTTGCACAGGAAATTCTGATTACGCGCCGCATTCGCAACATGCGTTTACCTTTATCTTAGTTGGATATTGTTTCTGACTCTGTTTGTTTCTTGGTGAAGCTTGCTCGACGCGTACTCCCTGCTTCTCCAGTGCTTTCGTCTGCTCTTGACGACTTGCTCGCTTTGGTAGTCGCTGCTACTACCTTCGTACTTCTTCATATTTCATTATACTTATTTACCGCTTTTCTATATACCATGAGAAGTAGGAAATAAAGAGCGTACGCTCGAAGTCGTTGTTTAATGACCTGTAGCAGGCATTCTTCATTTCATTTTCTATATGTGTTTCGCTTGTGTTTGTCTACTTTCTTGTTGATCGATGAGTCACTCAATTTAGAAATTGAGATCACGACTTCGCTCTCAGTGCATGCTCCCTATAGGATTTCATATCTTTCCTTTATTTCTTGTTGATCGATGAGTCACTCAATTTAGAAATTGAGATCACGACTTCTCTCTCATTGCATGTTCTCTATAGGATAGTTTTGTTAGACTTTCTTTGTCATGCTAATCTAGGTAGGATCTCTCTTTGCATGCTCTCTTGAGTTTACTGGCTTGCTTGCTTTATCCTTATACATACCATGTTCCCTTAGGGTGCACTTGCTCCATTCGGATGCGAGTTAGACTTTAGGTTGTAATCCATGCATGCTAACATTAGGTAGATGTTTCCCTCTTGTAAATCCGAACCTTAGGACTACCATTATATGATAACATTAGGTTAGAAATAGGCTAGTCTTCCTTAGACTCTTTTCTTCCCCCTTTTGCATCCTTGCATCTAAAACAAAAACCTCTTTTCTTTAGCAAATAATAAAACATGCTAACAACACTTAAACCCTTTTTCAAGGTAATAAAACACAAACCAATTCAAACCATTTTGTACGCTCGAGCACCTTTTCTCTAAAACCCTTTTCAAGTAAGGAAATGATTAGTTTACTTCTGTGCCAACGCATAAGTCTCCAAAGGTCGAGCTGCGGAAGAAGGCAGAATTAACATCGTCCATAAAAAACACAAAACAAACAAAAACATGTGAGCCGAACTACGGTAGCTCTGATTCCTCAAAAATGATACGTAGGCATTGGGGTAGGGCCCAAGCGAGCACAATTTTATTTTCCCTACATTATTTTCCCCTTTCTTTTGCATGCATTCTCCCTTCAGTAGTATAGTAAACAGTAAGCATAGATTAAACACACCCATAAGATAGACAACAAGAGTGGATATCATAGAGTACTACGGGCGTGTGGGGTGATAATACCTTCCCCTCGTGTAACATACTCCCTTACCCGATCTCTCGGTCGCAAGACCGTGACTTCTCCCTTCTCAGGTTTTCTCGATGTTTACCTTTCCCTTCATGTGGGATAAAAGATGTTCGATGGCGACTTCATTGTTTGATGATTTTCAGCCGGTTGTTTCACATGGAAATGTTGGAGGTACAACAATGGGAGACCTAGTCTGCACCAGCTTCTTCTGAATCAAAGCTGGAAATAAATCTGCATAACTCATTAGAATATGATCAAAAGCTTCTCTTTACTAAATCTTCCCTTAATTACCTTGATGAGGTGTCTTCTGATACGCGACAACAGTCAGAGCTATATTGATAACCAGAGTTACTAAAGTAACCTGTTATTCATGATGATGACGTCTTCTCGGAGGTCTAATCCTTCTTTATCGAACAACAACATTCATCTCACCTTCTTTATTTCTAGAAAATCTATATGGTGACTTCTTTGTGCCACTAGAACCTTCATCTTTTGACAATCGTCCTTCCCTGACGGCTTCCTCTAAATAAACACCCATACTTACCATCTCAATGAAGTCACTTGGTGCACTTTCAACCATTCTCCCATAGTAAAATGAACCAAGGGTTTTCAGGAAAACCTTAGTCATTTCTTGCTCTCCCATCAGAGGTACTACTTGGGGAGCAACCTCGCGCCAACACTGCACATACTCCTTAAATGATTCCTTATCTTTCAGAACCATTGTTCTCAATTGGCCACGGCCAGGTGCCATAAACATGTTGTACTTGTATTGTTTCACAAAAGCTTCACCCATGTCATCGAATGTATGGATATTGCTATTGTCCAATCCCATATACCATTTTAAGGTAGCACCATTCAAACTATCATGGAAGAAATGAATAAGGAAACGTTGATCATCAGTATGAGTGGATATTCTTCTAATATACATTACCAGGTGGTCATGGGGGCAAGAGTTTCCCTTGTACTTCTCAAATTCTGACACTTTAAACTTTGTCGGCACTTTCATATTAAGAACTAAGCAGAGGTCAGTAACATTTTGTTCGAATAACTCTTTCCCTCGGAGGGCTTTCACCTTTTTCTCCATTTCATTAAATTGATCCTGAAATTCATCTATTCTGTTATAGAAGCCCAAACTTTCACTTGGTGGAGGAACAACATGAAAAGCTTCATTAACAATAGGAACAAAAATCACCACAGGATGTACAACATGATGAATCTCATTATTAGCAACAGGAGTAGCATGCACCATAGAAGGGGAAAAAACCATAATTGGTTGAATATGCTGAGTAACTTGAACAGTAGGATTATATACTTCTGGCATGTAACCTTCAGAAATTCCCCACAAGAAACTGGGAGGCATGCGATATTGAGCAGAGGTAACAGCTGGAGTAGCAGAGATAGGAACTGACAGAACTTCAGAAATTCCAGTTGTCTGTTTAAGTTGAGTAACATGAGGAGACATAGGTGGATATGGTTGATTCTGAGCAGCCACCAATGACTCTACCAAAGCAGTCATATTATCCATTCCTCTTCTCAAAGTAGTAACTTCTTGATGCAACTCGTGATTCTCTTGTTCAAGGTTTTCCATCTTCCTTTTGGAATTATCCCGAGTGTTGTAGTGGTGAGACAACTTGCTGAACGAACGAGGCAGAGAAACAAGTAAGACACCTGGAAGAAAACAGGAATCCAAAAAAGTGTGTGAAATGATACGTGATATGCAATTCACATGATTTATTTTAATTATTTTAGTTTTTCAAGGAACTTAAAGAATAATTGTAAATATCAAAGAAGAAAAACATTTTTAGGAAACTGAACAAACTTGTTATATATTAATAACTTTGGAAGGGATTACAAATTTTCGTACAAGTTTCAAAAATCCAGAATACAAGAGAAATAAAGATAGAATCTAAAAAAGTATAAGAAGCTAAGGCTGATGAAGGTCCCTCTAGACTCTGACGCTTCCCCTTGAGTCTTGAAATTTGAGCCTTCAACTGCTTGTTCTCTTTTGCATACTTGTCGACAACTTCCTTCCATCCACTAAAAGTGGGAGATAAGTTCTAAATGAGACTTGGCTGAGTTCTAGAGGAAAAATAAATCCTCTTTCTTCTCCACCATCTCCATAACATAACTCTTAAGAATCTCAATCAAGTCATCCTTTTCTTTTAATTTCGCAGTGTAAGACACCTCCAAAGTATGGTACTTGTTCTTCCAAGCTTCTTTCTTTTGCTGCATCCTAACCAAGGACAACTGAAGTTCTTCCATGTCATCTAAAAAGGGAGGAGTAATCGTCATAAATATATCAGCTAAATGTTCTTCACGAGGATAAGGCATCTTCAACTGAATTTCCCTTGCTTGTACCCACTAGAGATGAGGCTCTAAGGAAACAACTCCTCTTGGTCCCAAATCTTTTCTATCCTTCCTATGAATATTGACACCAAGATTTTTCAATCTCTTCCTTAGCTAATTTGTGATCTTTTCCTTTTTGAAGAAAGAAACCACTCAGATGAATGTTACTTGGCTTGTCTCTCATCGGATATCCATGATGGCAACATGGAAGAACAAGCTTGTAGTTAATTCCTCCCTTTGTACCATGAAGAGGCACATTGGGGAAAACACCATAACTATCAGTAATCTTCACATGATAATAAGCTTGATGATACCAATCAATGTCAGAATGG
Source organism: Vicia faba (assembly GCA_948472305.1). Classification (NCBI taxonomy): domain Eukaryota; kingdom Viridiplantae; phylum Streptophyta; class Magnoliopsida; order Fabales; family Fabaceae; genus Vicia; species Vicia faba. The sequence continues at coordinate 201,303,668 of OX451739.1, forward strand.
GTGAGAGCCATAATCTTCGGTGCCCAATGAGTTTCCTTCTTAATATCCTTAAAAGAAACAGACAGGGGAAAGTGATAAATAAAACACTGGTATAACAACGGTGTACAACAAATGATCATCCCTTCCTCGTAGAAATTCCGAAGATGGATGGAATAATAAGTATCTCCTAGCAGCGTAAGGATTGGATTCCCAATCAGAAAGATCCTAATGGCATTAACATCCAAAACTTGTTAACATTAGGAAACAAGAACAAACCGTAGGCCAGCAAAGCAAAAATAGCCTCAAAAGAAACTGTACTCTTTATCTTGGCAAAGTAACGAGCTTTCTCTAATAGAAATTAAGCAGGTAAACCTCTTACTCCTTCTTTGGTAGTCATGTTATCCTCTATCCCTGACTTCCTCAAGTGAGTAACTGCTGCAATCTCATGAGACTTAGGCTCTCCTTCTAAACCAGTGAAAGGAACACGATCAATAATAGGTAGTCCAAGTAAATAAGAATACTCTTCCAATGTCGGTATCAACTAATAATCAAGAAAAGCAAAACATCGGTATAGCGGATCATAGAACTGAACCAACATAATAATAATAACCTCCTTCATCTTGAGCTTTATAATAGGGAAAATAGCTCCATACTTCTTCCGAAAATCCATAGGACTTTCAATCTCATAAACCAAACTCCTCAGTTACTCTATCTTAGGATCCCTGAAATTGTATTTCCGAGTCTTTCTCCTTCCAAAATCCATGGTCAAAAAGAGTACATGAGATATTTGCAAAGATCAACCTTAAGTTTCTTGAAAAATTGTTTTTAAGAATGTTCATGGATGCATGAATGCATGATGATGCAACAATCACACACAAGATCACAAACATAGGGGGTTCATAGGTTTGACGTCATGAGCATAAAGTCAAAGGTACTACCCACAAGGTAAGGACTAATGGTTTATCACCTGTAGATCAAGGTTCTAAGGAAATCCCAGAGTCTACATTCCTCTTTCGGATATTACCAACGTCTTGATTAGCTCGATAATTAGAAATATTCTCAAGAGAAACTCGTATGAGCTTGCATAGCAGCTGCACCATTTTTCATGTTTTTCTCCAACTGGTGTAGCGCACTTAACGCGCTCTGTACCGCTTAGTGCGCCCTGCTGTGTAGAGCTAGTGAATTATGTTTAATTTTTCGCCTGACTCTCCTTTTTCCCACTTCACCTAAGGCTTTATAGTATATTAATTAATAGTAACATTTTTAATTCTTTCTTTTATTGTTTGGACTCAAATTTTGGTTAGATAGCTTGGAGTCGCATTTGGTGATTTTCTGATTTTGAGTGTGTTAACTTGCGAATGTATGGTAATGATAGTTTTTTAAGTTGGTACTCTCCATGTACTCGTTTATCGCTTTCTATATCATAACATGTTTAGGAAACTTGTCATTTGCATAATTACCATGCCATTCATTCTTTTTGCATTACTTGCGTTTGATTGAATAATTTTAGTTCCCTTTTTACTCATAAATGTGAGGAAGTTTTCCATTGTTCATATATGCTGGAGGCCACAATTCTTATTTTAACTAGATTTTATTATGTTTAATCTTTTGTTTTTGTTGATTGTATGAAATCATGAACATGATCAATGCATTTTTTTTTATTTTGAGCAGAACTACCTTGGCCAAATAGTCGATTCACCTTGTGAGTGTGTGAATTTTTGTTAACCCCTTTAAGCTTTTTGTCGATGTCCATGTTGTTTTTTGCTAAATGCTTGTCTATGAGTGTTTAGTTCATCTTTTTGTATGGATGTTGATTCTTTTGTTTTCTTTAACCCTCAACTATGATTTATAGTTTGAATTTTTGCCTTGCCTTAGGAAGTAGGGAGTATTCACATTATGATGTTGTTTGAATTAGAGTAGGAGAGAATTTTTTGCTTGATCTTGTGTGTATTACTATGAGGTTGAGAAAGAAAGATAAAAATAAAGAAAAAGAAAGAAAAAAGTGAAAAAGAAAGAAAAGAAAAAGAAAGAAAAAAGAGAAAAGTTGTGAAAAACAAAAACAAAAAGAGTATGGAATAATGTTGTCATAATAAGTGATGTGTGTTGGTTTGAAATTTGGAATGAAGTGTAAGAACAAAGTTTGAATCTACTACCCTAAGTTTAAGTTTTGATGATAACAAAATGAAATGATATATTAATTATGTGATTCTTGTAAGAACTATTTGCTACCTAAAATATTACTTTCTGTTTTGCAGAAACTCTGATAGGTATCAGCAAGAGTACATCATAATCAGCATCAGAATATTGGTTATCAACATCAGCATCAGAAGATGCTATATCAGATACCAGAATTAGAAGAACAACTCACGCTTATGCTGAAGCTTGATGAACAGAACTGCGCTCAACACTCTGATCTCTGATAAAGACAACAACAGTTCATCAACACTTAAGCAGCGTCAGAATGAGCCAAAGCCAGAACACGCTTTAAGTAGCAACGGTACTGTGCATTCAAGACGAGTTATTACCAACAGCATCATTCCAGAAAAGATCTGCTTAATAAGGAAAGTTTGTAATTGGCATTGAATCAAGATTATTGCTCCAACGTTCATCAATTTCAATTCTATATAAACAAGACAATGAAGATTGAATTGGCTAATGCTCTACATCAATTCACACGCCTAAAAGCTATTCATCATCTTCTTATTCTCAATTTGCTAAAAGCTCCATATTTCCTTACTCAATTATTTTAGCAATCTAGTTTCAATAAGCTTAAGTTGTGTAGTATCACAGTTGTGATAAATAGTTTTGTAGAAAACATTCACACACCTAGATTTCTATTCAGTGTAAGAAAGTGATTCCCTGACAAACCGGTTTGTGGTTTGCATCAAGAAGGCTTTAGCAGTTGTTAAAGCAGATTGTAATATTCAGTTGAATATAGTGGATTAAGACCTCGTTGGAGAGAGGCGAAATCACCTTGACGGGTGGACTGGAGTAGTTTGAGATCAAACGAACCAGGATAAAAATATCGTGTTCATTGCATTGATTTTCAGTTTTACAATTCAACCCCCTTCTTGTGTTTTTCACTTCTTCAATTGGCATCAGAGCGCCTGGTTCTGAGCTAAAACACTTAACCGTGTCAGTACAAGATCCAGCGTCAGAAAAACACAATGGCAGGAACTTATTCTCACACCAGCAATGACAACCATGAGGACAGAGACAGATTCAGCGGCAAACCTCCAGTCTTTGATGGAGAAAATTTTGATTACTGGAAAGACAGAATTGAAAGCTTCTTTCTGGCACATGATGCTGATCTGTGGGACATGGTGACATATGGATACACGCACCCTGTGAATGCAAGCGGTCAGAAGATTGATAGGAAAACAATGTCTGACCAATAAAAGCGTGACTTCAAAAATCACCACAAGGCCAGAACCATCCTTCTCAGCGCCATCTATTATGCTGAATATGAAAAGATCTCCAACAGAGACACAACAAAGAACATGTTTGACTCACTCAGAATGACGCATGAGGGCAACGTTCAGGTCAAAGAAACTAAAGCTCTGGCGCTCATTCAGAAGTATGAGGCATTCAAAATGGAAGAAAGTGAATCCATTGAAACAATGTTCTCAAGATTCCAGATTCTGGCAGCTGGTCTCAAGGTTCTGGACAAAGGTTACTCTACTGCTGATCACGTCAAGAAAATCATCAGAAGCTTACCAAAGCAGTGGAGGCCAATGGTTACAGCTCTGAAGCTAGCAAAAGATCTCAACAAAATTTCTCTGGAGGAACTTATCAGCTCCCTCAGAAGTCATGAGATAGAGCTAGAAGCTGATGAACCCCAGAAGCAAGGTAAGCCTTTAGCATTAAAATCTAACAAAAAATCTGAGTCTAAAGTTTTGCAGGAAGTTGAAGAAACATTTGATGGATCCTCATCAGAAGAAGACGAACTCTCCCTCCTCTCCAGAAGAGTGAATCAACTGTGGAAGCAGAGGCAAAGGAAGTTCAGGAATCCCAGAAGATCTGAACAGAACGAGTCTTCTTCCAGATACAGAAGGACAGATTCTTCCTCTGGATACAGAAGATCTGAAGGCTCCTCAGGAAGCAGAAAGCCAAACACCAAGGACATCATCTGCTATGAGTGCAATGAGCAAGGACACTATAAGAGTGACTGCCCAAAGCTTCAGAGGGAAAATCCTAAAAAGAAGTTTGGAAGAGAAAAGAAGAAAAGTCTCATGGCCACATGGGATGACTCTGACTCGTCTGAAGCTGACTCAGAATCAGATGATGAGAGAGCCAACATAGCTCTCATGGCTAACATTTCAGAAGATAGTGAAGCTTCTGAATCAGACTTAGAATCAGACACAGAAGAGGTATTTCCTGACTTTGCAATTAATTTTACCAAGGCTGAACTTGCTGAAAGCCTTAATGAAATTCTGGAAAGGTATCAGCAGATTAGAGTTAAATTCAGAAACCTGAAAAGGAATCTTGAATCTGACTCTGATAAGACTGAGAGTCTTAAATTGGAGAATTCTGAGCTGAGAAATAAAATTTCAAAATTAGAAAATACTTTACAAAACTCTCAGAAGGAACCAATTTCTGAAACTCCCAGCAACGCTGATGAGATCATCAAGGAGTATGATCACCGTTTCCAGAAGTTCCTTGCTAAAAGCATAGATAGAAGCAAAATGGATTCAATGATCTATGGAGTTAGCAGAAACGGCAGGAAGGGAATAGGATACCAAGGTAAGGTTCCTACACCAAAGAATGTCATGGATTTAACCATTAAACACACTCCTATGAATTCACATTTTGTGTATGGTCACACATATGATATTAAATACACTAGCAATAAGTACTCTGTGAAACCAAAATTCAACCATAGTTTTGGTAAATCTAAACAAATCAGGACCCAAGAAAATCTGGGTACCTAAGGATAAAATAATACATGTTGCAGATATCTTTAGCAGCAAATCAGAAACACCAGTCATGGTACCTGGACTCTGGCTGCTCGCGACACATGACGGGAAGAAGGCATATGTTCCAAAGCCTGGAACTTAAGCCTGGAGGCCACGTTGGCTTTGAAGGCAATCAGAGGGGAAAGATAATTGGCTCTGGAACTGTAGGTAATGGAAATCTTCCCTCTATTAATAATGTTCTGCTAGTAGATGGATTAATGCATAATCTGTTATCCATAAGTCAATTAAGTGATAACGGTTATGATATAATCTTTAATCAAAAATCATGTAAAGCTGTTAGTCAGAAAGATGGGACTATCCTGTTTAATGGAAAGAGGAAAAACAACATTTACAAAATCAAACTTTCTGAACTGAAAAGTCAGAATGTAAAGCGTCTTCTGTCTGTTAACAACGAGCAGTGGATCTGGCACAAGAGATTGGGGCATGTTAGTATGAGAAGAATATCTCAGATTAACAAACTCAATCTGGTAAGAGGACTTCCTAATTTGAAGTTCAATTCAGATGCTCTGTGTGAAGCATGTCAGAAAGGCAAGTTTGCAAAACCTTCTTTTAAATCTAAAAATGTTGTTTCTACCTCTAAGCCATTAGAACTTCTGCACATTGACTTATTTAGACCAGTTAAAACTGCTTCAGTCAGTGGCAAGAAGTATGGGTTAGTAATCGTAGATGACTATAGCAGATGGACATGGGTAAAGTTCTTAAGACACAAGGACGAGTCACACTCTGTGTTTGTTACCTTCTGTAACTAAGTTCAGAATGAAAAGGATCTTAGAATCGTTAAAGTCAGAAGTGATCATGGTGGAGAGTTTGAAAACAAAGATTTTGAGTCATTCTTTAATGATAGAGGCATTCTGCATGATTTCTCTTGTCCTAGAACTCCCCAAAAAAATGGAGTCGTAGAACGAAAGAACAGAACATTGCAAGAAATGGCCAGAACCATGATTAATGAGACAAACGTTGCTAAGATCTTCTGGGCAGAGGCAATAAACACAGCGTGCTACATTCAGAATAGAATCTCAATAAGACCTATTCTGGAAAAGACTCCATATGAATTATGGAAGAACAGAAAGCCCAACATTTCATATTTTCATCCATTTGGATGTACTAGCTTTATATTAAATACAAAAAATTATTTTAACAAGTTTGACTCTAAAGCACAGAAGTGTATCATGTTAGGATACTCTGAACGCTCAAGAGGGTACAGAGTATACAATACAGAAACACAGATTGTGGAAGAATCAATCAGTGTTCGTTTTGATGATAAGCTTGACTCTGAAAAGTCAAAGCAGAATGAAGTTTTTGCAGGTATGGAAATTGAATTTACAGGTTCTGAAGACAAGTCATCAGAAGCTCTCAACACAGACACTCCTTCAACGTCTGAAAGGAGCACTGCTAGCAATCCTACAACAGCTGCTGATCAACCTCAGAAGAGATTACCCAGAAGCAGCTTGGATCACCCAGAAGAAACTATCTTAGGAAGAAAGGAAGATCCAATCAGAACAAGAGCAAGCTTCAGAAACTCTGAAGAAACTCTCATGGGACTTGTGTCTCTGATTGAACCTTCTTCTATTGATGAAGCACTTCTGGACAACGACTGGATTCTGGAAATGCAAGAAGAGCTGAATCAATTCACCAGAAATGACGTATGGGATCTTGTTCCCAGACCAAAAGGATTCAACGTCATTGGAACAAGATGGGTGTTCAGAAACAAGCTAAATGAACAAGGTGAAGTCATCAGAAACAAAGCACGACTGGTAGCACAAGGTTATAGTCAGCAAGAGGGAATAGACTATACAGAAACCTTTGCTCCAGTCGCCAGGTTAGAATCTATCAGACTTTTAATTTCATTTGCTGTTAATAGAGGCATCACTCTGTATCAGATGGATGTCAAGAGTGCATTCTTAAATGGTTATATAGAAGAAGAGGTTTATGTGCACCAACCCCTACTTTTGAAAATACAAAACATCCAAAACATGTTTTCAAACTAAACAAGTCACTATATGGTCTGAAACAAGCTCCCAGAGCTTGGTATGAAAGACTAAGTAACTTTCTGTTAGAAAATGAATTCACCAGAGGGAAGGTGGACACTACCTTATTTTGTAAGTCAGTTAAGAATGACATCTTAGTCTGTCAAATTTATGTTGATGATATTATTTTTGGATCTACTAATCCTTCTCTTGGAAGAAAATTTGCTAAGTGTATGCAGGCAGAATTTGAGATGAGCCTCATGGGGGAACTGAAATTCTTTCTAGGAATTCAGATCAATCAAACTTCAGAGGGAACTTACATTCATCAGAGTAAATATATCAGAGATCTTCTGAAGAAATTTGACCTCTCAGAATGTAAGCCATCAAAGATTCCAATGCATCCCACGTGCATTCTGGAAAGAGAAGAGGTAAGCAAAAAGGTAGAACAGAAGGTCTACAGAGGTATGATTGGTTCTCTCCTTTATCTGACAGCTTCAAGACCTGATATCTTATTCAGCGTATGTATTTGTGCTAGATTCCAATCAGATCCTAGAGAATCTCACTTAACAGCTGTTAAGCGAATTTTCAAGTATCTGAAAGGTACTACTAATCTGGGTTTATTTTATAGAAAATCTAGTGATTACAGCTTAGTAGGCTACTGCGATGCTGACTTTGCTGGAGACAGAGTAGAGCGAAAAAGTACTTCTGGAAGCTGCCAGTTTCTGGGAGAAAATCTGATCTCTTGGTCCAGCAAAAGACAATCAACAATTGCGCTATCAACAGCAGAAGCTGAGTACATAGCAGCAGCAGGATGTAGCACACAAATGCTCTAGATGAAAAGTCAGCTTGAAGACTTCCAGATTTTTGAGAGTAACATCCCTATACTCTGTGACAATACTTCTGCTATTTGCTTAAGTAAGAATCCTATTTTACATTCTAGAGCTAAGCATATAGAAATAAAACACCATTTCATTAGGGACTATATTCAGAAAGGAATTTTAAATTTTAAATTTATTGATACAGACCATCAATGGGCTGATATCTTCACTAAACCCCTTTCTGAAGATAGGTTCAATTTCATTCTGAAACATCTCAGCATGAAAATCTGCCCAGAGTGAAAATGTTTTAATTCCATATATTATCTTTCAGAATGTATTTGTTTTACTGTGAACTTCTGATCAATCTCTTTTCAGAAAGAAAGAACATGCAGATTGTATCAGATGCTAGTCTTAAAGATTTGAGCGTTTCAGCTCAAGGATAGACGTGTTGATCACTAAATCAAACAAGTGTCATCCAATCATCAGTAAATCTCTGAAGCAGAACACGCGTGCACGCTTCTGAGAAGGCAAAACTCTGATTGGGTGCACTGAGACACATGTCTGGTAACTGTTTCAAGTATCTTTCTCAAATCCCCCAAAATCAGCAAGCATTAAATGAAAGTAATCATGTTTTAAAAATGTAATCATGATTTTATTTTCTCTTTCTTGAAACTGTTTACACTTTCAAAAAATTTCTTAAATCTATTTAAGCACTTTAACTTCTCACATTAATCCTTTACCGTTTCTCATAATCTCTCAAATATTTTCTGCATTTTCTCTGTGTTCATCTCTTTCAAACTTAAACCCATTTTCTCAGTTTTCTCAGAAAAACCCTAAGTGTGAACATGGCAACCTCCAGCAGTGCTTCTGTAGGTTCTCAGAAGAAAGCTTCCTCTGAACAGTACCAAGTTCCATTCAGAACACTCCTTACACCAGTGAAGAATCTAGAAGTGTTGTCTGAACTGATTATTGACTTTGGCAGTCTGAAAGAGAATGGTTTTGACTTGACAGAAGAAGTTAGGGCACATAAATGGGAGAGATATTTTGACAGGTTGGTTGGACCAACGTTCCCAGTTTTAGTCAAGGAGTTCTGGATTCATGCGACCTCTTCAACGCATCAAGTCACCTCCTACATAATGGGAAAGAAGATTGTGATCACTGAGGATCACATAGAAAAACTGATTGGTTACAGTGGCGGTGGCGTCCGCTGTATTGATATGGCTGAAAGATGCTCTGACGTTGGTGTCATAGCACAACAGATTTTCACCCATGGGGTGCCCAGCAGCAAGATCAGAGACCTAAAGGATCACCACAGAGTTTGGGAGAAGATCATTCTGGGGTGTTTTAATCATAGGAAGCCAACTAGCTCCCCTGATTATATAAATATAGATCAGCAGTTTCTGATCTACTTTATTAATCAGAAGTTAAAAATCAACTTGGCTCATCTTCTGTTTAATCACCTCAGAACAAGCGTGAAGGAGACCAGGGAAGAAGAAAGAACAAAGAGGGTTTGGATACCCTTTGGAAGGTTAATATCAGATATTCTGACTGAGAATAGGCTGATAGAGCACCTGATAGAAGCTCAAGAGTTAAGCATTATTGAACCAACTGTTGGCAAGCCTCTGAACGCGAAAAATCTGAAGAAAATGAAATTAATAGAAAATATCAGAAAGGAACCCAGCGTTACTCCTATTGCTGACATCACCAGCAGAAGAGTCCCACTGAGCGACTTTCCTTTATTTTTTGAGATAGAATCTAAACCAGTGGTGGTTCTCAGATACTTGGACGCGTGCAAGGCTGATGGTACAGATCCCAAGCTGAATATCTAAGATCTGCACCAACAACAACCAGAAGTTTCACTGAAGAAGACGAAGAAAAGGAAGGCCGCTTCAGAAGGAACATCCCAGCAGACTCCCAAGAAAGGAGGTAATTTACCTGCTGCTTCTGTTTTAAATTCTTCTGCTATCCCAACATCAATCCCAACTCCAGCTTCTCATGAAATCCCAATCCCCATACCAACAATAGATGAAACCGAACCAGAAGAGGACCCTTCTGAGGCACTAAAACTCAGAAGACCCCGCACCAAACATCCTAAACCAACAACTTCAACAACATCAGAACTTGACAAAGTTCTGTCTGACATTGATCAACGTGTTTCTGATCACCTCTCCAATAATCCAAACTCTGAACCACAAATTGCCCACTCTCCTCAACCAGAACAACCTCTCTCACCCATACCAGAAGAACCTCAAATTCCTGAACAACCAGAAATTCCTCCTCCTTCTCCACAACCAGCAATTCCTCCTCCCTCTCATCAACCAGAAATTCATCCACCATCACCTCAACCATCACCTCTCCATCACCTCCTCAACCTGAGTTTCATCATTCTGAAACTCCATCTCCTGAACCACATTCTCCTCAATCCTCTGAGCCACAACCTCTGGCAATCCAGCTGCCATGTGGAACAACGTAACCATGGCCCAGCTGCCATCCTCGCCAGAATCTACCCCTCCAAATACTCCAAAAACCCCACACAGTCCAATCATTATTTCTGAATCTCCCACTCCATCTCCCAAACAAGCATCTCCCAAACAAACTACAGATGACCCCAGCAGGACCTTCATCGATTTAATAATCCTTGACCGTCTTGCTGATCTCAAAAATAAAATAGCCATTCCAAAACCAAAACAGCCAGATGTTGGCTCTGGAATTGTGAATTTTGAAATAGGTTTGCAGCAGTGGATTGCTTCTCTGAAGCAAGTCTGTCCTGGAATGATTGATCCTGCTGCCTCAGACCAGCTCTGGTCACGTTTCAGAATTTAGGTACGTGCTGAAGCCCTCAAGTTGCAGGATATTAACTATGAGCAGGCACAACAGAACTTCAGCAAGCTGCTGAAGGAAGTTGAAAGTGAGCTGCCACAGGAAGACGTGCTCCTTCTGGATAGTGAGCCATGGTCTGAGAAGCGTCCAGCTTCAAAAGTGCAGCCAGAAGAAGATCAGACAATTCAAGCTGAAGCCAGTCAAGTTGAAGATGTTGCAGAAAGCTCTCAGAAGCTCCCTGCTTCTGATGTTTCTCAAGCTGCCTTGGACAGGCAGACTCTGGAAGAGCTGAAGCTGAATGATATTCGTCTGCAGCAAAGGATGGATGAAAATGATCAGAAGATGAAGGAAAGGATGGATGTGCAGGACAACAAGATAGATACAGTAGTCAACATGGTGCACAAGCAGACTGAAACTGCTGATCAAATTAAAGCAATGCTGGAGACTCTGTTCACACGCTTTCCTCCCCAACCTTAGATTTTCATTCATGCCATTTTCATGTTTTCTTTGCATATCTTCTGTACTGTTTTGTCTGGCTCTAAATATTCTAATATAACAAGTTTTTCTTCTCTAATCGTTTTAGCACATCACTTACACTTTTTGATTGCTGACAAAAAGGGGGAGAACAAGAATGATATTTTTCAATAACGGATTACTGAGACAAAAAGTCTCAAACATTCTAACTCTGATATACTTGAATGTTTTCTATTTTTGCATAAGTCTACAGGTACAATAATGCTCTCTGATACACTGAAGCCCAAAGCCCTGATACTCTGATCCAAAGCAAAGCTCTGATAAAGCTCTGATATTCTGATCTGAAGCTCTGCTCTGATATTCTGATATGAAGTTCTGATAGTCAAAGCTCCAACATTCTGATGTTAAAGAATTCAATAAAGGTCTGATCCTGAAGAACTCTTGGAATTAAAAGGGAAGTAATAAATTCAGGGGGAGTATCTCCGATCCTATCTCTGATATCTCCTTATCCCTTATCTTTGATAACTCCTTATTTAATTCTGATGCAACTCATCATTTAGTTATCTCTGATACTTTTTTGCGCTATTTTCAATTAAAAAATATCTAGTTTTTGTCATCATCAAAAGGGGGAGATTGTTAGAACAAAGTTTGAATCTACTACCCTAAGTTTAAGTTTTGATGATAACAAAATGAAATGATATATTAATTATGTGATTCATGTAAGAACTATTTGCTACCTAAAATATTACTTTCTGTTTTGCAGAAACTCTGATAGGTATCAGCAAGAGTACATCATAATCAGCATCAGAATATTGGTTATCAACATCAGCATCAGAAGATGCTATATCAGATACCAGAATCAGAAGAATAACTCACGCTTATGATGAAGCTTGATGAACAGAACTGCGCTCAACACTCTGATCTCTGATAAAGACAACAACAGTTCATCAACACTTAAGCAGCGTCAGAATGAGCCAAAGCCAGAACACGCTTTAAGTAGCAACAGTACTGTGCATTCAAGACGAGTTATTACCAACGTCATCATTCCAGACAAGATTTGCTTAATAAGGAAAGTTTGTAATTGGCATTGAATCAAGATTATTGCTCCAACGTTCATCAATTTCAATGCTATATAAACAAGACAATGAAGATTGAATTGGCTAATGCTCTACATCAATTCACACGCCTAAAAGCTATGCATCATCTTCTTATTCTCAGTTTGCTAAAAGCTCCATATTTCCTTACTCAATTATTTTAGCAATCTAGTTTTAATAAGCTTAAGTTGTGTAGTATCACAGTTGTGATAAACAGTTTTGTAGAAAACATTCACACACCTAGATTTCTATTCAGTGTAAGAAAGTGATTCCTTGACAAACCGGTTTGTGGTTTGCATCAAGAAGGCTTTAACAGTTGTTAAAGCAGATTGTAATATTCAGTTGAATATAGTGGATTAAGACCTCTTTGGAGAGAGGCGAAATCACCTTGACGGGTGGACTGGAGTAGTTTGAGATCAAACGAACCAGGATAAAAATATCGTGTTCATTGCATTGATTTTCAGTTTTACAATTCAACCCCCCTTCTTGTGTTTTTCACTTCTTCATGAAGAATAAGTTTGATTGAAATTGTGTTGCTTGAGTCTTTGTGAGTTGATCACTCCCTTAGGTTAAGACAAATTTTTGTTTCGATTAGCTTTAAGACTTATCGCTTGTTTGTTAACCCAGCCACATTACAACCTTGAAAAGTCCTTGTGATTCTTGCCTTTGTAATTTCAATATGAGTTTTTGGATGAATGCATAACTTAGTCTATTGTTTGCAAGATTGTGAATGAGTGTTTTTTGTCCCTCACTTTTGTGTGTTCTTCTTCTACTGATGAATTTTTACTAGGTCTAATTCATGATTGAGCTTGTTTTGTTTTAGAATGTTTAGTGTGATTTTTGTACTTAGGATCCGTTTCCTTTACATGTTCTCATTGTAGGATTGTGGTAAATATTTACCTTGTATGTGCGTTTTTGTTTGAACCATACATTTGTTTTCCATTTTAAAAACTTGTTGATTCATGATTCTTTGGTTGATTACTTTTGGTTCTTTGAGTTGTTTGGCCTTGTTTGAGAAAAAACAAGTTCAAGTTGGGGAGAGTTCGATAAGTGCAAATTGTAGCTATTTTTGTATATACTTTTTGTTGCACTTATAAAATCTTTATTATTAATATTAGTTGAATAAACATGACATTTTATGTAAATACGTTTATTTTATGTTTATTTGTGTTTTTGTGTACATAGTGTACCGTTTGATGTTTTCCATTCATTTTGTAGGCATTTGTTTCATTTTGGAGCATCGAGGAATAAGGTGTCGAAGGAGCAGCTCTGGATGGGCGTTTTCAAAATAAAAGACCAGTTTTGAGAAGTTTTGCCCAAGAGAGCCTGCTTAGCACGCAAAAGGCCGCTAAGAGCGAGTGCGCTTAGTGCATTTTGTAGCGCGCTGCTTGCATTTTGACATTTTGGAAGAAGCTTAGTTTTGGAGCCCGCTTAGCGCGGTTTAGGTCGATTTAATGTATAAATATCATGCAGCTCGCTTAGTGCAGTGAGCCCGCTAAGCGCGGTTTGCTGAGATTTGTTTTATAACTTCATTTTCAGTTCATTTTGTGTTATAGTTTTGGGGAAGTTTTTGCTCACAACTCCATCAACCTCTAATTTTGTTAGGATTAGCTTAGATAACAACTAAAACTTGCATACAGATGATTCGGGGTGGATTTATCTTCAATCGACACTGACAAACCCGGTAGATTTATGGTCCGTTTCTCTTTTTCTTTGTGTATTCTGTTTTGGTTGGATTTGTATATATATTTACTTTGATATTATGTATATTTGTCGCCCTTGGTTTTATATAAAACTTCCTTTACAAATCTTTGTCGATTGTTGTTTTGAATTTTTGCTCTGTGCTCGTGATTTGGGTTGTTATAGACATATATTGCTTGAATTATTATCTAGGATAATAATCTGTTAGTTTATGGATTCTAGAGATACATTTAGAGCTGACATTCACTTGGGTGTCTGTGATTAATGCCTATGTGTTGGTTTTGTCGCTCTGAGAGATCGTCGATGCGATTAGCACAGTTAACTTTTGTGTTGTTGAGGTGGTTGAGGGATCTCTACCGAGGTGATACAGTCGGCCTCTCAATTTGGTTTAGAAATGAGTTAGGTTGTGAGTGATATGTGGTGATGTTGAGTAGTATTATAGGTTTAGTATACCAGGTCGATAGGTTTAAGTCTGTGAGAAGTAGTATATATGCATGCTTGATAAGTTATTCTTTTTTCCTTTTTATACATTTATTTTCTGTTGATACCTTTCTATACAAACCAACTCATTCAAACTCTAAACTCATTAACAAGAGATTTGTCGAATGATATTTCAATACACCAATCTTTATGGACACAATACGATATAACCTATATATCACCCGGTAAAAATAATACTTTACTTTTTGCTTGCCACTTTACCAATCCAACAATACGCCGCAAGTGTACGGCTATGTGAAGTAATAAAGGATTATTGAACCACAAGGACCAATGGTTGAGCATCGAACTCTGTTATGTCATTGTATATCTAGAGAAATCGAAATTTGGTGTTTTAGGAGCAACTTAAGTGAAAAAGCACTTAAGTAGGAAAATAACTTATTTAAAAAGTACTTTTGGAAATAGTTTAAATGAAATTATAATAAGACAAGCAAAAATTAGGCTCATGAATTCTTTCTATGAGTTCTTCGCACAACTTAAGCACTTATATTACAAGAGTTCCAACACAATTTTATAGAAAAATAGATCATGGTTGACAATACATGCTTTCCCTAGCGTATTGAGGTATCTCTTATGAAGGAGACACTCGTAAGCTTTCGCTCGTGCAGAAATGTTCGTCAGTGATTGTTACTTTTGCACAACTATTAAAATGAAACAATTTCTCAATCTCGTTCGATCACTTTCGTGACTTCGGATTCAACCGTTTAAAAACTAATTTCCGATGTTTACACTTATCATTTCAGATCACCTAAAAACACTCCCACTTTCGTAGCGAGGTTTAAATCAAAAAATCGGGTTTTAAAATAAATAAGTGTTCTAATTCTCGTAATTGACTTAAGTTAGTTCATACGGATAATCATTGATAGAGTTCATGAATCTTAGTCGTTAGAGAACTACTCACTCATGGTAAGGAATAGCACAAACAAAACCAAGTTTATCACAGAAAATATATTAAATAATAATAAAATAATAAAATAGAAACCTGAATTATATTGATCCAGTGCTCTAACAAAGACTTAAGTTACAGAGCGTGAAACTAAAATTGGAATAAAAAACAGGATAAAAACTTAAGACTACCTATGAGTTTTTATATTAAAATTCTAAACATGGCACAAATAATCAACATCAATGCCCCTTGAAAATAGAATCAACCTGAATTAGAATATGCAAAAATCCCAAAACAACGATTAATCAAACTGAAAAAGGAAACAAAAATAGTGAAAGCACACCTGCCTGTTACGGTTCGTAACACACATTACCCTCACCCATAACAGGCCCCTGGTTTTCATATTGGGCGGACAAACTTGCCCCTTTTTGATTCACATGTTGTTACATCGCGTAATGGGCATTACGGGTGCCGTAACAGCTTCCTGATTTTTGTATTGGGAAATTTTGAATTTTGCGTTTTCTTCACGTTTCGTCCAATTTGATTCTCTTCACTTCCAGAATGCATGTTACCGCCTGAAAATATAAAAATAGCAATACCAAAGCATAAAACATAGTAAAATGAAGGAAAAACGGATAAAAACAATGAAATAGCGAGTTGAAACTAATGACAAAAATGATGCAAAAACCATTTATCAATCACTACAAGCACCACTATTCTCTTAATTCCGATAGTGATAGCGGTTTTGGTAGTGATAATGACTCCTCTTTCCCTTATGTTTTCCTAGGAAACATGGATATTACCGACACCTCCAATCCTAAGGCCAAGTGCGTGAGGGAATTTGGGTTCATCTACACCAGCAATAACTAAACATCATCCCATCGGAAGAAACTTCCTTTTTCTTTCTCCGATGAAGAAGAAGTTATTCTAGAGGTATGTTCTTTGGCAGAGACAACCAACATGGTCGCCTATGACGCCTCTATCACTTCTTCCTTTTAATTTCAATTACCCACTATTTGTGAGGTTAGGTTTTGCCTCCCCTTTTCCTTCTTTATAACAAAGGTTATTATGGTGATCAACACGACGCCCTCCAAAATCACACCCAACGATTGGAGCCTAATTAAGACATTTGAGATCATATGTCACTGAGTAGGGGTTACACTAACGCATGTGTTTCCTGGGGCCGAGTAACCCTAGTCAATTTTCCAGGGAGAGCTTTATTCAAACCCCATTCCAAACCCTTCAAGGGTTGGTAGGATACATTTATGAGGATGAGGGGACAAGATAATTCCTCTTTAGTTATCACTGGGGCGAACGACGACCCTAAATTTCCATTCGCCTAGACTGATAATTCTACATCAATCATATGATACAACTATGATTGCCTCATTGCAGATGAGGCTGAGGTGGTCCAAACCTTGGACGAGTTTAAAGTCATGGAGTTTTGCACCATGATTATTCTTGACCAAATGGATGATGGATCCCTAGAAAAATATATAAGAAAGCTCTAGTGATGGTGTCTTCTGTTGTTGCTACATAACTCATGTTGATATTTTTCTTTTCTTTATTGCATAGAAGATGTCTAGGGTTTTCCTCAGAGACACCTTAAAGGTTTGCACCATCGGGGGTCAAACATCAACTTGAGGGCGAGGCACCTAACCGATGGCAAGAGGTTGACTCCTCCCTAAGGGTAAAGCAACACAAGTTTTGGTACAGAAAGGGAGGGAACCCTCTGATTTCTTCCAAAGAGGGTCTCACCAACTTAATCCACCATGTGGAGTGATTACACCTTTGACGTCATCAAATTTATATGTTCCCCCCTTCCTTTCCCTAAATATTTTTGGAGGAACTATAAGTCTGTCTGCAATCATCCCTCACTGAAGCGGTCTAATCTCAAGGAGGGCTACCTGCTAAGGGTCCTCATGGAACGTGTCTAAAGAGAAACATGCCAAGGCTGATAAAGAACTGAAGATGAAACTTTCTAACTACAAAGGGGACCTTGCTAATGGCCATTCTATAATTGAGACTTTATAGAAGGAGAAGGAGATCTTGATTAGAAAGTTTCAGGAGGTTCAGTCTAAGTCTAAGGAGTTTGCTACCAAAGAACACGAGTTGCGGGATTTCCTAGGACATGCCCTCAACACTCAAAAAAAGTTGGAGGATGAAGTATCTATGTTGAAGGATGATTTGATAGAAAACTATGACATCTACTTTGAGAGGGCTAAGAAGCAGATAACCTTTCTATATCCTAAGCTAGATTTGAGCCCCATGGACATATTCAACGTTGTTCATGATGGCCAGTTGATGGATGTCTCAGATGGTCCCTAGTCTTCTGACCCTATCATTTTCTCTATCAAGGATATTCAATTTTAGCCTGAGGGTGACAAGGTGATAGAGGATGCTGCTCTAGTGGAAACTTCCCCTAGACATGCTCCAAAAGAAAAGTTGGCTTGTGAAGAAGGAAAATGATCTGCAGACTCCTATATTCATTATTCTCTTTACTATCTTTGTAATCAATTCCCTTGACGGTTAGCTCTAGGGGGCTTTTATGTAATTTTGAATATCCCCCTCAAGGGCTCCTTATATTTATTCTTATTTGTTTATCTTTCTATTGTGACTCATCAGAGAGTTTTCTCACCCAAGTTTAAGATTTGTTGTTCTTGTGGATGACTATGACCTCTCATGTTACTTTAGAGCGGTGAAGGTTCCATATAGGGATTCAGCGTTTGTAATATCCATTAAGGTCACAAAGACTCCCACATATGAATTCAACATTTGTAATAACCCTAAAGGTGGTAAGAATTCTCACAAAAGAATTCATCATAATTAATTGTCTTAAAATGCAGCAACGATTCTCACATAAGGATCCATCATAACAATTCTCACTTTAATTACATATGTAATAGTCTTAAAGTAATAATTCCATGGACTTTAGGTTTGCCTCTTTTGAAGGGGTCAAGCCTTCCTCTATAGGCTTCTTCCGGTGGTTTTACCTTTTCCATTTATATCACTTTAACATGCACGAAATTATTATCATTCAAAACCCAACGGAAATAGTAACATAAAACAACACACGATCAAAAAAGACAATTAATCTAAACTAATAACGATCAACTATGATAAAGTCCTGGTCATCAAGAACTTCAACATTATTTTCTCCCACAAAATGCTCTCTTCCAATTTCCTTCACCAATTCCACAAACTCAACCCTTCTCTCCCAACTCAAAGGCACACTTGGTAGCCTAAAAACTGGCTTAATAACACCAAGTTGAGCAAGAGCAGTGTTCAAAGCAATTGGACATGGCTCTAAACAAAGCCAATCAAACAAAGGCATAAGCTTCAAATTCAACAAATGATCATTTCCATCAACCATAAGCTTCACCATTAAACCAGGAATCAAATTACTAGCAACAGACATGTTCCCAACAGCACCATATTCCCATCTATCCTCATGACTTTCTTCATCATTTGCTGTCCACACAACAATCCCTTTATCAGTATACATTTTCACCCTCTCATTTCCCACACACTCTTTCACACCAACAAAATTAGGGTTTTCAGCCAATATTTCAACCACACTAGGAGGAATATCTTGAGCAGTTCTTGAAGGTATATTGTATATAATAACAGGTCCTATAGAAAGCAAACTATTGTAATGTGCAACCAAACCTTTCATTGAGGTTTTTCCATAGTAAGGGTTTATATGAAGTGCTGCATCCATTCCAACAGCAAAACCATGCTCAGTTATAGTAATTGCTTGTGATGTTGAGTTGCTTCCTGCATTACCAATGACTTTTACTTTATCACCAAATGAGTTGACTGTGTGAGCAATTAGCATTACTTTATCATTTATGCTCATTAGTTGGCCTTCACCAGTTGTTCCAGCAACAAGAATTCCTTCAACACCATTTTCTATTTGTATATTCACCAAATTATCATATGCTTCGAGGTCGAATTCGCCATTTGGTAGGTATGGAGTTTTCACAGCAGTTATTAATCTCAGACTTCTTATGTCATCAATCTTTTTCCTGTAAATTAATACAATGCATAAAAACTCAAATCCATTTTAATAAGAAAACTGTTACTAGTAAATAAGAAAATTCATCAATTGGTGAAATAATCCTACCTAATATTCATCTTTTGAGATACTTGTTGAGGGGCATGAAATGGAAGAGAGGAAGAAGGAGAGGAGACTCAGGACAGGATTACAGCCTCACATGGTATATATATACATACATATATAAGAGAATGAGTAAGCATCTTGAATGTGTGAGTCACTGTTTGTCTATAATGTGTTAAAATGCAAATACATCTTTCTTTTTATATGGATATTATTTTTCTTTTCTTTTCTTTTGCTTAGATAATATTTTTGTTCTCATCTATTTAGCACTAGCTTTTGTTCCATTAGTAGTATATATTTGTTATGTAATGTTTGTCGTAAGATAAAAGTTAGTCGGGTCGGCATGGACCTCAATAAAAATTTTCTTTTATAAATATTTATATTGAATTGATTAATTATTTCAATTAGTAGCTACTTAGTAGTATCATGTAGGAATGTAAATTAATACTTATGAAAATAGATAGTATGATATCCGTGTTCGTTCTAATAGATAAATATGATATTCGTATCTATTTTATATTTGTTTAGGTATATGTTAAATGTATAATTCACAAAACATATTCATATATATTTATATTTACGAATAATATTTTTTTTTAAAAATATTTTCAACTTCTTTTAAAAACAGCTATTATCACATATCATCTATATAATTTATTTTTATTTTTACAACAAAATTTTATTATATTAATTTTCTTCTTTTCCTCTAAAACATAATATAATCTAAACATAATATTCATATAAAATGTATATATGTAATGTAATGACCAATCAAATTTGTATATAATGTAAAAGGTTTTCTTCGAAGAAAATTTTAAAAGAAAAATACTCAAATGTCTTTATAATTAGAATATAATAAAAAGATAGAGTATAATAAAATAATGATACTTAAATAATTTTTATTATTAGTTAACGGATATAGATACATGCGGACACGAGTATCATTAAACTGGTATTTATATCTATTAAAAATATGTATTTAAATATTCATTTATTTTATTTACAGATGTCTATTAAACTATCTGTCTCATATCCGTGATAGATTTTATTTATTTTTATGTATAAATAAATATCTCACTGTGTTGCATCATAGATTAGTCTTGAGACATGAGCTGATATAGAGCAACTAATGATTGTTGCATGATAATGCATGAAATAGGAAAACTGATAATTGTAATTCTTATGGTAAGGTAAAAGTTAGTTGGGTCAACATATCAATCAATAGAACAATTGATTGACACTATTGAGTAATTAGTTAATTAGGACTATTAAGTAATAAGTTAATTGATTCTTCCGAAAGTCCTAAATTAATCTTTTATCTTATTAATATTTACACTACATTTGAGACTATTTATTAATTAGTTAATGAGACATTTATTCTCATTCTAAATCAACCATAATATGACACGTGGCTCTATCATATTTACTCATTTTTTTAACTTCAACTTTTTTTCTTTTCTTTTTATTCTTTTGATTTAAATTCAAATTTCTCTCACTTTCTTATTTTCATTTTAAAATTATCGCTCTTTATTTTCTCTTTCTCTTTCCCTTTTCTTTTTTTAAGAATAAATAAATAAATAATTGTACCTCTTTTCACTGAAATGAATAGGAACACAAAAAATTATTAAATTTTCAAAACACGAAATATAACCTCTACAGAAAACATAATTATTTTATGATTATTAAAAAATTATTTTTTAGTTACTAAAAAACAATTCATAATTATAAAATAAATAAATTATTTAATCAAATTATTCAGAAAAATAACAATCATTATCAACATAATACCTATTTTATTTTTAATCAATAATTGTTTTACTTTGAGAGAAAAAACTCTTATTTTCAAATGTCAATTTTTTTCTTTCTCTATCTCAAATTTTTTTCTTCTTTTATATGATTACTTAAAACAATTGATTGTATACAATTATTGTTCATTTTACAATTTAATAACTCATTTTAAATTTACATGTGCATCTAAATACATTATATATTTTATCAAATTGAATAATATTAACAGTGTAGACAACTAACTTTTCATCTCACAGTCACTATCAAGACAATATTTGTTTTATTTTAATCAACAATTATTTTTGAAATTCTGGCATGCACAATGTATTAGAAGTCAAGACTGATGTCTCAACAACAAACAATGTCAAGACAGATGTTATAGCATATACTAATAGTACAACAAAAATAACAACAATGTAGAAAAATAACTTGCAGAAAGTAAAGAATAGAATGATATGTTAACCCAGTTCGATGCTAACTCACCTACTCTGAGGGCTACTAAGTCAGGAAGGAAATCCACTATCAGTTGTACTAGTTCAAAGTTAAACTTCCTTGTTTATAACTTATCGCCTAATTCATATCTATTACAACTTCTACCTAGGTCCTCCCTAGATATGAGAAATCGACATCCCACTTCCAATCATCGCAGTGATAAAAGACCTATCCCAATCACAAGGGTTGTCTATAAATAAGTCATAGTCATAGCAACTTGAAACCAAAACCAAACTGAACTTTACACTTCAATCACAATACTTAGTCTTGCTTAAAAGCTTTGACCAAGAACAATCCTCACTATTGTTTCACAGCTTCGAGGAGAACAATAACTTGACAAAATGTCAAGTACAATCAATCAACTCAAGTACATCAAGAGATACACAAGAACGTACAAACAAAACAAAAACTTTCTTGAAGAATCCTCAGACCATAAGGCTGAGAAAATACGGCTTTCCCTTATTTTCAGATTGCTTGCTTCATTAGGTCTAAGTAGTTTCTTTAAATACTCTCAGCAACTCTTGGGCCTTGCAGCCGCGCCCAAATATTCCTTGTTGTCCATGCTGAGGAGTGCACAAATCTGTGCAGGAAAATCTCCATGAATCTTGGAACAAAACACAAGGTTTCCTAATTAGTCTCAATCAACCAATTTTAGCAACCTGTAAACAGATGGAGATGATATTTGTTCCAGATTTAAAAATCCTTGACTTGCAAAAAAATAGTGAGATAAACCAAAAAGGAATCTCAAAGAATCATTTAAAATCTGTCAAGAATCAATCAAACAACATAATCTACTGCACCAGACCAAACTGTAATGACATTGTCTTCGACATCTGACTGAAAATAACATAACAACAGACTTGTTATGACAGACCATGTTTTAGCAAAAATTATTCCAATCCAATAAACTTGTTACTAACAATATCCCCTTTTGGAAAATTTTTGGCTAAAACATTCTTAGCACAAAAGAACCATGAGAGAGGAATAAAACCACAAATAAAAGCAAGCTACATATAAAGATATAAATATCAGAGTCACAACAGCTAGACATACAGTCAGAGCACTACCCATGTCACATATAATAGGTTCTCCCCCTCAAGGAGAAACCCATATCACATATAGACACGGGATGTTGGAACATCTGGTAAGACATTCTCATCCTGCACATATAGCTACATCAGTGGCAGCAGCAGCAGAAGCACAAAAAAAAAAGACTACTATTCTCCCCCTAAATAGTTGCATAGGAAACCATAAAGAACCCAACATATTACTCCTCCTTTTTGGCCAAAATATTGACAAAAAAAGAATAAAGTAAGTTTACACATAGCACACAGAACTATAAAATCACAAGTTGCCATAGGCACATAATACACACAGTCAATATACCAAATATGTAAGCACAAAAGGAAACACTAAACACCGAAGGAAACAAAGATAAACACTAAGCACTAGGTGGAAGCACACATGATTCGGAACCTAAGGTTACTCAAATTCAAATGGGTGGGTGCAGGTGTTCCCTTGTGACTAGCATTTTCCATTCCAAACTTCTTGACTATATTCTTTGCATACTTACATTAAGAAATAAAAATAGAATTATCCATTTGTTTAACTTGAAGTACAAGAAAGTACGTTAGTTCACCAACCAAACTCATCTCAAATTCTGACTGCATTTATTTACCAAAATATTGAACCATCTTATCTGAAATTCCTCCAAACACTATATCATCAACATAGATTAAGCTCTCATGAGTTTTCAATCTTTCTCCCTAACAAACAAGGTCTTATCTATTCCTCATTTTCTGTATCTATTATTGACCAGAAACTTTATCAACCTTTAATACCAAGCCCTAGGAGCTTGCTTTAGCCCGTAAAGGGATTTCTTTAGCTTAAACACGTGATTTGGATAGGTAGGATCGACAAACCCCTTAGGTTATTCAACATAAACCTCTTCATTCAGAAACCCAATTAGGAAGGAATTTTTCACGTCCATTTGAAATGGTTTAAACTTCAATACGAATGCCACTCCTAACAATAGCCTGATTGATTTAAGTCTAGCTACTGGAGCAAATGTTTCATCAAAGTCTAGCCCTTCAACTTGAGTCTAGCCTTGTGCTACAAGCCTTTCTTTATTCCTAGTGACTACTCTTATTTCATTAGTTTTATTCTTGTAGACCCACCTTGTTCCAATGACATTTGTCCCATCAGGTCTTGAAACCAGATCCCAACTTTCATTCCTCTTGAATTGGTTCAGTTTGTTTTTCATGGCATTGATCCAAAAATCATCAGTTAAAGACTCCTTCACATTCTTGGATTCAATCTTTGAAACAAAACAAGAATTAGAAACCACTTCCCTTGATCTAGTAATGACCCCTTGATTAGGATTACCTATAATGACTTCTTTGGGATGGTCTTTCCGCATTCTTAATAGACGAATCCTTATTGAGTTGATTATCATCTGGGTCAACATTAGCCTCCTCAGTCTATACATAATATTTTTCCACATCTTCAGAGTCATTATCCATATGGAATGATGTTCCAACATTATCTTCAGCTTCACGCATATCTTCAGTTGTTGAATCATCAATTACAACATTGATAGATTCCATCATGACCTGAGTTATGATATTGAACACTTTGTAGTATCTGCTATTTCTAGAGTAACCCAAAAATATTCCTTCATAACTCTTTGGATCCATCTTTCTGCGTTGCTCACGGTCAACCAAAATATAGCATTTACTACCAAACATATGAAAGTATTTGACTGTAGGCTTCCTCCCTTTTCAAAACTCATATAGACTATTTGAGGTTCCAGTCCTTAAAGTGACTCTATCATGAATATAGCATGCAGTATTCATGGCTTCTTCCCATAAATGGTAAGGCAATTTTTTTGCATGAAGCATAAGTCTTGCGGATTATTGCAAGGTTCTATTTTTCTTTCCACTATCCCATTCTGTTGAGGAGTTATATGATATGAGAATTCATGACTAATACCTTTAGAGGCACAAAAATCAACAAATTTTCTATTCTCAAATTCCCTACCATGATCACTTCTGATCCTAACTATGTTACTTCCCTTTTCTCTTTGTAGTTTTTGACACAGCTCCTTGAAGATGTCAAAGACTTACGATTTTTATTTAATAAAATTTATCCAGGTGAATCTAGAAAAATTATCAACAACAACAACATAAGCATACTGTTGTACCCCAAAATTCCCCCCCTATTTTCTTCAAGACATTCTCCTAGGGTTCTCAAAGCTCAAGGTTGCTCAAGAATTGATCAGACAAATTCTCCTCCTAAGCAATTGACTTACAACTATGGTTTCAATTTTCTCAAGGAAGTTTGGGTTTATAAGGCCTCAAGTGGTTTCCATAGTTCCTTATATGTATCTAAGAATTCTCATACTAAGTTTCATGCCTTACATCACAAGTTTGCTCAGTCAATGGTTCAGATGACTGAAAATCAACTGTATTGGATAAAAAGTCAATTATGGTCAACATACAGTCAAACTTCAAGATTTTTGGTTATCATCAAGATTTTGAAGTCATATTCATCATTTTATCAAGGGTTAATCATGATTCATCAAGTAAAACTCTAAAATCAACAAAAGTCAAAAGTTGCCAAATTAGGATTTTCTTAAGGAGAAGTCAACTTAACTTTGACCAAGCATAACTTTCACATGCTTCATCAGATTTTCCTCAACCAAAGCTCCTTGTGAAGGAAATTAAATTCTCTACAACTTTGTATCTCTAAGCTTAAGTCCAAAAAATGCTTCATTTGAGAGATATGGACCAATACATTATAGGTTATTTCAAAAGTCAACAAAAGGATGCTTTTTGTCAAAGCAACTTATATCAAGATAAATTCTTCAAATGCAAAAATGATCAAGATAGAGATTATAGAGGATATCTTGAGATTTCCAGAAAGTCCAAGATCACATTCAAATGATAAATATTGAGAGATTTATGATTGGTGCAAGTTGGGAAATTTCGAGAAAATGCATGAAACCCAAATTGATCAAACTCAAATTTTTGGGCTAATGGGCTTGTGTTTCAAGGTCCAAACATCTATTAGGCATCATAGTGAACCTCTGAACCTATTCATACACCCCTTTTATTTTTATTCCATTTATTTTTTATTTTATTTATTTAAATTCAAAATTAAATAAGATAAAGTCAAGGCTTTTCTTACAAGGTCCAAGCCCACAATGGTTTAACCTAATTCTTCTCTATATATTTCTCTTTATTCATACATAACATCACATGAAACCCTTGCACAAAAGATACCTTTCCAAAATACCAAAATCATTCAAATTAGGGGAAAGCAAGAAACCTATTTGCAGCCGTTTTCAAAGCATCCTAACCCTCCCAATCGATCTCTGAAATGGTATAGGGTAAGCATGGATCATCTTTGATGATCCAAAGGGCTCGAAACAACATCCATGCATCACCAATTTCCATCATTGCATGAATTTTGTATTTCTTTTTTATTTGTGTTTTAATAGCTATTAACCTTACTAATGTGTTTATGAGGTATCAATATGCAGGAAAAGTGTAACGCCCCGATATTTAATTATTTATTTAATTAAATATTTTTGAATATTTTATGTTTATTTGAATTTTTATCGTCGAAGTCGGAATTATTTTATTTAGTGGAATGATAAATAATCAGAATTAATTTGGTGGAATTAAGTTGAAGTATATTTTATTATTAAGCTTAAGTATGAGATTGGCTTAATTTGTGGTGTTGTGAAGTAATAGGGGAGGGTATGTCACTTAGGCCCATTTAAATTTATTAAGAGAAATAATATATTATAATAGAAATAGAGTTAGAGAAGAAAGAGAGTTAGTGTTATCAGGAAAAAGAAGGAAAAAGAGAAGAGAAAGAGGAATATGGTCTTGAGAGGAGAAGAAGAACAATAGAAGGTTGCTACTAGTGTCAAATTCCCAGAAATCCCATTGAAATTTCTTAGAGCTGCACTCAGTCCAAGGTAAGAGTGGGATTCTTGCTAAATAAATGGGAGTATGATGAATTTTAATTTGGGTTTAGGGTATTAGTTTCACTACTATGATGTGCTAATATTTGTTTGTGTTGCTATTGAAATTAACAATTGATTGAGTTATGTTGTTATTTGTTGTATTTGAACTGTGTTGGATTAATGCTAAACTAGGATAAATGGGTGAATTGAAACAAGAATGAACAAGAACAAGGCATATGTGTAAAGGGAGGCAAAAACTGGTTTTTTAGCTTCAGGCCTTCTGACACGGTCGTTTCATCTGACACGGGAACCTGTATCAGCCCCTGCACTCCATGCCATTCCCCTTTCCTTCTCCTGACATGGCCGTGTCAGGAAACACGGTCACCCGTGTCAGCTACTGTAGCAAATTTTTCTGAACTTAGACTTATGCACTTTTCCGTCCCGATTCGTCCTGTTTGATTCTTATGCAAACCAAAACATAAAATATGATGATAGGGAATAAAACATCAATTAGTTAAACAAAGATATGATTAAGTAAATACTAAATTACTGTGTAGAACCATTAATCAGTAGTCGAATTAGGCGGTAAAATTAATTGTTCGAAATTTAATGAAATTTGACCAGGTAACTAAGTGTAATTAGTAGGTAATTGTGGATATGTCTTTTGTTGAAATTATGTTGATTATACCGAATTTCTGGTACAACAGGTTAAGTCGTCCCGTCCGGTTTATGGACGTTGTTGATTATAGGTCTTATGACCAATGTTGTGTTATTTTGTGCTGATTGATGAATGTGTTGGTGTTGCGAGATATCATTGAATATATGTGAATTCGATATTGATAATGTGATTATGAATTATTTTTGTGGGTAGCCTTATGGTGTGAATCCTAGTGAATATATAATGAACATGTTGTTGCTATGAATGGTTGTTGATTACGTTGATGACGTTGTAGGGTTATGGCCAGTGAAGTAGTGATGTAGGTGTATGCCTCGTGAAGTGTTTAATGATGTTGTTGTGTGTGTTGTACATTCATACATTTGCATCTTATGAAGGCCTGTATTGGCAGATTTTGTGAAGGCCTGTATTGGAAAAAAATGAATTATGAAGAAGGCTTATGCCTTGTGCCTCAGAATTACTGGAAAATATTTATGTTGGGAGTTCTTCTCCAATGGTACCACATGAATTTTCACAGTTGAGTCGCATTTGGAGTCGTTGTTTTGTTGTTTATTTAAAGTTTTTTTATGCTTGGTGATGTTATAAGTTGAATTGATATGCAGGTGAATTGTGTTGCTTTATGTTGTTATTGTGTGAAGTGGTGAATCGTATATTCTTTACCTAATATATTGCTTATCATAACCCTATTTATATAGTTTGATATCTCACCCCTTCTGTTTGAATGTTGCCCTTTGTTTATTTATTGAACCTTATATTTTTATTTGAGGAGTTTATTGTATTGATGTTGTTTCATGATTCAAAAGATGCTACATCTTATTTAGAGAATTATTATGAATCTGCGGTGTGATTAATCCAAGTTTGGTTTATGTTATGAAAACTATATTCATGAGTTGTGTTCATTCCACTTCTTTAAGTGTTATGTATCTATTCTAAAAGCATGACAGGTTTATGTGTTTTGTTGAATATGTGACATCCTGATTATATTGAAAAAAATTATACTATGATTTTCCGATTAATTGCTTGGGGTAGAATTGGGGTGTTACAAAAAGTCCATCGTATGAGTCCCATAATGTATGTATCATGAACTGCCATTGTTGTACGCCAAAATTTTCCCTCCCATTTTACTCAACATATTCTCATTAAGACCCTCAACTTGCTCAAGGATGCTCGAGAGTTGACCAGACAAACTCTCTCCTAAAGCAATGAACCCCCAACCAGGGTTTCCATTTTCATCAATAAGGGTGAGCTCCAAAGGCCTCATATTCTTTCCATAGTCCTAATATGTCCTTAGGACCCTCCATGTAAAATTTCAAGCCTTGCACAAGAAGTTTGCTCAGTCAACTGCTTAGATGCTTGAGAATCGGTTGTATTAGGTCAAAAGTTAACTGTGGCCCACATATAGACAAACTTTAAGATTTTTCATCAACATCAACATTTTAAAGTGATATCCATCATTTTATCAAGTTTTGACAATGATTCCCCAAGGAATGCTCCTAATTCATCAAAACTCAAAAGTTGCTAAATTAGGGTTTCTTAGGAAAAGTCAACCAAACTTTGACCAAGCATAAATTTCTCATACTTTATCAGAAATTTCTCATCCAAGGCTCATTTTGAAGGGAATTCAATTTCCTACAACTCATCTTCACCACTCAAGTTCAAAAAATGCACTCACAAAAAGATATGAATTTCTACATTATAGGTCCTTTTGAAAAGTCAACAAAAACACCTTTTGGGTCAAAGCTCCTTACATGAACATGGAAGACCCAATTGAGATGAAACCAAAAGGGTTGTTTAGGGAACATCCTAAGCTTTCTAAAAAGTCCAAAAACACCTCTCTAGGGTTAAAATTGGAAGAGTTATGCATTGTCAAAGTTGACCATTTTTGGAAAATTGCCAAAAGTCAAATGTGCTCAAAAATGCATTTTTTTTCCAAAAGGGCCTAGCATTTCAGGATTGGATCTTGTTAAGGACATGGTCCACGACCCAAATCAGCAGCCATATATTATTTGCTCTATTTATTTATTTTATTTTGATTTTTACTTATTAAAAATCACATTAAATCAAATAAATAACAAAAAATATGAAAGATTGATTTTTTGATCTTATTTTGGTGAGAATAAAATCTAATTAAGTTGGCCAAATCAGATCAAAACGAATCAAGAAAATTTGAGGCAAAAATAGCATGATTTGGATGGTTATGGAAAGATATCATATGGAAAGAAAATCACATTCAATCTCCATAATTCCAAAGGATTTAGGTCGTTTTTGTTACCCTAATTCATCATACTACATATAATGAACAAAAACAAGGCAAGAGGACAAGGTTTGCAGTCGTGAAAACAGAGAAAGAAAACTCAATTTTTGGCAAAATGTGGTGGATCGTTTTCTCACATAGAGGGTGATTCAAGATATTCCAAGGCTTCCAATCACTTCCTAGACGTCTCCTGAAGCTAGCAAGATCCATTGCAAGCCTTCTCAAGCCCAGAATCGCGCCTGGTAAACTCATGATTTGTACATATAAGCTTGACTTTGATTTTACAGTTTACGCACGATTAACTACTTTTAAGCATCGCATTATGTTTGTATCATCATTTGGAATGTTTTGGTTTATTTAATTTTGCATTTTGATGCATATCTAGATAATTACCATGGCCAGGGTTTAAGAAGCCGTTTTAGGGCTTGTCTATACAGGTAAAATTAGGCCAAAAAAAGGATGCCATGATGCTCGTAGGATCAATACGAATTGATCCATGTACTCACTTTTATTTTATCATGCGTTGTGCAGAGTTTTGAAGTTTGTAGGGCTATGGCTATGGAGTATTGTCCGTAGGTAAAAGCTTGAAACCTAAGATGACGAACGTGGAATAAGATGATGACTTGTCACCATTCCATTAGTCCGTTTAAATAATCGCGCACTTTTTCATTGTTTTCAGTCCATCCACTTTGTTTTACATATTATGATTTAATGTTATTATTATAACAACTAACCAACGCAGCGCAGATGGCAGGGGTAGGAACGTGTGAAGCAAGGGACCTGGGTTCGATCCCAGGTCCAAATGTTTTCTTATTTTCTGACCATTTAAATGCAGATCCAGCATGCCTCATAACTTAGCGCCTATCATGTACCCCATATCTTAGCCCTGAGATCCATCATCAGACCAAATCTCACGTTCCAACGTTGAGGGACTACCATGCATCATCAGAGGAGAGAAACACAAGATCTGGCGCAGGATTGGGCTCAGTGTGCATGGGCCTAACAAAAATCAGAAACACCCCCCCTGGGTTGCTTATGCAGGCCCAATTTCATTTTTTTATTTTTAATTCTTTTCTTATTATTTTCTAATTATCTTTTTTGCAAATAACACCAAAAATCATTTTTTTATTTATTTAATCAAAAAATCATAAAAAACATCAAAACTATTTTTCATAAAAAAATATTTAATTAATTAATTTGTTTAATTAAATTTAGGCAATTTAATTCTCTTTTTATTATAATTTAAAATAATTAGAATTAAGGTTTAATTTGTACTTAACCTAAATTTTTCCTCAAAAACAACATAAATATTTTCTCAAATTAGATGTTTAGGTCGTCTCATTATTTCTCGCATTTAATTTTCCGTGCGCTTTTAATTTTCCTTTTTTATTATTATTTGTAACTGCTCCAAGTTTGTAATAGATTTAAATAGGGTTTTAATTCTGCATTTTATTTTCAGTCAAAAAAATAATTATGTATCTGCCCAAAGCCATGTAATAATTAGGACTCTAACTTCTCGCATTTTAATTTCCACAAATTATAAACTGGCTAGATGTATGTATATGTGTTGTACCCCAAAATTTGCCCTCCCATATTCCTCAAGATTTGTCAAGAATCATCTTCAAATGGTTCAAGATTGCTCAAGAGGTAGACAGTCAAACCACCTCCTAAGCCAGCTGAAATTAGAGTTTTGGTTCTCTCAAGGAATTTGGGGTTTCCAATGGTTCAATCAAGTCTCATAGGCCTATATACATTCTCAAGCACCTACATGCCAAGTCTCAAGACTCACAGTGCCAATTTGCACAGTCAAAAGCTCCATTTGATCCACAGTCAACTACAAGGGCAAAATGGTCATTTTACAGTCAAAAGTCAAAAATTTTGGTCAACATCTTATTTTGAGTCCACAATCATCATTTGATCAAGTCTTGATCATGATTCCACAAGAATAGCTCAAAAATCATCAAGATGCAAAAGTTACTATTTTTGGACAGCAGAAAAGTCAACTGTATCTTGACCAGGGCATAAGTTTTTCATGGTTTGTCAGAAAAATCCCATCCAATACTAATTTTGAAGGGGATGAAATTTCCTGCAATCCATCTTCACACTCCAAGTTCAAGAAATGCTCTCACAAAAAGTTATCAATTTTCACATTATAGGTCAATCTCAAAAGTCAACAAAAATTCACTTTGAGTCAAAGGCCATAACTTGAGATTGGTAAATCCAAATGACATGGGACCAAAGGCATTGGTTATAGGACTTGAAGAGCTTTCCAAAATGTCAAAGAACATGGTCATATGATCAAAATTGAGCAAGATATGCATTGGAGAAGTTGGGAAATTTTCATGAATTTGCAAAAGTCAACTTTGCTCAAAACACCTTATTTTTGCTAATGGGCCTCAAATCTCTTCTTGAAACTTCATCCATGGCCTATGCACGACCCATCAAGATTAATTGAATTTATTTTCTTATTTTTATTGATTAATTGGATTTTTAATTAATATTAATTCATTTAATTAATTTAAATTGTAGGAAAATGCAAGATTTGATTTTTCAATCTTTTGTGAAGCAAATATGGTCAAGATATGCTGGCAATTTCGTGCTCAAAGTCAAAGATGCAAAATATCCAAAATTGGCAATATTTTCCAATCATGAAGATTCAAAAATATTTGATTTCCAATCAAAGATTCAATCATCATTGCAATGGATTCTTGCTCAAGTTTTTGACCTAATTCCATTCCTCTATATATATGCAAGCAAACCCTAACCAAGACGTGAAAAAGCTGCAGAAAAAAGCCATAGCATATTGAGAAATTTCAAGAAAAACTCAAAACTGATTCTTGCGTTCCAAGCCAATTCAAGGTGTTCTATTGATTCAAACACATTACTGGAAGTGTCATGAGTGATTTACAATTGAATTCACGCACTAAAGCTCACAGAATCATCACACATAGTTTCACGGTTTGCTTTTTTATTTCAGAATCGTACAGCCTAATTCATGAGCATTTAACATGATTTCTTGATTGTTTTGCATTGCTAGGAACCATATGAAGCTAATGATATCATTTAATTGAATTATAATGCACTGAATCGAAGAATGGCATGAACGATTTTCTAGGGTTTCCAAGCTTTGAATTAGGGATTTATGAACCAAGAAAAATTAGGACCAGTGATATACATGGTTGGAATCGTTGAACCAAGACGAACACAAAGGACCCCTCGCGAAATATTTATATACCCTGTATCTCTATTCGCTATTTTTTGTTGCCATGTTTAGTGGGGGTTAAAAACCCCCGCTATCTGATTTTGTTTTACAGGTACAAAGGAAGAAGACGAGGACGTGTTAGCATACCATTGGACTGTTTGAAAAAACACGCGTATTTTGTGTTTTACAACATAATATTATTTCTTTGTATATAATATTCATTGTCCATATACTTTACAGAAGCGCGTTCAAGTTCAGTTGGTAAAGGCATTGAGGCATTATCCCTTGGGACCTGGGTTCGAATCCCAGGTCCCCCAAAATATTTATTCTCTTTTTCTTCATATAATCACATGCAGGTTTCAAAAGGTGTTCTACCATAGGCTTCACATCCCAGCGCGCCAAGTGGCTTCAAACTCAAATCCTGTGGCCAAAGATGAATGACCATTGTACTCCCAGTCAACACGCGCCATGGAGAAGCAGGAAAGTCAAAAGGGCTTGCAGTTAGTGGGCCTAAAAATTTCCAAAGATACCTCCTCCTGGGCCCAACACCCCCTGGGTTTTATTTCTTTTTTTTCTTCTTTTATATTTTATATTTAATTGTTTTTACTATTATTAATTATTATTATTTTCACTAACAAAAATAATTAATTATTTTCATAATAAAATCAGAAAAACTAAAATATAATATTTTTATTATTATTATTTATTAATTTCACCTTTAATTAGTTATTTTGTAAATAAACACTAACATCATTAATTTAGTTTAATTAGGGTTAATTTTAACTTTTTTTTACAATAAATAAAATTAACATAGAATTAGGGTTTTTACTAACTTTTGACTATTTTTAATTTATTTCCTAAAAAACATAAAAAACTCAAAAATATTTTTTATTAATTAATTAGTTTTAGGATTAATTTAATTAAATGCCAAATAACAAAAAACTCTTTCTTTCTCAAAAAAGGGTCAAAACCCTAAGGACTTCTCCGATTCAATTTTCTCTCGCGCGTATGTTTGTTTTATTAATTTTTGATCCATATTTATGTATTTGCTCCGAGGATGTAATAGCTTTAATTAGGACTTTTTATTGCTTTCTTTATTTTCTCGCATTTACTTTTCAAGGGTTGTTTTTGGCGATGTAAATACCCGACGCCTTGTAATAGTTTAGATTTATTTTCCGTAACTATTAACTGTTAGATGTACGTTAACTAGGCTATGCATGACAAGACTTATCTGAAAATTAAAATCAAACGTAGCTCACCCTAACATGTACAAAGATAATTTAACTGAAATCTGACACACTTGCACATGCCACTCCTAGGGTACACCTCACTTGGTTGCCTCGATGTGGTCATTGAGTATAGGGTGTTTTAGAGGTCGCCCTCTTGTCTAAAGATCCAAGTTGCCGCGAAACGGTTGCCTCGGATAAAAAGGATCTAGGACACTAGGGTTACCGCTAAGGCGTCCTACTATTGCTTTGGTGACCACATGTCCCTAAAATCGAATTGACCCGAAAATTCCAATGACGGTGCTACCTACTTCTCAATAGTGGGATAGTACTGTCTAAAGGACATTTACACAGCTTAATTTCTTTTGAGTAGGTAGAGGTTCTCAGGTACTTGCTCTTTCAAAATAAAAAATACTTTTCGCACCTACACTTTTCTGACAAAAGTTTTCAAACAACACTTCATACACTCTTGAGGATAAATACAAGAGTTAAATCGAAGTTTTCAAACAAACTTTTTCAAAACCCACAAACACAAGAAAAGCAAAACATTTTTGAAAACATAGTGAGCAAGTACCTAGGAGCCTGTGGATAACCACGGATAGAAAGGGTTCTAACACCTTCCCTTTCTATAATCTACCTCCCGAACCGAGAAACATCTCGAAAAGGAATTTTGTTGTGCTTTTGTACTTTCCTTGTTGGAGAAAATAAAAGACGGTGGCGACTCTTGCTTACCGCGACATTTCGCGAACCAGCATTTCAAAACAGTCAGTTCTATTTCCACCGATCACAGAACTGGCGACTCTGCTGGGGAATCTAATAAGTGAGGTGTACCTTAGGATTAGACCACTTGTGTTTTCAATTGTATGCTTTGTATGCTTTAATTTTGCAGGCTTGTATCGGAGTTCTATAGATCCTAACCCGGATCTGGGGGTACCCTTTTTTTAGGTAAGTAGCAATAAACTGTGAGGGATCTGTTTGGCGTAGACCGACACGGGTGAAGCAGTAGCTACGTTGGTGTGACACCTTGGTCTGTACCGATATCCCTTGTGTTGGAACGAGGAGAATATGGGTCTTCTGAGGAGTCATTAAGCACCAACTGACCTTAGAACCTTAAATTGACCAACTTGGCCATAGAACAGTAGCAGTATGCTACACTCATTGAGGCTAAAATCTCGCGATGGTTCCGGCCGCAAGAAAAGGTTGCTAAGCTGGAGTTATGACCGATTGAGGGTAGTCAGTGATATTGAGATCCTCTAGAACCCGGTTACTATTTTTAGGACAGGTCTTAACCAACTGAAACTGAAAGAGGGTAGTACATAAACTTCATGCTGGCTTGAAATCTAAGGGCTCTCTTGTGTGACTTGTGTGCCTTTACCATGTTCGCCTTTTGTAAATACTTGTGGTGTGCCTTTATCATAACATCATAACATCATAACATCGCATACATCCCGCATAAGGACTAACCCATTTCAAGGATCTCAAGGGTCTGTGATGCAGGTCATGATGAACCAAAAGTCTAGCAAGGGGCAAAGGGGATTTATTTTCCTCTAGCCAAGGTTGTTTGGAGATCAAAACATGATAACTTGAGTCAGGGGCTATGACCCACTCGATATGGTGAGCCTGACTCTTAAAGAAGGACTCTCAGCAACATGAAGTTCCTTCAATCAAGCCGCAAA
This sequence comes from Vicia faba, assembly GCA_948472305.1. NCBI lineage: Eukaryota > Viridiplantae > Streptophyta > Magnoliopsida > Fabales > Fabaceae > Vicia > Vicia faba. The sequence continues at coordinate 201,339,290 of OX451739.1, forward strand.
ATTCAAATTCTAACAAGGTTCTTTGTTTACCCCGCGAGATCCTTGAAAACATTGCATACATATATCATACATATCATTGCATTACAGGTACCATTACATGTCTCTTATCTTCTTCGCTGTTTATTTCAACAATCATCATGTCTACTGAACCTTCCACTGAACAAGCTATCAAGGCCCTCCAGGCCCAGAATGCCCAGTAACAAGAGTTGGTTATGAGCCTAGCCCAGGGTCAACAGGATTTGAAGAATCTGATTCTGAAAGAGAGGAAGAAGAAGAAGAAGAGGACCATCTTGTTCAACACTGGACGCAAATTTGGGAATGGACTGCAGAATGAGGTTGAGCTGACTACCTCATCTGTAGGCAAAGACAGCCCACAAGAGAGAAGGGTTCCTAGTCCCGTGGTCTCCGACAACGAGACGGATTATGATGAAGAGCAGTACCCTCCTGCTGAGGACAAGTACAAATAGATGGAGGACCGTTTAAGTGCTATGGAGATTCAGAATGTGCCCGGGTTGGACTTTGGAGACCTAGGCTTATCCTCTGGGGTGGTGATTCCCCATAAGTTCAAGGCACCTGCTTTTGCCAAATATGACGGAGCTTCTTGCCCAAAGCTGCACCTCCGGTCGTATGTAAGGAAGATCCAACCTTACACGGCTGACAAGAATTTGTGGATCCATTTCTTCCAGGATAGTCTTTCAGGGACTCAACTAGAATGGTTCTATCAGCTAGATGGAGCTAGCATTCGTAACTGGGAGGATCTGGCTACTGCGTTCTATAAGCAGTATCAGTATAATTCCGACCTCGCTCCTACGCGTACCCAACTCCAGGGTATGTCACTAGGGACGGGTGAAGGATTTAAGGAATATGCTCAAAAGTGGAGAGACCTTGCTGGAAGGGTGAAGCCACCTCTAACTGACCGTGAGCTTGTGGATATGTTCTTGGGGACCCTGTCTGGTCCGTTCTTCAACCATTTGATTGGAAATTCTTCAGCCGGGTTTACAGACCTTATCTTGACTGGTGAGAGAATAGAAGCTGGTATCAAGTCTGGGAAGATACAGAAAGGTGCCTCCTCGAGCACTGAAAAGAAACCCTTCAAGAAAGAATCTAGTGTTGTCTACGGTTCAAGGAGACAGAATAAACCAGAACGCCGCCAAGCTGTCAACGTGTTGGTTATTTCAAAAACCTACTGCTGCTCCTCAGCATCACAACCAACAAAGGGGTGAGAGACCTAGAAGGCAGTTCACTCGGCTCAGCATGACCTTTTCCCAGATATTGCCGCAGTTATTGACAACCAATATGGTGACTATAAAAGAAGCTCTGAAGGTCGTAAACACAACATCCCCAAAGTACAATCCTAACGCCCGCTGCGCTTATCACTCTGATAGCCCGGGGCATACTACAGATGATTGTTGGGCTCTGAAGAATAAGGTTCAGGACTTGATTGATGCTAAAGAGATAGAGTTTGAGGCGACCGAAAGGCCCAATATTATGACTGCTCCCATGCCCAAGCATGGAGTGAATGCTGTAGAGGAAGACTTGTTTGTAGCCTCTGTGGATGATATTGTTACTCCGCTAATGACTGCCAAGAGGAACCTGTTGCTAGCCGGTTTATTTCCGGGATGTAGTAAAGGTTGCCATCTATGTTCTGTTTCACCTGCTGGTTATCCATCTTTGAAGTCAGGCATTCAAAACCTGATGGATAATAAAGAGATCCTGTTCGAGAAGATTGTTGTTCCCGCTACCCCTACTGAAGAAGTTTCCATTGTCACCATTGTCAACAATTCTCCCAAGGCTCCCCCAAGGAAGCCTGTCAAAATTACGCCTGTTCAGAAGATTGCGCCTATAATCATCACTGTTCTATGGCCCATCCCCTATACATCTGACAAAGCTGTCCCGTGGCACTATGGGGTAGATGTTTATGTGCTTGGAGTTAAACAAGAGTTTGATACTAGTGCTGGTGTCAGCAACATCACCGGGCCTGCCAAAGTCACCCGCAGCGGTAGGCTTTTCTCACCTGATATTGCTCCACCAACTATCCAGAGACCTACTGTCATCACACCTGCAAGTGTGCCTACTTCCCTTCACGATCAAGTTCCTATTTCTACCCCTGCTGCCGAGTCATCTGACGCTCGGGGCAAAGGGATCGCCACAGATATGCCCGCCCAGACGGAGGCACCAAAGACCGTCAATGTTGAAGCTTCCAAACAGGAGATGGAAGAGATCCTTAAGATTATCAAGAAGAGTGATTTTAACGTAGTTGAGCAACTGAGGCACACCCCATCTAAAATTTCTATGCTATCATTGTTGTTGTGTTCAGAGGCCCATGCCAAGGCTTTGATTACCTTCCTGAAGACGGCCCACGTGCCACAAGAAACGTCAGCTGATCAGTTTACCGATCGTGTGGCCAACTTAACTACTGATAATGGTCTGTGTTTCTCTGACGCTGATCTAACTGCTAAAGGGAAGAACCATAACGATGCCCTGCATGTCTCCATTGAATGCATGGGCACTACTCTTGCACATGTGTTGGTTGACACTGGTTCCTCATTGAACGTCTTGCCCAAGAAATCTCTAGACAGGTTGGATTGCAAGGGGTTGGAACTAAAGCCAAGTAACATTGTTGTCCGGGCCTTTGACGGGTCTAAAAGGATGGTACATGGTGAAGTTGATATTCCAATCAGGGTTGGTTCGCAGGTCTTTGATTTTACATTCTATGTGATGGACATTCGGCCACCCTATTCTTGTTTGTTGGTTCGTCCCTGGATCCATAAGGCTGGAGCTGTGACCCAACACTACATCAGAAACTGAAATACCCGGTCAAAAGGAAGATTGTGACAGTTCAGGGGGAGGAAGAGTATATGGTCATCCACCTCAACTCGTTCCGGTACATAGAAATGGATGGGGAGTTCATTGAGACTCCATTCCAGCACTTTGAAGAGGTTCCTCAGACATTGGCATCAGCTGAAACTGTGATTGAAGATTCTCCTTTGAAGATGGCTTCCTTAAAGGATGCTCGGGCTGTTATTGAGAAGGGTGGGTGCGCAAACTGGGGCCGACTTCCTGATTTCACTCAGAAGACTGACAAGTTTGGTTTGGGTTTCACTGCAGAAGCCCAGAAGGCTGTTCGTAGTGCAAGGATTGGAAGACCTCTTGTGTTCATCAGCAACTCGGGAGTAAATGCCATCGAAGATGACGTGGAGGAATCTGAATTCGACAACTGGATCTACCCTACGACCGACGGTGGACCAAACAACTGGACAGCGAAAGACTTCGTCCCTATTACTTTTGTGACTCAGTAATGAACTCCTTTGTTTTGAATTTGTAACAAACAATATTATGAAACTTTATGGCCCGGTGTCTTACCCGGGGAACCGTGGCTTCATTTGTGAGGGCTTTTGTGTGTCATTTTCATATATCATTAATAAAAGCATTGGACGTTTTTTGCATTTCAAATCTTGCGCTCCTTGTCTTTCTTTATTATATATTGCAAAACAGCTATATTTACACACACTCACATATACAGGTCCCAATCCACTCTGGATCTCACTGGTAACGACTCTGCTACTGCCAGTTATGACTTTGAAAATCAGATCAACTTAGCCGAAGACGAAGGTGAAGATGATTGCGAAGTGCCTGGTGAGCTTGCAAGACTGCTACTCCAGGAAGAGAGGGCCATTCAGCCACATGAAGAGCCAGTGGAAACGGTAAATCTGGGTACTGAGACAGACAGAAAGGAAGTCAAGATTGGTGCCAATCTGGAGCTCAGTGTGAAACAACGGTTGATTCAGATGTTGCATGACTACATGGAAATCTTTGCCTGGTCTTACAAAGATAAGTCTGGGTTGGATACCGACATTGTGGTTCATCACCTGCCTACCAAGGAAGAATGCCCTCCGGTAAAACAGAAGATTCGCCGTATGCGTCCAGAGATGTCCGAGAAAATCAAAGCTGAGGTTATGAAACAATTTGACGCCGGTTTTCTAGCAGTAACTTCTTACCCTCAGTGGGTTGCCAGTGTGGTTCCAGTGCCGAAGAAGGATGGTAAGTTCCGAATGTGTGTTGACTACAGAGATTTGAACAGGGCGAGCCCTAAGGATGACTTCCCTCTGCCTCACATCGACGTTCTGGTTGACAACACTTCTCAGCATAAGGTATTCTCCTTCATGGACGGTTTCTCCGGTTATAATCAGATAAAGATGGCTCCTGTAGACATGGAAAAGACCACCTTTGTCACTCAGTGGGGAACCTTTTGTTATAAGGTCATGCCTTTTGGGTTGAAAAATGCTGGGGCAACCTACCAACGTGCCATGGTTGCTTTGTTTCATGACATGATCCATCACGAGATCGAAGTATACGTCGATGATATGATTGCAAGGTCCCAAACTGAGGAGGAACACCTTGACCATCTACAGAAGCTGTTTGACCGGTTGAAGTTATACAAGCTGAGATTAAACCCGAACAAGTGCACCTTCGGGGTGAGGTCTGGAAAACTGCTAGGCTTCGTCGTGAGTGACAAAGGTATTCAAGTGGACCCTGCCAAAGTGAAAGCCATACAAGAGATGCCAGTTCCCAAGACAGAGAAAGAGGTCAGAGGCTTTCTAGGACGGCTGAATTACATTGCCCAATTCATCTCACATCTAACTGCTATCTGTGAACCAATCTTCAAGCTACTGAAGAAAAATCAAGTAGTACGTTGGAACGATGAATGTCAGGCCGCTTTCGAAAGAATCAAAGAGTATCTCCAAGAGCCACACATTCTTATGCCACCGGTTGAAGGGAGACCTCTAATCTTATACTTGACAGTATTGGACAACTCAATGGGATGTGTGTTGGGGCAGCATGACGAGTCTGACCGAAAAGAGCACGCTATTTATTACCTTAACAAAAAGTTTACCGACTGTGAGACCCGATACTCACTGCTCGAGAAAACTTATTGCGCTTTGGTATGGGCTGCTCGCCGGCTGAGATAGTATATGTTGACTCACACTACTCTGTTGATTTCAAAAATGGATCCAATCAAGTATATCTTTGAAAATCCTGCCTTGTCCGGAAGAATAGCAAGATGGCAGATGATCTTGACAGAATATGACATCCAGTACACGACTCAAAAAGTAATCAAGGGAAGTGTGTTGGCAGACCATTTGGCACATCAGGCAGTGGATGATTACCAGTCTATGAACTTTGAATTTCCAGACGAGAATATCATGGTAGTGACTGATTGTGAAGTACCTGGACCGGATGAAGGACCTGAGGAAGGATCCCAATGGTCTATGCACTTTGACGGAGCCTCAAACGCTTTGGGTAATGGTATTGGCGCCGTGATCATATCTCCTAAAGGCTCTCATACTCCGCTTACCGTCCGACTATGTTTCAACTGCACCAACAACATGGCGGAGTATGAAGCATGCATCATGGGTCTTCGAGCTGCAATTGACCTAAGGATTAAATTTCTAAGTGTCTTCGGAGATTCCGCTCTCGTGATCAGTCAGATCAAAGGAGAGTGGGATACGAAACACCCAAATCTTATCCCTTACAAGGAGTATGTGTTAAAGTTGCTTCCCCATTTCGAGGAGATAACCTTTGAACACTTCCCAAGAGAGGAGAATAAGTTGGCAGACGCGCTAGCTACGATGTCTTCTATGTTCAAAGTCAAATGGGACAACGAGGCTCCCCGGATCATTATTTGGAAATTGGATGAACCTGCACATTGCTGTGATCTTGAGACCGAAGAGGTAACAGAAAAGCCGTGGTATCAAGAAGTGAAGAGGTACTTGGAAGCTCAAGAATACCCCGAGGGCACATCCGTTAATGACAAGAAGTTCCTGAGAAGATTCGCGGCAAAGTTCTTCATCAGCAATGGCATTCTTTACAAACGAAACCATGATTCCACCTTACTGCGTTGTGTGGATAAGATTGAAGCAGAAAGGATCATGGCAGAGCTGCATGAAGGTACCTTCGGAACGCATTCCAATGGACATACCATGGCAAAGAAAATCCTTCGGGCAGGATATTACTGGTCCACAATGGAAGCTGACTGTTATCAGCACTCTCGGACGTGTCACAAATGCCAGATCTATGCTGATAAGGTGCACATTCCTCCAGTTCCTTTGAACGTCTTGACAACACCTTGGCCTTTTGCAATGCGGGGAATTGATATGATCGGCGAGATCAGACCTACGGCATCCAAAGGGCATCGCTTCATCCTGGTAGCAATTGATTACTTTACGAAGTCGGTTGAAGCAGCTTCCTTTGCCACCGTAACCAAGAATGTCATGGCACGGTTCATTCGGCATAACCTGGTCTGTCGATATGGTGTACCAGAGAGGATCATTACGGATAATGGTACCAATCTTAACAACAAGATGATCACTGAGCTCTGCGAGCAATTCGAGATACAGCACCACAACTCTTCTCCCTACCGGCCAAAGATGAATGGGGCTGTAGAAGCAGCTAATAAGAACATCAAGAAGATTGTGCAGAAGATGACAGTGACCTAGAAAGATTGGCACGAGATGTTACCGTTTGCTCTTCATGGGTACCGTACCTCAGCACAGACGTCAACAAGGGCAACAACTTATTCCTTGGTATATGGCATGGAGGCAGTCTTACCCATTGAAGTTCAGATACCCTCTCTTCGGATCATGAAGGATGCAGGTTTGAGCGAAGATGACTGGATCCAGACTCGGCTTGATCAACTAAACCTAATCGACGAAAAGAGACTCACCGCTATTTGTCATGGTCAGACGTACCAAAAACGGATGATCAAGGCATTTAACAAGAAAGTCAGACGACAAGAGTATCAAGTCGGGGACCTGGTAATCAAGCGCATCATTCTACCTCAAGGTGATCCCAGGGGCAAATGGACCCCTACGTACGAAGGGCCATTTGTGGTTAAGAACATCTTCTCAGGAGGCGCGATGATTCTAACCACCATGGATGGTGACGACCTTCCTCACCCCGTCAATGAAGACATAGTAAAAAGATACTACGCATGATTAAAGACCCGCTAGGTCGACTGGCCTAGGCAAAAATAAGGGCTTCCCGGCGAACCAAAAGGGTTCGGACAAAAATAAGGGATGAAAAAATATTAAAAAAGACTGTACACCCGGCAAGTCGAAAACCTGAAAAGGCGGCTTGGGCAAAAATGGGTATCCCGGTGGACTAAAAACCCGAAAGGGCGGTCCAGGAAAAAGTTAGGGATTAAAGCGTAATACTATGTCTCATTGGATCACCCTGCATCCAGACTTCGGTATCGACTATCAGGCTCGGACGACACCAATCAATCAGATTCATCTCCAACTGAGCAGCAAAGTGATGAGACGCTTGAAGGCATAAAGGCGATAGCAGAGTTGGAACCCAGTGGGATTTTTCACATAGCTGTTTTGTTTTCTTTTCACAAATTGTATAAATTCCATTTGTCTGGCGGCGTTCTCTTACTAGGACGTCAGCCTCTTGTACAAAAAATGCCTATTTACAGGCAAATTTCAAAATCAATACAAGCTCATTTTTCAGACAAATTGCAAATTGTTTTTCCTTTATCTGTTTTATTTTTCAAAGAACGTCCAATGTTCATTTTTGATATATGCATTTGACATTAATTGCTGTTCATAAATATTTGCATGCGAAACAAAGGACTAATTACGGGTGACATCGGAAGTAGAGGCAATAAGAATTGTCTAAGCGATCTAGTTGCTCTGTCCACCGAGGTACCAAGGTAAGTTCAGCTGAAGAATATGACCAAGATACCTTCACTCCCCAAGAGTAAGACAATAATGGAAGCTCTCCCCACTGAGACTTGCAACCATGAACGAATCAACAATACTCTCCCCAAGCAGAGTTGGTCTACCATCAGACCTAAAAAGGCTGGATATCCCCAGCTAGTCTTAATATTCCCCAGCGGAGTATACAGATATTCCTCAGCAAGCATCCCCGACAGTCTTAATATTCCTCGACAGAAATATAAGATTGTTCCCCGGTGGAATACAAGATACCCCCCAGTGGAGCCATTTCCCGACACAGTCTGAAAAGCTTCCCCACGGAGTTGAATCATCTCCCCAGTAGATTCTGGAAGCTTGTCCCCTGCAGAGTACAAATATCTCTCCCAGCCATATTCAAAGGTTATCCCCCACCAGAGTCTAACTGGGTTATCCTCAGCCAGTTGCAACTGAAAGATCATCCCCAGCGAAGTTCTTTCTATCCCCCAGCGGAGTTCATCATCAAAATCCCCAACAGAGCTTATCAACAGAGTCCCCAGCGGAGTTATCGTTAAAATCTCAGCGAAGTATCTCTTCCCCACAGAGTAATTCCCCGCAGAGTAATCTCTTCGCCATGTTTATTTCCCAATGGAGTCATCCTCTCCTACAGGTTTATTCGTGCAATCATCTTCGTTCATCATCCCCAGCGGAGACGAAGAATTCAACATCATTCTCTAGCAGCTATCCAGGATTTATTTTCCCCAACTAAAACATCACATTGTCATACATCATGATACATGCATATACGCATCATATCATACGATCTCATTTTGAGAACATCATGCATTTCATACATCATGATATTGCATATAACTAATGTTTTGCCTTTTCAGGAAAAGGTCAATCCAAAGATGATTACCATCAACCTTTCTTAAGTTCCAGATCAACACCTGTAACTAGCCAGGAAATATCTGTGGACGACTGATTATAGGTTAACACCTGAAACCAGACAGGAAAACCACCTATATGAAGAGATTGAAGATTAACACCTGTAACAGGCCAGAAAACCATCTTTCTTTCTCAGGTCCGAGATTAATACCTGAAACCAGACATGAAAACTATCTCACCGGCCAGCTTTCTTAAGTTCCAGATCAACACTTGTAACTAGCCAGGAAATATCTGTGGACGACTGATTGTAGATCTATACCTGAAACCAGACAGGAAAGTTATCTACATTGAAGAGACTGAAGATCAATACCTGTAGCAAGCCAGGAAAACTATCTTTCTTTCTCAGGTCAGAGATTAATACCTGAAACTAGACAGGACAACTATCTCATCGACCGACCTTTCTTAAGTTCCAGATCAACACCTGTAACTAGCCAGGAAATATCTGTGGACGATTGATTGTAGATCTATACCTGTAACAAGACAGGAAAGTTATCTACATTGAAGAGATTGAAGATCAATACCTATAACAAGCAGAAAGACTATCTTTCTTTCTCAGGTCAAAGATTAATACCTGAAACCAGCCAGGACAACTATCTCCTTGACCCACCTCTCTTAAGTTCCAGATCAACACCTGTAACTAGCCAGGAAATATCTGTGGACGACTGATTGTAGATCTATACCTGAAACCAGACAGGAAAGTTATCTACATGAAGAGATTAAAGATCAACACCTGTAACAGGCCAGGAAACCATCTTTCTTTCTCAGGTCAGAGATTAATACCTGAAACCATACAGTACAACTATCTACTCGACCATCATGAAGCAACCCTACACCGGTTCCTTCTCTTCCAAGATGCAGTTTTACACGGACTCATCATCAGGCAACCCTACACAGGTTCCTTCTTTCAACCTACCAAGTTACAATTCAACAACCATTTCCAGATGGCATCTATAAGCCCATCCCCGACAAGATTCTGTCACATCTCCAGATGGCATATATAAGCCCATCCTCCTACCCATCATCTCTCCAAATGGCATCTGTAAGCCCATTCCCGACATCACATTGCTGATACTACACCATGCGAGTGCAAATTTCTGGGCACTTTAGTGTTCAATCATCTTCCACCTTCAGATCACGAAAGGCACGCAAGCCAATCTACATCCTCAGGTTTAAGAAGATTGAACAGGGGCAACTGTTGTACCCCAAAATTTGCCTTCCCATATTCCTCAAGATTTGTCAAGAATCATATTCAAATGGTTCAAGATTGCTCAAGAGGTAGACAATCAAACCACCTCATAAGCCAGCTGAAATTAGGGTTTTGGTTATCTCAAGGAATTTGGGGTTTCCAATGGTTCAATCAAGTCTCATAGGCCTATATACATTCTCAAGCACATACATGCCAAGTCTCAAGACTCAAAGTGCCAATTTGCACAGTCAAAAGCTCCATTTGATCCACAGTCAACTGCAAGGGCAAAATGGTCATTTTGCAGTAAAAAGTCAAATTTTTTTGTCAACATCTTATTTTGAGTCCACAATCATCATTTGATCAAGTCTTGATCATGATTCCACAAGAATAGCTCAAAAATCATCAAGATGCAAAAGTTACTATTTTTGGACAGCAGAAAAGTCAACTGTATCTTGACCAGGGCATAACTTTTTCATGGTTTGTCAGAAAAATCTCATCCAATTCTCATTTTGAAGGGGATGCAATTTACTACAATCCATCTTCACACTCCAAGTTCAATAAATTCTCTCACAAAAAGTTATCAATTTTCACATTATAGGTCAATCTCAAAAGTCAACAAAAATGCACTTTGAGTCAAAGGCCATAACTTGAGATTGGTAAATGCAAATGACATGGGACCAAAGGCATTGGTTATAGGACTTCAAGAGCTTTCCAAAATGTCCAAGAACATGGTTATATGATCAAAATTGAGCAAGATATGCATTGGAGAAGTTGGGAAATTTTCATGAATTTGCAAAAGTCAACTTTGCTCAAAACACCTTATTTTTGGCTAATGGGCCTCAAATCTCTTCTTGAAACTTCATCCATGGCCTATGCACGACCCATCAAGATTAATTGAATTTATTTTCTTATTTTTATTGATTAATTGGATTTTTAATTAATATTAATTCATTTAATTAATTTAAATTGTAGGAAAATGCAAGATTTGATTTTTCAATCTTTTGTGAAGCAAATATGGTCAAGATATGCTGGCAATTTCGTGCTCAAAGTCAAAGATGCAAAATCTCCAAAATTGGCAATATTTTCCAATCATGAAGATTCAAAAATATTTGATTTCCAATCAAAGATTCAATCATCATTGCAATGGATTCTTGCTCAAGTTTTTGATCTAACTCCATTCCTCTATATATATGCAAGCAAACCCTAACCAAGACATGAAAAAGCTGTAGAAAAAAGCCATAGCATATTGAGAAATTTCAAGAAAAACTCAAAACTGATTCTTGCGTTCCAAGCCAATTCAAGGCGTTCTATTGATTCAAACACATTGCTGGAAGTGTCAGGAGTGATTTACAATTGAATTCACGCACTAAAGCTCACAGAATCATCACACACAGTTTCACGGTTTGCTTTTTTATTTCAGAATCGTACATCCTAATTCATGAGCATTTAACATGATTTCTTGATTGTTTTGCATTGCTAGGAACCATATGAAGCTAATGATATCATTTAATTGAATTATAATGCACTGAATCGAAGAATGCCATGAACGATTTTCTAGGGTTTCCAAGCTTTGAATTAGGGCTTTATGAACCAAGAAAAATTAGGACCAGTGATACACATGGTTGGAATCGTTGAACCAAGACGAACACAAAGGACCCCTCGCGAAATATTTATATACCCTGTATCTCTATTCGCTATTTTTCGTTGCCATGTTTAGTGGGGGGTTAAAAACCCCCGCTATCTGATTTTGTTTTACAGGTACAAAGGAAGAAGACGAGGACGTGTTAGCATACCATTGGACTGTTTGAAAAAACGCGCGTATTTTGTGTTTTACAACATAATATTATTTCTTTGTATATAATATTCATTGTCCATATACTTAACAGAAGCGCATTCCAGTTCAGTTGGCAAAGGCATTGAGGCATTATCCCTTGGGACCTGGGTTCGAATCCCAGGTCCCCCAAAATATTTATTCTCTTTTTCTTCATATAATCACATGCAGGTTTCAAAAGGTGTTCTACCATAGGCTTCACATCCCAGCGCGTCAAGTGGCTTCAAACTCAAATCCTGTGGCCAAAGATGAAGGACCATTGTACTCCCAGTCAACACGCGCCATGGAGAAGCAGGAAAGTCAAAAGGGCTTGCAGTTAGTGGGCCTGAAAATTGCCAAAGATACCTCCTCCTGGGCCCAACACCCCCTGGGTTTTATTTCTTTTTTTTCTTCTTTTATATTTTATATTTAATTGTTTTTACTATTATTAATTATTATTATTTTCACTAACAAAAATAATTAATTATTTTCATAATAAAATCAGAAAAACTAAAATATAATATTTTTATTATTATTATTTATTAATTTCACCTTTAATTAGTTATTTTGTAAATAAACACTAACATCATTAATTTAGTTTAATTAGGGTTAATTTTAACTTTTTTTTACAATAAATAAAATTAACATAGAATTAGGGTTTTTACTAACTTTTGACTATTTTTAATTTATTTCCTAAAAAACATAAAAGACTCAAAAATATTTTTTATTAATTAATTAGTTTTAGGATTAATTTAATTAAATGCCAAATAACAAAAAACTCTTTCTTTCTCAAAAAAGGGCACAAAACCCTAAGGACTTCTCCGATTCAATTTTCTCTCGCGCGTATGTTTGTTTTATTAATTTTTGATCCATATTTATGTATTTGCTCCGAGGATGTAATAGCTTTAATTAGGACTTTTTATTGCTTTCTTTATTTTCTCGCATTTACTTTTCAAGGGTTGTTTTTGGCGATGTAAATACCCGACGCCTTGTAATAGTTTAGATTTATTTTCCGCAACTATTAACTGTTAGATGTACGTTAACTAGGCTATGCATGACAAGACTTATCTGAAAATTAAAATCAAACGTAGCTCACCCTAACATGTACAAAGATAATTTAACTGAAATCTGACACACTTGCACATGCCACTCCTAGGGTACGCCTCACTTGGTTGCCTCAACGTGGTCATTGAGTATAGGATGTTTTAGAGGTCTCCCTCTGGTCTAAAGATCCAAGTTGCCTCGAAACGGTTGCCTCAGATAAAAAGGATCTAGGACACTAGGGTTACCGCTAAGGCGTCCTACTATTGCTTTGGTGACCACATGTCCCTAAAATCGAATTGACCCGAAAACTCCAACGACGGTGCTACCTACTTCTCAATAGTGGGATAGTACTGTCTAAAGGACATTTACACAGCTTAATTTCTTTTGAGTAGGTAGAGGTTCTCAGGTACTTGCTCTTTCAAAACAAAAAATACTTTTCGCACCTACAATTTTCTGACAAAAGTTTTCAAACAACACTTCATACACTCTTGAGGACAGATACAAGAGTTAAATAGAAGTTTTCAAACAAACTTTTTCAAAACCCACAAACACAAGGAAAGCAAAACATTTTTGAAAACATAGTGAGCAAGTACCTAAGAACCCGTGGATAACCACGGATAGAAAGGGTGCTAACACCTTCCCTTTCTATAATCTACCTCCCGTACCGAGAAACATCTCGAAAAGGAATTTTGCTGTGCTTTTGTCCTTTCCTTGTTGGAGAAAATAAAAGACGGTGGCGACTCTTGCTTACCGCGACATTTCGCGAACCAGCATTTCAAAACAGTCAGTTCTATTTCCACCGATCACAATATGATTGTATGGAAAGATGAATTGAAATTAAAACAGTAGAAAACCCTAATTGTGCAAAGATAATTAATTGAAAAAATACACTTGCACATGCTCACTCCTAGGGTTTACTCCACTCCGGTTGCCTACGGTAAACGGTAATAAAGTATAGGGAATGTTAGTGGTCGTCCTCTAGTCCCAAAAGATCTAAAATGACCAATTCAAATGTTGCCTCGGAAAAAGATCTTTAAGGCTTTAGGATGATTACTATAATTTCCTAACATTGCTTTTATGATCGTACTTGTCCCTTCGAACGTCCCTTTAAAACTCCAACTATGGTGCTACCTATTCCTTGATAATAGGATAGTGTTGTCTAAAGGAAAACAAATAGACTTCTTTCGAGTAGGTAGATTAGTTCTTAGGTACTTGCTTAAACAAGACTTTCCACATAAACACTTTTCAAAACAATTTTCAAAATAATTTTGTCACACTCTTGAGGACTGATACAAGGGTTATCACAAAGAAAAACTTTTCAAAACAAGCACACACCAGAAATTTTAAAAATGAGCAAAGTACCTAAGAGCCCATGGAAAACCATGGATAGAAAGGGTGCTAACACCTTCCCTTTCTATAATCTATCCCCCGTACTCAGAAACATTCTCGAAAAAGGTTTTTTCTGTTCTTTTTCCTTTTCCTTTGTTGGATAAAATAAAAGTCGGTGGCAACTCTTGCTTACCGCGACATTTGCAAACAAAAAATGCAAACCAATGTAACAGCCGGTTCTGCCACCGTATCACAGAACTGGCGACTCTGCTGGGGACAATATGAAATAAGTGAGGTATACCTTAGGATCTAGGTCATTTTATTTCTTCTCTTGCTTGTCTTGATTGCTCTGCTTTTAAGGGATTGTTGGGGTTACATAGATTCTATACTCGGATCTGGGGATACCTTTTAGGTAAGTAGCAATAAACTGTGAGGGAACTGTGCGAGGTATACCGACACGGTTGAAGCAGTAGCTACATTGATGTGGAACTTTGGTTGGTACTGGTAACCCTTGAGTCAATCAGGGAGAGTACGGGGCCGCCGTGTGGTATCACGAAGCATCAACTGACCTTAGAATCTTTAATTGCACAACTTGGCCAATAGGACATACCGAGATGGACGACTTTGGTGTATTCCCAAGGTCGACAGATACTTGATGCTACACTCATTGAGGTTTGGCTCTTGAGTTTTGTTTGGTTGCGAGTCAATCACCTATTGAACGAAGCTGGGAGAAAGATCGGTGATAATGAGATCCCTTAGAACCCGATTACTATTTGTAGGATAAGTTAAATCAATCCAGCTTTAAGAGGGTATGACCTTAAAACTCATGCATGCCTTAAACCTAAGGACTGGGTGTGACTTGCTTGTTGTTTGCTATACCTGTGATTTTCTAACATAATCATGACATCATAATCATGGCATATCATGACTAACCATTTCAAGGATTTCCTAGGGCTCATTTTTGCTTTGTTGTAGGACATGGCATCCGCCCGTAGGAACACTATATAGATCAACCTGGTGAAAGTGTCTCTCCAACTAAAGGACCTGGCATTAAGGGTTATTGAAAGTTCTCATTTCACTAAAAAACATGGTCAGTTGCTCAATTTGGTCACTGTAAAACCTAATGAAGAGTTATTAAAAGTGCTGTTTCAGTTCTTCGATCCTGTGCACCATTATTTCACTTTCCCGGATTACCAGCTAGTACCTACTATGGAGGAATTTTCTAAGTTGTTGGGGGTACCTATTCTTGATCAGTTACCTTTCAATGGTACGGAAGAATATCCAAAGCCTGAAGAGATTGCTAGAGCTCTGTCTTTACAACAATCTGACATAGTGACAAATTGGGAGACTAGAGGGAGTGTCCAAGGAATTTCGGTTAAGTTTCTATTCGAGAAGGCTTACCATTTTTGGGATACTTTAGATTTACAAGCTTTTGAAGAGGTGCTGGAACTTCTCATTTACGAGACGGTACTTTTCCCTAATGCGAATCAACTCGTAGATGTGAGCACTATTAAGGTTTTTCTGTCTCATAATCCAGTGCCTACATTACTTGGGGATATTCTGCACTCTCTGCATGCTCGCACTCTAAAGAGAAGGGGGACCCTCTTATGTTGCACTCCTCTATTAGCTAGGTGGTTTATTTCGCACCTACCCAGGTCTATTTTGAAGAATGAATAGGGTTTGAAATTGTCTCGTAGGCTGATGTTGTAACACCCCAGTTCTACCCCTCGTAATTAATAATAAAACCAGAGTTTCAAAATTTCATCCAAACATAAATTGAGGTATCACATATTCGTGTTTTTCATCACTTTGCATTATAATGCATATCACAAAATCAAAAGTCAGATATACCGATTCATAACCTAAATTATCATATAAACATATGACTAATCACAACACATCGAATGTGTTCACAAAATGTACGTATCATCATGTTATCATCAATACATAAAGTCATAAGATAGTATACATAAACTATCCTATCAAAATAATAACGTCGCTCAAATCTCGAGTGTTACTACTATCAGAGCAGAGCGACTCAAAATAAAGAGACTCGAGCTAATCCTCATCATCCTCGCGGATCACCTGCACGTTACAAATATAAAGGCAACAGCGAAACAAGTAAAGGGTGAGATACTCCAAAATATATAATTAAAGACATGATAAAATATATAAATAGTTTTAGAATCATAAATGATATAGGATTAATAAGAGTATGTCAGCACATATCCAAATCTCACACACTTTAAATCATCATTTAGTGTATAAAATCAACACTTTAATTTCGTCACGTAATCATCATAACCATACCAAAACAAGACATAAACTTCATCGCCATAAACTCATATCGTCGCTTTACCGTCATGTTATATTCATCGCTTACTCATCATGAAATTATCGCATCATATTCACTTTATGTTCAACATAAAAATCATCACAAAACAAAGTATCATATATCATCGCAATTCATCATAAGCCATGAAATAAAACTCAACGCCAAAAGACTCAAAAATAAACATAACCGACTCCATGAGACACGACTATGTTATGCATGTGGTACCCGTCGCTTTGTCCATAATTAGGGACATTCGGCATAAAAGCCCATCGTCGCTTTGGCATAAAAGCCCTCGTCGCTTGGCATAAAAGCCCTCGTCGTCAATGCAATGTATGTGACTCGACAACACGACATCACAAACATGACACAACAAAACATCATCATCGCACATCAAAATTGGTATAAAACCCACGTCTCCATATTTATCCACATCAAGATAAACATATCATCGCATCACATATCATCAAGTATTCATTATAAATAAACCGTCGCAAACATCATATTTAATCACACCACATCATTATCAAATAATTCACTAAATTTCAAACACGGAAAAATAGTCAAACATCAATAATCGTTGCAAAAGTGATTCATAATAATTGGCACCAATCATAATCATTAACGTCGCAATCAGATTGTCCATACACGACTTAATTCGACTAAAACGTAACCCATTTCAAATTAACCGTAAATTGGCCTATTTCGGGTTGCTTCATAAAAATTCGAAATCTCGAAAAACTAACCTAACCATGACGTTCTACACGTCGAAATTAGCTAGCACGTCAATTTTCGTTCAATTTGGAGCAACTGGCTCTGTCGCCGAAATTGCCGAAATCGGGAAATCGGACATAATCGGGTTCCAAATTAAATCGGTTAACTTATGTCATATTTGTATTTAATTAATATAAACATTTAATTTATTAAATTAAGAAAATAAAAATAAAACATAAATTAATTAATTTTCTAAACTTAATTTCAATTTCTTATACTGCTATTATGTTTAGTTTTCTAAACTTAATCTAATTCCTATTCTTCTAGCTTAGTTTTCTAAACTATACTGCTAGCTTAGTTTTCTAAACATACTGCTAGCTTAGTAAACTTAATTCAAGTAATATACTTCTAGTTCTTATTTTTTCTAAACTTAATTTAATTAATATAAATTAGTTTTTCTAATTTAATTTCTATTAACATAACAATAATCCCACAACACTAACACCTAAATTAACTCTCTTAATTTATCTCAACAAATCTCAAGAACCCTAACATCAATTTTATCCCAAATCAAAATATACCAAATCAAACCCTAACTATAAGCATTGGAAAATCAAACCCCTTACCTCAGATACTTGAAATGATTCTTGATGATTTCAACCAACCCAAAGCCCAAGCTATGGTGTTCTTCTTGCTCTTCTCTCCAAGACCTTCTTTTTCTCTCTAACTCTCACAAAGTGTGTTTTGTATGTTATGTCATAAAACAAGTGTGTTTGGTTTGTTTTGATGCAAGACAAAAGCTAGGCAAAATACCAAAAAGCCATTCTAAAAAAAATACTACTAATTAACACTAAATAATATCAAATAATATTATTAACTCAAATAATTAAGATAACTCCAAAAAAATATTAAATATCGGTCCGAATAATATTTTACCGAACCGAACAAAATAAAAATCAGACTGAACAAAATAATTACCAGTCCCCCAAAATAAATATCGGACTGAATAAAATAATTATCGGTCTGAATAAAACGTCGCTGAATATATTAACAGATATAACGGTTAATTTAAATATTCTCGTCACAAAAATAAACGTCAAACAATAACTCGAAAATATTAATATAACACTACAAGAAAATTGGCAGATTGCGACAGGTATTTTTGTAGATTACGACGGTTAAAACCGTCGCAATTTGCTTTCCACGACGGTTGCTTTACCGTCGCAGAAGTGTGTGTCCCCAACCTATTTCGCGACGGTTACAAAAACTGTCGTTCATGTTTACGACGGGTTGATACCGTCGTGACTATCTTTTGAGTTTCTTTTAATTATTGATGGCGACGGTTCGATACTGTCGTGAATATCTTTTGAAATTGATTAAATTGTTTATGGCGACGGTTCGGTACTGTCGCCATGACTTTTGTTTATGTCTTGATTTTTTTTATTTTTCTATTATATATATTTTTTATTTAAATTATTATCTATGTAAAAAATTTTAAATATAGTTTTTTTTTGTGTTCTTTTTTTCTTTAAATTATTTCTTCTTTAATATATTTATTTATAGTATTATTTTTTGTTTTATTTTCTATCACTTTGTAATATAGTAAAAATAATTTCAATAAAAAATATTTAACATCAATACAAAAATATTCTTATAAAAGAAGCCAAAAAGGGGTATAAAAGGTGTTGTATAAGAATAGAATCAGCTGGAGTATTGTTTTAAAGTAATATCGTACGATATTACCCGAATCTAGTTCGCAAACGATTAAGTTAAACAATTCCATACAACAAAGCGACAGTGGACACGATAAATACATGTCCAAATGAATAATATAATCCTGAAATAAAGCATTACATCATATTGTGTTCCCACTCAAACTCATGTCTCATCATCTCCCATACTGACTGAATAATGCCCGAAGTTCCTGCCCTGTTTGATTCAACAAAAATGGAATCCAGTCAAACTAAATCCAAAGGGACAAATACAAGTAATTTTGTGCTATCTAAATTTATCAGATGTTTGCATAAGTGATAGCAAAGTTTTCATAAATGGCATATTTTATTGAACATATATTTCAACGAAGGTTTTCACAAATGTTTAGACTTTGAATTGTATCATGTATAAATCAGAAAAGATGAAATCATGCAACTGATATAGCAAGAATGCTAACCTCCGATAATACCCGCTGCTTGTTAAGTAATTGGGTCCTAGCCTTGTTCAAAACAGAATTTGGTGACTTGAACATCCTCTGCATGTAAAAAATTTAGGGAGATCAGCAGATAATAAGTGAAATCTGGAGAAGGGGGGATAGTCACAGTTTATTCCAGCAAAAAGATCATAAGGCATTATCCTCATCAACTTCATACTCTTCCTCTTCCCAACCATCCATAGCTCCTACTCCCATTACATGTCCCCGCAGTATAGTCACAATCTGTTGGAAATCTCTATCAGCTAAAGTTAATGCTGCTCCAGACTCATTTTCAGAAGGCTCTGGAGGTTGACAGTTAGCCATGCAGTCTCTCTTCAACACAAACATTCCAGAGGGCCCGAGAATATCAACAGAAAATGCTGGTGACAACTGAATCCCCAGAGCTTGAACATGAGAAATACTGCATTCATAAATATCGTTAAGTCAGGAACTTCACACAAATATCTACAATATTTACTTTATAACATTTAGAGAAAACAGCCCACTAGAACTTTTATTTTCCATAAAGAAGAAAGGCAATAATCAGCGTTGACATGCAACATAAAAAAGAAAACTTAAGACCGGGGGATGAGGGAAAATCTCAATCCCCAAATAAATATCTTTTGGGCAGAGAATTAGCATGCCAGATGTGGTACCATCCACCAGGGTCTAAGCATTGAACGCTAGGTAGTTGCATTAGCACAACAAGGGACCCTTACATTAGAGGACTTAAAGGATGTCGGAACATTAATACAAAGATAAAACATAATACAGATAAAACAAAAGCTAAGCAAAAATTGTCATCTTTTGTTGCGAGATAGGAATAACTGAATTTCAGTTAGAAAGAGGTCAAAGAACAGCAAAGCATCTAGACTGCAGACAAACTCATTATAAGATGAAAGAAAGGAGAGAGAAAGATAGTTTCAGAACTCTATATAGCTGTCCTCATCCTTCAGAAACAATGACTTAACCAAAACCAACTGAGTTGGTTAAAGATATCACAAATCAAGCAAATAGCAGACCACCAGAGCTAACATGACCGTGTAGAAGGATTGTTAGGATGTCTGAGCATAAATGCAAATGAATTGAGTATTACAAGATAAAGCTATGTGTTCAGGTACCAAATTGAAAGTAAAAACAGGAAAACTAGAGTTCGATAAAATACATACTAAGAAATTCATAGAGACCACCAGAGCTAACTTGACCTTGTAGAAGGACTTCATAAGTTTCATGTGATTTAATAATACAATGGTTAGCAATTGGCTAACACTGTTCGATAATTGTCTGATAAAATTTTCCCTTCAGCTTGAGCGGTACTTATGTCACATAAAACCCCGAGGACCTCATCCATTTCAACCACCCAACTTGAATTCAACAGTTAACATCCCGTACTATTTCTCCATCGTTCTGTATTACGGTCCCATGAAGCATAGATAAAAATTCTTGTTCAACTTTTCAGAGATTTTGTGTGCAAATGTGAGATGAGGCGATTGCAATAGAGTACCATTCTCAAGAAACAAATTGAGCGATGGAAAACGAACATAAGTTACCATCATGTGCGATAGTGGAGATGACGGAAGATGATGCGTTTTTTATGTTGGAGTATAAGATGAAAAAGGAGAGAGAAAGTCATAAGTAGTTCAAAATTCCATTTTTATTGAAATGATTTTGATTAGTGTTACAAGAGGTGCCAATAGCTTTATAAATTTGTGCCTTATCATTCACTAACTAACAATAACATAACCTACAATGAGTTTGTTACAACCGTCATAAATCAAGGACAGTTGTCATCTCATTAACTTCTATATTCTTATACTCCTTGTACTCCTTGAATAATTACATCAAACAAGAAGAAGATGAGCATCTAATAACTTTCCATAGTTGATAAATCACTTAAATTCAGTATGTATAGTTATGAAAATGGAGGTTGACTATGCTTCTTCGTTTCAGTATGTCTAGGTTTTGCACTATTTGGCAGTTACATGTATCCATTGTGCTCAAAGAGAAAATAATATATTTAGCCCTTTTTTAAAATTTATGCTATATAAAATTAATGCAGGTATGGTTTCAGGTGAAGTAATCATGCACAAAACCTAACTTGATTGCATCCATATGCCTTATAAGTATAAAAAAAACCAAGGAATCTAATTTTTTTAATAATTCCTAATGTTGCCAAATGGATTAGCCTCAAAATAGAGGGGACAATTGGTATGATTGCAACACTTTTCAAAAGTACTCGAGTTAACACTATTTATGCACACGATAGTTAAAACCAAGCACTGCATAAGGCTTATTGTGAACTTATTTAGGATGGATGCTATGGCTACTCTGCCAACAAATCTAATAAAACCTCAACACACAAGTTTGTCAACGAAGAAACTCACCAAATGTATAGTAAGCCGTCCATTTCTTGGCTCTGCACCCTTTCCAAAAGCTCAATCTGCAAGATACCACCAATACAGAGAACAGGTTCTGGAAGCTTGAACTTCTGTAGCCGGTTTTCCTGTTCACAAGGAATTGTTTTCAGAAAACAGTTCTCAATGTTAAAAACACGAGTAGAGGGTTATCTCAAGCAAAATTATTTGAACATTGAAGTTATTATTCTGTCGTGCAGCTTTCATTTTATTTTTCTCAACAACGTCAGGCTAGGTCATTCTAGTACTTTGAGGTTAATACATAGTCTGATCATCCAACAAATTTCTTTTCCTATTTACTTATAATATTTATTGCAGGGCATCCTTTAATAACAAAGCATATCTAGTTTTTTATATCATGCATCAGGAAATCAATGTAACGGAAATTTTTCAATGAAAAACAAAAATAGAAACAAGCTAAGATATAAGAAGTTACAAACCTGAGCCATTGGAAACTCCGGAGATGTATAGGTCCATACAAACGCATCAGTTAAATCATCTAAAGAGGCTTTAAGATGACCCATTTTGAACCTAACAGATTTTGCTGAATATATTGGCGACCCCATCTGAAAGTGAGCTGGTCAGTTAACAAAAAAATTGTTAGCAAAATAACTATAGACTCTAGCAAGATAACTATAGACTCTATGATCTTTCCATAGAGCTAGACATTCATTAGATTGGCTAGATCCAACCTCTGAGTGTTCCTTCACTCCGTCCTGGTTTAGTTCAACAACACAAGCAACTCTTGATAATTGAGGAAACATTCTCAAGCACAACTGCTTAGAAAGGCCGTTTGCAACCACTGCAAAAACCAGAACATCAAAATAGGATCTTTAAGTTGTAAACATGTGAGCAATATGAGGTTGGATACTCAAAATATAGCAAAGAACACAATTCTAAAAGGACAAACAGATCAGAAATAAAATGAAACGTAAAATGTATGCCACGGAGAATCTAAACTTGAACTCCTCTTGAGACTGAGGCATTAAAATATAAAAATAAAATACAACTAAACGTCTATAACTCACCAAAGCCTCTCCAAGATCGTGAAACACAACTGACGCGGGCTAGATCTGCTGGATCATCCAGACACTTGAAAATATTGAGAGACGTATCAGGGTCGACCCAACTTAGAAAATCTTTACAATTGTCCATCCTGGGCATGGAAGTTGGTGATAAACCAAACTAAGTTATCCTCTCAAACCTGAAAAACAGAACTGAATCAAAAAGAGAACTGCAACAATCGGCATTGTGACAACATTTTGTTAATTGGTGTACAGTTGTTGTTCATGAATATTGCAATTTGCAACCAGAACTAAAACAACAGTTCATGCCTCAAAAAAAAGGATTTTTTTTTTTTACTTCTTTTGTCATTCCTGAAATATATAATATGAAATTAATAGGGTTACAAAAATTGGAGAAACAAAAGCACCAATCAGGTTAATCATATATATTACAAGGGTGCGAAAGTCAAGTACTTTGATCACCTTAAACATGATAAACCTAGCAAATAACCAAACAAAATCGAAAATAAAAACAAAAACGAGAAAATCAAAATGGGTCATGAAATTCAGGGGTTTTGGGTAAAGAAATCAACACGAAAAAGGTTAATTTAGAGAACCAGTTGTCTGTTATAGATTGAATCAAAATTGAAAATTAGTTATGTAAATTATTCACTAATTCACTAGTACATGCATAAACTTTATGAGAAGAGACAAACCGAGAAAGATGAACATATCTCAGCCATAGCAATCCCAACAAACCAAGTGAAGAACTTCGTTACCGATCGAAGGGAGGACTTTCTCGTCGTATTCGAGACCGAGGTTTTGAACGATGACAGGGAGTTTCGCGGTGTCGGGACGAGAGAGGACTCGGAGAGTTAGGTTAACCATTTGAAGATCTTTGGTGCCGGATATTGATGAGAAAGTATGGGGGCGGGTTTTGATATCGAAGATGTAGAGTTTTTGAACCCATGGGATGAGGAAATGGGTTCCCTCGCCGATTGGCTTGTAAGGTGGGATCCTCGTCTACAGATTACAATAAAGGTTTTGGGTGTTTTAACTTTTTAACTTTTTAACTTTTTTATTGCGACGGGTGTTTTACCGTCGTGCCCATGAGAATTTTTAAAGGTTTTGGGTGCGACGGTTGTTTTACCGTCGTGAAATGAATTTTAGGACGGATAATTTTACCGTCGTGAAAGGTTTAAGGGTGCGGCGGGTGCTTTACCGTCGTGATATGCCTTTTAGGACGGTTAATTTTACCGTCGTGACTAGTTGTTGGTGAAAAATCAATGTTAAAAGTGTTAAATGGAGGCCGACGGTTGTTTTACCGTCGTAATAATAATATTATGATGGTTAAATATACCGTCGCAAAATAAATATTAGGGACGGTTGGTGTCAACTGTCGTAAACACTGTCTCTATATGTCAATTACGACAGTTATCACATAACTGTCGCAATTTTTGTGTCGTTAAACACTAATTTTCTTGTAGTGTAATATAATATTAAATAAAACGGGGCGTTACAACTCTTCCCAACTTATAAAAGTTTCTTCCTCGAAATTACCCGACTCGAAAAGCTCGGGATAGGAATCCCGCATCTTGCTTTCTAACTCACACGTCGCACTTTCACCAGCTGCTCCTATCCAAACAACTTTAACCAAGGAGATCTCTTTGCCACGAAGATACTTTATCTCACGATCTTCGATCCTTAATGGCATCGTCTTCACTGTAAGAATGTCTCGCACTTGGATATCATCCATCTCAATCAGATGTGAAGGATCTGGGACATACTTCTAAAGTTGTGACACATGGAACACATCATGCAAGTTCGAAATATTTGGCGGTAACGTCACTCTATAAGCCATTTTTCCCACTTTACTAGTAATTTGGTAAGGACCAATAAAGCGAGGAGTTAGCTTCTTCGACTTCAATGCTCGCTCAATGCCGGTTGTTGGAGTAACTCGCAAAAATACATGATCACCATCTTGAAATTCCAAGTCTTTTCTCCTTTTATCATGATAACTCTTTTGTCGACTTTGAGAAATTCTCATCTTTTCTCTAATCATCTTCACCGTCTCAATAGTCTCTCTAACCAATTATGGTCCAAGCACCACACTTTCGCTCGACTCATGCCAACACAAAGGAGTTCTATACCTCCGACCATACAAAGCCTCGAACGGTGCCATTCCAATACTAGCATCAAAATTATTGTTATAAGTAAACTCAATCAAAGGAAGATATGTATCCCATGAACCACCATGTTCAAGAATACAAGCACGTAACAAGTCTTCCAACGATTGAATCGTCCTTTCCGTATGACCATCAGTTTGAAGATGATAAGCCAAACTCAACCTCAACTCTGAACCCAAAGCCTCTTGCAAGCTCTTCCAAAATTTAGAAGTAAACCTCGGATCTCTATCAGAAACAATACATAAAGGAATACCATGTAATCTCACAATCACATGCGTATAAAATTCCACCAACTTCGATACGGGATAAGTGATGTTAATAGGAATAAAGTGAGTCGACTTCGTAAGCCTATCAACAATCACCCAAATCGCATCGTGTCCTCTTGGTATAATTGGTAACCCCGTTACGAAATCCATAGAAATGCTATCCCATTTCCATTCTGGAATCTCTAACGATTTCATCAACCCTGCAAGTTTCTGATGCTCCACTTTAGACTTCTGACAAGCCAAACAAGCATAAACAAACTGAGCCACCTCTCTCTTCATGCCCGAACACCAAAATAGTTTCTTTAAATCTTGATACATTTTGGTCGCTCCGGGATGAATACTCAAATTGCTTCTATGACTTTCTTCCAAGATCATTCTCTTCAAATCCACATCATCGGGAATACAAATCCTATCTCGGAACCTCAATACACCCTGAGCATCCAACTTGAAATCTTCATTTTCAGTTTGTCCAATACCAACCAACAAATCAACAAGTTTCACATCAAGCTTCTGAGCTTCTCTAACACTATCAAGGAAATCATTATTGATCTTTAACATTCCCAAGATAACACTCTTCGGCGTCACTTCTACTACAAGACTCATATCTCTAAATTGGTCAATCAATTCCAACTCTTTCACTATCAAAAGTGTCATATACAAAGTCTTTCGACTTAAAGCATCGGCCACCACATTAGCTTTACCAAGATGGTAATTCAATCCAAAATCATAATCTTTCAACAATTCAAGCCACCGTCTTTGTCTCATATTAAGCTCTTTCTGATCAAACAAGTACTTCAAACTTTTATGGTCACTAAATACTTCAAATCTAGAACCATAAAGATAATGCCTCCAAATCTTAAGCACAAAAAGAACCGCTGCAAGCTCCAAATTGTGTGTAGGATAATTCTTCTCATGAATCATCAATTGCCTAGAAGCATAAGCAACCACTTTTCCATTTTGCATAAGTACACCACCTAAACCCATCTTAGAAGCATCACACTAAACAACAAACGGTTCTTCAGGATTAGGTAGAATTAAGATCGGAGCCGTTGTCAACCTTTTCTTCAATTCAACAAAACTTTCTTCACACTTGACATTCCACACAAATGCAGCTCCTTTACAAGTCAACATTGTCAAAGGGAGCGCCAAATTAGAAAAAACTTCAATGAACCTTCTATAGTAACCAGCCAATCCTAAGAAACTTCTAATCTCAGTAACAGACTTAGGAGTTTCCCATCTCAACACAGCATCAACTTTAGAAGGATCAACTGCAATGCCATCACCAGAAATGACATGCCCCAAAAAGCTCACTTCACTTAACCAGAACTCGCACTTTGACAACTTAGCATAAAGCTTATTCTCTTTCAGAACTTCCAACACGATGCACAAATGTTATGCATGCTCTTCTTCCGATTTAGAATAAACCAGAATATCATCAATGAAAACAACCACGAAATGATCCAAGTAAGGATGGAAAATACGATTCATGTACTCCATGAATACTCCCAGTGCATTAGTGACACCTAAAGGCATCACCGAATATTTGTAATGTCCATACCTCGTCCTGAAAGCAGTTTTCTGAACATCTTCTTCTTTCACCCTTATTTGATGGTAACCCGATCTCAAATCAATCTTACTAAACATGCGAGCGCCAACCAACCGGTCCATCAAATCATCAATTCTAGGAAGTGGATACCTATTCTTGATAGTCACTTTAATCAACTGACGATAATAAATACAAAGTCTCATGCTACCATCTTTCTTCTTCACCAATAACACAAGAGCTCCCCACGATGACACACTAGGTCTAACAAACTTCTTCTCGAGCAAATCTTCTAATTGGCTCTTCAATTCTTCTAAATCAGATGCGGACATCCTGTATGATGTCATAAAGATAGGTCTGGTACCAGGACAAGATCCACAGAAAATTCAACTTCTCTTTCTGGAGGTGCACTAGGAATCTCATCAGGGAATACTTCAGGAAAATCGCACACCACCAGAAAGTTTGCTATCACAGCTTGACTCTCCATAGAAAGAGTCGCCATCAACAAGAAAACTAACGCCTCATCCTTCATGAACTCATTCAACTGCTTCGTCGACACCAACATAGATTGTTCTTCTTCTACTAAGGAAGAAAACCTTACAGTGTTGTCATAGCAATTGATATGGACATAATTAGCTTTCAACCAGTCCATACCTAAAACCACGTCCAACCCGATAAGCGGTAAACAAGCAATATCCGCCATAAATTATCTATCAAAGATTGATAAAGGGCAACTTGCACACACAAAAGAAGTAGTAACCGTTCCCTTAGACGAAACTTCTACCACCATATCTCTATCCAGAGACGACAAAGTGAGACCCAATCTCTTTACACAATCAACAGCAATAAAACAGTGAGTAGCACTAGTATCAATAATAGTAATAAGAGGAAAGCTATTAATGAAACTAGTACCTCGAACAAGACCATCCTCATTTGCCGTCGGAGCACCCGACAAGGCAAACACCTTTCCTGCTCCTTGAGTCCTCTTAGGCTTCTTACATTGAGCACTAATGTGACCTCCCTCGCCAAAATTAAAACAGACCACATCCTTATGTCTACAATCGCGAGTCATATGGCCCACTTCTCCACATCGGAAACATCTCACCTCATTCTCCTTAGCTCTAACATCGCTTCGACAAACATTACTTTTGTGGCCAGGTTTCCCACACTTGTAACAAACAATACTAGCAGAAGCATCTCCCCCACTAGTTCTTCGCCCTTGAAACGCTTTCTATTTCCCTTTACCAGCTGGAGCATCATATGGTTTTCCACAACTTTGCTGACCATTATTTCTCTTATCAGACATAATCTTATAATGAGCATTATTGTCCTCCTCAAAGATCCTACAACTATCAATCAAATTCGAAAAGACACGGATTTTATGATAACCAACAACTTTCTTAATCTCCGGACGTAAACCATTTTCAAACTTGATGTATTTAGAGAACTCGCCATTCGGCCCATCATAATGCGGATAAAACTTGGCCAACATAGTGAACCTTGCAGCATAATTAGTGATAGACATGCTTCCTTGCTTTAATTCAAGGAACTCTATCTCCTTCTTTCCCCGAAAATCTTCCAGGTAATACTTCCTCATGAATTCCCTTCGGAAAAATTCCCATGTTACTTCCTCACCAGCAACCTTAAGCCTCTGACGGGTTTCAACCCACCAGTCATCCGCTTCAGCACTTAGTTTATGAGTACCATAATGGATCCTTTGCACAGGAAAGCAATCCATCACACGGAAGATTCTTTCAATCTCCTTCAGCCATGCCAAAGCACCTTCGGGATCATACTTTCCTTGGAAAGTAGGAGGATTCTCTCTTTGGAAGGTTGTCAAACTACGAGACCCAGCATTCTCGTCAACATTCGGCGTGCTTCAGAAAGCCTGAGCCGTTGACTGCATAGCAACAACAAGAGCCTCATCATTCCTACCCGTGTTCCTTCCAGCCATAACAACTTCTGCTCAAAACAAAACAAGGATTAGAATCAACAAATAACAACACTTGATTGATAGACGACAACAAACTCAACAACTTGGCTGGACAGACCAACCAGGCTCTGATACCACTAATGTAACACCCCAATTCTACCCCTCGTAATTAATAATAAAATCAGAGTTTCAAAATTTCATCCAAACATAAATTGAGGTATCACATATTCGTGTTTTTCATCATTTTGCATTATAATGCACATCACAAAATCAAAAGTCGGATATACCGATTCATAACATAAATCATCATATAAACATATGACTAATCACAACACAACGGATGTGTTCACAAAATGTACATATCATCATGTTATCATCAATATATAAAGTCATAAGATAGTATACATAAACTATCCTATCAAAATAATAATGTCGCCCAAATCCTGAGTGTTACTACTATCAGAGCAGAGCGACTCAAAATAAAGAGACTTGAGCTAATCCTCATCATCCTCGCGGATCACCTGCACGTTACCAATATAAAGGCAACTGCGAAACTAGTAAAGGGTGAGATACTCCAAAACATATAATTAAAGGCATGATAAAATATATAAATAGTTTTGGAATCATAAATGATATAGGATTAATAAGAGTATGTCAGCATATATCCAAATCTCACACACTTTAAATCATCATTTAGTGTATAAAACCAACACTTTAATTTCGTCATGTAATCATCATAATCATACCAAAACAAGACATAAACTTCATCGCCATAAACTCATATCGTCGCTTTACCGTCATGTTATATTCATCGCTTACTCATCATGAAATTATCGCATCATATTCACTTTATGTTCAACACAAAAATCATCACAAAACAAAGTATCATACATCATCGCAATTCATCATAAGCCATGAAATAAAACTCAACACCAAAAGACTCAAAAATAAACATAACCGACTCCATGAGATACGACTATGTTATGCATGTGGTACCCGTCACTTTGTCCATAATTAGGGACATTCGGCATAAAAGCCCATCGTCGCTTTGGCATAAAAGCCCTTGCCGCTTGGCATAAAAGCCCTCGTCGCCAATGCAATGTATGTGACTCAACAACACGACATCACAAACACGACACAACAAAACATCATCATCGCACATCAAAATTGGTATAAACCCACATCGCCATATTTATCCACATCAAGATAAACATATCATCGCATCTCATATCATCAAGTATTCATTATAAATAAACTGTCGCAAACATCATATTTAATCACACCACATCATTATCAAATAATTCACTAAATTTCAAACACGGAAAAATAGTCAAACATCAATAATCATTGCAAAAGTCATTCATAATAATCGGCACCAATCATAATCATTAGCGTCGCAATCGGATTATCCATACGCGACTTAAACCGACTAAAACACAACCCATTTCAAATTAACCGTAAATTGGCCTATTTCGAGTTACTTCATAAAAATTCGAAATCTCGAAAAACTAATCTCACCATGAAATTCTACACATCGAAATTAGCTAGCACGTCAATTTTCGTTCAATTCAGAGCAACTAGCTCCGTCGCCGAAATTGCCAAAATCGGGAAATCAGACATAATCGGGTTCCAAATTAAATCGGCTAACTTATGTCATATTTGTATTTAATATATATAAATGTTTAATATATTAAATTAAAAAAAGAAAAACAAAACATAAATTAATTAATTTTCTAAACTTAATTTCAATTTCTTATACTGCTATTACGTTTAGTTTTCTAAACTTAATCTAATTCCTATTCTGCTAGCTTAGTTTTCTAAACTATACTGCTAGCTTAGTTTTCTAAACATACTGCTAGCTTAGTAAACTTAATTCAAGTAATATACGGCTAGTTCTTAGTTTTTCTAAACTTAATTTAATTAATATAAATTAGTTTTTCTAATTTAATTTCTATTAACATAACAATAATCCCACAACACTAACACCTAAATTAACTCTCCTAATTTATCTCAACAAATCTCAAGAACCCTAACATCAATTTTATCCCAAATCAAAATATACCAAATCAAACTCTAATTATAAGCATTGGAAAATCAAACCCCTTACCTTAGATACTTGAAATGATTCTTGATGATTTCAACCAATCCAAAACCCAAGCTATGGTGTTCTTCTTGCTCTTCTCTCCAAGACCTTCTTTTTCTCTCTAACTCTCACAAAGTGTGTTTTGTATGTTATGTCTTAAAACAAGTGTGTTTGGTTTATTTTGATGCAAGACAAAAGCTAGGCAAAATACCAAAAAGCCCTTCTAAAAAAAATACTACTAATTAACACTAAATAATATCAAATAATATTATTAACCCAAATAATTAAGATAACTCTAAAAACATATTAAATATCGGTCCGAATAATATTTTACCGAACCGAACGGAATATAAACCGGACCGAACAAAAATAATTACCGGTCCCCCAAAATAAATACCGGACCGAATAAAATAATTACCGGTCCGAATAAAATGTCGCCGAATATATTAACAGATATAACGGTTAATTTAAATATTCTCGTCACAAAAATAAACGTTAAACGGTAACTCGAAAATATTAATATAATATAATATTAAATAAAACGGGGCGTTACAGATGTCCCTCAAGCATTCAGACATTCACTGGTGTTCACGATTCTCTGAAGATGTTACCATCATCGATTGTTGTGGTGAATTCCCTAATGTCCATATCTTAGGCATTAGGGGAGGAATCACTTACAACCCTTGTTTGGAACTGCGTCAGTTTGGTTATGCAAGAAGAGATGGTCCTCACGACACGCTTATCCAAGGAATCGCCTTCAACTATGAGAATGATGCTCAGGGGTATCGTAGAAGGTTCATAAAAGCTTGGGGCATGGTGCATAAAATTGATAGCAAGACGCTAGGGCACAAGAATTCCATTCCTCTTGTTCCTTATCTCTAGTGGATACGAGCTCGTGCCCAAAGCCTCATGATGCCTTACCCTGCTGTCCTACCAGTAACTCTGGAGCCAACTATTGAAGGAGATACTACTTCACTTGGTCATCATCCTGACATGCCAACCGATCATGAGGAGTTACAGAAGTCCCAGGTTCAACTCAAAGAGGAGCGAGACACGTTTGAAGCTCAGTTCTATGCTAGCGAGAAGAAGGTCCTGGAACTCACTAGGCTACTTCATGAAGAAAGGAACATAAACGCTTACATTGCACCAAAAAAGATGCGCTCCTGGGAGACTTAGTTTCTTTTTTTGCTTTAAGTTTTGTTTTGTTTAATTGTAAGCCTAAAGGCATTCTTTGTAACAATTCGAACTTATTAATGCAATTGACGTGTGTTTCTTTTGGTTAAACAAATCCGAGCCTTTAAAAATCCTTGAAATCACTGCATACGCATCCCATTCATAGCATCGCATAAACAGGTACCATTACAGGTTTCTCATCTTCTTCGCTGTTTATTTCAGTAGAAATGTCTTTCGAACAAAGCATCAAGGATCTTCAGGCACAAAATGTCCAGTTCCAACAAATGTTCATAAATTTGGAAAAAGGGCAGTTGGATCTGAAGGCCCTCATCCTGAAGGAGAAGAAGAAAAAGAAGAAGGTCGCTGATATTCTGAATATGGGCAGAAGGTTCAGGGGGTCATTAAAGCAATAAGTCGATCTGACCTCTTCATCCAAAGAAAGGGAAAATCAAGAAGAAGAGACAAGGGAAAAGGACCCCAGTCCTGAAGTTTCTGACAATGATACAAATTATAATGATGAGCAGTATCCTCCTACCGAGGATAGATACAGGCAGTTGGAAGACCGTCTGAGTGCTATGGATGTCCAGAGGATACCTGGGTTAGATTTCGAAGAATTGGGATGGGTGTCGGGAGTGGTCATCCCGCAGAAGTTCGAGGCTCCAATTTTTTCTAAGTACGATGGGGTGTCTTTCCCAAAGCTCCATCTCCGTTCCTACGTCAGAAAGATCCAGCCCCACACCGCTGATAGAAACCTGTGGGTTCACTTCTCTCAAGATATTCTGTCAGGGACTTAGCTTGAATGGTTCTACCAACTAGAGAGAGCCAATGTACGAAATTGGGAAGATCTGTCTGCTGCTTTTTATAAGAAGTATCAATAAAATGTCGACCTTGCTCCTACTCGTACTCAACACCAGAGTATGTCCATGGGTGCAAGTGAAGGCTTTCAGGACTATGCACAAAAGTGGAGATACTTGGCTAGAAGAATTCAACCCCCGTTGTTTGATAGGGAGTTTGTCGATATGTTTCTGGGGACGCTATCTAGTCCATTCTTTAATCATATGATCGGTAGCTCGTCAGCTGGTTTCACTGAGCTGATCCTAACTGGAGAGAGAGTAGAAGCTGGGATTCAGAGCGGTAAAATATAGAAGGATGCCTCTTCGAGTTCGGTAAAGAAGCTTTTTACTGATAAGAAGGAAGCCAGTGCCATGTATAGTCCGAGAGGCCAAAGCAGAGCTGAACACCGTTAGACAGTAAAAGCCGTAATGATACCTAGGCATGCAGTTCTCCATAATGCAACAATCAACAAAGGGCGGAAAGACCAAAACGGCAGTTTACCCGGATCAACATGATGTTGGATGAAGTTCTACCCAATCTGTTGAGATCCAACTTGACAACCTTGAAAGAGGCTCCCAAGAATCCGAACACCACATCTCCCCGATATAATCCAAATGCTCGGTGCACCTATCATTCTGAGAGTCCTGGCCACGACACCAACGACTGTTGGGCTCTGAGAAATAAGGTACAAGATCTGATCGAAGCCAAGGAGATTGAGTTTGATGCTCTGGAAAAGCCCAATGTCATAACTGCTCTCATGCCTAAGCACGATCGTGGAGTTAATGTTGTTGATACCGATCTGTTTGTGACCTTAGTGGATGAAGTATCTAATCCTCTTATGACGGTTAAGAAGAATTTTCTGTCGGCCAGTTTATTTATGGGTTGTGGTGAAGGTTGCCACATGTGTTCCTTTCTGCCATCTGGTTGCCATTTGCTGAAGTCAGGTTTCAGCTCCTGATAGACAACAAAGAAATTTTGTTCAAGAAAACTTTGATTCTCGTTGTTCTATTTGAAGACGTTGCTATTATAACCATTTCCGCCAATCCTTCCAAGGTTTCCTCGAGAATACCTGTTAGGATTACATTTGTTCCAAGAGTCGCTCCGCTAATAATCACCATTCCTGGTCCTGTCCCGTATGCCTCAGACAAAGCTTTCCCCTGGCATTATGGTGTCGATCTGTACTATCATGGCATCAAACAAGATCTGAAAAATGAAGAGGTTTATCCTAATGTCAATAACATTGTCGGGACCATCAAGGTTACCCGAAGTGGAAGGGTTTTCTCTCCCGAGATTTCCCCGAAGACTGTCAATAAGCATATTGTTATTCCGTCTGCTACTCCTATTGGTATATCAACTACCACTCATGTGCTTAATCCAATTATCACTCCCACCATCGAGTCATCTGGCACCCGAGACGAAGAAGTTATAGGTGATCCTGCCCGGACGGAGGCACCTAGAAAAATTGTCGTGGAAGCCTCTAAGCAAGAGATTGAGGAAATACTAAAAATAATCAAAAAGAGTGACTACAATATGGTCGAGCAGCTGGGACAGACCCCCTCAAATATATCCATGTTTTCCCTGCTATTGTTCTCCGAGGCCCATGCGAAGGCTTTGATTGCATTCCTCAAGACTGCACATGTGCTGCAAGAGACCTCAGCTGATCAATTCAAAGATTGTGTGGCCAGCCTGACTGCTGACAATCAGCTGGGTTTTTCAGATACAGACTTGACACCAAAGGGGAGGAAGTATAATGATGCTCTGTGTTGTACCCCAAAATTTTCCCTCCCACATTCTTCAAAGTTTGTCAAGAATCATCTTCAAAATGGTTCAAAATTGCTCAAGGATTGCACAGTCCAAATGCCTCCTAAGCCAGTCAAAATTAGGGTTTTGGTTCTTTCAAGGAATTTGAGGTTTTCAATGGTCCAATCAAGTCCCATAGGCTTATATACATTGTCAAGCATCTACATGCCAAGTTTCAAGACTCACAGAGGCAAATTGCACAGTCAAAAGTTCCATTTGCTTCACAGTCAACTGCAGGGGCAAAATGGTCATTTGGCAGTCAAAAGTCAGAATTTTTGGTCAACATCTTATTTTGAGGCCACAATCATCATTTGATCAAGTCTTGATCATGATTCCACAAGCATGGCTCAAAAATCATCAAGATGCCAAAAGTTGCTATTTTTGGACAGTAGAAAAGTCAACTGTAACTTGACCAAGGCATAACTTTTTCATGGTTCATCAGAAAAATCCCATCCAATGCTCATTTTGAAGGGGATGACATTTTCTACAACTCATCTTCACATTCCAAGTCCAAGAAATGCTCTCACAAAAAGTTATCAATTTCTACATTATAGGTCAATTTCAAAAGTCAACAAAAATGCACTTTAAGTCAAAGACCATAACTTGAGATTGGTAAATCCAAATGACATGGGACCAAAGGAATTGGTTAGAGTACTTAAAGACCTTTCCAAAATGTCCAAGAACATGTTCATAGGATCAAAATTGAGCAAGATATGCATTGGAGAAGTTGGGAAATGTTTATGAATTTGCAAAAGTCAACTTTGCTCAAAACACATCATTTTTGCTAATGGGCCTCAAATTTCTTCTTGAAACATTGTCCAAGGCCTATGCACGACCCATTGGGATTATTTGAATTTATTTTCTCATTTTCTATTAATTAATTGGATTTTTTATTAATATTAATTCATTTAATTGATTTAAAATGTAGGAAAATATCAAGATATGTTTTTCTCAATCTTTTGTGAAGCAAATAAGCTCAAGACAAGCTGGAGATTTCGTGTGCACATCAAGGGAACCAAAATCTCCCAATTTGGCAAGGTTTTTCAATCAAAAAGATTGAAAAATATTTGATTGAAAATCAAATATACAAATCATGATTCCATGGATCTTTGACCAAGATTTTAACCTAAATCAGTTCTATTATATATACTGAAGCTAACCCTAATGCATCACACGTGAAAACTCTGCAAGAAAGCCATATGCAATATTGAAAAAAAGTCAAGAAAACTCAAAACTGAATTCTATTTTCCACGCCAATTCAAAGCCTTTTCTTGTTTCTAACACCTTGCAGGAACTCTTAGGGATCTTTTGGAATCAAAATCAAGTGCTGAAGCTTGAGAGATCGCTCCAAACAAAATCACGGTTTGTCCACTTTTTTTCAGAATCGAAACTCACGATTCATGAGCATTTGATGTGATTTATGGCTTGTTTTATATTGCTTGCATCCATACAAAGCTATTGGTATTGATTAATTGGATTATAATGCACAGGATTGTGAATTGCCATTAACGATTTTTAGGGTTTTTGAGTTCTTGAATTAGGGCTTTCCCATACAGGACAAATTGGGACCTCTAAGACCCATGGTTGAGACCGTCAGGATGAGACGAACGAATTGATACCATCGTGCCATATTTATGTTTAACGTACACCTATTCGCTATTTTTCCTCGTTCAGCTTTGTGGGGGTTAAAAACCCCCGCTATCTCTTTGCTTTTTTACAGGTTCAGCGAAGGGGACGATGACGCGTTGATCTATCATTGGTCCGTTCAAATCAGGGCGCGCGTGTTTTTCTTTATTGCATATTGTTTGGTTTCATAATGTATTATTTGTTGATTACTTTAATAACAAATGCAGCGTGGTGGCATAGTGGAAGACGTGCTGGCATGCAACCATTGGGACCTGGGTTCGATTCCCAGGTCCCCCAAAATTTCTATATTGTTTTTCTTTACCTAATCATGTGCAGGTCTCACAAGAAGACTCACCATACATCTCCAAATCCCAGGCGCCATGTGTCCATTATCACAAATCCAAAGGCCAAAAGATGCTGGACACCATGCTCCCCAGTCAAAGCAAGCATGGACAATTCCCAAAGTCAGCAAGGCTTGAGAAAC
Organism: Vicia faba; assembly: GCA_948472305.1. NCBI lineage: Eukaryota > Viridiplantae > Streptophyta > Magnoliopsida > Fabales > Fabaceae > Vicia > Vicia faba. Next base: position 201,375,881 of record OX451739.1, read on the forward strand.
AAGTGGGCCTCAAATTTCTAAACTAACCTCCATATTGGGCCCATCACCCCCCTGGTTTTATTACTTATTATTTTTTATTTTCTTTCTTTTCTTTTAATAATTATTATTACTATTATTTAATTAATTCATAAATTATTTTTCACAATAAAAATTCAGAAAACCTAAAAAATATTTTTATTAATTTCAATTACTTTTTTGTAAATAAATATAAATTAATCAATTTAGTATTTTTATTAATTAGGTTAACTTTGACTTCTTTTTTTTCACAAATATAAAATAAATTTAGAATTAGGGTTTTCTTGACTTTTAATTTCTTTTTATTTTTATTTTCATTAAAAACATAAAAAATACAAAAATATTTTTTTTCTTAATTAATTAGTTATTAGGTTTAATATTTAATTAATTGCAAAAAAGGACAAATTCAATTCTTTTCTCAAAAAGGGTCAAAACCCTAAGGACGTCCCGATTCAATCTTTCGCGCGCATATTTATTTTTAATTCCTATTTTTATATTTATGTAACTGTTCCGGGAATGTAATAGATGATTAGGGCTTTTATCGCTTTCTTTATTTTCTCGCAATTTATTTTCAAGGGTTATGTTTTTGGCGATGTAAATACCCGACGCCTTGTAATAGCGTAGATTCAATTTTCCGCAATTTATTTTCCGCAATTAATAACTGTTAATTATGCATGTAAGACTTGTCTGAAAAGTAAAATCAAAGCGTAGCTCACAAATAACATGTACAAGATAATCTTAACTGAATTTAACACACATGCACATGCCACTCCTAGGGTACGCCTCACTTGGTTGCCTCAACGTGGTCGTCAAGTATAGGGTGTTTTAGAGGTTGCCCTCCTGTCTAAAGATCCAGTTGCCTCGAAACAGTTGCCTCAGATAAAAAGGATCTAGGACATTAGGGTTACCGCTAAGGCGTCCTACTATTGCTTTGGTGACCACACATGTCCCTATAATCGAATTGACCCGAATAACTCTAACGATGGTGCTACCTACTTCTCAATAGTGGGATAGTACTGTCTAAAGGACTCTTACACAGCCTAATTCCTTAGAGTAGGTAGATTTCTCCTGGGTACTTGCTCTTTCAAAACAAAAAAACATCTTTTCGCACCTACACTTTCAAAAAGTTTTCAAACAAATACTTCATACACTCTTGAGGACTGATACAAGAGTTACCTAGAAGTTTTTCAAACTAAACTTTTTCAAAACCCACATACACTTGAAAAGCAAACAATTTTTGAAAACATAATGAGCAAGTACCTAAGAGCCCGTGGATAACCACGGATAGAAAGGGTGCTAACACCTTCCCTTTCTATAAATCTACCTTCCGAACCGAGAAACATCTCGAAAAGGAATTTTGCTGTGCTTTTGTCCTTTCCTTGTTAGAGAACATAAAAGACGGTGGCAACTCTTGCTTACCGCGACATTTCGTGAACCAGCTTAAAAAAACTGTTAGTTCTATTTCCACCGATCACAGAACTGGCGACTCTGCTGGGGAGTACTTAATAAGTGAGGTGTACCTTAGGATTAGACCTTTCTTGTTTTCAATTGCTTGCTTTGTTTGCTTTAATATTGTGGGCTTGTCTTGGAGTTTCATAGATCCTAACCCGGATCTAGGGAATACCCTTTAGGTAGCATAAGTTGTGAGGGACCTGTCCGGCGTAGACCGACACGGGTGAAGCAGAGGCTACATTGGTGTGACACCTTGGTCTGTACCGATATCCCTTATGTTGCAACGAGGAGAATATGGGTCTTCTGAGGAGTCATTAAGCACCAACCGACCTTAGAACCCTAAATTGACCCAACTTAGCCATAGAACAGTAGCAGTATGCTACACTCATTGAGGCTAAACTCTCGCGATGGTTCTGGCCGCAAGAAAAGGTTGCGAAGATGGAGTTATGACCGATTGAGGGTAGTCAGTGATATTGAGATCCTCTAGAACTCGGTTACTATTTTTTAGGACAAGTCTTAACCAACTGAACTGAAAGAGGGTAGTACCTAAACTTCATGCCGGCCTAAAATCTAAGGGCTCTTTTGTGTGACTTGTGTGCCTTCAAACTTGACTTACTTGCATATTCTTGTTATCTGACACATGAGTTTCTTGCAGGTGTTTGTTTATAGTCCTTGATCGGGACTTATAACAGGGTTTACTTACATCACTCCACGCATAGCATAACATCATACCATCATACCATTGCATACATCCTGCATAAGGACTAACCCATTTCAAGGATCTCAAGGGTTTGTGATACAGGTCATGATGAATCAAAATGTCTAGCAAGGGGCAAAGGGGATTTATTTTCCTCTAGCCAAGGTTGATAACTTGAGTCAGGGGCTATGACCCACTCGATATGGTGAGCTTTGACTCTTGAAGAAGGACTCTCAACAACATGAAGTTCCTTCAATCAAGCTACCAGATTCTAACAATTTTCTTGTTTACCCCGCGAGATCCTTGAAAACATTGCATGCATACATACATATCATTGCATTACAGGTACCCCTTTACAGGTCACTTACCTTCTTCGCTGTTTATTTCAGCAATCATAATGTCTTCTGAACCTACTGCTGAATAAGCTATCAAGGCCCTCCAGGCCCAGAACGCCCAGTTCCAAGAGCTGGTCATGAGCTTAGCCTAGGGATAACAAGAATTGAAGACTCTGCTTTTGAAGAAGAAGAAGAAGAGGATTGTGCTGTTTAACACTGGACGGAGGTATGGGAATGCACTGCAAAATGAGGCTGATCTGGCTACTTCCTCTGTAGGGAAAGACAGTCCCCAAGGGGGAAGGGTTCCTAGTCCCGTGGTCTCCGACAACGAGACAGATTATAATGATGAACAATACCCTCCTGCTGAGGATAAGTACAAACAGCTGGAGGATCGGTTAAGCGCTATGGAGATACAGAAGGTGCCCGGTCTGGACTTCGAAGATCTAGGTCTATCCTCTGGGGTGGTGATCCCTCACAAATTCAAGGTACCTGCTTTTGCAAAGTACGATGGAGCTTCCTGTCCTAAGCTGCACCTCAGATCATATGTAAGGAATATCCAACCCTATACAGCTGACAAGAATCTATGGATCCATTTCTTCCAGGATAGTCTTTCAGGGACTCAACTCGAATTGTTCTATCAGCTGGATGGAGCCAGTATTCGTAACTGGGAGGACTTGGCTACTGCATTTTATAAGCAGTATCAGTATAATTCCGACCTCGCTCCTACGCGTACCCAACTCCAGGGTATGTCACTAGGGACGGGTGAAGGATTTAAGGAGTATGCGCAAAAGTGGAGAGACCTGGTGGGAAGGGTGCAACCACCTTTGACTGACCGTGAACTTGTGGACATGTTCTTGGGGACCTTGTTTGGTCCGTTCTTCAACCATCTGATTGGGAATTCTTCTGCTGGGTTTACAGATCTGATCTTAAATGGCGAGAGAATTGAAGCTGGTATCAAGTCTGGGAAGATACAAAAGGGTGACTCCTCGAACACTGAGAAGAAACCATTCAAGAAAGAATCTAGTGCTGTCTATGGTTCAAGAGGGCAGAATAGGTACGAACACCGCCCAACTGTCAACGCGGTAGTTATTTCAAAACCGGCCAGTGCTCCTCAACATCGCAACCAACAAAGGGAAGAGAGACCTAGAAGGCAGTTCACTCCCCTCAGCATGACCTTGTCCCAGATATTGCCACAGTTGCTGGAGACCAATCTGGTAACTCTAAGGGACCCTCCTAAGAATCCCAACAAGACACCTTCAAGGTATAACCCCAACGCCCGCTGCGCTTATCATTCTGACAGCCCGGGGCATGCTACAGACGATTGTTGGACTTTGAGGAACAAGGTTCAAGACTTAATCGATGCAAAGGAGGTCGAGTTCGAAGCGCCCGAGACTCCCAATGTGATCACTGCTCCCTTGCCAAAACATGGCTAGGATTGAAAAAAAACTTTTGTTCATTTGAATGTTCAAGTTGTATTTTTCTTTGATTGTTCAAACATTTTATTCATGTCAAACTATCTTATTTCATTAATGCATTACACGTGTCTGTTTTGAAGTAATTATATTTACTATATTCAAAATTGCTCTTATTTTTTGATGTTCAACTCTCGATTAAAAAATGCTAAGCCTTTTCAGGGAGGATGACGAAAACGATACCACGATCTTTACAGTATGCTTTTGAACAGATCCCGCTGATGAAGTACATGCATTGTTTCAAATCCTAAACAGTGGAGTTATAAGGAGGATAATCCCTCGTCAACCCCTTTGAGCCAAAGAAGTTGGAGTTTTTCTTTTCAAAAATTAAAACCCTTAATTATAACCTGGGGCAGGGTAGTTCTCTCAGTTGATCCAGGTGCACAACGAATGTCACCAAAGGAGTCCTTTCAAACCCAAAGACAGTGATGGTTCCGAATAATCATAAAAAACAGGCGGTCATTATCTCTCAGAAATAAAAACCCATTAAGTCAAAACCTATGAAGGAGACTTACAAAACTGGGACATCCCGCTGATTGTAAATACAAAAAGAAACAGTTCAGGCAAAATTCAGGGATAATAAAATCAAAAAGAAAGAGGTCCTACAAACCCTCAACAAAAAAAAAGAGAGAATTGACTGCCTGTTCAAAATAAACTGTCAAAATCCGAACCATCACCGGAATATCAGAGCAAAGACTCAAACAAGGTCTAATGCACGATTAGCTGAGGATGGAAGAACATCACGAAGAGCGGGTGGGTACAAATAAAATTTGAGCCTTTATCCTTTGTTTCTTAAACCGTGAACCAGGCCACGTTATAACCCTTAAAAGTCCTAGCTGAAGCATGGGTTAGTTCGAAAACATATTGTTACAAAAGGTATCCTGACTCCTTAAGGCTCGCTGTAAAATCTTGAGTTGACATCACATTTTACAAAATTTGCTTGTTTTATTGAAAACTGCATTTTCAAAAAAACTTCAAGACAGACATAAGCTTTGCATTCTTAAAATAACATTGTTTGCATATGACTATTTGTTCAACAGCAGAGAAATTCGCACGACGAATATCTAGTGAACAAAAAACCTTTCAATAAGAAGGGTCACCTCAAGTGGAAGAAACACTTCCAACCAAGGGGCAGACATGATCATTGTCCCTCATCTGGAGCAGTCAAGTCAAGATTCAAGGAATCTCTCAAAATGCCAAATAGCCAGGGGCAAATCTCCATCTGAATCAATTGGGGCAATGGACGTGAATGCCAGCAACAAATCTTGCATGATCAATGAAGATCTTCTGGTAGTATGGCAACACAATACTACCGACAGTGACAACTCCCTGCACTCTGAGAACGTGGACATAGTAAAAAAAAATACTACGCATAATCAAAGATCCGCTAGGTCGACTGGCCTAGGCAAAAATAAGGGCTTCCCGGCGAACCAAAAGGGGTTCGGGCAAAAGTAAGGGATGAAAATGAAAAATCTGTACACCCGGCAAGTCGAAAACCTGAAAAGGTGGCTTGGGCAAAAATGGGTATCCCGGTGGAGTGAAAACCCGAAAGGGCGGTCCAGGAAAAAGTTAGGGATCAAAAGCGTACGACTATGTCCCGTCATCTCGTCACTTGCCCGCCAGAAGAAGATTTGTCAATCGGCAGTTATCAAACACCTCCACAGGTACCTTCTCCTGCAGAAACTGGGGCAATGAATTGTCTAAGCAATACAGCCGCTCTGCTCACCCAGGTACAAGGTAGATTCAGCTGAAAAATGTAACCAAGATATCTCCACTCCCTGCAGAGTAAGACAAGATTCAGCCATACTCTCCCCCGAGCAGAGTTGGTCTCCCATCAGCCCCGAAAAGGCACAACATCCCTAGCAAGTCAGCGATACTCTCCGCAAGCAGAGTTAGTCTACTGTCAGCCTTAAGGAAGTTGGGTACCCCCAGAAGATCTCAATATTCCCCAGCGGAGTATACAGATATTCCTAAGCAAGCATCCCCGACAGTCTCAATATAAGATTGTTCCCCAGCGGAATACCAGACACCCCAGTGGAAGCCACTTCCCCAGTACAGTCCAAAAGTTTCCCCAGGAGAGTTGAATCATCCTCCCCAGTAGATTCTGGAAGCTTATCCCCAGTAGATTCTTGAAGCTTATCCCCAGTATATTCTGGAAGCTTATCCCCAGTAGAGTCTGGAAGCTGGTCCCCTGCAGAGTACATACATCTCTCCCCGACCATGTTCAGAAGGTTATCCCCCACCAGAGCCTATAACTGGGTTATCCTCAGCTAATTACCACAGAAAGATCATCCTCAGCGAAGTTCTTCCTATCCCCGGCGGAGGTCATCAAAATCCCTAATAGAACTTATCAACGGAATCCCCAGCGGAGCTATCATCAAATTCTCAACGAAGTACCTCTTCCCCACAGAGTAATTCCCCGCAGAGTAATATCTTCACAAGTTTATCCCCCAACGGAGTCATCTTCTCCTACCGGTTTATTCTTGCAATCATCATCCCCAGCGGAAACGAAGAACTCTACTCTTCAAGCAGCAGCCCAGGATTCAACAAATTTCCCGGCATTCGTCAAGGATTTATTTTCCAAGACGAAAATACATTCATAAACATTTCACATTTTATACATCCTGCTTACATACATGATAAAGTGCATACGACACTATCTCATCTATTTTTGAGAACATCATGACATCATGACATTGTATGCAACTAATGTTTTGCCTTTTCAGGAAAAAAATTCAGTCAAAGAAGACAAATCCAGTCGAATAAGACAAATCCAGTCAAGGAAGACAAATCCAGTTAAATCAATTCTTAAAAGGTTTTTATGATGCAAACCCGTCATTATAGACACCCGTCATTATAGACACCCGTCATTATAGACACCTGTCATTATAGACACCCTTCATTATAGACACCCGTCATTATAGACACCCGTCATTATAGACACCTGTCATTATAGACACCCATCATTATAGACAGCCGTCATTATAGACACCCGTCATTATAGACACCCGTCATTATAGACACCTGTCATTATAGACACCCGTCATTTTAGACAATCCGTCATTATAGACACCCGTCATTATAGACACCCGTCATTATAGACACCCGTCATTATAGACACCCGTCATTTTAGACAATCCGTCATTATAGACACCCGTCATTGTAGACATCCGTCATTATAGACACCCGTCATTGTAGACATCCATCATTATAGACACCCGTCAATGTAGACATCCGTCATTATAGACACCCGTCATTATAGACATCCGTCATTATAGACACCCGTCATTGTAGACATCTGTCATTGTAGACATCCTTCATTATAGACACCCGTCATTGTAGACATCCGTCATTATAGACACCCGTCATTGTAGACATCCGTCATTATAGACACCCGTCAATGTAGACATCCGTCATTGAAGACAACCCGTCATTGAAGACAACCCGTCATTAAAGACAACCCGTCGTTAAAGACAACCCGTCGTTGAAGACAACTCGTCCATGAAGACAACCTGTCAATGAAGATAGCCTGTCGTTGAAGACAACACGTCCATAAAGACAACCCGTTAAAAGAGACAACTCGTCAAAGAAGACAAAACCTTCCCTGGTTTAGTTAAATCGACCCCTAAAGATTTTTCTGAGATAATCTGTCAGTAGAGACAACCCATCCACTTTTTGAAGTTCCAGATTCGATACCTGTTTCCAGCCAGGGCATATCTGTGGGCGACTAATTCCAGATTCGATACCTGTATCTAGCCAGGGCATATCTGCATGAAGAGTTTGAAGATCAACACCTGTAGCAAGCCGGGGAATTATCTTTCTTTATCAAGTACGCAAGTTCTCGCTAAGGAATCTCTTACGCGATCGACACTCCCGGATGGCATCTTTAAGCCTATCTCCATAACTATCCATTACAGTTCCAAATGGCATCTATAAGCCCATTCCCGACAAGAGTATGTCGCACCTCCAGATGGCATCTATAAGCCCATCCTCCTATCCATCATATCTCCAAATGGCATCTGTAAGCCCATTCCCGACATCACATTGCTGATACCACTATGCGAGTGCAAATTTCTGGGCACTCTAGTGTCCAATCATCTTCCACCTTCGGATCACGAAAGGCACGCAAGCCAATCTACATCCTCAGGTCTAAGAAGATTGAACAGGGGCAACTGTTGTACCCCAAAATTTGCCCTCCCACATTCTTCAAAGTTTGTCAAGAATCATCTTCAAAATGGTTCAAAATTGCTCAAGGATTGCACAGTCCAAATGCCTCCTAAGCCAGTCAAAATTAGGGTTTTGGTTCTTTCAAGGAATTTTAGGTTTTCAATGGTCCAATCAAGTCCCATAGGCTTATATACATTGTCAAGCATCTACATGCCAAGTTTCAAGACTCACAGAGGCAAATTGCACAGTCAAAAGTTCCATTTGCTTCACAGTCAACTGCAGGGGCAAAATGGTCATTTGGCAGTCAAAAGTCAGAATACTACTTCACTTGGTCATCATCCTGACATGCCAACCGATCATGAAGAGTTACAGAAGTCCCAGGTTCAACTCAAAGAGGAGCGAGACACGTTTGAAGCTCAGTTCTATGCTAGCGAGAAGAAGGTCCTGGAACTCACTAGGCTACTTCATGAAGAAAGGAACATAAACGCTTACATTGCACCAAAAAAGATGCGCTCCTGGGAGACTTAGTTTCTTTTTTTGATTTAAGTTTTGTTTTGTTTAATTGTAAGCCTAAAGGCATTCTTTGTAACAATTCGAACTTATTAATGCAATTGACGTGTGTTTCTTTTGGTTAAACAAATCCGAGCCTTTAAAAATCCTTGAAATCACTGCATACGCATCCCATTCATAGCATCGCATAAACAGGTACCATTACAGGTTTCTCATCTTCTTCGCTGTTTATTTCAGCAGGAATGTCTTTCGAACAAAGCATCAAGGATCTTCAGGCACAAAATGCCCAGTTCCAACAAATGTTCATAAATTTGGAAAAAAGGCAGTTGGATCTGAAGGCCCTCATCCTGAAGGAGAAGAAGAAAAAGAAGAAGGTCGCTGATATTCTGAATATGGGCAGAAGGTTCAGGGGGTCATTAAAGCAATAAGTCGATCTGACCTCTTCATCCAAAGAAAGGGAAAATCAAGAAGAAGAGACAAGGGAAAAGGACCTCAGTCCTGAAGTTTCTGACAATGATACAAATTATAATGATGAGCAGTATCCTCCTACCGAGGATAGATACAGGTAGTTGGAAGACCATCTGAGTGCTATGGATGTCCAGAGGATACCTGGGTTAGATTTCGAAGAATTGGGATGGGTGTCGGGAGTGGTCATCCCGCAGAAGTTCGAGGCTCCAATTTTTTCTAAGTATGATGGGGTGTCTTTCCCAAAGCTCCATCTCCGTTCCTACGTCAGAAAGATCCAGCCCCACACCGCTGATAGAAACCTGTGGGTTCACTTCTCTCAAGATATTCTGTCAGGGACTTAGCTTGAATGGTTCTACCAACTAGAGAGAGCCAATGTACGAAATTGGGAAGATCTGTCTGCTGCTTTTTATAAGAAGTATCAATAAAATGTCGACCTTGCTCCTACTCGTACTCAACACCAGAGTATGTCCATGGGTGCAAGTGAAGGCTTTCAGGACTATGCACAAAAGTGGAGATACTTGGCTAGAAGAATTCAACCCCCGTTGTTTGATAGGGAGTTTGTCGATATGTTTCTGGGGACGCTATCTAGTCCATTCTTTAATCATTTGATCGATAGCTCGTCAGCTGGTTTCACTGAGCTGATCCTAACTGGAGAGAGAGTAGAAGCTGGGATTCAGAGCGGTAAAATATAGAAGGATGCCTCTTCGAGTTCGGTAAAGAAGCTTTTTACTGATAAGAAGGAAGCCAGTGCCATGTATAGTCCGAGAGGCCAAAGCAGAGCTGAACACCGTTAGACAGTAAAAGCCGTAATGATACCTAGGCATGCAGTTCTCCATAATGCAACAATCAACAAAGGGCGGAAAGACCAAAACGGTAGTTTACCCGGATCAACATGATGTTGGATGAAGTTCTACCAAATTTGTTGAGATCCAACTTGACAACCTTGAAAGAGGCTCCCAAGAATCCGAACACCACATCTGCCCGATATAATCCAAATGCTCGGTGCACCTATCATTCTGAGAGTCCTGGCCACGACACCAACGACTGTTGGGCTCTGAGAAATAAGGTACAAGATCTGATCGAAGCCAAGGAGATTGAGTTCGATGCTCAGGAAAAGCCCAATGTCATAACTGCTCCCATGCCTAAGCACGATCGTGGAGTTAATGTTGTTGATACCGATCTGTTTGTGACCTTAGTGGATGAAGTATCTAATCCTCTTATGACGGTTAAGAAGAATTTTTTGTTGGCCAGTTTATTTATGGGTTGTGGTGAAGGTTGCCACATGTGTTCCTTTCTGCCATCTAGTTGCCATTTGCTGAAGTCAGGTTTCAGCTCCTGATAGACAGCAAAGAAATTTTGTTCAAGAAAACTTTGATTCTCGTTGTTCCATTTGAAGACGTTGCTATTATAACCATTTCCGCCAATCCTTCCAAGGTTTCCTCGAGAATACCTGTTAGGATTACATTTGTTCCAAGAGTCGCTCCGCTAATAATCACCGTTCCTGGTCCTGTCCCGTATGCCTCAGACAAAGCTTTCCCCTGGCATTATGGTGTCGATCTGTACTATCATGGCATCAAACAAGATCTGAAAAATGAAGAGGTTTATCCTAATGTCAATAACATTATCGGGACCATCAAGGTTACCCGAAGTGGAAGGGTTTTCTCTCCCGAGATTTCGTCGAAGACTGTCAATAAGCATATTGTTATTCCGTCTGCTACTCCTATTGGTATATCAACTACCACTCATGTGCTTACTCAAATTATCACTCCCACCAACGAGTCATCTGGCACCCGAGACGAAGAAGTTATAGGTGATCCTGCCCGGACGGAGGTACCTAGAAAAATTGTCGTGGAAGCCTCTAAGCAAGAGATAGAGGAAATACTAAAAATAATCAAAAAGAGTGACTACAATATGGTCGAGCAGCTGGGACAGACCCCCTCAAAGATATCCATGTTTTCCCTGCTATTGTTCTCCGAGGCCCATGCGAAGGCTTTGATTTCATTCCTCAAGACTGTACATGTGCCGCAAGAGACCTCAGCTGATCAATTCAAAGATTGTGTGGCCAGCCTGACTGCTGACAATCAGCTGGGTTTTTCAGATACAGACTTGACACCAAAGGGGAGGAAGTATAATGATGCTCTGTGTTGTACCCCAAAATTTTCCCTCCCACATTCTTCAAAGTTTGTCAAGAATCATCTTCAAAATGGTTCAAAATTGCTCAAGGATTGCACAGTCCAAATGCCTCCTAAGCCAGTCAAAATTAGGGTTTTGGTTCTTTCAAGGAATTTGAGGTTTTCAATGGTCCAATCAAGTACCATAGGCTTATATACATTGTCAAGCATCTACATGCCAAGTTTCAAGACTCACAGAGGCAAATTGCACAGTCAAAAGTTCCATTTGCTTCACAGTCAACTGCAGGGGCAAAATGGTCATTTGGCAGTCAAAAGTCAGAATTTTTGGTCAACATCTTATTTTGAGGCCACAATCATCATTTGATCAAGTCTTGATCATGATTCCACAAGCATGGCTCAAAAATCATCAAGATGCCAAAAGTTGTTATTTTTGGACAACAGAAAAGTCAACTGTAACTTGACCAAGGCATAACTTTTTCATGGTTCATCATAAAAATCCCATCCAATGCTCATTTTGAAGGGGATGACATTTCCTACAACTCATCTTCACATTCCAAGTCCAAGAAATGCTCTCACAAAAAGTTATCAATTTCTACATTATAGGTCAATTTCAAAAGTCAACAAACATGCACTTTAAGTTAAAGACCATAACTTGAGATTGGTAAATCCAAATGACATGGGACCAAAGGCATTGGTTAGAGGACTTAAAGACCTTTCCAAAATGTCACAGAACATGTTCATAGGATCAAAATTGAGCAAGATATGCATTGGAGAAGTTGGGAAATATTTATGAATTTGCAAAAGTCAACTTTGCTCAAAACACATCATTTTTGCTAATGGGCCTCAAATTTCTTCTTGAAACATTGTCCAAGGCCTATGCACGACCCATTGGGATTATTTGAGTTTATTTTCTCATTTTCTATTAATTAATTGGATTTTTTATTAATATTAATTCATTTAATTGATTTAAAATGTAGGAAAATATCAAGATATGTTTTTCTCAATCTTTTGTGAAGCAAATAAGCTCAAGACAAGCTGGAGATTTCGTGTGCACATCAAGGGGACCAAAATCTCCCAATTTGGCAAGGTTTTTCAATCAAAAAGATTGAAAAATATTTGATTGAAAATCAAATATACAAATCATGATTCCATGGATCTTTGACCAAGATTTTAACCTAAATCAATTCTATTATATATACTGAAGCTAACCCTAATGCATTACACGTGAAAACTCTGCAAGAAATCCATATGCAATATTGAAAAAAAGTCAAGAAAACTCAAAACTGAATTCTACTTTCCACGCCAATTCAAAGCCTTTTCTTGTTTCTAACACCTTGCAGGAACTCTTAGGGATCTTTTGGAATCAAAATCAAGTGCTGAAGCTTGAGAGATCGCTCCAAACAAAATCACGGTTTGTCCACTTTTTTTCAGAATCGAAACTCACGATTCATGAGCATTTGATGTGATTTATGGCTTGTTTTATATTGCTTGCATCCATACAAAGCTATTGGTATTGATTAATTGGATTATAATGCACAGGATTGTGAATTGCCATTAACGATTTTTAGGGTTTTTGAGTTCTTGAATTAGGGCTTTCCCATACAGGACAAATTGGGACCTCTAAGACCCATGGTTGAGACCGTCAGGATGAGACGAACGAATTGATACCATCGTGCCATATTTATGTTTAACGTACACCTATTCGCTATTTTTCCTCGTTCAGCTTTGTGGGGGTTAAAAACCCCCGCTATCTCTTTGCTTTTTTACAGGTTCAGCGAAGGGGACGATGACGCGTTGATCTATCATTGGTCCGTTCAAATCAGGGCGCGCGTGTTTTGCTTTATTGCATATTGTTTGGTTTCATAATGTATTATTTGTCGATTACTTTAATAACAAATGCAGCGTGGTGGCCTAGTGGAAGACGTGCTGGCATGCAACCATTGGGACCTGGGTTCGATTCCCAGGTCCCCCAAAATTTCTATATTGTTTTTCTTTACCTAATCATGTGCAGGTCTCACAAGAAGACTCACCATACATCTCCAAATCCCAGGCGCCATGTGTCCATTATCACAAATCCAAAGGCCAAAAGATGTTGGACACCATGCTCCCCAGTCAAAGCAAGCGTGGACAATTCCCAAAGTCAGCAAGGCTTGAGAAACAAGTGGGCCTCAAATTTCTAAACTAACCTCCATATTGGGCCCATCACCCCCCTGGTTTTATTACTTCTTATTATTTTTTATTTTCTTTCTTTTCTTTTAATAATTATTATTACTATTATTTAATTAATTCATAAATTATTTTTCACAATAAAAATTCAGAAAACCTAAAAAATATTTTTATTAATTTCAATTACTTTTTTGTAAATAAATATAAATTAATCAATTTAGTATTTTTATTAATTAGGTTAACTTTGACTTCTTTTTTTTCACAAATATAAAATAAATTTAGAATTAGGGTTTTCTTGACTTTTAATTTCTTTTTATTTTTATTTTCATTAAAAACATAAAAAATACAAAAATATTTTTTTTCTTAATTAATTAGTTATTAGGTTTAATATTTAATTAATTGCAAAAAAGGACAAATTCAATTCTTTTCTCAAAAAGGGTCAAAACCCTAAGGACGTCCCGATTCAATCTTTCGCGCGAATATTTATTTTTAATTCCTATTTTTATATTTATGTAACTGTTTCGGGAATGTAATAGATGATTAGGGCTTTTATCGCTTTCTTTATTTTCTCGCAATTTATTTTCAAGGGTTATGTTTTTGGCGATGTAAATACCCGACGCCTTGTAATAGCGTATATTCAATTTTCCGCAATTTATTTTCCGCAATTAATAACTGTTAATTATGCATGCAAGACTTGTCTGAAAAGTAAAATCAAAGCGTAGCTCACAAATAACATGTACAAGATAATCTTAACTTAATTTAACACACATGCACATGCCACTCCTAGGGTACGCCTCACTTGGTTGCCTCAACGTGGTCGTCAAGTATAGGGTGTTTTAGAGGTTGCCCTCCTGTCTAAAGATCCAGTTGCCTCAAAACAGTTGCCTCAGATAAAAAGGATCTAGGACATTAGGGTTACCGCTAAGGCGTCCTACTATTGCTTTGGTGACCACACATGTCCCTATAATCGAATTGACTCGAATAACTCCAACGACGGTGCTACCTACATCTCGAAAAGGAATTTTGCTGTGCTTTTGTCCTTTCCTTGTTGGAGAACATAAAAGACGGTGGCGACTCTTGCTTACCGCGACATTTCGCGAACCAGCTTAAAAAAACAGTCAATTATATTTCCACCGATCACACTCTGCATGTCTCGATTGAATGCATGGGCACCACTATGGCTCATGTGCTGGTAGATACTGGGGCTTCTCTGAATGTTCTGCCTAAGAAGGCATTGGGTCGGTTGGACTATGAGGGCTCGACCTTAAAGCCTAGTAACGTTGTGGTGAGGGATTTTGATGGGTTGAAGAGAATGGTTCATGGGGAAGTGGACATCCCCGTGAAAGTAGGTTCCCATACTTTTCAGTCCACTTTCTATGTAATGGACATCCAGCCGTCATACTCTTGTTTGCGGGTCGTCCTTGGATTCATGAAGCTGGGGAAGTTAATTCTACACTGCACCAAATGTTGTAGTATCCAGTAAAAGGGAAGATTGTCACTGTGCGTGTTGAGGAGGAGTATATGGTGAGCCACCTTAATTTCTTCAGGTACGTATAGATGGACGGGGAATTCATAGAGACTCCTTGCAAGAACTTTGAAGAGGTTCCCCAGATCTTGGCATCGGCTGAAACTACTACCAACAAACCTCCTCTGAAGATGGCTTCTCTCAAAGACGCCATGCCGTGGTTGAAGAAGGTGGGTATACCAATTGGGGATAACTCCCTGATTTTACTCACAAAACTGACAAGTTTGGTTTGGGCTTTACTTCAGGAGCTCAAAGGGCTATTCGACGCGCTCGGACGGGAGGACCTCCCCTATGCATCAGCAATCGGGGAATTAATACCATTGAAGACAGCGAGGAAGACTCTGACATTGACAGTTGGATCTACCTAACTACCAACGGTGGACCGAGTAAGTGGACGGCTAGGGACTTTATACCAGTTTCTTTTATTCCTCAGTAATTGTCTTACTTGTTTTGAGATTTGTAATAAACAATTTGAACTCTATAGCCTTGTGTCTTTCCTGAAGCACATTGGCTTTGTTTGTGAGGGATATTATTTGTCATTTCATATATCATCAATAAAACATTGGACGTTCCTTGCATACAAATTTTGCGCTCTCTATTTTTCTTTTCTGTTTTCACTTTATCAGAATAACTATTCTCTTACACACACTCGCATATCATACTGCAGATCCATATCCACTCTGGATCACATTGATAACAGCTTTGCTACTGTCCGTTATGACTTTGAAAGTCCGATCAACCAAGCCGAAGACGAAGGTGAGGATGATTGTGAGGTGCCTGGAGAACTTGCTAGACTATTACAGCAGGAAGAAAGGACTATACAGCCTCATGAAGAGCCAGTTGAGACGATAAACCTGGGCACGAAGATAGATAGAAAAGAAGTCAAGATCGGCGCAAATCTGGAAGTTAAGATAAAACAACGGTTGATACAAATGTTGTACGACTATGTTGAGATCTTTGCATGGTCATATGAAGACATTCCTGGTTTAGACACTGATATTGTGGTTCATCGTCTGTCGACCAAAGAAGATTGTCCTCCGGTTAAACAGAAGGTCCTTCATATGCGCCCTAAAATGGAAGAGAAGATCAAGGCAGAAGTCATGAAGCAGTTCGACGCAGGGTTCTTAGCTGTCACTTCTTATCCATAGTGGGTTGCTAATGTTGTTCCAGTACCTAAGAAGGATGGTAAGGTACAAATGTGTGTGGATTATAGAGATCTGAACAGGACAAGCCCCAAGGATGATTTCCCACTTCCTCACATTGATGTTTTGGTTGACATCACCGTGCAACACAAAATCTTCTCCTTCATGGATGGTTTCTCTGGCTACAATCAGATCAAGATGGCTCTTAAAGACATGGAGAAGACAACCTTCGTCACACAGTGGGGCACCTTCTGTTATAAGGTGATGCCTTTCGGGTTGAAGAATGCTAGGGAAACTTATCAACGCGCCATGGTCGCTTTGTTCCACGATATGATTCATCACAAAATCGAAGTTTATGTTGATGACATGATAGCCAGGTCTTAAACCGAGGAAGATCACCTTGATCATCTACAAAAGTTGTTCGACAGGTTGAAGATATACAAGCTGAGGTTGAATCCGAACAAGTGCACCTTCGGGGTAAGGTCTGGTAAACTTCTGGGTTTCATTGTCAGCGACAAAGGCATCCAAGTAGACCCTGCGAAGGTAAAAGCCATACAAGAGATGTCGGATACCCGTACAAAGAAGGAGGTTAGAGGTTTCTTGGGATGCTTGAATTATATTTCCAGGTTCATTTCACATCTGACTTCTACTTGTGAGCCCATCTTCAAGCTTCTGAAGAAAGACTAAGTGATAAAGTGGAATGATGAATGCCAGACCGCTTTTGAAAAAATCAAAGAATACCTCCAAGAACCACCAATTCTGATGCCTCCGGTTGAAGGAAGACCTTTGATATTGTACTTAATAGTGCTAGACAATTCAATGGGGTGTGTGCTGGGGCAGCATGATGAGTCTGGTCGAAAAGAGCACGCGATATACTACCTTAGCAAAAAGTTTACCGACTGTGAGATAAGATACTCACTGCTCGAGAAAACTTGCTGCGCTTTGGCATGGGCTGCTCGCCGACTAAGACAGTATATGCTGACCACACTACTTTGTTGATATCTAAGATGGATCCAATCAAATATATCCTCGAGAAACCTGCTCTCTCCGGAAGAATAGCAAGATGGCAGATGATCTTAACCGAGTACGATATACAATATACAACCCAGAAAGAAATCAAGGGGAGCGTATTAGCTGATCATTTGGATCATCAGGTCGTGGATGGCTACCAATCCATGAATTTTGAATTCCCGGATGAGAATATTATGCTGGTGACTGACTATGAAGAACCTGGACCAGATGAAGGACCCGAGGAGGGATCCCGATGGACTATGGTTTTTGAAGGAGCTTCAAACGCACTCGATAAAGGCATTGGCACAATAATCATATCTCCCGAGGGCTGTCATACTCCTTTCACTGCTCGTCTATGTTTCAACTGCACTAACAACATGGCGGAGTATGAAGCTTGTATCATGGGTCTCAAGGCCGCTATTGACCTCAAGATCAAGTTCTTGGACGTTTTCGGGGATTCAGCCTTGGTAATAAGTCAGATCAAAAGATAATGGGATACGAAACATTCGAATCTCATCCCATACAAAGAGTACGTGTTGACATTGCTCCCATACTTTGAGGAGGTAACTTTTGAACATTTCCCGCGAGAGGAGAAACAATTAGCGGATGCGCTAGCCACCAGGTATTCTATGTTCAAAGTCAGGTGGGACAACGAAGCTCCCCAAATCACCATTGAGAGGTTGGATGAACCAACATATTACTGTGAAATTGATACCGAAGAGGTGGAAGACAAACCCTGGTTTCACGAAGTCAAAAGGTATCTCAAGGCTCAAGAGTATCCCGAAGGGGCATCTGTCAATGATAAGAATTTTCTGAGAAGGTTCGTTGTGAAGTTCTTCCTCAGTAATGGAATCCTCTACAAGCGCAATCATGACTCTATATTACTACGATGTGTAGACAAGAGCGAAGCAGAGAGGATCATGACAGATCTACATGAAGGTACCTTCGGAACCCATTCCAGTGGACATACCATGGCTAAGAAGATCCTATGGGCAGGATATTACTGGTTCACTATGGAAGCCGATTGTTATCAGCATTCTCGAACTTGTCATAAGTGCCAAATCTACGCTGATAAGGTGCATGTTCCTCTGGTCCCCTTAAACGTCTTGACAACTCCGTGGCCCTTTGCAATTTGGGGCATTGACATGATGAGAGAAATCAGGCCTACTACTTCCAATGGACATCGCTTCATCCTAGTGGCCATTGATTACTTTACGAAGTGGGTTGAGGCAGCCTCTTTTGCTACAGTAACGAAGAACGTCGTGGCGTGGTTTATCCGACATAATCTGATATGTCTGTATGGCGTGCCAGAGAGGATTATTAATGATAATGGTACGAATCTCATCAACACCATGATCACCGAGCTCTGTAAACAGTTCAAGATACAACATCATAACTCTTCTCCCTACCGGACTAAGATGAACGACGCTGTTGAAGCGGCTAAAAAGAACATCAAGAAAATTGTATAGAAGATGACGGTGACATACAAAGACTGGCATGAGATGTTACCATTTTCTCTTCATGGATATCGTACCTCAGCACGGACGTCGACAAGGGCAACACCCTACTCCCTGGTATATGGCATGGAGGCAGTCCTACCCATCGAAGTCCAGATACCTTCTCTCAGGATTATGAAGTATCTGGGTTTGAACGAAGACGACTGGATCCAAACTCGACTTGATCAGTTAAATTTAATCGATGAGAAGAGACTTACTGCTATCTGTCATGGTCATACATATCAAAAGTGAATGATCAAGGCTTTTAATAAGAAAGTCAGACGTCAAGAATATTAACTCGGGGATCTAGTGAACAAGCGTATCATACTGCCGCAAGGTGATCCCAGGGCAAATGGACTCCCACATACGAAGGGCCATTTATGGTTAAAAACATTTTCTCGGGTGGAGCTATGATTCTAACCACCATGGACAGTGACGACCTTCCTCACCCTATCAATGCAGACATACTGAAAAGATGCTACGCCTAATTAAAAGACCCGCTAGGTTGACTGGCCTAGGCAAAAATAAGGGATTCCCGACGAACCAAAAGGGTTCGGGCAAAAATAAGGGATGAAAATGGAAAAATTTGTACACCCGGTGAGCCGAAAACCTGAAAAGGCGGCTTGGGCAAAAAAGGGTATCCCGGTGGACTGAAAACCCGAAAGGGCAGTCCAGGAAAAATTTAGGGATATAAAGTGTATCACTATGTCCCATTGGATCATCTTGCGACTAGACTTCGGTATCGACTATCAAGCTCAGACGACACCAATCAACCTAATCAACTTCGGACAAACAACAAAGTGATGAGACGCTCGAAGACACATGGGAAATAGCAGAGTTGGAACACAATGGGATTGTTGCACATAGCTGTTTTCTTTTACAAAAAATTGTATAGTTTCTATTTTTATGGAGGCGTTCTCTTACTAGAGCGTCAACCTCCTTGTACGAAAACGCCTATTACAGGCCTACTTCAAAAAATCAATACAAAATCATTTTCATAAGAAACTTTGAGTTTTTCTTTTTCTGTTTTGTTTTGCAAGAACGTCCAATGATGTATTTTTGACATATGCATTTGAATATGATTACTGCTCATAAATAGTTACATAAGAAACAAAAAGACAATTACTCGTAATTCCAAAAACATGGGCAAAAACAAGAAGTGTCAAACCCGACAGTTACTCTGCCCAGCAGGTGCCGGGACAGAAACAACTTTGGAGCATAATCATCAGTACATACACCCCCACAGAGTAAAAATATTCAAAAGCATTGATGTAGGCTTTCCCAAAACAAGAAGTGACCTCCCCATCCAAGGTCATCCAGAAACCTGACAGCTATATCCCCCAGCCAAATTTCATAATCGCGAGCGGGTCAGTAAATTTCATCTCCCAAGCAGAGTTTATTTCTCTGGACACAGAAGCTCAATCCCTGACAGAGCTCATTAGTTCAGCTACAGAAATTCACTTTCCAAGTTGTTCCCCGCAGAGTTATTCTCAAACAAAATCTCTTCTTGACAGAATATTCATGAATAACAAAGAGTAAATCTCTAGCAGCAGTCAAGAAATTATTTTCCCAGACTTAGACATACCCCGATAGCATTTCATGTACATACATCATGACATGCGCACACATATCATATACCGCACAATCTCATTTATTTTGAGAACATCATCCCACCACACATTTCATGCATCGCATGTAAGTAACCCTATTATCTAGGTTCCTTCTCATAGCCCTACTATCCAGGCTTTCATCCAAAAATAACCCTACTATCCATGTTCCTTCCCATAAGCCCTACTATCCAGGCTCTCATCTCGAAGTAACCCTACTATCCAGCTTCCTTCTCATAGCCCTACTATCCAGGCTTTCATCCCGAAGTAACCCTACTATCTAGGTTCCTTCCCATAAGCCCTACTATCCAGGATTTCATTCTGAAGTAACCCTACTATCCAGGTTCCTTCTCATAAGCCCTATTATCCAGGATTTCATCCTGAAGTAACCCTACTATCCAGGTTCCTTCTCATAAGCCCTACTATCCAGGCTTTCATCCTGAAGTAACCTTACTATCCAGGTTCCTTCTCACAGCCCTACTATCCAGGATTTTATCCCGAAGTAACCATATGACCCATGTTCCTTCTCATAGCCCTACTATCCAGGCTTTCATCTTAAAGTAACCCTACTATCCAGGTTCCTTCTCTCTTATCTCCAGATAATAGTTCACAACACTGTAATACCTGGACCCGACCAGTTACGATCGAGTTCACCTTTCCCCAATAAGTCACTGTGCAGCCGGGAACCTGACCAGATATGCAGGTCACTTCCATCTCCTCAATCAAGAATTAAATCCCCAGTAGAGTAATGGAAAACTGAAGCTCCTAGATTCAATTTCCCAAGACATAAATCAACATTCCCCAACGAAGTCCTCCTCAACGGCATGTACAGGAATTCTCGCGAAGGAATCTTTTATACAACCAATATATTTTCTGGATGGCATATTTAAGACCATCTCCGAAAATTCTCTGCCGACTTCCAAATGGCATCTGTAATCCCATTCCCGATATCACCAATCACCAGGCACTGCATGCGAGTGCAAATTTCTGAGCCCTCTAGTGTTCAATCATCTCCCACCTTTAGATCACGAAAGGAAGACAAGCCAATCTACATCCTCAGGTGTAAGAAGTTTGAAAAGGGGAAGCTGTTGTAACCCAAAATTTTCCCTCCCATTTTACTTAACATATGCTCATTAAGACCCTTAACTTGCTCAAGGATGCCCAAGAGTTGACCAGACAAACTCTCTCCTAAAGCAATGAACCTCCAACTAGGGTTTCCATTTTCATCAAGAAGGGTGAGATCCAAAGGCCTCATATTATCTCCATAGTCCTAATATGTCCTTGAGACCCTCCATGTCAAATTTCAAGCCTCGCACAAGAAGTTTGCCAAGTCAACTGCTCAAATGCTTGAGAATCGACTGTATTAGGTCAAAAGTCAATTGTGGCCCACATACAGTAAAACTTTAAGATTTTTTGTCAACATCAACATTTTGAAGTTATATCCATCATTTGATCAAGGGTTGACCATGATTCCCCAAGGAATGCTCCTAATTCACCAAAACTCAAAAGTTGTTAAATTAGGGTTTCTTAGGAAAACTCAACCAAACTTTGACCAACCATAACTTTCTCATACTTTATCAGAAATTTCTCATCTAAGGCTCATTTTGAAGGGAATTCAATTTCCTACAACTAATATTCATACCTCAAGTTCAAAAAAGGCACTCATAAAAAGATATGGATTTCTACATTATAGGTCCTTTTGAAAAGTCAACAAAAACACCTTTTGGGTCAAAGCTCCTTACATGAACATGGAAGACCCAATTGAGATGAAACCAAAAGGGTTATTTAAGGGACATCCTAAGATTTCTAAAAAGTCCAAGAACACCTCTCTAGGGTTATTGGAAGAGTTATGCATTGTCAAAGTTGACCATTTTTTGGAAAATTGCCAAAAGTCAAATGTGCTCAAAAATGCATTTTTTGCCAAAAGGGCCTAGCATTTCAGGATTGTATCTTGTTAAGGACATGGTCCATAACCCAAATCAGAAGACATATATTATTTGCTCTATTTATTTATTTTATTTTGATTTTTATCTATTAAAAATCACATTAAATCAAATAAATGACAAAAAATATGAAATATTGATTTTTTGATCTGATTTTGGTGAGAATCAAATCTAATTAAGATGGCCAAATCAGATCAAAACGAATCAAGAAAGTTTGAGGCTAAAATAGTATGATTTGGATGGTTATGGAAAGATATCATATGGAAAGAAAATCACATTCAATCTCCATAATTCCAAAGGATTCAGGTCATTTTTGTTACCCTAATTCATCATACTACATATAATGAACAAAAACAAGGCAAGAGGACAAGGTTTGTAGTCGTGAAAACAGAGAAAGAAAACTCAATTTTTGGAAAAAAAGTGGTGGATCATTTTCTCACATAGAGGGTGATTCAAGACATTTCAAGACTTCTAATCACTTCCTAGACGTCTCCTGAAGCTAGCACGATCCATTGCAAACCTTCTCAAGCCCAAAATTGCGCCTGGTAAACTCACGGTTTGCACATATAAGCTTGACTTTGATTTTACAATTTATGCATGATTAACTACTTTTAAGCATCGCATTGTGTTTGTATCATCATTTGGAATGTTTTGGTTTATTTAATTTTGTGTTTTGATGCATATCTGGATAATTGCCATGGCTAGGGTTTAAGAAGCCATTTTAGGGCTTCTCTGTACAAGTAAAATTAGGCCAAGAAAAGGATGCCATAATGCTCGTAGGATCAAGACAAATTGATCCATGTACTCACTTTTATTTTATCACGCGTTGTGCGGATTTTTGAAGCTTGCAGGGCTATGGCTATGGAGTACTGTCTGTAGGTAAAAGCTTGAAACCTAAGACGACGGACAAGGAAGAAGATGATGAATTGTCACCATTCCATTAGTCCGTTTGAATAATCACGTGTTTTTCATTGTTTTCAGCCCGTCCACTTTGTTTTACATATTATGATTTAATGTTATTATTATAACAACTCACCAACGCAGCGCAGATGGCAGGGGTAGGAATGTGTGAAGCAAGGGACCTAGGTTCGATCCCAGGTCCAAACGTTTTCTTATTTTCTGACCATTTAAACGAAGATCCAGTGTGCCTCATAACTTAGCGCCCATCGTGTATCCCATATCTTAGCCCTGAGATCCATCATCAGACCAAATCTCACGTTCCAATGTTGAGGGACTACCATGCATCATCAGAGGAGAGAAACACAGGATCTGGCACAGGATTGGCTCAGTGTGCATGGGCCTAATAAAAATCAGAAACACCCCCCCTGGGTTGCTTATGAAGGCCCAATTTCACTTCTTCTTTTTTTTTTAAATTCTTTTCTTATTATTTTCTAATTATCTTTTTTGCAAATAACACCAAAAATCATTTTTTATTTATTTAATAAAAAAATCATAAAAAAACATCAAAAACCATTTTTCATAAAAAATATTTAATTAATTAATTAGTTTAATTAAATTTAGGCAATTTAATTCTCTTTTTTATTATAATTTAAAATAATTAGAATTAGGGTTTAATTTTGTACTTAACCTAAATTTTTCCTCAAAAACAACATAAATATTTTCTCAAATTATATTTTTAGGTCGTCTAATTATTTCTCGCATTTAAGTTTCCGCGCACTTTTAATTTTCCTTTATTATTATTATTTATAACTGCTCCAAGTTTGTAATAGATTTAAATAGGGTTTTAATTCCGCATTTTATTTTCAGTCAAAAAATAATTATGTATCTGCCCAAAGCCATGTAATAATTAGGACTCTAACTTCTCGTATTTTAATTTCCGCAAATTATAAACTGCCTAGATGTATGTATAGGATTGTATGGAAAGACGAATTGAAATTAAAACAGTAGAAAACCCTAATTGTGCAAAGATAATTAATTGAAAAAATACACTTGCACATGCTCACTCCTAAGGTTTACTACACTCCGGTTGCCTTCGGTAAATGGTCATGAAGTATATGGAATATTAGTGGTCGTCCTCTAGTCCCAAAAGATCTAAAATGACCCATTCAGATGTTGCCTCGAAAAAAGATCTTTAAGGCTTTAGGATGATTACTAGAATTTCCTAACATTGCTTTTGTGATCGTACTTGTCCCTTCGAACGTCCCTTTAAAACTCCAACGACGGTGCTACTTATTCCTTGATAATAGGATAGCGATGTCTAAAGGAAAACGATCAGACTTCTTTCGAGTAGGTAGATTAGTTCCTAGGTACTTTCTCAAACAAGACTTTCCACACAAATACTTTTCAAAACAATTTTCAAAATAACTTCGTCACACTCTTGAGGACTGATACAAGGGTTATCACGAAGCAAAACTTTTCAAAACAAGCACACACAAGCAATTTTAAAAAATAGCAAAGTACTTAAGAGCCCATGGGAAACCATGGATAGAAAGGGTGCTAACACCTTCCCTTTCTATAATCTACGTACCCAGAAACATTCTCGAAAAATGTTTTTTCTGCTCTTTTTCCTTTTCCTTTGTTGGATGAAATAAAAGTCGGTGGCGATTCTTTCTTATCGCGATATTTGCGAACAAAAAACGCAAACCAGTATAACACTCGGTTCTTCCACCGTATCACAGCCATGTTCATACTGATCCATGCTATTTTCCTTATACCTCTCAAACTAGCGCGAATTAGCCAAAAACAATGGTCCCATTGAATTCGTAGGGCTTGATTTATGGGGGTAGGGTCCCTTTAGATCTCTAACAATGTTTGTTTTTGCATGTTAAAGAAAAAAGCCTCACCGGAGAAGACGACCGAAGCTAGGGCTCCGGCGCCTCTCTGGTCCAAATATTTTTTTTTATAATATAATTATTTGGTTTCAATTATGTCATTGGATGTACACCCAGCTCTGGCATCTTATGTGATTTTGCTTCTAACTTGTTCTTTTTCTCTATTTTTCCCTTAATGCAACGTGGAAGGCTAAAGGCGTGGTTTCAACACCCACCTCTGACATTTTATGTGATTTTGCTTCTAACTTGTTCTTTTTCCCTATTTTTTTCTCCCTTAATGCAATGTGGAAGGCTAAGGGCGTGGGTTCAACACCCACCCCTAACATTTTGTGTGATTTTACTTCTAACTTGTTCTTTTACCCTATTTTTTTCCTTAAACTCTAAATTTACCTAACCATAAAACCACAAACCTTTTTTTACAAACCTAAAATAATTGTTTTTTTGTTAATCCTAAAAATAATTAGGTTTTAGGTTTTTCATCATTAACCTTTTTTATTAAGTTAATTAATAAATTATTTAATTAATTAAAATTAATTAATTTTTAGGTTTTTCATCATTAACCTTTTTTATTAATTTAATTAATGAATTATTTTGTTAATTAAAATTAATTAATTTTTAGGTTTTTTCATCATTAACCTTTTTTATTAGTTTAATTAATCAATTATTTTGTTAATTAAAACTTATTAGTTTTTAGGTTTATTCATCATTAACTTTTTTTTATTAATTTAATTAATCAGCTATTTTGTTAATTAAAATTAATTAGTTTTTAGGTTTATTTTAATCATCATTAAAAAAAACTTTTTCCATAAAAAATCATCAAAAACATTTCTTTTTTTCTCTATTTTAATTTAATTTTACTTTCACATATAAAGTGTATGGGGTTCGCAATTTGTAATAGCTTAGATTTCTCGCTTTCCTTTTTCATTATTATGTAACTGTTTTCTGGGTTTTAATAGCTTAGGGTTTTTACTTTCCGCTTTCTATTATGTAACTTCCCCAAAGCCGTATAATTGGTTTAAGTTTATCTTTTCTGCTTTTACTTTCCGCACCTTTACTGTCTTTTTTTAATACAAAACACTTGCACATACGTACCTCTAGGGTAGCCTCTCTTGTTGCCTTTCGATTAAACAATCATGTCCCTCGAACGTGTGGACGCTTTAGCAAAGTCCCTCGATTCAAAGATCATAGTCCCTCGATGTCCATTCGACGTTGCCTTTGATAAATGATCTAGTCCCTTAAATGATAATTGCTAAAGCAACTTTACAAGTTACCTTTGATGATTGTACGATAACCCACACCCGTCCCTTCACATCCAACGATAGGGCTTCCTACTAACTAATGGTAGGGTAGAACTATCTAAAAGAGGAGGAAAAGTACAATAAAGACCTTGAGTAGGTAGACCGCTGTTAATCACTTGCTCATAAATATCTTTAAAAACAAAAACATTTCACACAGACACTTTCGAAATATTTTTAAAACACCTTGTACGCATTCTCGAGGACATGTACGAGAATCATTACAAATTTCGCCTTACAATTGACATTTTCAAAATATTTTCAAACATGCACATTACAAAGAAATTTTCAAAACAAAGTGAGCTAAACAATTAAGAGCCCGTAGATAACTACTAATGAAAAAGGTGCTAACACCTTCCCTTTTCAAAACCTACCCCCCGAACTCAAAAATCTTCAAGGTCTTTCCGGTTATTTTCACCCTTTCATTATTGGATAAAAGAAAAGTCGGTGGCGACTCTTGCTATCTGCAACATTTGCAATAAAACATAAAACAAGTCAGTTCTCCCACCGTATTATAGAACTGGAGACTCTGATGGGGAACTTCGAAAAAGAGGGGTTACCTTAGAGTTTAGGATCACTTTACTTGTTTTACTTGTTTGCTTTGAATGCTTTATATTTAAGGGTTGTTTGGGTTTTACTTTCTTGAAAAGATCCTACACCCGGATCTGGGGACCTTAGGTAAGTAGCTATATATCATGGAAACTGTACGGAGTAGACTGATATGGTTGAAGTGATGGCTATGTTAGTGCGGCACTTTGGTTTGTACTAGTGTCCCTTGAGTCAGTATAGGAGAACACTAGGCTGCCGCATGGCGTCATAAGAACTAACTAACTTTTAGAACCTTAATTGACCCAACTTAGCCATTAGAAGGTAGTGAGATGGCCGACTTTGGTGCAGTCTAAAGTTGGTTGATACTCGATGCTACACTCATTGAGATTCGACTCTCGGGTCATTTTGGTGGCAAGTCAGTTGCTCTGCCGAAACAAAGCCTATGAGAAAGATCGGTGATATGAGATTCCTAGAACCCGATTATTATTCTTAGGACAGGTTGAGCCAACTAAAATTCAAAAGGGTACTTGCCTATAGACCTCATGCAAGCCTTAAACCTAAGGCTCTTGTATTTTTTGTTTGTGTTTTTTATCTGTTCAAACATGACATCATGACATCATGCTATAGCATTCCAAGATCGAGTGTAAGGTTCTTTCGCCACAACATTCTTGCTTTTGGCCTTTCTTTTATTAACCCTATTCCAAGCTCGGATGATCTTGTTGAGAAATTCTCAGTCATTTTTGCCCATGTCGTAAATGATTAAGTGTTGAAGGTTTTCATTAGAGGGTTTGTCCTCCAAAGGGTACCCAAGTTGTCGCAAAGCCAAGGTAGGGTTGTAGCTGATACAACCACGTGATCTAATAAACGGAACATTAGGAAAATCTCCACAATTGTAAATGATATCTCTAACGTTTAGCTTTCTCGCATACCACAACATATAATCGGCAATAAGAGACCTTAATTTTTGAGGCCACATGTATCGTGTCAAAGTTTTAATCACGTAGTCCTACTTATACAGGTGAGTCATAAACCAAGAATATAGAAGCGGGATACAATAGTTTAGTGTACCCCTCCCCTTTTCATAATGAGTGTAAATAGCATAGTAAATATCAGCAAGAAACACAGGAGTTGGGTCTGCATTCAAAGCTTTTGCGCCCCAAAACACGCTAATAGCTGCAGGGTCAATATAGTCCAAAGTTCTTGGAAACAGATTTACACCAAAGACCAGTAGTCCTAAACAATCAACACAAGACTCCCATTCTTTGTTATTGGAAAAAGAAAGAGCTTTAGCCTCCAAATATTGTATTGTAATCCCCACACATCACCTTATTTTTTGTAATTAAGTGATAACACAGGATAAGAGATCCCTAAACCATTTGCTAAGTCCTTAACATCAATTGTTTGTCCAATTCCTACATAAGCTTTTTCCTTAAAAAATTCAGGAGCCTATCAAGTTCTTCCAAAGTCGGTGTTAGTTAGACGTCTTGGAAGGTAAAACATATCAACAGGGGATTGTAGAACTGGAACAAGTAAGAAATAGAATCCAATTATACATCCACTTTTGTCAACTCAAGGGTATCCCTATAACAGCGAGTAAACATCTTCAAAGCTTTTTCAGACAGTTTCCCTTTGATGGTCTTGATCTTCAGTATATCTGGCTTGACGACACTAACACGAACAAGTTATTTCCCTCTAGCATTCATTTTTGAGACACTTCACCAAAAACCTTTGATAAATTTTTTAAATCCTTTGAATAAGACAAGCAAAAAGAATGGAAAATATGAATATGTGAAATGCAAGATGTATGAATGCATGAATATGTGGCATAGTAACGAGATTTATGAAAGGTATCCTTAGTTGGTAGGTTCCTAGCTTTGGCCTATAGATATTCTACCATACCCATAATATGGTTTCTTTAAGGGTGTCATGGATAATATTAAAGGGAAAGGCACAAGGGCCTCCCTTAAGCGGAGCCTCTTTGAAGACCGAAACTTTCGTCCCTAAGGTTGTTAAAGGTCTCACCATGAGATTTTGGTTTAAGGGTTATAGAAAAAGTCACAGGTTTCGTTGCAAAGTCCTAAGACCCATCAATAGGATACCCCTTGAGACATATTTCTTTTTTGGAATTCCACTGACTCTAGGTGAATCCGTCAC
The DNA here is from genome assembly GCA_948472305.1 of Vicia faba. Classification (NCBI taxonomy): domain Eukaryota; kingdom Viridiplantae; phylum Streptophyta; class Magnoliopsida; order Fabales; family Fabaceae; genus Vicia; species Vicia faba. The sequence goes on from OX451739.1 coordinate 201,404,809, forward strand.
AAAAACTCATAGGAATGATGTTGTACCCCAAAATTTACCCTCCCATTTTCTTCAAGATATTCTCCTAGGGTTCTCAAATGCTCAATGGCCTCACAATTAAGGTTTTGTATTTCTTAAGGAAGAATGTGTTTCCAAGGTCTCAAGTTTTTTCCATGGTTCTTCATATGCCCCTAAGAATGCTCATGTCAAATTTCAAGTCTTGCATCACAAGTTTGCTCAGTCAATGGCTCAGATGACTAGAAATCAACTGTATTGGGTAAAAAGTCAACATACAGTCAAACCTCAAGATTTTTGGTCAACATCAACATTTTAAAGTCATATTCATCATTTTATCAAGGGTTGATCATGATTCCTCAAGAAAATCCCTCAAATCATCAAAAGTCAAAAGTTGTCAAATTAGGGTTTCCTTAAGAGAAGTCAACTGAACTTTGACCAAACATAACTTTCACATGCTTCATCATTTTTGCCCCAACCAATGCTTATTTTGAATAAAATTTAATTCTCTAAAACTTTGTCTCTCTAAGCCAAAGTTCAAAAAATGCTTCATTTGAGAGATATAAGCCAATACATTACATGTCATTTCAAAAGTCAACAAAAAGACACTTTTTGTCAAAGAAACTTACATCAAGATATAATATTCAAAAGAAAACATCATAAACATATATATTGTAGAGGACATCTTGAGATTTCTAAAAAGTCCAAGATCACCTTCAAAAGATGAGAATTGAGAGAGTTATGACCAGTGAAAGTTGGGAAGTTTTGGGTAAATGCATGAAGTTCAAATTGAGCAAACTCGTTATTTTGGACTATTGGGACATTGTTTAAAAGTCCAAACATGCTATATACTCCTTATACACCTCAGAATTCATTCATACCTTCATTAACCTATTTTTAATTTAATTATTTTAATTATTTTTTATTTATTCATTAATAATGCAAAATAAATAAGATAAAATCATATCTTCTTACAGAAGGCCCAAGTCCACAAATGTTTGACCTAATTCCATATTATATAATCACACTCTCTTCATACAAGTCAGCCACGAAAAAAACCATTGCCACAAACTTGTAAAATATCAAATTTTTTCAAGAACCCTAGAAAGTTTGAAACTCTTGTTACAAACCCTCTCACTACAAACAAACACTATTCACTCTTAACAATCATATAAAGTAAGAATGGATCATGTTTGATGGTTCAAAGCTCATGGAATACGCATGCATTCATCATCAATTTCATGATCTATTCAAAATTCGTATCTTTTTTTAAAGCCATATTGATGTTACTAACATGCTTCTGAGATGTATCTGAACAGGTTTGGACCATCGTAATGGTCTCATACATGCTAAAACATAGAATACCATGTTTGCTCTGATCTGCCTTGTTTGCTTCATAACTCAAAAACCATTGAGTGTCAGACCAAAATAATCTTTCCATTGGACTCACAACCCTCTATTTAGGGGGATAGGGTGCTTTTGATATACTAATGCCCTTGATTTTGTAGGTTTTAGAAGAAACAGGCTACCAGAGAAAATGACCGGAGCTAGGGCTCCAACGCATCTCTGGTCAATACTTTCATGTTTAATATATATATATATATATATATATATATATATATATATATATATATATATATATATATATATATATATATATATATATATATATATATATATATATATATATATATATATATATATATATATATATATATATATATATATATATATATATATATATATATATATATATATATATATATATATATATATATATATATATATATATATATATATATATGGTATCATTTAAATAAATGGAAGTATAGCCGCCCCAGCGGTAGCAGCGCGCGTAATAAGGCATTGGTCTCCCAGGTCACGGGTTCGATCCCCGGTTTTTCCAAAACTTTCATATTTTATAACTCTTGCAGATCCAATGTAGCGCTTCTATGCCTCATCCATGCACCCTCAACTCTCAATCCATCAGATCTCATTATCATCTAATCTAACGCTGCTGGTTGTCTGCCCATGATGAACCCTTCCTGGAAGCCACATTGGATCCAACACAGGCATATTGGGCTTGCTGTTTTGGGCCTAGTGAGTTTCTTTCCTCACAACCCCGATTTGCTTCAATACAGGTCCAGTCTTAATTTTTTTATTTATTGTTCTTTTTTTTAAAATAATTAGATTAAACTTTTTTTAATTAAAATTAATTTAGACCTTAGGTTTTTAATTAAATTAATTAATCATTTTTAATTAACTTAGTTTTAGGTTTTCACTAATTATCTATTTTCTCTTAATTAAAATCAATTTAGGTGTTTTTAGGTTAAACATCAAATTTTATCATCAAACAATCATAAAACAATTTTCTCTTTTCCTCTTCGCGTACTGTATTATTTTCACATTATTTTTCCAATTATGTAACTGCTTATGGTTGTAATAGTTTAATTAGGGTTTTACTATTTCCCCTTATTTTACTATTTGTATCCCCCACTCACGAAACCTTTTAATAGCGTAGGATTTTATCACCCGCAATTACTGCTTTTCATTATTGCTATATTATTGTGCTAGTAATTAGGGTTTGTATGGCAAGATATAATAACAATCGTAGAAAACCCTAACTGCGAGACTAAATAACTGAACATGAATCACACTTCACACACACACCTCTAGGGTAACCTCACTTGTTTCCTCAGAAAACAGCCATGTCCCTCGAACGTGGGGACGCTTTAACAAAGACCCTCGGTTAAAAAGACCGTAGTCCCTCGATGACCCTTCGATGCTGCCTTCGGTAAACGATCTTAGTCCCTTACGATAAATTGCTAAAGCACCCCTACAAATTGCCTTTATGACTGTATGATGACCCACACCTGTCCCTTCACATCCAACGATAGGGCTTCCTACTAACTAATGGTAGGATAACATTATCTAAAGAAGAAGGAAAAAAATGATAAATACTTTTTGAGTAGGTGGATCGCTCATAATCGCTTGCTCACAAAAACAAAACAAACATCTTTTTCACAAACACTTTCTCTGAAATATTTTTAAAAAACAAACACTTTGTACGCATTCTTAATTGATACAAGACTCATTACAAAGTTTCCGTACTTAGGCATTTTTCGAAATATTTTCAAACACGTACACACAGCATTTCAAAACAAAAGTGAGCTAGCGATTAAGAGCCCGTAGATAACTAAGCATGAAAAGGGTGATAACACCTTCCCTTTTCATAACTTGGCCCCCGAACTCAAAATCTATCAAAGGTCTTTCCTGTTCTTTTCACCTTTCCTTTATTGGATAAAAGAAAAGTCAGTGGTGACTCTTGGTATCTTCAACATTTACGATAAAATGAAAAACCAAGTCAGTTCTCCCACCGTATTACAGATGTTGTATGCCCTTGGCCAATAGACGAACCTTCTTTCTAAGGTTTTTGAAAATATATTTTTTAATTTAATAATCCCCCACAGATATAATAACACAATGAATAAAATAATAGCAAATAAATTAATAAAATAATTAAAAAGACAAATATGGAAATAAAAAATAAAAAACAACCCTAACAAAATCCCTAAACCCAAAAAGGAGAGGCTTCTAAAGCCTAGGGTTAATTCCCTAACAGAGTCGCCAACTGTAATAACCGGCTGAAAATTATAGAGTCACCACCATTAATTTTTATCCTAGGGAAGGGAATATAACAAATAACCCTAATTTGGACCATAAATTCTAAGTTGTTGACTTGTTTTAGATGAAGGAAAGGTGGTAGGCACCCCTCATCTAGCTTGTTCACAAGGATACTAGGGTTTAGGTTTACAGTTTAGGAATAAGGTTTTTAATTTTAATTAGGAGAACTTGCCACGGTTTTTTAAGTCGTATGCCTATGTATCCTCTTATGAGGAATCAAAATCTCTATTCGTAGTTTGTAGTTGTTGGTTGGTATTTTTTATGGCTTGCAGAAATGTCTAGAATTCTCCTTAAACCAAGTCTGAGTGTGTGAGTAACGAAATTGTAGACGAAGTTCGCAGTTGACAAGAAACATTTATACAACCTTTTTTTAAAATAATACTGAAATTTGTATTATGTTAGTAGAAAATGTTAGTATTGATTGGTTAGATGTTTTCGAGTATATGATGCGATATGAGAAAATAATATATTTTAATGTATGAGAAATATATTTAATGCAATTAAGGTATTTACAAAAAGAGTTAGCATTTAAAAAAAAGAGTTTAAATTAATAAATAACAATTTTATAATTTATTAAAAATAAATTAAATATTAAAGATGTCCAATAGTTATTAATATGCAAAAAATGTAATAAATAAATAGCCAAATGAATAAATAAATAAAATTATAAAAATAAATTAATTTTATTTTGGCAAAATATATGTTTTGGTCCCTTAATTATACCCTTGGATTCAGATTGTTGCCTTAATTTTTTTTGTGCCACTTTGGTCTCTTAACTTTCAAAATGTTTCATTTTAGTCTTTCTTGTTTAATTAGAGACAGAAAATTTTTGAAATTCGTCGCTAAATTCATCGCTAATTGGACAAAAAGGACTAAAATGAAATGTTTTGAAAGTTAAGGGACCAAAGTGACACGAAAAATAATTAAGGGACCAATCTGAACCTAAGGGTATAGTTAAGGAACCAAAATGAGTATTTTACCTTTTATTTTAAAAACCCAGGGGGGTGCGGATTCAGTTTGGCTAGTAATTCTAGGGGTGTGAATAACATGGACCTAAATCTAGATATTGGATTTAGGCCTAAAACGCAGGGGGTGAACATTTTAGTTTCATAGTAATTCCAGGGGGTATGGACAGTAAAGGGTTTGATCCCAATAGTTTGCTTTGATCCAATTTGCAAGGGGTGCAACCTACAACTTAACAAAAGTAAATAAAAATTGGGGGAGGTGTAGATAATAATGAGCTTAGCCCAAAGCTGAATACTAGTGATCTGTTTGGCTCGTGTGTGGGAGAGTGCATTGCGTTAAGATAGGCTAGCGAGATATGGATGCTTGACCTTTGATCAGACAGGTGGAGACTGAGGGTACACTATAGAGAGTGTATAGGATCATGTGGTCAGATCTTGGCCACGTGTCCTAGGCAAGATTAATACGGAGGGAGTATATTTTATTTCCTCTTTTATTTTCTTTTCATTTCCATCCGGCTCTCTCTCTCTTTTCTCTCTCGTTCTCTCATTCTTCTCCTTCTTCCAAAATAACAACAATAATAACCAACTTCGAACCCCAAACCCTAATCGGAAACGATGAATCCCCTCGACCCCAAAAACTCCAAATCTCAACAAAAAAATGAAACACAATCAAGCTAAGTGCAATCAGGGTACCTCTATCATGGTGATTGTCTGTGTTTTTTTCTTGATTTTTAGTCTGATCCGTTTCTGATCCCCCTTCTTTTCAGCTTATAGGTAGGATCGAAGAGGATGATGGAAGCGGCAGTGTAGTGGATGAAGGATCGAAGGCGACGACGGCGATTTGAAGAACTCTAGGGTTTAAGATTTTGAAACCTTAAGTTTACACAAGACAACAACTCCTCAAAAGCTTGCGGTGGCGACGTTCTTTGGGCTACTCTCCTCTCCTCCTTCTTCTTTTCGATTTCCCCTCCTCCTCTTTATATATTTTTAGGGTTATTTATAGTTTTAGATGTAGAACGAATTAGGAAAAAAAGTTTGATTTCCGTTAGAAATTAGGAATTAGTTATGATTAGAGATTTGTTTGTAAATTAGGGTTAGAATCAATTTTGTACAATATTTGTTTGATTCAATAATGAGATTGGGTTTTGTTATTGCTTGTAATATACAACATGCACTGTTTGATTTTGGTAATATCTGATTGATTTGATTCAAAATGTGTAATTTGATTTAGTTTGTAATTAAAGATTTGATTTTAATTTTCACAGTATCTGTTTTTCTGGGTCTGGGCTTGTGTAATTGATGATGAGGATGAACAAGAACAGGGCGTCGTTGAGTTACAAGATTTATGGAAGTTAGGGTTTCCTTGCTCTCTTTGGCTTCGGTCAACATCAAAAAATAAAATAATAATTGAAAATGAAATAATAATAATGTTTAAATAATAATTTTAATAACAATGCTTATCATAATCATGAACAATAATAATAATAATAATAATAATAATAATAATAATAACATTTATGTTAATAATAATTATATTAATAATTATATAATTGTATAAATAATAATGAATAATAAAAAGAACTAGGTGGTCAAAAATGAGGAGTTGACTCCGGTCAACCCCGAGGGATACAAAATGGGCCAAAACTCAGCTTCATTGGGCCGGTCTTGCAACAACAACATATAAAAACAATCCATTTTCATACTTATTTAAAACGAGTAAAAAATCCTTAATATACATATTTAAACAATATGACTTAGAGATTGGAAACATTATAATAATATGATCATTGAAATTGAATAGGGAAAATTCGGGGTATGATAATCCCCAAGGAGCACATACGCAACAACAAAAAAGAGGTGAGAATTACATTCAATAATTTAAACAGTGAGAAATCACATGCTAAGGAGTAGTAAACAAATACACATACAATCACATGGTTATAATGCACACCCAATTACCACAGATACAAACTAGCACTATCATTATACATAACTCATCACAGTATGAAATATGACTCAATGGACTTTACACCATGCATGTGGTACCAACATAACCGATACGGTTCATTCATATGAACCTGATTCCCGTCAAAATCTGGATAAGCCAATCATGTTCCCCTTGAACTTGACTTATCTCCACTCGACTCTCTTCAAGAGTCCAAACAAGACTAAGCACCCAACAAGGATTCCCACCTAGGCACATCTCATCACAACACGACACAATGATTTCATGACATATATAGATAATATGCACAAAACCCACAAATATTATTTCATAACATACAATCCACATGATCATCCGTAGGTCACATACTCACCACGATTCCTTCTGAATCACCGACATTCCTCATGAATGTCCATACAATCACAAGCCCTTACAAAGTCATCAAAATAATTTACAACGAATAATAATTCACCATTATCATCAAAACATCAATGGAAGCATACATCATTAACATAATTACACCATATCATCATAAATAAAACACCTATCAAGTTGTATCAAGACAAGGTTAAGTCAATTCATAGCAAAGGGCATACTTCTTATGTTAGCACTACATAGTTCATCATTTAATCCTAATTCAAGCACTATAAAACTATATCCTATGAATTTTTATTCTTCCAAGGTACATTTCTTTTCATTATCTTTCCAACGCTTCGAATGACGCATCAAATAGAGTTCGGAAACTCAAGTTATGGCCTTTGGAAAAATCTGTCAAAGATTGGATTGTATGAGTTGACACATGACCCCTTCGAGTGACGCATCGGTATTCTATCTTCCTCGGGTGTGCTCAGGTCGACCCTTAGGTCTACACATATTGATTCTTGAACTTTCATGAGTCGATGCATGACCCCTTCGAGTGGATGCATGATGTTTTATGCGAAATTTTTCTGCTACGAATTTCTACACTAACACTGACCCTTTTCCACTCGAATCTAACACAATATAGCCTCAAAATCCTAATTTTAAGCATTATAACATATGACTTTACTATCATTACTATTAGTGCACTCTATTACTAATTTTATGGGTTTACGAACCAATACCTAAGTGAAATCTATGTTCTCTAATCTATTCTTTTTAAGGTTTTTCCCATAGTAATCCATAATAATCATGAATCCCACATCACAATTATCACAATTATGCCAATACAATTCAATATAAATGAAATCATTACATTCATCATCCCAATAAAAAACCATACAAGGAATACAAAATCAAGAAAACCTAAGAGGGAAATGAACCCTCACTACCCTCTCATGCTATAATCACCAAATTAGAGAACCCATTCTTTCCCTTTACATTGGTTTTCCAAAGCTTGATTTTCTGAACAATGGTGAAAGAACCCTTGACCTATCCTTCCCTTGCCTCTTCTCTCTTCTCCTTTCCTCTAAAATTATACAATCGATTAGAATGAATCTAATTCTCTTCTCTTCCTTGTTTTACAAATAGCCCTTATAAGGACTTCCCCCTTATGCCCCTACTTATGCCACTCACTCTTACCATAACACTCTCACTCTATTATTATTAATAATTTTATTTAACATTATTATAATCATTATTCTAACAATAATAATAATAAGGTAATGTTCTCCCTACACTAATGTTTCTACACTTTTACTCACACACACTCTTTTAATACTACACATCCCTATAGTTTTAAGGAAAATATCATTCTCTAGGCCTTCTAACCTCTAACACACCTACAACAAATACATGCATAAATCAACACATAATCAGTTATCTAAAATAATTCTAAAAATTTATTTTGGGGTGTTACAACTCTCCCACTTTAGAATTTTTTTGTCCTAAAAAATTATCCGATACGAACAACTCCAGATACGACTCTCGCATCTCACACCTTGCCTGGCAATGTTTTTCGAATACAACTAACCAACATACCCCATAGTCAACCATAAAGATCCAACAAGATGCCTTGCTATCGTGTTATAAACGCACTATTTCATTTCACTCCTTGTCCCATCTATCTAGGATATAAGGTCTAACATCTCATTATGCCACAACACCGTCATAAGCACATCAACATAACTGTAATATCAATAACAATTGACATACCACACTAGTACCACAATGTTACATCTCATTAATCAAACACGCAAATTAATAGGTCCATTACCATTGATGTAACTCAAAAAATATGTTAACTTCACACCTATTACTCCCATTCTGTAATGTCCAATGGTTTGCACCAGCCCAACTATGCTACATCACGCTTCCGTTGCGTCGCCCTGATCCATTGTCTCAAGTCACTCTTCTCATTTTGATTTCCACCAACCATCTAATTTATAAGTTTCACATAAAGCTTCTAACTCTCTTTAACATCCACCAAAAAAATAATTCTTCCCTTTTGATATCCTAAACTTTCCACTCTGGCGTTAGCTCGCATACAAACTCAAGTCTTCGAACGGTCTAATAAATCCTAACTCTTTCATAGCCACCTTTTCATCCAGTTCAAGCGAAATAGTGAATGGATATCCTCTCGATAGAACGTCAATCACTTTACACCCTATCAAGATGGCAAGACAAGCCTATCCCATCCAACACAATCCCATCTACTATCAACAAGAGATTGAGGGTGATTAGTTCCTCAATTTGTCAATAGAAAGCCGACAACCATACTGGAGCATAAACCATCATTGCCAAACTATCATAGCATTCCTTTAGAACTTATGCTCAAGGTCACCTAAAGCACCATGGCCCAACAATCTCCTTTGAGGTCTTTAAATCCTTCCATAATTTCCTTCTCATTAGATCTTGTTGATAAGAAACTATCGTCTAGACACATTACATTGTCTACTCCACACTCACTTAGAATCAAATGAAAGTTAAGTATCCCCGACTCAAGAAAATGCTAATATGCCCATTACATTATAATTCATTTTATTTCCAAATTGGAGTCTTTATCCATGTAAAGAACTTTAGCAACACTCATGTATTCTTAGTTTTCCTTTAAATATCACAACACCGAGGATCCATATATTTTCACATGAACCTCATTCCAACCACAATATCAATACTTCAATCTCATCATCTCGTTGGTGGTAGGAACTTTCAGAATTTTCCTGACACATGTCAATACTATGTTATCAATGATACGCGATCTACTTTACCATTTAACTTTCTCTTTCCCTCAAAATCTCTCCATTCTTAACACCTTCACATCCTTCCTAACACCAAACACCACATTCCCTCAACTCACTCGCTAACAACTTATTGTACTTGACCTCGTCTCAAACAACTGCGACAATAACCAGCCAAGTCTGAAATGCTTCTAGTCTACATAAATGACTTCGGGACTCTCAATGTATAATTTCATCTACTTTGTATGGACTTAAAAATACCATCACCCGGAATAATATGTTCAAGAAAACTCATCCCTTCAAACTATAACCTACACCTTGACAACTTAGTATAAAGTTTCCTCCCATTCGACACCAAAATTCAAATCATAACTTTCAACATATCTATATTATAACTTAGATTAAATTAGAAAGTCCCTGATTAACACCGAAAAGATCTGATCCAATTATTCATAATGCCTACACCGAGTTCTAAAAGTTATCATTTGACTATCCTCACCCTTCACCCGAATCTGAAGCTAATCCAACCTTAGTTCGATTATACTAAAGACATACTCGTATACTTGTCGATCCATCAAATTGTCAATTCCTTTGTAGTGGAAATTTTAATCTCAATGTTTATCTTAATCAACTGTCAGTAATCTACGCAATCCTGTACCACCTTCTTTTCCAACAAATATTATATAATTTTCTTCAATTCTCCCAACTTTGAGACAAACGTTCTATATGATGCCATAGAAGTAAGTCTGTATCAAGGACAAGATCAATAACAAGCTCCACCTCTCATCCAACATCACTATGAGACAATTAAATCAATTCCCTGTACTGGGACCATTTTTAAAATGAATATCTTTAAGTTAGCCTTCTAACGTTTCGAACGAAATTCGAATTAGACGTCTGAAACTAAAGTTATGAATTTCTTAAGTTCTGTTGATTTTCATCCCAGTGCACTATAGTACCCATATATTTGGTAACCGATTACAGGCTGAACAATAGCAGTTTTCACAAATTTTTGTGTACAAAACCCATCCCAACATATTTCCAAAACCCCATTCTTCTTTTAACTCGAGAGACACATTCATCTGCCAAAAATATCATTTTCAAACCACCAAGAATTCAGTCCTTTTCATAGAACTACTTATATCTTTGAGTTCCAACTCTGCCTCGCACTCACAAACACCTAATAACATCAACAACATTTCAAAAATCACTTATGTGATTTTAATACAAATTTTACAGCAATTCCTCACCTTATCTCCATTCAAAACATCGACATCACTGATCGCGTGACTATAAGAGTCTATCATGTATATTAACTGCAAGGGAACAATTTGATCGTGTAGTTTTAAAAGATATCAAACCCACATGGACTGGTAATCAAAATATTGCTATCTAAAACTATTGTGTAAAGCTAAAGCTAATGAATCTAGGATTTTGGGGTAGACGAAAAATTAATGTTAAACTTAATTGAAATATTTAATAACGGGACACCAGCACATAATAGTTTGACTTCAGGAATTCAGTGATTCATTGACATAGTTTTGAGTATTTAAAACACTTATTAAGTAGAAACTATCAGTTTAAAATCTTTATCTCACACTCTCGTGATTGTTGATTCAGACTATATTATTAAACGTAAATGATCACTCTCGTTGTTTCATTCAACATTTAAAAATACTTTTTGAAAACAAATAGATTCTAATTAATCGTAAACCGCTCTCACTGTATTTAAAACCAATGTTTGATGACCACTATCTGGTTAAAAACTCTCACACTCGTGATTATTGAATTTAGCCTTTTTGTTTGTTTCTTACTCTCATAAAAAAATAATTTGTATTAAAATTGGAAACAAAACCAGAAAATTATTTTTATGAAATGTATATACCGATATATTATCGGACTCCTCCGGTTTGTGACCTTACATACTGGTATCAAGGAGATTAGTCGAACATATTATTCTTTAAAAACACAAAACAATAGCAAACATTTAATAATACAAGCATGATTGATAAATAAAAACAGTAATAAAATTAAAATAAAAGAAACCTGGAATTAAATAACGAGAACTAAATTATGCAATTCTTTAAGTATTTGTAGCAATCCTCCATAATATTCCGGGAAGATTTGCTTTCCGAAAAATACTGGAATGGAGAACAAATATTAAACTAAAACAAGTTCAGGAGGCTATGAAGAAAATATAATGTTGCAATAGTTTCCCAGTGTAGAAAACTATTGTTGTTTAGTTGAAGCTTTTTATCTGCCTAGATACTAAACAAAGCTCTGAATGTTAAATTGAATAATAGCATGGAAGGAAAAAAGGTAATTGCAGAATAATGTAACAAAATTAAAAAATAGCAGAGATGAGGGAGTTCCAAAATAACGTGTGTGTGTGTGTAAGAGAGAGAGAGAGAGAGAGAGAGAGAGAGAGAGAGAGAGAGAGAGAGAGAGAGAGAGAGAGAGAGAGAGAGAGAGAGAGACTTTGTAACTATTCTTCTTTTTATATCCCTCCTCGTAACAAAAATTTCTTGAGAAAATCTAAGCATGTGACTTCGTGCTTCCAAAAAGTTCCTGTGTGGAGAAAGATCAGGAGGAAATTCAGCCATCAAAAATACAGGTCGTTGGCACTGAAGATTCATGGAATCATGGAGAAATCTTCGCCTAAAACAAAACAGAAAACATGTTGTGATGAGTGGAATGCAACGTGTATCATGGGGCACACATATTTATTCTATGCCGATCGGAATAGCTTGTGTGTCGAGGGGCACACAAATTGGAATTGTATCGGGTGGGATGGAAGGTATGCTGAGGGGCACAACCTTCTAATATGAAATGTTCTGTTTTTCTGTTGTTTTACTGATTCTGAGCTTGTTTATTTTCCATTTCTTCTCCTCTTCTCATGTAGGCTTTGGATGTAATAATTACCTGAAACACACTTGAAAGCCAACATAATGTAACATAATTGAGATAAAATGGTAACTTTATTTATGGAAATGGGGTCGAATAAGCTATGTATTTTCGCATTATCAAACTCCCCTATACTTGAACCTTTGCTTGTCCTCAAGCAAATAATCAGTAAGGAAATCTTTTAAGCACATGTTAAATGCAATTACATGACACAAATCAATTTGTATGTGGTTGCGCGATGTTTTCGTTAGAACAATGTAAGCTCAATATCAACAACAAAGATACGGTAGTAACACTAGACAACCCCTCTTTATGCAGGCCAGTTCCAGTCATGCTATTATAGCAGAACCTAATAGTTTTTGCTTTTTTTCACCCGTTTTGTTCGAGCGCAATCACATTAAGCCCTTTATCTTATTTCACGCACATAGTAGAGTAGTCGATTAGTGATAGTCATATTAAGCACAGGGTTTTGGTACATATATTTGGTAACCCCTTAATTAATCTGATTGCAAGATGCGGGGGATAAAATTGTAGTCCGCCCTACGAAGTTTAGCACCAGAAACCTCTTAACCAACTTACATCGGGTTTTTATACATAATATGTAGGCTCCACATTATTGGATTAAGTGACCGGGTGAGGGTCACCTAACTTAATTAGTGCATTCCCTGTTTTCAATTCATTAGATGTTTAGGAAATAATTTAAGACCATTCACTTATATTCGTCGACCCTCTACGTAGTTTGTTTTTAAGACGGTGCTGACTGTTTACATAAACTACTCGGAGCTACTTTAAAGTTTGAGGTTTTGGTATAATAGGTACTTAACCGGTCTCACGTAAGTAGGGGTTTTAGAGTGTTGAGACGATATCGATTTTGTTTAAATCTCACTCAAAAAATTCTAACATGTCTTTAAGAGTGAGCAACCTATTTACTCTTCGAATGCGTCAAGTAAAAGTTTTTGTTATGGCTCAAGAAAGTGAGAGAGTCGAATAGTAAACTAAAAATTTGCATACGATGACTTGATATTACATAAATTGTTTTATTGAAGGGAAAGTTTGTGGTAATGAAAAATCTACTTAGAAAATGGTAAATGAAAACTAAAGAGGTAAAGTTTCCTCCCCCAAACTTAAACTGAGCATTGTCCTCAATGCAAGTAGGTGAGAAAGGAAGAAGGAAATGAGATGAATGATTATTCGTCGCCTCGGCCACGCACTCAGTGATGTGCTTGTGCTCGTGCTCGTCCACATGCATCATCTATGCCTTGTAAAAGATCAACACCATATCCCTGTAGTCCAACATGAGTAACAAAATCATGCATTCCGTCAACTCGATAGGTCAATGCTTGCATATCTTCAGTAAGATCTGACATACTACGGTCATGCCAGTAGGTGTAGTTGTGCTGATCTCTCTGAAGTTGCCGGGCTTCTTACATCATCTCATTTTGCTGTGCTTCCATCCTCTAATAGTGTTGAGCTTCAGCCTCGTTATGGCACAACATTTCATCCTAAATGTCATCAAGAGTAGTTGGCTGCCTATGATTTCTTATTCTTTGGGGATGGTGCCCGGATGATGAACCTGCAAGGTTCTCGGTAGGAGCTTGTGTAGCATGTTGATCGGTGTCAGGCTGGAGAGCATCTTGCTCAAGTACTTTCTCCATTTCATCTGGCTCAACATTGCTTGGGCCAGCTTAAACATTTTGAACATTCTCACCAGAAGCAGGAGCATTAAGATTATAACACCACTTATCCCTATATGTAACATTGGTAAGCTGGGGATTTAGAAAAATAGTACTTGGAATGACTTTGTTCCGCATCATGAGATTGTATCTCCCATCCCATCTAGCCTTTATAAGATGTCCAGCACGAAAGTTTTCAATATCAATGAATAAAGCTGGAAGTGAAGGCAAATTTGCCAATTTGTTCCCCAAGTTTAAAGCAAGTTCTATAGAAGTAACTAAATCTCCAATACAGAAAGGGGTAGTACCTAGCGCACATACAGACTAATGTATGCTAAGAGGAACACATTGGCATTAATATTCTAACCAAGCGTGAAGGTGCAGTGCAGGAAGAACAATTCTTTAGAATTGACTTTGTTGTTGTTTGCCCTTCCGAAAATGGTGTTGGAAAGGATGTGATGAAAGTAACGAATGGAAGGATTATGGATAGATGAAGCAAAAAGACCCTCCCAACTTGAAGGTCGCTCACCAGAACTTTCTATATACCAAATGCAGTCGATGCCTAATCGGCTTCTAGAGGGATTCGGTAGTGCGCTTATCCTTCACGAGGAAAACATAACAGATCACTCAGAGCCTCTTGATTCATATAGTATCCATCGTTAAACATCTGAAAGTTAGTAGTGCCCGTGAGATACATGTTGTCGTCTATCGGGGTGTTTTACGAGAAAGCGCTAAAAAATTTTAATGTCAAAGATTCGTAAGTCGGATTGTTCAGGGTGCAGTCATAAGATAGGCCAGAATTATGAAGTAGCCATTGAATGCTCTCTAACAATCCCAACTTACATAGGCTGTTAATGTCAACATACCTTGTGGCTATGACCAAACATTGATAAAACTTTCGATACTGAGCTTCTTGGTGTACTGCAGCTTCTCCATTTTTGAACACAATTCCTGATAGGTCGGGCTCTCCTCTTGCGTGTTGAACTCTTCGAGACATGATTATATGCAAGAAAGGTGTAAAGGTTAGGTTTTGGGAAGATGATAGAAAGTTGTGGGTTTGGATAATTGTTCCTTAAGTGCTTAAATACAAAACAGTAGAGAATGCATGGATTTGGAATTCAATGGTGTTTAATGATAATTGTATAAATTCAATGGATGTGGAACGGCATGGGTGAGGAATGTGAAAAAGGGTTTAAATGGGGTTTAATCTTTTGGAAGAAGATGAAAAGGAAGGAATGAAACTGTTACTGTTTGAACATATAAGTGGCACTATAATAAAGTATGTGCCGAGGGGCACATAATGTGTGTCGAGGGGCACAAAATGTGTGTCGAGCGGCACACTTCACAAATGGCTGGAGATCGTCATAGAATGTGTGACGGACGGCACAACATAAAAATTTATAATTTTCAGAAAAACTAAGAATTAAACCTTACAGGTTCATACATTCAGGCATATATAGATAATTTATATCAGTACGAAACAAATTAATTGTGTAACATTTAAAGCATATCAGAAATGTAAATATCTCATGCCAAAATTTTTAATAAAATCCATAAACTATAAATTCTTCCAAACAGTAGTCTAAGAAATAAAAGACAAACAGAAGGTAAATATAATGTAAGACAGGAAAACAATTAAATCTAGAAATTGCAGAATGTCAGACTATGTCAGCCACTATTGTTAGTATTGAGCATTGAGGAATATATATGCTGAAAAATATGGTCCACTTGCTCAGTTACTAAATCCATAAAGCTATGAAACTCGACACGCAGTTTGGTGAATTCTTCCCTTAAGTAGTTTAACTCAGTTTCCATAGCAAGTAAGGCGGCATCACGATCAACAGAGGGAGGTTCCGAGGAAACTGGATCAAAGGAAGCACACGAAAGGGAAGGTTGCTCAATGGGTGGAAATGGTGATAAAAAGGTGGCATTTCGGGATCAGTCTCGGTATCAGAGAGGAAGGCATCATTGGGGTCGTAAATTTGAGGTGTTTTGGGAGAAATAGGAGGTGAAGTTGGTTTGCAGTTCCAGATCAAAAAGCCAATTATTTCGGTTATGAATACATGTTCTTAGATTAGGCAGGGTGAAAAGTTGCATAACCTAGTTGTTGATTAGAAGCTCAAATTCACTAGGGCCAATATTTCTGATAATGCCGGTATTGAAACAAAACTGTATATCCATGGGTCATAATTTACCTAGAGGGTGTAATCCTAAAAGTGGTTGACGCATTCCGGTAGCATTTGCTATCATGGTTACTAGACCTCCCACCAAGATAGGTGCATGATCGATTTGAGCAATACGATCAAAATTGCCCGTCATATAGGTAGCAACATTAACAGGGAGGTTTCTAGAGGCACAATACATAACAAAGAGCTCATCTCTAGACACAAAAGTTTTTTTTTGCGGTTTTCAAAAAAGGGTGTGGGCTAGAAACTTATGGAAGTACCAGATATCAGGGTTATGAATACTTTCAGAAAACGTATTTTCAGGCTCAGGGTTGCTGTCTCCGGTTATACTATCCCAGAAGTATACCATCTCATGGTCCATAAGAAGGTCCTCTTGGGTACATGTGAAAACATGCAAGCCACTAGGAAATCCTAATAGGTTAGCAAGTTCATTGTTATTATAACAGTATTCTATACTGAACATCCTAAAGGTGGTTAGTCCTCTATTGAACCATAAACCATGGTCAAGTAAAAAGATCAGTGAGCTTAGGAATTCTAAGGTCAACTTTCTATAAGAACAAAATCTTCTCCTCAAAGGAGAAGCATCCCAACCTACTTGGTTTAGCAAAAACATTACACTGTCTCTAATGCCTAAAGCGGTCATGGCAGGGCCATCAGGATAAAAGGTTAATGTCATTTCCCTTGAAGTCTGTGCCTCGAAGTGCCTCCTCTGAGATCTTCCTCTGAAAACTATATCCATGGTGTCAACCTCTTGCATATTAAGTTAGTATTGTTAGCTAAAAATTAAGTTAGCCTATAAGTAAGTTTACAGTTAGAATTAAGTCAGTAGTGGATAACATTAGAGACCAATACTGCAATACTATAATGAAAAGGAAAGAAAGAAAAGTAAGAAAACTAAAACAAATTAAAAACAGTAAATCAAATAAAAACTAGAAAGTGGGTTGTCTCTCACCAAGCACTTTGTTTTATGTCGTAAGCTCGACATAATTTTTAATAGATGATTAGATCTGTGAGTGAGCGGGTAGCTCTGTAAGAGGGAAACTAGCAGAATAATCCTAGTTTTCTATGCAATGATAGTGCTTTAAGCGTTGCCCGTTTACAATAAACGGTTTGCTAGATTTTCCCTTGATTTCAGTAGATCCACTTGCAAAAACTTTAGTTATTTCAAACATACCGGACCACCTAGAACTAAGTTTTCCTGGGAATAATTTAAGTCTAGAATTAAACAGGAGCACTATGTCACTCTCATTGAACCTTTTTTCTAGAAATGCGCTTGTCGTGCCAATTCTTTGTTCTTTCCTTATAGATCCTGACATTTTCATACGCAGATAGTCTTAGTTCTTCTAGCTCATGGATATCTAAGATTCGCTTTTTGCCTATGACAGTGTAACTTAATTTGAGGGTTTTGATTGCCTAATAAGCTTTATGCTCTAGTTCTACCGGCAGATGCCATGATTTTCCATAAACTATTTTGAAAGGTGTGGTTCCTATGGGTGCCTTATAGACTATTCTATATGCCCACAACGCTTTGTGTAATCTGGACGACCAATCTTTCCTAGAAGTGGCAATTGTTTTTTTCTAAGATTTGCTTAATATTTCTATTGGAGACTTCTACTTGTCCACTTGTTTGGGGATGATATGGTGTTGCTACACGGTGGACGACTCCATATTTCACTAATAGTCTTTCAAAGATTTTCGAAATGAAATGAGAACCACCATCGCTGATGACAAGTCTTGGCACACCGAATCTGGGAAAAATTATATTTTTAAAGAGTATGATTACTACTTGTGCGTCATTTGTTGGAGAAGTTACAACCTCAATCCATTTTGATACGTAATCAACAGCAACAAGTATGTATTTATTTCCAAAAGAGGATGGGAAAGGTCCCATGAAATCAATTCCCCACACATCAAAGACTTCTACTTCTAAAATTCCCTTTTGAGGCATTTCGCTGCGTCTGGAGATGTTACCAGTGTGTTGGAATCAGTCGCAATTTATATTGTAATGTGTACATCTTTCCATAAGTTAGGCCAATAGAGGCCAGCTTGTAAAATCTTAGCGCAAGTCTTTGAAGTGCTCGCATGTCCACCATAGGGAGCAACATGACATTGGAAAATTATGTCTTCTATTTCATCTTCGGGGTGTATAGGGATTTGGAAAAATCCCGAATAATCATCCAGATAGC
Organism: Vicia faba; assembly: GCA_948472305.1. Classification (NCBI taxonomy): domain Eukaryota; kingdom Viridiplantae; phylum Streptophyta; class Magnoliopsida; order Fabales; family Fabaceae; genus Vicia; species Vicia faba. The sequence goes on from OX451739.1 coordinate 201,423,504, forward strand.
AAAAGTTGGAATGCTTAGCTAATCGTTTGAGCATTTGATCAATGAAATGTAAAGGAAAATGATCTTTTCTAGTGGCTTTGTTTAACTTTCTATAGTCAATGCACATTCTCCATCCGGTTTGGGTACGTTGTGCTACGAATTCACCTTTTGTGTTGCTAACAACTATAACACCTTCCTTCTTTGGTACAACACGCACTGGGCTAACCCATTTACTATCAGATATCGGATATATGATTCCTGCTTCTAATAACTTTTTTTACTTCTTTCTTAACTACATCACCCATAATTGGGTTTATTCTTATCTGGTGTTCTCTCAAGGTTTTTTAGTCTTCCTCAAGCATAATGCAATGCATGCATATTGAGGGACTTATTCCTTTTAGATCAGAGATTTTATAGCCTAAAGTAGTTGGGTATTTCCTTAAGACATGTAGTAATTTTTTCGTTTCTATTTGTCCTAAATCTGCGTTGATTATAACGGGTTGTTCGAGTTCTGTGTCTATGAATTCATATCTTAGATCTTTTGGTAATTTTTTAAGTTCAACAGCTGGTTTCCTTAAGCAAGGCATAGGCTCAGGAGTTAGCGTTAAACATTCACTTAGATTGTCATCCTTATATTCATCACACCAATTATTGTCTTCAAGGATCAGAGGTATCAGAATTTTTAGAGCTTCTGAATATTTGGTCTGTTGTTTCTCCATTTCTTTAACGCATTCATTAATGAAGTCCAAGGAACAACATGAGTCATCTACATCTAGTGCTTTGAATAATTGTGAGAGGATGAATTCGAGTTTTTCTTCGCCGACTTAAACATGAGTTTACCATTTTTTGAATCAATGATGGCTCTGGCGGTGGCGAGGAATGGTCTTCCTAACATAATAGGGATGTTGGAGTCTTCTGTGATATCCATAATAATGAAATCAGTGGGGATATAAAATTGTCAAATACGTACAAGCACATTTTCGAGCAATCCTAAGGGAAACTTCACTGAGCGATCAACTAGTTGTACGAACATTCTTGTTGGTTGTAATTATCCCATACTTAGTATTTTGCAGATAGATAAGGGCATTAGACTTATACTGGCTCCTAAGTCATACAGAGTTTTGTCTATGACAAACTTTCCTATTACACATGGTATGGAAAAGCTACCAGGGTCTTTGAGCTTAAGGGGCATGTTATTTTGGATTATAGCGCTACATTCTGTAGTAAGCATAATAATTTCATTGTCTTCAAGATTTTTCTTATTGGATAGGATTTCTTTAAGGAACTTAGCATATAAGGGCATTTGCGTGATGGCTTTTGTAAAAGGTATAGTGATGTTTAGTTGTTTGAGAAGTTTGAAAATTTTCTTAAATTGCCTTATATTTTTAGATATAGCTAATCATTTAGGGTATGGTATCAATGGTTTGTATGGTGGCAGAGGTACGTAGGGTTTTTCTTTCTCTTCTACATCTGCGCTTTCATCTCCCTTCTCATCTTCTTTTGGTTCGTCTTCCTTTTCAGTTTGTTTACCAGTGCTCTGGTACATGACTGGACTTTTGATTCTTGGGTAAGTGGGTCCTTCTACTTCTGTTCCAATTCGAAGTGTTATTGCATTAGCATGACCTTTCAGATTTTGTTGTGGTTGGCCAGGAAAAGTGCCAGTTGGAGCAACCGTAGCAGCTTGTTATTGAGCCACATGAAAGATTTGCATTTCGAGCATTTTGTTATGAGTGGAAAGGGTTGTTAGACGATGTGATCGATCTAGAAGGGGGATTGAATAGATCGTTTAAAATAATTTACGCTTTTTAAAATTGTTTTCAGAAAAATATGCGAAAGCTTCCCGGAATCTCCAATCGTCTAAATAACCCTCTATTGAAAAGATCAGATATGCGTAACTGTATAGGATGTAATGACAAAATAAGAATAAATGCATTTTACTCAATTGATCAATCACTTATAAACCCTCAATGATTATTAATTACTACCAATGAGTTGAATGAGATAATGATAAGCACAATGAATAATTTACAGATTAGTCAATTTGTCAAACACCTTGTGAGCAAAGCACCTTAGGTTTAATTTTAATAAATTGTAGTGGTGAGTTTTCTTGGGTATCAATCAAAAGGATTGTTATCAATGTTATGAAATGAACTTAACACACTACAATTTCAATAAATGCAAATTTGGAAAATTAATTTTCACACAGTATAATAATCAAGTATAGAGATAAAGAAAAAGCAGAAGAACACACGATTTGTTAAGGCAGTTCCCCTTGTCGTCCTCGCGTAGGGTACGTCTGCCCCCAATTCTAGAAACTTGAATTGAGATATTTGATATTAAGTTGCAAATGATACAAGAGAAGAGATAATTCACGATAAAAACAAACCAATGTTATTGAAGTAACAATCTTCCCTTTCCTTGGTTTGATCAAAACCAAGTGCCAAATTCTTCGAACAAACCTCCGGTTACCGCTACTTGATTAAGCAAACCCACCGTTTCTTAATCCTTTCACTCAGCTGGTTTCAATCGCAAGCAATTTGACCCTAAATCAATCTTCATAATCCTCCGGTTACCGCTACTTGATTAAGCAAACCCATGTTTCTTAATCCTTTCACTCAGTTGAATTCAATGAAGCAAATACTTGTGCAAAAACCCCCGCACCAATAGGAATCTTTGAGGAGAAAATCCCAATGATTTTATTCAAGAACAACCCACAATTTCACAACCCAAATCTGAATTGAATTCTTGATTTGAATGTTATCACCACAACAACTTTCTTGAATCAAAAACCATGATTATGTGTAGATGTTGATTTTTGAGAAGAGAGGATGAAGATGATGAGCACTATGTGTATCTTTCACTAGTTCTTGTTGACTTCAAATAATGATGCATAATGAATATATATATATATATATATATATATATATATGTATATATATATATATATATATATATATATATATATATATATATATATATATATATATATATATATATATATATATATATATATATATATATATATATATGTTACCTAATAGTCAAGATCCACAAACATAGTAGAAAATCAGATGAGGCTAGTGAGCGGCCGACTCAACCAGAAGCAGGGGTCGGTGCAACACAACCCGCACTAGGAGAGAAAACTGTTTTGAAGTACAATGCGTCGACCGCTTCAGGACTTGTATCAATGCAAACTTTGAATATTCTGATTCCCATGTTGAGTCGATCGGAAGGGTCGATGCGATACATCCAGTAGTCAGAAAGAATTCCATTTTGAAGTTAAGTGCGTCAACCGCTTCAGGGCTTGCGTCGACACAAACTTTGAATGTTTTGATTTCCAGTTTGAGTCGATCGGAAGGGTCGACCTGACACATCCAAGACTTGATTGAAGATGATGATTCGACCGCACATATCTTTGAGTTGACGCACAGATTGAATTTTCTCAAAAATACTTGTTTCTGGAGATCTTCATTCCAATTATTTCATTGCAAGATTGTTCATAGGGCCAACCCATATATAGAGAGATTAATAGTCGTTTTGACATCATTAATATACTTATAGAGGGACTTTACCCTCACATACTCCCCCTTTTTTATGATGTCAAAACAATGCTCAAATATGCTCCCCCTGAGTTTATGCGTTTCGTTTGCAAGCTATGTATAGTCTTCTATGTTCACTTATCCCTCTTTGACAACATCAAAAAGAGAAAAAGCACACGGTCAAGAGTAACAAAATATATCAAATGCAACATCATTTTGCATTTGCTACTAAAAACACCAACAATCATTCACATAAAATGAAATTAGTGTGGATCATTAAAATGCAATAATTAGACCAATGTATGTAGAATATTACAAACCAGTCAATAAGGATAAGTGCATGAGGTTAAAAAAACATAAGAACTTAAACAGAATTACATATATATAAACATGAATCAATTTTCTAGGTTGTCAGTATCATTGTTTTCAGGAGCATCAGGTGGAAGGTTTGGAAAATGTTGAATGAATGTTAAATGAAGGGAGGAAAGGTTCCCAGCTTGTGATTGAAGCATGCCTTCCAACATGGAGTATTGCTGATCTTGAATATTTTAATAGTTTGAGAACATTTTGTTTTGGACTTTTACATGGTTGTAGATGTTTGAAATCCTCTCATTTTGAAGGAACGCGTCTTCCTTTTGTTGGATCTGCATTTTCTCCAAAAGAGCTATCACATTGGCATTGTTTTCTTGAGGAACCGGGACACCCTCGTCCATATTTGCTTCGTTTTCTTCTTCCTCGAACTCTTCTTCTTCATTATCATCCTCTTCACCATCACTATTTTGGAAAGAAACAAATGTACTTCTCACAACATAACGGTATTTTTGTTCCTTGTGATCCCATTGGAAGCCCATTAAGGTAAGTGATTTCTTTGTGAATTCAAGATTAGTAGTCATACCAACATAAGGAATTCCTGCAACTTTAATCTTTTCTCGATTGAGAACTCTTTGAATGAAAGAGGGATAGCATAGCGCGGTACCTCTTCCAGAGTTATGCATATCAAACATTCGGCTAGAAAAATAGTGTGGCCAATGAACCTTTATTTTATGTTTTAAAACATAAAGCACTTGAACTTCAGGTTTATCCGCATGAGAAAGACCTCCCTTCTCGGGTCGAATGATGTGGCAAATGATCCAAAAAAGAATTCGGTCAAATGGGGGCTAGGGCACTAGTTGTTACAGATCTTGGAAATAAATCATTGTTTACTATTTGTCACTGTAGGGTTTCGATAGCATGGAGTTTAAGGCCGACTTGAATTCATAGTTAGGATCAAGAACAATATCAGAGATTTTAATAGCATTAGAATCAACTGGCCACATATCAAATAAGTCTTTCCATACATGCGAGCTAACCATATAATATTTGTTGTTCATTCTATATTTAAATTCAAAACCCTCAAACTTTCCTTGCATGCCAGCATAGAACATTTTGACTAAATCCTCATTATACGGTGTATCACATTTAAGAAATAAGTGGAAGTTCTGAAATCTTAACAATTCAATAATTTCAGGAAGATGCATATGACCCAAGGTTTTCATATATAAAGTCGATTGTCTAACTATGTTTCTCTTACCAAAAGTGTCTGCAAAAGTACCAGCAATGTCATCAGAGAGAAGTGAAAGAGAAGTTATGAATTATCCATCAGAACATTGGAGGAGCTGCCTCTGAAGGTTCTCTTCTTAGCTACCCTTGAATCCATTAGGTAAATTTCTTGATAAAAATGGGTATGTGAGGGAGATTTTGAGAGAGATGGGTTTTGAGAGTTTTTAGGGTTTTGAGAGAAGAGAGTGAATATAGAAAACAAAAGAACAAAATGATAAAGAAATATAAATTAGACATATTTCGCGATGCGTCGACCGCTCATAGAGCATTGTGTCGATGCAATAATTGTTTTGATTGATGCTAAGTGAAATATAAAGTACGCGTCGACGCGTGTAAGCTATGAGTCGACTCAAAAGTAAAGAATTTTGATTTTATGCAGATTTTTCAATTGATATCATGCAATTTATATAATTCTTAGAATCCCCATGTACTTTAATAATAAAGATAAAGAAGAACAAGTTTACCATTTACACGTGATTAAGAGTAGAGAATATATGAGAACGATATTACCTTCATGAGAGTTGATAAGAGCTTTAACCAAGGCTATCCATAAGTGCATCAAGAATTAAGAGAATATGTTCAATAAAATAAAAGGTATGCAACTTACTTAAGTTATAACTTATTTGAGATATCGAGAACACCAAGGTCCATACGAATGTGATGGAAGGGATCCGTAGCGAGTGGTTTAGTAAAAATGTCAGCAAGTTGATTTTGGCTATCAACATGCTCGAAAATAACATCACCCTTTTCCACATGATCCCTTAGAAAATGATGCCTTATCTCAATATGTTTTGAGCGAGAGTGCATTATCGGATTTTTGGTTAGGTAAATGGCACTTGTATTGTCACAGAAAATAGGAATGTGATTAAGTTGGACATTAAAGTCGAGTAATTATTGTTTGAACCACAAGATTTGGGTACAACAATTACCGGCTGCAACGTATTCTGCTTCGGTGGTTGATAATACAACTGAAACTCATTTTTTGCTATGCCAACTTACCAAAGAATTTGAAAAAAAATGACAAGTACCACTAGTGCTTTTTCTATCCGATTTTCAACCGGAAAAGTAAGAATCAGAATATCCAACCAAAGAATAATCACTACCCTTGGAGTACCAAAGTCCATACTTAGTTGTACCACTAAGGTACCTAAGTATGCGCTTTACATATTTTAAATGTGACTCCTTAGGACATGATTGAAACTGAGCACACATGCAAACACTAAACATAATATCTGGATGAGAGGCCATGAGATAAAGAAGGTAACCAATCATACCTATATACCTTTTTATAACGACGGGCTTACTATTATCATCACGGTCCAAGTTCACAGTTGTAGGCATAGGAGTATCAATTGCTTTAGAGTTTGCCATGTCAAATCGCTTGAGTAGGTCAAGACAATATTTGGTTTGACTTATGAATGTTCCATCATTTAATTTCTTAATTTCAAGTCCAATGAAGTAGTTTAACTCTCCCATCATGCCCATCTCAAATTCTCCCTGCATCATCTTAGAGAATTTCTTGACCAAAGATGCGTTAGTAGAACCAAAAATAATGTCATCTACATAAACTTGAACTAAAATAAAATGCTTTCCTTCATGCTTAATAAAAAGGTTTTTTTTCAACCTTTCCTCTTGAGAATCCTTGATCTAATAAGAATTTGCTAAGACGTTCGTACCAAGCCCTAGGGGCTTGTTTAAGACCGTATAGAGCATGTTTAAGTTTGTAAACATAGTTAGGATTCTCAAAATTATCAAAATCGGGAGGTTGAGACACATAAACCTCTTCATTAATGTATCCATTTAAGAAGGCACTTTTTACATCCATTTAGAATAATTTGAAGTTTCAAGAGTATGCATATGCAAGCAAAAGGCGTGTAGCCTCGAGTCGTGCCACTAGAGCATAAGTTTCCTCGTAATCTATGCCTTCCTCTTGGTTATACCCTTGGGCAACAAGTCGAGCTTTGTTGCAAGTTATAATTCCGTTTTCGTCTAGTTTGTTCCTAAAAACCCATTTAGTTCCAATAACTCGATGATCTCGCGCAAGGGGGACAAGGTCTCAAACCTCATTTCTTTTAAACTGATTTAGTTCCTCTTGCATGGCTAAAAACCAATGTTCATCGAGTAAGGCATCTTTAGAGTTTTTGGGTTCAATTTGAGAGACGAAAGCAAAATGATAACAAAAGTTACTTAACTTAGAGCGAGTTGTTAAACCCTTTGATATATCTCCTAGGATGTTGTTGATGGGATGATCCTTAGAGGTTTTCCATTCCAAAGGAAGATCATTTTTATTGCTTTGATGATCTTCCTCTCTTTCTTCGGATACTCGATCCAACTCTTCTTTAATTTTAGTAGATTCCAAGTCCTTTTCTTTGGGATCTTGTAGTATGCTTTTCGAAGATACACCTGCACCATCATAAACACTACCCTTTCCGACTAATTTTGGATCGGATTCATCAAAGGAAACATGTACAGACTCTTCAACTATATGTAATCTTTTATTAAATACTCTATAGGCTTTGCTTCATTGAGAGTATCTGAGAAAGATACCTTCGTCAACTTTTGAATCAAATTTACCTAAATTTTCTTTACCATTATTTAACACAAAGCATTTACATATGAAGACATGAAGATGCGAGTTATTTGGTTTTCTTCCTTTCAAAAGTTCATAGGGAGTTTTTTTTAGAATAGGGCGTATTAGAACCCTATTCAAAACATAACATGATGTGTTAATGGCATCAGCCCAAAAGTATTTTGGAAGACGGTGTTCATTGATCATAGTTCTTCCGAGTTCTTCTAAAATACGGTTTTTACGTTCCACCACTCCATTTTGTTGAGGAGTACGTGCAGCGGAAAAATTATGATCAATATCATATTTTTTACAAAATTTATCAAAGAGATCATTCTTAAATTCACCACCGTGATCGCTTCGAATAGTGACTATGCTAGTGTTCAATTTGTTTTGAGAAAACTTAGCAAAATTTTCAAAATCCGGAAAGGTGTCACTTTTATTTGCCAAGAAAATTGTCCAACAAAATCTTGATTAGTCATCTACAATAACGAATATGTAATAGTTACCACCTAGACTTTTAATTATAGATGGTCCAAAAAGATCCATATGAAGAAGTTCGAGAGGTCTCGTTGTAGAAACAATGTTTTTAGATTTAAACGAGATTCTAGTTTGCTTCCCCATTTGGCAAGCATCACATAAGTGATCCTTGGATAATTTTAGTTTTGGTAAACTGACTACTAAATCTTTTGAGACAACTTTATTTAACAAATCAAAATTCAAGTGAGCTAGACGTCTATGCCACAACCATCCTCATTTAAAGCGACAATACATTTAGTTTCGGTTAGAGATACATTATTCAAGTATAGCATATACACATTGTTTACCCTCAAGCCTTTGAACACATCATCTTTTTTATCATTGTGTTCAATTATGCAGCAGTCTTTTGAAAATGATACATTGTATCCTTTGTCGCATAATTGACTAATGCTAATACGATTATGTTTAAGACCATCAACTAATAGGACATCAAAGATAGTAGTAGAAGAGGGATTACCTACACTACCTTTACCGAGTATTGCTCCCTTGTTATTGTCGCCATAGGTGACAAATCTTTTCTTTTTCGCCACAAAGTCAAAAAATAGGGAGATGTGACCCGTCATATGTCTTGAGCACCCACTATCGAGAAACTATCTTTTCTCCGTAGTATCAAGACATTCCACCTACAAGTTTAAACAAGGGAAGTAGGTACCTAATTTTTATTGGGTCCTTGTGTGTGAATGATACATGAGTTGCATTTTGGCAACCATTTGAAAATGCCTTGAGGAACCAGAAATCTCCTAAATTGACATTTGCTAATGGTGTGTCCCCTTTTGCAACAGTATAAACATGTTAGAGTTTTGGAAAAATTACTTTTGCTTGGAGGATCTTTTATTTCATAAGTGTATTTTTGATATGGATTTATCATACTACTTCTGAAATTTGATCTATCAATGCTAAAAGTAATTTTGGGCTGTAAAGCCTTGTCAAGTTTGTCTTTAAGAGTTTTTACTTCTTTTTGACAAATGTAGCAAGTTTCACATCCAACCCAATCATACCAACAAAGCTTATTATATTTTCTATTAGTTTTGATTTTCTCTACCATGGATGCTTTGAGAGCTTCTAATTCTTTTTTGGATTTGGACACTTAATGCTCAAGGTATGAATTTTTCTTCTTATTTGAGGCTAATCGAGTAAAATTTTCCTTAGCCCCATTTTGTAGAGTATCAAAAACTCTTTGCAATTTTATGTGAGACGTTTTATCAATGTGATTATCTTTAAAGTGACTTACATTTATTTTCTTCTTTTGATGAGCCATGAGGCAAAGGTTAACGATTTCTTCTTCGTCACTAGAGTCACTTTTGCTTGAGGCTTCACTATCACTATCCCAAGCAATGTATGCTCTTCTATCTTTGTTAGGTCTCCTTTGAAATTTGTCTTTTCCTTTGTCTTTCTTGAGCAACAGGCAGTCCGGTTTGTAGTGGCCGGGTTTTTCGCAGTCGAAACATGATCCTCTTGATTTAGATTTCTTGCCTTCATCTTGTCTTGAAGGTTTTAATTGGTTTCTATAATTGATGAAATTTTTGTCCGAGTGTTGGACTTCATTCTTTCGGAGATATCTGTGATATTTTCTCACAAGCAGCCCCATGTCTTCACTTGAGCTTTCATATTCATCACTAGAATCACTCACACAAGAGTTATTGGTGGAGGACTTTAAGCTTGAATCCTTTAATGCGACAGACTTCTTTTCAATGTCTTTTAGTTTTTTTCTTCTTTTCCTTTTTCTCATGCTTATTGAGATTGATGAGCTCTTGTTCATGCTCTTGAAGCTTTCCAAACAATGTTGTTATGTTGAGTGTAGCTATATTGTTTTCTTCCTTGATAGCTGTAACTTTAGGCTGTCATTCCCTATTAAGACATCTTAAAATTTTGTTAGTAGCAACAACATTGGGAGTAACATGACCAAGAGTGTGTAAGCGACTGATTATATGAGAAAATCTCTTTTGCATATCAGCAATGGTATCACCATGCTTCATGTGAAAGAGATCAAACTCTTGAGTTAATGTATTGATTCTAGCAAGTTTGACATCATTTGTCCCGTCATGGGAAATTTTTAGAGCATCTCACATTGCTTTAGCAGTTGCACAATGTGATAGTCTAAAATATTCAACAACACCTAAAGAAGCAATACAGATATTTCTACCTTTCCAATCATAGCTATACTTTTTCTCGTCTTCCTCATCCCATAGTGCTTCTGGTTTTTGTATGGTAATGTTATCCTCATTGGTCATTGTTATTTTCATAGGACCATCCTTGATAACTTTCCATATCTTTCTATTAACATAGTTAATATGCACATGCATACAATCTTTCCAATAGCTATAGTTTTCACCGGTGAAAACAGGAGCTCTCGTATAAGCCCATTTTGGACCGTTCTCTATTTTCTACAAATTAATATGTGAAGCACTAGCTGAATCAGTGCTCTGATACCACTTGTTATTTGATGTGATCGATCTAGAAGGTGGGGTGAATAGACCGTTCAAAATAACTTGCGCTTTTTGAAATTGTTTTCAAAAAAATATGCAAAAGCTTCCCGGAATCTCCAAGTCTAAACGATCCTCTATTGAAAAGATCGGATACGCGTAACCGTATGGGATGTAATGACAAAATAAGAATCAATGTGTTTTACTCAATTTATCAATCACTTATACACCCTCAATGATTATTAATTACTTCCAATGAGTTAAATAAGATAATGATAAGCACAATGAATAATTTGTGGATTAGTCAATTTGTCAAACACATTGTGAGCAAAGCACCTTAGGTTTGGTTTTACTAAATTGTAGTTGTGAGTTTTCTTAGGCATCAATCAAAAGGATTGTTACCAATGTTTTGAAATGAACTCAACACACTACAATTTAAATAAATGCATATTTGAAAAATTAATTTTCACATAATATAGTAATCAAGTATAGAGATAAATAAAAAGCATAAGAACACACGATTTGTTAAGGCAGTTCCCCTTGTCGTCCTCGCGTAGGGTACGTCTACCCCCAATTGTAGAATCTAGAATTTAGATATTTGATATTAAGTTGCAAATGATACAAGAGAAGAGATAGTTCATAATACAAACAAACCAATGTTGCTAAAGTAACAATCTTCTTCCCTTTCCTTGGTTTGAGCAAAACCAAGTGCCAAATTATTCGAACAAACCTCCGGTTATCGCTACTTGATAAAGCAAACCCACCGTTTCTTAATCCTTTCACTCGGCTGGTTTCGATTGCAAGAAATTTGAGCCCAAATCAATTCTTCACAATCCTCCAGTTACTGCTACTTGATTAAGCAAACCCACGTTTCTTAATCCTTTCACTCGACTGAATTTAATGAAGCAAAGACTTGTGCAAAAACCCTCGCACCATAGGAATCTTGGAGGAGAAAATCCCAATGATTTTATTCAAGAACAACCCACAATTTCTCAACCCAAATATGAATTTAATTCTTGATTTGAATGTTATCACCACAAGAATTTTCTTGAATCAACGACCATGATTATGTGTAGATGTTGATTTTTGAAAAGAGAGGATGAAGATGATGAGCATTATGTGTATCTTTCACTAGTTCTTGTTGACTTCAAATAATGATGCATAATGAATATATATATATATTACCTAATAGCCAAGACCCACAAACATAGCAGAAAATCAAATGAGGCTAGTGAGCGGTCGACTCAACCAGAAGCAGGGGTCGGTGCGATACAACCCGCACTAGGAGAGAAAATTCTTTTGAAGTGTAATGCGTCGACCGCTTTAGGACTTGCATCGATGAAAACTTTTAATATTCTGATTCCCAAGTTGACTTGACTGGAAGGGTCGACGCGATACATCCAGCAGTCAGAGAGAATTCCATTTTGAAGTGAAGTGCGTTGACCGCTTCAGGGCTTGCGTCGACGCAAACTTTGATTGTTTTGATTTCCAGTTTGAGTCAACCGGAAGGCTTTACCTTACACATCGAGGACTTGATTGAAGATGATGAGTCGACCACACATATCTTTGAGTCGACGCACAGATTGAATTTTCTAAAAAATACTTGTTTCTAGAGATCTTCATTCCAATTATTTCATTGCAATATTGTTCATAGGACCAACCCAAATAGAGAGAGATTAATAGTCGTTTTGACATCATTAAAATACTTATAGAGGGACTTTTACCTCCCAAGGGCATCAACCTTATTTGATAGCTGCTTTATTTGTTCGCTAGTGTGTATGTTTTGATTCAGAAAATCTTTATTTTGTTGAGCTTGAGTGGCTACAAAGTTTTCTATCATGATCTCTATATAGGATTTCCTAGGAACATTTGGAGTAATTTGGGCGGCTTTCTGGAATCCTGGGGGTGTAGTAGGAGCTTGTGTGTGGATATAACGCATTGTTATTCTTGTAAGAAAAGTTAGGATGATTTTTCCAGGTAGGATTATAGGTATTCCCGTATGGGTTTCCTTGAGCATAGTTCACATGATCAACTGGTACTCCTGTTAAAAGTTGACATTCAGGCGTAACATGTGTGTGAAGTCCAGACAAATCGCACGTTGGAGCTACTGCAGCCACGGTGACTGCGGGAGTTGTCGTCAAATTTTCGCTTTTGGGTAAGAGCTTCTACCTTAGCGTTAAGTTGGTCTAAACTGCTAACTTCATACATACCACCTTTCATCTGAGGTTTCTCTACAATGGTTCTATCGCTTCCACACTAGTAATGGTTTTGAGCCATACTTTTGATAATTTGATAAGCGTGATGATAAGGTTTGTCCACCAGTGTGCCGCTAGCTGCAACATCAATTGTTAGTCTTGTGTTGTACAAGATACCATTGTAAAAGGTGTGGATGATCAGCCATTCTTCTAGACCATGATGTGGACATCCGCAACATGTCTTTGTATCTTTCACATGCTTCAAATAGAGATTCACTTTCCTTTTGTTTAAAACCATTGATATTGGCTCTTAGCATAGCTATTTTACTCAGCGGAAAATATCGCGCTAGGAAAAATTTCTTCAATTCGTTCCATGTGGTAACAGAGTTGGATGGTAGATACTAGAGCCAAGCTCTAGCTCTATCTCGTAATGAAAAAGGAAAAAGACGAAGTCCTATTGCTTCGGGACTGACACCATTTGCTTTCACTGTGTCTGCGTATTGCACAAACATGGATAAATGTAAATTTGGATCATCAGTAGGACATCTTAAAAACTTATTTTGTTGGACAACTTGTAATAACAAAGGTTTTAACTCGAAATTGTTTCGACTGATAGCGGGAGCAACAATACTGTTGTGAGGTTCCTCTTGTGATGGGGCAACATAATCATTAAAAGGACGATTTTGGGGTCCTTCGGCCGTTCTTGGTTCAGGAAGAGATAAATTGGGAAGATTGAATTCGGGAAGATTGTACTTAATTTGATATTCTCTAATTCAGCATCTTATACTAACAAAATGCTCGACTTCGTCTATTGGTTGCTCTAATTCTTCACCTTGAGAGCGAGTGCTTGGCATACAATCAACGGATAAAAGGAAATAAAAATTGGTTGACTTAGTCTATACTGCGTAACAAGGAATCACAGTATCGACTAAATCAGTCCCTGGAAACAACGCCAAAAACTTGATTGTGTGACTGTAAGAGTCTATTGAGTAGTTTTAAAAGATATCAAACCCACAGGGAATGGTAATCAAAATACTGTTATCTAAAGCTACTGTGTAAAGCTAAGGCTAATGAATCTAGGATTTTGGGGTAGACGAAAAAAATAATGTTAAACTTAATTGAAATATTTAATAACAGAACACCGGTACGTAATAGTTTGACTTCAGGAATCCAGTGATTCATTAGCATAACTTTGAGTATTTAAAACACTTATTCAGTAGAAACTATCAGTTTAAAAATATTTATCTCACACTCTCATGATTGTTGATTCGAACTATATTATTAAACTTAAATTACCACTCTCGTTGTTTCATTCAACATTTAAAAATACTTTTTGAAAACAAATATATTCTAATTAATTGTAAACCGCTCTCGCTATATTTAAAACCAATGTTTTATGACCACTCTCCGGTTAAAAACTCACAGTCTCGTGATTATTGATTTTAGCCTTTTTGTTTGTTTCTTACTCTCATAACAAAACAATTTGTATAAATTGGAAACCAAACCATAAAAGTATTTTCATGAAATCTTTATGCCAATTTATTTGTTAAGAACACAAAACAATAGTAGACATATAATAATACAGGCATGATTGATAAATAAAAACAATAATAAAATTAAACTAAAAGAAACTGGGAATTAAATAACGAGAACTAAATTATGCAATTCTTTAAGTACTTGTAGCAATTTGCCACAATATTCCGGCAGGATTTGCTTGCAGAAAACTACTTGAATGCAGAACAAGTAATAAACAAAAACGAGTTCAGGAGGCTATGAAGAAAATCTAATATTTCAATGGTTTCCCAGTGTAGAAAAATATTGTTGTTTAGGTGAAGTTTTTTATCTGGCTAGATTCTAAACAAAGCTCTGACCGTTAAATTGAATAATGGCGTGGAAGGAAAAAAGGTAATTGCAGAATAATGTAACAAAAGTAAAAATAGCAGAGATGTGAGAGTTCCAAAATAATGTGAGCAAGAGAGAGAGAGAGAGAGAGAGAGAGAGAGAGAGAGTTTGTAACCGTTCTTCTTTTTATATCCCTCCTCGTAACAAAAATTGCTTGAGAAATTCTAGGCATGTGACTTCGTGCTTCCAAAAAGTTCGTGTGTGGAGAAAGACCAGGAGGAAATTCAGCTTCCAAAAATACAGGTTGTTGGCACTGGAGATTCATGGAATCATGGAGAAATCATCGCGCAAAACAAAACAAAAAATATGTTATGCCGAGTGGAATGTAATGTGTGCCGTGGGGCACACATATTTATTGTGTCGATTGGAATAGCTAGTGTTCCGAGGGGCACACAAATTGGGCTTGTGTCGGGAGGGATGGAAGGTGTGCCGAGGGGCACATCCTTCTGATATGAAATCTTCTGTTTTTCTGATTCTGAGCTCGTTTCTTTTCCATTTCTTCTCCTCTTCTCATGTAGGCATTGGATGGAATAATTACCTGAAACACACTTGAAAAGCCAACATAATGCAACATAATTGAGATAAAATGAAAACTTTATTTATGCTAATCGGTTCTAATAAGCTATGTATTTTTGCATTATCAATCACACACAATGGTAACTCAACATTGACAACTCCCAGATCCACCGGTAGTGTTGAAGCCTTGCAACCACTTGAGCTTGTTATTCAAGAGTTATCCTACTTGCTCGGCAAATATCCTCATAAAACATCAGGAAATTACACACCACTTGCATATCAATAGCCACCACATTGATTTCGATTCCCTAATAAACAACCTTTAATAATACATGTTCTTCCTCCCTACGAGACGTCCCTACTTGACCAACAAACAGAAACCTTGACTTCGTATTATCTTCAGGCATATGAGTTATGCATTGACTCGTCACAATAATTCGTAATCAATTGGTTTAACTTTAAACAGTTCTCCCAAAGGATAATGTAAAGGTACTCCCACATCTCGTTCTGACGACAAGTCTCAATTATCCCCGGAAAAACATCGGGACTCGTACACAACTGGCCCCTCATTAGTCGTAACAACGCCCTCCATTCTTAGAGACGTGAATACATGAGTACCTGATCATTCCCTCTCAAGGACACTTTGACCTGACCTCTAGATACAATTCTTGAATTCGTACCTCTTCAAATTCAGAAAGTAATTCAGTCTCACTGACCTTTGCACTTATGCAATTCATGGCACACTGAAATAATGGTTCACACCTGAACCATCTCAGAGAAGCACGAGCTTATACCCCACTTGTTTCAATTCCACTCCTGCAAACAACTTCTATAAAATCAAGAAAGCACTAACAATGTTTCACACACATTTCGCGTACTAAGGAACAAAATTTCGACAGTATTCAACTATTATACTATCCTGACTCGATAACTTGGTCGGATGGACCGACCTGCTCTTATACCAATTGTAACACCCCACTTTCCCATTTCTAATTAAATCGATAAATAACTAGAATTTCAAATAAAAATAGTTTTGTAGGCAAATCAGAGTACTCATCAGTGCGATGTGACATCCTCAAATAAAACAAAATCATAGAAGTATTATTTCACTTTGTAGAATAGTATCTCAATTGATTGGATTATAACAGCGGAAAATCTTTTCAAATAATCCACATCATGCCCTCAAGGCTTGAAATCAAATAAACCTCCCACTCCTTCGTGGTCCAACAAAATTCTGAAAATAAAGATACGTAACAACAAATCAAAAGAAACAATGTAGAACTAAATTCCCATCCCAGTGTTACGTATCAGAGCGACTCCTAAAACTCGATCCAAAATAAACACAAACATCCAGGAACTACTCAGGTACCTGATTATCTATACTCCCCAAGGAGGACAGATGCAACAACAGAAAAGGGGTAAAAATTACATTCAATAATTTAAACGATGAGGAATCACATGCTAAGGAGTAATAAATAATTACACATACAATCACATGGTTACGATGCACACCTAATTACCATAGATATAAACCATCACAATCATTACACATAGCTCATCACAGTATGCAATATGACTCTATGAAATCTACACCATACATGTGGTATTAACACAACCAATATGGTTCATTCATATGAACCTGATTCCCGCCAGAATCCAGATAAGACAATCACGTTCCTCTTGAACTTGACTTATCTCCACTCGACTCTCTTCAAGAGTCCGGACGAGACTAGGCACCCAACAAGGAATCCCACCTAGGCTTATCTCATCACAATACGACACAATGATTGCATGACATATATAGATAATATGCACGAAAACCCACAAATATTGTTTCATAACATATGATCCTCATGATCACCCTTGAGTCACATACTCACCATGATTCCTTTTGAATCACCGTCATTCCTCATAAATGTCCATATAATCACAAGCCCTTACAAAGGCATCAAAAGAATTTACAACAAAGAATAGTTCACCAAAAGATCAATGGAAGCATACATCATTATTACAATGACACCATATCATCATAAAGAAAAAACATATCAAGTTGTATCAAGACAAGGTTAAGTCAATTCATAGCAAAATGCATACTTCTTAGGTTAGCACTACATAGTTCATCACTTAATATTAAATCAAGCACTATAAAACTACATCCTATGAATTTTTTTATTTTTCCAAGGTATATTTCATTTCATTAGTTTTCTAACGCTTCGAACGGAGCATCAAACAGAGTCTGGAAACTCGAGTTATGGCCTTTAGAAAAATTTGTCAAAGATTGGATTGCATGAGTCGCCGCATGACCCTTTCGAGTCGATGCATCGGTAATTTTTCTGCCTCTGGTATGGTCAAGTCGAGCCTTAGGTCAAGGCATACTGAGTCTTGAACTTGCATGAGTTGTCGCATGACCTCTTCGAGTCGACGCATGTTGTTTTATGCTGAATTTTTCTGCGACGAATTTCTACACTAACACCGACCCTTTTCCACTTGAATGCAACACAGTATAGCCTCAAAATCCTAATTTTAAGCATTCTAACATAGACCTTTACTATCGTTACTATTAGTGCATTATATTACCAATTTTATGGGTTTACGAACCAATACCTAAGTGAAATCTATGTTCTCTAATATGTTCTTTTAAAGGTTTTTCCCATAGTAATCCACAATAATCATGAATCCCACATCACAATTGTCATAGTTATGCCAATAGAATTCAATATAAACGAAATCACAACATTTATCATCACAATAAAAAAAACACACAAGGAATACAAAATCATGAAAACCTAAGATGGAAAGGAACCCTCACTACCCTCTCATGCTATAATCACCAAATTAGAGAACCAATTCTATCCCCCCCCCCCCCCCCCCCCCCTTACCTTGGTTTCCAGAGCTTGATTGCCTCAACAATGGTGGAAGAACCCTTGACCTAGCCTTCCCTTGCCTCGTCTCTCTTCTTTGTTCCTCCAAAATTCTACGATTGATTAGAATGAATCTAATTCTCTTCTCTTCCTTATTCTACAAATAGCCCTTATAATTTGTTTTCCCTTATGCCCCTACTTAGCCCACTCACTCTTACCATAACACCCTCACTCCATTATTAATAATAATTTTATTTAACATTAGTATAATCATTATTCTAACAATAATAATAGTAAGGTAATATTCTCCCTACACCCATGTTTCTACACTTTTAGTCACACACCCCCTTTTAATACTACACATTCCTATAGTTTTAAGGAAAATATCCTTCTCTAGGCCTTCTAACCTCTAACACACCCACAACACATACAAGCATAAATAAAAACAAAATTAATTATCTAAAATAATTCTAACAATTTATTTTGGGGCCTTATACTTTCCAATTTGATAATCCACACAAACTCTTCCTTTTTCAACTCTGAGATTGGGAATCCCTCTGATTGCTTCTCTGGACACAATCTTCTTCATAAATCTTAGATGTAGCTGACCTAGTTTTTGGTGCCACATATTGAACTCTTATTCTTTAGACAACATACATGTGGATGTGTAACTAAATCCTTGAGGCGTCCCTAGGCAACAATTATCCGTATATCTATCTCCTATCACCAAAACTTTATTCTCTTTGTTAGTGACCACACATTTAGAATATGTGAGTGAACCCTGAGCCCTTGATCACATAGTTGACTGATGCTGATTAGATTGGTAGCTAGTCCTTTAACGAATAAGACTCTATCAAGTTTAGGGGATTCTTCACAAGATAATTTTCCAATACCTTTAATCACTCCCTTAGCGCCATCTCCAAAGGTCACATAGCTAGTTGTATAAGGTTTAACATCTACCAATTGGTTCTTCAAACCTTCCATATGTCTAGACCATCCACTGTAGAAATACCAGTCTTCATTAGATGAGACTTTCAGAGAAGTATGCGCAATGAGACTCTTGAAAATATATTTAACTTTCCACTCCTTCCTAGTTTGATCACAGACGAATTCAAACTGAGTTGAGATAAATTTTTGTGATATACACGAAGCCTATCACGAACTTGTTCTGTGTGACCATATATCTCACAAATAAGACCTCTCAATGGTTGCATTTGGGATATTTCCTAAACTTCCTATGGTATTCCAGAATGTTGTGACATTTGATCAGGCATCTTGATTTCTTCCTTCCTTCTAGCTGAGACAACTTTTGTCTCATAAATATTTCCTTTGTTTTTCATGGATTGATAGTTAAACCCTATACCAGCACATCTTCTGCCTTTTTCTACTCCTTGTAGAATTTCATCTGGCGCATCAGATCCATTGTTTAACATTCTAACAACTTTGATTAAGTTATCAAGTTTAGATGTTAGCAAGGTTACCTCTGCTTGAAGTTTAGAAATGTCAGCTAGATAATGATCCCTTTCAATATGAAGTTTAACTATCATCAATATTTGTTTTAATCCTGTTTGATAAACTTCCTCAACCCTTTTGTACAGGTCTTTGTAGGACGCCAATAGTTTAACATAAGAGCTATCTTCTATCATAGAACTGCACGTTTCTGTTAGGGCAATAACAAAATCTACAATCTCTTCCACAAACGATTCATCACATTCATAGTTTGTCTTGAGAATCTCCCAAGCATCTTGGGCAGTAGTGCAGATAACTATCCTTTTGAGATCATCCTTGCCTACTCCATGTAATACAACATACATTACTTGAAAGTTTGCATAAGCTAACTCATTTTCCTCTTTAGACCAATCCTCCTTTGGCTTCAAGGATTCAGTCCCATCTTTGTTTTTAACTACAAGGTGACTCCACCCTTTTATCATAACCTTCGAGGATTTCCTATTAATGGCTTTTAAGAAAATTCTCATCCTGTCTTTCCAAAAAGCATAATCCCCATCCTTTAGCATAGGTGGTTTATCCAACTGTTCACCTTTGTACTCCATAGTTCCAAAAAATATATCTCCCTTAATCTCACCCAGTAATCAGAATAGGGTACCTGCTCTGATACCAATTGAAATTCGGGCACACATAATGTATCAAAAGTCAAGACTGATGTATCAACAACATACAATGTTAAGAAAAATGTTATAACATCTACTGACATTACAAAAACAATAACAGCAATGCAGAAAAATAACTTGCAGAAAGTAAAGAACACAATGACATGTTAACCCAGTTGAGTGCTAAGTCACCTACTCTAGGGGCTACAAAGCCATGAAGGAAATCCATAATAAGTAGTACTAGTTCAAAGTTAAACTTCCCTGTTTACAACTTATCTCCTAATCTCTACCCATTGCAACTTCTACCTAGATTCTCCCTAGATATGAGAAATCGACATAACACTTCCAATCACCGTAGTGATAAAAGAGTTATCCCAATCATAGGGGCTGTCTATAAAAAATTCACGGCCACAAGAACTTGAAACCAAAACCAAACCTAAGTTTACACTTCAATCACAATATTTAGTCTTACTTAAACGCTTCGACCAAGAACAAAATTCACTCTTGCTTCACATCTTCGAGGAGAACAATAACTTGACAAACTGTCAAGTAACAATAATTCAACTCAAGTACATCAAGATATGCACAAGGACGTACAAACAAAACAAAAACTTTCTTGAAGAACCCTCAAACTACAAGGCTGAGAAAATACGACTTCCCCTTGTTTTCATACTGCTTGCTTCATTAGGTCTAAGTAGTTTCTTTAAATACTCTCAGCAACTCTTGGGCCTTACATTTGCGCCCAAATATTACTTTTTTTCCATGTTGAGGGCTGCACAAATCTATGCAAGAAAATCTCCATGAATCTTGGAACAAAACAGAAGGTTTTCGAGTTAGTCTCAATCAACCAATTTTAGCAACCTGTGAACAACTGGAGATAAATTTGTTCCAGATTTAAAAATCCTTGACCTGCGAAAAATCAGTGAGATAAACCAA
Organism: Vicia faba; assembly: GCA_948472305.1. Classification (NCBI taxonomy): domain Eukaryota; kingdom Viridiplantae; phylum Streptophyta; class Magnoliopsida; order Fabales; family Fabaceae; genus Vicia; species Vicia faba. Next base: position 201,444,668 of record OX451739.1, read on the forward strand.
AAAGAAATCTCAAAGAATAATTTAAAAACTATCAATAATAAATCAAACAGCATAATCTACTGCACCAAACCAATATGTCATGACATTGTCTTCGACATCTACTGCACCATTCCTTTTTTATGTTTTGTACATTTATTTAATACAATTGATTTTACATGATAATTGTTCATTTTAAAATTAAGTAACTCATTTCAAATTTACATGTATAGCTAAATATATTTTATATCATACTAAATTGGATAATACTTCATAGTTGTGCAAACAGATAATGTTCTATCTCACGAGACACTATCGGAAGAATACCTATTTTTATTTTTAATCAATTAATTGATTTTATATGATCATTATTCATTTTAGAATTAAGTAACTTATTTGAAATTTTCATGTTATCTATATACATTTTATATCGTATCAAATTGGATAACACTCAATAGTCGTGTAAACAACTATATTTCCATCTCATAAGTCACTATTTACACAATACCTATTTAATACAATTGAGCTTATATGATCATTAATCATTTAAAAATTTATTAATTCATTTCAAATTTACACGTGTATCAAAATACATTTTATATCATATCAAATATATTTACCCGTGCAGACACACAAGTATCTTGCTAGTTGTCAACAAAACAACAATAGTTTAACTAACATCAAGGAGACTAATGATGAGAGAGAGGGAAGCTCTAACATCTCTCTGGCTTACCCTATCCATGGATTTTCAAAACAACTCTGAATCCCAAGGTTGGAAAATAGTAGTGAGGAAGCAAAAAAGTCCAGCAAAGTGGGACAATGCACAGAGTGGTTCCATTAGAAGAGGATGTGCACGTAACACCTTGACAACCTTCTTTTTTACTAAGTTTTTTGAAGAGTTCAGTGCTAGAAGAATGTATAAGGAATTTGAAAGTTATGGGTAGATTGATAAATTTGTCATTCCAATAAAGAGAGACATAAAGGGAAGAATATATGGTTTTTTATATCTTTTGAATGTCAAAGACACTAGAATCTTCATAGCTAAGCTTAAAAGTATTTTTATCATATACAAGAAAATATTTTTTAACCTTCCTAGGCTTCAAATGTCCACATCAATAGATTGGAAAAAGGTGGAGCAAGCATCCTTGAGGGTCCATGTCATAAGAATAATATTTGGTTCTGCATCTGTCCTTAAGGTTTGATGATAACATTACATGATATCTTAGAGAATAATTTAGTACTATAATGGTTTATGTCTAGTGTGTAGCTTTTGCAAACAGGTTCTATCTCTGAAGATAAGGAGTGTGACGTCATCATGTTTTAAACATAAAACACTCTGAGTCTAGAAGAAACCAATTGTGTTTACAAAGACCCAGTCAAGTTCTAAAATGCTTATATAACAACGGTTCTGATGAACGTTAGTGGTAGAGCTTCTGATCATGACTCTTTTGGAAGAGAATTTGAAGACTTGTTAAGCTCTGATTTTGTTTGTCCAAGTTCCAAAGATTCTAAAGATTCTGAAGACAATTTCATAGAATAAAAAGTTCTGAAGATTCTTAAGACAAAGATTCTGAAGACTTAGGTTTTGAAAGTTCTAGTTTTGGTCCTTCTAAGCATGCTTCATCAACATCCATTAGAAGCCTCTGAAGATTAGAAGATAAGTTTAAAATTGGTTTACGTGAGATAATAGTACTAGTAACAAATGTTCCCACTACCTTGATATGGTGGCACAAGGATTGTACTATAGTACTATGTTGTATACCACTCCCTCACTGACCGTTAGGGACAAAACAACTGGAATTATGTATTCCTATTCCACCCTCCAACGGAAGACTTGGAAGATTGAAGATAACAACTCATTCTCTATAAAACTTACACTGAAATGTTGCTCAACTCTATTTCAAATATTCATTTGTAAAGTTTTGTAAACGCAAGGAAATTTTGTTCGTTAACTTGCAAGCAAGGAGATTTTGTTCAAAAAGTTGATTTTAAAATTGTTGTGTTATTTTATTGTATTCAACTTTGTGTAATCTTCTTTCGAGAACCACCTCTGTAAACACACTCTTTGTTTTTTCAACTCTTAAGTTGATTATTCCTTTAGAGACTAAGTGTTAGTTAGAATTTCTCAATAAGACATTGACGGGTAGTATGTTTGGTTTGCAACATTGATAGTTCGTCTTTGTTGTGTTTGTAGTCAGTTCAATTATAGTGGATTAAGTCCTTCTTTAAGAAGTCAAAATCACCTTGGCGGGTGGGTTGGATTAACTTTTTTAACAGTGAACCAGGATAAAAAAATATATATGTCATTTATTTTTGTTTTTATGTTCTTTGTTTTGTCTTGGGAGTAATTTGTTTTAGATCTTGAAACCCAATTCAAACCCCTCTTTCTTGTGTTTCTCACACCTTCAATTGACATCATAGCTCCGGTTCTGGTATTGATTGTTATCAAACACTTAACCGTGTCAGATAAAGATCCATATTTTTTGTGAAACACAATGGCTATTCCACCACCACCAGTTGCCCCAGTTATCAATGAAAGAGATAACTATAATGCTAAACCTCCAATCTTTGATGGAGAAAGATTTGATTATTCAAAAGATTGACTTGAAAGTTTCTTTCTAGGTCAGTATTTTGATTTATGGGATATGGTAGTAGATGGCTATGAACATCTCGTGGATGCTAGTGGAAACAAGATTGAAAGAAGAATGATGGACGAGCAACAAAAGAAAGATTATAAGAATTATCATAAAGAAAGAACCATTATTTTGAATTCTATTTATTATATTGAGTACAAAAAGAAAATAAATAGATACTCTGCTAATTCTATATTTGATTCTTTGAAAATGACTCGTGAGATTAACGCTCAAGTTAAGGAGACCAAGGTGCTTGACTTGATTAAAAAATAAGAAGCCTTCAAGATTGAAGAAGATGAAACGATTGAGAACATGTTCTCAAGGTTTCAGACTCTTGTTGCAGGACTAAAAGTTCTAAACAAAGGGTATTCTATTTTAGGTCATGTAAAGAAGATTATCAAAAACTTGCCAACAAAGTGGAGGCCTATGGTAACTGCGCTCAAACTAGTTAAAGATCTGAACAACACTTCTCTTGAGGAAATGATTAGGTTTTTGAGAAGTCACGAGATTGAACTAGAAAAATATAAACCTCAAAGAAAAGGTAAATTTGTAGCTCTCAAATCCAGTAGAATATCTGGAAGAGTAAAGCTCTTCAAGATGAAGAGGAAGAAAAATCTAAAGAATATTCAGAAGAAGATGAAGATGAGTTATCACTTCTTTCCAGAAGGGTCAACCAACTATGGAAAAGGAATCAAGGTTAAAAGTTCAAAGGAGCTAGAAGGACAGGTGGTCGCTTCGAGTCTGCTTATGGACTAAAGAAGTATGGTGGAAACAAAGATGTCACATGCTATGAGTGCAAAGAGCTAGGACATTACAAGAACGAGTGTTCTAACCTCAGAAAGGACAAGCCCAAGAAGAGAGCCCTCAAAAGCAAGAAGAAAGGGCTAATGGAAACCTAGGATGATTCTGACTCTTCAGAAGATGATTCCGAAAAAGAGCAAGCTAGTATGGCGCTGATGGAGAGCATTAGAGCATCTGATGAGAAGATCCAATCAGAAGTAGAATAAAAATCTGAATCAGACATTGAAGAGGTATTTTCCATATATCTCGTTCTAATATTACATATTCTTTATTTGAGATTCTGGAAAAACAACAGGAGGTTAGCAGAATTTTACATTCTAAATGAAGAATTTTTTTCTCTTAAAGATGAAAACACTGCTCTCAAAAGTATGATTTCCAAAATTGAGAAGGAAATTCCTTCAGAAGCTTCTGAAAGTACTGATGATGTCATAAAGAAATATGACAAGTCTTTCTAGAAATTTCTATCTAGAAGCCTAGGAAGAAACTTAATGGCTTCAATGATATATGGCGTTAGCAGAAACGAGACTAGAGGCATTGGTTATGATTTTTATGAAGAATCTTATTATGAAAAAGAAGATAAACCTAATACTCTTCACTCTCATATTGTTTCTGCTAGTTTTGTGCGTAAGGAAAATCTCCTTCTAAACCAAAGGAAAAATCAATAGTTAAACCTTGTCATTTTAATTATTACAAATATGATTATTCTGCTCCTAAACCCAAAGTTGTCAAGAACTCTGGCAACATGATCGGTCACTAATTATACTAGTTTTCATTTATTTATTCGGCATGAATCCGTGAAAATCGGTAACACATTGGTTCTTTTGTATATTGTTTTTGAAGATATTTAACTTTTCCAATTTTCCTTTCTCATAGTATTTTTAGTATAAATTTATATCTTTTTGTTGCATTTGATGTGTTTTCTTTGTAGTGGTCTATATTGTCAGATTCAGGCAAAGAGCCTAATGGTCTTGCACGAGGAAAATGGAAGTTCTGATATTGAGAAGAATAATTTTAGAGGCTACAGGGGTCCTGACACGGGCTGTGTCAAGAGAGGATGCAAAACTATTGTCTAAGAGAAGAGATAGAGGCTGACACGGGTGCCCGTGTCACACGACACAGCCTGTGTCAAAACACCTCCATGGGAGCGTTCCAAGAAGCGAGAGACACAGGCTGACACGGGTGCCCATGTCACACGATATGGCCCGTGTCAAAACACCTGCATAGGAGCGTGCCAAGAAGCAAGAAACGGAAGTTGACATGGGTGTCCTTGTCGCATGACACAGCTCGTGTCGGTCAATACGCTAAGAATTCTGATTTTTGGAATTTTAAGTGTCTTGGAGCATTAAGGGTAATTTGGATATTCTTACATTGCTGAGGGATGACCTAACATTATTTAGAACTGTTTCGGAGAAGACGGGGGGACTTTTTTTGGATGATTGAAGAATTACACGCTGACGGAGTGAGTTTCAAGAGTTTTGGAGATGGAGAATCTTTCAGGCACGAAAGAAATTGAAGATCGAAAAATAAAACTTTTGTGTAATGTGTAACTCTAGTATTATCCTTGTTGTTCTTTTGAATTATATGAGAGGCTAAACCCCTCAATGCTAGGGGTGTCCCATATTTGTCACTGCAATAATACTGATCTCTTTGTTTTATCAACATATCATTTCTTTTCCATCAATTCAATTATTTCAGATTATAATATTCTTTTTCCCTATCAGACCAATATGTTTTATTTTTCTTAACATAGTAGAACTGGACAGTCATGTTAGGGTTTTCTGAAATAATTATATTGTAGAAGATTGAACCTAGGACTAAGGTAATCCTTTAATAACGAATAAATTCTTGATAATCAAATGCTTGACTTCTTCACTAATTTTATTGGACATTAAAATTAAGATAGAAGGATAAAGGTTTTTCACTAAGGACTTAGGGAAAAATAATCTTACGAATTTGTAGTTGAGGTTAATTAACTTGTTGAAAAGACCAAGAATCAAAGTCACCAGTTGGAAAATCATACACTCACTTCTAGCATGTTGCTCATAATTATAAAAAGTCATAATTTACTTTCTGCTCATTATTAGTATTGCTAAAGTTTAAATCCCAAATCCAAACCCACCATATTATTTTTTTTTAATTGAACCACGTATTCAACTAGGTAGTTATACGCAGTTCTCGAGATCAATATCTTTGGAAATTCCCACTATTACTACATCACGAAAATAGTACACTTGCTATTTTTCCGATTAAGTTTTTGGCGTCGATGCTGGGGAATGCCAAAATACAGAGTTAATTGTGGTTCAATTGAAATTTTGTTGCTCTTTAATTAAAATTTTATTTTTCCATCATTATTTTTATTATTACTAATTTATGTATAATCTTTTATACGAGGAAAGGCCTCAGCTGAATTTCCTTTTGACGCAAAGGTTGAAATAACTTTTCACACAAGGCAAAGAGAAGCGAGATTAGCTAGACTGGCATCCGAAGAAGAACTTATTCTAGATCATTCTAATTCTGATTCAGAACACCTTTCATAGCATAAAGATACTGATTAAGATCCAGAAACTATGGCCGAAAATCCACCTAAGAGACTGTTTGGTGACTATGGTGGAACGAATGCACCGGCTGGTCAACTAACTATTGTGAACCAACCGGTGAATGTATCAAATTATCAGCTGCATCCTAGCACTATCACTCATCTTGAGAGGAGATCCTTCTCTGGAAGGGTTAATGAGGATGCCAACAAGCATTTAAAAAGAGGGTGAGTCACTAGGGTATTCTTATAAAATATTCAAAAGACTCCTCGTGGCGTGTCCCACTCATAATTTGGATCAGACTGAGAAGATGCAGATGTTTGTGAATGGCCTTAGGATCAAAACCAAGCAGCTAATGAAACCGCAGTTGGTGGCTCATCTAATTTTTCAACAGCCACTGGTATCAAAAATATAATTGAAGCCATTGTTGCAAATGAGCATCTGGAGTTATATGACAGGGTTGCAAGCAAGCCAGAAGGAGTAATTAATTTGAAGTTATATGAAATTTGAGATTAACATTCCTTTTTTTGAAGCTCTAGAAAATATTCCTATCTATGCAAAATTCATGAAGCACATCATATCCAAGAAACGTTTAATTGACATTGAGCCGGTAATGCTAACTGAAACATGTAGTGCTATTTTGCAGGGTCTTAAAATTCCTGTGAAGAAGAAAGACTGAGGTGAGGTTACTATTTCTTGCACCATTGGGGATAAGTCATTCAATAAGGCACTTATTTATTTGGGGGCTACTCTAAGCCTGATGCCACTTTCAATTTTTAAGAAGCTTGAACTCAGTGAGGTGCAAGAAACTCGTATGAGCTTCAGTTTGCAGATCATTCAGTGAAAAGACCATATGGTATCACAACCGATGTTCTTATGAAGATTGAAAAGTTTGTGTTCCCTGTTAATTTCGTGGTTCTTGAAATGCCAGAAGATGAGGAAATACATATAATTTTGGGAAGACCTTTTCTAGAGACGGGAAGATGTAGGATATATATTGAGGAAGGTAACATGACCCTCAAGGTCTATGATGGGAAGCTAAAAATTAATGTGAGAAAAACCATGAAATTCAAAGATGAGGAAGATACGAGTGAAAATATTGAAGTGTTGGACACAGTGTTCATTCACCCAATTGAAAGTAAACTTCCTCGATTACCTTTGGAAAGAGTTCTTAGCTTGTCAGTTTATGAAAGAAATGAGGAAATAGATGAGAAAGAGTCTGAAGTGCTAGCCATGTTTGAAGCACAACCTCCATGGAATAGATCAAAACCACAACGGTGGGAAGATTTAAGACCACCACAATCTCCTAAAGAAAAACAAGAGGTGAAAAAGGGAACAGAGTCGAAATAGCTACCTGAAAATCTCAAGTATATCTTTCTTGACACTGGTGAGAAATGTCCAGCTATTATCAACTCTAGGTTAAAAGAATTTCAGGAAGCCTAGCTCATCAAAGTGCTCAAGAAATACAAGGGTGCTATCAGATGGGCCGTTGGATATTTGAAAGGTATTAGTCCCACAGTTTGCATGCACAAGATACTGATGGAAGATAATCAGAAACCTGTTCTCTAGCCTCAAAGAAGACTCAACCCTACTATCAAAGAAGTTGTCCGAAAAGTGGATGTGAAGTTGTTGGATGCAGGTCTTACTTAACCTATACCCGGTAGTGCATGGGTGAGTCCTGTTTATGTGGTACCTAATAAGGGAGGGACAACTGTCATAAAAAATGAGAAGAATGAGTTGATTCCTACCAGAAATGTTACAGGTCGAAGAGTGTGTATAGATTACCAAAGATTGAATACTGCTACAAGAAAAGACTATTTTTCCTTACCATTCATTGACCAAATATTGGAAAGGTTAGCTGGTCATGATTACTATTGTTTTCTTGATGGGTATTCGGGATACAATAAGATTGCGATAACTCTAGAAGATCAAGAGAATATTGCATTCACTTGCCTTTATGGTATTTTCTCCTACAAGATAATTCCATTTGGGTTATATAATGCACCTGCTACTTTTCAAAGATGTATGACCTCCATATTCGCTAACATGCTTGAAAAGCACATGGAAGTGTTTATGGATGACTTTTCGGTTTTCAGATCTTCTTTTGAGAATTTCTTGAAGAACTTATCTCTGGTGCTAGAAATATGTCAGTAGACCAATTTGATTCTCAATTGGATAAGTGACATCTCATGGTGCGTGAAGGTATAGTGTTGGGTCACAAAATTTCCTATAAGGGGATTGAATTTGACAAAGCCAAAGTGGAGGTGATAGCAAATTTACCCCCATCAGTGAATGAGAAAGGAATAAGAAGTTTCTTAGGACATGCGATGTTTTACTGTAGGTTCATAAGAGATTTTTCCAAGATCGTGAAGCTTCTAACTAGTCTGCTGGTGAAGGACACACCGTTTATTTTCGATAAAAAGTGCAGTGAGGCTTTTGAAACTTTAAAGAATAAGCTAGTGCATGCCCCTATAGTAATTTCTCCTGATTGGTCTCTTCCATTTGAAATCATGTATAATGCAAGTGATATAGCAGTAGGGGCAGTTCTAGGACAAAGAATAGAAAAGCTCTTGCATGTGATCTACTATGCAAGCCATGTGTTGAATCACCCCATATGAACTGTGCAACCACCAAAGAGGAATTGTTAACTGTGGTGTATGCTTTTGACAAATTCAGGTCCTACATATTTGGTTCAAAGTTAATTATTTATATAGACCATGCTTCTTTGAAATACCTTTTTTCTAAGTAAGAATCAAAACCAAGGCTGCTGAGGTGGATCTTACTCTTGCAAGAGTTTGATATAGAGATCTGAGACAAAAAGGGATGTGAAAACATTGTTACTCATCAATTATCCTGAATGTCATTGATAGAATAAATAGAGGAGAAGCCCCCAATCAAGGATGATTTTGTTGACGAACGAATCCTAGCTGTGATTGGTGCTCCGTGGTTCGTGGACTATGAGAATTATTTGGTAGGAGGAATAATACTTGATGATTTTGACTCTAATAAAAAGAAAAAGTTTTTGCATGATTACGGGTTTTATTTGTGGGACGAACCATTCATGTACAAAAAGGGAATAGACGGATTGATTCGAAGGTGTGTTCTAGAGGAAGAACAGAGAGATGTACTAAGAGTTTGTCACGACTCAAAATATGAAGGATATTTTAGTGGAGATAGAATGGCTGCAAAAGTCCTCCAGTCTAGGTTGTACTGGCCAACTCTATTCAAAGATGCTCAGAGCATTATGAAGGAATGTGCGTATGTCAGAGGACGGGTAACATTTCAAAAAGGAACCAAATGCCTCAGGATGCCATGTTAGAGGTAGAATTGTTTGATGCGTGGGGAATAAACTTCATGGGACCGTTTCCACCATCTTTTGGAAAGAATTACAATATGATTGCGCTCGATTATGTTCCAAAGTGGGTGGAAGTTGTTGCATTACCCACAAATGATTCTAAAGTGGTGGTCAATTTCCTCAAAAACAACATTTTCTCTAGGTTTGGGGTACCGAGGGCTCTAATCAGAGATGAGGGTACCCACTTCTTAAACAAGATAATGGAACATCTGTTGAAGAAATATGACGTGAAGCACAAGATTTCCACCCGTATCACCTTCAGACAAGTGGACATGTGGAAGTGTCTATTATGCAGATAAAGCATATTCTGGAGAAAACGGTTCGCGCTTCTTAAAAAGATTGGGTTATAAAGGTGGAGGATGCACTTTGGGCATATAGAACTGCGATCAAGACCCCTATAGGTATTCTCCCTATCAACTGGTTTACGGTAAAGCATGTCATTTATCGCTCAAACTCGAGCATAAAGCTTTTTGGGCTACCAAGTTCCTGAATTGTGATCTTTTGAAAGCTGGAGAATCCTGAACTCTTCAACTTCATGATTAGAAGAGTTTAGGAACCGAGCTTATGAGAATGCCAATATATATAAAGAACAAACAAAAAAATTGGCATGATCAGAAGATCCAAAGGAAGAAATTTTGGGAAGGGCAGTTGGTTTTATTGTTCAATTCCAGGTTGAAGTTGTTTCCTGGAAAGTTAAAATCCAGATGGTTCAGATAATTTATGGTTCACAGAGTGTTTCCCCATGGAGCAATAGAATTGAAAAATAAAGCCAATGAGGATACTTTTAAAGTAAATGGAAAAATATTGAAGCCTTATTACACTGGGCAAGCAAGTGGGATGATTGATAATGTTCGTCTTACAGGGTAAGATGGACGACCGGCGAGCCATGCGGCGTTAAACGAAGCGCTTCGTGGGAGGCAACCCATGGGTTTTATTTCTAATTATTTCTTTTGTTTTTTTTATATAATGTAATGCATATTTTATTTTCCCACAAAGAGTGAGTTATTCGCGTGTCGATTGGCATAAAAAGGTAACAAAGAAAAAGGAGGAAGTTGACAAAAATAGGGCCTGGCACGGCCAGTCGTGTCACGGGACACATCCCATGTCAGCCCATCTGGAGCGCATGGTTAGATAGAGGAAGAACCCGACACAGTCGGTCGTGTCACAAGACACGGCCCGTGTCAGGAAAGTTGGGGTTTTATTCTTGTAAACACAAGAGGAAGAACCTGACACGGCCTGTGGTGTCATGGTACACGACCCGTGTCAGGAAAGCTGGGATTTAAAAAAAAAGAAAAAAAGAAACAATCGGCAGAAACTGACACGGTAGTTCGTGTCACGGGACACATCCAACGTCAGGAGAGCTGGGCAACACGAAATTTTTTAACAGAGTGGGCCCCAAATGGAATTTGTGTTTGTAAACACCCTATTTACCTTATTTCTTTTCTTTTTCTCTCACTTATAACCTAATCCCTCATATTTTTCCTCCTTTCTCTACAAAATCCATAACCACCTTCACCAAAAGCTCTTCTCTTTCACCATCATATCACCTTCATCACAAAAACTCCTTCACAAAACTTGTCCCAAATTCTAGTAACTTTTTCCACTTATTCTCTCGTACAATTTTGTAAATTTTTTCAGGTACCCCAAAATGCCCCCTAAGCAAATTGTCCAAGGAAAGTAGCCAGAAGTTGAACCGTTGAGGCCTAGGAAGAGGCGTAATATCCAACCTAATGACCATGGAATCATCTTTGAAAATATGGAGCATGAGGTACGCTATTTGTGCCATGTTAAGCGTAATATTTTGCCAACAAAGTATATGTGTTCTAAACTTTATCTGATCTAGGCTTGTTAGATGAAGTGAATAGAATGTTTCATGTGAGAGTAATTTTAGAATTCATGCATTTCGAGGGGCCAACTTTTGAGCGTATAACCCTTGAATTCTTGAGTTCTATGGATTTTAGGTTGAAAACAACTTGGACAAGTACTATCAGACACCACACCAACACCATGGCGTTCAGGTTGTATAACATTGACCATCAGTTGATGATTGAGGAATTATGAGGCATCCTTCGTCTCCCTATTTATGGACTCGAGCCCTTCCCAGACACATTTAGGGCGAAACCTTTCTGGTTGGGTATTACATATTTACCCCAGTATGTTGCTAAGGGTGCTAAGGCATCTTGTATCCAGAATCTATGCTTCAGGTATGCTCATAAGATTTTGGCTTATTCGTTATTCAGAAGAGGTGATAGCACATGGGTGGCTACGTAAAAGAACTATATTTGTTATATGCCAAGGCCCATAGGATTTCTGTGAATGTGGCCTCTTTCGTTGCCGATCATCTTGGAATAGTAGGTCGAGCAACCTCTGACATCATTTCTGTTGGAGGCATCATCACCCAGATAGCCAACCACTTTAGTTATGATCTTGCTGTGCTTGATGAAGCCCCAGTAGCAGGTAATGATAAGTTAAACATGACTGCTCTGGTCAACCAAGGTATGATTCAGGTTTAAAGTGATCATTATGATGTAATGAGTGAAAAAAAGGTTTATTCTTGCACTCCATAACCCTGAAAAGTTACTATTGCTGAAATAAATAATTAGATATATGTAAGCAATCTCCAAGATGATCAGGATGAGAACAATGTTGTGGACCATGATGCAGATGACTGTTGTAATCCAAAATTTTCCCTCTTCATTATGATTATAATTGGCTTATATTTTATTATCATATTCATGTATGCATTTCATAGGATCAAGGTATTTCTCTGACGAAAGGAAGCTTCAGAGATTTTATCTTTTAAAGTTGTTAAACTGATTCAACTATTGATTCATTGTTTTGCGGATATTCAAAAACTCGTAACTCTAATCTGGTTCATCATCTCAAGTTGATTTCTACATAAAAATAATCTTCTTGATGTGTATTCCATTTTGTATGTTCGGACCAAGAGCCAGTTCTACTTAGAAAGTCTCTGAATATATGGATTTATCAAATATGTTCACACAGGAAAATTGTGATAGATGTTCACCCGTTTCATAATTCAAAAAAGCATAACTCGGTCAAATCATATCGAGCTGGTTTTGGTGGGATTAGTTCACAAATTGAGTTGGATAAATATTGGTTTCAGTTTTCCAATTCGAACGGTATCCTAAAGACCTTCGTTTTTGGTCTAAACCATGCGCAACGCATTGAAAATCCTGAACTGAGAAAATATTTTCATCTTAGACAAAATTTCAAAACATCATAACTAAATCATCGTTTGTCTGAATGAGCATGTTCTTTCGACAACGCGTCAAAAATTTTATCATCTTCTTTTTGTCCCAACCCCCACACTTTTTTAGGAGTTTACAATGGCCAATGCTGACACTCTGCTACCCTCTTGTTTGCTTCGGGTGATCCTCTCTCCTTAGCTAAAGCATTTCTCTTCTTTTCTTATTACATTTCGTTCCCGCTTGTTTGCTTCAGGTGATCTTCCCCCCTTAGCTAAATCACTTATATTCTTTTGCGCTTATACCAATCCCTCTTGTTTACTTCGGGTGATCCACTCCCCTTAGCTAAATCATTTATCTTGATTTTTCTTTACCTACCTCGATTCACGATATCTTGGTTAGGCCATTTTGATTGAGCTAGTGTGCACTACACTCGTTATGTACGTGCTCCCTTTGTTCGATCTTGCTACTTTGAGACGCATTACTCTCACCATGTATGTGCTCTTCTTTGCTTGTTTGGGATACACTACTCTCTCCATGTATGTGCTTACTTTGCTTGCTTGCTTTGTATATACCATGCTCCCTTAGGACGTGCTTCTTTCTTAAGCGATTCGAGCATGACCATAGGATAGTAATCCATGCATGCTAACATATATATATATTCCCCCTTTATCCTTGACATATGACCATCATTGTATGATAACATTAGGGATTAGATTCTAGATAGTATCCCTTAAATGTTTTCTTTCTTTTTTGCATCCTTGTATTTGAAATTAAAACTTTATTTTTCTTTAAACTAATAAAAAAACTCTCTAACAACTTAAACCCTTTCTTAAGGTTAAAAAAACTAACCAAATCCTTTCTTTTTTCCAATCGGCTTTTCTCTTCTAAGAGCATGTTAGTTCCTTTCCACTATAGATCGTAAGTCTCCAAAGGTCGAGCAGCAATGGAATGATTGAATTTAACATTATTCAACTAAAAAACACAAACCCACTAAAACAAGTGAGCCGAACTATGGCTGATCTGATTCCTTAGAAGGGATACACATACAGAGGTTTTTTTGTGGGTTCTAATCGAGTACATCTTTGTAAAATTCTCCTTCTTTTCCCCACCACTTTCTTTTCCTTTTCTTTTGCATGCACTCCCTCTTTATTTTTTACTTTAAACCTTAGATATAGACTTTGATCACACTCATCAGATTAGAATAATAAGAGTGGATACCGTAGAGTACTACGGGCGTGTGGGGTACTAATACCTTCCCTTCGCATAACTGACTCCTTTACCCAATCTCTTGGTCGTTTGACCATGATTTCTCCCTTCTCAGGTTTACTCGATGTTTTCCTTTCCCTTCTTGTAGGATAAAAAATGTTCGATGGCAACTTGATTGATTTCATTATTAGTTGAGGGTTCAGTCCGTTGTTTCAGTTGGTGACTTCACTGAGGAAAAATTGACCAAATACTAGTCCATCCCGGATTCGTTCCTAGCTCTTAATGTATTTTCTTTGGGTGTTTATTTTATATGCTTTACAACTTTGTTTAGTTCATACCTGTTTACCTAAGCATATATGTGCATTGCATTTTACTATTTTCCATATACTAATGTTATGTCGTCTCTGTTTCATAATTGGTGGGTGTTACAAGAGGTAAAAGGCCCAGTACCAAGGACAAGTGAAAAAGAATAGGAACACTAGTAATAGAGTGGAATTTGACCGATAGGGGATGTAGATCTCCCTATTCGGTTATGTCGTCCATGCTCGATGAGGTCCTATGATGCCATCATTATCATGTAGGTGTATGGTGATGGTATTCTCTAAGTGGATCCGGGATTTTGAGTTACCCTTTGCCTTACCTGACCTAGTTTTGACCTGTGAGTGGGGCGGGAATGAATGCAATCATTTACAGGTACATATGGTGACTGTTATGTTCCGTTGGTGACTGTTTGGTTCTCAGATTTATTTTCTGAGTTTTCAATTTGGTGCCTCCGAGGTTTATTTGACTGGTGTTCTGGACCTTTGATCATGGTATTCATGGTGTAGACAGAAACAACACGGTAGCTAGTATTGGGGATACCTTGATTCCAGGATTATTGTATTTGCATCATAGCATATTTAGTTTTACAAAAGAAATGTAAAAAAAAGAAACTAATCTTCATATGCATGCCATTTCCAGATTGATCTGTGATTGTCATCAAGAATGGATAACAACACCGATATAGGCAAAGAGCTGCTCAGGAAGACATATTGTTACCATTTTCATGGCTTTTCGCTTGCTCAGTTGAAAGAGTTGGGTTTTCTTGTGACTGGTCTGAATGAGAAGACATTTAAAGCTCGATATGGGAATCTATTGTCATTGTTGTATGATGGTTATGAACATTGGGCTATGGTATCTCTTCAGTAATTTTACGATCCTCCTTTGCGTTGCTTCACATTCCAAGATTACCAACTAGCACCAATGCTTGAGGAGTGTGCATACATACCAGATGTCATGATTCTGAGTTGCACACCATTTATTTGCTTGCCCGGAGTTCCTAATTATGTGGCTATCACTAAGGCTATTTATTTGAATCTTAGCGACGCGAGAAGTAATTGGGAAATAAGAGATGACACGCCTGGTTTTCATTTGAACTTTTTGGTAGCCAAATCTAGAGAGTTTGCAAGAAACAATGATTGGATCACGTTCAATAAGTTACTGGCCGACATTATCTATGGCATCATCCTTTTGCCTAATGTGGAGGACTTTGTGGATTTCTCAGCAATATGTATGTTCATGAATGGAAATATAGTGCCGACAATTCTTGCCAATACTTATTATGCCATTCATTATCAGCATGGCTAGAAATGGTGTGTTCTCTGTTGCATTCTTTTTCTTTACAAATGGTTCATGTTGCACATGCCTATCAAGGGACAATTTGTTGACACCGCAAACACTCTTTTCTGGTCACGAAGGATTACGGCTCTTACTTCTTATGATGTTGTCTGGAACAACATAAGGGGCGTAAAGGAGATCATTGTAAGCTGTTGAAGTTTTCCTAATGTGCCGCTTAAGGGGACTAAGGGTTGTATCAATTATAATCCTATCTTAGCACAACGTCAACAAGGATACATCATGACGGATAAACCAATATATCGTGAAGTAAAAACTATTTATTTCGGAAAAGGTGAGGACCTTATCTTGCTAGAGAGGATGAGAAGAGTGTGGAATCATGTTCATTAGCATGGAACAACTCTTTTTGGTCAAAGGGGATGCTTAGCTTTTATTCTTTATGTACAGTGGGTCAAAGATCGAGTGAAGGTGATATTGTTTCCTTACAAGAGAGAAGCACCGTTGTACCCACAACCTACTTTTAGTCTACCACTCGATGGTTTATCAGCATCAGACACCATAATTGGTCAGTTATTTCCGTATGAATCGTCCATTCTACAACCTGTTTTAGGTAAATCCAAGTTTGTGCCGGTGGAACTCTTCAGGAAGGTTGAAGTGATAACCTTAAGTTAGAGTTGGACAAACAAGATTTGTATATAGAGCTTACTTTTGCTGTACAGGAAAAGCAAAAGTTGCTTTATGAGGCTAACATGAAAGACAAAGTGTTAGAAGAGTATGGTTTTCTTGAACAATCTAAAAGACCAAGAGTTGAAATTTCTCATTGTAATACGGTGGGAGAACTGACTTGGGTGTTTTTGCATTTTATCGCAATTGCTATGGATAACAAGAGTCGCCACCAAATTTTCTTTTATCCAAAAAAGGAAAGGGTGAAAAGAACAGGAAAGACCTTTGAGATATTTTCTTGAGTTCAAGGGGTAGGTTATGAAAAGGGAAGGTGTTACACCCTTTTCATCCATAATTATCTATGGGCTCTTAGTTTCTTGCTAGATCATTTTGAAAGTGCTTTGTTTAAAAATGTGTTTTGTGATAGGTGTAAGTTTGAAAATATTTTGAAAACGCCTTTGTTTCGGAAAACTTTGTAATGATTCTCGTCTCAATAAAAATATATACAAAGTGTTGTTTTTGAAAATAGCTCAAAGAGATGTTTGTTTTTGAAGATGTTTTGAAAGTGTAAGTGTGGAAATGGTTTTAATTTGCGAGCAAGCAATTACGAGCATCCTACCTACTCAAAAAGGTATATGTTCTTTTCCTCCTCCTTTAGATGTTGCTATCTTACCATTGATTTGGTAAGAATCCCCGTCATTGGATATGAAGGGACAGGCGTGGATTATCGTATAGTCATGAATGACAATATTGTGAGATATCTTAGCATTTCTATTAAGGGACTAAGATCATTTGTAAGGCAACATTTGTAGCATCATCGAGGGACTATGATCTTGTATTTTGATTATTTTTGCTAACATGGATCACATGCACATCATGACTATTTTTCTCAAGGAAATAAGTGGAGTTAACCCTAGAGGTATAAGTGTGCAAGTGTTTATTTTTCATGCATTGTCTTGTCTTGGATTAGGATTTTCTAAGGTTGATTTTTTATCTTGCCATACACACCATAATTACTAAAATTTATGAAAGTGATAAAATTGCGGAAAATAAATGCTCTATGCTATTACATTATTTGGGGGATGGGGGATACAAATGTACAAATTGGGATTGCAAGAAATTAAACCTAATTATCTATTACAAACCATTTTGAATAGCTATGAAGCAAATATATGAAATATGTAAAAAAAAAGCATAAAAGAGAGGAAAAAAATAAATCTTTGACATCAGGTGTCGAAGCATGTGTCGAAGCATGCTTATATGCATTGAACATATCCTTCTTTCGACCCTGTAATTCCAAATCAAAGCATAATGTTATGTGTTGAATCACACACCCTTTTCCCTTCTGTTTGGGCCTGTAAAGCAGTATGTGTCGAAGCCTAAGGCTTTGTGTCGAACCCTGCTGCAATTTTTCACTCCAACATTGTTTTATGGTCTGTATAGGTTAGTTCTTAACATATAATTGAAAAAAAATTAAAACAAACAAAAGGGCAACTTCGAAGGCAATGATTATTACAAGTTTTCTTCGAAGATGAATCATTAATGATGCTTGAAACGAAGGGTTTAAAGTCAAGAAGACTTACCTTAAAGATGGAATGTGTGTTTCGAACTTGAGTTGCTGCCTTGAATGTTCTTGGGTTCAAAAGGAAAGAACAAAGTTGTTGTGTTTTTTTTTGTTCTGGGTTCGAAAGAAAAGTACAGAGGTGTTGTGTTTTTTTTGGGTTCTGAGTTTAAGAGTGTTTTAAGGCTTCATCCTTCGTGTTCTCTGCTCTCTCTATTTTTTTCCTTCTCCTTTTTCCTTGCCAAAAGCCAGCCCTTTGTGTGTTTTGAAACAACTTATTTATAGAAGAGTCTTGCTGGGGTTTTGGGGGGGAAACAAATAAAATTTGAACTGTTTGGGTATGTTCTTCCATTGCTTTTTTTGATGCAGCTCTTATGTGCTAATTCTATGCAAATATGGGGCTGAGATAATGCAGCCTTGGACTGGATTAGGAGCAGTACAATAGGACTGTTTTACTGCAGTTTTGGAGTGTTGTGGCAGCTTGGTGCAGGGCTATTTCATAGCAGTACAACAAAATGTTTTTTGACATAGTTTTAGGCTGTTGTGTGGATAGCACAACAAGCTTGGGCTTGGCAGTATATAGGACTTTGTTCAGCAAGTATCTTGAATCTCTTAAAGATGTCGAATATTTCATCCTTTCGTTTTGATCACATAGATCCACAACATTCAACCAAACTCATCAACAGACAAAACAATATTTGTTTCCACCAATTGTATGTTCTTCGAATGGACCACATTCATCTGAATGTAACACTTACTTCATCCTTTCATTTTGATCACATAGATCCACAACCTTCGACCAAACTTATCAACAGACAAAACAATATTTGTTTCCACCAATTGTATGTTCTTCTAATGGACCATATTCATTTGAATGTACCACTTTAAGTATGCAAGATGATCTCATTTGCATAGTTGAAACGAAAGAATTTGTAGGTTGCTTTCCTACTAGTAACCATCAATTGATTAAGTGGTTGAAAGTTAAAATGTCCAAACCTCAAATTGTAATTCATATTGCAACAACTATGTGTGTCGAAGGGTTTAGAGGTGGATCGAAGCAAGTTGCTCGAGGGAAGCCATTTCCCAGTCGAAGCTTGTGGATCGAAGAAAGAATGAAGATAGACTTGTAATTCATAGTTTTGAAACTATGTGTGTCAAAGGGTTTAGAGGTGGACTGAATCAGGTTGCTCGAAGGAAGCTATTTCCCAATCGAAGCTTGGGGATCGAAGCAAGCTTTCTCTTCTTCGATTTGTCAAAAATCTGCCAAACAACCCTTTAGATCAGTCATGTGGTTCGAACAACCTGAACCAAATTTTGAATTCAACATAGTTATCTGCATCTGCACACCTTTTTTATCTGCTTTGCCCTTTCGACAGTTTCCTCTTTGACCTGATGCTTGAAAGCCCAATATGATCCATGGAAACTATATGGGGCATTAAAAATCCAATTGTACTTGTGCAAACTCAAACCCTAATTCTGAGGTATTAGTGTCAAGGAGGTGGCTTGACCTAGTCAATACTTGTGCAAACTTGAGATTTTGAAAATCTTTGTGAGAAATGTATTGAGAAAAGAGAGGGAAAATTTTAGGGTACAACAACTGCCCCTGTTCAATCTTCTTAAGCCTGAAGAGTTAGATAGGTGAGTCATCCATTCGTGACTTGAAGGTGGAAGATGATTGAATAATAGAGTGCCCAGAAACTTGCACTCGATGATATGGTAGTTGATTGTGTCGGGAATGGGCTTAAAGATGCCATTTGGAGAGGTGATAGAGAGTCTGTCGAAGATGGGCTTACAGATGCCATCCATAGTGACTGTTGGTAGAAATTGGAAGAAGTATTAGAATAAATATTTGGTCGATTTATACTGAAATAGTAGATGTCTTGAAGGAAGTGTTTGTCATGTAGATAGTCGTCCCGTCTTGTTTCAAGAATTGATCTATAATCAATTTGTTGGTAAACCCAATCTGTTTTGGGAGTTAATACCATCGGTGATAAAGATAGTCGCCCCATCATGTTTCTGGAATTAATCTTTACCTAATCTAAAGAGAAAGAAAGATAGTTTCCCCGTCCTGTTTCTGGGGTTAATCTTCAATCTTCACATGTAGATATTATCATGTCTTGTTTCAGGTTTTAATCTATAATCAGTTGTTCACAGATAGTTGTCTTGTCTTGTTTCAGGTATCAATCTGGAACTTGTTTTTTTTGTTGGTCATACAGATAGTTGCCCTGGCTTGTTTCAGGAATTAATCTCTAACCTTAGAGAAAGAAAGATAGTTTCCCCATCTTGTTTCAAAAGTTAATCTTCAATATTCTCATGTAGATAGTTGTCATATCTTGTTTCAGGTATTAATCTACAATCAGTTGTTCACAGATAGTTGTCCTGTCTTGTTTCAAGTATTAATATGGAACATGTTGAAAATTGGTGATGATATTTGATTGTTGATCTTTCCTGAAAAGGTAAAGATTTTAGCTGTATGTAATGTCATGATGCATGATGTTCTCAAAATAAATGAGATTGTGCTATATGTATTTTGTATGCATATGCTATGATGTTTGTAAAATAATATATGATTGCAATATATAAACTGATCAGTTGTTCTTTGTAGCATCGTTGAATTGAGGGAAAATAAATCCTTGACTGCTGTTGGGGATGAAGAATGTGATTCTTCATTATTTGTTGAAGTTGAATTGCTAGGAGATGGATTTCCGTGGCAAGAGAAATAAAACTCTACTAGGGAAAGAAAAATCCGTAAACTGCTTGGGGATTTTTATGAAGCCCTGTTGGGGGAACCTAAGAAGTTAATGAACCATGTTGTGGAATTATTCAAGATGCTGGGGAGATGATTGGAGACTCTTGCTCTGCAGGGGACGTCGGAACCTCTGACCTCAATAGGTTGTATGCTGAGGAGATGGCAGTGACTTCGTAGGAGGACGTCTCTGTTTATGTATCTATTGCGGGATGTATCTGCGGGGATTTGCAGATGGATTTTTGGACATTGTCCCGTTTCTTAAAGCCATTAGTAACTATCCCTCAGTTTTTTATGCGTGTATTCGTAAACGGTGATTATATTCAAATGCATATGTTAAAAATAATCACTGGACGTTTTTTGCAAAACAAAACAGGAAAATAAAACAAATAGTTTATGCACTTTCAAAGAGGTATTTTTTGTATTAATCTGAAGAAGTCTGCCTATAACAGGCGTTTTTGTACAAGGAGACAGACATCCAAGTAAGAGAATACCTTCGTAAAAATGAAAACTATACAAAGAAAAAACAGCTATGTGAAATGATCCCATTGGATTCCCATTCTGCTGTTGCCTTTATATCTTTGAGCGTATCATCACTTTGTAGCTTGACCGAAGCTGAGTGGATTGATTAGTACCATTTGAATTTGACACTTGATACTGAAGTCTGTCTGCAGGGTGATCCAACTGGACATAGTTGTACACTTTTAATCCTTAACTTTTGCCTGAACCGCCCTTTCGGGTTTTTAGTCCACCAAGATACCCTTTTTTGCCCAAGCCACCTTTTCAAGTTTTTGACTTGTCGGGTGTACATATTTTTTCATATATGTATCCCTAACTTTTTCCCGAACCCTTTTGGTTCGTCGGGATTCCCTTATTTTTGCCTAGGCCAGTCAATCTAGCAGGTCTCTGTTTATGCGTAGTATCTTTTAACTATATCCATGTTTACATGATGTGGAAGGTTATCACCGTCCATAGTGGTTAATATCATGGCCCCACCAGAAAATGTGTTCTTGATCACAAATGGTCCTTCGTATGAGGGAGTCCATTTGCCTCTGGGATCACTTTGTGGAAGGATAATGCGCTTGATTACTAGGTCGCCAACTTGATATTCCTGATGTCTGACCTTTTTGTTAAAATCTTTGATCATACGTTTCTAGTACATCTGACCATGACAGACAGCCGCGAGCCTTTTCTCCTCAATCAGGTTCAATTGGTCAAGTCGAGTTTGAATCCAATCGTCTTTATTTAAACTCGTATCCTTCATGGTTC
Source organism: Vicia faba (assembly GCA_948472305.1). Taxonomy (NCBI): domain Eukaryota; kingdom Viridiplantae; phylum Streptophyta; class Magnoliopsida; order Fabales; family Fabaceae; genus Vicia; species Vicia faba. Next base: position 201,466,238 of record OX451739.1, read on the forward strand.
TTAAGGAATGGATCTGGACTTTTATGAGTGGGACAACTTCCATACCGTATACCAGAGAGAAAGGAGTTGCCCCTGTTGACGTGCACACTGAGCTATGGTAACCGTGAAGAGTGAATGGTAACATCTCGTGCCAGTCTTTGTATGTCACTGTCATCTTATGTATGATCTTCTTGATGTTTTTATTGGCGGCCTCCACAACACCATTCATCTTCGGTCGGTAAGAAGAAGAATTATGATGTTGAATCTTGAATTGTGTGCAGAGTTTGGTGATCATAGTATTATTGAGATTGGTACCATTATCTATGATTATTCTTTCTGGAGTACCATAGCGACAAATAAGGTTATGTTTGATGAACCGGGCCATGACATTCTTGGTAACAGCAGCAAATGAGGAAGCCTCGACCCACTTTGTGAACTAATCAATGGAAACCAGGACGAAGCGATTCCCATTATAAGAGGTAGGTATAATATCTCTGATCAAACCAATGCCCCACATTGCAAAAGGCCAGGGAGCAGTCAAGACATTCAAGGGAACCAGAGGCACATATACTCTATCAACATAGATCTGACACTTATGACAAGTTCGGGAATGTTGATAACAGTCTGCTTCCATAGTGGACCAGTAGTACCCTGCCCTCAGAATCTTCTTAGCCATTGTGTGCCCACTACAATGGGTGCCAAAGGTACCTTCGTGCATATCTTCAATAATCTTCTCTGCTTCACTGTTGTCTACACACCGAAGCAAAATAGAATCGTGGTTGCGCTTGTAGAGGATTCTATTACTGAGGATAAACCTGGAAGAGAACCTTCTTAGAAACATCTTATCATTAACGGAAGCTCCCTCAGGATACTCTTAGGCCTAGAGGTATCTTTTAACTTAATGGAACCAAGGTTTGTCCACTACTTCTTCAGTATCCACCTCATAATAGTATGCTGGTTTGTCCAATCTCTCAATAGTAATCAGAGGAGCTTCATTATCCCATATGACTTTAAACATGGATGACATAGTAACTAGCGTGTCTGCTAATTGATTTTCTTCTCGTGGAAAATGCTCAAAGGTAACTTCTTTAAAGTGTGGAATTAGTGTCAACACATACTCTCGATAAGGGATGAGATTAGGATGCTTCATGTCCCATTCTCCTTTGATTTGACTGATTACCAAGGCCGAATCTCCAAATACATTCAAGAATTTGATTCTCACATCGATAGCAGCTTTGAGACCCATAATGATGCTTCATATTCCGCCATATTGTTGGTACAGTTGAAACATAGCCTGGCAGTGAAAGGAGTATGACAGCCTTCGGGAGATATGATCGCAGCGCCGATTCCATTTCCAAGTGCGTTGGAAGCTCTTTCAAAAACCATAGTCCATCGGGAACCTTTTTCAGGTCCTTCATCTGGTCTAAGTTCTTCATAATCAGTCACTAACATGATGTCCTTGTCCGGGAATTCAAAATTCATGGATTGATAGCCGTCCACAGCTTGATGAGCCAAATGATCAACTAGTACACTTCCTTTTATTGCTTTTTGGGTAGTGTACTGAATGTCATATTCGGTTAGGACCATTTTCCATCTTGCTATTCTTCCAGAGAGAGCGGGCTTCTCGAATATGTATTTGATAGGATCCATTTTAGATATCAATAAAGTGGCATGGGTCAACATATATTGTCTTAGTCGGTGAGCAGCCCATGCCAAAGTGCATCAAGTTTTCTCGAGCAGTGAGTATCTTGTGTCACAGTCGGTAATCTTTTTTCTAAGGTAGTATATTGCATGCTCTTTTCGACCAGACTCCTCATGTTGCCCCAGCATACACCCTATTGAGTTTTCTAATACTGTTAAGTAGATGATTAGAGGTCTTCCTTCAATCGGCAACATCAAAATTGGAGGTTCTTGAAGATACTCCTTGATTCTGTCAAAGGCAGTCTGGCAGTCGTCATTCCACTTTTCTACTTGATCTTTCTTTAGTAGTTTGAAGATTGGATCACAAGTAGCGGTTAGGTGGGAAATGAATCTGGAAATGTAGTTTAGATGTCCTAAGAATCCCCTAACCTCCTTCTCGGTGCGGGGAGTTGGCATCTCTTGAATAGCTCTAACCTTCACAGGATCTACTTCGATACCTTTGTCGCTGACAACGAAACCTAATAGCTTACCAGATCTTACTCCAAAGGTGCACTTGTTTGGATTCAGTCTTAACTTGTATTTCGTCAGTCTTTCAAATAGTTTTTGCAAATGATCCAAGTGCACTTCTTCAGTCTGAGACTTGGCTATCATATCATCGTCGTAGACCTCTATCTCGTGATAGATCATATCGTGAAATAAGGCTACCATATCACGCTGATAGGTTGCCCCAGCATTCTTCGACTAAAATGGCATAACTTTATAGTAGAAGGTGCCCCACTGCATGACAATTTTTTTCTCCAAATCTTCAACTTCCATTTTAATATGATTATACCCTGAGAAACCGTCCATGAAGGAGAAGATCTTATGTTATGTAGTGTTTTCAACCAGAACATCAATATGGGGAAGCGGAAAGTCATCCTTGGGGCTCGCCCTATTAAAATCTCTGTAATCCACACACATACGCACCTTGCCATCCTTTTTAGGTACTAGTACCATGTTTGCAACCCATTGTGGATAAGAAGTAACAACTAAGAACCCGATGTTAAACAGTTCCATAACCCCGACCTTGATCTTTTCTGAAATCTCAAGGCGCATACGGCAAACCTTTTGCTTCACTGGAGGACAGTCTTCTTTTGTTAGTAGACGATGAACCACAATATCAGTGTCAAGCCCCGACATGTCTTCGTATGACCAGGAAAAGATCTCAATGTAGTCATGTAACATATGGATTAACCACTACTTGACGCTATGCTCCAAGTTGGCACCTATCTTGACTTCCTCTTTATCCTCTTCAATACCCAATTTTATCGTCTCGACTAGCTCTTCATGAGGCAGTATTGCTCTTTCCTCCTATTATAACAGTCTAGCAAGTTCTCCTGGTACTTCACAATTTTCCTCACCTTCGTTCTCAGCTTGGTAAATTGAACTTTCAAAGTTATAACTGGCAATAGAAGAACCATTATCAATGGGATCCAGAGTGGATGTGGATCTGCAGTTTGATATGTGGGTGTGTGTAAGAGAGCATAGCTATTTTGATAAAGTAAAAGCAGAAAAGAAAGACAAAGAGCACAAAAATTGTATGCAAAACGTCCAATGATTTATTTATGACATATGAAAGTAAAATGACAACCCTCACAAATAAACCATTGTGCCTCGGGTAAGACACAAGGTTTTAGAGTTTAAATTGTTCAAATATTACATATCCCAAGAAAACAAAAAAGACAATTACTCCTGGATGAACGTAATGGGAACAAAGTCTCTAGCTGTCCAATTGTTGAGTCTACCGTTGGGAATAAGGAAGATCAAATTATCCAAGTTGCATTCATTGTCAGTGTCTTCTACATCGTTGACTCTATGGTTGCTAATGCATAATGGTGGTCCTCCGATGCGAGCACAACAAATGGCTTTTTGAGCTCCTGAAGTGAATCCCAAACCAAACATATCAGACTTATAGGAAATGTAAGGTAGTTGGCCCTAAACAGTGTACCCACCTTCTTCAATTATAGCCCTAGCATCCTTTAGATAAGCCATCTACAGTGGAGGTCTGGTAATTTCCGGAACAATAGTGGCAGCTTTTGTAAGAGCAATTGTCTGAGGAACCTCTTCAAAATTCTGGAAGGGGGTCTCGATGAACTCGTCGTCCATCTCGACATATCGAAAAGAGTTCAGGAGGCTCACCATATACTCTTCTTCGCCATGGACTGTAACAATCTTTCCATTAACCGGATACTTTAACATCTGATGCAAAATGGAAGTGACAGCATCGGCCCCATGGATCCAAGGGCGTCCCAACAAACAAGAGTAAGACGGGTGAATGTCTATCACATAGAAAGTGGAGCCAAAAGTTTGGGAACCAACCTTAATAGGAATTTCCACCTCCTCGTGTACCATTCTCTTAGAACCATCAAAAGCCCTCACCACAATATTATTGGGCTTCAAAGTCAGTCCTTCATAGTCCAATCTGTCTAAAGCACCCTTGGGTAGAACATTTAGTGATGAACCCGTATCAATAAGAACATGAGCCAGGGTAGTTCCCATGCACTCAATAGAGACATGCAAGGCATGATTATTCTTTCTTCCTTTAGACGTCAAATCGACATCAGATAAACTGAGCCCATTGTTAGCAATCAGAATGTCAACGCAGTTCTCGAATTGGTTGACAGAAGTCTCTTGCAGCACATGAGCAGACTTCAGGAATTTCACCAAAGCTTTGGCATGAGCTTCGGAGCATAGTAATAAGGCCAGCATTGAAATTTTTGGGGGGTTTGCCCCAATTGTTCCACAACATTATAGTCACTCTTCCGTATGATTTTCAAAATTTCCTCCATTTTTCGCTTGGAGGCTTCAGGAATGGCTTCTTTAGGCGCCTTTCTCCAGGAAGGCTCAACCGACACTTCTTTTCCCTGAGTCTTAGCCGAATCAGTAGAAGGAATAATAAAAGGAGTGACAGTAGGATTATTAGCAGGAACATTAACAATCTTTAGAGAGATTTCAGGAGAGAAAATCCTTTCGCTTCTAGTAATTTTACTTGTCCCAACAATGTTGTGGATGTTAGGGTTAGTGTCTTCAGTAACTTCATTCTTGAAAGCCAATAGGTGTTTCTTAACACCATGGTAGTAGACGCCAGCTCCATAATTCCAAGGAACAACCTTGTTGGAGGAATATGGTATTGGCCCTGGAAAGGTGATAATTAAAGGAGAAACCTTGGGAGTGGATGTAATCCTGACAGGTCTTTTGGAGGAGACGCTGGGAGGATTGTCGAAAATGGTAATAATTGACATATCTTCACATATTGCATATTCACATAGATTTTCCATAGAGGGAGTCTTCTCAAATAGAATTTCCTTATTGTTCATCAGGAGTTGGACACCTATCTTCAACAACAAACAACCATTGGGCAGAGACGCACACAGGTGGAAATCTTTACCACAACTCAGAAATAAACCGGCTTGCAAGAGATTTTTCTTAACAATCAGAGAGGAGTAGCTGGTTCATCAACAAAAAAAACAAGCAGGTCATCATCAACGACATTAATACTTTGACCATGCTTGGGCATTAGTGCAGTTATCACAGTAGGGTCTCGGGAGGGTCAAATTCAATCTCCTTTGCCTCAATATGATCCTGAACTTTATTCTTCAGAGCCCAACAATCATTTGTATCATGCCCCGGAGTGTTAGAGTGGTATGTACACCGAGAATTTGGATTATAACAGGGAGATGTAGTGTTTGGATTTTGAGGAGGCTCCTTTAGAGTGACCAAATTAGACTTCAACAATTGTGGCAAAACCTGAGATAAGGACATGTTAAGCCGGGTGAACTGTCTTCTAGGCGCATCCTGTCTATGCTGATTGTTTTATTGTTGAGTTAATACAGGGTTGGAGATCATTACAGCTCCCACCGTTGGACGGCGTTCAACTTTTCTTTGATTCTTTTGACCATAGGAAACACTTACTTCTTTCTTCCAAGATAATGGTTTCTTTACTGTACTTGAAGACGCGTCTCTCTGAATCTTACCGCTCTTGATACTAGCTTATACTCTTTCACATGTCAATATCAGCCCGATGAACCCAGCTGAAGAGCTCCCGATCAGATGTTTGAAGAATGGGCCTGACAAAGTACCCAAGAACATATCTACCAGCTCTCTATCAGACAGAGGAGTCTGGACTCTTCCTGCAAGATCTCTCCATTTCTAGGCATAATCTTTGAAGCCCTCACTGGAACCCATAGACATGCTTTGAAGTTTGTACGACTTTGAGCGAGGTCAGTGTTGTATTGGTACTTCCTGTAGAAAGCAGCAGCCAGATCCTCCCAGTTGCAGATGTTGGTTCCCTCCAGCTTATAGAACCATTCCAATTGAGTCCCTGATAAACTTTCCTGGAAGAAATGCACCCACAAATTCCTATCAGCGGTGTAGGTTGGATCTTCCTGACATAAGACCTCAGATGCAGCTTCAGACATGAAATTCCGTCATATTTAGCAAATGCGGGAACCTTGAACTTTGGTGGAATGACCACTCCAGAAACCAACCCTAATTCTTCAAAATCATGACCAGGTACTCTCTGAATTTCCATGGCATTGAGACGATCCTCTAGCTGTTTATATTTGTCATCAGCAAGAGGACATTATTCTTCAGCGTAGTCAGCCTCTTCTTCGTCAGACCCTAGACTATGGTCCCCTTCTTTTGTCTTCTCTTCCTGATTGTCCCCCTCATTTGACCGAGTTGTGAATATTAGAGCTCGCTTTGCTGTTTCTATGAATCCCCTTCCCATATTCAAAACACCCACTAGTTTCTTTTTGTTTTTCTTCTTGTCTTTGATCATGAGAGCCTTCAGGTCCTCTTGTCCTTTACCCAGAGCCAGGAACATCTGTTGGAATTGAGCATTTTGTGCTTGAATATCCTTCACTATTTGTTCGATATCCATATTACTGAAATAAACAATAGAAATATAAGGAAACCTATTGTGGAAAACTTGTTTATGTTATGATGCATGAACATGCGTATGCAAGTACTTTAGAAGATTTAAATTTGTTTAGACAAAAGGGAACAAACATTAATTTTATTAATAAGTTCAAATTTCTTACAACATGCCTCTTGGGCTTACATTGGAAGAAAGAAAAATAATACAAAATAAACTTTCTAAAATAAAAAGAAATCAAGCTTCCCACGAGCGCATCCTCTTTCGTGCAATGTAGGCATTTAAACTCTGCTCTTCATGAAGTTTTCTCGTGAGCTCCAGAACCTTCTTTTCACTTGCATAGAATTAGGCTTCAAAGGTGTCTCATTCTTCCTTGAGCTGGATCCAAAACTTTTGCAATTCTTCAAAGTTTGTCGGCATATTAGGATGAAAAATGATGCGAGATTCTTCACCTTGAATAATAGACTCTGAAATCACTGGTAGGATAGTAGCGTGTGACATCATAAGACTTTGAGCATGATCTCGCACCCATTTAATGTTTGGCTCCAAAGGGATGGAGTTTTTGCACCATAAGGTCTTTCTATTAGTCTTCTTAACCATGGCCCAAGCACGGATGAACCCCTGGTGATAACCTTGCAGATCATTTGAATAGTCAAACACAATACCCTGGATGAGAATATCATAAGGACTATCCCTCCGAGCGTAACCAAACTGACGTAGGACTAAAGAGGGATTGTAGGTAATGCCTCCTCTAATGCCAAGCAGTGGCACATTAGGAAATTCTCCGCAGCGATAAAAGAGATATCTTCTTAAGAGCGAGGGAACCAATAGATATCAGAGTGAGAAAGAGACATTAACCTTTGGTTCCACCTTAAGCCTAACTCATTCTTCATTACTGACCGAGAAAGGTGTGAAATAAACCACCTATAGAGAAAAGGCGTACAACATATAAGAGTTCCTCATTTTTTCATAGTACGGGTGTGGAGTGAATGCGAAATATCCTCGAGCAATGCAGGCACTGGATTGTGAGCAAAGAAGATGTTGATGGAACTGACATCTATAAATTTGTCATAATTGGGGAATAGAACAAACCCATAGATCAAGAGAGCTAAGAAATCTTCAAAGGCATGGTAACTCATAGCGTCTAGGAATACCTGAGCTTTCTCCATTAGAAAATTAGCAAGGAGGCCCTTAACTCTACTTCTTCTTTCCCAATTGGACTCAATGTCAGATGGCTTCAAATGCAAAGCTACGACAACATTTTTAGAAGCTAGATCTCGTTCTAAACCAGTGAAAGGTAGACAAACCAAGTATCTTGGAGAATTCTTCCAGCGTAGGCACCAATTGATAGTTTGGAAATGTGAAGAAATGGTGCTTAGGATCGAAGAACTAGAATAAGACACTCACCAGACCTTCGTCAAAACCGGTAGTAACCAAACTGAGCAAGTGACCATATCTCTTGTTGAATGATGATCTCTCATGAACTTTTAAGACCATTTCCTTGAGTTTGGGAGGGATCTCTACAAAATTGATTCAGATGGTTTTTCTGTGAGTTGAATCCATGACCTACAAAATAGAGAAGAGATAAATCCACAGGCCCTTGAAATGGTTAGTGTACATTTCATGTTATGATGTTTATGATGTTATGATTATGCTTTAAAATCATAGATATGTCAAACATAAACAAGTCACACAAAGACCTTAGGTTTAAAGGCTTGCATGAGTTTTAAAGGTAAGTACCCTCTTGAGTTTCGGTTGGCTCAACCTGTCATATTAATAATAACCGGGTTCTAAGGAATCTCATATCACTGAAATTTCTTTCAGACATTATTTTAGCTCAAGCATCAAAGTATTGCGACCAAAATATCCCAAAAGTCCAATCTCAATGAGTGCAGTATCGAGTATCAACCAATCTTCGGTCGGAACCAAAGCCGGTCATCTCACTACTTTCTAATGTCTTAGGATGAGTCAATTAAAGGTTCTAAAGGTCAGTTAGCGCTTAATGACACTATAAGGAAGCCTAATGTTATCCTTGAATGACTCAAGGAACATTAGTACAATCCAGAGTATCACGCTTACGTAGCTATCACTTTGTCCATATCGGTCTATGTTGTACAACATCCGTGATTTATTGCTACTTACCTAAAAAGGTGCCCTAGATCCGGGTGTAGGATCTTTAACAATAACCCAAGCAACCCGTTAAAAATAAAGCCTACGAAACACACAATGAAAGCAATTAAAATGAACTAACTCTAAGGTAACCCCACTTTCTATTCCCTGGCAAAGTCGATAGTAAGAGTCGCCACCGACTTTTCTTTTATCAAATAAAGGAAAGGGTGAAAATAACAGGAAATACCTTTGAGATATTTTCTTAAGTTCAGGGGGTAGGTTATGAAGAGAGAAGGTGTTAGCACCCTTTTAATCCGTAGTTATCTACGGGCTCTTAGTTGCTTGCTAGATCATTTTGAAAGTGCTTTGTTTGAAAATGTATTTTGTGATGGGTATAAGTTTGAAAATATTTTGAATACGCCTTTGTTTCGGAAAACTTTGTAATGATTCTCGTCTCTATAAGAATGTATACAAAGTGTTATTTTTGAAAATAGTTCAAAGAGATGTTTGTTTTTGAAGATGTTTTGAAAGTGTAAGTGTGGAAATGGATTTAATTTCCGAGCAAGTAACTACGAGCGTCCTACCTACTCAAAAAGGTCTATGTTCTTTTCCTCCTCCTTTAGATGTTACTATCTTGCCATTGATTTGGTAAGAAGCCCCATCATTTGATGTGAACGGACAGGCGTGGGTCATCATATAATCATGAATGGCAATATTGTGAGATATCTTAGCATTTCTCTTAAGGGACTAAGATCATTTGTAAGGAAACGTTCGTAGCGTCATCGAGGGACTATGATCTTGTATTTTGATTATTTTTGCTAAGATGGCTCACATGCACATCATGACTATTTTTCTCAAGGCAACAAGTGGAGTTAACCCTAGAGGTGTAAGTGTGCAAGTGTTTATTTTTCATGAATTGTCTTGTCTTGGATTAGGATTTTCTAAGGTTGATTTTTTATCTTGCCATACACACCCTAAGTACTAACATTTATGAAAGCGATAAAATTGCGGAATATAAATGTTCTACGCTATTACACCATTTGGAGGATGGGGATACAAATGTACAAATGGGGATTGCAATAAATTAAACATAATTATCTATTACAAACCATTTTGAATAGCTATGAAGAAAATATATGAAATATGTAATAAAAAAAAGCAAAAAAGAGAGAGAAAAAACAAATCTTTCGACATCTGGTGTCGAAGCATGTGTTGAAGCATGCTTATATGCATCGAACATATCCTTCTTTCGACCCTATAATTCCAAATTGAAGCATAATGTCATGTGTTGAATCACACACCCTTTTCCCTTTTGTTTGGGCCTGTAAATCAGTATGTGTCGAAGTCTAAGGCTTTATGTCGATCCATGCTGTAATTTTTCACTCCAACACTGTTTTATGGTCTATACAGGTTATGATTTAACATATGATTGACAAGAAAGGAAAACAAACAAAAAGGGTGGTTTCAAAGGAAATGCTTATTACAGGTTATCTTCGAAGATGAATCATCAATGATGCTTGAAATGAAGGGTTTAAAGTCAAGAAGACTTACCTTGAAGCTGGAATGTGTGTTTCGAACTTGAGTTGTTGCCTTGAATGTTCTTGGGTTCGAAAGGAAAGAACAGAGGTGTTGTGTTTTTTTAGTTCTGGGTTTGAAAGAAAAGAACAGAGGTGTTGTGTTTTTTTGGTTCTGGGTTTAAGAGTGTTTTAAGGCTTCAGCCTTCGTGTTCTCTCCTCTCTCTTTTTTTTTCTTCTCCTTTTTCCTTGCCAAAAGCCAGCCCTTTGTGTGTTGTGAAATAGCTTATTTATAGAAGAGTCTTGCTGGGGTTTTGGGGGAAAAACAAATACAATTTGAACTGTTTGGGTATATTCTTCCATTGCTTTTTTTGATGCAGCTCTTAAGTGCTAATTCTGTGCAAACATGGGGCAGAGATAATGCAGGCTTGGACTGGATTAGAAGCAGCATAGCAGGACTGTTTTGCAACAATTTTGGAGTGTTGTGACAACTTGGTGAAGGGTTGTTTCATAGCAGTATAACAGACTATTTTTTGACATGGTTTTAGGCTGTTATGTTGACAGTGCAACAAGCTTGGGCTTGGCAGTATATAGGACTTTATTCAGCAAGAACTTGAATCTCTTAAAGATGTCGAATACTTTGTCCTTTCATTTTGATCACATAAACCCACAACCTTCGACCAAACTCATCAACAGACAAAACAATATTTTTTCCACCAATTGTATGTTCTTCGAATGGACCACATTCATATGAATGTAACACTTACTTCACCCTTTCGTTTTGTTCACATAGATCCACAACCTTCAAACAAACTCATCAACAGACAAAACAATAATTGTTTCAACCAATTATATGTTCTTCGAATGGACTATATTCATATGAATGTACCACTTTGAGTATGCAAGATGATCTCATTGGCATAGTCGAAACGAAAGAATTTATGGATTACTTTCCTACCAGTAACCATCAGTTGAGTAAGTGGTTGAAATTTTAAATGTCCAAACCTCAAATTATAATTTATAGTGTAGCAACTATGTGTGTCTAAGGGTTTAGATGTGGATCTAAGCAAGTTGCTCGAAGGAAGCCATTGCCCAGTCGAAGCTTATTGATCGAAGAAAGCATGAAGATGGACTTGTAATCTGTAGTGTCGAAACTATATGTGTAGAAGGGTTTAGAGGTGGATCGAAGAAAGTTGCTCGAAGGAAGCCATTGCCCAGTCGAAGCTTGTGGATCTAAGAAAGCATGAAGATAGACTTGTAATCTATAGTGTCGAAACTATGTGTGTCGAAGGGTTTAGAGGTGGATCAAAGCAGGTTTCTCGAAGGAAGCCATTGCCCAGTCAAAGCTTGGGGATTGAAGCAAGCTTCCTCTTCTTTGATTTGTCAAAAATTTGACAACCAACCCTTTCAATCAGTCATGTGGTTCGAACAGCCTGAACCAAATTTTGAATTCGACATAGTTATCTGCATCTGCACACCTTTTTTATCTGCTTTTCGCTTTTGACAATTTCCTCTTTGACCTGATGCTTGAAAGCCTGATATGATCCATGGAAACTATATGGGACATTAAAAATCCAATTGTACTTGTGCAAACTCAAACCCTAATTCTGAGGTATTAGCGCTAAGGAGTTGACTTGACCTAGTCAATACTTGTGCAAACTTGAGCTTTTGAAAATCTTTGTGAGAAATGTCTTGAGAAAAGAGAGGTCAAATTTTAGGGTACAACACTCTTGTACCAATTCAAACGGAAGTTGTGAGGAAAATTCTAGGTGATCTTGCCAAGAACCAGCAAAAGTTTAAAAGTCTTCGAGCATCCAAAGATCGTATGCAAGTTGATCATAAAGTTAAAGTCAAAGCTTTGAGGAAACAACTTCTTGAAGAGGGATCTAAATCATACGAAGGTGTCAAACAACAAGAGAGTTTAAGGAAACAGGTCCAAAGTCAACAGGTGCAGATTGCTGAGCTTCAGGCGTAAATCAGAGAGAAGGATGCCTTGAAGTTTGTGACGGAGACCCGATTGAAGAGAAAGGATGCCCAGTTTGCCCAAGTGACCGAAGAATTGGCTTAACATAAAGCTCGATTAGGAGTTTGATACTGTTTTGTATCTTTATTGATCTCTTTGTATTTGATCGGTTCACCGCCAGTTTTGTTGGACGGGTTCCTTTGATTTTATTTGTATGAACTCATCTTGAGATGTCTTTTTTTTGGATAATATTTTCCTATGATATATGTAGTCTCTTTCTTTAATGATGATTTTTCCATATCCCGTTATTTCTGTTATTGATGAAAATCTAAGATTTCCCTGAAAATGGTAAAACATTGCATCCGCATATCATGCATCCATACATTCCATGCATATAGGTTTTCTATTCGGTTTTCTTATCTTGATTCTGCTTTTATTTAGCATAAATTGCAAATCCAGTTTTCCACTGCTATTCTACAAGAAGTAATCAACAAATGCAAATGGAACAAATTCATAATGATATGGCTGTTATGGGTGCCAAGATGGACTCACGTCTGGATCAGTTGATGGACATCATTCAGGCTATGGCTCGTCAACAGAAAGAGATGAGAGATTTGATTGTAAGGCCCTCTACAACTACAATGGAAGGGGAAACTATAACCACTACTCCTAATGGTTCTGGAAATCTTGTGCGTGTCCTCATCGGTAATCCTGCTGGTAATCCGGGTGGACCGACTGTGAATAATCCTGCTGGTAATTTGAGTGGTCCAACTTTGAATGGTAATCTTGTCAACAATAACCAGACTGTTCCAACTAATCAGACTGCTCCTGTGAGCAATGTTGAGGGATATGTTCCTCCACCTACTCCGACTCGCCAGGACAATGAGCAAGCTTTCGTTCAACCAAGGGTTGTTGAGATACCAGTTAGGCAAGTTAAGGATAAATATGAGGATGATTGGTTTGCTAGCCATGAAGAACCAATTGATGCTAACAGGAAGTTGCGTATGCTCAAGGAGCGTATGCAGTTGTTTGAGAATCAGGGCGCTATGGGCCTTGATATGTATGATTTAGGCTTGGTCCTGGGAGTGAAGATTCCTTCAAAGTTTAAAGTACCGGACTTTGTGAAGTACAAGGGCGTCTCCTATCTAGTAACTCATCTTAAGTCCTACTACAGAAGGATGTTCGCGTATTCCAAAGATGAGAAGTTGTTGATGCATTTCTTTCAGGAAAATTTAATTGGTGGAATGTTGGAATGGTACATACAGCTTGAGAGTTCCCGTATCCGAACATTCAGTGAACTAGCATAGGCTTTTGTTCAACATTACAAGTTCAACTCTGATATGGCACCCACTAAAACTAAGTTGCAGAATTTGTCTCATAAATAGAATGAACCCTTTAAAGAGTACATACAGAGGTGGTGTGAGGTGGATGCCAGAGTCAAACCACCCATGATGGAGCGTAAGATGGTAGAAATGTTCACCAACACCTTGCAGGGGCAGTATTACACGAGTTGTAGTACTTCTAATTCATTTGCTGAAATGGTGACATATGGGGAAAGGATCGAGATCAGAATCAAGTGGGAAAGATTTAGGATAGCTCTAATGCTGGTAACACCAAGAAGTCTTTTGGTGGCTTCCAAAAGAAGAAAGAAAGTGATGCTAGTGCACTCTATGCAAGGAAGGGTAAAGGTAAAGCTCATCAGCACTCTGATTACCAAGTTGTTGTTATGACCATTTTGATTATCGCTCCTTAGAGGCAAGCTTATGCGCCTAGATAAGATAATCAGCAGAGACAGAGACAGCCACCGAGTAAGTTCGATGTGTTACCAATGTCTTATACGGAGTTGTTACCTCAGCTAATTGAGATGAAATTAGTAGAGAAACACACTTTGAACATTAATCCTGAAAGGTTACCGCATAATTTTGATGCAAATGCCCGATGTGATTTCCATTTTGGTGGTCAAAAGCATACTATCGAAAATTGTTTTGCTTTCAAGCATAAGGTTCAAGATCTACTAGACACTCAGACTATTAATTTTGGGCCAGTTCCAGCACCTAACATTATCCAACAACCATTTCCATGTCATGGAGGCACTACGGTCAGTGCCATTCTTAAGGTGGAAGATCTGAACTTGGTAATGGATGTTGATCAGTTGAATACTCCTCTCTCATTTATGAAGGAACAACTAGGGAGTCAGGGTGTATTTCTAGGTTGTGGAATGGACTATGTAGATTGTTTGATCCAGCCAGAAGGTTGTCAAATTTTGAAAGATGTTGTTCAGGATTTGATTACTAAAGGAGCTCTTCAGTTTGACCGCAAGGGTGTTAAGCCTGAGGTTAGAGAAAATGAGGTTGATGTGATCACTATTCCTGTCAAGCTGAAGACAATTCGTGTGCCAGTGACAATTCTAGTGCATGCTAAAAAGTCTCCTTTGCTCATTACTGTGCCTGGCCCTGTGCCATATGTCAGTGATATTGCAGCCTCTTGGAATTATGGAGGCGAAGTTTATCACCAGGGACATAAAGTTGTTATTCAGAAACCCAAGGAATATAAGTCTAAAGAGGAGAATCCCAGAGTTCATGATATTGTCAACGAAAGCTGGATTACCCGAAGTGGTCGAATTTTCTCTCTACTAGAACAACCAGAAAGTGGTGCAGATGCCTCAGCGAAGGTGCGCGCTAAGCAGATAACGATTAACGGTGAAAAGTTGGGGAAGAATTCTCTTGTTCGACCTTGAATGTTGAGATGGCTAAAGATGTGATCAAACGATGAAGTACATAAAGAAGAGTGATTATAAGATCATTGAACAGTTGATCCAAACACCTTACAAGATTTCATTCTTTGCTTTACTTTGGGATTATGAACTCCACAAAAATTCACTGGTGAAGTTTTTGGGGAATTCTTTCGTTCCTCAAGAGATTTCTATGAACCAGCTTGAAGGCATTGTGTCAAGTATTTCTGCGAGTAATGGTTTAGGCTTCACTGATTATGATTTACCTCTTGAGGGTAGAAAGCACAACAAGGCACTGCATATCTCAATAGAGACTGCTAATATTACTCTATCTCGTGTGCTAGTTGACATGGGATCATCCCTTAATGTGTTGCCAATGTTTTCTCTCATGAAGTTGGACTACAAAGGGGTTGTGTTGAGACCTAGTGATTTGATTGTGAAAGAATTTGATGGGTCGAAAAGAACTGTGTTTGGTGAAGTTGAGTTTCCCGTGAAGATAGGTCCTCAGACTTTTGAAGAAAGATTATTTTTCATGGACATTAATCCTTCCTACTACTGCTTGCTAGGACGCCTATGGATCCATGGGGCCGGTGCTGTGACTTCTACTCTACACCAAAAGTTGAAGTTCCCACTCAATGGAAAGGTTGTCACCGTTTGCGGTGAAGATGACTATTTTGTCTGCCATCTGAGCACCTTCCGTTATGTTGAGATTGAAGGTGAGGTGCATGAGACCCCGTTGTAAGCATTTGAAACTGTGCAATTTATCAAGGCTCTTGGTCTAGAAGTTAGGAAGTCAAAGATCTCTATGACATCTTACAAGCAGGATCAGGCGGTCATTCAGTCTAGACATTCTAAAGATTGGGGAAGAGTGTTGGATCTCCCTACTCGGAAGGATAAGAAAGTTTTAGGTTTTGTGCCATGGAAGAAGGTACCAGTTCTTGCCAGGCAAGGTATTCCCCCTCCCCCCATCAAATTCATCAGCGGTGGTGTTATTCATGAGGAAGCTCATGCTATGAGGTAGGAGGGTGATACCGACTGTGAAATGGATAAGTAGATTCATCCTACTATGTTGAGACAGGAGCTTGCTAATTGGTCAATCAAAAACGTCATTCGAGTTACCCTCTTTGAAGAGTAATTTTCTTTTATTCTTATCATGCAATGATTCTTGCGCTCTTCCCAAGGCGTAGTGAACATGCTGTAGGGCCACGATGTTTTTCATTTGCAAAATCATCATCAATAAAGGACATTTTTTTGCATTCATATATTTTGTTCCCTGTCTTTTCTTTTTATTCTTTCAAAATTTTTAGCTATGTGATTTTTATTTTACTTTTTAATCTAAAACTAAAATTAAATAAAATCAATCATGCAGAAACAATCCCCTATTAATCCCGGATCTTATCGATAACGACTCTACTATGGCTCACTGTGACTTTGAAAATACAATCTATCAAGCTGATGAAGAAGCTGAAGAAGATTGTGAACTTCCAAAAGAGTTATCCAGATTGTCGAGGCAAGAGAAAAAGGTCATTCAACCGCACCAAGAGACTGTAGAAGTGATCAACTTGGGCACCGAGAAGGTCAAGAGAGAAGTCAAGATTGAGGTTGTATTAGAAGACAGTGTCAAGCAGAGGTTGATTGAAATGCTCCGAGAGTGTGCTGATATCTTTGCTTGGTATTATGAAGATATGCATGGGCTGGATACAGACATTTTTGTGCATAAACTACCTCTCAGAGAAGAGTGTCCTCCTGTTAAGCAAAAGCTTCTAAGAAGTTATCCTGAGATGTCTAAGAAGATTAAGGAGGAAGTTCGGAAACAGTTTGATGTAGGTTTCTTGAAAGTTATCTCTTATCCGCCGTGGATTGTAAACATTATGTCGATACCAAAGAAAGGTGGTAAAGTGCAAATGTGTGTGGACTATAGGGACTTGAACATATAAATCCCTAAGGATGATTTTCCACTCCCTCATATTGATATTCTGGTTGATAATACTGCTCAAGCTAAAGTGTTTTCGTTCATGGATGGTTTTTCTCGTTACAATCAGATTAAGATGGCGCCAGAAGGCATGGCAAAAACAACTTTCATTACACCTTGGGGAACATTTTGCTACAAAGTGATGCCCTTTGGTTTGAAGAATGCAGGGGAAACATATCAGCATGCTATGATCACTCTCTTTCATGACATGATACATAAAGAGATTGAAGTCTATGTTGATGATATGATTTCCAAATCCCAGACAGAAGAGGAACATCTTGTTCACTTGTCGAAGTTGTTTGAAAGGTTAAGGAAATTCAGGTTGAGGCTAAACCCTAACAAGTATACCTTCAGGGTAAGATCGGGAAAGTTATTGGGCTTTATTGTAAGTGAAAAGGGAATCTAGTTTGATCCTGCCAAAGTAAAAGCTATACAAGAAATGCCTAAGTCAAGGACAGAAAAAGAGGTTCGTGGTTTTCTCGGGAAGTTGAACTACATTGCTAGATTCATCTCTCATATTACAACCATGTGGAATGACAATTTCCAAGCGGCTTTTGATAAAATAAAATAATATTTTCAAGAACCTCCGATTCTCTCGCCTCCAGTGGAAGGCCGACCATTGATAATGTATTTGACTATGTTGGAAAAATCCATGGGCTGCATACTCGGTCAACATGATGAGACATGTAGGAAATAACTGTTAGAACATAGTTTGATTCTACAACCCTCAGTTAGAGTTTTGATGATAACAAATACAAGATTAAATGAATTATGAGGTTTATATTTGACATAGATGCTACTTAAAATTATGCTGTTTATTTACAGGAAACTCTGATGGAATCAGCATCAGAATATCAACATCAGCATCAGAAGATGTCAACCAGAAGATCATACATGTGCTTACGTTGTAGTCTGATGAACAGAATCTGCGCTCAACACACTCTGACTCTGATCAGGATCTTATCAATATCATCAGCACTCACAAGCAATCAGAATAAGTTAAATCCAAATAACGCTCTGATCTTAATCAAGCAGAACATTCTGAAGTGTTAACGTTACTGCATTCAAGGCAGATTTATTACCAACGGCTATTCCAAGACAAAGATCTTTTCAATATGGAAAGAACGTAATGAGCATTGAAATGGAATTATTGGCATCAACGTATCTATTCCAAGAAGTATTTAAATGAATCACTGAGAAGTGAATTGGCTAATGCTCTACAATACTCTACACGCCTAAAGTCAATCATCAACGCCCTCACTCATACAGTTTGCTAAAGCTCTCAAATTGCTTACTCCATAGTTCTAGCATTCTAGTTTCACATAAGCTTAATTTGTGTATTATCACAATTATGATATATCGTTTTTGTAGAAAACATCAAACACACATATTGTTCATTTATCTGTAAGAAAGAATTTCCTTGAGAAACCGGTTTGTGGTTTAGACTCAAGAAGGCTTTAGAAGTTGTTAAAGAAGATTTGTATTCAGTTGAATATAGTGGATTAAGACCTCGTTGGAGAGAGGCGAAATCACCTTGACGGGTGGACTGGAGTAGTTTGAGATCAAACGAACCAGGATAAAAATAACGTGTTGTCTGCATTTGATTTCAAGTTTTAACAATTCAACCCCCCTTCTTGTGTTTTTCACATCTTCAATTGGTATCAGAGCGCCTGGTTCTGAGTTCATAACACTTAACCGTGTCAGTACAAGATCCACCGTTGAAAAACACTATGGAAGGAACACATCACAACATCAGCAATGACAACAACGAAGAAAGAGACAGATTCAGTGGCAAACCTCCAGTCTTTGATAGAGAGAATTTTGATTACTGGAAAGACAGAATTGAAAGCTTCTTTCTATTGCTGATCTGTGGGATATGGTGACAGATGGATACACGCACCCAGTGAATGCTAGTGTCAGAAGATTGACAGGAAAGCAATGTCTGAACAACAAAAGCGTGATTTCAAGAATCATCACAAAGCCAGAACTATTCTTCTCAGTGCTATCTCTTACTCTGAATATGAAAAAATATAAAACAGAGACACTGCTAAGAACATGTTTGATTCTCTCAGAATGACACATGAAGGCAACCTTCAAGTTAAAGAAACTAAAGCTCTTGCGCTCATCCAGAAGTATGAGGCATTCAAGATGGAAGAAAGTGAATCTATTGAAACAATGTTCTCAAGATTTCAGATTCTGGTTGCTGGTCTCAAAGTTCTGGACAAAGGGTATTCTACTGCTGATCATGTGAAGAAGATCATCAGAAGCTTGCCAAAACAGTGGGGGCCAATGGTCACAGCGCTGAAGCTAGCTAAGGATCTCAACAAAATCTCTCTGGAGGAACTTGTCAGCTCCCTCAGAAGTCACGAGATAGAGCTGGAAGCTGATGAACCTCAAAAACAAGGTAAGCCTTTAGCTCTAAAATCTAACAGAAAATCTGACTCTAAGGTTTTGCAGGCTGTTGAAGAAACCTCTGATGGGTCCTCATCAGAAGAAGATGAACTGTCTCTCCTCTCCAGAAGGGTGAACCAACTGTGGAAGCAGAGGCAAAGAAAGTTTAGGACTCCCAGAAGATCTGAGAACCAGAACGAATCCTCCTCCAGATACAGAAGGTCAAATTCCTCCTCTAGACACAGAAGATCTGAAGGCTCTTTAGGAAGCAGAAAGCCAAACAACAAGGACATCATCTACTATGAGTGCAATGAGCAAGGACACTACAAGAGTGATTGTCCAAAGCTTCAGAAGGAAAAGCTCAGAAGAAAGTTTGGTAAGAAAAAGAAGAAAAGTCTCATGGCCACATGGGATGACTCTGACACATCTGAAGCTGACTAAGAGTCGGATGATGAGAGAGCAAACATAGCTCTCATGGCAAACATATCAGAAGACAGTGAAGCTTCTGAATCAGACTCTGAATCAGACACATAAGAGGTATTTCCTGACTTTGCTATTAATTTTACTAAGGTTGAACTTGCTGAAAGCCTTAATGAGATTCTGGAACGATATCAGCAGATCAGAGTCAAATTCAGAAACCTGAAAAGGGATCTTGCTTCTGACTCTGATAAAACTGAGAGTCTCAAATTGGAAAATTCTGAGTTGAAAAATAAAGTTTCAAAATTAGAAAATCTTTTACAAAACTCTCAGAAGGAAACAATTCTTGAAACTCCCAGTAGTGCTGATGAGATCATCAAGGAGTATGATCACAGCTTTCAGAAGTTTCTTGCTAAAAGCATAGATAGAAGCAAAATGGCTTCAATGATCTATGGAGTTAGCAGAAATGGCAGAAAGGGAATAGGATACCAAGGTATGGTACCTACACCTAAGAATGCCATGGATTTAGTGATTAAACGAACTCCTCTTAAGTCACACTTTGTATATGGGCACACACACGACATTAAATATACCAGTAGTCATTATTCTGTCAAACCAAAATTCAACCAGAGTTTTGGTAGAACTAACAAATCAGGACCCAAGAAAATATGGGTACCTAAGGATAAAATAATACATGTTGCAGATATATTTAGCAGCAAAGCAGAAACACCAGTCATGGTACCTGGACTCTGGCTGCTCACGTCACATGACGGGAAGAAGGCATATGTTCTAAAGCCTGGAACTTAAGCCTGGAAGCCACGTAGGCTTTGGAGGCAATCAGAGGGGAAAGATCATTGGCTCTGGAACAGTAGGTAACGGAAATCTTCCCTCTATAAGTAATGTATTATTAGTAGATGGATTAATGCATAATTTGTTATCCATAAGTCAATTAAGTGATAACGGTTATGATATAATCTTTAATCAAAATTCATGTAAAGCTGTTAGTCAGAAAGATGGGACTATCATGTTTAATGGAAAGAGAAGAAACAACATTTACAAAATCAAACTTTCTGAACTGAAAAGTCAGAATGTAAAGTGCCTTCTGTCTGTTAACAACGAGCAGTGGATCTGGCACAAAAGATTGGGGCATGTTAGCATGAGAAGAATATCTCAGATTAACAAACTCAATCTGGTCAGAGGACTTCCTAACCTGAAGTTCAATTCAGATGCTCTGTGTGAAGCATGTCAGAAAGGAAAGTTTGCAAAACCT
The DNA here is from genome assembly GCA_948472305.1 of Vicia faba. Classification (NCBI taxonomy): domain Eukaryota; kingdom Viridiplantae; phylum Streptophyta; class Magnoliopsida; order Fabales; family Fabaceae; genus Vicia; species Vicia faba. The sequence goes on from OX451739.1 coordinate 201,487,140, forward strand.
GCTTTCAAATCTAAAAACGTTGTTTCCACCTCTAAGCCATTAGAACTTCTGCACATTGACTTATTTGGACCAGTTAAAACTGCTTCAGTCAGTGGCAAGAAGTATGGGTTAGTAATCATGGATGACTATAGCAGATGGACATGGGTAAAGTTCTTAAGACACAAGGACAAGTCACACTCTGTGTTTGTTACCTTCTGTAACCAAGTTCAGAATGAAAAGGATCTTAGAATCGTAAAAGTTAGAAGTGATCATGGTGGAGATTTTGAAAACAAAGATTTTGAATCATTCTTTAATGAAAAAGGCATTCTGCATGATTTCTCTTGTCCTAGAACTCCCCAGCAAAATGGAGTTGTAGAACGAAAGAACAGAACATTGCAAGAAATGGCCAGAACCATGATCAACGAGACTAACGTTGCTAAGATCTTCTGGGCAGAGGCAATAAACACAGCATGCTATATTCAGAATAGAATCTCCATAAGACCTATTCTGGAAAAGACTCCATATGAATTGTGGAAGAACAGAAATCCCAACATTTCATATTTTCATCCATTTGGATGTACTTGCTTTATTTTGAATACTAAAAATTATTTGAACAAGTTTGACTCTAAAGCACAGAAGTGTATTATGTTAGGATACTCTGAACGCTCAAGAGGGTACAGAGTATACAATACAGAAACACAGATTGTGGAAGAATCAATCAGTGTTCAATTTGATGACAAGCTTGACTCTCAAAAGTCAAAGCAGAATGAATTACTTGCAGGTATGGAAGTTGAATTCACAGGTTCTGAAGACAAGTCATCAGAAGCTCTTAACAGAGACACTCCCTCAACATCAGAAAGAGGCACTGCAAGCAATCCAGCATCTTCTGTAGATCAACCTCAGAAAAGACCATCCAGAAGCAGCATGGATCATCCAGAAGAAACTATCTTGGGAAGAAAGGAAGATCCAATCAGAACAAGAGCCAGCTTCAGAAACTCTGAAGAATCCCTCATGGGACTTGTCTCTCTGATTGAACCATCCTCAATTGATGAAGCGCTTCTGGACAATGACTGGATTCTAGCAATGCAGGAGGAGCTGAATCAATTCACCAGGAATGACGTATGGGATCTGGTTCCTAAACCAAAAGGATTCAACGTCATTGGAACAAAATGGGTGTTCAGAAACAAGCTGAATGAACAAGGTGAAATTGTCAGAAACAAGGCACGATTGGTAGCACAAGATTATAGTCAGCAAGAGGGGATAGACTATACAGAAACATTTGCTCCAGTCACCAGGTTAGAATCTATCAGACTTTTAATTTCTTTTGCTGTTAATAAAGGCATCACTCTGTATCATATGGATGTCAAGAGTGCATTCTTAAATGGCTATATAGATGAAGAGGTATATGTGCACCAACCCCCTGGTTCTGAAAGTTCAAAAAATCCAGAATATGTTTTCAAACTAAAGAAGTCACTGTATGGTCTGAAACAAGCTCCCAGAGCTTGGTATGAAAGACTAAGTAACTTCCTGTTAGAAAAGGAATTCACCAGAGGGAAGGTGGACACAACCTTATTCTGTAAGACAGTTAAGAATGACATTTTAGTCTATCAGATTTATGTTGATGATATAATTTTTGGATCTACTAAACCTTCTCTGGGAAGAGGATTTTCTAAGTGTATGCAGGCAGAATTTGAGATGAGCCTAATGGGGGAACTGAAATTATTTCTGGGAATTCAGATCAATCAAACCCCAGAAGGAACTTACATTCATCAGAGCAAATATGTCAGAGAACTTCTGAAGAAATTTGATCTCTCAGAATGTAAGCCATCAAAGATTCCAATGCATCCCACGTGCATTCTGGAAAGAGAAGAGGTAAGCAAAAAGGTAGAACAGAAAGTCTACAGAGGTATGATTGGTTCTCTTCTTTATCTGACAGCCTCAAGGCCTGATATCTTATTCAGTGTATGCATTTGTGCAAGATTCCAATCAGATCCTAGAGAATCTCACTTAACAACTGTTAAGCGAATTTTCAAGTATCTGAAAGGTACTACTAATCTGGGTTTGTTTTATAGAAAATATGGTGATTACAGCTTAGTAGGTTACTGTGATGCTGACTTTGCTGGAGACAGAGTTGAACGTAAAAGTACTTCTGGAAGCTGCCAGTTTCTGGGAGAAAATCTGATCTCATGGTCCAGCAAAAGACAATCCACGATTGCTCTATCAACAGCAGAAGCTGAATACATAGCAGCAGCTGGATGCAGCACACAAATGCTCTGGATGAAAAGTCAACTTGAGGACTTCCAGATTTATGAGAGTAACATTCCTATCCTCTGTGATAATACCTCTGCCATTTGCTTAAGTAAAAATCCAATTTTGCATTCTAGGGCTAAGCATATAGAAATAAAACATCATTTTATTAGGGACTATATTCAGAAAGGCATTTTAAACTTAAAATTTATTGATACAGACCATCAATGGGCTGATATCTTTACAAAACCACTTTCTGAAGATAGGTTCAACATCATTCTGAATCATCTCAGTATGAAGCTCTGTCCAGAATAAAACTGTTTTAATTTTATATATTAACCTTCAAAATTATATTTATTTCTCTGTGAACTTCTGATCAATCCTCTTTCAGAATTTTTAGACATGCAGATTGTATCAGATCTATCCATGAAGCTCTAAGCTCTTCAGTTCAAGGATAGAAGTGATGTTCACTCAAAGCAAACAAGTGTCATCTAGTCATCAGCTGTTCCCTGAGGATGAACACGCGTTCACGCTTCTGAAAAGGCAAAGCGCTGATTGGATGCATTGAGACACATGTCACTGGTAACCGTTTAAGTATCTTTCTGAAATCCCCTAAAATCAGCCATCATTAATGCTATTAATCATGATTTATTTCTCTCTCTTAAGCGTTTATGTTTTCAAAAACTTTTTCAAAACCTATTTAAACACCATTCACAACGTTTACCCTTACTTTCGTTTTTAATCAATTTTTCTGATATCTGTGTTTGTGTCCTTCCTGCTCAAGAAAACCCTTTCAATTTTTTATCTCAAAACTTTGTGTGAACAATGGCGTCTTCCAGCAATATCTCTTCAGGTTCCCAGAAAGATGCGTCAGCTGAGCAATATGAGGTTCCTCTCAGAACGCTACTCACTCCAGTCAAGAACCTGGAAGTTCTGTCAGAGATTATAGTGGATTTCAACAGCTTGAAGGAAAATGGTTTTGATTTATCAGAAGAGATTCAAGCTCAAGGATGGGAGAGATACTTTGACAGGCTTGTGGGTCCAACTTTTCCTATCTTGGTTAAGGAATTCTGGATTCACACCTCTTCCTCAAATCACCAAGTCACTTCTTATATAATGGGGAAGAAAATAGTGATCACTGAAGACCTAATTGCAAAACTGATTGGATACAGTGGTTGTGGCATTCGCTGTATAGACATGGCTGAAAGGTGCTCAGATGTTGCTGTTGTAGCAAGGGAAATTTTCACGCTGGGGCTTCCCTCCAGCAAGATAAGGGATCTGAAAGATAAGCACAAAATTTGGGCAAAGATTATTTTGGGTTGTTTTAATCACAGGAAGCCCACAAGCTCTCCTGATTACATAAACATAGATCAGCAGTTTCTGATCTATTTTATCAATCAGAAGGTAAAGATTAATCTAGCTCATCTTCTGTTCAACCATCTTAGAACCAGTGTCAAGGAAACCAGAGAAGAAGAACGCACTAAAAGGGATTGTATACCCTTGGG